>CM060365.1:148317974-150717974 GCA_030545235.1 Helianthus tuberosus | reverse complement strand
TAACTTAGTGATAAAGTCCATCGTGAGATGTTCCCACTTCCACTTAGGAATCTCTGGTTGCTGCAGAAGCCCAGACGGCTTCTGAAGCTCAGCCTTAACCTTAGAGCACGTCAGACATTTACTCACGTAGATCACAATATCTCTCTTCATCTTCGGCCACCAATAAAACTCCTTGATATCCTAATACATCTTGGTAAAACCTGGGTGAATGGAATATTTGGATTTATGAGCTTCGTTCATAACCAGTTCACGTAGGTTACCTATAAGCGGAACCCAAACTCGGTTCATGAAGTACATTACTTCATCCGCTTTTGGTATCAGTTTACATTCTAAACCCTTCAAACCTTCTCTTCTCAGACTTTTATCCTTCAAAGCTTCTCGTTGCGCATTACGAATTCGATCGGTCAAACTCGTTTGTATGGTCAAACCCAAAGCGCGAACACGTAGAGGGTTCTCCCGCTCTTTCCTGCTGAGCGCATCTGCATCAACGTTTACTTTTCCTGGGTGATAACGGATATCACACTCGTAATTGTCGAGTAACTCTACCCAACGTTGTTGTCGCATGTTGAGCTCCTTCTTATCGAAGATGTGCTGGAGGCTCTTATGGTCTGTGTATATCGTACACTTTGTGCCATACAAATAGTGTCTCCAGATCTTCAAGGCAAACACAACAGCTCCAAGCTCCAAATCATGCGTCGTGTAGTTCTTCTCGTGCACTTTCAATTGTCTGGATGCATAGGCTATCACTTTGTCTCTCTGCATTAGAACGCATCCAAGACCCAAATGTGAAGCATCACAGTATACAATGAAATCATTACTTCCCTCAGGAAGGGAAAGAATAGGTGCACTACAGAGCTTTTCCTTCAACATCTGAAAAGCTTCCTCCTGCTTCTCTGTCCAATCAAATTTCCTCTCCTTCTGGGTTAATAGCGTCAATGGCTGCGCTATTCTGGAGAAATTCTCAATGAATCTCCGGTAGTACCCAACAAGTCCTAAGAATTGTCGCACCTCCGATGGAGTCTTTGGCGCTTCCCAATTATTGATCGCTTCGATCTTAGACGGATCCACATGTATACCTTTCTCGTTTATGACATGTCCGAGAAAATGAACTTCCCGAATCCAGAATTCACATTTAGAGAACTTGGCATATAGCTTCTCTTCCTTCAACAACTCCAAAATCAACTTCAAATGATGCTCATGATCTTCTTTGGTTCGCGAATAGATAAGTATATCGTCGATGAATACTATCACGAATTTATCCAAGTAGGGTTTGCATACCCGGTTCATGAGATCCATGAATACAGCTGGAGCATTAGTTAGGCCAAAAGGCATGACTAAAAACTCGTAATGGCCATATCGTGTTCAAAAAGCTGTCTTTGGAATATCTTCGTCAGCAACCTTTAACTGATGATACCTTGAACGCGGATTAATCTTCGAGTAGTAGTTGGATCCCTGTAGCTGATCGAACAAATCGTCAATCCTCGGTAAAGGGTACCGATTCTTGATAGTCAACTTGTTCAGCTCTCTGTAATCAATACACATCCTGAAGGATCCATCCTTCTTCTTCACGAACAAGACAGGTGCACCCTAGGGCGAAAAGCTTGGTCGAATGAAACCTTTGTCTAGTAGCTCTTGAAGCTGATTTGAAATTTCTTTCATTTCAGACGGTGCTAATCGGTAAGGAGATTTTGCAATTGGTGTAGCACCGGGTACCAGATCGATTCGGAATTCGATCTGTCTCGCAGGGGGCAATCCAGGTAAGTCTTCAGGAAAAACTTCTGGATAATCGCGAACAATAGGAATCTCTTCAATCTTCCTACCTTCGGCCTTCATATCCACCACGTTAACTAAGAACGCAGGATAACCTTTTCACAACATCTTGAGCATCTTCATGACACTAACGACACTCGACACTCGACTCGATCGATCTCCGTGAATGACTATCGTTTCACCACCATCAGGACAAGGTATCCTTACTTGCTTCTCCGAGTAAATAATCTCAGCTTTGTTCCTGGACAGCGTGTCTATTCCCACAACTATGCCGAAGCTTCCCAGCTCCACTGGTAATGAATCGATACTAAAACTATGATCATTTAACTGGATACTACAGTCGTGAACGATTTCGCTAGTTTCTATCAGTTTACCATTTACTAATTCTATCGAGTACTTCGTACTTAGCTTACTTGTTGGTGAACACAAAAATGGTTCAAAGTTTTTCGGGACAAAACACAAGTCAGCTCCGGTATCAAAGAGTACGAACGCCGAATGGTTATTGATCAAAAACAAACCAGTGACAACAGAAGGATGATCACGTGCCTTCCCAGCGTTTAGCTCGAACGCTCTACCCCTTGCATTCTGACCCTTTGCCTTAGGACAATCCTTCTTGAAATGTCCCTGTTCCCCGCACTGGAAGCATCCCTCAAGCTTCACTCCTTCCAAAGTACTTTTAGTATAACACTCGCGGGTAAGATGCCCATTTCGACCGCATCTGGCGCACTTCTTCTGCTCATCCTCACGAGTCTTCCTTTCTGAACCACTCCTACCATCCCTGGCATTATCCTTTCTAGAGCTGCTGTAACTGGCTACGTACGCCTTCCTCGAACTGTGTTTCCTGTCACGCTTCTCATCGGTTTCCTTCCTCGAGCTCTCGGACTTGCGCTTGTTCGAATCTTCTGACTTAGACTCAGAACGCCCTGACCGTTCAGATTTCGCGTCTGCTTTGGCCTTTCCCGATGACTTCCCGGTTTCCTCCTTCTTATCAAGACCACTTTTGTGTGCAGCGTCGTCTGCTAACGATTTCGCCAAAGTAGTAGCCTCTAGGTAGGTAGTGGGTTTCGCTGATGTGACCATGCTGCAAATCCGTGGCGACAATCCCCAGATATACCTCTCTACCTTTATATATTCAGGAGTAACCATTTGTGGAACTAACCTCGCCAAATCGTTAAAACGAGAAGTGTAATGTCACACCCCAACCGATGACGGAAACATCGGGGCGTGGCACTGAGCGAACCAGATTGTCCAGGAGAATCCATAACAACTATTTGTTATAATATATTTAAGGTCCATGTCCCATACCACAAACATATAAAATAAAAACCGTTATTACAGACGATGTTCTCATAGATAAATATCCATTCCGACAACTCAGATTTATTTAGGTTTGTTTCTAAGACTCAACCCTAGCTTGATTCCCACATAGCAACAAAACACAAGCATCCTAAACGCCGATCACATACGTTAAAATAGCGGTCAATACACATAGTGTAAAGGTGAGCATACAAGTTTAGTAGTAATAGTAGAGTTCGAATTCGTTTACGCATAACCAGCATGTAACATGTATACTGCGAAGCTAGTAGGTTATCGACAATGAAATATGCACAAACTAGACTGCGAGTTGTAGAATGTGCAACACATATCACCACTGTGACATGTGAAGAGGTAACCTTAACAACCCCTGTCCACGACAGGTGCTGAGTCCAAACAAATAGTACTATCGTTGCTAAGGTGTCAGGCAACAATCAATGTGTTAACATAACATACAAGCATTCATCGAGTAACACGTATCATGCAATAACGGTCTGCGTATAAATAGTGTTTGCGTTGTATGATTGATGTGATTTAGAATAAGTAACGTTTGTAACACCCAAAAGTGCATAAAGCAAAAAGGGATCGAGTATACTCACAAATAGCATTTAACAAGTAAACACTCTCTTGGATTGAAGGGAGCGCTGAGAGAGATTAGCCTGAATAGTTAACGATAGCATAAGCGTTAGAATGGCCATTCGATTGGATTGACATTCGTTTGGTAAGAATGCGTTTGTGTATGATGGCTTTGAAGTTTTTGTTGTAGCATTTTGAAAATAGAGAAGTATCTCTACCCTTCAGGTCGGTCGATCGAATGGTCGTTCGATCAGATAGCGATCCAATTGGCAGGACACCTAGTGTGAACGAGTTCACAGCAGGATAGCAATCCGTTGGAAACTGTTGTTCCTTGAAAATTGAAAATGATTAAGTGTGGGAGCTCAAGTGCAATGCGGTCAGATTACAGTTCGATTGGATGGCAATCCGATCGGACGACAATCCGTCTGTTGGGATTGAACCCTACCAGAGGAACAGTTGATTAAAGCCAAAACCGGATCAGAGCAGTGGATCCAGAATAAGAAAATGTTTGTACACAAGCTTTCCCCTTGATAATGGCTCTAACATCTGATGGAGTCAATCTACTGCCTTTCCTAATGGCTGTTGACTCCAAAGAACTGATAAAGACCAAAGTGCTGATGACTCAAACAACTGCCATGCCTCAAGTACTGTTGAAGACTAAGCAGTGGAATGAAGAATTAGTAGTTTAGTGTATTTCTTTGTAATGTATTGTAATCAGTTGTTTGTTATCAGTAGTTGTAATGAGGGCAGTAGTTAGAGTTTGTTAGGAGGTTAGATGTCACTATCATGGTGACGTCAGCAAAGATGCCACAGTGGTTTGGGTGTGCCTATAAATAGAACAGTACCATGTACTATTCTATCAGCTCTTCATCACTCTTCTTCATGTACGAACAAACACTGTGAGCTAAGGCTGAGGGGGAGTTTGTTACATGCATGCATATTTTAATTGAATCTTGGAATAAATTTAAGAATTTGGTTCAATGATAAACTTGTGTGTTAAAAGCATTTCTCCTGTTTGATTGTGTGCAAAGTTTATTTCCATTTTAATTCCGCTGCATTACTTGTTTATTTTCATCTTAAATCAAACGTAAAACACAATCAATCCAAACTCAAATCCTAACAATTGGTATCAGAGCTCGGACAGTCAAATTTGATTTAACAATCATTTTGACATAAATAGTTCAGCTCACAATCGTTAATACTGATAGTTGTTCGTGTTGTTGAAAAACAGAGTAAGGTTTAATCACCAATCAAAGTTGATTAATCAGTACCTGTGATACAACCAGGATGACGTCACAATCACAAGATGATAAGAATAACATCGGTTCACTTTTCAAACCACCCATGCAGAAACGAAATGAGTACAACATCTGGAAGAGAAGGATGGGTCACATCCTTGCTCAACAGAATACTGGATGTTGGAGATCGGTTGTCTTTGGACTCCATGTTTCAATGGTGCCGAGTGCTGAGGATTCTAAGAAATTCGAACCTAAAAAACCTGAAAACTATACTGAAACTGATTTTCAAAAGTTCGAACTGGATGCCAAAAAATTTAGCATCATTGCATCTGCATTACCCAATGAAATTTATGCTGGGCTGTTACATTGTAACTGTAGGATCGTTCCGTGACCCAAACGAGTCAATCAGAAGAGTTCTTATCAATTCAAGAGGCGGAAACAGATGAATTGACTTGAAAAACAGCTAGATTCACTATTAAACGTCTTGTATTATTGATATAACAGGTTTACAGATCAGTAGACGCGTCGGCAGCACTTCGGTACCGGAAACTAGAATGTTACAAATGATTTCGCTTGAACCCTATATATAGACTTCTAATTCCGCTTGAAACACATTCAAACGAAATTAGATTCCAAGTGGAATCTAATTCCGCACGGAATTACACAAGAATACTTTCAAACGGAATTAGTTTCTTTCAAACGAAATTACCTTTAAAACCCTATTTCTCGAACTACGTGCCCTGATCTAACATTCTTTGTACAAGACTCGATACAAGACGAAGTCGACAGACGCATGCACCAACAGACTCCCCCTCGAATGTTGACGAGTCTTAAGTGTCAAGTCTTCAACGTCTTCAGTCTTTATCAGTCTTCGGGCTCTTCCAAAATATCTGACAGAATAAGCATCCTCAATCTTTTCTTGAATTTCTTTTATCAACTTATCTCCCCCTTGGATGTTGATCTAATCTTCAATTCCAGAATCACAATCTGACTCTTGAGTCTTCTAATTTTCTTGATTAAATCTCTTGATTCCTTAAGTTCATCAGCATCAGCAGTTCCAGGATCGCAACCTGGCCTACCTGCACAAACTCTATCCAACAATAAATTTCACAAATATAAAATTTGACAAATTTAAACTCTGCTAACCATTTGTAGACACAAACTGAACACATCTCGTACAAAATGATTTAACATATTAATCTCTGATGAACCACTTGTATGAAAAACATTTTTTAAAACCACACACACTCCCAAACCTGTTCATCATGTTTAGCACTTGGAACTTTGAAAAACATCTCTTCAACATCAGTTGTCAATTTTTTTTTATTTTTCAAAATTTATGCTAAAACACTCCGAAAATCTTTTTGGATTTTTGAATAAAACAAAATGCAGTAAAGAAATATTTACAGACACTATTTTTGTGAGTTTGTGTAAGAGGATCATATCAGTTTATGAGACAAATCACCAACACCGTTAAGCTTTAAACATTTTAAGTTCTAAATGATTCACTTAGATTGTCAGTATACTGATCAACTTAAATTTTCACACAAAGTTCAACTGTTTCGAGATACGAGATTAATGTTATAGAGACTTAAACTTATTCGCGTGTCCCACCTCAGAATATACTCCCGTATCCAGATCCCAATATTCAGTCTTACAGGTGAGTATACCACAGATGATATCTGTAAAGGGTTAAATGCGAGGGCCGTGAGAGCTCAGGTCAGAACTTCCGTTCAGCAGAGAGATGACGGCTTCGACTTTTGGCGGGTCCCCTTTAGAGGATTTTTTGTTTCAACAGCACATGATTAGCATTTTGCAATGTTTCATCATTTTTTATGCTAAGGGTTAGCTATGTTTCAAGCAAGCAGAAAGTATTCTCCGGGGACTAGGCCATTGCTTCCGCAAAATCAGAAGTCCCGGGATAATACCCCAGATATCACTGAGTATAAAGACCTAGTATCTCAGAAAGAGGGACCTTTCAAACAAGATTTCGGGGGTTATCCATATATCTGAGAGATGTTACCCACGAATTAAGCAAGTTTGAAATTTAGGTTTATATCTCGTCACAATCTACTAAATGTGCAAAAACCTACTGGCATATCATCAGTGAGACCGTTTATCACATTTGAATTTTCATTTCTTTAGCATGCTGTGAATGTCCACTGATGTACTATCATTTCCTCTTTTTTACAACAAAACTCATTTTTTATTTTATCATGTTTTTGACTTTTTCAAATTTTCTAATGTTTTTGGATTTTCAGAAATTTCTTACTCCCCCTAAAATTCAAAAACATTTAAAGGAAAAATTGAGAACAAACTATACAATAAACATGACAACTGATATCAAATTACTTCAATTCGCCATCCACTTAGCATAAACAATCAGAACTCCCCCTCACAACAAACTATTTTCCCATTGTGATTTCAAAACACTTAAGTTTGTTTTAATCAAATGGTTTTTCCGGAAAATAAGTTTTGTTTTCATCATAAACCTCTTGTAGGTTAGGGGATCACTTCATCACCTTGTTCTATCAACCTCTTGAAAATATAACATTTTTTTAGTAACAATCAAACACCACTTGTAGAAAATCAAGTACAACTTAATGTCCCTGATTTACCACTTGTAAGACGAAATCACTTTCGTGAATTTCTCAAGAAAAATGCCGATTCATGCTCCGCGATTACCCACTTGGGAGCTCCGGCAAGTCATACCACTTCAAAAACAATTTTTTTTAAGAATGATGCCGATTCATGCTCCACGATTACCTACTTGGGAGCTCCGGCAAGTCATGATTTCAGTTAGGAAGTACTTTCCCCCAAGCCTGACCAGCCTTGGGAGATTCTGGTACACATCTATCCCACCAACATTTTGATTTGTAAAATTCTTTGGCACCTATAACTTTTCCATCCACCATTTTCCCAAAAATATGTTTGACTTTCCCATTGAAAGCCTTTTCAGCATCAAATTCTTCTGTACCTGAGAAGAATTGACCTGAAATCTCAAACCTACCTTTTGATTTCAGATTATTCTTTGACAATGATGGAAAGTTTTCTTCGTTCAACTCTGGAACGGAATCTTCAACCTTTTTCTCAACACATGACTCCTCTGATTTTATGGAATCAGATTCATTGTTAGAACTACTCTCAGATTTAACAATCCATTTTTGTTTGTTCAAATCAGCTTTTCTTTTGTAAAAATGTTTTGAACTTTCACTAGTTTCAAAAATCGAATTTCCAAACATATTATTTTTCTCAGCTGATTGTTTCTTTTCATCAACATTTTTCTTAATCATTTCAGAGTTAGAAGAAACTTCCTGTTTTGTATTGTTGAACTGTTGGCAATTCCAAGCAATGTGTCCAACTTTGTGACATTTGAAACACGTTCTTCTGTCAACTTTTTGAGCAAATTTCTTCACATTCTTCTTTATTTCAGCAAGAAACTCTTGATTTGACTGTTTCCAGAATGGTTTCTTCTGCTCTTCTTCAGAACTTCCTCCTGAAACAAATTTTGTTTTTGGTTTATAATTTTTCTCATTTTTATAATTTTCTGAAGAACTAAAACCTAATCCTTGCTTTTTGAAATTACTGTTATGGTTTGGTTTCTTTCGATAATGTAGGTCCCCTATTCGTATGGATCTTTCACATAATGTTGTTCACACTGATAGAAAAACACGAAGAACAGTCTTCGAATCCTCAAGTCTTTCAGCCAAAATTCTTCCAAACAATCAACCAAAAATTGTCCTGGAAACCCTGAAACCTGCAAAACAGCACTCAAACAAACCAGAAGATCAAAACAGCCAACAAAATTCGAAAAATTTTATCAAAAATTTCAAAACCCTAATTTTCAGATTTCAAAGATTTCGAAAATTCTTCCTGTTTCTGCAGCCAACAATTCTGAACCGAGCCTTCAAGAGCCTATTGCTGTGTAGGAAACAGAAACAGCAATTCACTTTCAAACTGGGTTTCTATTGATTATCTATCAAACAAATTACAATCAATCTAAACCCTAACACAATTTCGTCCAAGAACAAGCCTCTCACGAAATTGCTCTCTCACAAATGCTGTTTTAGCTAATCAACCTAAACCCTAAAGCCTAACTTTGTTTATATAACACAAGGTTGCAACATTAGGCTGGGTTTGCTACATGGGCTAGGCCCAAATCGTCCCCCATCACCCAATGTGGGTTTTGTTTAGCCCAAACTCTATTAACTCACTAATACAAAGCTAAACCCGCTAACTGTTTATCGTTTAACAAATTACAAGATATCCAAAGACCAAATCTATGCTGTTGTCACAAACATGCACCAACAAACTCCCCCTTGACAATAGCTTCATAAAATAACTTTGTCTTCAGTCTTCTTGCAATCTTCATGTAATCTTGCACTGTCTTTGGTCTTTGGATAGCTTCAGCTTCAATAGCTTCTGTCAGCAACAGACTCCCCCTAAGCTGATGCATCCAATCACCAAATCTTCAAAAACTTTAGCGTTTGAGTAAACTCCAGTTCAGCATATGTATAGCAATCTTCAAACTCTTCATCTTTGTCTGCAATGTAGAAAGGAGGTTCTACCATGCATCCAATCAAACTCTCATCTTCACAGCAACTCATCACTTTAACTTCTCAGCAACACACTGCTTCAATCTGTATACTATAAAACAAACATCTCGAGAAACCATAAGAATTTTTCAACACAGTTAAATAAATTATTATTTTTCAAGAGATAGTTAAACTGTATCACAGATTAAGCATTTTCAACTTATCACCAACACGCAAAACTTTTTAATCACACACCCTATAACCCGCATGATTTAAAAATATTGAACTCGCTTTCTAACACCGTCTCCCCCTACCAGTAACAATTCCTCCAAGAATAACAGTTTTCCGTACGTTAAGAATTTTAAACAGAAAAAGACACTATTTTTGGATTTTTTATATTTTTCTGAAAGCAAGTAAATAACAAAAAGCAATAAACACTCTATTTTTGTGAGAATCACTGGTAAGAAGATCATATCAACAAAATCAAACTGTTTCACACTATTAGATAATTCTTTATTTAATTTTTCATGAAAAGCAGTCCAAGACGATTACCAGTATGTTTGTCCACTTAAACAAAATGCATGAACATTTCAAGTACCATTACCGTATGATACGTTAAGGTAATTTTATTTCTGAAATACTAGCGTGTCCCACTTCAGGATATACCCCAGCGATCAAGGTATGCACAAAGATTCATCGTAGTAGGTGAGTATACTGAATTCATCCGTTTTATTTTTCAACGTTTAGATAATTGGTGAACAGGTCAGTACTTCCGTACAGCAGAGAGACCAAAATATCTAACGAGGGCTATAACAAATACCATTTTTGGTATGATTTATGCTTTTTGCACATTTGAATAACTCTCTTTGAGAGCTTCTTCATTTTCAGGGTTTTGGCATTTTTAGCTCTTTTAAGATATCCTGGGTGTGTCTAGGTCAGCATATATCTGGATGCAGCAGAAGGACACCCCTGATATCCCCAGATGAAATAACAGTATAAAGACCCAAAACTTCAGATTTTGGCAATCTATCAACGCAAGATGTAAGGTCATTAAACCATACACCACTGATGTGTTCCCCACTCATATTCAGTTTATTTAGGTTTATATCACATTGGTAAGTTGATTATTTCATGCTTTTTGCCTACTGATACATCGTATGATGAAGCTGCTATCACACTTAAGCAATTTAATTTCAGTTTCAGTGTGACAGTCTAACTTGCTGATGTACTCTCATTTCTCCCTTTTCACACAGTGATAACTCATTTTTGATTTTCTATTTTTTTATGTTTTAGAATTTTTTTAATGTTTTTGTATTTTTTATTTTTAAGAAAAGCAGTAAACTATTTACAAAATTCTTATGAAAAACCAGTTATTCAGGATTCCTCATCCCGTTGAGTTCGACTAAATGTTCAAAGCGAGCCCTGTCAAAAGCTTTAGTATAAAGATCTGCCAGGTTATCTAGTGTGTCGACTCGATGTAATTCAATTAGTCTCTTTTCAGCACAATCCCGTATAAAATGATGACGTATGTCAATATGTTTTGTGCGACTGTGTTTCACGGGATTATTAGGTATTGAAATTGTGGCATTATTGTCTATCATAATAGGAGTACGAGTGAAATCCAAACCGTAATCGCGCATCTGCTGTTGTATCCAGAGAACCTGAGAGCAGCAGCTACCCGCAACAATATATTCAGCTTCACACGTAGAAGTAGACACACAAGATTGCTTCTTGCATTGCCAAGACACAATCCTGCCTCCTAAGAACTGACAACCACCTGTTGTAGACTTTATGTTCGACTTGCATCCTCCAAAGTCTGAGTCAGTGTAAGCAACAAAATTCATATCACTATCAGCTGGATACCACAACCCAAGTTTAGGTTTCCCCTTCAAGTAACGAAGAATACGCTTCACCGCCTTCATGTGTGACTCCTTTGGATTAGCCTGATATCTGGCACACAAGCATACTGCAAACATAATGTCAGGTCTTGAAGCAGTCAAGTACATTAGAGAACCAATCATTGCCCTGTATTGATTAGGATCAACGTCTTCAGTACTTTCATGATCTGGGCCAAGATTGTGATTTTCGCAAATGGATGTGTTGAAAGTAGAGCAATCATTCATTTTGAACCGACTCAAAATGTCATACACATACTTTGTTTGATGAATAAACATCCCATCCTCCTTCTGTTCAACTTGTAATCCCAGAAAGTAAGACAGCTCACCCATAGTGCTCATTTCGAACTTGCTCTTCATCACCTGCTCGAACTCTTTACACATATCTTCATCAGATGACCCAAAGATGATGTCATCCACGTACACCTGTACTAGCAGAAAATCTTCCTTCTTCCTCTTGATAAACAGTGTACTGTCAATCTGACCTCTTTCAAAACCATTCTTGATCAGATGTGCAGACAGTGTCTCGTACCACGCCCTGGGAGCTTGATGTGTAACATTCCTAAATTTATCATATAGGTTTGGTTAAATTTATTAACCACTAGTAACTAGTTATTTTTATTTAACCCAAAAAGTTTTAAATATTATTGGTTGAAATATTATATTAATTAATTGGCTTGTATAGGGTTGACCTTTCTATTTAAAATAGAAAGTCTATAACAACTATTATTATTAGACAGGTATATTACGGGTAAGTCGACTGTAAGAAATATGAAGTACCTAGACGGGCCCAGGAACCATTTAATAATTAAATTATAAAAATACATTGTATTTTGAACCTACTCTATTTTTAATGAAACTTAGACCCAAATGTAGACAAAAATATTCTCGTTCTAAAAATATATTTATTGTTTTCTAAAACGTCATATTTTAGAAGTTATACGTGCCAAATAACTGAAACAATTGAATTAATTATAATATAAATTAATTATAATAATAATAATAATTACAATTCAAATGAATTGTAAGTAAACGTAAAATATTTAAATTAAAATAAATAAAATCTAAACTTTAAAATTTGAAATAGTCATAGTCATAATCAGAAGTAACCCCAAAATAAAATAATATTTAAAAACTAAATGAATGAATATATGGGAATATGTGGAAGGAAAGTATACATGGCTAACACTTACATATGCAAAAGCTATACGTGGCCCATTTTAATCAAAACTACAATAAAGTAGTATATGGCTACGTGTAGGAATATGGAGGAGTGAATTATTCTCCAAGTAAAATATGAAGCTATAAATACAAGTACAGTGAAGGTTCAAAAAAAAAATTGTTCAGAACACTTTTCCATTTTATATATCACTCTCTCTCTGTTCGATACTTTCTTTCTCTATATTTTTATTTTTTTTACCTATAATAATAATAAAGCCATGTCCCGTTTTAAGTGTTTTAACTCCCGATCACCGCTACCCGGTCCGATTGATCTGAGCCTCACAACATATGTCAGGGCTCTGCCCGACTAAGTTGTTGGGGTTCTGTCTCGTGACATAGGGACAAGGTTGAAATTAGGGGTATTATACTTAACACAATTACAAATATATATTTTTATAGCTCAAAAAGTTATACCCAAGATTTATACCCAGAAACTTTCTAGTTGAACCCTAAAGTTACAAAGTGGGTTCATTCTCTTTTCTTACTATTTATTTCCTTTTTCTTTTTGATATAATTATATTCCAAAATGTCCCAAACCATAACAACTCTCATCAAAACTATTATATTTTTATTATTATTATTATTATTATTATTATTTTTATACTTTATTCACTAAGAAACTCTAATTGAGACACCCAAGTAATTCTGCATAAACCTTAAAATTTTCATAACAATCAGAATTAGGATCAGGGCCCCTAAAACTCAGGAGGGGCATTTCCCATTCGATATTATCATCACAGTTTTACGTGTAATTCGAATTTTCACGAACCGTCGACTCAGCTAGACTACCAAGACACGTGGCAACCTTATGTTAAAATCCGACCCGTCGCGCCACGCGACGGAACCACATGGACCCCTCGAGACACGCGAGGGGGACAATTTTTCAGTATAAATAGGGGAGGTTGGCACTTAGCTTTCTGCGTTGGTTCGACGTCCAAATTCGTTCTGTGCACTGAGATATCGTCCAAATACTCTAAAAACACACACGGATCACTAATCGACGCCGCAATCAGGGTATTAACTCGATCGCTATTACGATTCATTTTCCGATCGATCAATGTACTCAATGGATGTTTAAGTGCTGCCCACATTAGGGTGATGCTTTGTCATTAGTCGTTAATTCGATGGATGTTTAAGCATAGCACTTTGTCATTCATTGTGAGGGTTGATCTCGTGAGTTATCGTAAATGCTGTATTGATTACTAACCCAGAATTGTGTGCCTGTTATTAAATTTAGGTTAAAAGGCTAATCAGTAGGCTAAACTCTGCTCAAATTAAAACTGCAATGTGAGTCATTCTCTTTTTATCAAATCTATTTACAAAAGCATGTTTATTTTCAAAGGTTATAATTACAGTGGTTAAGTTTATGTAATCACCAAATTACAGCCAGTATGTGGGGTTTTGTATACATTACTTGATAATCGTCACCATTGGGGCAGCCAATGGGGGATATGACCATAGTCACAGATCCGGTCGAGTGACAAATACCGTGGGTAGTTGGTTTGATATCAGAAACATTGTAATCGCTCTTAATACTGTAAATTATAACAAACAAGTCGTTTTCATAAATAGAATGATTCACTCAGTATTTCCCGCTGACAAAACCTTTTTAACACGTGTTTCAGGTAATTACAGTAGATTGGATTAAGAGATGGATACGGCACTGAAAGGCATCAAGGAGTGGCTTATTTTATTAATTAAATCAAATTAAGAAATATTGATTTATGTAATCAAATTTATCTTTATTAAAGCTACCATTGTAAAACATGGGTTTATCCCATTTATTTAATAAATAAAAAATCCGGTGTTTCTAAACTCTGATATTTTTCCTAACTCACGGTCCTGATGAAATTTCCGCTGCAATATTTTCAAAATAATCACCGGTACCACTGGGCTGTTCGCGACTTCCGATTCCGTCCAGGGTGGGTCGGGGGACGTGACAGAAGGTGGTATCAGAGCCACTGCTTTAAGCCTATAAGTGTTGTGATAATAATACCTAAGTTTATATAAAAGAGTTAGGAGATTGCTATTAACTGGTAGCACACATGATAGCATTTAGACTTGAACTTAAGAAAAGATGCCTTAGTATCAGCTTCGAGATAAGCTAAATACTTGTGTAAATAAAGTATGATGGGTTTTGATATACCATAAGAATGGTAATTAGAATATTGCAAGATATGATAAATAAGCAAGAATTAATAGTAATTATTGCTTATTGATATTATTTGGTCTAAGAATAAGATATGTTACGGGAATACAAATTTCCTTAATTCTGGATAAAAGCCTAATAAAAGAGGCACTTTTAAAAATACTATTTATGGGAAATTTTCTTCGGCAAGACTGGGTATGGTGTAGCAGACTCTCCAGTTTGTCCGGATATACTAAGGTTACCTCTCCGGCGCGAACCGGATAAGACATGGTATGTAATATGTCAAACAAGTGACAAGATTTCCCTAAATAGTATTATGACCAGATATTAGACTGGTTTTTGGAAATATGAATCTGTTAAATACATTGACCTGATAGATGGTATGTTTATTTCAGCATGTGAAATATATGATTATATAGATATATATATTTATAAGGAATTCCAAAAGCCAAATAGGAATAAAGCACAAGCATATGTGTCTAGATTTTTTTATTAAGAATCTCTTTTCCGATATCAAACATTATTTCGTTTGATCATCTGTCTCGTAGCACGTGTGATAAAATAAACAATGGAAACCCTTTAAGTTAAAACGCCATCAAAAGAATTTCCAATGCGTTACCATAAACTATTAACGCAAGTAAGAAACATGTAAAGTTGTGATAATGCACAAGAAAACACATGAAACTTAAAAATTTTATGACCGTAGACATCGAAGTATATCACACACGACTTCCAAGGCAAGACCTTTGGAAAATATGATTGGGCGCAACAACACCAATACTAATCTCGTCAGTAAAAGAATTACTAATCAAAAAGCAATACTTGGCCGCGTAATCCTACTAACGACATGAATATCGCTGAGGTACGTTGAAACAAGATTTCATAACCATCGGTGCACAGTCTAATCAGAAGCATTAGCATTGAAAAAGGAGTCACCTACCTTTGCAAATCCTCTATTTCATTTTATTCGACATTCTCTGGTAATATCACTTAACAACAGTTATCACATAAAATTTCCAGATAAAATTCTTACATTTCTTTTGTTAAAATTCTGACCCTGTGAATAGACTTTCGTGTTTCTACTTCCCCTAATGGTCATCATACCATGAGGATTTCTTTCATAATATCGAATATTGATCTGTTTCATTTCTTGGTAAATCCACACATGCACTGCTCGTTGCGCATGTGATTCATTTGATTTATGAAGACCACTGGAGGGCTTTATTCTGATTTGTTATTTTATCCAAACTTAAATATCATTCCGCTTTTTGCACTATGAACCGCATTATTGCAAAACAATGACTCTTTGATACCAAATCAATAAATTTAGTTAAACCATTGAGGTAAAAGAATTTATATATAGGTATAAAATTTTGTTTGAGGTATACTCTCATTTAAATTTATATTTAATTGATAATTAATATTATTAGTAATAAAATATTAATAATAGTAGTGTTAATATTATTTTTAATACTAGGGTTATTGTCAAGGGCAGGTATTGGATAGCCTAGCCTTAGTTAGGCATGGACTGATCACCTATGCTTAAACAAGGCAGCACTAACCAATATCCAACCATGATAATGACTAGTTAATGTATATAAATTAAATCATCATACTTATTTAGTAAATTTGAATTATATGTAAAAATACTATATATATATATATATAAATATATATACTTTGTACTGTAAGGAGAAGACATATTTTCATAAAACAATACAAGACTTAAAAGGACGAATAAAATTATATAAATAATTGTCTATCACATGTTTTGTGGTAACTATGTACCGTAACGCTCTGGCAAGAAAATGACCATATAAGAATAATATGGTAGTCATCAACTACGTTGGGTTAAGGGAACATTGTAATATATAAGAATAGTCCCCGTTTTCAATATTTGTAAATACATTCCCAACGTTATATGGTTTCAAAATGAAAATAAGTAATCTCATAGAATCGACCTATTAAGTGTTATATATTTACAAAATATTTTACAAATACTTTTGTACAATAAATATTTTTACACCTTTATTTACAACTTTCATTTAAAATAATAGTAATTTCTTTTACAAAATAATAATACTAAAATATTTTGTAATGTAATTGCGGTGTTTTGTAATATATATTACATAGTAAATATAAGATATTTTACATAGTATAGTAAAATACTAAAATAATATTTATTTAAAAGTGGTGACCATTTACATATAATAAAAATGCATAACAAATAATATATATTACATATTACATAGTATTTATATTCGATATATAAGATACGGTTCAGACAAAGACACAAATAATATATATTATATTTGCTTTACAAATATAATATAATGGTTGGTCATACCAAAACAACTTATTCTTATTATATTTCGATATCTAGAACATAGTATGAAAAAAAAATATGGTCACTAATAGTATATACTATCACATTGTTTCACAATTAAAACAACTTGGAACTCTAAACAATAATACACTAACTCTATTGTCTTTTGGTGTATCTTTACAATTCACTCATCTCAACACTTTAATTTTCTCATATCATAAATATTTGACAAATCATTTTTCATGCTTTTATTTTATTTTGAACCTGTCAATTCTAAGTCTTCCTCGGTTGCCAATCAAAGTAAGCTTTCATTTGACAAAGAATTTTATTGATTCTAAAAGTCCTTCACATTCATTTTAAAATATCTATTAATCGTATATCTTTTGGCTTGAACCTAGTCACTTTGGAAAACTATATCATTTCATCTCATTCGTTTATCATCAATTTCTTGAACTAATTCAGTTGAACCATTGAATCCTAACTATTTTACAACTCATAATCACAAAATTTGGTATTTTGATTCTATATCATCTACCTTAAATATTGTTTTATTAACTAAAATGTGACATAAGTCTAAAAGAAATATCGTAACCCAAATCTCGAGGACGAGATTTAAAACAAGGTGGGGAGAATGTAACATTCCTAAATTTATCATATAGGTTTGGTTAAATTTATTAACCACTAGTAACTAGTTATTTTTATTTAACCCAAAAAGTTTTAAATATTATTGGTTGAAATATTATATTAATTAATTGGCTTGTATAGGGTTGACCTTTCTATTTAAAATAGAAAGTCTATAACAACTATTATTATTAGACAGGTATATTACGGGTAAGTCGACTGTAAGAAATATGAAGTACCTAGACGGGCCCAGGAACCATTTAATAATTAAATTATAAAAATACATTGTATTTTGAACCTACTCTATTTTTAATGAAACTTAGACCCAAATGTAGACAAAAATATTCTCGTTCTAAAAATATATTTATTGTTTTCTAAAACGTCATATTTTAGAAGTTATACGTGCCAAATAACTGAAACAATTGAATTAATTATAATATAAATTAATTATAATAATAATAATAATAATTACAATTCAAATGAATTGTAAGTAAACGTAAAATATTTAAATTAAAATAAATAAAATCTAAACTTTAAAATTTGAAATAGTCATAGTCATAATCAGAAGTAACCCCAAAATAAAATAATATTTAAAAACTAAATGAATGAATATATGGGAATATGTGGAAGGAAAGTATACATGGCTAACACTTACATATGCAAAAGCTATACGTGGCCCATTTTAATCAAAACTACAATAAAGTAGTATATGGCTACGTGTAGGAATATGGAGGAGTGAATTATTCTCCAAGTAAAATATGAAGCTATAAATACAAGTACAGTGAAGGTTCAAAAAAAAAAATTGTTCAGAACACTTTTCCATTTTATATATCACTCTCTCTCTGTTCGATACTTTCTTTCTCTATATTTTTATTTTTTTACCTATAATAATAATAAAGCCCTGTCCCGTTTTAAGTGTTTTAACTCCCGATCACCGCTACCCGGTCCGATTGATCTGAGCCTCACAACATATGTCAGGGCTCTGCCCGACTAAGTTGTTGGGGTTCTGTCTCGTGACATAGGGACAAGGTTGAAATTAGGGGTATTATACTTAACACAATTACAAATATATATTTTTATAGCTCAAAAAGTTATACCCAAGATTTATACCCAGAAACTTTCTAGTTGAACCCTAAAGTTACAAAGTGGGTTCATTCTCTTTTCTTACTATTTATTTCCTTTTTCTTTTTGATATAATTATATTCCAAAATGTCCCAAACCATAACAACTCTCATCAAAACTATTATATTTTTATTATTATTATTATTATTATTATTATTATACTTTATTCACTAAGAAACTCTAATTGAGACACCCAAGTAATTCTGCATAAACCTTAAAATTTTCATAACAATCAGAATTAGGATCAGGGCCCCTAAAACTCAGGAGGGGCATTTCCCATTCGATATTATCATCACAGTTTTACGTGTAATTCGAATTTTCACGAACCGTCGACTCAGCTAGACTACCAAGACACGTGGCAACCTTATGTTAAAATCCGACCCGTCGCGCCACGCGACGGAACCACATGGACCCCTCGAGACACGCGAGGGGGACAATTTTTCAGTATAAATAGGGGAGGTTGGCACTTAGCTTTCTGCGTTGGTTCGACGTCCAAATTCGTTCTGTGCACTGAGATATCGTCCAAATACTCTAAAAACACACACGGATCACTAATCGACGCCGCAATCAGGGTATTAACTCGATCGCTATTACGATTCATTTTCCGATCGATCAATGTACTCAATGGATGTTTAAGTGCTGCCCACATTAGGGTGATGCTTTGTCATTAGTCGTTAATTCGATGGATGTTTAAGCATAGCACTTTGTCATTCATTGTGAGGGTTGATCTCGTGAGTTATCGTAAATGCTATATTGATTACTAACCCAGAATTGTGTGCCTGTTATTAAATTTAGGTTAAAAGGCTAATCAGTAGGCTAAACTCTGCTCAAATTAAAACTGCAATGTGAGTCATTCTCTTTTTATCAAATCTATTTACAAAAGCATGTTTATTTTCAAAGGTTATAATTACAGTGGTTAAGTTTATGTAATCACCAAATTACAGCCAGTCTGTGGGGTTTTGTATACATTACTTGATAATCGTCACCATTGGGGCAGCCAATGGGGGATATGACCATAGTCACAGATCCGGTCGAGTGACAAATACCGTGGGTAGTTGGTTTGATATCAGAAACATTGTAATCGCTCTTAATACTGTAAATTATAACAAACAAGTCGTTTTCATAAATAGAATGATTCACTCAGTATTTCCCGCTGACAAAACCTTTTTAACACGTGTTTCAGGTAATTACAGTAGATTGGATTAAGAGATGGATACGGCACTGAAAGGCATCAAGGAGTGGCTTATTTTATTAATTAAATCAAATTAAGAAATATTGATTTATGTAATCAAATTTATCTTTATTAAAGCTACCATTGTAAAACATGGGTTTATCCCATTTATTTAATAAATAAAAAATCCGGTGTTTCTAAACTCTGATATTTTTCCTAACTCACGGTCCTGATGAAATTTCCGCTGCAATATTTTCAAAATAATCACCGGTACCACTGGGCTGTTCGCGACTTCCGATTCCGTCCAGGGTGGGTCGGGGGACGTGACAGAAGGTGGTATCAGAGCCACTGCTTTAAGCCTATAAGTGTTGTGATAATAATACCTAAGTTTATATAAAAGAGTTAGGAGATTGCTATTAACTGGTAGCACACATGATAGCATTTAGACTTGAACTTAAGAAAAGATGCCTTAGTATCAGCTTCGAGATAAGCTAAATACTTGTGTAAATAAAGTATGATGGGTTTTGATATACCATAAGAATGGTAATTAGAATATTGCAAGATATGATAAATAAGCAAGAATTAATAGTAATTATTGCTTATTGATATTATTTGGTCTAAGAATAAGATATGTTACGGGAATACAAATTTCCTTAATTCTGGATAAAAGCCTAATAAAAGAGGCACTTTTAAAAATACTATTTATGGGAAATTTTCTTCGGCAAGACTGGGTATGGTGTAGCAGACTCTCCAGTTTGTCCGGATATACTAAGGTTACCTCTCCGGCGCGAACCGGATAAGACATGGTATGTAATATGTCAAACAAGTGACAAGATTTCCCTAAATAGTATTATGACCAGATATTAGACTGGTTTTTGGAAATATGAATCTGTTAAATACATTGACCTGATAGATGGTATGTTTATTTCAGCATGTGAAATATATGATTATATAGATATATATATTTATAAGGAATTCCAAAAGCCAAATAGGAATAAAGCACAAGCATATGTGTCTAGATTTTTTTATTAAGAATCTCTTTTCCGATATCAAACATTATTTCGTTTGATCATCTGTCTCGTAGCACGTGTGATAAAATAAACAATGGAAACCCTTTAAGTTAAAACGCCATCAAAAGAATTTCCAATGCGTTACCATAAACTATTAACGCAAGTAAGAAACATGTAAAGTTGTGATAATGCACAAGAAAACACATGAAACTTAAAAATTTTATGACCGTAGACATCGAAGTATATCACACACGACTTCCAAGGCAAGACCTTTGGAAAATATGATTGGGCGCAACAACACCAATACTAATCTCGTCAGTAAAAGAATTACTAATCAAAAAGCAATACTTGGCCGCGTAATCCTACTAACGACATGAATATCGCTGAGGTACGTTGAAACAAGATTTCATAACCATCGGTGCACAGTCTAATCAGAAGTATTAGCATTGAAAAAGGAGTCACCTACCTTTGCAAATCCTTTATTTCATTTTATTCGACATTCTCTGGTAATATCACTTAACAACAGTTATCACATAAAATTTCCAGATAAAATTCTTACATTTCTTTTGTTAAAATTCTGACCCTGTGAATAGACTTTCGTGTTTCTACTTCCCCTAATGGTCATCATACCATGAGGATTTCTTTCATAATATCGAATATTGATCTGTTTCATTTCTTGGTAAATCCACACATGCACTGCTCGTTGCGCATGTGATTCATTTGATTTATGAAGACCACTGGAGGGCTTTATTCTGATTTGTTATTTTATCCAAACTTAAATATCATTCCGCTTTTTGCACTATGAACCGCATTATTGCAAAACAATGACTCTTTGATACCAAATCAATAAATTTTGTTAAACCATTGAGGTAAAAGAATTTATATATAGGTATAAAATTTTGTTTGAGGTATACTCTCATTTAAATTTATGTTTAATTGATAATTAATATTATTAGTAATAAAATATTAATAATAGTAGTGTTAATATTATTTTTAATACTAGGGTTATTGTCAAGGGCAGGTATTGGATAGCCTAGCCTTAGTTAGGCATGGACTGATCACCTATGCTTAAACAAGGCAACACTAACCAATATCCAACCATGATAATGACTAGTTAATGTATATAAATTAAATCATCATACTTATTTAGTAAATTTGAATTATATGTAAAAATATTATATATATATATATAAATATATATACTTTGTACTGTAAGGAGAAGACATATTTTCATAAAACAATACAAGACTTAAAAGGACGAATAAAATTATATAAATAATTGTCTATCACATGTTTTGTGGTAACTATGTACCGTAACGCTCTGGCAAGAAAATGACCATATAAGAATAATATGGTAGTCATCAACTACGTTGGGTTAAGGGAACATTGTAATATATAAGAATAGTCCCCGTTTTCAATATTTGTAAATACATTCCCAACGTTATATGGTTTCAAAATGAAAATAAGTAATCTCATAGAATCGACCTATTAAGTGTTATATATTTACAAAATATTTTACAAATACTTTTGTACAATAAATATTTTTACACCTTTATTTACAACTTTCATTTAAAATAATAGTAATTTCTTTTACAAAATAATAATACTAAAATATTTTGTAATGTAATTGCGGTGTTTTGTAATATATATTACATAGTAAATATAAGATATTTTACATAGTATAGTAAAATACTAAAATAATATTTATTTAAAAGTGGTGACCATTTACATATAATAAAAATGCATAACAAATAATATATATTACATATTACATAGTATTTATATTCGATATATAAGATACGGTTCAGACAAAGACACAAATAATATATATTATATTTGCTTTACAAATATAATATAATGGTTGGTCATACCAAAACAACTTATTCTTATTATATTTCGATATCTAGAACATAGTATGAAAAAAAAATATGGTCACTAATAGTATATACTATCACATTGTTTCACAATTAAAACAACTTGGAACTCTAAACAATAATACACTAACTCTATTGTCTTTTGGTGTATCTTTACAATTCACTCATCTCAACACTTTAATTTTCTCATATCATAAATATTTGACAAATCATTTTTCATGCTTTTATTTTATTTTGAACCTGTCAATTCTAAGTCTTCCTCGGTTGCCAATCAAAGTAAGCTTTCATTTGACAAAGAATTTTATTGATTCTAAAAGTCCTTCACATTCATTTTAAAATATCTATTAATCGTATATCTTTTGGCTTGAACCTAGTCACTTTGGAAAACTATATCATTTCATCTCATTCGTTTATCATCAATTTCTTGAACTAATTCAGTTGAACCATTGAATCCTAACTATTTTACAACTCATAATCACAAAATTTGGTATTTTGATTCTATATCATCTACCTTAAATATTGTTTTATTAACTAAAATGTGACATAAGTCTAAAAGAAATATCGTAACCCAAATCTCGAGGACGAGATTTAAAACAAGGTGGGGAGAATGTAACATTCCTAAATTTATCATATAGGTTTGGTTAAATTTATTAACCACTAGTAACTAGTTATTTTTATTTAACCCAAAAAGTTTTAAATATTATTGGTTGAAATATTATATTAATTAATTGGCTTGTATAGGGTTGACCTTTCTATTTAAAATAGAAAGTCTATAACAACTATTATTATTAGACAGGTATATTACGGGTAAGTCGACTGTAAGAAATATGAAGTACCTAGACGGGCCCAGGAACCATTTAATAATTAAATTATAAAAATACATTGTATTTTGAACCTACTCTATTTTTAATGAAACTTAGACCCAAATGTAGACAAAAATATTCTCGTTCTAAAAATATATTTATTGTTTTCTAAAACGTCATATTTTAGAAGTTATACGTGCCAAATAACTGAAACAATTGAATTAATTATAATATAAATTAATTATAATAATAATAATAATAATTACAATTCAAATGAATTGTAAGTAAACGTAAAATATTTAAATTAAAATAAATAAAATCTAAACTTTAAAATTTGAAATAGTCATAGTCATAATCAGAAGTAACCCCAAAATAAAATAATATTTAAAAACTAAATGAATGAATATATGGGAATATGTGGAAGGAAAGTATACATGGCTAACACTTACATATGCAAAAGCTATACGTGGCCCATTTTAATCAAAACTACAATAAAGTAGTATATGGCTACGTGTAGGAATATGGAGGAGTGAATTATTCTCCAAGTAAAATATGAAGCTATAAATACAAGTTTTTGAGTTTGTGTAAGAGGATCATATTAGTTTTTGAGACTTATCACTAACACCGTTGATCTTGATTTAACTTTTTGTCTTAAACAATTTCACTTCTGATTGTCAGTATTGTTGTCCACTTAAACTTCTACACAAGTTTCAATTGATTCAAGATACGAATTAGTGTTTTAAGAACTAACTTATTCGCGTGTCCCACCTCAGAATATACTCCCGTATCCAGACTTCTATATTCAGTCTTACAGGTGAGTGCACACTAATGATATCTGTAAGGGGTAAATGCGAGGCCATGAGAGCTCAGGCTAGAACTTCCGTTCAATCAGAGAGATGATGGCTCGACTTTAGGTGTGTCCCGTTTGGGGATCTTTTCTTCAACAACACATGATTAGCATTTTTCAATGTTTCATCATTTTTTATGCTGAGGGTGGGCTTTATGATTAAAGCAGTGCAGAGTATTATACGAGGACTAGGCTATTGCTCCCGCAAAATCAGAAGTCCCAGTATAATACCCCAGATATCATCACGCACAAAGACCTAGTATGTCAGAAATAGAAAGCCCTTCAAACAAGATTTCAGGGGTTACCTATATATCCGAGAGATGTTCCCCACGAAGATAAGTAGTTCTTTGTTATGTTTATATCTCGAACTCAATCTACTAATTGTGTGAAGTCTACTGGCACATCATTAGTGAGACTTGTTTAAAAACATTTTGACTTTCCATTTCTTTAGCATGTTGTGATAGTCCACTGATGTACTATCATTTCCTCTTTTTACACAAACCTCTTTTTGTCTTTTTCAATGTTTTTGTATTTATGAAATTTTATCATGTTTTTGTGTTTTCTATAAACTTTCTCCCCCTAAAATCAAAAACATATTTTTGTGTTTTTGGTTTTATCAAAAGCAGTAAAGAAACTGTACAGAAAACATGACAACTAGACGCAGATCACTTCTGGTCGCCGTCTGCCTCGGCCACACACTCTACCACCTTCCTAGAAAACAAATTCTTTAACCCGTTCAATTTTAAAAGATAATTAAATCTTCTTTTATCAAAGGGTTTAGTGTAAAAATCAGCTCTCTGATCATCGGTGTGAATATAATCAATTCGAATCAATTTTTTCTCGTAGCAATCACGAATAAAATGATGTCGAATCTCAATATGTTTTGTTTTTTAGTGTTGAACCGTATTTTTAGTGATATTAATGGCTGCCTCATTGTCCATAAAAATTGGTGTGTCTAAGAATTGCAGACCATAATCCCTCATTTGCTGTTGAATCCCGAGAATCTGGGAACAACAACTGGAAGCCGAAACGTATTCAGCCTCACAAGTCGAGAGAGCGACTGTGGTCTGTTTCTTACACTGCTAAGTGATTAGCCGAGTTCTGAAGAACTGGCAACCAGCAGTGGTGGACTTAGCATTCAACTTACAGCACCCGAAGTCAGAGTCAGAATATCCAGTTAGAGAGAAGCCACCGGATCGGGGATACCACAAGCCGGTGCTTGGGCAACCTTTGAGATACCGTGAGAACCTCTTCACTATCGTCATGTGTGATGCTCTGGGACTTGATTGGTACCGGTCGCAGAGGCAGGTTGGATACATGATGTCCGGTCGTGATGCTGTCAGATACATTAGCGATCCTATGATTGACCGATAATGCGTTTCATCCACTTTCTCACCACTTTCATCCGGACATATGCCATGATTCATAGCCAGGGGGGTTGATATGGGAGATGATTCAAACATATTGAATTTGTCCAATACATCATTCACATACTTGGTCTAGTGTATGAAGATTCCATCGGGCAGTTGCTCAACTCGAAGCCCGAGAAAGAACTTCATCTCCCCCATTAAACTCATTTCAAACTTTTGCTTCATAACCTTCTCAAACTCCTTACACAACTCATCGTTCGTTGATCCGAAAATTATATCATCAACATAGATTTGCACGATAAGTAGATGTCCTGCAACCTCTTTAGTGAACAGGGTACTATCGACAGTTCCTCTGGTGAACCCGTTGGTCAGCAGATGCTGGGAAAGCGTCTCGTACCAGGCTCTCGGGGCCTGGTGTAATCCGTAGAACGCCTTGTCGAATAGATACACCTTGTCCTTGTGTACATGATCGGTAAAACCCGGTGGTTGACCGACATACACTTCTTCTTTAATCTTGCCGTAGAGAAATGCAGATTTGACATCCAGTTGGTAGACCTTGAATCCCTTCCATGACGCGAATGCCAAGAAGATTCTGATTGCCTCAAGTTGAGCAACGGGAGCATATACTTCAGTAAAGTCAATCCCTTCTTGCTAACTAAATCCTTGGACTACCAACCGTGCTTTGTTCCTTACTATAACCCCTCTATCATCTCTCTTACATTTGAAGACCCACTTGGTCTTGATTAACTTCTGAGCTTCTGGGAGATCAACCAACCTCCACACTCCAAGCCTTTCAAACTATTGTAACTCCTCTTGCATTGCATTTACCCAACTCTCTTCGGTTAATGCTTCTTTGTATGTTTTTAGCTCTACCTGCGAGATAAAACATATAAGCCCTTTGTTTATTTGTTCGCGGGTTTTCACGCCACTTTGAAGGTCACCAATGATTTGCTCAGACGGATGGTAAGATAACGTTCTTGGCATGACCGTATCCGGTACGCTCACTTCTGATTGCAAATTTGTTATATTCTGATCACCCGTGTGATCAATAGCATTTGAAATCGCAATATTTGGTTCCTCGTCATAAATCAGATCGGTTTCCGATTCTGAGTCGTTAGAATGGTCAAATATTGGAGCTGTTTCTTCTGGGAGTGCATGTGTAGTTCCACTAGGACTAGCCTCATGATCATTTGAACCCATGGTGGGCGAAGAAACCACCAACGGTCTCGGCACTTGTTCTTGTTCTTGTGAAAGAGACTACTGTTGTTGGTATAAGAAAGCCAGTTCCTCCTCATTCGGCTCTGTTGGTAAATGGAATGACTCCCAGAGATTGTCGTAATAAAATAGCAACCTGTTTCCGGGAAGTTGATTTGGAGCAGTAAACCGTTGACAGTCAACGTGTTGAACTTGTATGATCTTCCCCAAACTCGAAACAAAAACTCTCTTCAACGGACTAGCGTATCCTACAAAAAAATCTTCATTAGCTTTCGAACCAAATTTACCGTCTGGATCAATGAATGTGCATGGTGATCCGAATGGTTCTAAAAATTTCAGATTTGGTTTGTAAAGATGAAGCAATTCAAAACAAGTTTTCTTGTACTTCTTCATCGTAAGAACCCGATTGAGTGTGTAACATGCTGTGGCAACCGCTTCACTCCAAAAATATACCGGTAATATCGAATCTGCTAACATGGTACGAGCCGTTTCGATTAACGTACGATTTTTTCGTTCTTTGACACTGTTTTGTTGAGGAGTATACGGTGCGCTAAATTCATGAAGAATACCCTTATCGTTGCAGAATTCGAGCATACGGTTGTTCTTGAATTCTGTGCCATTGTCGCTTCGAATACGTCTAATCGGCAGTTTGTAAACATTCTCCATCTTTTTAAATAGCCTCATCAAGGAATCAAACGTTTCATCTTTTCTCTCTAGAAACATCACCCAGGAAAATCTTGTAAATTCGTCAGTAACAACTAAACAATACAGATCTCCACTAATGCTTTTCACATTTACCGGTCCGTAAAGATCCATATGGAGTCTTTCGAGCGGTAATCTGATGGAATTCAAGAGCTTTTTCGGGTGCGATTTCTTTGTCTGCTTCCCTTTCTTACATTCAATACAGTCATCGTTAAGATGGAAGTTTTTCACATTAACACCTTCTACAAGATCATTATGAACTAAAAAGTTCATATTCCTCAAGTGAATATGTCCCATTTTACGATGCCACATGATGGATTCTTTCTCAGTCTCCTTCGTCTTACTCACAAAGCATTGTGCCTTTTTATCTATCGTTGTTGCAACGCTCATGTCTAATACATAAAGATCATTTTCAGGAAGAGCGCGCATCAACACCATTTCTTCGGGTATTTTAAACCCTGGTTTAAGAATCAGACATTCATCTTTTGTAAAATGAACAGTGAATGACTTATCACAAATCTGAGAAATGCTCAACAGATTGTTTTCTAACTCAGCAATGTAGTTCACTTTATCTAATGTTACGACCCCGTTAGTAAGAATTCATTCTCCAACAATTCTTCCACCTTGAGTTCCAGCAAACCCGACATAACCTCCATTGATTGATTTGGCGTCGTATAGCAGTGCTACCATCCCTGTCATGTGCCGTGAGGTGCCGCTATCCATTATCCATTTAGAAATGATAGACCTTGGAAGCCCCTACACACATCAAAAGAAATTTACTTGAACAATGATACCCAAGATTTCTCAACATTTGGTATACTACCAAAGACAATATCATGAGCTACTATGTCAACTTTTGGAATGTTAAACACAACATTTGGAACATCAGATTCTGGTTTTGATTTTAGAGCTCTTTCCTTGATAGGTGGGCATTCTTCAATCAACCTATCTAATTCAAACTCAATTTTCTTATCAGTGGTTGCAAAAATTTTATGTTCTGATTTTAAAACTTCTTCCATTTTCTTTTCCTCAAAAGAATGTTTAGGTTTCTCCACCCATGATTGACTTTGGGAAGTCTTTGTTTTAGAATAAACCTTTGAAGTCTTTTGTGATTTTGAAGATTCACCAATTTCAAAAGTTGATTTTGGTTTGTCCTCTGACTTCAATGATTCACCACGTTTAAGAATACGCACGGGGGATACCATAGGTGATTTTCCCTTAATATCCTTTGAAATTTTTGGTTTTGGTTTATGGAAAACTGGTTTTATTATCTTTTTGACACATTGTTTGGCCATGTGACCGATTTCATTGCATCGATAACAAATTCTTTTGTCATATTCAACAAAAGTGGATCTGTTGGCCTCGTCTCTTATCTTTTTGGCCGCAATAAAATCGTCAATTGCTTGCTTACTAAAGATATAATCCTTTTCGGCTTCTGTATTATTACCAGCCACAAACACTTCACTCAATTTTTCTTTTGACTTAACTTTTTTCTTAGCCATTTTCTTCTCAAAACCAACACCTTTCTTTTTGTAATTATTACCATGTCTTTTGTTATTACCATTGTTACCCACCCATTCATTTTTCTTTCCCGGGTTGTTTGTTGGTTGTTTTTTAACAAAAGTTTTTTTTCGGTTTTGATAGAAACGAATTGTTGTTAACTTCTGAGATATCAATTTCCACGAGTTTAAAATTTTTTCAATGTTTTCTAGGTTCGCATTCTGAATCGGGTACTCAAAATCAGTATATAGTTTGTTAGTTCCGGTCATCGTGTAAACCACAATGATCGAATCATCATCCAAAACTTTATCTGACTTTGGGATAAACTTATCAAGAAAGTTTCCGTCATCCTCAGAATCTGAACTGGAATTCTCAAAATGAGTTTTAACCATTTCAAAATCAGTGTTATCACTCTCTTCATCCAACACTTGGTCTACAACTGTTTTAACCAGTTGTGACTCGTTGTCGGTGTCAGATGGAAAGAATGTAACATCTATGTTTTCCGGTAACTCATTCTTTTCTGTTCTCAGTTTGAGATTCAATGCCTTCTCCACCCCGTCTGGATATTTCTGAGAATAATGATTCCACATTGGGGGTGGAACATTTTTGAAAGCTGGTTTAACTTTAGTTTGTTGAGGAACAATCTGATCAATCACATATGAAGATGAAAGATAACTGATCAACTTTTTGTCGACTCTTTCTGTCTCAATGCGCATCAGTTCAAGTTCCTTCTTTAGAGATACGATTGTGTCCAGATGGATGTTAATCGACATTTTCTTTTCCATGACCGTAGCTTTGAGCAAATTAGCAATTTTATCATTTTCTTTACTCTCAGTGTGAATCATTTTAATTGATCCTGACAAAGTGTCATAAGCTTCTTTAACATCATTAAAATCAAATTTTAATTTGTCGTTAAACTTTTTCAACTCTTGAAACTGTTTGTCTTTTTCAAGACAATCAATGCATGGTTTCAAACAGTTTTTGCATGGCTTTTCAAGAATTGGCAAGTTTTTCAAAAACATTTTCTTGTTCATCATTTTTACTTTCCGATTTACCAAACTCTTCGGACTCAGACTTCTCTTCGGATTCGGACTTCACATTTTCTGATTTGTCATTGGACTCGGACTTCTCTCCTGACTCATACGTATCACAAGTCTCGATAATTGACTCCTTTTCAAGAGACACTGACTCTTGAGTTGCATCTTTGGCCTCATTGTTATCAGAAGGTGTTTTAGTTTGTTCTACCTCTTGCAGCTTAACCATAAGAGCTTTGTCTGCTATTTCTTTCAAAGTCTCTTCATTCATTTCCTTTGAGACATCAATGATCTCTTGAACCAGAGTTTGTTCAACTTCGTACTGTGGGCAAAGACCCGTAGTTGGTTCACTGAAGAAACCTGCAAAAGAATCAAACACATTAGCTGGCATTATGGATTTAAATGCATTAGTACTAACCTCCTGTTCAAACTGATAATAGTAGACCGCCGCTGCCTCCTCTTCTAGATCTGCAAAACTTTCTTCATTTACCACTTCACTGACTTCTTCAACTTCCGGAACACATTCCTCTATTTCAAGTTCCTGCTCTTCAATAATTTCAGCCATCATTGCAAGACCACCTCTTGGAACGTACTTATCCCAACTGAAGCCTTCTGGAATCTTTTCGTCATCTTGATTCACCAAAAGAGCTTTTTCTGTTTGTTTGGATTGACTGTTCTCGATTTGAGGTCGTGGATTGAATGGTTGTTGACTGTTTTTATGATAGATGGCCTGTCGGTAATAATCGTTTGCGAATGGATTCTGGTGGTTATTAACTTCTCTGTTCGGACATTCGCGCTTGAAATGTCCATTCTCTTTAAACTTGAAGCAAGTCACCTTCGATTTGTCGAATCCAAGTTTAGGATCAAGACCTGCAAGACTACTTCTTCCGGTAATTTCCATGAACCTCTGAGCTCTTCTCACAATGTTCGCCATACCCTATTTTATGTCTATGAGTTCTAGTTCCTCCGGATCAATTTGATCATAATCTTCTTTAGTCATGTATGGGTTACCAATTCGTCCGGCTACTAGACTCTCGTAAGACTCAAGTACAGAAGCTAGAAGTGTTATATGCTGCTTTGCGGCTGTCTCGGTAAAATCTTGACCGTTTTTTATATTAACAGCGATATTGCACTGTATCCCATGACTATAACTTTGATTGTTCGAACCTGAAGAACTTGGAGAAGAAACCTGTTCTTGAAAACTCTGAACCTTAGGATTCGGTTCATAATTTGAAAACGGTGAAAAGTTGTTGTTAGGCATGCTTTGAGTTACCCCCGACGAAGAATCTGCACTGAATGCCGTTTGAATCTTTGGACTCAGAGCAGATGTGGCAGATGAGTTTCCTTTGTAATAAAGCTGAACATCTTGCTGTACGTTTGCAGATTTCATTTTCCTCATCTTCCGAAGTTCAAGCTCATGAGCTTCAATTCTCTCGATAAACGTACTCAAATTGAAACCCACGTATTCCAAATTGTTCTTCAAAACCAATAAGAACGTACCCCACTCTTCTTGTGGTAGTGCGTCAGCCAACTTATCAACCCACTCTTCGTTTGTTTTATCTATATTCAAACGTTTCATCTCCACTACCAAGTGACAGTACCTCTCAATCAACTCTTTCGTTGATTCTCCACTGATAGCAGTAAATATGTCGAATTCCTTTTTCAGAAGCGCCTTTTTGCTTTTGATCATTGCAACACTACCAAGAAATTTGATTTTAAGAGCGTTCCAAATAGATTGCGCGTCACCTTGATGCTGTAACAGTACCAAAATGTCATCCTTAATTGCCTGTTGCAATATACTGACCATCTTCTTCTCGGCTTTAAAGTTTTCTTGTTCAGCCGGAGTTAACGTGTTATTTTTTTTTTGGAAGACCAGCATCATTCATAGGAACTACATATTTCGTTTCAACTTTCAGCCAGCATTTGAGGTGATTCGCCTGAACCCACGTGCGAAATCTATCCTGCCACCCCGAATAATCTTCAATGTTGAGCAGTTTCGGTGGTTTTTGCATGGTTCCTAGCTCGTTCTCCATATTCACATTCTGGGCTATACTTGCTGGAGTTTGAACAGTCATACCTCCTCCGAAAAACGCATTGTAAAACTCTTGATTGTCCATTTTTATACTTTGAAAAATATTTCGAAAAATTTCTAAGTTTTGAAAAATTACAATTTTAAACCACCTGGACTTTCAAACGATCTTGACTTTCAGACGATCTGGACCTTTCAAACGACCTGGACTATTTCAAACGACCTGGACTGCCAAACCGTGTGACCTGGATTGCCAAACCGTGTGAGATGACAAAATACCAGTTAAAAATTTTCAGTTCGTGCGGTCTGACCACTCCGTGCGATCTGGTCACACAATTTTGAAATTTTCAAACGATCTGGTTCAATTCGTGCGAACTGGACAAGAATTTCAAACGGTTTGAACAAAAATAAACGATCTGATCGATTTCACACGATTTGAGCATCATTTTCATACGATTTGGACGGTTTCACCTCGTTTGAAGACTTAGTTTATCAAAATTTCAAGTTTTTAACATTTTTGGATCAGTTTTAGTTCTATTTATGGTCTGAAACTTTGTATGATTGTTCAAAATTATGTTTTACACATAATATCTAAAATTCAGTCCATTTTGTCCGTGAATTCATCTGAAAATCCAAGAAAGAGTAGAAGTATATGGTTCTAAACCGTTCAAAACACTGATATCAACAGATTTGACTCATCCTGAGCTCTGATACCACTTGTAGGATCGATGAATCGTCTAAACGAGTCAATCAGAGTCAGATCTAGTTTCTAGAAAGGCGGAATCAGACTAGAAACCTTGCAATCAGTGTTAGAACAGGAGTAGAAGAGTAGAAAGTCACTTTAAAAATGTTCTTCATTGATATAATACGTTTTTGTATAGACAGAATCGGACAACACTTTGGTACAAAATTCTCTAGAAAGTTACAAATGAAGAACACTACTGGCCTATTTATAGACCTGCCAGACCGCACGAAATAACACATCCAGACCGCACGAGCTGGACAAGCTCACCTCGTGCGACCTGACCTTATCAGGTCGTGTGACCTGGCCTATACACAAACTTAACTTTAACTTTTAACCTATTACATACTAATGACACGACATAGACTGATGACGTAGGCGATAGACATTATGCATCAACACTAGTAAGTTATAGGTTGTCGTCCTTCCAACTGAGGACGGAGGTACGTAATCTACCCAAGAAGAATACGCAGGTTAAATGTTGTCATTGATGTGCTAAAAGTGGTTTAACTAAATTAACTAAATTAAACCCTAAACTAGACTCTCTAAGTTTTAAATTTATAAAACAAAGACTCTCTAAAACCTAAACCACACGACCGGCAAGTGTACCGATCGATGCAGTATAGCCTAAGGAAGTCCGAGTATCGAACCCAAGAGACTCTACTAAAATATGCTAATGACTCTATCTAGACTTAGACTGACACGGACTTAACTAATTTGTTTATTTGATGAGGGGGGGTTTCTAAAAATCCTAAATAAATAATAAAATAATGCTAAAAGACTAGACACGAACTCGAACGAAGGCTTTGACCAGTGGCGATGAAGACTACCTAGGCTAGACGCAAGTCAAACTCAGAATGGATTTCTATTCGATGATTTTGTGGTGTGGAACCGGGATCTTTGGATACTAAACCTATTAAGACACCACTAAGCCCCTCAAACACTCTCAAGGCGATTCTTGTGGCACTACCTAGGCTGTTACGCTTACCGGTTTTCTAGATTTCCTCACAGTCCTCTAGTTTCTTGAAAGTGCCTATACAAGACGATCTACCTCACAGCGCGAACGTCTAAAGCAACTACGGGTTTTAATCTTGGTTTAATAGACAATGGAATGTTAAGGACTTATAACCAAACCGAGACCTATTAATAACCTCGAGCCTCACAGCGACAAGTTTAGCAGAACACTTGATTTTATTAAATTACCGAATATTACTTCTAAGGTTACTTACTCGATTTTCACCCTAAAGGATTAATGATCTATTACGTGATAAAGACCGTCACCTAAATCAAGAACCCTAGCACAACCCTATTATGTGATAAAGACCGTCACCAAGGATTATACGAAGCAATAAACAGTGATAAAATAATCGTCAAGCACGCATATGCACCAAGTTAAATTCCCGAAGCTTTTACAATACAAGAAAAATCCACAACCACGCCAAAAATCGAATAAAGAACCAAACTTTATTTAACTATTGTCATGCCTAGGTAGTAAAAGTTTTTAGCCAACAATCATAGTATCAAAAGACATAATAATCATCAACAATTCAGAATTCATCATGAATAAACAAAGAACAAACGAACAAGAAGAATAAACGAGAAGATAAAACCCGAAAATCTTCAAACCCGAGTGATCCCTAGCCTTCCACGATGATTCCTTGACTTCAAACCTTCAAAAACACCTTCAAAGTCGTCTCAATGCTGCTGCAAGATCCTTAAATTCGTAGATTTTCTGATCCCCCCTCGTGCGTCTGATGTATTATGTATATATATTTGCGTTTAAGGTATATGGCTTCTCCCCCAAGAATGATGTAATTCGTCAAAAGCCACTTTTTGGCAGCCCAGGCCCAGCCGTAGATGTATGTATCTTCTAAAGTTTGCGAATGATTAAATAAAACTGGCTGCCCTCCCAAGATCATGTCTGACATTCTAGTCTCTAGATGTATCGTTGAATTTGGGCTTTATGAGAATTTATGATGTTTAAATATTGTTAAAATAAGTCCTGGCCCAATTGGAAGTCTGACACACCAACAACGAAAATTAATTGAATGTTGCCTCCTCTCTTTTCTTGTGTTGTCCACTATTCTCTAAAAGAAAATAATATATATAAATATCATCAAACATCCATCTTCTTTTAGATTCCCTCAACTAATATGTCATGCAGCTTTTTTTTTTTTTAATATAATATATGAAAAGCGGCATCTTATACTATAGAGATAGCGGGCTCGGCTCAATCAAGAAAAATAGCGACAATTCCAATTCGGTCCCTGGCACCCCACTCTGCCCAACTGGCTGGTTATTTCCATATTACTCGTTTTCGCTCCATTTGCACCAGGACCTGCCAAAACACAATATAATGTAATATAATACTAAAACTAAATAAAAACAAATAAAACCTACACAAAAATCATACAATTTACACGGGACAAGTATGTATATTTTATCGCATATCAAATATCCCCACACTTAACCTTTTTTCGTCCCCGAAAAAGAATTGTGCAAACGGAATCATAGTCGGGATAATCATTCGGGACAAAGCTTATGTTACTTTATTAAAATCGAAACTTGTGTTAGCCGCGATTGCTAGTATTTTGATCCTCTTAAACCCAAACCCGGTTCCAAGCCCTTATCATGCAATTTAGTTCAAGTATGGTCAATCTACCTAGGGTCTCACGCTAAGAATTGCAAGTCCACCTAATCCCCCCTCAAGCTTATAGGACAAAAGGAACAACCACTGGGCTATTTCCTAACCGCCTTATACCAAGATCAAGAGAGTTTAAAATCAAATCTATTTTTTTCCATTTTTTTTTTCTTTTCTTTTCATCACTTTTCCATTTTTTTCATTTTTTTTTCGAGCGTAGACGTTGCATTCCCTAACCCTGAGGTATTCCGGCTGTAGAGTCGCTATCCCCAACTCGGATTACTTAGGCTTCGGTACTTTTTATTTATTTTGCAAGGTCGATTTCACACACCCTAGCGGTAATCCGGCTGTAGAGTCGCTATCCCCAACCACAGACTACATAGAAATGGCTACTTTCATTTAGTTTCTAGCTCGTTTATTTCATCATTTTTTTTTCATTTTTTTTCACAAGATAATGACCAACAACTCTAACGATCTTAGCTTATAACGGCATCCCTTATACTATTTTTGGCGGTTTCAATTTCCCCACTTTCCCTAGATGAGAACCCACTAGTAGACCGACAATTAGGTATATTTTAAGATCAAAGGAACCCAGAACCGAATCGAGCCTACCCGCACATCCCAAACTAGACACAAGCTCAATTATATTAATCTCATATTATTATTATTTGAACCCGAACAAAAACCCGACTTTTCTATCATTTTCCGCTTTTCAGTTTGCAAACTTCTTATTTCAAAAGACATTTTCTGATTTTTTAATTTTTTTTGGATTTTTTAATTTTTTAATTTTTTTTTTCAAATTTTTAAATTTTTTTTTTGTATTTTTTTTATGACTCAAAACACTACTAACTGGACACTAAACGATAGTTCCCATCCCCACACTTAAACTTTACATTGCCCTCAATGTAAGATGGAAACCGACTCAAAATACTAAAAATAAATAAGAAATAAAAAGACGAAGGGCAAATTGGAAAGGACTTAGCTGGTTTAATTCGCGCGGATGCTCCAAAACTCTCGTCCAATCCAGCTCGATCGTATAGCATTTCATTCGCGATCGGCTTTGACACTGACTGACATGCTTGATAAATGCCTGAAATCTGATAAGCAGCTCCAAAATCACCCGAATGGAGATTGAGTACGGGTGGTACATATTCAAACCTGCATAAACAAAAACAAGCAAACACCAAAGCAATACCGACTCGACACAAACGACTGACTCAATACTACTAAATTAGACTCATAGTACAGAATAAAAGACTCGAAATACAAACTCTACAAGTGGGTCACAACTGTTCACACACTCATGGAGGATCATACAAGCGCAGCTCACCTCCATACCAACTCTTACGGGCTGTAGCACTACCATTCCTAACATTTCCCGCATCTCTCCTATCCCCATATCTCTCACACTCTCTCAACTCGTCATCAGGCGGTTTGAATCTAGATGTTTCATATCGAAACCTATCCCCACACTGAGCCTTGCTCAGTATCTCTATCTTAGATTCTAACCTCATCAATCTCTCTTCCAACTCCTCGACTCTCCTATCAGGTGGATCCCCACACTTGGGTTTTATCACCTTCTCTAAACTTGGCTCACTCACCACCTTTTTCTCATCACTCTCAACCCTCTCATTCTCTCCCACTGACGCTATCGCCTCGACTCTCTCACTCGGCCCTCTCGCATTATTCACCTTGAAAACTACCGATTTGTCGCCCGCTCTAAGTGTGATTGTGCCTAAGAAGACATCTATAAGCGCTTTAGCAGTGTTCAAGAACGGGTGCCCTAAAATCAATGGTACGTTTTCATCGGCCTCCATATCTAACACTACAAAATCTGCCGGGAAGACAAACTTGTCCACCTTCACTAACAAATTCTATATGATCCCCCTAGGATACTTAACTGTCTTATCGGCTAACGAGAGGGTCATACGAGTTGGCTTCAAATCACCAAGGCCTAGTTTTTCGTAAAATGAATATGGCATCAAATTAATACTAGCACCAAGGTCTGCCAACGCGTGGTTTTTAACATCACCACCAAACAAACAAGGGATCGTGAATATGCCCGGATCGGTGAGTTTCTCAGGAAGTTTAGTCAGGATCACTGCAGAACAATCTCCATTCAATGGAGTACTAGAACACTCACCTACCCTATCCTTACGCTTGAGAAAATCCTTAAGGAACTTGGCGTATTTGGGCATGGATCTCAGGGCCACTATGAACGGAAGATTGACTTTTAATTGGGTGAACATTTCAAGAAATTTCTCGTATTCCCTAGCGTATTGCTGCTGCTTAAAACGGCCGGGAAACGGAAGACGGGAGGGATCAAATACGGGCGGGGGCCTAACCCTAACTGGTTGCTTCTCTACTCTCCTCTCAACCTGAGCCTCCTCGATATGTGCGGTACTTGCTGGGCCCAGCCTATGTTGCACCTTACCTGGGGCCTCCATCTCTATCTCCTCATCTACCTCATCATCACTCCTTAACTCAGCATTCTCTCTCACGACCTCTCCTAGACTCATCCCACTGCGAGTAGTGATTGCTTTCACAGAATGGTTGGTTGGGTGCGTGGTATCTGAAAACTGACCAGAAGAGGATTCTCTCAACTGCCTAGCTATATCCCCTACTGTTCTCTTAAGATCTAAAAGAGTAGACTCTTGATTTTTAAGCTGAAGATCGTGACTTTTATTAATCTGCTCCTGACTTTTAATGAACGCCTGATTCTGCGTCATCATCTGAGCGAACATCTCCTCCATCCTGCTCAAACTACCCTGTAAAGCCTTGTCACTGCCTTGGCTCTCTTGATTCGACCCCCCACTAGCAAACTGACCTCCTGAACCACTATACTGACCACTCTGACCCGAACCACTACTAATGTAAAGACCCGGCCCCCTATTTTGATACTGACCCGATGGGAAACCAGGGGGATTGCCTGAAGGGCGATATCCACTACTACTACTACCACTACCCTGCCAGCTGGAGTTAAAAATATTATTATTATTACTAAATTGACCCCTAGACTGACCCGCTATGAACTCAACCTGCTCTAGAGTAAGAGTGGGACAATCGAGCATGTCGTGACCTCCCCTACAAACCTCACACCTATCAACTTTCTTCTTAATCTCATTCAACTCTTGCCTCATCTCTTTCCTCATCTCTTGCCTCAAACTCTCGACTATAGCAGCTACCGATGGATCCAAGCTAACTTGGTTTACCCCTCGACCGGCTGAGGTGGTATGAACAGGAATGGAAGTCCTGCTGATAGTGCCGTAATCCATAGCAGAGTGGGCGAAACTCTCAAACAAATCGTTACACTCATTCACTGTCTTTTTACCCATAAGCTGCCCTCCTGCTGAAGTATCGAAACGAGCTCTAATCTCAGGAGTAAGACCATTGTAAAACTTTTCAACTAACGCCCAATCAGACAAACCATGCTGCGAACAACGAGAAAGAAGCGCCTGGAAACGCTCCCATGCTAAGTGGTACGGCTCATCAGGCTCCATACGGAAGGAGTGAATCTGATCACGAAGGCGAGATGCCTTAGCTGGGGGAAAGTACTTGGCTAAGAAAGCATCACGAAGACCTGCCCAAGTAGTGAAAGTGCCTGCGGGCTGAGAATCGAACCAGACGGCTGCGCGTCCAGCGAGTGAGAATGGGAAAACCTGAAGGTACCTGGTCTCTAGATTAACACCCTCAATGGAGAAGGTGCTGCAAAGGCGAGTGATGCGATTTATATGAGCAGGAGCATCCTCGTCGTCACGACCATGGAACTGGCAAGAATTGGTAATGGCCGTCATGATGTAAGAAGGAATCTGCCAGGACCTATCATTCGCGATATTCGGAAGGGTGATGGGTGAAGTAGCGCCAGCGAAACCGGTGGTAGCCTGCTCGTAAACGGTGCAGTTCGCCATAGCGGGCGGAGGACTAGGTGTACGAGAACGGGAGGGTGGTGGGGAAACGTGTGGTGAAACGTGGGGTGATGACTTCGGTGTGAAATCGAAAGCGGGGGTGGACTGCGAAAACGAAGAAGAGCTAGAAGAACTTACCTCGGACGCAGAAGACGAGAAGGAAGACTTGATCGTAAACGGATTCGGCGGAGGTCCCTGCGAACGCGTATGGGGCATCACCTGCAAAACCAAATACGAACAAGTAAGAAGACTCTAACAACGACTCACTAATCTAGAAAAGACACTAAAGCAAATATATATTTTTTTTATTTTTATAATTTTTAGACTCCTACGACTCAACGAACACAAATACCACGTAATATGTCAACTAAGTCCAAACAAAGTAATCAACGCAATCGCCAAAGAATCCCCGGCAACGGCGCCAAAAACTTGATGTGCTAAAAGTGGTTTAACTAAATTAAACCCTAAACTAGACTCTCTAAGTTTTAAATTTATAAAACAAAGACTCTCTAAAACCTAAACCACACGACCGGCAAGTGTACCGATCGATGCAGTATAGCCTAAGGAAGTCCGAGTATCGAACCCAAGAGACTCTACTAAAATACGCTAATGACTCTATCTAGACTTAGACTGACACGGACTTAACTAATTTGTTTATTTGATGAGGGGGGGTTTCTAAAAATCCTAAATAAATAATAAAATAATGCTAAAAGACTAGACACGAACTCGAACGAAGGCTTTGACCAGTGGCGATGAAGACTACCTAGGCTAGACGCAAGTCAAACTCAGAATGGATTTCTATTCGATGATTTTGTGGTGTGGAACCGGGATCTTTGGATACTAAACCTATTAAGACACCACTAAGCCCCTCAAACACTCTCAAGGCGATTCTTGTGGCACTACCTAGGCTGTTACGCTTACCGGTTTTCTAGATTTCCTCACAGTCCTCTAGTTTCTTGAAAGTGCCTATACAAGACGATCTACCTCACAGCGCGAACGTCTAAAGCAACTACGGGTTTTAATCTTGGTTTAATAGACAATGGAATGTTAAGGACTTATAACCAAACCGAGACCTATTAATAACCTCGAGCCTCACAGCGACAAGTTTAGCAGAACACTTGATTTTATTAAATTACCGAATATTACTTCTAAGGTTACTTACTCGATTTTCACCCTAAAGGATTAATGATCTATTACGTGATAAAGACCGTCACCTAAATCAAGAACCCTAGCACAACCCTATTATGTGATAAAGACCGTCACCAAGGATTATACGAAGCAATAAACAGTGATAAAATAATCGTCAAGCACGCATATGCACCAAGTTAAATTCCCGAAGCTTTTACAATACAAGAAAAATCCACAACCACGCCAAAAATCGAATAAAGAACCAAACTTTATTTAACTATTGTCATGCCTAGGTAGTAAAAGTTTTTAGCCAACAATCATAGTATCAAAAGACATAATAATCATCAACAATTCAGAATTCATCATGAATAAACAAAGAACAAACGAACAAGAAGAATAAACGAGAAGATAAAACCCGAAAATCTTCAAACCCGAGTGATCCCTAGCCTTCCACGATGATTCCTTGACTTCAAACCTTCAAAAACACCTTCAAAGTCGTCTCAATGCTGCTGCAAGATCCTTAAATTCGTAGATTTTCTGATCCCCCCTCGTGCGTCTGATGTATTATGTATATATATTTGCGTTTAAGGTATATGGCTTCTCCCCCAAGAATGATGTAATTCGTCAAAAGCCACTTTTTGGCAGCCCAGGCCCAGCCGTAGATGTATGTATCTTCTAAAGTTTGCGAATGATTAAATAAAACTGGTTGCCCTCCCAAGATCATGTCTGACATTCTAGTCTCTAGATGTATCGTTGAATTTGGGCTTTATGAGAATTTATGATGGAATTTATGATGTTTAAATATTGTTAAAATAAGTCCTGGCCCAATTGGAAGTCTGACACACCAACAACGAAAATTAATTGAATGTTGCCTCCTCTCTTTTCTTGTGTTGTCCACTATTCTCTAAAAGAAAATAATATATATAAATATCATCAAACATCCATCTTCTTTTAGATTCCCTCAACTAATATGTCATGCAGCTTTTTTTTTTTTTAATATAATATATGAAAAGCGGCATCTTATACTATAGAGATAGCGGGCTCGGCTCAATCAAGAAAAATAGCGACAATTCCAATTCGGTCCCTGGCACCCCACTCTGCCCAACTGGCTGGTTATTTCCATATTACTCGTTTTCGCTCCATTTGCACCAGGACCTGCCAAAACACAATATAAATGTAATATAATACTAAAACTAAATAAAAACAAATAAAACCTACACAAAAATCATACAATTTACACGGGACAAGTATGTATATTTTATCGCATATCAGTCATCCTTCTCAACGAGGATGGAGGTACATATTCTACTCAAGGAGAATATGCAGGTTTCGTTTTAGTTTCTTAACCCATTCCCAAACCACCGGGACTCCCATGCCTTATAGAAAGTATGAACTCACCTTGGTTTGCTTGGTTTGTTAATCTACTTGATCAAAGTTAATCAGTCAAAGCCTATAGTATGCATACATACGCAATCAGTTTGCAATCACAAAGTTCGCATGTAAATACATATCACAGTGGGTATTCAATCAGTGATCACCAGATAGTACATAGCAGTTACACAGCTTGTTCAAATTCACAGTTTACATATATGTTTAGTAACGCTGCTTAACATTTAAGTATGTTAATCAAAATTGAATCATGTTTCCTCATGCATATCTTCAACAGACTAAGTCAGCATATAATCATACATCATTACACTTGCATCAAACTTCATTCTGTTTGCGAGTTCTGACCTACGGTGAAACCCCTAGGCGACGAAACCCCACATGTTTCGTCGACCTGGTAGTGACGAAACTCCCTATGTTTCGTCGGAATTGAGGTGACGAAACTCCCCATGTTTCGTCGACATGCATGGTGACGAAACTTCACAGGTTTCGTCATTTTCACAGATAATCATACACACCGAAACCCTAATTACAATCTAACAGTCAAGCAATTAACATCAATCATTCAATCCTAGCCATCAATGATATGTTACTATATCATTGACATATTCATAACTGTAACACCTAACCATTTAACATTCATAATCAAGTGATAACGTGATATACAAACACCAAACCGAAACATGAGCAGTGTACATAAGCGAAATCAACCCCAACATCAGATCAAGCCCAATAGATTAACAACAGACATCAACCCTAACTACTAACAATTTCACAATTTAATTATCACATAATAGATTATTAGATCCACCATTCACATGTATCATTCTAATCAACGATTGAATCCCGACATACATAATCATTGTAACAATCTAATCATTCACAGTCTCCTAGATCATCAATCATCATCATAAGCCATGAGATCCTATCTAACAATCATTGGACAGTAACAAAGCAAAGCATTCTACCATGGCATCATACAACCTAATGTGATAGAAAGTTGAATCAGTCAATTGGTATCTATACACTAACCGGTTACGAGATGAATCAGCAAGAACTTCGAGGGAAAGCAGGAACTTCGAGGGGAATGGTGATTGATAACTGCCGTCTAGTGCAAAGGAGAGTCTAGGGTTTCGCAACTTATGATTTACGCACAATATAACGTGAGTGGAACTGGGTTTACTTGGGCCGAAGCCCATTTTGGCGAAACTCCCTGGTTTCGTCGGGGAGTGAATGACGAATCCCCTAGGTTTCATCGAGTGATAGTTGTGGTGAAACTTCCTAGGTTTCGTCGTGGTGTGTGTGTGGTGTGTAGCTCACCATGTTTTGTCGATTGTGGAATTGTAATCTCAAACAGTTAATAAATTCCTATCACTCATCAATCAAACAGTAACACAATATCTCAAGCATAATCAAACATGTACAAATACAAAGCAAACAAGTTATGCAAACACAATTGTGAACAAATCATGTGTAGAGGAAAGACCTTGAAAACTCGGGTTGTCACAGAAATACCATACCATCCCAGTTTCTCCTCGAAACATATATTTATCCAAAAACGTTTTATCTCGAAAACGTATAGTTTATCAAAACTCCATATATTTACAATGAAAATACATTATTTATATCAAAAGGTATGTTCTAAACATAAAAACATTATTAAACCCTTTGAGACGTGTTCTTCCCCCAAAACATATACAAAACAGTAAAAAGAGGGTGTTTAGTGACACTCACCTTTGGGTGCGTATTTTTAAATAGCGCAATCCCACAAATTGATTTTCTATACGTCCTATTATATGTAGGAATGATTTTTAAATCGATATATCACAAAAATCCTAAGTTTCTCCGTTTCTTAGAATTGTCACATAACTTTAGAATTTTCTCGAAAAGTTATCGTTTTTGATTATGTTGGCATGTTAATATATATATATATATATATATATATATATGAGTCCATATATGTATTTTTAAGATTTTGCGACTTGAACGATTTTATTGGTGACCGTTATCATGTAAATCCATTAACACTCTCGTTTATAGGTAATATATCTACGATTTGCGTGTCGTAATATATATACATAAACGTTCACATAAATTATTATAGAAACACGCGTAATTTCGTTAACTTGTCTATTTTGTCATTTTAAGGCAAGTATACATAAAATATCTTATATGTATCAAATTTCATGCTCGACAAACAAGTTACACATTTAACGCGATTTTTACCGTTTCTATCACATAAAACGCACAAGTATACATGCATAATCTAAATTTCCAATATCATGTTAAAACTTAACATATTATAATATTTAAATCACATAACACATCTTAACACATAAGGTTCACCCAAAAAGTACCCATACTAGTGTTCATTGAAAACACGTATTTTAGCGATTCGGTAACGTTTTCGGGCGTCGGAAGTCACGTATGACCAACCAAACACCAAGTAAACTTAAAATTAGTTAAAATACTTATTTTTAAACAAAAAATATCAATGTACTTACTGATCTAAATCAGTTTCATAAAAATCATTCGAAAAACCGATTTTTGACCGTTTTAACGCATAGTTTTGCGTTAAACGTTACTATAATCATCCCAACTCGGAATGACTTGATATTTTAACACAATACATGTTATTTACTGATTAAAATAGTGATTATAATCAGATTAGTGCAGTTTTTGTGTAAGTCACATAAATCATGCGATTTCACGTATTTTACAACTCCTAAAGCACCAAGTACAACATGCAAGGCTAGTAAAGATTATGACAAAGTTATATATCATTAAACACTTCAAAATAACCTTATTTTAGTGTTTGTAATATGATCAAAATGGATTTTTATTAAATCGCACTCAAATGATCATTTCAAGCTTTCACATCATCATGTAGGTTCACATATGTGCATCTAATGCACTCATACAACATCATTATCATCACTTATGATCTAATCATACTCTAAAACTCATTAACATCATGTTCTTACAAACATTACACACATCATCATGATCATTCAAATCATTCATAATCATTCATGCAAATATCCTTCACATTTAAGATTATATGACAACCTTTATATGCATGCATACATATATATATATACATATATATATATACATATATACGAAATACATATATACAAACCTCCAAAAATTCACTTTTCATTATGTCAATTTCAAATCTTAGATTACTTTTAGAACATTCTTTTATAACACATAATGATTCCTTCATGCATCCTACTTTTCAAGAAATCAAATAAATCAAGAAATATTTCAACAAACATAAAAAACATAAACATCTACACATACACACACATTCACGGCCATACATATATATATGCATACACCCATTTGTTTTTAGTTTCAAGTTAGTGTTTAGATTCAAGAACAAGAGAAACTTTCACTATCATCTTTATCACCTTGTATCATGAGCAAGATTTGAAAGAAAATATGTTGTACCTTCAAGATTCTTAGTGGGTTTTAAGAGTAGTGATGATATGAAGCCTTGTTCTTGCTCAAACCTCCTTGAAATCACTTCTAAACCTTCATGTAAGCTTGAAATCACCTTGGAATGGATATGATTCTTCAAGAAATGGTTTAAAGTTCTGAAATGTGTGTGTGTTTAGGGTGTTCGGCTGAGAATTAGAGAGAGAGAGAATGTTTGAGTTATGTTTGATCGTTGATCTTGAATGTAGTGTTGTTATGGAGAGTTTCAAAAGATTAATCATTCCTTATACTCCCTAGGAGTTACAAGTGGCCTTTTTTAGAGAATCAAGAGAATGTGGGCAGCCCTACATGCCGCCACCTAGCTCTCCTCTCACATACATTATGTATACATACACATATATATGTAAATTTGAGTTAAAAACAGGTATTTTACTGAATACTAGGTATTTTATCTAGCGTTTTAATCCCGTTTTAGTGCGTTTTAAATTATTTTTATCATTCTATAAAAATAATCACACAAAATTATTACTGAAATAATTACCAGTTGTCTTGACTGGGTGCGTTAACAGTATTTTGTCTAATACGCGCAGTATTGCGCGGTACGCGCTCAAACTCGAAAAATAGAGTTTTTTAGCGTTTTAATTTATTTTTCCTCACGGATATGATTAAAATTACTATTCTAATCATAACGGACTATTTTTAGGATTTTAACACTGATCGGGTGGTCACCGACGTTTGTTTCGCATTTTAATCGTTACACGATAAGCGTTTATTTTATCGTTGCCAACATAATTTTTATAAATGTTTAGACTCACCAACACATTAAATATCATATAAAAACATCATAATCAGTCACTTACAACCTTCTTATCTAATCACTACACGTGTTACAATCGTACGGTACGGCCTGAATAGCCGGGTGTCATAGTCTCCCCCTGCTTATGGAATTTCGTCCCCGAAATTCTACTTTATAGGTTTCGTTTTCGCAATCGGTGGGAAGAGATGAGGATATTTCTGTTTCATTTGGTCTTGTCATCCCCAAGTGAATTCGGATCCTTGCTTAGAATCCCAGCGGACCTTAACCAACTTTATCCTACTCCTCCTGAGTTTCTGGATCTTCCAATCCAGGACCTCCACTGGTTCCTCGATAAATCTCAGTTTATCGTCTACTCGAACCTCTCCAGGGGGTATCATTAGCGTCTCATCCGACAGACACTTTTTCAGGTTGGAGATATGAAATACATCATGAACTCCACTCAATTCCTGCGGTAGCTTAAGCCTATACGCGACTGGTCCAACTCGAGATGCGATTTCGAAAGGACCTATATAACGCAGGCTCAACTTTCCCCCTTTCCCAAACCTCACAACGCCCTTCCATGGCGATACCTTCAACATGACTCGATCACCAAACTGAAACTCCAACGGCTTCCTCCGGTTATCTGCATAACTCTTCTATCGATCCGCGGCAGCTTTCAACCTATTCTTAATCTGGAAAACTTTGTCCGTGGTCTCCTGGATAAGCTCGGGTCCGGTCAAATGCTTCTCACCGACTTCAGCCCAACAAAGTGGTGATCGACACTTCCTTCCATACAGGGCTTCGAACGGAGCAGCCTTAATACTAGCGTGGTAACTGTTGTAGTAGGAAAACTCTGCCAAAGGCAACTGAGTATCCCAACTTCCACCAAAATCAATCGCACACGCTCTTAACATATCCTCTAACGTCTGAATGGTTCTCTCGCTCTGACCATCCGTTTGAGGATGATATGCAGTACTCATCTCCAAACGAGAACCCAACGATTCTTGAAGAGATCGCCAAAACCTAGAGTCAAATCGTCCGTCTCTATCCAAAATAATCGACACCGGTACTCCATGACTGGCTACAATCTCGTTTGGTATAACTGCGATATCTTCTCCGTGCTGTCTGTTTCCTTAAGCGCCAAGAAATGAGCAGACTTTGTCAATTCGATCCACAATTACCCAGATCATATTATGTCCACGCGACGTACGAGGTAACTTAGTGATAAAGTCCATCGTGAGATGTTCCCACTTCCACTTAGGAATCTCTGGTTGCTGCAGAAGCCCAGACGGCTTCTGAAGCTCAGCCTTAACCTTAGAGCACGTCAGACATTTACTCACGTAGATCACAATATCTCTCTTCATCTTCGGCCACCAATAAAATTCCTTGATATCCTAATACATCTTGGTAAAACCTGGGTGAATGGAATATTTGGATTTATGAGCTTCGTTCATAACCAGTTCACGTAGGTTACCTATAAGCGGAACCCAAACTCGGTTCATGAAGTACATTACTTCATCCGCTTTTGGTATCAGTTTACATTCTAAACCCTTCAAACCTTCTCTTCTCAGACTTTTATCCTTCAAAGCTTCTCGTTGCGCATTACGAATTCGATCGGTCAAACTCGTTTGTATGGTCAAACCCAAAGCGCGAACACGTAGAGGGTTCTCCCGCTCTTTCCTGCTGAGCGCATCTGCATCAACGTTTACTTTTCCTGGGTGATAACGGATATCACACTCGTAATTGTCGAGTAACTCTACCCAACGTTGTTGTCGCATGTTGAGCTCCTTCTTATCGAAGATGTGCTGGAGGCTCTTATGGTCTGTGTATATCGTACACTTTGTGCCATACAAATAGTGTCTCCAGATCTTCAAGGCAAACACAACAGCTCCAAGCTCCAAATCATGCGTCGTGTAGTTCTTCTCGTGCACTTTCAATTGTCTGGATGCATAGGCTATCACTTTGTCTCTCTGCATTAGAACGCATCCAAGACCCAAATGTGAAGCATCACAGTATACAATGAAATCATTACTTCCCTCAGGAAGGGAAAGAATAGGTGCACTACAGAGCTTTTCCTTCAACATCTGAAAAGCTTCCTCCTGCTTCTCTGTCCAATCAAATTTCCTCTCCTTCTGGGTTAATAGCGTCAATGGCTGCGCTATTCTGGAGAAATTCTCAATGAATCTCCGGTAGTACCCAACAAGTCCTAAGAATTGTCGCACCTCCGATGGAGTCTTTGGCGCTTCCCAATTATTGATCGCTTCGATCTTAGACGGATCCACATGTATACCTTTCTCGTTTATGACATGTCCGAGAAAATGAACTTCCCGAATCCAGAATTCACATTTAGAGAACTTGGCATATAGCTTCTCTTCCTTCAACAACTCCAAAATCAACTTCAAATGATGCTCATGATCTTCTTTGGTTCGCGAATAGATAAGTATATCGTCGATGAATACTATCACGAATTTATCCAAGTAGGGTTTGCATACCCGGTTCATGAGATCCATGAATACAGCTGGAGCATTAGTTAGGCCAAAAGGCATGACTAAAAACTCGTAATGGCCATATCGTGTTCAAAAAGCTGTCTTTGGAATATCTTCGTCAGCAACCTTTAACTGATGATACCTTGAACGCGGATTAATCTTCGAGTAGTAGTTGGATCCCTGTAGCTGATCGAACAAATCGTCAATCCTCGGTAAAGGGTACCGATTCTTGATAGTCAACTTGTTCAGCTCTCTGTAATCAATACACATCCTGAAGGATCCATCCTTCTTCTTCACGAACAAGACAGGTGCACCCTAGGGCGAAAAGCTTGGTCGAATGAAACCTTTGTCTAGTAGCTCTTGAAGCTGATTTGAAATTTCTTTCATTTCAGACGGTGCTAATCGGTAAGGAGATTTTGCAATTGGTGTAGCACCGGGTACCAGATCGATTCGGAATTCGATCTGTCTCGCAGGGGGCAATCCAGGTAAGTCTTCAGGAAAAACTTCTGGATAATCGCGAACAATAGGAATCTCTTCAATCTTCCTACCTTCGGCCTTCATATCCACCACGTTAACTAAGAACGCAGGATAACCTTTTCACAACATCTTGAGCATCTTCATGACACTAACGACACTCGACACTCGACTCGATCGATCTCCGTGAATGACTATCGTTTCACCACCATCAGGACAAGGTATCCTTACTTGCTTCTCCGAGTAAATAATCTCAGCTTTGTTCCTGGACAGCGTGTCTATTCCCACAACTATGCCGAAGCTTCCCAGCTCCACTGGTAATGAATCGATACTAAAACTATGATCATTTAACTGGATACTACAGTCGTGAACGATTTCGCTAGTTTCTATCAGTTTACCATTTACTAATTCTATCGAGTACTTCGTACTTAGCTTACTTGTTGGTGAACACAAAAATGGTTCAAAGTTTTTCGGGACAAAACACAAGTCAGCTCCGGTATCAAAGAGTACGAACGCCGAATGGTTATTGATCAAAAACAAACCAGTGACAACAGAAGGATGATCACGTGCCTTCCCAGCGTTTAGCTCGAACGCTCTACCCCTTGCATTCTGACCCTTTGCCTTAGGACAATCCTTCTTGAAATGTCCCTGTTCCCCGCACTGGAAGCATCCCTCAAGCTTCACTCCTTCCAAAGTACTTTTAGCATAACACTCGCGGGTAAGATGCCCATTTCGACCGCATCTGGCGCACTTCTTCTGCTCATCCTCACGAGTCTTCCTTTCTGAACCACTCCTACCATCCCTGGCATTATCCTTTCTAGAGCTGCTGTAACTGGCTACGTACGCCTTCCTCGAACTGTGTTTCCTGTCACGCTTCTCATCGGTTTCCTTCCTCGAGCTCTCGGACTTGCGCTTGTTCGAATCTTCTGACTTAGACTCAGAACGCCCTGACCGTTCAGATTTCGCGTCTGCTTTGGCCTTTCCCGATGACTTCCCGGTTTCCTCCTTCTTATCAAGACCACTTTTGTGTGCAGCGTCGTCTGCTAACGATTTCGCCAAAGTAGTAGCCTCTAGGTAGGTAGTGGGTTTCGCTGATGTGACCATGCTGCAAATCCGTGGCGACAATCCCCAGATATACCTCTCTACCTTTATATATTCAGGAGTAACCATTTGTGGAACTAACCTCGCCAAATCGTTAAAACGAGAAGTGTAATGTCACACCCCAACCGATGACGGAAACATCGGGGCGTGGCACTGAGCGAACCAGATTGTCCAGGAGAATCCATAACAACTATTTGTTATAATATATTTAAGGTCCATGTCCCATACCACAAACATATAAAATAAAAACCGTTATTACAGACGATGTTCTCATAGATAAATATCCATTCCGACAACTCAGATTTATTTAGGTTTGTTTCTAAGACTCCACCCTAGCTTGATTCCCACATAGCAACAAAACACAAGCATCCTAAACGCCGATCACATACGTTAAAATAGCGGTCAATACACATAGTGTAAAGGTGAGCATACAAGTTTAGTAGTAATAGTAGAGTTCGAATTCGTTTACGCATAACCAGCATGTAACATGTATACTGCGAAGCTAGTAGGTTATCGACAATGAAATATGCACAAACTAGACTGCGAGTTGTAGAATGTGCAACACATATCACCACTGTGACATGTGAAGAGGTAACCTTAACAACCCCTGTCCACGACAGGTGCTGAGTCCAAACAAATAGTACTATCGTTGCTAAGGTGTCAGGCAACAATCAATGTGTTAACATAACATGCAAGCATTCATCGAGTAACACGTATCATGCAATAACGGTCTGCGTATAAATAGTGTTTGCGTTGTATGATTGATGTGATTTAGAATAAGTAACGTTTGTAACACCCAAAAGTGCATAAAGCAAAAAGGGATCGAGTATACTCACAAATAGCATTTAACAAGTAAACACTCTCTTGGATTGAAGGGAGCGCTGAGAGAGATTAGCCTGAATAGTTAACGATAGCATAAGCGTTAGAATGGCCATTCGATTGGATTGACATTCGTTTGGTAAGAATGCGTTTGTGTATGATGGCTTTGAAGTTTTTGTTGTAGCATTTTGAAAATAGAGAAGTATCTCTACCCTTCAGGTCGGTCGATCGAACGGTCGTTCGATCAGATAGCGATCCAATTGGCAGGACACCTAGTGTGAACGAGTTCACAGCAGGATAGCAATCCGTTGGAAACTGTTGTTCCTTGAAAATTGAAAATGATTAAGTGTGGCAGCTCAAGTGCAATGCAGTCAGATTACAGTTCGATTGGATGGAAATCCGATCGGACGACAATCCGTCTGTTGGGATTGAACCCTACCAGAGGAACAGTTGATTAAAGCCAAAACCGGATCAGAGCAGTGGATCCAGAATAAGAAAATGTTTGTACACAAGCTTTCCCCTTGATAATGGCTCTAACATCTGATGGAGTCAATCTACTGCCTTTCCTAATGGCTGTTGACTCCAAAGAACTGATAAAGACCAAAGTGCTGATGACTCAAACAACTGCCATGCCTCAAGTACTGTTGAAGACTAAGCAGTGGAATGAAGAATTAGTAGTTTAGTGTATTTCTTTGTAATGTATTGTAATCAGTTGTTTGTTATCAGTAGTTGTAATGAGGGCAGTAGTTAGAGTTTGTTAGGAGGTTAGATGTCACTATCATGGTGACGTCAGCAAAGATGCCACAGTGGTTTGGGTGTGCCTATAAATAGAACAGTACCCTGTACTATTCTATCAGCTCTTCATCACTCTTCTTCATGTACGAACAAACACTGTGAGCTAAGGCTGAGGGGGAGTTTGTTACATGCATGCATATTTTAATTGAATCTTGGAATAAATTTAAGAATTTGGTTCAATGATAAACTTGTGTGTTAAAAGCATTTCTCCTGTTTGATTGTGTGCAAAGTTTATTTCCATTTTAATTCCGCTGCATTACTTGTTTATTTTCATCTTAAATCAAACGTAAAACACAATCAATCCAAACTCAAATCCTAACAATTGGTATCAGAGCTCGGACAGTCAAATTTGATTTAACAATCATTTTGACATAAATAGTTCAGCTCACAATCGTTAATACTGATAGTTGTTCGTGTTGTTGAAAAACAGAGTAAGGTTTAATCACCAATCAAAGTTGATTAATCAGTACCTGTGATACAACCAGGATGACGTCACAATCACAAGATGATAAGAATAACATCGGTTCACTTTTCAAACCACCCATGCAGAAACGAAATGAGTACAGCATCTGGAAGAGAAGGATGGGTCACATCCTTGCTCAACAGAATACTGGATGTTGGAGATCGGTTGTCTTTGGACTCCATGTTTCAATGGTGCCGAGTGCTGAGGATTCTAAGAAATTCGAACCTAAAAAACCTGAAAACTATACTGAAACTGATTTTCAAAAGTTCGAACTGGATGCCAAAAAATTTAGCATCATTGCATCTGCATTACCCAATGAAATTTATGCTGGGCTGTTACATTGTAACTGTAGGATCGTTCCGTGACCCAAACGAGTCAATCAGAAGAGTTCTTATCAATTCAAGAGGCGGAAACAGATGAATTGACTTGAAAAACAGCTAGATTCACTATTAAACGTCTTGTATTATTGATATAACAGGTTTACAGATCAGTAGACGCGTCGGCAGCACTTCGGTACCGGAAACTAGAATGTTACAAATGATTTCGCTTGAACCCTATATATAGACTTCTAATTCCGCTTGAAACACATTCAAACGAAATTAGATTCCAAGTGGAATCTAATTCCGCACGGAATTACACAAGAATACTTTCAAACGAAATTAGTTCCTTTCAAACGAAATTACCTTTAAAACCCTATTTCTCGAACTACGTGCCCTGATCTAACATTCTTTGTACAAGACTCGATACAAGACGAAGTCGACAGACGCATGCACCAACAGACTCCCCCTCGAATGTTGACGAGTCTTAAGTGTCAAGTCTTCAACGTCTTCAGTCTTTATCAGTCTTCGGGCTCTTCCAAAATATCTGATAGAATAAGCATCCTCAATCTTTTCTTGAATTTCTTTTATCAACTTATCTCCCCCTTGGATGTTGATCTAATCTTCAATTCCAGAATCACAATCTGACTCTTGAGTCTTCTAATTTTCTTGATTAAATCTCTTGATTCCTTAAGTTCATCAGCATCAGCAGTTCCAGGATCGCAACCTGGCCTACCTGCACAAACTCTATCCAACAATAAATTTCACAAATATAAAATTTGACAAATTTAAACTCTGCTAACCATTTGTAGACACAAACTGAACACATCTCGTACAAAATGATTTAACATATTAATCTCTGATGAACCACTTGTATGAAAAACATTTTTTAAAACCACACACACTCCCAAACCTGTTCATCATGTTTAGCACTTGGAACTTTGAAAAACATCTCTTCAACATCAGTTGTCAATTTTTTTTTTTTTCAAAATTTATGCTAAAACACTCCGAAAATCTTTTTGGATTTTTGAATAAAACAAAATGCAGTAAAGAAATATTTACAGACACTATTTTTGTGAGTTTGTGTAAGAGGATCATATCAGTTTATGAGACAAATCACCAACACCGTTAAGCTTTAAACATTTTAAGTTCTAAATGATTCACTTAGATTGTCAGTATACTGATCAACTTAAATTTTCACACAAAGTTCAACTGTTTCGAGATACGAGATTAATGTTATAGAGACTTAAACTTATTCGCGTGTCCCACCTCAGAATATACTCCCGTATCCAGATCCCAATATTCAGTCTTACAGGTGAGTATACCACAGATGATATCTGTAAAGGGTTAAATGCGAGGGCCGTGAGAGCTCAGGTCAGAACTTCCGTTCAGCAGAGAGATGACGGCTTCGACTTTTGGCGGGTCCCCTTTAGAGGATTTTTTGTTTCAACAGCACATGATTAGCATTTTGCAATGTTTCATCATTTTTTATGCTAAGGGTTAGCTATGTTTCAAGCAAGCAGAAAGTATTCTCCGGGGACTAGGCCATTGCTTCCGCAAAATCAGAAGTCCCGGGATAATACCCCAGATATCACTGAGTATAAAGACCTAGTATCTCAGAAAGAGGGACCTTTCAAACAAGATTTCGGGGGTTATCCATATATCTGAGAGATGTTACCCACGAATTAAGCAAGTTTGAAATTTAGGTTTATATCTCGTCACAATCTACTAAATGTGCAAAAACCTACTGGCATATCATCAGTGAGACCGTTTATCACATTTGAATTTTCATTTCTTTAGCATGCTGTGAATGTCCACTGATGTACTATCATTTCCTCTTTTTTACAACAAAACTCATTTTTTATTTTATCATGTTTTTGACTTTTTCAAATTTTCTAATGTTTTTGGATTTTCAGAAATTTCTTACTCCCCCTAAAATTCAAAAACATTTAAAGGAAAAATTGAGAACAAACTATACAATAAACATGACAACTGATATCAAATTACTTCAATTCGCCATCCACTTAGCATAAACAATCAGAACTCCCCCTCACAACAAACTATTTTCCCATTGTGATTTCAAAACACTTAAGTTTGTTTTAATCAAATGGTTTTTCCGGAAAATAAGTTTTGTTTTCATCATAAACCTCTTGTAGGTTAGGGGATCACTTCATCACCTTGTTCTATCAACCACTTGAAAATATAACATTTTTTTAGTAACAATCAAACACCACTTGTAGAAAATCAAGTACAACTTAATGTCCCTGATTTACCACTTGTAAGACGAAATCACTTTCGTGAATTTCTCAAGAAAAATGCCGATTCATGCTCCGCGATTACCCACTTGGGAGCTCCGGCAAGTCATACCTCTTCAAAAACAATTTTTTTTTAAGAATGATGCCGATTCATGCTCCACGATTACCTACTTGGGAGCTCCGGCAAGTCATGATTTCAGTTAGGAAGTACTTTCCCCCAAGCCTGACCAGCCTTGGGAGATTCTGGTACACATCTATCCCACCAACATTTTGATTTGTAAAATTCTTTGGCACCTATAACTTTCCCATCCACCATTTTCCCAAAAATATGTTTGACTTTCCCATTGAAAGCCTTTTCAGCATCAAATTCTTCTTTACCTGAGAAGAATTAACCTGAAATCTCAAACCTACCTTTTGATTTCAGATTATTCTTTGACAATGATGGAAAGTTTTCTTCGTTCAACTCTGGAACGGAATCTTCATCCTTTTTCTCAACACATGACTCCTCTGATTTTATGGAATCAGATTCATTGTTAGAACTACTCTCAGATTTAACAATCCATTTTTGTTTGTTCAAATCAGCTTTTCTTTTGTAAAAATGTTTTGAACTTTCACTAGTTTCAAAAATCGAATTTCCAAACATATTATTTTTCTCAGCTGATTGTTTCTTTTCATCAACATTTTTCTTAATCATTTCAGAGTTAGAAGAAACTTCCTGTTTTGTATTGTTGAACTGTTGGCAATTCCAAGCAATGTGTCCAACTTTGTGACATTTGAAACACGTTCTTCTGTCAACTTTTTGAGCAAATTTCTTCACATTCTTCTTTATTTCAGCAAGAAACTCTTGATTTGACTGTTTCCAGAATGGTTTCTTCTGCTCTTCTTCAGAACTTCCTCCTGAAACAAATTTTGTTTTTGGTTTATAATTTTTCTCATTTTTATAATTTTCTGAAGAACTAAAACCTAATCCTTGCTTTTTGAAATTACTGTTATGGTTTGGTTTCTTTCGATAATGTAGGTCCCCTATTCGTATGGATCTTTCACATAATGCTGTTCACACTGATAGAAAAACACGAAGAACACGAAGAACAGTCTTCGAATCCTCAAGTCTTTCAGCCAAAATTCTTCCAAACAATCAACCAAAAACTGTCCTGGAAACCCTGAAACCTGCAAAACAGCACTCAAACAAACCAGAAGATCAAAACAGCCAACAAAATTCGAAAAATTTTATCAAAAATTTCAAAACCCTAATTTTCAGATTTCAAAGATTTCGAAAATTCTTCCTGTTTCTGCAGCCAACAATTCTGAACCGAGCCTTCAAGAGCCTATTGCTGTGTAGGAAACAGAAACAACAATTCACTTTCAAACTGGGTTTCTATTGATTATCTATCAAACAGATTACAATCAATCTAAACCCTAACACAATTTCGTCCAAGAACAAGCCTCTCACGAAATTGCTCTCTCACAAATACTGTTTTAGCTAATCAACCTAAACCCTAAAGCCTAACTTTGTTTATATAACACAAGGTTGCAACATTAGGCTGGGTTTGCTACATGGGCTAGGCCCAAATCGTCCCCCATCACCCAATGTGGGTTTTGTTTAGCCCAAACTCTATTAACTCACTAATACAAAGCTAAACCCGCTAACTGTTTATCGTTTAACAAATTACAAGATATCCAAAGACCAAATCTATGCTGTTGTCACAAACATGCACCAACAAACTCCCCCTTGACAATAGCTTCATAAAATAACTTTGTCTTCAGTCTTCTTGCAATCTTCATGTAATCTTGCACTGTCTTTGGTCTTTGGATAGCTTCAGCTTCAATAGCTTCTGTCAGCAACAGACTCCCCCTAAGCTGATGCATCCAATCACCAAATCTTCAAAAACTTTAGCGTTTGAGTAAACTCCAGTTCAGCATATGTATAGCAATCTTCAAACTCTTCATCTTTGTCTGCAATGTAGAAAGGAGGTTCTACCATGCATCCAATCAAACTCTCATCTTCACAGCAACTCATCACTTTAACTTCTCAGCAACACACTGCTTCAATCTGTATACTATAAAACAAACATCTCGAGAAACCATAAGAATTTTTCAACACAGTTAAATAAATTATTATTTTTCAAGAGATAGTTAAACTGTATCACAGATTAAGCATTTTCAACTTATCACCAACACGTAAAACTTTTTAATCACACACCCTATAACCCGCATGATTTAAAAATATTGAACTCGCTTTCTAACACCGTCTCCCCCTACCAGTAACAATTCCTCCAAGAATAACAGTTTTCCGTACGTTAAGAATTTTAAACAGAAAAAGACACTATTTTTGGATTTTTTATATTTTTCTGAAAGCAAGTAAATAACAAAAAGCAATAAACACTCTATTTTTGTGAGAATCACTGGTAAGAAGATCATATCAACAAAATCAAACTGTTTCACACTATTAGATAATTCTTTATTTAATTTTTCATGAAAAGCAGTCCAAGACGATTACCAGTATGTTTGTCCACTTAAACAAAATGCATGAACATTTCAAGTACCATTACCGTATGACACGTTAAGGTAATTTTATTTCTGAAATACTAGCGTGTCCCACTTCAGGATATACCCCAGCGATCAAGGTATGCACAAAGATTCATCGTAGTAGGTGAGTATACTGAATTCATCCGTTTTATTTTTCAACGTTTAGATAATTGGTGAACAGGTCAGTACTTCCGTACAGCAGAGAGACCAAAATATCTAACGAGGGCTATAACAAATACCATTTTTGGTATGATTTATGCTTTTTGCACATTTGAATAACTCTCTTTGAGAGCTTCTTCATTTTCAGGGTTTTGGCATTTTTAGCTCTTTTAAGATATCCTGGGTGTGTCTAGGTCAGCATATATCTGGATGCAGCAGAAGGACACCCCTGATATCCCCAGATGAAATAACAGTATAAAGACCCAAAACTTCAGATTTTGGCAATCTATCAACGCAAGATGTAAGGTCATTAAACCATACACCACTGATGTGTTCCCCACTCATATTCAGTTTATTTAGGTTTATATCACATTGGTAAGTTGATTATTTCATGCTTTTTGCCTACTGATACATCGTATGATGAAGCTGCTATCACACTTAAGCAATTTAATTTCAGTTTCAGTGTGACAGTCTAACTTGCTGATGTACTCTCATTTCTCCTTTTTCACACAGTGATAACTCATTTTTGATTTTCTATTTTTTTATGTTTTAGAATTTTTTTTAATGTTTTTGTATTTTTGATTTTTAAGAAAAGCAGTAAACTATTTACAAAATTCTTATGAAAAACCAGTTATTCAGGATTCCTCATCCCGTTGAGTTCGACTAAATGTTCAAAGCGAGCCCTGTCAAAAGCTTTAGTATAAAGATCTGCCAGGTTATCTAGTGTGTCGACTCGATGTAATTCAATTAGTCTCTTTTCAGCACAATCCCGTATAAAATGATGACGTATGTCAATATGTTTTGTGCGACTGTGTTTCACGGGATTATTAGGTATTGAAATTGTGGCATTATTGTCTATCATAATAGGAGTACGAGTGAAATCCAAACCGTAATCGCGCATCTGCTGTTGTATCCAGAGAACCTGAGAGCAGCAGCTACCCGCAACAATATATTCAGCTTCACACGTAGAAGTAGACACACAAGATTGCTTCTTGCATTGCCAAGACACAATCCTGCCTCCTAAGAACTGACAACCACCTGTTGTAGACTTTCTGTTCGACTTGCATCCTCCAAAGTCTGAGTCAGTGTAAGCAACAAAATTCATATCACTATCAGCTGGATACCACAACCCAAGTTTAGGTTTCCCCTTCAAGTAACGAAGAATACGCTTCACCGCCTTCATGTGTGACTCCTTTGGATTAGCCTGATATCTGGCACACAAGCATACTGCAAACATAATGTCAGGTCTTGAAGCAGTCAAGTACATTAGAGAACCAATCATTGCCCTGTATTGATTAGGATCAACGTCTTCAGTACTTTCATGATCTGGGCCAAGATTGTGATTTTCGCAAATGGATGTGTTGAAAGTAGAGCAATCATTCATTTTGAACCGACTCAAAATGTCATACACATACTTTGTTTGATGAATAAACATCCCATCCTCCTTCTGTTCAACTTGTAATCCCAGAAAGTAAGACAGCTCACCCATAGTGCTCATTTCGAACTTGCTCTTCATCACCTGCTCGAACTCTTTACACATATCTTCATCAGATGACCCAAAGATGATGTCATCCACGTACACCTGTACTAGCAGAAAATCTTCCTTCTTCCTCTTGATAAACAGTGTATTGTCAATCTGACCTCTTTCAAAACCATTCTTGATCAGATGTGTAGACAGTGTCTCGTACCACGCCCTGGGAGCTTGATGTGTAACATTCCTAAATTTATCATATAGGTTTGGTTAAATTTATTAACCACTAGTAACTAGTTATTTTTATTTAACCCAAAAAGTTTTAAATATTATTGGTTGAAATATTATATTAATTAATTGGCTTGTATAGGGTTGACCTTTCTATTTAAAATAGAAAGTCTATAACAACTATTATTATTAGACAGGTATATTACGGGTAAGTCGACTGTAAGAAATATGAAGTACCTAGACGGGCCCAGGAACCATTTAATAATTAAATTATAAAAATACATTGTATTTTGAACCTACTCTATTTTTAATGAAACTTAGACCCAAATGTAGACAAAAATATTCTCGTTCTAAAAATATATTTATTGTTTTCTAAAACGTCATATTTTAGAAGTTATACGTGCCAAATAACTGAAACAATTGAATTAATTATAATATAAATTAATTATAATAATAATAATAATAATAATAATTACAATTCAAATGAATTGTAAGTAAACGTAAAATATTTAAATTAAAATAAATAAAATCTAAACTTTAAAATTTGAAATAGTCATAGTCATAATCAGAAGTAACCCCAAAATAAAATAATATTTAAAAACTAAATGAATGAATATATGGGAATATGTGGAAGGAAAGTATACATGGCTAACACTTACATATGCAAAAGCTATACGTGACCCATTTTAATCAAAACTACAATAAAGTAGTATATGGCTACGTGTAGGAATATGGAGGAGTGAATTATTCTCCAAGTAAAATATGAAGCTATAAATACAAGTACAGTGAAGGTTCAAAAAAAAAAAATTGTTCAGAACACTTTTCCATTTTATATATCACTCTCTCTCTGTTCGATACTTTCTTTCTCTATATTTTTATTTTTTTACCTATAATAATAATAAAGCCCTGTCCCGTTTTAAGTGTTTTAACTCCCGATCACCGCTACCCGGTCCGATTGATCTGAGCCTCACAACATATGTCAGGGCTCTGCCCGACTAAGTTGTTGGGGTTCTGTCTCGTGACATAGGGACAAGGTTGAAATTAGGGGTATTATACTTAACACAATTACAAATATATATTTTTATAGCTCAAAAAGTTATACCCAAGATTTATACCCAGAAACTTTCTAGTTGAACCCTAAAGTTACAAAGTGGGTTTATTCTCTTTTCTTACTATTTATTTCCTTTTTCTTTTTGATATAATTATATTCCAAAATGTCCCAAACCATAACAACTCTCATCAAAACTATTATATTATTATTATTATTATTATTATTATTATTATTATTATTATTATTATACTTTATTCACTAAGAAACTCTAATTGAGACACCCAAGTAATTCTGCATAAACCTAAAAATTTTCATAACAATCAGAATTAGGATCAGGGCCCCTAAAACTCAGGGGGGGCATTTCCCATTCGATATTATCATCACAGTTTTACGTGTAATTCGAATTTTCACGAACCGTCGACTCAGCTAGACTACCAAGACACGTGGCAACCTTATGTTAAAATCCGACCCGTCGCGCCACGCGACGGAACCACATGGACCCCTCGAGACACGCGAGGGGGACAATTTTTCAGTATAAATAGGGGAGGTTGGCACTTAGCTTTCTGCGTTGGTTCGACGTCCAAATTCGTTCTGTGCACTGAGATATCGTCCAAATACTCTAAAAACACACACGGATCACTAATCGACGCCGCAATCAGGGTATTAACTCGATCGCTATTACGATTCATTTTCCGATCGATCAATGTACTCAATGGATGTTTAAGTGCTGCCCACATTAGGGTGATGCTTTGTCATTAGTCGTTAATTCGATGGATGTTTAAGCATAGCACTTTGTCATTCATTGTGAGGGTTGATCTCGTGAGTTATCGTAAATGCTGTATTGATTACTAACCCAGAATTGTGTGCCTGTTATTAAATTTAGGTTAAAAGGCTAATCAGTAGGCTAAACTCTGCTCAAATTAAAACTGCAATGTGAGTCATTCTCTTTTTATCAAATCTATTTACAAAAGCATGTTTATTTTCAAAGGTTATAATTACAGTGGTTAAGTTTATGTAATCACCAAATTACAGCCAGTATGTGGGGTTTTGTATACATTACTTGATAATCGTCACCATTGGGGCAGCCAATGGGGGATATGACCATAGTCACAGATCCGGTCGAGTGACAAATACCGTGGGTAGTTGGTTTGATATCAGAAACATTGTAATCGCTCTTAATACTGTAAATTATAACAAACAAGTCGTTTTCATAAATAGAATGATTCACTCAGTATTTCCCGCTGACAAAACCTTTTTAACACGTGTTTCAGGTAATTACAGTAGATTGGATTAAGAGATGGATACGGCACTGAAAGGCATCAAGAAGTGGCTTATTTTATTAATTAAATCAAATTAAGAAATATTGATTTATGTAATCAAATTTATCTTTATTAAAGCTACCATTGTAAAACATGGGTTTATCCCATTTATTTAATAAATAAAAAATCCGGTGTTTCTAAACTCTGATATTTTTCCTAACTCACGGTCCTGATGAAATTTCCGCTGCAATATTTTCAAAATAATCACCGGTACCACTGGGCTGTTCGCGACTTCCGATTCCGTCCAGGGTGGGTCGGGGGACGTGACAGAAGGTGGTATCAGAGCCACTGCTTTAAGCCTATAAGTGTTGTGATAATAATACCTAAGTTTATATAAAAGAGTTAGGAGATTGCTATTAACTGGTAGCACACATGATAGCATTTAGACTTGAACTTAAGAAAAGATGCCTTAGTATCAGCTTCGAGATAAGCTAAATACTTGTGTAAATAAAGTATGATGGGTTTTGATATACCATAAGAATGGTAATTAGAATATTGCAAGATATGATAAATAAGCAAGAATTAATAGTAATTATTGCTTATTGATATTATTTGGTCTAAGAATAAGATATGTTACGGGAATACAAATTTCCTTAATTCTGGATAAAAGCCTAATAAAAGAGGCACTTTTAAAAATACTATTTATGGGAAATTTTCTTCGGCAAGACTGGGTATGGTGTAGCAGACTCTCCAGTTTGTCCGGATATACTAAGGTTACCTCTCCGGCGCGAACCGGATAAGACATGGTATGTAATATGTCAAACAAGTGACAAGATTTCCCTAAATAGTATTATGACCCGATATTAGACTGGTTTTTGGAAATATGAATCTGTTAAATACATTGACCTGATAGATGGTATGTTTATTTCAGCATGTGAAATATATGATTATATAGATATATATATTTATAAGGAATTCCAAAAGCCAAATAGGAATAAAGCACAAGCATATGTGTCTAGATTTTTTTATTAAGAATCTATTTTCCGATATCAAACATTATTTCGTTTGATCATCTGTCTCATAGCACGTGTGATAAAATAAACAATGGAAACCCTTTAAGTTAAAACGCCATCAAAAGAATTTCCAATGCGTTACCATAAACTATTAACGCAAGTAAGAAACATGTAAAGTTGTGATAATGCACAAGAAAACACATGAAACTTAAAAATTTTATGACCGTAGACATCGAAGTATATCACTGTCACACCCCCAAAATCCACCTGCGGAGTACTACCGCTTGGAGGCGTGACTGACCAGGATCCAGCCACCAATCATATTGAACAAGCATACAAGTAGTTATAAAAATCCACCCAATACAATTGGTGTTCGAACAAAACATAGTTAAGTTGCAAGCGGAAGCATAAGTCTTAAATCAAAACATAAGTTTAATTGTTTCATAGTTTAACATGGCACACGGTCGTCCATGTCCCACAACGATCCTCCTCCATGCAAGCTCCAGCTTAAGAACCTAAGGACCTGCAAAGCATGTAGTAACGAGTCAACAACTAGTTGAGTGAGTTCACGGTTGGGTGTTCGTTTTAAGTTGTTTCGAAAACAGTTTCCTTTAGCTGGCATCCTGCCGTGGGGGTTACCCCATAGTTAAAAACGTGACTTGTTTATTCCCGGTTACTCTGGCAATCCTGCCGTGGGGGCTACCCCGTGTTAGTTATCTGGCATTTCGGCCGTGGGGGCTACCCCATGTATATACTAGACTCGTTACCATATCGACTGCTGACTGTAGTCATGTTTATGTGCCCTGAACTGTCAATGTCTATCATCATTGACGTGCCAGTAGTCCATTAGTTCACGCCCGTCCTCTGCGGCACGGTGTGAGGTTTGTCAAACCTAAATAGCGCTATCTAACTAATGACCCGCTCGCCATTGGCCCGGCGATTAAGTCGATATAAAAATGAGGGACTTCGTGATAGAGTTTTGGTCTAGTACGAGTTATCTGTCCGTGAGGACGAGGAATTACATTCCTGAACCTTTGCTGTCCTACCCAAGGAGGACGAGGAACCCAGTTCCTTAACCCCAATTCCCGACCCCTGGGAATCCCATGCTTTGTAGAGGGTGTGAACTCACCTTGGTTTGCTCGGTAGAAAACACAGAAAAGTCAATCAAGCAACGTTGAGGCTACTCACGTCCTATCATAGTTGTATCATACAATCAGGTTCGTATTCAAGTAGTGCACGTATGGGTTACACGTTTAATCATGGCAGTTCATCGACATTCACATTCAACAGTAATATATATATAAGGTCTGTGCATTGGGCCCAAGAGTCCGGCCCAAGCAATTAAGTCCGAAACAAGGTGAAAGCCCAAACAGTGTGTATCGGCGTATAGTCTCGAGTCGCAACTAGGCGGTTGCGACTCGCAACCTGAGTCGCAATCGTGGTTTCGGTTCGTGCTGTTTTGGTTACGAGTCACAAGGTTGGTGTGCTGATCATGCGTGGTTTCGAGTCGCAACCGGATGTTTGCGACTCGCAACTGATGTCGCAACCGGGAGATTTCGACTCGTTGTGCTTGGTTTCGAGTCGCAACTGATGGTTACGAGTGGACAGGAGCTGATTCGGAACAGTGTACTATCCACTAACATTCTGATTTCATGCAGTTTGTACTATCCAACCAAAATCCTTAAACATGTTTCTTGTCTAGCAATTTACTAAAAATGGATCAAACAAATCAGATTTCAAATATTCAACCATGTTCTTATGATATTCAACAAGTTCTTCATGTTCATCAAATATTCAAAACACATTCAACACATATTCGGATATTCATATCTTCATTCAACATGAACCTAAGTCTAACAAGGTTATGAACAACAATCAACTCTTGAACATATTCATCTAATAGTTTCCAATCCTCACATAACATATCAAAATCAACTCTACACCCATCTAATTAACATAATACTACACATATGCAAGCCGGCTTTTTATAGACATCAACACTCAATGATTTGAAATCACATTTAGACATAAAATGTTGTGTGTTCATTATGCAACATATCCGAAATCAAACATGTTATCCGATTATCAATCAACACACATCCGGTTCACAAAACATCTTCAAGCATACAATTATACTAGTTAAATCATATCATTCACCCCATTATTTAACAACAACAAACATCATGAACTCACTAACCGATTGATGGGTCTCGAAGATGAGTGTGAAGCTTCCGAGTGTGTGTGTGTGTGAGCCGATCCGAGAGCTCCTAGTACCACCGGTTTGGATCCGAGAAGAAGGAGGAGCAATGTTGTAGCTTTGATGGTTTCTAGAGAGAGAGTAGAGGAGTGTGTGTGTCCAAGAAAAATGGCAAGAATGACCAACAATTGGATTATATACTAGCTTCAAGTGCACCCTAATGGGCTTCGACATAGGCTAAGTGTATATGTGTGTGTGTGTGGCCCAACCGGCCCATGTGTTATCGTTTACTCGAGACCACATGGTCTCGAGTCGGGTTCGTGTTGTCTCGGTTCCTATACATACCCGCATACATACTCATAAGCATTCACACAACATAACACATAATCATATAAGTTCACATGTATTCATTTGTCATTAATCACATAAGTTTAACTAGTCACGCGTTTAGGCATACAACGAAAGGTTCTAAATTTCGAGTTGTCACATCATCCCCAAGTTGAAAGAAATTTCGTCCCGAAATTTGGTAAGCACTCACTGAGGAAGCTAGTTAAGTTGTATGGTTTTCCTGGTTTTCCCGGGGTGTCACATCCACCCCCCGTTGATCTGGAATTTCGTCCCGAAATTCCGTAGCTTCGGCCTCAGTAGTGGGTGTACTGTTTGCGAACAGTTGGGGATACTTTTGTTTCATCTGATCTTCGCGCTCCCAGGTGAACTCTGGGCCGCGACGTGAGTTCCAACGAACTCGAACGAGAGGTATCCTAGTGCTCTTGAGGACCTTAACATCCCGGTCCGTGATCTCGACTGGTTCCTCGACGAATCGTAACTGCTCGTCGATCGTGAGTTCCTTCAGAGGAACTACGTGGGTCTCATCTGACGGACACTGCTTCAGATTCGACACGTGAAAAACGTTGTGAACTGCACCGAGTTCCGCTGGTAAGTTTAATCTGTAGGCCACCCTGCCTATTTTCTCAATGACCTCGAAAGGTCCAACGTATCGTGGGTTGAGTTTACCGCGTTTACCAAAACGAACCACACCCTTCCAGGGTGAAACTTTGAGTAGTACCCGCTCCCCAACCTGGAGCTCAAGTGGTTTCCTGCCCATGTCAGCGTAAACTTTCTGACGTTCGCGAGCGGCCGTCATGCGTTTTCGTATCTGAGCGATTTGCTCGGCTGTATCTACCACATATTCCGGACCAGTGATCTGACTTTCTCCCACCTCTGCCCAGCAGAGAGGAGACCGGCATTTACGTCCGTACAATGCCTCAAACGGAGCAGCTCCAATGCTGGTGTGGTAGCTGTTATTGTACGAGAATTCCACAAGTGGCAGATGCTTTTCCCAGCGGTTGCCAAAGTCGATTACACATGCACGAAGCATGTCTTCTAAGGTTTGAATAGTGCGCTCGGACTGTCCGTCCGTCTGAGGATGGTACGCTGTGCTCATGTCTAATCGTGAGCCAAAGGATTTGTGCATTGCTTGCCACAGCTCAGAAGTAAAACGTGCATCTCGATCTGAGATAATGGAGGTGGGCACCCCGTGCCTCGAAACGATTTCTTTGATGTAGATTTCTGCAAGAGTGGAGAACTTATCCGTCTCCTTGATAGCCAAGAAGTGTGCGGATTTTGTGAGTCGATCCACGATCACCCAAATAGTATCGTTCCCGCGCTGGGATCTAGGTAGGCCAGTGACAAAATCCATGGAAATTTGCTCCCGTTTCCATTGAGGTATCTCCGGTTGTTGGAGTAGGCCTGATGGTTTCTGGTATTCCGACTTGACCCTTGCACAAGTCAAACACTTGCTGACGTAGGTCGCTATGTGGGCCTTCATGCTAGGCCACCAATACGTAGTCTTGATGTCGTGGTACATTCTATCCGATCCAGGATGTACCGAGTAGCGAGACTTGTGTGCTTCGTCCATCACAAGTTCTCGTAGGTTGCCGTAGAGTGGGACCCAAACGCGTCCCGTTACGTAGTAAGCACCGTCTCCCTTTTGCTCTAATCGTTGCCTCGATCCGCGTAGGGCTTCAGCCCTGACGTTTTCTGGTTTCAGTGCTTCCATCTGAGCTGCTCGTATCTGGGAGGGAAGACTAGAATGGATCGTGAGTTGTAAGGCTCGTACGCGCTTAGGCACAGTGTCCTTCCGACTGAGGGCGTCAGCCACAACATTGGCTTTGCCCGGGTGATATCTGATCGCGCACTCGTAGTCACTTAGCAACTCGACCCATCGTCGTTGCCGCATGTTCAGTTCTTTCTGCTTGAAGATGTGCTCGAGGCTCCTGTGGTCGGTGTAGATTGCGCACTTGGTACCATACAGGTAATGCCGCCATAACTTAAGCGCAAAAACAACAGCTCCCAGCTCTAAATCGTGCGTAGTGTAGTTCTTTTCATGAACCTTGAGTTGGCGTGAGGCGTAGGCTATAACTTTATCTCGTTGCATCAACACGCAACCAAGACCTTGAATCGATGCGTCGCAGTAAACCACAAAGTCGTCTGTGCCCTCCGGCAAGGAAAGGATAGGTGCGCTACAAAGTCTATCCTTTAGGTGCTGAAATGCCAACTCCTGTGCGTTTCCCCAGCGATAGACAACGCCCTTCTGCGTTAGTGAGGTGAGAGGCTGTGCAATCTTAGAAAAATCCTTTATGAATCTCCGGTAGTATCCCGCCAAACCCAAGAATTGGCGAATTTCCTTTGGTGTACGAGGTGCAGGCCAGTTCTTAATCGAGTCTACCTTGGATGGATCAACGTGAATCCCATCCTTGTTTACCACGTGGCCTAGGAAATGGACTTCTCGAAGCCAGAAGTCGCATTTCGAGAACTTTGCATAAAGCTGTTCTGTTCGAAGGAGTTCCAGAATAAGTCGCAGATGCTGCTCGTGTTCTTCCCGACTTCTAGAGTAGATCAGGATGTCGTCGATGAAGACTATAACAAACTTGTCCAGGTAAGGCTTGCACACTCGGTTCATCAAGTCCATGAAAACCGCAGGTGCGTTTGTCATCCCAAAAGGCATGACCAAAAAACTCATAGTGCCCGTATCGAGTTCTGAAAGCTGTTTTAGAGACGTCCTCTTCCCGGACTCTCAGCTGGTGATAACCCGATCTCAAATCGATCTTCGAATAGTAGCTCGATCCTTGCAACTGGTCGAACAAGTCGTCGATACGCGGTAAAGGATAACGATTCTTCACCGTCACCTTGTTGAGTTCTCGGTAGTCGATGCACATTCTGAAAGTACCGTCTTTCTTCTTTACAAATAGTACTGGAGCTCCCCAGGGCGACGAGCTAGGACGAATAAAACCCTTATCCAGGAGCTCTTGTAGTTGCGTGGAGAGTTCCTTCAACTCTGATGGGGCTAAACGATAAGGTGCACGAGCTATAGGTGCAGCTCCAGGAGCTAGTTCAATCTGAAACTCGACTTGGCGATGAGGCGGAAGACCTGGTAATTCCTCAGGAAATACCTCAGGATAGTCGCGTACAACTGGAAAATCTTCTATCTTCTTCTCTTTCTCCGTGGTGTCAGTAACGAGAGCCAAAATGGCAGTGTGGCCCTTTCGCAAGTACTTTTGGGCCTTAAGGAGAGAAATGACGTTCTCAACAGCACTCCTCTTGTCGCCATGAATCATGAGAGGTTCACCATCGGGACCTGGAATACGGACAACCTTCTCGTTGCAAAGAATCTCTGCTCGGTGTTGGGACAACCAATCCATCCCAATGACAACGTCGAAACTACCCAAGACGATAGGAATGAGGTCGATAGAGAAGGTCTGGTCAGCGAGACTAAGTTTGCAACCCTTGACTATGTGTGTGGCTTCTAAACTCTTACCATTTGCTAGCTCTACGGTGTGCTTGTTGTTCAAAAGTGTTGGAATACGCTTAAGCATTCGACTAACTTCTAGTGACACGTAGCTAGTATCGGCACCCGAATCAAATAATACTGAAACATAAAGGTCGTCGAGAAGGAACTTACCCGTCGCAACATTGGGGTCATTCCTTGCTTCACCTTGACCAAGCGCGAACACCCGCCCCCGGGCTCCATTGTTGTTGTTGTCGCGTTTCTGTCTCATCAGCGGACAGTTCCTCTTAAGATGGCCTTCAGCTCCACAACGGAAACACCCCTTTTTGCTACCCTGCTGCTGCTGGTTTCGGCATGCGGGGTATGGGCTCCTGCAATCTCTAGCCACATGTCCCGTCTTCTTGCACCGATGGCAGCACGATTCCATACATGACCCGGTGTGGTGTTGATGGCATTTGCGGCATTTCGGCTTATTCCCAAGGTATCCCCCTTGATTTTGGTAGTTCAGTCCCTGCTGTACGAGTTTCCCATGCGGGTCTTGTTGTATAGGGCCACGACCTTCACTCGGGTGATCACCCCAAATATGCTTGGTGTTAATAAGAGCATTTGCATTGGAAGGGTTACGCTTGGGTAACTTGCCCTCTTCCACTGCCTGATCAGTGAGCTGGTGCGCCAAACGAACGACTTGTTGGATTGTGGAAAAGTTGGCCGCAATCACGGACCCTTGGATTTCTGGGGCTAAGCCTCTGAGGTATAGCTCGATTCGTCTAGAAACGGGTTGTGACAAGTTAGGACATAGGGCAGCCAAGCCGTTGGATCTTTTTGTGTAAGCTTCGATCTCTGATCCTTCCATCTTCAAACCGTAGTATTCTATTTCAAGTTTTAGAATGTCGTCCGGGTGACAGAATTCCTCCTTGATCAAATCCTTGAAATCGCTCCAGGGGGTGGCATTCGCATCCGCCAATCCAAGCATCTGAACTTGTGTGTTCCACCAAGAATACGCTTTCCCTTGCAAGGTACCAGTAGCGTACTCTACTCGCTTACTGGTAGGGCTTTCACTTTCTTCGAATGCCGATTCGATCCTGCGAATCCAGTGTAGGAGACCTATCGCTCCCTCGGTGCCACTAAAGGTACTAGGTCGACAGTCCATAAAGGTTTTGAAAGTGCACACGGGTGGCTGAACGTGTTGACCTATCGTGGGTGAGAGAAAAGACAGAGTTTAACACAAAGGTTGGTTCACGAGGGTAGGATCCTAAAGATCCTAGAATGAGTTCGGACTGCAGGATATACCTCCTGCGTGTGCAGCTGCGAGTGCTGCGGCAACTCGTTCATTGATCAGAGCCGTCAACTGGGCTTGTGTCATGTTAACGCGTCCAGACATGATCTTCATACCAAGAAGAATGTGAGTGAGAGGGGTTCGCGAAAGTGCGATGATAGGATAGAGTAAGCACGCATGTGTTCAAGCAACAGTGGTTATACCAACCAAGCATACCATAAGCAATGTACTATGTAACTAACAAGTAGGCAATATAAACATAATTCATACCACCTAGAATGTCGAGCCTTGCATGTGGAGTGAAGCATCGTTGTGGACTGTTGAGCACTGTACAGGTTATAGTCTGGTTTTAACAAAAACGTTTTCCCCCTTTATTAAAACCAAGTTCTCTATAACCAATGGCTCTGATACCAATCTGTCACACCCCCAAAATCCACCTGCGGAGTACTACCGCTTGGAGGCGTGACTGACCAGGATCCAGCCACCAATCATATTGAACAAGCATACAAGTAGTTATAAAAATCCACCCAATACAATTGGTGTTCGAACAAAACATAGTTAAGTTGCAAGCGGAAGCATAAGTCTTAAATCAAAACATAAGTTTAATTGTTTCATAGTTTAACATGGCACACGGTCGTCCATGTCCCACAACGATCCTCCTCCATGCAAGCTCCAGCTTAAGAACCTAAGGACCTGCAAAGCATGTAGTAACGAGTCAACAACTAGTTGAGTGAGTTCACGGTTGGGTGTTCGTTTTAAGTTGTTTCGAAAACAGTTTCCTTTAGCTGGCATCCTGCCGTGGGGGTTACCCCATAGTTAAAAACGTGACTTGTTTATTCCCGGTTACTCTGGCAATCCTGCCGTGGGGGCTACCCCGTGTTAGTTATCTGGCATTTCGGCCGTGGGGGCTACCCCATGTATATACTAGACTCGTTACCATATCGACTGCTGACTGTAGTCATGTTTATGTGCCCTGAACTGTCAATGTCTATCATCATTGACGTGCCAGTAGTCCATTAGTTCACGCCCGTCCTCTGCGGCACGGTGTGAGGTTTGTCAAACCTAAATAGCGCTATCTAACTAATGACCCGCTCGCCATTGGCCCGGCGATTAAGTCGATATAAAAATGAGGGACTTCGTGATAGAGTTTTGGTCTAGTACGAGTTATCTGTCCGTGAGGACGAGGAATTACATTCCTGAACCTTTGCTGTCCTACCCAAGGAGGACGAGGAACCCAGTTCCTTAACCCCAATTCCCGACCCCTGGGAATCCCATGCTTTGTAGAGGGTGTGAACTCACCTTGGTTTGCTCGGTAGAAAACACAGAAAAGTCAATCAAGCAACGTTGAGGCTACTCACGTCCTATCATAGTTGTATCATACAATCAGGTTCGTATTCAAGTAGTGCACGTATGGGTTACACGTTTAATCATGGCAGTTCATCGACATTCACATTCAACAGCAATATATATATAAGGTCTGTGCATTGGGCCCAAGAGTCCGGCCCAAGCAATTAAGTCCGAAACAAGGTGAAAGCCCAAACAGTGTGTATCGGCGTATAGTCTCGAGTCGCAACTAGGCGGTTGCGACTCGCAACCTGAGTCGCAATCGTGGTTTCGGTTCGTGCTGTTTTGGTTACGAGTCGCAACTGGACTCGCAACCGTGGTTTCGAGTCACAAGGTTGGTGTGCTGATCATGCGTGGTTTCGAGTCGCAACCGGATGTTTGCGACTCGCAACTGATGTCGCAACCGGGAGATTTCGACTCGTTGTGCTTGGTTTCGAGTCGCAACTGATGGTTACGAGTGGACAGGAGCTGATTCGGAACAGTGTACTATCCACTAACATTCTGATTTCATGCAGTTTGTACTATCCAACCAAAATCCTTAAACATGTTTCTTGTCTAGCAATTTACTAAAAATGGATCAAACAAATCAGATTTCAAATATTCAACCATGTTCTTATGATATTCAACAAGTTCTTCATGTTCATCAAATATTCAAAACACATTCAACACATATTCGGATATTCATATCTTCATTCAACATGAACCTAAGTCTAACAAGGTTATGAACAACAATCAACTCTTGAACATATTCATCTAATAGTTTCCAATCCTCACATAACATATCAAAATCAACTCTACACCCATCTAATTAACATAATACTACACATATGCAAGCCGGCTTTTTATAGACATCAACACTCAATGATTTGAAATCACATTTAGACATAAAATGTTGTGTGTTCATTATGCAACATATCCGAAATCAAACATGTTATCCGATTATCAATCAACACACATCCGGTTCACAAAACATCTTCAAGCATACAATTATACTAGTTAAATCATATCATTCACCCCATTATTTAACAACAACAAACATCATGAACTCACTAACCGATTGATGGGTCTCGAAGATGAGTGTGAAGCTTCCGAGTGTGTGTGTGTGTGAGCCGATCCGAGAGCTCCTAGTACCACCGGTTTGGATCCGAGAAGAAGGAGGAGCAATGTTGTAGCTTTGATGGTTTCTAGAGAGAGAGTAGAGGAGTGTGTGTGTCCAAGAAAAATGGCAAGAATCACCAACAATTGGATTATATACTAGCTTCAAGTGCACCCTAATGGGCTTCGACATAGGCTAAGTGTATATGTGTGTGTGTGTGGCCCAACCGGCCCATGTGTTATCGTTTACTCGAGACCACATGGTCTCGAGTCGGGTTCGTGTTGTCTCGGTTCCTATACATACCCGCATACATACTCATAAGCATTCACACAACATAACACATAATCATATAAGTTCACATGTATTCATTTGTCATTAATCACATAAGTTTAACTAGTCACGCGTTTAGGCATACAACGAAAGGTTCTAAATTTCGAGTTGTCACATCATCCCCAAGTTGAAAGAAATTTCGTCCCGAAATTTGGTAAGCACTCACTGAGGAAGCTAGTTAAGTTGTATGGTTTTCCTGGTTTTCCCGGGGTGTCACAATCACACACGACTTCCAAGGCAAGACCTTTGGAAAATATGATTGGGCGCAACAACACCAATACTAATCTCGTCAGTAAAAGAATTACTAATCAAAAAGCAATACTTGGCCGCGTAATCCTACTAACGACATGAATATCGCTGAGGTACGTTGAAACAAGATTTCATAACCATCGGTGCACAGTCTAATCAGAAGTATTAGCATTGAAAAAGGAGTCACCTACCTTTGCAAATCCTCTATTTCATTTTATTCGACATTCTCTGGTAATATCACTTAACAACAGTTATCACATAAAATTTCCAGATAAAATTCTTACATTTCTTTTGTTAAAATTCTGACCCTGTGAATAGACTTTCGTGTTTCTACTTCCCCTAATGGTCATCATACCATGAGGATTTCTTTCATAATATCGAATATTGATCTGTTTCATTTCTTGGTAAATCCACACATGCACTGCTCGTTGCGCATGTGATTCATTTGATTTATGAAGACCACTGGAGGGCTTTATTCTGATTTGTTATTTTATCCAAACTTAAATATCATTCCGCTTTTTGCACTATGAACCGCATTATTGCAAAACAATGACTCTTTGATACCAAATCAATAAATTTTGTTAAACCATTGAGGTAAAAGAATTTATATATAGGTATAAAATTTTGTTTGAGGTATACTCTCATTTAAATTTATGTTTAATTGATAATTAATATTATTAGTAATAAAATATTAATAATAGTAGTGTTAATATTATTTTTAATACTAGGGTTATTGTCAAGGGCAGGTATTGGATAGCCTAGCCTTAGTTAGGCATGGACTGATCACCTATGCTTAAACAAGGCAGCACTAACCAATATCCAACCATGATAATGACTAGTTAATGTATATAAATTAAATCATCATACTTATTTAGTAAATTTGAATTATATGTAAAAATATTTTATATATATATATATATAAATATATATACTTTGTACTGTAAGGAGAAGACATATTTTCATAAAACAATACAAGACTTAAAAGGACGAATAAAATTATATAAATAATTGTCTATCACATGTTTTGTGGTAACTATGTACCGTAACGCTCTGGCAAGAAAATGACCATATAAGAATAATATGGTAGTCATCAACTACGTTGGGTTAAGGGAACATTGTAATATATAAGAATAGTCCCCGTTTTCAATATTTGTAAATACATTCCCAACGTTATATGGTTTCAAAATGAAAATAAGTAATCTCATAGAATCGACCTATTAAGTGTTATATATTTACAAAATATTTTACAAATACTTTTGTACAATAAATATTTTTACACCTTTATTTACAACTTTCATTTAAAATAATAGTAATTTCTTTTACAAAATAATAATACTAAAATATTTGTAATGTAATTGCGGTGTTTTGTAATATATATTACATAGTAAATATAAGATATTTTACATAGTATAGTAAAATACTAAAATAATATTTATTTAAAAGTGGTGACCATTTACATATAATAAAAATGCATAACAAATAATATATATTACATATTACATATTATTTATATTCGATATATAAGATACGGTTCAGACAAAGACACAAATAATATATATTATATTTGCTTTACAAATATAATATAATGGTTGGTCATACCAAAACAACTTATTCTTATTATATTTCGATATCTAGAACATAGTATGAAAAAAAAATATGGTCACTAATAGTATACTATCACATTGTTTCACAATTAAAACAAATTGGAACTCTAAACAATAATACACTAACTCTATTGTCTTTTGGTGTATCTTTACAATTCACTCATCTCAACACTTTAATTTTCTCATATCATAAATATTTGACAAATCATTTTTCATGCTTTTATTTTATTTTGAACCTGTCAATTCTAAGTCTTCCTCGGTTGCCAATCAAAGTAAGCTTTCATTTGACAAAGAATTTTATTGATTCTAAAAGTCCTTCACATTCATTTTAAAATATCTATTAATCGTATATCTTTTGGCTTGAACCTAGTCACTTTGGAAAACTATATCATTTCATCTCATTCGTTTATCATCAATTTCTTGAACTAATTCAGTTGAACCATTGAATCCTAACTATTTTACAACTCATAATCACAAAATTTGGTATTTTGATTCTATATCATCTACCTTAAATATTGTTTTATTAACTAAAATGTGACATAAGTCTAAAAGAAATATCGTAACCCAAATCTCGAGGACGAGATTTAAAACAAGGTGGGGAGAATGTAACATTCCTAAATTTATCATATAGGTTTGGTTAAATTTATTAACCACTAGTAACTAGTAACTAGTTATTTTTATTTAACCCAAAAAGTTTTAAATATTATTGGTTGAAATATTATATTAATTAATTGGCTTGTATAGGGTTGACCTTTCTATTTAAAATAGAAAGTCTATAACAACTATTATTATTAGACAGGTATATTACGGGTAAATTGACTGTAAGAAATATGAAGTACCTAGACGGGCCCATGAACCATTTAATAATTAAATTATAAAAATACATTGTATTTTGAACCTACTCTATTTTTAATGAAACTTAGACCCAAATGTAGACAAAAATATTCTCGTTCTAAAAATATATTTATTGTTTTCTAAAACATCATATTTTAGAAGTTATACGTGCCAAATAACTGAAACAATTGAATTAATTATAATATAAATTAATTATAATAATAATAATTACAATTCAAATGAATTGTAAATAAACGTAAAATATTTAAATTAAAATAAATAAAATCTAAACTTTAAAATTTGAAATAGTCATAGTCATAGTCATAATCAGAAGTAACCCCAAAATAAAATAATATTTAAAAACTAAATGAATGAATATATGGGAATATGTGGAAGGAAAGTATACATGGCTAACACTTACATATGCAAAAGCTATACGTGGCCCATTTTAATCAAAACTACAATAAAGTAGTATATGGCTACGTGTAGGAATATGGAGGAGTGAATTATTCTCCAAGTAAAATATGAAGCTATAAATACAAGTACAGTGAAGGTTCAAAAAAAAAAATTGTTCAGAACACTTTTCCATTTTATATATCACTCTCTCTCTCTGTTCGATACTTTCTTTCTCTATATTTTTATTTTTTTACCTATAATAATAATAAAGCCCTGTCCCGTTTTAAGTGTTTTAACTCCCGATCACCGCTACCCGGTCCGATTGATCTGAGCCTCACAACATATGTCAGGGCTCTGCCCGACTAAGTTGTTGGGGTTCTGTCTCGTGACATAGGGACAAGGTTGAAATTAGGGGTATTATACTTAACACAATTACAAATATATATTTTTATAGCTCAAAAAGTTATACCCAAGATTTATACCCAGAAACTTTCTAGTTGAACCCTAAAGTTACAAAGTGGGTTCATTCTCTTTTCTTACTATTTATTTCCTTTTTCTTTTTGATATAATTATATTCCAAAATGTCCCAAACCATAACAACTCTCATCAAAACTATTATATTATTATTATTATTATTATTATTATTATTATTATTATTATTATTATTATTATTATTATTATTATTATTATTATTATTATTATATTTTATTCACTAAGAAACTCTAATTGAGACACCCAAGTAATTCTGCATAAACCTTAAAATTTTCATAACAATCAGAATTAGGATCATGGCCCCTAAAACTCAGGGGGGGGGGGCATTTCCCATTCGATATTATCATCACAGTTTTACGTGTAATTCGAATTTTCACGAACCGTCGACTCAGCTAGACTACCAAGACACGTGGCAACCTTATGTTAAAATCCGACCCGTCGCGCCACGCGACGGAACCACATGGACCCCTCGCGACACGCGAGGGGGACAATTTTTCAGTATAAATAGGGGAGGTTGGCACTTAGCTTTCTGCGTTGGTTCGACGTCCAAATTCGTTCTGTGCACTGAGATATCGTCCAAATACTCTAAAAACACACACGGATCACTAATCGATGCCGCAATCAGGGTATTAACTCGATCGCTATTACGATTCATTTTCCGATCGATCAATGTACTCAATGGATGTTTAAGTGCTGCCCACATTAGGGTGATGCTTTGTCATTAGTCGTTAATTCGATGGATGTTTAAGCATAACACTTTGTCATTCATTGTGAGGGTTGATCTCGTGAGTTATCGTAAATGCTGTATTGATTACTAACCCAGAATTGTGTGCCTGTTATTAAATTTAGGTTAAAAGGCTAATCAGTAGGCTAAACTCTGCTCAAATTAAAACTGCAATGTGAGTCATTCTCTTTTTATCAAATCTATTTACAAAAGCATGTTTATTTTCAAAGGTTATAATTACAGTGGTTAAGTTTATGTAATCACCAAATTACAGCCAGTATGTGGGGTTTTGTATACATTACTTGATAATCGTCACCATTGGGGCAGCCAATGGGGGATATGACCATAGTCACAGATCCGGTCGAGTGACAAATACCGTGGGTAGTTGGTTTGATATCAGAAACATTGTAATCGCTCTTAATACTGTAAATTATAACAAACAAGTCGTTTTCATAAATAGAATGATTCACTCAGTATTTCCCGCTGACAAAACCTTTTTAACACGTGTTTCAGGTAATTACAGTAGATTGGATTAAGAGATGGATACGGCACTGAAAGGCATCAAGAAGTGGCTTATTTTATTAATTAAATCAAATTAAGAAATATTGATTTATGTAATCAAATTTATTTTTATTAAAGCTACCATTGTAAAACATGGGTTTATCCCATTTATTTAATAAATAAAAAATCCGGTGTTTCTAAACTCTGATATTTTTCCTAACTCACGGTCCTGATGAAATTTCCGCTGCAATATTTTCAAAATAATCACCAGTACCACTGGGCTGTTCGTGACTTCCGATTCCGTCCAGGGTGGGTCGGGGGACGTGACATGATGTAATCCATACAAAGCCTTATCAAGTTTGTACACCCGATCTGGATAATTTGGATCAATGAACCCATCTGGTTGTGAGACATACACCACTTCTTGGACTTTCCCGTAAAGAAATGCACTCTTCACGTCTAGTTGGTAAACTTTAAACCCTTGAATGTTGCGAAAGCTAGGAACAACCGAATTGCTTCCAACCTTGCTACTGGTGCAAACACTTCATTGTAGTCTATCCCTTCTTGCTGATTGAAACCTTTGACAACCAATCGAGCCTTGTTTCGCGTCACTATCCCTCTGTCATCCTTCTTGCACTTAAACACCCATTTAGTGCCTATCTCTCTTTCACCTTTAGGAAGGTCAACCAACTCCCAAACCTTCAACTTAGCAAACTGGGCCAATTCCTCTTGCATAGCTTCAACCCATGAATTGTCTTTAAGAGCCATATGAATGTTCTTGGGCTCCTCTTGGGAAATAAAGCAACTATACAAGCATTCGTTCACAATCCCAGTCTTCTCAATCGACACAAATAAGCCAGAATTCGCTGCTATGCTTCTTCTCGTCTGAACACCTGCATTAGGATCTCCAAGTATCATGTCAACTAGATGATCCCTATTTGCTCGTGTAGTAGCAACATCATCGACTTCTAGATTGTCACCCAGGTTTGATCCAACCCCCCCCTGAATATTCTGATTCGCAAATGGATTAATGAAATCCTCCCCCTCAATGGGTTCAGAGTCACTATCACTTGAATCAGGATCAGCAACACCTTGGGAAGTTTCCGCAGCATCTGTCATATCAACATTCGATCTAGGCATGAACTCACCTTCATCATCTCCACTTATCACTGTTTGAATCAGCTGAGATTCATCTGCATCAGAAAACTCAGGAATATTAAATGATTTAAAAGTGCTTTCATAATCATATAATATAGCTGGACCACTCGTTGATTGTTGAGGTTTGTAAGAAGTAATTTCAACATTAAAGACAACCTCAATTTTACCAGTTTTTAGATTAAAAACCCTTTTATTCGGTGCGCCAGGTACGTAACCTAGAAAGTAGCCTTCGTCAACCACCTCACCGAATTTTTGTTTATCTTTATTATGCACAATGGTGCAGGGTAATCCAAATGGTTCAAAGCCTTCCAAGTTTGGCTTTTTGTTAAACATTAATTCATGACATGTTTTGTTAAAACGTTTAACAGTCAAAACTTTGTTCAGGACGTAGCAAGCTGTATTCACAGCTTCTCCCCAGAAAAGAACTGGTAGCTTTGAATCTGAAAGCATCGTCCTAGCGGCTTCAATCAACGTCCTGTTTTTCCTCTCAGCAACTCCATTTTGTTGAGGTGTATAAGGAGCATAATATTGATGTTCAATTCCCTTGCGAAGACAATAGAGATCCAGAATGCGATTCTTGAACTACGTGCCATTATCACTCCTTATCATCTTGATCCTAGCATCATGAACGTTTTCCAATTTCATAAAAAGATCTATCAGCATCTCCGCCGTCTCATCTTTTGTACCACCACAGCAGTTGGATCCTTAGCACCCATGTCGATGACATAAGTGTCATTTCTCCTTGGCGCTCGCATCACTATCCAATCGTCCGGAATCTTCAAACCTGGTTTCAACACTAATGCTTCATTCTTGGTAAAATGGACCGAGTGACCCTTGTCGCAGACTTGTGACACGCTCATCAGATTGTGTTTAAGCTGCTCAACATAATTCACTTTATCCAATGTGATCTTCCCATTGGTCACCTTTCCTCGTCCTGTAATTCTACCACCTTTAGCACCCGCAAAGTTCACTTTTCCACCATCATAATCTTCAAATTCAGTTAACAATCTCGCATCCCCCGTCATGTGCCTAGAGCAACCACTATCAACATACCATAAGTTGATAATCCTCCTTAGCAGCTCCTGCACACACCAACCAAGAAATTAGTTAGATTGGGGGACCCAAGCCTTAATGGTCTTGGGTCGTCCAAATTCACCAACCACTGGAACATCCATCCAATATCCATTACTCCTAACTGGAGTCTTGGATCTCAGACCTGTTGATGGAATTTGATTTTGATTTCCACCAGGTCTTTGGTCCTGAGGGTTCCTATATGTATTTGGACTATTTGACCTTTGGTAATTTTGATATGGGTATCTTGAATTTTGATTCCAAGAAGCATTATTGTTGTAATTTCTAAAGCCATTGTTATAAAAAGTTCGACCACCATCATTTTGGTATCGATTTTGATATTGACCTTGACTTCTGAAATTATTAGCATTATAATTGTTCATTCTTGGTGAACTGCTTCTAGGTCTATCATATCTGCCTGGTGGAGATCTAGGCTGAAATCTTGGTTGATTTCTTTGAAAACGTGGAACTTGTGGAGTTCCTGTTCCAGCCTTATCTTCACCAACAGCAACATTCTCTGGTTGCTTAGCAGCAGATTTCTTTGGAGAATTCGCAACTTTCTCCTCATTATCACCTATCTTCTCAGGTGATTTCTCTTTCTTTCTCTCACTCACTTGTGCTTCACTCTTTTTGTTAGGACAGCAACTAGCTACATGTCCCTTGGTGTGACATTTGAAGCACGATCTCTTTTTCGAAGACTTCTTCTCTGAAGCCTTTGAACTAGATTCGTGTTTTGATGATGATGCCTTAGAAGGATTTTGTTCGGTTTGCTTAGTTTCAGAATTTTCTATGGTCTTGTTTTTAGCAAACTCTACATTAGATTCGTTTTCAATAACAGCTGTTTCATCTTTCATGTCACTTCCTTGAACAAAATTAACACTTTTAACAAAAGTTGGATTTTTATTCTTAGGATGTGATGTGTTCTTTTTAAAAATAGGTTTGATGTTATTATCCTTCTTAGCATCAGCACTCTCAAAAACATTTCCTTGACGTGAAGTGGAACTACTTGGTGATGTTGACCCAAAGTCCATGAGCTCATCTTCATCAGGCAAGAAAGAATAGTCATGACTAACAGGAGGTGGAACTTCATTGAAACCATGGAATCCCACACTGGTTTTGTCATTACTTTTCTTCAAGCCACCCATCATATGTTTCATAACAAAAGTAGAGTCCCTGAATTGACCTAATTTCTTTTCAAGTTCAACAATTTTGAGTTGTGCATCTGACAACTCTTTGCATTTTTCAGAAATCTCTTTTGTTTTCTCAGCCATCATTTCATGAGCTAAGTCTATGACTTGAAGTTTTTCATTTAATTTGTAGGTTACAGCTTCAATTTTACTTTCATAACCTTTTATCTTCTTCAAGTATGATGATTCATTTCTTTTAGCAAAAAAGTTTGCTTCTTTTATGTTAGACATCTCGCTTACCAGACTTTGGTTTTGTGTTGACAACCTGTCAACCTCACCCTGTAGTTCACGACATTTTAAACACACAGAATTAGACTTTACCTCTCCTGTTTGTTTATCAAGGTTAGCCATTAGAGCCGCAAGTTGAGCTTCCATTCTTTTATACTTAGCATCCTTTTCTTCAGCTTTCCGTTCCTGGTCAGACTTTTGCTTTTCCTCTTCAGCATCTTTTGTCTGATCACCCTTCTCTTCTATCTTGACCTCTGCCTCAGCATCCACTTTTGCTTCAGCATCTCCCACAGTAGCTTCACCATCATCAACTGGAGTTATCTCTGCCATGAATGCCTGTGTGACATTGTCATCTTTTTCCAAGTGAACACTCCAGTCATATGAACCTTCTCTAGTTGTAGAGATTAACGCTCTCGAGTTAGAGTTGTTTGATGCATTCCTATTGTTTGAACTCTGACTCGAAGTCTCCTGCTTTTGTTTTTGACATTCCCTAGCGAAATGCCCATAACTTTGACAGTTGAAGCATCTCACTTTGGTCTTATCAAAACCAACAGTCTTTCCTATAAACTTCCTTCCTGTTCGGTTCATAAATCTCTTCACTCTTCTAGTGATCATGGCCATTTGCCACTGCAAATCCATATCTTCAAGATCATCAGGGTCAATCTGATCGTAATCTTCATCTAAAGTAGCAGGATCAGATATCTTCCCCTGAATGTAGTTCTCATAGGAAGCAACGAATGAAGCAAGTAGAGCAAGATGTTCTTCAGCAGACTTCACACTCATAGGCATCGACTTAACACCACTACTCTGCTTAGAAGCTGATGTTTTCTTGGCTCCTGTTGATCCTCCTGAAGCAGCTACAAAACACACATCACCATCCTCATTCACTGTGACCTGCTCATTCTCACACGATAGAAACGCAGTAGCAGAGTCGCTAGAAGCGTTGTGAGATGAAGAAGACGTAAGTCCATTGTAAATCGCTGGATCTTGAACCTGATCATATCCAGTATCTTTCTTCTTCATACTGAGCTCATAAGCTCTCAGCTTGCCAACTATTTCTTCCAGATCCTTTGTCTCATAATCTGCTTCACCCTTGATCATGAGAGTGTAGATATCCCACTTGGTAGGTAAGGCATCGAGCAGCTTGTCATTCTTTTCTACATCAGAATAGCAATCAATCTTATAGTTTTCCATTTCTGACATCAGATGATAGTAACGAGTGATGATGTCCTCAAGTGACTCATGCTTCATGTGCTTGAAAATAGCAAACTGCTTCTTCAGTAGATCAATCTTGTTTTTCTTAACATCTGCATTTCCTGCATATCGTTTGTCTAATGCATCCCACATATCTTTTGAATTTGTGTACTTTGTGAATGTATGCTTGATGCTATCAGGTAACGACATTTTAATAGCAGCCAATGCTCTCTTTTCAGCCTCATACATCTTTTTATCATTCTCTTCCATGTTCACATAGGCTGTTCTACGTGGTCTGCCCTCAAAGTCGTGAGTAGGGTTTGTGTACCCATCTTCAATACATATCCACATGCGCATGTCTTGATATTCAATGAAGGATTGGAAACGATCCTTCCATGTCAGATAATTTTCCACCTTCATCATCTTAGGTGGTTTGTTGGTAGTGCCAACCTCATGCTCCATTCTCAAAAGCTCATTCAAACTAGACATGTTCGACATTTTAAACGTTGCAGACTGTTAAAACCGTACAAAATTTCTTCGAAAACAGTGATTACCAAATTACACCGTTAGAATCGTCTCGAAAAGACGAATCCAAAGATATCTAATGTCGAAAACCGAATTCGGGATTTTCCAGAGTTTTTTTTTCTAAAAATACGAGGAATGCAACGGTGCAGACGGTTCTGTCAAACGAGCTACTGATGAATTTCTATTTTCGAAAACGTGAATTTTTTTTTACGCTTGCCAGAAAATATTCCACCTTTTTAATTATGCTAATTTCGCTAGCCAGTCCAAACTTAATTTCGCTAATCAGTTCAAGGTTATTTCGCTGATCAAGTTCACAAGTTCGCAGGTCAAATTCTCTGTTCAAGTTCGCTAGACAAATTCGCTGGTCTAATTTCGCTATTACGACGACCAGTAAAGTCGCCGAAAACCGTAATAATTTCGCTGTGGAAAGTTATCCGGTTACCAAAGTTGCCTTTGGATTTAACTTCGCCGATAATTATGCTGATCTCAGTTAATTTCGCAGGTCATCAAATTCGCTAGTTCTGAAAATTGGAAACTTAATCTTCTCAGAATTCAGCAGATTTCGTATCAATTTCCTGCAAAATCGAACAAGCAAATCAGCTCAAAATTTTCGAAAAGTGTGAAGAACTGATAGAAAAACACGAAGAACACGAAGAACAGTCTTCGAATCCTCAAGTCTTTCAGCCAAAATTCTTCCAAACAATCAACCAAAAACTGTCTTGGAAACCCTGAAACCTGCAAAACAGCACTCAAACAAACCAGAAGATCAAAACAGCCAACAAAATTCGAAAAATTTTATCAAAAATTTCAAAACCCTAATTTTCAGATTTCAAAGATTTCGAAAATTCTTCCTGTTTCTGCAGCCAACAATTCTGAACCGAGCCTTCAAGAGCCTATTGCTGTGTAGGAAACAGAAACAGCAATTCACTTTCAAACTGGGTTTCTATTGATTATCTATCAAACAGATTACAATCAATCTAAACCCTAACACAATTTCGTCCAAGAACAAGCCTCTCACGAAATTGCTCTCTCACAAATACTGTTTTGGCTAATCAACCTAAACCCTAAAGCCTAACCTTGTTTATATAACACAAGGTTGCAACATTAGGCTGGGTTTGCTACATGGGCTAGGCCCAAATCGTCCCCCATCACCCAATGTGGGTTTTGTTTAGCCCAAACTCTATTAACTCACTAATACAAAGCTAAACCCGCTAACTGTTTATCGTTTAACAAATTACAAGATATCCAAAGACCAAATCTAAGCTGTTGTCACAAACATGCACCAACAGATAACCTGAACCAGAACTGTAACCCTTTTTCTTGTTCAATCTCTGTTGAACTCTTGAAGTGTATTTTTTAGGTTTTTCATGAAGATTTAAATCTTTTATTTCAGAAATGTTAATTTCTGTTAATTTGAAAACCTGTTTAATCATATCAGTTTTGACACTTCTTATTGGAAATTCCCCATCAGAATATAATTTGTCTGAATCATTCAAAGTATATGCCACTTTGATTAATCCATCATTCAAATTAGATTTTGATAACAAGAATTCTTTATTGTAAACTCTTTTAACCGGTGAACTCGGACTCTTTTCTGACGAACTCGGACTTTCAGATTTAGACTCCGACTTTGACTCTTCATCCATATCTAACACCTGATCGACCACTTTCTTTAACAATTCAGACTCATAATTAGTGTCAGACGCTGTGAATGTGACATCAATATTGTCTGGTAATTCATCAATGATTTCAGACTTTAACTTGATGTTGAGAGCCTTATTTACTCGTTGCTCATTTGGCTTTCTGGGAGAATAACTTTCATGGATCGGGGGCGGACATCTGTTATACTTGACACCTTGTTTCTTACCAGTATCAGTATCTTCAGTCTTTTCCTCCTTGAATGCTTCAAGACCTGCAACAGTAGGATAAACAATCAATCAAATAATCACATGTTGTATAACTCAACAACAAACGTTTAATCCTTTCACTCTCAATCTTTTCAAGTTCTAAATCCTGCTTCAGCTTAGCACAATCTTCAATATACTCATTGATGATCTTCTGTTTCATCATTAATGTTGAGCTCATTTTTGACATAGCAGCATCAATTTCTGAGTTTGTCTTTTTCATACCATCAATTGTTCTATTCAAAACATCATATGACTCTTTCACATACTTCAAATCAGACAACAAATTTTCTTTTAGCTCTTCCAACTCACTAATCTTCTTGTCTTTCTCCTCACAATGTGTGCAAGACTCCACACATTTCTGACAAGGTTTAATGACTTCAACTATCTTTTCAATCTCAACAGTCTTTTCAACTTCAACAAGTTTCTCAACTTCAACATTTTTTTCTATCTCGACGATTTTCTCAACTTCGACAAGTTTCTCAACTTCGACTATTTTTTCCACTTCAACTATTTTCTCCACCACTTTCTCCACTTCAATGATTTTTTCTACTACTTTCTCAGTTACTTGATCAACATTAGTTTCTCCAGCTTCTGTCTTTGCTTTTTCATCAGCAAGGATTCTTGCTGCTTCCAGCTCTCTCCTCAATCTGGCAATCATCTTCTGATTCAGCAACTCAACTTTATCTGCAAAGAACAAATTAAAACTATCAGGATCTATACATTTTATGGTTTTATTAATGTATTCTTCTTCATCATCAGTATCTATATCACTTCCAAGATCTGGAAAAATCGGTATTCTTTTCTGACTAGCCTCAGCTTCACCCAGAATTCTAGCAACAAGACCTGAACCAGGTGGAATGTATTTATCCCAGCTAAACCCCTCTGCAACAAATTCATCATCTTGATCAATTATACCAAACAAAGCTCTTTTCTCTTGAATGGTACGAGCATGAGCAGTTTGTGGTTGTTTATCAATTTGTGGTTGTTGATCAATCTGATGAAAAAATTGACTTTTGATAATAATCATTCTTTCCATCTTGTCTTCCTGTTGCTTCTTTGTTTTTGCATTCTCGTTTAAAATGTCCCTTTCCTTTGCAACGAAAACAGGTGACTTTCGATTTGTCAAACCCTAATGGAGATTCACTCATTCCCCGAAAATCATCTCTACCAGTGATTTGTGTAAATTTTTCTGCTCTTCGAACAGCACTGGCTAAACACCACTTTACATCCATCAAATCAAGTTCTTCTGCATCAATTTGGTCATAATCTTCTTTTGTAAGCATCGGATTTCCAATCTTGCCAACAATCAAACTTTCATAAGATTCCAACATAGCAACGAGTGATGCCATGTGTTGCTTGGCTATTTCTGGAGACAAATTTTGACCATTTTGAATGTTCAAAGTGACATTGCACTGCTGATTTGTTGAACTCGGTTGTTGAAAACTTGATGTTGTAAAGTTTGGATCAAAGCTTGAATATGAAGATGAAGATCCACCACTCTGTGTCACATTACTACCTTTGTTCCAGACAAACTGTCAGCACTAAAACCAGTTTGGATCTTTGGGCTAGGACTGGGGGTAGCCTCAAACTTGTTCCCTCTGTAATATAAACTGACATCTTGTTGAGCATTTGGATTCTTCATGATTGCCGTTTTCTGAATATCCAACTCGTGCTCTTCAATCTTCTGAATGAACTGTGCCAGATTCATATTTTCCGATTTTCTCATGTGTTTCACAATCAACAGATAAGTTCCCCATTTTTGCTGTGGTAATGCATCAGCAAGTTTATCAACCCATTCATCATCATCTTTCTTAATATCTAATCTTCCCATTTCCAACACCAAATGACAATATCTATCAATGGTCATCTTTGTTGTTTCATGATTAAAAGCTGCAAACATATCAAATGATTTCTTCAATAACGCCTTTTTATTTTTGATCATATCTGCGCTTCCTTTGAACTTTTGAATCAATGCCGTCCAAATAGACCTAGCAGTACCCTCATGTTGGAGCAAAACAAAGATGTCTTCTTTAATCGCTTGTTGAAGAATACTAATCATCATTTTTTCACTTGTATACTTCAATTTATCAATCTCTGAAAAGTCACTGAAACCCTTTTCAAGCCCACGTTCATTTTTCGGTTTTTCGTAGTCTTTCTCCAATGAACACCATACATCAAATTTGTAAGCTTGCACCCAGTTCTCGAATCGATTTTTCCATCCTTGAAAATCTTTAATGTACATCAGTTTAGGTGGTTTTTGATGAGTTCCAGTTTCATTCTCACTGTACAATGTTTCAGCAGCAGTAACAGGAGCAATCGGTGTCGCAAACGCATTGTAAAATTCTTCTTCCATGCTTCAGCAAATTTTTCACAAAAACAAAAGTCTCAAACGGAATACAGATTCAAACGGAATTAACTCTCAAACGGAATCCCATTTCAAGTGAAATAACCTGATTTCGTTTGAACAAGCACACTTTCAAACGGAATTACTACTCTGGAGCGGAATTACTAATTCCGTGTGGAACAGTTCAAACGGAATTACAATCTGAAACGGAATCAGGTAATTTCAAGCGGGATTAGGTGAACTTTCAAACGGAATAATGATTTCAAGCGGAATCAAGTCTTAATTTCGTATGAAATGCTGCTGACGTCACCTTTTTCGATCTGGTTTTCAAACGGAATTATGTATTTTACCAATTTTTATCTGAATTAAGGTCCAATATTCTCAAGGATTTGTTAAAACACAGTTTCGCACACAATATGTGAAATTCAAACCATTTGACCGTAAAATTTTGCGAATTTTGTAAAAGAAGGTGTAGAAGACAGATTTTATGGCTGTTTTGGCAAGAACTCTTCTTCCTGAGCTCTGATACCACTTGTAGGATCGTTCCGTGACCCAAACGAGTCAATCAGAAGAGTTCTTATCAATTAAAGAGGCGGAAACAGATGAATTGACTTGAAAAACAGCTAGATTCACTATTAAACGTCTTGTATTATTGATATAACAGGTTTACAGATCAGTAGACGCGTCGGCAGCACTTCGGTACCGGAAACTAGAATGTTACAAATGATTTCGCTTGAACCCTATATATAGACTTCTAATTCCGCTTGAAACACATTCAAACAAAATTAGATTCCAAGCGGAATCTAATTCCGCACGGAATTACACAAGAATACTTTCAAACGGAATTAGTTCCTTTCAAACAAAATTACCTTTAAAACCCTATTTCTCGAACTACGTGCCATGATCTAACATTCTTAGTACAAGACTCGATACAAGACGAAGTCGACAGACGCATGCACCAATAGTAACAGTGCCAAGGAATTATGGGATGCACTTAAGGAACAATTTGGGGGAACGAAAGAAGTAATTGAAAATAACAGGGAAATTCTGAATCAGCAGTATGAAACCTTTTGTCACATCAAGGGTGAATCATTGACTCAACAGTTTGAGCGATCCAGTTGTCTCATTAGTGAGCTAAGACGTGTGAACGCACCATCCAGACCCTTGAAGACATGCTTAGATATGAGCACAGCTTATCACTCGCAAACGGATGGGCAGTCTGAACGCACCATCCAGAAATTGAAGAGTACTGCAATCGTGATGATATTCACAAACTGGAGGTAGAGTTCTTCAACCTCAAGATGACGGGGTCAGAAATTGAAGCTTATACCAAAAGATCGAATGAGTTAGCTATTCTGTGTCCTACTATGGTGGATCCTCCCATCAAACGCATCAAACTATACCTTAAGGGCTTAGTGCCAGAGATTCAAAGTCATGTGACTTCAGCTAACCTTGGCACCATCCAGCAAGTTGTTCAATTGGCTCATCGTCTCACTGATCAGGCGGTGGAGCAGAACAGGTTACCAAAGCGTATAGGTGCTGCAGCTACTTCAGATGCTCCTAGTGACAACAAGCGGAAATGGGATGGAGCTTCAAGCAAGGGTTCAACCTCTGTTCAGTCCCAGTCTCAGCAGAGGAGGACTGACGACTACAAGAGCCCTAGTCAGCAATCATCTGGTAGTCAAAGTCATGGTGGGTACAAGGGAAATCACCCCAAATGCAATCGCTGTAACCTACACCACATCGGACCATGCACCAGGAGTAACTGTCATCGGTGCAACAAGCCAGGCCACGCCGCAAAGGATTGCAGAAGTTTATACCCCGCAAACCAGAATCGTCAGCAACAACAAACCCCACAGAATCAACGCCAGCAGCAGCAAGGTAGCAACAGAGGGTGCTTTCAGTGTGGAGCTGAAGGCCACTTCAAGAGAGATTGTCCCCAACTGAACAGGAACCAGAACAACAACAACAATAACAACAACCAGGGGAATGGAAACAATGGGGGTAATAACGGCAATGGTACAAGGGGTCGTGTATTCGTTATTGGCCAGGGTGAAGCGAGGAATGATCCCAATGTTGTGACGGGTAAGTTCCTGCTGGACGACTTTTATGTTACTGTTTTATTTGATTCGGGTGCTGATACTAGCTACGTGTCCCTAAAAGTTAGTAAAATGCTTAAGCGTACCCCAACACTATTGAACACCAAGCACATTGTAGAGTTAGCTAATGGTAAAAGTGTAGAGGTCACACACATAGTCAAGGGTTGTAATCTTGTTCTTGCTGATCACACTTTCTCTATCGACCTCCTTCCTATCGTTCTGGGTAGTTTCGACGTTGTCATTGGGATGGACTGGTTATCCCAACACCAAGCAGAGATTCTTTGCAACGAGAAGATTGTCCGTATTCCTCGGTCAGGTGATGAACCTCTCATGATTCATGGCGACAAGAGTGGTGCTGTTGTGAGCATCATCTCTTTCCTTAAGGCCCAAAAGTGTTTACGAAAGGGCCACACTGCTATTTTGGCTCTCGTTACTGACACCTCGAAGAAAGAGAAGAAGATAGAAGATTTTCCGATTGTACGCGACTATCCCGAGGTATTTCCTGATGAACTACCTGGTCTTCCGCCTCATCGTCAAGTCGAGTTTCAAATCGAGCTAGCCTTTGGAGCAGCACCTATAGCTCGTGCACCGTATCGCCTAGCTCCATCAGAGTTGGAAGAACTCTCTACGCAACTACAAGAACTCTTGGATAAGGGTTTTATTCGTCCTAGCTCTTCGCCATGGGGACCTCCAGTGCTATTTGTGAATAAGAAAGACGGTACCTTCAGAATGTGCATCGACTACCGTGAACTCAACAAGGTGACCGTGAAGAATCGCTATCCTCTTCCACGCATTGATGACCTATTCGACCAGCTGCAAGGGTCGAGCTTTTACTCGAAGATTGACTTGAGATCGGGATATCACCAGCTGAGAGTTCGAGAAGAGGACGTCTCCAAAACAACCTTTAGAACTCGTTATGGACACTATGAGTTTTTTTGGTCATGCCTTTTGGGCTGACAAATGCACCTGCGGTCTTCATGGACTTGATGAATCGAGTGTGCAAGCCTTACCTAGGCAAGTTCGTTATAGTTTTCATAGATGACATCCTGATCTATTCCAAGAGTCAGGAAGAACACGAGCAGCATTTACGACTTATTTTGGAACTCCTTCGAACAGAACAGCTTTATGCCATGTTTTCGAAATGTGACTTCTGGCTTCGTGAAGTCCATTTCCAAGGCCACGTGGTAAACAAGGATGGGATCCATGTTGATCCATCCAAGGTAGATTCGATCAGGAACTGGCCTGCACCTAGAACCCCAACAGAAATTCGCCAATTCTTGGGTTTGGCGGGCTATTACAGAAGGTTTTTCAAGGACTTCTCCAAGATTGCACAACCTCTCACCTCACTAACGCAGAAAGGGCGTTACTTATCGATGGGGTGATGTACAAGAATCAGCATTTCAGCACCTAAAGGATAGACTTTGCAGCGCACCTATTCTTTCATTGCCAGAGGGCACAGACGATTTTGTGGTCTATTGCGACGCATCCATTCAGGGTCTTGGTTGTGTATTGATGCAACGGGATAAAGTTATTTCCTACGCCTCACGCCAACTTAAAGTTCATGAAAGGAACTACACTACGCATGATTTAGAGCTGGGAGCTGTTGTTTTTGCACTTAAGATATGGAGACATTACCTGTACAGTACCAAGTGCGCCATATACACCGATCACAGGAGTCTCGAGCATATCTTCAAACAGAAGGAACTGAATATGCGACAACGACGATGGGTCGAGTTACTGAATGACTACGAATGCTCGATCAGGTACCACCCAGGCAAAACCAATGTTGTGGCTGACGCCCTCAGTCGAAAGGATACTATACCTAAACACGTACGAGCTTTACAACTCACTATCCAGTCTAGTCTTCCTACACAGATACGAGATGCTCAGGTAGAAGCATTGAAACCCGAAAACATCAGGGCTGAAGCCCTACACGGTTCAAGGCAACGGTTAGAACAAAAGGAAGACGGCGCCTACTACGTAACAGGACGCATTTGGGTCCCACTCTATGGCAACTTACGAGAGCTTGTGATGGATGAGGCACACAAGTCTCGCTACTCAGTACATCCTGGTTCGGATAAGATGTACCACGATCTCAAAACTACATACTGGTGGCCTAGCATGAAGGCCCACATAGCAACTTACGTCAGCAAGTGTTTGACTTGTGCGAGAGTCAAAGTCGAATACCAGAAACCTTCAGGCCTACTCCAACAACCTGAGATACCACAATGGAAATGGGAGCAAATTTCCATGGATTTCGTTACTGGCCTGCCTAGATCTCAGCGCGGAAATGACACTATTTGGGTGATCGTGGATCGACTCACAAAGTCTGCACACTTCTTAGCTATCAAGGAAACGGATAAGTTCTCCACTTTAGCAGACGTATATCTTTAGGAAGTTGTCTCGAGGCACGGGGTGCCCACCTCTATTATCTCGGATCGTGACGCACGTTTTACTTCAGAACTGTGGCAAGCAATGCACAAGTCCTTTGGCTCACGTTTAGATATGAGCACAGCTTATCACCCGCAAATGGATGGGCAGTCTGAACGCACCATCCAGACCTTTGAAGACATGCTTAGGGCATGTGTAATTGACTTTGGCAACGGCTGGGAAAAGCACCTGCCACTTGTGGAATTTTCGTACAATAACAGCTACCACACCAGCATTAAAGCTGCTCCGTTTGAGGCATTGTACGGGCGTAAATACCGATCACCTCTTTGTTGGGCAGAGGTGGGGGATAGCCAGATCACTGGCCCAGAACTTGTGGTAGACACAACAGAAAGAATTGCTCAAATACGACAACGAATGGAGGCAGCTCGTGACTGTCAGAAAAGCTACGCCGATAAGGGCAGGAAACCACTCGAGCTCCAGGTTGGGGATCGAGTGCTACTCAAAGTTTCATCCTGGAAGGGTGTGGTTCGTTTTGGCAAACGAGGCAAACTTAACCCACGATACGTCGGACCTTTCAAAATCATAGAGAAAATAGGCAGGGTGGCCTACAAACTAAACCTACCAGCAGAACTCAGTGGAGTTCACAACGTTTTCCACGTGTCGAATCTGAAGAAGTGTCTGTCAGATGAGACCCTCATAGTTCCTTTGAAGGAGCTCACTATCGACGAGCAGTTACGATTCGTCGAGGAACCAGTTGAAATCACGGACCGGGATGTTAAGGTCCTCAAGCGTACTAGAATTCCTCTCGTTCGAGTTCGTTGGAACTCCTGTCGTGGCCTGGAGTTCACCTGGGAACGCGAAGATCAGATGAAACAAAAGTATCCCCAACTATTTGCAAACAGTACAACCACTACTGAGGCTGAAGCTACCACGGAATTTCGGGACGAAATTCCAGATCAACGGGGGGAGGATGTGACACCCCAGGAAAACCATGCAACTTAACTAGCTTCCTCAGTGAGTACGTACCAAATTTCGGGACGAAATTTCTTTCAACTTAGGGATAATGTGACAACTCGTATTTCAAACCTATCTTTGTGTTTAATGTAACGTATGTGAATGTGATGTGATTATATGAACTTGATTGATTAATTGAAATGTTATGATTGATATGTGTTATGTGAATCTTTGTATGTATATATATACATGACAACTCGGAACGCACAACTTAACCCGATCGCACAAGCCCACTCGGGCCACACTCTTTTGTAGTTGAACCGAATGGGCAACCCATTAGGAGGGTTCAGCCCACTCCCTTATGTCGCATAACACTTAGGAGATAGGGTATACTCCTCATAATTTGCAAAACACAACACACACAAACCCTAGTACCTCTCTCTCTCTAAGCCGACGGCAAACACACCCTCTCCATCGAAGATCTTATTGTTCGGATCATCCTCGTTATACTTTCTTAACCGGTTAGTGTAACACATTTGATTTGCATGATTGAATGATATTCGGCTTATGTTTTACATGATGAATTAGTGATATCTTGTGATTGAGTATGATGAAAATTGTTGAGTTTTAGTTTATGTAAATCGACTCACATGTATAGCATCTTAGATCAATATGGAATTGTTAATCATGTGATGATGTTCTAGCTAATCGGATGTGTATGATGATGTTAATTGGCTATCATGACTTGTTGTTTACATAATGATTTAGGATTGAATGTATGTAATCGGTTGTATGTTCATGTAATCGGACCAAATAATATGACTTGATAAGTTATTGTTTAGGCTTTGAATGCAATTAGGGTTTATATGAATTAGATGATAAAACCCTTGTTTGATCGATAGTTTGCACAATCTAAAACTGGTTAGTTGTTGATTGATAACCATGAAAATAGGAAACTGTTTGATTACTTTGACCGACTTAATGTATGATTGGTAACTGTTGATTTCCTATAAATGATATGCATAATATTCGGATAATAAAACCAATCGCACAAGAGTCCTTGGTCGCACAAGGACCCAAAGCGCACAAGATTGTTTGTCTGTTTATTATATTGGGCCGTATGTATATCTGTTGGGCCGTAGACTGTTGGGCTGGGTAACAAAGCTGATCGCACAAGACTATATGGATCGCACAAGTTAAATGTTGATTAGTTTATTGGACCGCACAAGATCAACGTGTTGTATTTTTTGGGCTGTGTATCTAGGTTGGCCGGGGTATTTTATTGGGCTTCCAATTGAGTCGCACAAGTTGGGCATTGTGTGGACTTGACTGTTAAGTGATTTCGTGTTTGCCATGATCATTGTGTGATTGTAATCTGATAGTTTATGTGTAAACATGCGTGCCTTGTTTGAACCTAGACCTGACTTGTATGGTAACCATGTTAGGACGTGGTTGACCTCTAGCAGCTCGATTGACCTTTACTTATCTGCCGAGCTAACCTAAGGTGAGTTCACACTTTCTACAAAGCATGGGATTCCCTGGGGTTGGGAATGGGTTAAGGAATATGGATTCCTCGTCCTTTCTTGGGTATGACAGTACGGGTTAAGGAATATAATTCCTCGTCCTCATGGACAGTTAACTTTCACTAGACCAAAACTCTATCACGAAGTCCCTCCTTTTTATATCAACTTAATCACCGGGCCAATGGCGAGCGGGTCATTAGTTAGATAGCGCTATTTAGGTCTGACAAGCCTCACACCGTACCGCAAAGGACGGGCATGAATTAATGGATCTGGGCACGTCAATGATGATAGACATTGACAGTTCAGGGCACATAAACATGACTACAGTCAGCAGTCGATATGGTAATGAGTCTAGTAGTATATACATGGGGTAGCCCCCACGACCAGAGAGCCAGCTATATATAAACATGGGGTAGCCCCCACGGCTGGATTGCCAGAGTAAATGGGATAAACAAATCACGCTTTCAACTATGGGGTAACCCCCACGGCAGGGATGCCAGTTAAAGGAAACTGTTTTTGGAACAACTTAAAACAAGCACCCAACTGTGAACTCGCTCAACTTAGTTGTTGACTCGTTACTACATGCTTTACAGGTCATTAGGTACTTAGCTGGAGCTTGCATGGGGAAGAGTCGTTGTGGGGCATGGACATTGAGTGTTCATGAAGAACTTAAACACTTTTACTTTATGATTTGGGTTTTGAACTGATTGCTTCCGCTGATAACTTAGACTTATTAAATTGTTTTAGACACCAATTATATTGTGTGGTTGAACTTTTAATTGCTTTACTTTATGGTTCAATATGATTGGTGGCTTGATCCTGGTTAGTCACGCCTCCAAGCGGTGATACTCCGCGTGTGGATTCTGGGGGTGTGACAGATTGGTATCAGAAGCATTGGTTATAGTGAACTTGGTTTTAATAAGGGAAAACATTTTTGTTAAAACCGGACTATAACCTGAACAGTGCTCGACGATCCACAACGACGCTTGGCTTTCATAGCAAATGGAGAAAGCCAGATCTCTGATAATCTGTCTTTTGAACTCAATGATTTACAGCACTTTGATCCCACTGACTTAGAAGAAATGGACATTTTGCATCAATTGGCATTGCCTAGTGTAAGAACAAGCAAATTCTATAAAAGAACAGGGAGAAAATTCCCAGGGTTACATGGGAATTTAAAAGTGGGGTTGGATAAGTCAAAAATCAAGTGCTATAAGTGTAATAGGCTAGGTCATTTTGCTAGGGAATGCATGAGTCAAACCACTGGTCTAATTATTACTCATCCCAGCTCAAACCCTAGACCACAACATCAAAGCACTATGCACTATACCCAATATACCCCTACAGCCCATGTTAACATTGCTCACTATGCTGCAACCCCTGTGCTTGTGCATTATGTTCAAACCACTGTTCCACAAATTCAGTATGTTCAAGCCCCTGTCCCTCAGGCTCAAGTGCAACCTGTTGCACCCCAACAAACTGCTCCAACAGTGGTTCAACCGGATCAACAATGCTTTTTCACCCAAGGCTTTGTTGACTGGAGCAGTATGCCTGATGAGCTTGGTGATGAAAATTTTGCACTCTATGCTTCTAATGATACTTTTAATGATGACTTTTATCTGATGGCATTAGAGTCAATACCAGAAGGGGTAGAAGCTGAAGGAGAACAACTAAGTGCTGAAACAGTGGATGAAGTGGCTGAAGCAGTGGTTACTACAGTAGCTGGTGAACTACTGCTGGGAGAAAATTCAGAAACCCTGATTGAACCACTGTTTGACCCCTGGTCCAAAGAAGACAAGGAAGAAAAAGAAGAGAAGAAAGAAGGTGAGAAAGAAGAGAGAGCTGATGAAGAAAGTGATCATCAATGTGATTGTGCCATGATGGCTGCTGCCAAGGTATCACCTCAGGTCCTTGAAAATCTGTGTTCAGACAAATGCATTATTGCATTTGCTAACATTAAAGAGGTGAATGAAAACCTTAGGGATAAAGTCTTAACTAATGAAGTCAAATTTGAGAAGTCTTTAAAAGAACTTAAAATCAAGTTGGCTGAAAAAGACAAAGAAATCTGCAGTCTAAAAGAAGAGCAAAGCATTACCAAAAATCAACTCCAAACTATGATAGAAAAATATCATGTTTGCAAAAAGGAGTTGGAGTCCACCCAAATCACTTGTGAAAAATGGGTGGAATCTTGCAAAGGCTACGAAGTAATGCTTGAAAAACAAATTAAAAGCAATGTAAAATTTGGTGTAGGTTTTAGAAAGCATGACCAAGTTGAAAACAATGCTGCAAAAGAATCTGGTTCAGTGGAAGTCATACCCACAAACAAGAATGGCCAAGAAATCAAAATAACTGATAAAAATGGTAAAAAAAATCACACTTGAAAGACCATTGGACTCTTCAACCTATGAAGAGATTGAGGAATATCAATTTAAACCCAGATGGTCTGATGAGTGTGACATTCTTGAAAATTTCAAACCTATGGATTTCACAACCACTGATGGAGTCAAAGCTCCAAAAGCAAAGGTCATTCCTCTCAAAGACATCCCAACAGTAGTTCAAAACTCTGTTGCTAAGGAGTATGAGAAAAGGAAGAAAAGAGAAAAGATCAAAAACCTGTTTTGTGATTTTTGTGAAAAGAAGAATCATCTAACAAAAGACTGTTTTCATCTAAAAGCATATGATCTTAACAAAATAAGTGTCATTATACCTGCTGAGAGCTGCACCATCTATGGTAAATCAAACCACAAAACTTAAGAATGTGTGTATCTCAAATCATTTGATGTGAAAAAAGAATGAGTACACTGCAAAAACATCTTTGAGTTCTTCAAGTTCATCTGTCAAGTTCACCAAAAACCAACCACTGTTTGTGCCAGTTCAAACAGCTGTTACAAAACAGCTGAACCAAACATCTGTTAAAGGAGATGTTCAGGTGACTGATGCACCCCTTGCCAATCAATACAGAAGAGGTAAGGGACAACCACCATACCAAAGGATCCCACATGTTTATGAGGTTTACAAAAATCCTTCTAAACCAAGAGTGAACAAGTATCCTTTTGGTTATCAGCAGATCATTGGGCAAGACCCCCAACAGTGGTTAGAGAAAAACAGGGACTAAAAATGAACTTTACATAGCTTAGAAATAGGCTTTGAGGTGTTTTGGTGCGCAAAAATAAACTTATTGATCAACAGGGACTAAAAGCGTCAAAAAGTGCCAAAATGACCAGATTCATTGTATATAGTCCAATTTTGATGTTTTGATGGTTTTAACCCCAAGTTTTGCATTCTATGGGCTAAAATTTGATGGTATTTCATGTCCTATTGTATTGCAATACCATGTGCCCACATGGAGGGTCAAGATCAAGGCACGAAATGCGAGAAACGATCCTAACGGTTCTCTGAAATCTATAAATACCGAAGCTTTCATTCCATTTTCCTCACACCTTGATCTGATTTTATGCTCTAAGTTGAAGCTTTATGCTTCATACCTGAGTATTTAGATCAAGTTCTTCCTAGCTTGGACCCTTTGTAAGCTTCTTTCGTTCTTTTATGCGTTTTTAAGCGGGAAAGTCAAACAGTGTTTGACTTTCTGCTTTGACCAGTCAATGGTCAACACGAAGTTCGTTTGAACTTCATAACATGAGTGTAATCACGATGGTTATAGTCTCTTGTGACTATACCTACTGATTACCACGTTATTTAGGCGTAGTGACGAGTCATAGTTTCGGTCAAAATGCGTGTTCTTGCGTATTTTGCAACCAAACTATTCTTAGGTATCAAGACCCTTTGTTTTGATACCAAACCTTTTTTCCAACCTTGTTAAACATGTTTTAACATGTTTAACTCGTCACTTTTAGATTTGTGCTTATATAGGGTCGTAAGATAAGCGGTCTAAACAACCGCTTAGACTTTCGAACCCGACCCGTTTAGTCGATCATTAGGATCCGACCAAACATGTGTTGTGACCATAGTTGTATAGGGAATAACCTTTCAAGGTTATACCTTATGGTCACTTCGTTTAAATAGTTGTATGACAGGTAGTTTATATGCCTTAGGTAAATGACCAAAATGCCCTTTTTACGCATAAATTCATTTTAAGCATATGTAACATAAATTTTGACATCTAAACTGATTAGGCAACATTATTAGACATGTTAAGGCATATATTACTTGTCATAGGACTAGTTAGGCGGTCCGAGCGCGTTTTACGCAAACGACGCGTTAAAGTTGCATAAGCTACCTAAACGGGTCGTAATGGGTCATAAGCACTTAGGATATGTTCCGTTTTAGGATGTAGGCTTTGTTTAACCATATTACATGAGCTCCTATATTCATTTGGTTTACAAAACCTCATTCTATCCGATCTTTTGATTTAGGTCCAGTTTATTTACTTAGTTACCTATATTAGGTGTTTGATTCCGTGATCCATCTAGCTTTTCTTGGTCGTTATTAAAGACTTCTAAGCATCCTCAAGTGAGTACATAGACCCCTCTTTTACTGTTTTCAATGTTTTTGGGGTGAAATATGTGTACCTATTTGTTATGTTCATGATTGCAAAGTATAAATTAATTATACATGTTAGTACTTATCTTTTGATAAACTGAATGATTATTTATGGTCTAAACACTAATTTTTCAAAGATTATAAAATTAATTGTTGGATTGTACTTATTTTATACATTCACCAGACCGATTGGTAGTATGATATAGCGCTATAGGATTTGACACCCCATTCCTGTTGTATGGAATGTCAGAAACCGATATTTTATCCAAATAGGGATTGCCTTTGTGGTATTTCTATAGTCTCAAAGGTGTATTTTGATACACTAAGGTCTGAATGAATTCTAAAATCACATTTTTGTTGTATATTTTGTTATACTCTCAAAGGTATAGTTTGATATGCTCTCATATGTGATATTGTACAAAACAACATAATTTTTGTTAATTACAAAAACATAGTTTAATAAGTTATTCATAAAACCAAAGCATAGTTTAATATGTTATTAATAAAACCAAAGTATACTTTTGATATACTACTGAAAACTATTATTTTGACGACTAAAGTATATTTAATATACTATATGTTTAACTATTTTGGAACTGAAATATATGTTAATATATTACTTATTCGACTCTCTTAAAACCAAAGTGTATTTTTATGTATACTACAAACCTTTTTATCAAAACCTTGTTTTACAAACAACATATTTTATACAAACTCATTTTACTTAATTATTTAATTATGCATCTTTCTTTTATATCATCTGATTTCTTATCACTTATAAAGAAAACATTTTTAAGTTCATGACTATTTTTGTTAAACATTCTTTTAAATTTACAAGTCATGAATCATGCATTAACAAAACCTATGTATCTCACAGACATTTTTATGCTGACGTACCTATTTTTACACATGTTTCAGGTGCTGCTATGTGATGATTGTTGATACATGCTATACATAGGATGGACTCGTGCCTTAGCGACTTTAAAACTTGAAAGACAATATTTGTATTTATTTGATTTGTAATAAAACAATGAGTTCAATATTTCAGTAAAACAAAATTATTAAATCCATGGTTGTGAAACAATGATTCTGTTACGACACTCCCCGACGTTTTCGCCATGATACGTTGTTTTACGTGGTCGGGGTGTGACACTGCACAAGTTGATTGTCTGTTTATATGTTTGGGCTGTATAGGTTTTGGATTGCATTTATTATTGGGCAGGGTTTGTTTGGATCGCACAACCCATTGTGAGTCGCACAAGATTGTGCTGGACGCACAACAGGTTAGGCCGGAGTTTTATTGGGCTTCACCTTTTGGATTGCACAAGATGATTAGGCCTGCACAACCATAACAGCCCAATCATCTAAGTCGCACAAGTTTAGACATTATGTGTATTTGACTGTTAACGTGTTAAATGTGTTCTACGTGTTTTCCATGATCGTTATGTGTTTGTAACTTGTTAGTTTATGTGAAACCCTACGTGCACTATTTGAACCTAGACCTGACTTGTATGGTAACCATGTTAGGACGTGGTTGACCACAAATAGCTCAAGTGACCTTTTCGTTTATCTGCCGAGCTAACCTAAGGTGAGTTCACACTTTCTACAAGGCATGGGATTCCCGGTGTGTGACAACCCTCAAAATTACATGTATCCGTATGATTCATTAACGTTAATTAAACTGCTTGATGTCTGTGCTGAATTACTTAACTGCTCTCTGATTTCCGTGTCATACTTACATGTGCTTTTTAACATACTAGTCTTGTGTAGAAAATTGACTAAATAGTCCTATATGCTTTCCCGAGTGTTGGAAATTAAAAGTGTTGCAAAAAGATATATATAAAAGACACTAAACGATATAACTTGGCACTTTAATGGAACGGTATTTAACCGAACAACCGGACATTACCCGGAACACTAAAATATTGCTAGAAGCATTGTCCTTATTGTTCTGAGCTAGTGATGGTTCCCGAACACCCTAACACCCACTAAAATACCAAGTAACTAACTACACCAACTAAACACATGGATTTGCATTGTTATCTAACTAATTACCATTCAAAGTTTCATTTAACCCCCCCCCATGTGTGTATTTCGGTCATCATAGGGCCCCACCATAGATTTCCCTAAATCCTCCATGATCTTGCTTTAAATCTTCCTAGGATTTGCCTAGATTATGTATGGTACTTATGAGACATGTTAACCAAGGGTTAATGTCATTAGATGGATATAATATGGATGGAAGATCTCATTATCACCCACACTCGATCACCACCTCTCTCCCTCTTCTTCTTCCTTAACCCACGGCCCCAACCCCACCACCCACCACCTCCATTTCAACCATCCTTCATGTATTCCAAGGTGAACTAGAGGTGAAAGGAACTAAGTTAGGAAGCTCGGTGCTCACGGAACTTGTAGGACCTCTCTCGTTTGCTATTATCCTCAACATTTTCATCTTGATCTTCCCTAGCTTAAAAGCTAGTAGTAAGCTTCTTTGATTCTTATTTACTCCATGTTTTTAGTGGTTAATAGCTATATCTTGATGAAAGCATATGAACACTAAAGATCATAAACATAAAACTTGAACATAAGCTTTACATAAGATGAAATAATGCTAGAATGATGTTATTTTGAGTATGTATGATGTTACTTGGTGATTACTAGTAATATGATGATTGATCATCATATGGAACTTGTTAAAGCATGATTAAAAACATGGTTTAACAAGTTAGAGGTGATTATGTGCTTGTATGAAATAATCATCTTCTAGTCTACACATGAACTTGAAAGAAAAATGATTTTTCTTGAAAAATAATAAATCAAGTGAACTAGTGATCTTGTAGATCCAAGACTTGTGAATGATTTTCCTAAAGAAACCAAGTTTGAAAAGATGATTCTTGGAAGATCATGATTTTCAGTAAACCCACACTATTTTTAGTAACAAGATAAGTGTAGAAATATTTTTGGAACAAGAAGATGTGGTAAATAAATATTTTTGTAAAAAGTACCTACAAGTTGTAAACATCTAGAAACCCCGAGAATGAGAATTTCACAAAAATAAATACACTTTGGAGGGTAACTAAACCCACTAAACGCCATACCAAGTTACTACGCGTTTTTTTATGAAACATCAAGTTCATGTTGGTTATAGTTTGCTCTTGGTAAATTGTTGTTGATTGTTGAATGATTTTTGGAAAAGAAAATGATATGCTTATTAGCATGGACGCCTCCATTTAGAAAGGAAACTCTGGCGAAATTTTCTAAAAATTCCAACACTTAGAAATTATGTTTCTAACAAGTGTTCACATATACGTTTTAACTTTGCTTTTCAAAATAAACTTCGCCATGAGTTTGTTACAAAAATACAAAGTATCGGAGGTTGACTTTTACAAGTAAAACGGTTAAATATATGTTTAGAATATATATATTTTATACTGGAACACCTGTGTGGATACTTATTTATTTTGTGAGATAGTTATATTATATTAGGGTAAAATAATATAACTTAACAAAGTACCTTGACGTTAGAATTGTGTGGTACGTGATAGAAGTATTGAGTAGATAAACCGTACGTAGGATACGTGTTATGCATGAGAAACTGATTGTTATCTGTACCTTATTAGGACGTGCTTGATTTCCTGATTATTTGAGTAATTAATCTAACCGAGCAAACCAAGGTGAGTTCACACACTTTCTAAGGCATGGGATTCCCGGTGGTTTGGGAATGGGTTAAAGAATTAAAACGGAACCTACATATCCTCCTTTGGTAGGATATGTACCGCCATCCTCCATAGGTAGGATGCCAATATTAATCCTGCGTATTCTCCTTGGGTAGAATATGTACGTTCGTCCTCCTTGGGTAGGACAACAACCTTAAAACTTACTAGACAAAACTCTATCATTAAGTCCCTCATTTTATATCGACTTAATCGCCGAGGCCAATGGCGAGCGGGTCAATAGTTAATAGCGCTATTAGGTTTAACAAACCTCACACCGTGCCAGTCGGACGGGCGTGTACTAATGGACTATGGCAAACTGTCAATGATGATAGACATTGACATAGCACACAACTATTGTTCGTCAGTTGTCGATATGGTAACGGTCTAGTGGTTCACATGGGGAAGGCCCCACTGATCATGGATATGGTTTGGGTAATAAAGAAGGAACTGGTTAATCATACTTTCAACTATGGGGTAACCCCCACCGCAATTAAGCCAACGAAAGACAAACCATGTTTTCGGAAACAACTTAAAACTAAACAACCAACCGTGAACTCACTCAACATTGTTGTTGACTCGTTGTTACATGCCTTACAGGTCGTTAGACGCTTATGGAGCTTGCACAAGGAGGAGGTCGTTGTGGGATATGTACTACTATGTCCCGTGCTTAATAAATAAACTTATGAACTATGAACTTATGTTTTGGGTTTTATCTTTAATGCTTCCGCTGTTTAATTTGAACTTGGCTAACTAGCTTTTGGTCACCAATTGTATTGTGGTTGGTTTTATTTACTTAATTACGTTGTTCAATATGATTGGTGGCTCGATCCTGGTCATGTCATGCCTCCAAGTGGTGATACTCCGCGTGGTGGATTTTGGGGGTGTGACAGATTGGTATCAGAGCCATTGGTTATAGTGAACTTGGTTTTTAAAAAGGGAAAAGCTTTTTTGACAAAACCAGACTATAACCTGTACAGTGCTCAACGATCCACAACGACGCTTCGCTCCACGTGCAAGACTCGACACAATAAGTGGTATGATTTATGTTTATATTGTCGGTTAGATAGTTCACACTGTGCACTAGTTAACATGATAACTGCTATTTGAACCTTGTGTGCTTACTCTCTCCTGTTATCCCACGCTTACGCACTTTCGCGACACTTTTCTCACTTATGTTGCTTCGTTGTGAAGATCATGAACGGACACGGAGGACGTATCAACCTAACTCAAGCCCAGTTGACAGCCTTGATCAATGAACGAGTTGCTGAGGCCCTCACAGCTATCCCTGCAGGAAGTCAACATGCTCAGCTTCCTGTGTGCACGTTCAAAGCATTCATGGATTGCCGACCTAGTACTTTCAGCGGCACAGAAGGAGCTGTAGGCCTTCTTCACTGGTTCGAGAAGCTTGAGTATGTTTTCGAGATGTGTGAATGCCCTGAAGATTGTAGGGTGAAATATGCTACTGGAACACTCGAAGGTGCTTCGTTAACCTGGTGGAAAGCACAGGTTCAACTGCTAGGGCTGGCGGTTGCTAATGCCACCCCATGGAACGGTTTTAAAGAACTGATCAAAGAAGAGTACTGTAGTCGTGACGACATCCACAAGCTAGAGGTAGAATTTTTCAATCTGAAGATGACGGGGTCTGAAATCGAGGCATACACAAAGAGGTCGAACGAATTAGCTATCCTGTGTCCCACTATGGTGGATCCTCCTATCAAGCGTATCGAGCTGTACCTTAAGGGTTTGGTGCCAGAAATTCAAAGCCACGTGACCTCCTCTAATCTTGGCACCATTCAGGAAATCATCAAGTTGGCTCATCGTCTCACTGATCAGGCAGTTGAGCAGAACAGGCTGCCCAAGCGTATTAGCGCTACTATTACTGATGTTCCCAATGATAACAAGCGCAAGTGGGATGGAAATTCGGGCAAGGGTTCTACTTCAGTTCAGTCTCAGCAGCGTAAGACAGATGAGTACAGGAGCCCCAGTCAGCAGTCTTCTGGGAATCAAGGTCAGGGTGGATACAAGGGAAATCACCCTAAGTGCAATCGATGTAATTTGCACCATAGCGGGCAGTGCCACAAGGGTCGTTGTCTGAGGTGTAACAAGTTTGGCCATGAAACAAAGGATTGCAGGGGCGCACGACCAGCAAATCAGAATCGTCAACAACAACAACAAGCTCCACAGAACCACCAGCAGCAGCAACAGCAGGGCAATAAAGGATGCTTTCAGTGTGGCGCTGAAGGCCACTTTAAGAGGAACTGTCCTCAGCTGAACCAGAATCAGAACAACAACAACCAAGGAAACGGGAACAACAATGGAGGCAACAATGGAGGCAACAACGGGGGTAACAATAATGGCAACGGTGCCAGAGGACGTGTTTTCGTGCTAGGTCAGGGTGATGCAAGGAACGATCCCAACGTTGTGATGGGTAAGTTTCTTCTGGATGACTTCTTTGTTACTGTTTTATTTGATTCAGGTGCCGATACTAGTTATGTGTCCTTAAAAGTTAGCCAAATGCTTAAGCGCACTCCAACACTTCTGAACACCAAACACACGGTAGAACTAGCAAACGGTAAAAGTCTTGAAGCCACACACATAGTTAAAGGTTGTAACCTCGTCTTAGCTGGTCAGACTTTCTCCATCGATCTTATTCCTATCACACTTGGTAGTTTCGACGTCGTTATTGGGATGGATTGGCTATCCCAACATTAAGCGGAGATTATTTGCAAGGAGAAAATCGTCCGCATTCCTCGTTCTGTTGAAGAACCTCTCGTGATTCATGGCGATAAGAGTGGTGCTGTCGTAGGCATTATCTCTTTCCTTAAGGCCCATAAGTGTTTACGAAAGGGCCACACTGCCATTCTAGCACTCGTTACTGACACATCAATGGAAGAAAAGAGAATTGAAAACATTCCTATTGTGCGCGATTTTCCTGAGGTATTTCCTGAGGAATTACCTGGTCTTCCGCCTCATCGTCAAGTTGAGTTTCAAATCGAGCTAGCTTCTGGAGCAGCACCAATAGCTCGTGCACCTTATCGACTAGCTCCGTCAGAACTTGAAGAACTGTCCACGCAATTACAAGAACTCTTGGAAAAGGGTTTTATACGTCCTAGCTCTTCGCCCTGGGGAGCTCCAGTCTTGTTTGTGAAAAAGAAAGACGGTACTTTCAGAATGTGTATTGACTATCGTGAACTTAACAAGGTGACCGTGAAGAATCGTTATCCTCTTCCACGTATTGACGACTTGTTCGACTAGCTGCAAGGATCGAGCTTTTACTCTAAGATTGATTTGAGATCGGGATACCATCAGCTGAGAGTCCGAGAGGAGGACGTCTCCAAAACAGCATTCAGAACTCGTTACGGCCATTACGAGTTTCTAGTTATGCCTTTCGGATTAACGAATGCACCTGCGGTCTTCATGGATCTCATGAACCGAGTGTGCAAACCTTACCTGGATAAATTTGTCATAGTCTTCATCGACGACATCCTGATCTATTCTAAGAGTCTGGGGGAACACGAGCAACACCTGAGGCTTATTTTGGAACTTCTTCAAACAGAGCAGTTGTATGCCAAATTTTCAAAATGTGACTTCTGGCTTCGCGAAGTCCACTTTCTAGGCCATGTGGTAAACAAGGATGGGATTCATGTTGATCCATCCAAGGTAGACTCGATCAAGAACTGGCCTGCACCCCGTACACCAACAGAAATCCGCCAATTCTTGGGTTTGGCAGGATATTACAGAAGATTTATCAAGGATTTCTCAAAGATTGCGCAACCTCTCACTTCACTGACTCAGAAGGGTGTCACCTATCGTTGGGGTGATGCACAGGAATCCGCATTCCAGCACTTAAAGGAGAGACTTTGTAGCGCGCCTATTCTTTCGTTGCCTGAGGGCACAGATGATTTTGTGGTTTATTGCGACGCTTCCACCCAAGGACTTAGCTACGTATTGATGCAACGTGACAAGGTCATTGCCTACGCATCACGCCAACTTAAAGTTCACGAAAGGAACTACACTACGCACGGCCTGGAATTGGGAGCAGTTGTTTTCGCACTTAAGATATGGAGACATTACCTGTACGGTACCAAGTGCACCATTTACACCGATCACAGGAGTCTCGAGCATATCTTCAAGCAAAAGGAGTTAAACATGCGACAACGCCGATGGGTCGAACTCTTGAATGATTATGAATGTGCGATCAAGTATCATCCGGGCAAAGCCAATGTTGTGGCCGACGCCCTCAGTCGAAAGGATACTATACCTAAGCATGTACGTGCGTTACAGCTTACCATTCACTCTAACCTTCCCGCTCAGATTCGTGATGCTCAGGTTGAGGCATTGAAAGCAGAGAACATCAGGGCTGAATCCTTGCGAGGGTCGAGGCAGCGGTTAGAACAAAAGGGAGACGGCGCCTACTATGTTAACGGACGCATCTGGGTTCCACTTTATGGAAACTTACGCGAGCTTGTGATGGATGAAGCACATAAGTCTCGTTATTCAGTACATCCTGGTTCGGATAAGATGTACCACGACCTAAAGACTACATACTGGTGGCCTAGCATGAAAGCCCACATAGCAACCTACGTCAGTAAATGCTTGACTTGTGCTTGGGTCAAGACCGAATACCAGAAACCCTCAGGCCTACTTCAACAACCAGAGATCCCGAAATGGAAATGGGAGCAGATTTCCATGGATTTCGTTACTGGTCTGCCTAGGTCCCAACGCGGAAATGATACCATTTGGGTGATCGTGGATCGACTGACCAAGTCTTCACACTTTCTGGCCATCAAGGAAACAGATAAGTTTTCTACCCTAGCAGACATCTACTTGAAGGAAGTAGTATCAAGGCACGGAGTGCCAACCTCCATCATCTCTGATCGAGACTCACGTTTTACATCTGAATTGTGGCAAGCTATGCACAAGTCCTTTGGTTCTCGATTAGACATGAGCACAACATATCATCCACAGACGGATGGACAATCTGAATGCACCATCCAAACCCTTGAAGACATGCTTAGGGCATGTGTAATCGACTTTGGTAATGGCTGGGAAAAACACCTCCCGTTAGTGGAGTTTTCGTATAACAACAGTTACCAAACCAGTATCCAGGCCGCTCCGTTCGAGGCATTGTACGGACGGAAGTGCCGATCACCTCTTTGTTGGGCAGAGGTTGGCGACAGTCAAATCACTGGCCTAGAACTTGTAGTAGATACAACCGAGAAGATTGCTCAGATACGACAACGAATGGCGGCAGCTCGTGACCGTCAGAAAAGCTACGCTGATAAGCGTAGGAAACCACTCGAGTTCCAGGTTGGGGATCGGGTGCTACTCAAAGTCTCACCTTGGAAAGGTGTAGTCCGTTTTGGCAAACGAGGCAAACTCAATCCGCGTTATGTCGGACCGTTCGAAATCATTGAGAAAATTGGCAAGGTCACCTACAAGCTAAATCTACCGGCAGAACTCAGCAGAGTTCATAATGTTTTCCATGTGTCGAATCTGAAGAAGTGTCTGTCAGATGAGACCCTCATAGTTCCCTTAAAGGAGCTCACAATCGACGACCAGTTGCGATTCGTCGAGGAACCAGTTGAAATCACAGACCGAGACGTTAAGATTCTCAAGCATACCAGAATACCTCTTGTTCGAGTTCATTGGAATTCCCATCGTGGCCCAGAGTACACCTGGGAACGAGAAGATAAAATGAAACTCAAGTATCCCCAGCTGTTTAAGAAAAGTGCAACCACTACTGAGGCTGAAGCTACTGCAGAATTTCGGGACGAAATTCCAAACCAACGGGGGGATGATGTGACACCCCAGGAAAACCACGCAACTTAACTAGCTTCCTCAGTAAACACGCGCTAAATTTTGGGACGAAATTCTCTTAACAGGGGGAGAATGTGACAACCCTCAAAATTACATGTATCCGTACGATTCATTAACGTTAATTAAAGTGCTTGATGTCTGTGCTGAATTACTTAACTGCTCTCTGATTTCCGTGTCATACTTACATGTGCTTTTTAACATACTAGTCTTGTGTAGAAAATTGACTAAATAGTCCTATATGCTTTCCTGAGTGTTGGAAATTAAAAGTGTTGCAAAAAGATATATATAAAAGACACTAAATGATATAACTTAGCACTTTAATGGAACGGTATTTAACCGAACAACCGGACATTACCCGGAACACTAAAATATTGCTAGAAGCATTGTCCTTATTTTTCTGAGCTAGTGATGGTTCCCGAACACCCTAACACCCACTAAAATACCAAGTAACTAACTACACCAACTAAACACATGGATTTGCATTGTTATCTAACTAATTACCATTCAAAGTTTCATTTAACCCCCCCCCCATGTGTGTATTTCGGTCATCATAGGGCCCCACCATAGATTTCTCTAAATCCTCCATGATCTTGCTTTAAATCTTCCTAGGATTTGCCAAGATTATGTATGGTACTTGTGAGACATGTTAACCAAGGGTTAATGTCATTAGATGGATATAATATGGATGGAAGATCTCATTATCACCCACACTTGATCACCACCTCTCTCCCTCTTCTTCTTCCTTAACCCACGGCCCTAACCCCACCACCCACCACCTCCATTTTCAACCATCCTTCATGTATTCCAAGGTGAACTAGAGGTGAAAGGAACTAAGTTAGGAAGCTCGGTGCTCACGGAACTTGAAGGACCTCTCTCGTTTGCTATTATCCTCAACATTTTCATCTTGATCTTCCCTAGCTTAAAAGCTAGTAGTAAGCTTCTTTGATTCTTATTTACTCCATGTTTTTAGTGGTTAATAGCTCTATCTTGATGAAAGCATATGAACACTAAAGATCATAAACATAAAACTTGAATATAAGCTTTACATAAGATGAAATAAAGCTAGAATGATGTTATTTTGAGTATGTATGATGTTACTTGGTGATTACTAGTAATATGATGATTGATCATCATATGGAACTTGTTAAAGCATGATTAAAAACATGGTTTAACAAGTTAGAGGTGATTATATGCTTGTATGAAATAATCATCTTCTAGTCTACACATGAACTTGAAAGAAAAATGATTTTTCTTGAAAAATAATAAATCAAGTGAACTAGTGATCTTGTAGATCCAAGACTTGTGAATGATTTTCCTAAAGAAACCAAGTTTGAAAAGATGATTCTTGGAAGATCATGATTTTTAGTAAACCCACACTATTTTTAGTAACAAGATAAGTGTAGAAATATTTTTGTAAAAAGTACCTACAAGTTGTAAACATCTAGAAATCCCGAGAATGAGAATTTCACAAAAATAAATACACCTTGGAGGGTAACTAAACCCACTAAACGCCATACCAAGTTACTACGCGTTTTTTTTATGAAACATCAAGTTCATGTTGGTTTGTAAATAAAATAGTTTGCTCTTGGTAAATTGTTGAATGATTTTTGGAAAAGAAAATGATATGCTTATTAGCATGGACGCCTCCATTTACAAAGGAAACTCTGGCGAAATTTTCTAAAAATTCCAACACTTAGAAATTATGTTTCTAACAAGTGTTCACATATACGTTTTAACTTTGCTTTTCAAAATAAACTTCGCCATGAGTTTGTTACAAAAATACAAAGTATCGGAGGTTGACTTTTACAAGTAAAACGGTTAAATATATATTTAGAATATATATATTTTATACTGGAACACCTGTGTGGATACTTGTTTATTTTGTGAGATAGTTATATTATATTAGGGTAAAATAATATAACTTAACAAAGTACCTTGACGTTAGAATTGTGTGGTACGTGATAGAAGTAATGAGTAGATAAACCGTACGTAGGATACGTGTTATGCATGAGAAACTGGTTGTTATCTGTACCTTATTAGGACGAGCTTGATTTCCTGATTATTTGAGTAATTAATCTAACCGAGCAAACCAAGGTGAGTTCACACACTTTCTAAGGCATGGGATTCCCGGTGGTTTGGGAATGGGTTAAAGAATTAAAACAGAACCTACATATCCTCCTTGGGTAGGATATGTACCGCCATCCTCCATAGGTAGGATGCCAATATTAATCCTACGTATTCTTCTTGGGTAGAATACGTTCGTTCGTCCTCCTTGGGTAGGACAACAACCTTAAAACTTACTAGACAAAACTCTATCATTAAGTCCCTCATTTTATATCGACTTAATCGCCGAGGCCAATGGCGAGCGGGTCATTAGTTAATAGCGCTATTAGGTTTAACAAACCTCACACCGTGCCAGTCGGACGGGCGTGTATTAATGGACTATGGAAAACTGTCAATGATGATAGACATTGACGTAGGGCACAACTATTGTTCGTTAGTTGTCGATATGGTAACGGTCTAGTGGTTCACATGGGGAAGGCCCCACTGATCATGGATATGGTTTGGGTAATAAAGAAGGAACTGGTTAATCATACTTTCAACTATGGGGTAACCCCCACGGAAATTAAGCCAACGAAAGACAAACCATGTTTTCGGAAACAACTTAAAACTAAACAACCAACTGTGAACTCACTCAACTTTGTTGTTGACTCGTTGTTACATGCCTTACAGGTCGTTAGACGCTTATGGAGCTTGCACAAGGAGGAGGTCGTTGTGGGATATGTACTACTATGTCCCGTGCTTAATAAATAAACTTATGAACTATGAACTTATGTTTTGGGTTTTATCTTTAATGCTTCCGCTGTTTAATTTGAACTTGGCTAACTAGCTTTTGGTCACCAATTGTATTGTGGTTGGTCTTATTTACTTAATTACGTTGTTCAATATGATTGGTGGCTCGATCCTGGTCATGTCACGCCTCCAAGCGGTGATACTCCGCGTGGTGGATTTTGGGGGTGTGACACGGTGGTTTGGGAATGGGTTAAGGAACTAAAATGATACCTGCATATTCTCCTTGGGTAGAATATGTACCTCCATCCTCCATGGGAAGGATGACAACATTTAAACCTGCGTATTCTCCTTAGGTATAATGCGTACCTCCATCCTCCATAGGAAGGATGACAACATAAAACTTACTAGACAAAACTCTATCATGTAGTCCCTCATTTTTATATCGACTTAATCGCCGGGCCATTGGCGAACGGGTCATTAGTTAAATAGCGCTATTAGGTTTGACAAGCCTCACACCATGCCCCAGAGGAATGGAGTGGACTAATGGATCTGGGCACTTAGTCAATGATGATAGACATTGACGCAGGGCACATAAACATGTCTTCAATTAGTAGTCGATATGGTAACGGGTCTAGTGGTTAACATGGGGTAGCCCCCACTGGTTATGTCACACCCTGACTTTTGCGAAAGCGTATGATGTGTGACTTGTTTAATACCATTGCATTCAATCATAATAAACAACTATGTGATCAAAACGATGTTCATCCATTCATTAAGTTTAAAGTATTACAAACACCATTTATTTAAGTCTTAAACACAACATTCGACTAAGTTACAACTCGACAAAAGTGGATGACATCTAAACTTGGAATTTACTTGTTACTTGAAATACATGTAATTTTGGAAAACATCAACAAAAGTTAAGCGAGTTCATGCGTTTTGTATGGGTACTGAAACACTTGTAAACCTTTGAGAAACTCCTTTGAAAACAGGTATGAAAAGCAGTTATAAACAAATCAAATTAAAGTTTTGCAAGGACATTAAAACATGTGAAGACATAGGGAGCACTCGAAATGAGTAGGCTTATACCCTCGTCGATTCCCTCGACTATGTCGAATTCCCCTTCGACTATGTCAATTTACCTTGACTATTGTCGATTTACCTCGACTGGGACACCGAAGCACTCAAGTGGTCACATAAGTACCATGGGTGGGGTTCGGCCGTACCCGTTAGATCTAACCTTCGTCCTCAATTAAGAATTAATGGCATTTCAAATTTAATCTATGTTCACATGATTTAATAGTTCATTTCATAGTCAATTCATATCGTTTAAACATTCGTAACATGTATTCCACCCTCGAGAGTTATAAAACCAAAAACAGTTAAGAGAAAAGGGGGACATGAACTCGCAGTTTTGCGTTCTTCTATCCGACGTAACTCAAGCTGCTACTAGTGTGCACGACTACATACAACGTACTACGGTCTATTAGACGAGCGGGTCGTGCCTTGACTTAGAATTAATTTGTGTCTTTGAGTTACGTATCTTTGTGTCTTCAATATTATTCCAAGTTATATAATTATGTGTTAAAATAATAAATATTTTAACTTAAATTATATTTATTAAATTTTGAATTAATTGTTAAAACAATATATTTTAACTTGATACCTTTCGAGTAATTATACATGTATTTCCTTCCCAAGGATGAGTGTATTTGTATTCGTATTCTCATACTTGTATTTTTTGCCATGTATTGGTGTCATATTCCGGAGTGTATTTATACGTACGAAAATACGTATTTTCTTGTAATTGTTAAGTATCCTTATACTTAATTTTGTATTGATTTTTCCGGAATAATATTTCTAATAAAAATCACATCAATATATATTTCCAAAATATATATTTTAAGAAATATTATTTATAATTCTCCTTTGGCAAAAATATTTGTATTTTCATATAAATTCCAAAAATAATATATTTTCAAGTCTAACTTTAGAAAATATATATATATATATATATATAAACTTGTTCTTCTCCAAAAATGATATATTTCATATTTATTGGAGAAAATATATCTTTCACCCCAAAAATATTGTTTTTGCCTCTTGTCAAAAATATGATGTAACTTTGTAATAAATGTAAAAATCATATTTTTGTTTCCTTTGGTGTCCAAAATATTATTTACCAATATTTCCGGAGTATTTTGTAAGTCATATTCTATGGTTCAGTTTCACCAATATTTTGTGTATAACTTGTATATTCATATTCTTGGAATTTTGGTAATATTTTGGATTGTAATTCTTGGTATTTTAGTGAGTTATAGTTCAAGTCCTAAAATAATATAACTAATACACAAAGTATACAAATAATCACACACATGGTGTCATCTAAATATATATTACCTAAATACATATTTATTCACTTTTATTTATAAAAACCAACCTCCAATAATTATAACTTTTGTATCAAAAATTATGGCAAAGTTTATGTGAGAAATTCATGGTTTAAAATACACTTGTAAATATTTGTTTAGAAATAATTTTTTTTCCAAGTGTTTAATTTTTAGAAAAATTTTGCCATAGTTTTCCCTAAAAATGGAGGTTTCCACAGTGTTGTAAAAGTCGGATTCCAAGGCCGAGTACTCGGCGAGTACTCGGTCCTCGGACCCCCTCCGAGGTGACTTCCTCCTAGGCGGACTCAATTAGTCGGCCTCGGTCAAACTCGGTCAAACTCAGCGCCTAGTCGGCCTAGTCGGCGCCTAGTCGGACGTAGTCGAAAAGAGTCGGCCTAGTCGGTCTAGGCGGTCAACGTGGTTTGTTGACTTTTAATTAGTCAAAATCGGTCAAAATCGGCCTACTCGGCCTTGTACTCGGACTACTCGACCTTGTACTCAGACTAGTCGGACTTGTATTCAGAATATTTGAACTTTAAACATGTTTCATTTTAAATTATATTCAGTTGACATGAATTATGCTTATTTTAACATATATATAATATATAACAATTAATTTTCTTTATAGTTACCAAGTCCGCGTACTCCCCGAATACTCTCCGAGTACTCCGATTACTCCCAACTCCCCAGTCGGCCGACTAGAGACCGCCTAGCGACTTTTACAACACTAGGTTTCCATGCTTTCAAGCGTATCATTTTCTTTTGTAAAATCAACACAATCAATCATCATTCAACAATATACAATCTACACTTACCGATCTTGCAAAAAATAAGTATAATCTACTACTTCATGAACTTGAAATTTCACAAAAATTTATAGTAACTTACTAGAGTATTTAGTAAGCTTAGTTACCCTTTAAAGTGTGAGTAGTTCTTTAAAAACTTCATTTTTAAAGAATATGGATCTTTACAACTTGTGCTCATCATTTCTTAAAATGTTTCTTTATGAAATTTCCTTGTTACACAAGTGTTCCTACACTTGTTTAACCACCAAAAATATGGTTTGTTTATGTAAGAACCAAGATTTAATAAAACTTATATTTTTAACTTGGTTTCTTTAGAAATCATTCATGAAATTTTAGATCTACATGATTAATAACTCACTTGGATCATTTCTTAACAAGAAACAACTTTATTCTTTCAAGTTCATGATCTTTGTGTGGATTATCTATCATCCTACAACATTTCTATTTTCTCATCTTGCTAGATCATGTTTTTAATCATGATCTAGCAAGATCATATGATGATCTACATCATATACATGAACAAACAACAATCAACAAGTAATTCATCACATAAACAACTTAGTTTCTTCATTAATCATGCTTATGTTCAAGTTTACTTCTTGTGATTCTTAGTGTTCTTCAAGATTAACATTATAAATCTTCTTTTAACCACTTAAAATGGAAGTAAAATAGCAAGATCAAGGATCTTACCACTAGCACAAGGCTAGGAATGATCTAGAGAAGAAAACAAGTGGATAAAAGCAAATGGTGAAGGTCCTTCAAGTTCCGTTGCTTGCAACCTTCTTAGATATGCTCCTTACACCCTTAGATCACCTTAGAATATATGGATTGAAGCTAGAAAAGAAGATGTATGGTGATGGTGGGTGAGCCGTGAGCTAGGAAGAAGAAGGAGAGGAGTTGGAGCTTGTTGAAATGTTTAGGATGAAAGAGAATGGGAACCTAATGGTTTTTATAAAAAAATTCCTAACATCTAAGTAGCATATAGCATATTTGTGGGCATATTCTATAACAAGATCTTATAAAATATAACAAAGAAATCAAGGGTGGGAACCATGTCCCCAAACCGGCCACCAATGGGGGGGGGGGGTAAAGTGTAATATTTCAATTGTTAGTTACTTGATTTAGTTGGAAAATAATGGCGCTAGTTTGGTATTTTATGTATTTAATGTTTATAAGATGTGTTATGATGTTTGGTGACCATAACTAGCTTTGTAACACTAAAACAATGCTTCTAGTAATAATTTGATGTTTCGGGTAGTGTCCGGTTGTTCGTTTCATTATTGTTCGTTAAAGTGCTAAATTACGCAGTTTAGTGTGCTTTAGGTTGCATTTTATGACAGTTTCGGTTCCCAACACTTAGGAAAGTATTCTGGACCATTAAGCCACTTTTCTACATTATATTTAGATGTTAAATTGCTGAAAATTGCTGAATTTGTTTATTTACTGCAGAATTTTGCAGTTTTAGTGTGTTTCTGGCACTTTCCGGTATCTATGTCATCACTAGGAAGGTAGTTTTGTAACCCCTATGTTCCTACACACTATACTAGTGTATCACTTGGTCCTGAGGCTTATTTTGTGTCTTAACATCATGTCTGTCTAAGTACTGAACTCCCGTCAGTACTTCTAGTTCATCTAATGACTGTGCTAACTTTGTTCTGTGCATTAATAGAACCATATTGTGTTGCATGTAGTAATGATAAAAGTCTTGCAACATGAAATGCCATTGTATGTGTATAATAGTAATCAGAAATTCATTTGTCTTGTAAACTAAATCATGCACAGTCATTAAAGCACAGATTACTGACTAATTATTGTACGGAATGCATGGGAAAGTGCCAGTTGTCACATTCTCCCCCCGTTAAAGGAATTTCATCCCGAAATTGAAGCGATGCCATCGGTCACAAGGGAGTTGTGAATCAAATTTGGTCACTTAGGTTTAAATTGGTCTTCATGTTTCCAAGTAAACTCTGGACCATGATATGAATTCCAACAAACTCTAACAAATCTATTACGACTTCTCCATGTTTTGTGGACTCCCAGTCCATAACCTTAACGAGTTCCTTAATAAATTGGAGTTTGTCGTTGACGTGAATCTTGTTTGTGGGAATAACGATTGTTCCTAGAGTCAGTGCTCTTCTAAAGACTAGATACGTGAAACGTGTCGTGATTACTGTTGAACTTCTCTGGAAGTTTCAGCTTGTGAGCAATGGTCCCGATCCTTTCCAGGATCTCGAAAGGTCTAATGTATCGCGGGTCCAAACTCCCACGCTTTCCAAATCATACCACGCCTTCCCAAGGCGAGACTCTCATTAAACCATACCTCTTATCTCAAATTCTGACGGTTTCCGCCGCTCGTCGGCGTTGCCTCTTGGTATATCACGTGTTGTCTTGATATGATCACATATCTGAACGATCTTGCCTATAGTTTTCCTGAACCAATTTGGGGCCAGTAAATCGTTTATCTCCGGTCTCCGTCCAACACAACGGGGATCGACACTTACGTTCCATCTAAAACTTTACACAAGGCGGCCTAAACGACGGTGTGATAAATGTTATTGTAGGAAAACTCCACTAAGGGCAAGTGAGTATTCCAACTTTTCATCAAGGTTCATCACACAAGCACGTAACATGTCCTTACGGTCTGTATCGTCTGTTTGCTCTGGCCGTCCGTCTGAGGGTAAAATGTGGTACTAAGGTCCAATCGTGACCTAAACGCTTATGAAATGTCTGCCATATCCTTGGCACAAAATGACTATCTCAGTGGAACAAGATAGAAACAGGCACTCCATGACGTGCCACAACCTTTCTTGGCTAAATCTCTGCTAACTGCCTTGTGTTGTCTTCCTTACTGATTGGTAGAAAGTGTTCAGACCCGTGAGTTGATCAATAATCACCCCAATCATATCGTGACCTCTTTGGGTTCTTGGTAGCTTGTGATGAAATCCGTTGACATTCGCTCCCCCTTCCATATGGGAATCTCAGGCTGTTGCAGCAGCCCTGATGGTTTCTTGTATTCTGTCTTAACCTCGGCACAAGTAAGACAGTCATCCATATATGTAGCTATATTAGCTCCTATCTTGGGCCACTCATACTAATCCTTTAAGTCTTGGTACGTCTTGTCGGATCTAGGATGGATCGAGTACCTTGACCTATTAGCCTTGTCCCAAAATAAGCGTAAGTAACTTGTCGTGAATTGGAACCCAAAGTCGTTCCATGGAGTATGTCCGTCTTCCTTAGGCAATATTGTTAGTGCAGTATGTCTATCGCCTCTGTCATCTCAAGAACGTAGCTGAAACATTTTATTTCTAGTGCTTATATTGTAATAGTTAGAAATATCTAGAAAAAGGCAAAGTGGCATTTATGTAAATAATGAGATTTCTCATTATATCCCTTGGCCTATAAATAGGAGCCTTAGGGTTTCATTTAGGGACTTTTGTCACTTTGCTCATTTGAAGACTTTGGAGAAGATAGGAGCTAGAGAGAGAAACTAGAGGGAGAAAGTGACATCGTGATTCAGGTGCTCGGTTGAGAAGATCAAACGCACAGATTCGTACAAGATTTGATCAGATTCAGAGCGAAAATCAGCCAGATTTGTCAAATTTTTCTTAACTTTCTTGTTCTTCACGTTTTTATCTGAAGATCGCAAAATTAAACGGGTTTTAACGGTTCAAAATTAATGATTTTTGGATATGATATGTGAAATCAGTTGATCTAAAAGCCTACAAATTTTCAGAACTTAATTCGAAGCCGTTTAAGAGAAATTTAGAAATTTGTGGTTCGAAGTTTGTTGAAATATGTTGAACGTTGCTGCTGTTGTTCTTGATGTTCACCGGTCGAATAGCAATTCGACCGGATGACCATTCGACTCAAGTTCCATTTCATTAAAGTGTTGACCTGTTGACTGCCACTAGGTCGAGTGACAATCCGTGCCAAAAGCAGTTCACCTGAGCGAGTTATTAAGTCAACATTGCTATGCTTGTCAGTCAAAATCATTAATTGTAAACGGTGTGCATGTGCTTTGTTTGAAAATTATATCACGTTGCTGTGTCACTCGCTCGAACAGCAATTCGAACGAATTGCCACCCGTTTCAAAGATAAAGTGTTTTTGGTGTCACTCGGTCGAACAGCAATTCGAACGAATTGCCATTCGAGTCTCAGCATCTCTATACATTTCATTAAAAGTCTTTGACTTCAGTTGACCTATCCGTTCGAATTACCATCCGTGCGGATAGCAATACGTATTGACTTTTGTTGACTGTCATTCGTTCGAATCACTATCCGGTCGAGTGGCCATTCGAACGAATGACAATTCGAACGAGTGGCAATTCGACTCAGTGACAATTTTTTTGTTTTCAAAATTTTTTGTTCAAACTGGTCGGATAACAATCCGAGTCTAGTGTTCTCACCCGAGCGAGTTGTTTAGTCAACATATTCAGGTTTGTAAGTCAACTTTATCAGCATTTCATGTGAATCAATAAATGCAATCGGTGAACATGTGAATGTGCATGAATTAAGTGTAATCCCATGTGATAATCATTGATCTGCTACAACCGATTGAGCCAGCTTTAATTGTTTGATATTAAGATTGCATGTGAACTGACATTGAGCATATTGAAATTTGTGAAGTCATCGGATATTAAATTTGTATGTCGGCCATTTGAATTAAAAGTGCATGTGAGTTTGTCAGATTGCATGTGATTTTTTTTAAATTCAAAGTTCATTGTTGTATAGCATATCATTCTAACCGATCGACCAGCATATTGATTTGTCGTATAGCGTGCATCAATTGAACAGACTATCCGATCGTACAACACATTTGTCGTTTAGTGCCATACATTGAGAAGTTATCCGATTGGACAACACAGATTATTTTCACTGTTGACTTGTGTTGACTCACTCGATCGGATACTCGTCCGATTAATTTGTTTGATATTGTTTAAACTGGTTGTGTTTGTTTGTTCGTGATTCAGGTGATCAAAAGGTTATTCAAGATATACAAAGTGCAAATTCAAGACAAAATTTGAAGATGTTGAGCAGCGGTGAAGAATTTTACAACACGTTTTACAATGCCTTTACTTCATAATCATCCGAAAGAAGATCTGAAACAAGAGAATATTCAAAAGAGATTTCAGATAATTTGAAATATGACAATATGTATGGAAGCCAACAGAAACCACCGAAATTAATGAGGATTGAAGATTATAACTGGTGGAAAAATCGGTTTGAGGGTTGGGTAAAAGCTTTTGCTCCAGAAAGTTGGTTAAAATTGAAAAATGGATATACAGAACCAGTGAAGGATGGAGGAGAGTTAATAGATGAAAAAGAGTTCAAAGAAATAGATATAAAAAATGTTGTGGCTGAATACAAAATGACTACATTGATAAAACAATCAGTGAGAGAAGACATTATTTCGTTACTTGAACATGAGAAAACATCGAAGAGTTTGTGGGAAGCGTTAGAGAGAAAATGTGTAGGAAGTAATGAGATTGTGAAAAACAAAAAGAAATTGTTACGTAAAGAGTTTGATCTATTTGGCTGTATGAAAAATGAATCGGTTTGTAAAGTGATTGAGAGATTTGGACATCTGAAGATGGAGCTGGCCAGACACAAAATCACATACACTCAAGAGGAGCTGGTGGATAAATTGTTTGACTCATTGCCAAATGATCAGGATTGGCAATACTTCGCTTTAATGTTGAAAAATACAATCAAGCCTGAAGATTTAACTGTGGATCTGCTCATTGAGAGATTGGAAAGCCACGAGCTGGAAATCAAGAAGTCTAAAATCAACAATCCAGCTCATCAGCAGAATGTGGAGCTGTACTACCGAGGAAATCTACCACAAGCTGGGTCTCCAAGAACAGCATTTTCTGCAGAAAGCTCAAATTCTGTAAACAATGAAAGTCCTCACAGTGGTTTTCACAATGGATCTTTTTCAACAACATCGAGCCAATCTGCATCAAAGAATGTATTCCAATGCAACATTGCAGTAGATTTGAAGAATACTCAAAATTTCAATGAGGAGTCTGCAAAGCAACAGATGGTCTTCTTAGCATCTGTGTTGGAGTCGTATGAGAGCCTTGTGGCAGGCAAGATAGGCAACACCAACCTGACGAAGGAAGACTACGATCAAATAGATCCTGAGGAGATGGAATTGATCGACATAAGGTGGTGTATGGCTAGTGCAGTGAGGAGGGCACTACGTTTTATGGAGATCACTGGAAGAACGTCTATTGGTGGACCATCTACCAAGTTAGGTTTTGACAAATCCAAAGTGACATGCTTCAAATGTAAACAGAAAGGTCACTTTAAACGTGAGTGCAGAAATGATTATGCTGATGATACTGCTAATCCGTTCAGAGAAGACTACTACAAGAAAGCAATCTATCATCAGAACAAGTCTGAACCTCCTAGAATGAAGCAGGTTGAAGAAAAATCAAGAGCTCTTGCAGTTATTCATGACGATGAAGGATATGACTGGAGTCAAGTTCTTCCTGAAGAAGATGCAGTTGGATATGCATTTGTAGCTAATGTTGATCATGACAGATGGTGGAGAAATGATTACGCGAGATGGGAAATCGAAAAATTCAGGGAACCATTCAAAGAAGCCCAAAGAGCCAAAAGATGGAATAACGAATTAGAATGTTACATGGATCCACGGGGTAATCCAGTTGTTGACCCATCAAAGGTGGATTTTGAAGCTATAACAAATTTGCTTCCAAGACAGGCTACTTTCAACACAAGAAGGTTATCTGATAAAGAATATTTGCCGGATTTGGTGCTCAAGATAAAGGAAGTTTGCGAAGCGAGTCTACCAAAGGTGGTAGAAATGAAGAAGAGAAAAGAAGAAAAGTTGAAAAAGCTAGTTGAAGAAGTGAAGATTACTGCAAAGCTTGCTGCTGAGGAAGAGCAGAAGATTGAAGAAGAACAGAAAGAAGAAGAAGAAGAAGAAGAAGAAGAGCAGAACAAAGAGGAAGATCAAAAGGCTGAGACAGAAGAACTGGTGCTGAAAGAGACAGAGGTAAATGAATCTTCTGATCTATCGAATATTGAAATTGTTGATAAAAATGAAAACAAGTGCAGGAATTGCATAGAAATGTGCAAAGCCTGTAATGAAAAAGATGAAATAATCAAAACAAAAGATATTGAAACAAACAAACTTGAAAATGTTTTCAAAATAAAATGTAAAGAAATGATTGAAAAAGAAGAAATTTTGAAACTAAAGGTTGAAAAGCTAACACAGAAATGTCATGGTCTTGAAGAAGAAAATAAGATTTTGAAAGAAATGTGTACAGCTAAATGTGTTGGTTGTGTGGAGAAAGATAATAAGTTTCAAGATTTTCAAAAGGAATATGAAAATTTGAAGTAGTCGAGTCAGAGAGTACAAGAGGCTTATGATACTTTGAAGAGCCAAGTTAAATGTTTTGATCAAAGATTGTCTGAAACTTTGGTAACTAAAGAAATGTATGAGAGAAAGTTTAAAGAAAAGCAACTTGAATTAAACAAATGTGTTGATGAAATTGCTAATCTCAAACAAGTTCTGGCTGAAAAAGAAAAGGTTGTTACCAAACTTCAAAGTTATCATAACTCTTCGTACATTCTCGAACGCATTTTCAACATCACACCAGATGACAAAGATACTGACAAGAACAATAAAGGTATTGGTTCAGAATTTCATCAGGTACCACCACCATTGAGAAACAATTATACTTTTTATGATGAGGAAAAGGTGGCAAAAGGTCTGAACATTGTTGACCAATTACTTGAAAGTATCGATGTGACTTATACCAAATCTGATGAAGCTGATGATTCAGAGGTGGTAAGTAAGGTTGTTGAAAGAGTTCTGAAAGATGAGTCAAACAAAGGTAAGTCTGAATCACATGATGAAAATGAGGGAAATTTTCATGATGGCTATCTCAAACAGACAAAATACGAGAAAAATTTGAATGATGATTCAAAAGGATTGGTTTACACCATGATTGGATCAGACAAATTATTCTTAGATGTTGTATTCCCGATTCAGAATGTGATTTCAGAAAAGGTTGATAAAGTTTTCAAAATGGTTGAGATTGAAAAATCTGAGATTTCAAAATTGGCTGGAAAAGGTCACAAACCTTTTTATAACAAACCTGGTTACAAGAAGAAAAACATGAAGGCTAGGTTGGGTTATAAGAAGAAACAAAGTTGGAAAAGAAATGAAACTCTGAATTTTCAAGAAAAGATGAGTTTTGTTCAAGGAAAAAGCTTTGAAGAAGAGGAAAAACTCAAATTTAGACAACAGTCTCATGAAGAGTTTTGTGCTCAAAAGAAAAGGCAACAACCACAGGTTAAAGATGTTTCAAAAAGAACATGTTTTAAGTGTGATCAAATTGGACATCTTGCACGAAAGTGTCCGAATCTGAAACCTGTGGATGTTGAAAATGTTGAGAAACAAAAATCTGAGGGTGTGAAACAAAGGTTAGCCAGATTTGATTCAAAACAAACTTGGAGGAACAACACAAACAAGTTTGCTTCGAATCAAACTTGGAAACCAAAACAGACTAGGTCTGATTCTAGACAAACACAGATTTTTCACACACCCAGATTCAGAACAACACAAAGTTGGAACACATCAGTTGATATGACAAAATCCCAACAGTTTTGGAAGCCAAAAGTTGTTGTTCAAAAACAAAATGTTCAAAAAGATTCACATTTTTACAAAAGAGGTACTCCAAAAGGACAAACATGGAGTGTTAAGAAACTAGTGTCTTTGGTAAAAGATGAGAAAATTGAAGTTAAAGATGAAAAAGTCTTTGTTCAGAATGAAAAAGATTTTCCGAAATTGAATGATACATATTGTGTTGAAATGCCTAAGGTCCAACAGACCTGGGCTAAATTGTTCAAGTAATCAAGTAGTCTGAATGTTCAGGTGCTCAATAAAATCAAAGATTGTGAGAATGGAAGTTGGAGCAGCCTGACACAACGAGAAGAGAAGGTTGCTGAACCCTGGTTTGGTTGAACAGGGAGTTTCACATTTTCTGTACATAAATAAACAATATTTCAAAAACCCTAAAAATTGAAAAACTTAAAAACCAAAAATATGTTTGTTTTTAATTTTTGTCAAAAATTCTAAAATTCAAAAATTTGTTGCTTGAATACGCCGAAACCCTAACGGCTGAACAAACATGATTACTTTCACAAGATTGAAAAACGGTTTTCAAACTGTCAAAAATCAATGGGTTGTAAATCATGGGGGTACTTTACATTATATTTTTCTGTAAAACAGGGCATGAAAAGCAGAAAATGGATGGCGAAACAATGCTATCTACATCGGTTTGTCAAATTTTCTTTAAATGATTTTGCATTTTAGGGGGAGTAAGAAATTGTCGGAAAATCCAAAAACATTAGAAAATTTGAAAAAGCCAAAAACATGATAAAATTCAAAAATTGAGTTTTTGTGTAAAAAGATGAAATGATAGTACATCAGTAGACAGTTACAGTACGCTAAAGAATTGGAAAGTTAAAATGTGTTAAACGATCTCACCGTGGATGTGTCGGTAGATTTTTATACATTTAGTAAACTTTTTCGGGATATAAACCTAAATTCAAACTTGCTTATTTTGTGGGGAACACTACTTGGATATATAGGTAACCCCTGAAATCTCGTTTGAAGGACCCCTCTTTCTGAGATACTAGGTCTTTATGCTTAGTGAATCTGGGGTATTATCCCGGGACTTCTGATTTTGCGGAAGCAGTGGCCTAGTCCCCGGAGAATACTTTCTGCTTTGCTTGAAATATAGCGCCGCCCTCAGCAAATTGATGAAACAATAAAATTGATAGTCATTGCTGTTGTAATACAAAAAGATCCTCTAAAGGGGACACACCAAAAGTCGAGCCGTCATCTCTCTGCTGAACGGAAGTTTTGACCTGAGCTCCCACGGTTTCGTACTATAATTTATTCCCCTTACAGATATCATCTAGGTATACTCACCTGTAAGACTGAATATTGGGATCTGGATACGTGAGTATATTCAAGAGGTGGGACACATGAATGAGTTTAAGTTCTTAAAACATCTAATTCGTATCCTGAATCAGTTGAAATTTGTATGAAAATTTAAGTGGACAAGTATATCGACAATCTAAGTGAATTGTTTAATTCTTAATGTGTAACTAAGCTCAACGGTACTTGTGACTTGTCAAAAACTGATATGATCCTCTAACGCAAACTCAAACAAAAATATTGTCTGTAAATATGTTTGTAAATATTTCTTTACTGCTTTATATTTTCAGAAAAATACAAAAAGATTTTTGATTCTGCTTTATTTTCGACAACCGATGTCTGGGAAGCTGAGTTTCAAAATCTAAGTATGCTGATTGTGTTTCTGAAAATAAAACAAGTTCATTAATTTGAAACTTGAACTTTTAATCAAAAATCAAAAACAGTTTGTGATATCTCCAAGGTTATTAATTTGGACTTGGATGATTAACTGTGAGGGATTTGGATGCTTATACTGTTAAAATCTGTAAAAGAGCCAGTTTCCGATCCGGTTCGTTGAAACTGCCAAATCATGAAGTTTGTTGATAGGGGGAGTGTTTTAGAAAGTTCAAAAGAGCCAGATTACGATTTTTGGATAATTTCAAAACATTGTTACTTATAAACGTATGAGTGTTGCAGATGTTGTACCAGACTACGATCCCGATAGCCGAGTCTAAGGGGGAGTCTGAAGACGAGCTCAACGCAAGAGGAAGCGTGGATTCAAGGAGCCAGGAAACTATCCTGAAGGAGCTTGTATACGGAAAGCCAGGTGTCGATCCCAAAGCACGGAAGCTTGACGAAAGGGGGAGCCTGAAGAGTCTATTGAAAGGAGAAACTGAAGCTGAAGACAGATCCATCGGGATTCTGTTCAAGCAATAAGACTTAGTGAGAGAGAGAAAGACCAGACGCTACGAGTTTGATTAAATGTTTAAGATTGACTGCGGCAATATCCAAGGGGGAGTCTGTTAGTGCAGTGTGTCTATCGCCTCCGTCATCTCAAGAACGTAGCTGAAACAGTTTATTTCTAGTGCTTATATTGTAATAGTTAGAAATATCTAGAAAAAAGGCAAGGTGGCATTTATGTAAATAATGAGATTTCTCATTATATCCCTTGGCCTATAAATAGGAGCCTTAGGGTCTCATTTAGAGACTTTTGCTACTTTTGGCATTTGGAGCTTTGAAGATCTAGAGCTAGAGAGAGAAACCCTAGAGAGAGAAAGTTCCGTATATGTGATTCAGGTGCTGTACGTTATCAGATCTTTCAATAGAATCACGGTTATAATTACGTCTCGTGTGTTTCGGTCTCGTTCGTGCACGGATTCCGCACGTCGCACGGTCGGTTCGCAATCGAAACGGAGTCAAAACCGGTCCTAACAAATATTGCACTTACATTCCATATAATGCTTCAGCTTGAAGGTTCTCTGGTTTGAGCATCTCATGCTCAGCTTCACGAAACCGAGTGATGAGTTTTGTCTGTATGATCATTTCTAAGGCTCACACCTTAGAGGCTTTGCACGATCCTTGCGGCTCAAGGCATCTGCTACAATGCTTGCCTTATCCAGGTGACACTTAATCTCTTAGTCGTAATCATTCAGTAGCTCATTCCATCTGGTTATCTCATATTTAAGTCCTTCTGATCAACGGTGTGCTGTAAACCCTTGTGATCAGTAAAGATCGTGCAGCGTTTGCCTATACAAGTAATGACGTCAAATCTGCAACGCGCAATTACTGCGCCTAGTTTAAGGTCTCTTCTCATGATCCCTTAATCAACATGACGCGTACGTGGTGACTTGGTCTCGTTGCATCAACACGAAATCGAGACCTTGTCGAGAAATGTCACAAAAACCGCAATTCTATTGGTACTGTCAGGTGAAGACAAGACAGGTTTCAACTAGGTTAGGGTTGTTAGCGGTTGAGCAGTCCTTGAAAGGTTTTCTAGGGGTCGTCTAATACAGCCTACAATCCCCAAAAATTCTTAGTTGCGTCTTTGGGACTCCTTAGTTTTTGATTGCAGAGTTAACATGAATCTTACTCTTATCCATCACGTATCCTAAAAATCTTACCTCACGAATCCAAAGTTCTCACTTCGACATCCTAGCACATAACTGTCCTTTCCCTAAGAGTCCCACGATGAGTTGCAGATGTTGCTCATGACCTTCCTTGGTCTTTGAGCTTATGAGAATGTAGTCAATAAATATAATCATGATCCTATCCAGGTATGGCTTGCACACCCGATTCATGAGGTCCACAAATACTGCCGGTGCATGTTTTAAGCCAAACAGCACGACAAGGAACTCGTAATGCTCAAAGCGAGTCCTAAAGGTCGTTTTTAGGGATACTTTCTTCTTGTATTTGCAGTTGAGGATATCCTGACCTCAGGTCGATCTTCAAGTGTTAATTAGAACCTTACGATTGGTTCAATCATGTCATCAATCCTTGACAAGGATACCGGTCCTTGATATCCAATTCTCTGAAGTTGATGCAAAATGGAAGCTGCCAACTTTCTTCTCGTGTCCTTGACCAAGGATATCATGTCCTTAATTCCATCTTGGAATAGTAGCTGGGACCTTGCAGTTGGTCGACAAGTCATCAATCCTCGGCAAGGGGTACCGATTCTTGATGGTTAGTCGTCTATCTCCATGTAACCTATGCGTAGTACTTTCCCACATTAATTCTTCCGAGTTCTTCCCGGATTAGGCTATGTATGCGTGTAGAAACTACCGTCCTACTTCCTAACGAATAACACCGGGGGCTTCCCATAGTGAGAGGCTCAGCCTGGTAGTTTTCCTCTGCCTAGCAAATTCTGCAGTTGCACCGGCGGCTCCTATATCTCGGACGAAGCTAGTTGGTAAGGCGTCATCTGTCACTGGTGCCGCTCCTGGCAATAGATTTATCCTAAACGCCTCTTGTCGCTGTGGAGGTATTCCTGGCAGATCTTCAGAAAAGGCTTCTGGAAATTCCTCCACCACGGGGATGTCTTCAGGCTTTGGCTTCATGGTCTCCTTATCGACAACATGAGCAAGGAAGGCTATGCAGCCTTTTCGAAGGCGCTCCTGTGTCTCTAAGACCAACGTGAGATGTCACAAATCCACTGCCTTATGGGGCCTAGTGCCCTCCCACCTATTGCGAGAAGGTTGTGTACTATAAGTGTTTCATCATTCGCAAGAGGGATGCGAATGATTTCCCTTGTAACGAACAACTTCAGCTCTATACTTGGATATCCAATCCATGCTGACTACCATAACATGACTTCCCAAGTCGATGGGAATAGAAGGTTTTGGCCTTCTAAGTTCCCAAAATACAATCCTTAATCATCACCTTCGCTTAACTAACCTTCCATCCGCCAATTCTAAAGAATACGAGACATCTATTCTACTCGAAACTAGGCTAAGTAGTTCTTAAGTTCTTAGGCACACAAGGTTAAAGTTGGTGCCAGTATTAATCAAAAATAGATGCATAAAGTTGGTTAATAGGGAACGTACCCGTAACCGCATTTGGATCCTGGCGTGCTTCACGAACTCCGATCGTGAAGACCCTTCCTCGATTGGTTCTTCCTAGGGCAATCTTTCCTAAAGTGCCCTACTTTACCACACCTGTAGCAACCTGGAACTTTACCATTATCTCTTCCGTCTGGATCCTTCGCCCAACATGCATCCTTGTTGTGCCCTTCTTTTCCACACCTTCCACACTTAGGCTTCAGACATTGACCTTTATGGTAAAAATTGCATTCCTCGCATCTCGGCTTATTCCCCATGTAAACCTTACCATCGGCCTTATTAGTGGCTCCATAAGCTTGCATGCCACGAGGCGGGTTCACTTTTCTTCCTTTGTTTGCTTTAGGGATTTCATAACTGGCTTAGGTGCCTATCTTTAGGTTCGAAGACCTCCTTTTCTTATTGCCCGAATACTCCACATGAGTCTCTTTCTTGTTTGTCTTAGATTCCGGAAATTCTCCCATACGAAGAGCTTCTTTAGTAAGCGTAACACTCAAATCGATAGCCTCGGTGATGGTTGGAGGCTTTGAGGCAGTAACCATGCTTAGGATTTGAGGTGCAAGTCCCCAAATGAATCGCTCAATCCTCTTGAATTCTGGCTTGACTAAGTAGGGAACAACCCTAGACAAGTCGTGAAAGCGTTGGACGTACTCAGAGATCTTCGGCCCGTCCATTTTCAAATTCCAGAACTCAGTCTCAAGCTTCTGGATTTCAGCCGTAGAACAGTATTTCTTCTCCATCAATTCCTTGAGCTCGTCCCAGCTCAGTGCATAAGCAGTATCTTCACCAAGGGTCTGAACCTAAAGGTTCCACCAGGAGAGTGCACCATCCAAAAACAACCCTGAGATAAAGGTAACACTCCGCTGGGGCGAACAGTTACTCATTCTCAGAACGGAGTCAGTTTTTTCTGCCCAACGAATAAATGCAATGGCGCCTCCTGTGCCGTCAAAGTTCAATGGCTTGCAGTCCAGGAACTGTTTATAAGTGCAGCCAGTTGGAGGGTTACTTCCAGAAGTGCCACCGCTGCGTTCGAAGCGGTGGGCTTCATACTGCGTTATAACTTGAGAGACGCGCTCATTGTATTCGGCCAAGGTTAACATAATGGTGTCCGTGTCACGTCTGGGCGGCATCTTCTTCTGTCAAAAAGGTATGGGGCAGGTTAGAAGACATTCTATAATTGTCTATGAGGTACATATTACCACAAGCAAACATGTAATCACCCAATATCACATGCATATATAATCAACAATGTATAAGTAAGGAAACAACCACTGAGCTTTCATATAGGCTTGACAACTTGACTTATTGTTTGTAATGGGGAAAACAAAATGAACTCGAGGTTACATCACCTCAGTCATACAAGTTTCATAATACGAAAATGGTAGTTATTTTCCTTCTACATTGGTTTTCTTAGGTCTTTAGCCTCACAAGACGTGTACACTTTCCAAGAGATGGGGGTTGTTCATGTAAGGGTGATAGGGAGTGTGACGTCACTGAATCCTTCCCGCGTGTTAGCCATCTTCAGTTGCTTAGCTATCGGTCTCCAAATGACTCGTAGACGGGTAGAAGTGTCAGACACGAAGTAGGCAAAGACATGTTTCCTACTTTGTAAAGTGATAAGGCACCTGTCTAGGTATTGTTCTACTAAATGAAGGTGTAAACACCTAGAGTTTATTTTTGGATAGATGGTGATCATTAGCCTGGCCCGTAGAGTCCACCAGGATTTCCATGCACTACAAGTCGTTATTACGTGGGCCCCCGTAATAATAAATTGTCTTGCAGGGTTACCCCAACTTTCCCTCGTCCAAGCAGATGATCAACCAAAGAGGGGACACTACTGTCCTTATTCCTCTAACATGGAAAGGACCATTGCGGTGGTCCACGCGCTAACATCCGTTATCGTTACGCGCGAATGGGAACGATGATTAAACGTAATAGGAATAAGGAGAATTCCTAGTAGTTGGAGGGGCACCTTCAAGATGAGTACTTCATCTTCCTTGTCTGGTCAAGTGTGTCATCAATCTGGTTTCACAAAAGCCACAGGGACCTCGTCCTGTTGATAAGGTTGTTGTCTAAGGTAGCCTCCCCCGCCTCGCCGTCACTACCGTAGTCAGGAACCTTCGCATTCGAGAGGGAAGAACGGCCATATCCTACGGAAACAAGCTCAGAATCTCGTCTGGTAATCACTCCAGCTATGAGCTTTGCTGTAAATGCGAGGTAGATAGCTTCATCGTGCGAGTCAAGAACAATAACAGGATTCGGAGTCGAAGGTATCTTGTTCACATCAATAATTATTCCGTACACTTATACGTATATATATATATCTATAAATAAATATGTTACTTAGCATAAACAGGAAAATAGATGCATCATATCACATATAACTCTCGTTTGTCCTTTTGGGGGGGGGTCAGTTTGTCTTTGGCAAGTCTATCCCACGTAGACTATGCCTTAATTGGCACCTTAATTTGGGATGTTCTCCTCCCTACTAATGTCCTTGCCTTGTCTTTTCTTTGATAAATGTTTGACTCATGGATCTTGGCGCTTTTGTGAATGCAATGAAAAACCTTTTTGTAAAATGTTTTCGTGAGAGAGTCCTAGTGATTGTAGTCTAGACTCGAGAAGGAATCCTAGTTCACTACAATCGAGGCTCTGATACCAAACTGTCACACCTTGACTTTTGCGGAAGCGTATGATGTGTGACTTGTTTAATACCATTGCATTCAATCATAATAAACAACTATGTGATCAAAACGATGTTCGTCCATTCATTAAGTTTAAAGTATTACAAACACCATTTATTTAAATCTTAAACACAACCTTCGACTAAGTTACAAATCGACAAAAGTGGATGCCATCTAAACTTGGAATTTACTTCTAGAAATAACACCAGCGCTCAAGATCCAACTTGTTACCTGAAATACATGTAATTTTGGAAAACATCAACAGAAGTTGAGAGAGTTCATGCTTTTTGTATGGGTACTGGAACACTTGTAAACCTTTGAGAAACTCCTTTGAAAACAGGTATGAAAAGCATTTATGAACAAATCAAATTAAAGTTTTGCAAGGACATTAAAACATGTGAAGACATAGGGAGCACTCGAAAGGAGTAGGCTTATACCCTCATCGATTCCCTCGACTATGTCGAATTCCCATTCGGCTATGTCAATTTACCTTAACTATGTCAATTTACCTTGACCATGTCAGTTTACCTTGACTATTGTCGATTTACCTAGACTGGGACACCGAAGCACTCAAGTGGTCACATAAGTACCATGGGTGGGGTTCGGCCGTACCCGTTAGATCTAACCTTCGTCCCTAATTAAGAATTAATGGCATTTCAAATTTTATCTATGCTCACATGATTTAATTGTTCATTTCATAGTCAATTCATATCGTTTAAACATTCGTAACATGTATTCCACCCCCGAGAGTTATAAAACCAAAAACAGTTAAGAGAAAAGGGGGGCATGAACTCACAGTTTTGCGTTCTTCTATCCAACGTAACTCAAGCTGCTACTAGTGTGCACGACTACCTACAACGTACTACGGTCTATTAGACGAGCGGGTTGTGCCTTAACTTAGTATTAATTAGTGTCTTTGAGTTACGTACCTTGGTGTCTTCAATATTATTCCACGTTATATAATTATGTGTTAAAATAATAAATATTTTAACTTAAATTATATTTGTTAAATTTTGGATTAATTGTTAAAACAATATATTTTAACTTGATACATTTCGAGTAATTATACATGTATTTCCTTCCCAAGGATGGGTGTATTTGTATTCGTATTCTCATATTTGTATATTTTTGCCATGTATTGGTGTCATATTCCGGAGTGTCTTTATACGTACGAAAATACGTATTTTCTTGTAATTCTTAAGTATCCTTATACTTAATTCTGTATTGATTTTTCCGGAATAATATTTCTAATAAAAATCACATCAATATATATTTCCAAAATATATATTTTAAGAAATATTATTTATAATTCTCCTTCGGCAAAAATATTTGTATTTTCATATAAATTCCAAAAATAATATATTTTCAAGTCTAACTTTAGAAAATATATATATAAACTTGTTCTTCTCCAAAAATGATATATTTCATATTTATTAGAGAAAATATATCTTTCACCCAAAAAATATTGTATTTTCCTCTTGTTAAAAAATATGATGTAACTTTGTAATAATTGTAAAAATCATATTTTTGCTTCCTTTGGAGTCAAAAATATTATTTACCAAAATATACGCATGAATATTATTTCTGAAGTATTTTGTAAGTTATATTCCATGGTTCGGTTTTACCAATATTTTGTGTATAACTTGTATATTCATATTCTTGGAATTTTGGTAATATTTTGGATTGTAATTCTTGGTATTTTAGTGAATTATATTAGTTCAAGTCCTAAAATAATATAACTAATACACAAAGTATACAAATAATCAATCACATGGTGTCATCTAAATATATATTCCCTGAATACATATTTAGTCACTTTTATTTATAAAAACCAACCTCCAATAATTATAACTTTTGTATCAAAAATTATGGCAAAGTTTATGTGAGAAATTCATGGTTTAAAATACACTTGTAAATATTTGTTTAGAAATAAATTTTTTTTCTAAGTGTTTAATTTTTAGAAAATTTTTGCCATAGTTTTCCCTAAAAATGGAGGTTTCCATGCTTTCAAGCATATCATTTTCTTTTGTAAAATCAACACAATCAATCATCATTCAACAATATAAAATCTACACTTACCGATCTTGCCAAAAACAAGTATAATCTACTACTTCATTAACTTGAAATTTTACAAAAATTTGTAGTAACTTACTAGAGTATTTAGTAAGCTTAGTTACCCTTTAAAGTGTGATTAGTTCTTTAAAAACTTCATTTTTAAAGAATATGGATCTTTACAACTTGTGATCATCATTTCTAAAAATATTTCTTCATGAAATTTCCTTGTTACACAAGTGTTCCTACACCTGTTTAACCACCAAAAATAAGGTTTGTTTATGTAAGAACCAAGATTTAATAAAACTTATATTTTTAACTTGGTTTCGTTAGAAATCATTCATGAAATTTTAGATCTACATGATTAATAACTCACTTTGATCATTTCTTAACAAGAAACGACCTTATTCTTTCAAGTTCATGATCTTTGTGTGGATGATCTATCATCCTACAACATTTCTATTTTCTCATCTTGCTAGATTATGTTTTTAATCATGATCTAGCAAGATCATATGATGATCTACATCATATACATGAACAAACAACAATCAACAAGCAATTCATCACATAAACAACTTAGTTTCTTCATTAATCATACTTATGTTCAAGTTTACTTCTTGTGATTCTTAGTGTTCTTCAAGATTAACATTATAAATATTCTTTTAACGACTTAAAATGGAAGTAAAATAGCAAGATCAAGGATCTTACCACTAGCACAAGGCTAGGGATGATCTAAAGAAGAAAACAAGTGGATAAAAGCAAATGGTGAAGGTCTTTCAAGTTCCGTTGCTTGCAACCTTCTTAGATATGCTCCTTACACCCTTAGATCACCATAGAATATATGGATTGAAGCTAGAAAAGAAGATGTATGCTGATGGTGGGTGAGCCGTGAGCTAAGAAGAAGAAGGAGAGGAGTTGGAGCTTGTTGAAATGTTTAGGATGAAAGAGAATGGGAACTTAATGGTTTTTATAAAAAAATTCCCAACATCTAAGTAGCATATAGCATATTTTTGGGCATATTCTATAAGAAGATCTTATAAAATATAACAAAGAAATCAAGGGTGGGACCCATGTCCCCAAACCGGCCATCAATGGGGGGGGGGTAAAGTGTAATATTTCAATTGTTAGTTACTTGATTTAGTTGGAAAGTAATGGTGCTAGTTAGGTATTTTATGTATTTAATGTTTATAAGATGTGTTATGATGTTCGGTGACCATAACTAGCTTTGTAACACTAAAACAATGCTTCTAGTAAGAATTTGATGTTTCGGGTAGTGTCTGGTTGTTCGTTTCGTTACTGTTCGTTAAAGTGCTAAATTACGAAGTTTAGTGTGCTTTATGTTGCATTTTATGACAATTTCGGTTCCCGACACTTAGGAAAGTATTCTAGACCATTAAGCCACTTTTCTACATTATATTTAGATGTTAAATTGCTGAAAATTGCTGAATTTGTTTATTTACTGCAGAATTCTGCAGTTTTAGTGTGTTTCTGGCACTTTCTGGTATCTATGTCATCACTAGGAAGGCAGTTTTGTAACCCCTACGTTCCTACACACCATACTAGTGTATCACTTGGTCCTGAGGCTTATTTTCTGTCTTAACATCATGTCTGTCTAAGTACTGAACTCCCGTCAGTACTTCTAGTTCATCTGATAACTGTGCTAACTTTGTTCTGTGCATTAATAGAACCATATTGTGTTGCATGTAGTATTGATAAAAGTCTTGCAACATGAAATGCCATTGTATGTGTATAATAGTAATCAGAAATTCATTTGTCTTGTAAACTAAATCATGCACAGTCATTAAAGCACATATTACTAACTAATTATTGTACGGAATGCATGGAAAAGTGCCAGTTGTCACAGGTTATGGTTTGGGAAGCAAGGAATTGGTTAACTCATGGTTTTCGAAGTAACTTATGGTTTTTGGAACAACATTAAAATGGACAACCAACTGTGAACTCGCTCAACTTTGTTGTTGATTCGTTACTATATGCCTTGCAGGTCGTTAGGTGCTTAGATGGAGCTTGTAGAGGAAAGAGAGGCCATTGTGGGACATGGACTGTTGAGTTCCATGTTAAACATTTAAACTTTTAAACTTATGTTTTGGTTTTAAACTTTATGCTTCCGCTGGTAACTTGAACTTGGTTAATTTGTTTTGGACACCAATTATATTGTGGGTTGGTTTTATGTTTACTTTAATACATTGTTCAATATCATTGGTGGCTTGATCCTGGTCATGTCACACCTCCTTCGGTGATAATCCGCTTGTGGATTTTTGGGGGTGTGACAAAGAAGGTCTGGAATGCAGCTGGTCGAGTGAGGGAGCTATCACATCAAGTGATGTGACAGGAGGGGTATTTATAGGTTGCCAAAAAGGGAAAGGAGGGCAAGTATCGGATAGGATGCACCTCGATCGGATGACACTCCGATCGGATGGCAGTCTGATCGGATGGCCATTCGATCGAGTGGCTCCGACGAGTTGTGTTTTGGCATTTCGTTTTGCGCGCTGAGCGTTGCGATGCGATTCGAGCGAGCGAGCGATGCGATAATATTACTCATTAATTACACAAATAACCTAACTACTACATCTAACATACAATCACTATAAATAACTTGCGTTTAGAATTTGCGATTAGATTGCGATGCGATAGAATTGCGATTGCAATTCCGATTAAACACCTCAACATAAACATAACACGCACAAATAACACATAATGGCACACACACGTAAAGCAATATCCAGAACACATAATTCGACTTGCGAATGCGATAGCGATGCGATTAACGGTAAGTCGATTAGCGATAAAACATGCCATTAAACCTCGATTATTAATAGATACTTCACATAATACAACTAAAGTGATTAAATAAAAGAATTCGATAAATAAGTCGTTAGTCGTACAGTCAATAGTTAAGCAAGGAGTGACAGATCGCAATTAGCAATCTTTTCTTCCTTTGACTTTGACTTTCCAAAAAGCGGGTTGTTACAGCCTCCACTACTTTAGGAAATTCCGTCCCGAAATTTAAGAAGTATGCGTAGCAAACAGTTGCGGGTACTTCGCCTTCATGTCACTTTCGAGTTCCCAGGTAAACTCAGCACAGCGTTTGCCTTCCCAGCGGACCTTCACAATGGGAATGCGTGAGCGTCTGAGCACCTTGGTTTCTCGTCCCATAATCTCGACAGGCTTTTCCACGAAGTGTAATGTTTCGTCCACTTGTAAATCTTTGAGGGGGACATGAAATTCCTGGTCGGCTAAGCACTTTCTGAGGTTCGAAACGTGGAAAGTCGGGTGGATGTTACTAAGTTCCTCTGGTAGTTCGAGTCTGTAGGCCACTTTTCCAATCCTTTCCAGAATCTTAAAAGGTCCAACTTATCGAGGCGCGAGCTTGCCTTTCTTGCCGAATCTGATCACCCCCTTCCAAGGTGCAACCTTTAGGAGTACGTGGTCGCCAATGTCAAATTCAAGGGGCTTGCAGCGTCTATCGGCGTAACTTTTCTGACGACTCCGAGCTTTCAACAGATTGTCCCGAATTTGGAGGATTTTGTCAGTCGTTTCTTGCAACATCTCTGTACCGGTAATTTGCGCGTCTCCGATCTCGTGCCATATAATAGGCGATCGACATTTCCTTTCGTATAATGACTCAAATGGTGCCATTTGGATGCTAGAATGATAACTGTTATTGTACGAGAATTTGACCAAAGGTAAATGCACGTCCCAATTACCACCGAAATCTATGACACACGAACGAAGCATGTCTTCAAGGGTGCGAATCGTTCTTTCAGTCTGACCGTCGGTTTGGGGATGGAAAGCGATACTTAGATTAAGAGTAGTACCGAGAGCAGATTGAAACGTTTCCCAAAGACGCGAGGTAAACCGACCATCGCGGCCAGAGATGATGTCATGAGGTGTCCCGTGTCGACAAATGATCTCATCGGTGTAGATTCGGGCTAATTTTTCTAACTTAAAGTCTTCTCGTATCGGCAGGAAGTGAGCTGATTTGGTCAAGCGCTCAACAACAACCCAGATGCTGTCGTGACCTGATTGCATGCGCAGAAGTTTCGTTATAAAGTCCATAGCTATACTCTCTCATTTCCACATAGGGATCTCGGGTTGAACGAGTAAGCCAGAGGGTCTTTGCTGTTCGGCCCTAACCTTGGAACAAGTCAGGCACTTTGAAACATAGAGGGCGATATCCTTCTTCATGCCCGGCCACCAGTACTTGTAGCGCATGTCCTGGTACATCTTGTCAGCACCGGGATGAATAGAATACCGAGATTTGTGGGCTTCGTCCATCAGAAGTTGTCGGAAATTGATACGCTTGGGAATCCAAATTCGGTCCAAATAATGAAAGATACCATTCGATTTATTCTCGAGTTGAGCGCCATCGTTTAGAATCCTTTCCTTCTTCAAAGTACGTTCGGTAAAACAAGCATGTTGAGCGTCACGTATAAGGGCTTCGAGATTAAACTGGGCTTGAACATTACGAACGCTATGCAAATACCTTCGTCGACTGAGAACATCGGCAACGACGTTTGCTTTGCCTGGATGGTAATGGATCTCACAGTCGTAATCGTTGAGGAGTTCTACCCACCGGCGTTGACGCATATTCAGTTCCTTTGTCAAAGATATGTTGTAGGCTCCTATGGTCGGTGAGGACCGTACACTTAGTACCGTAAAGGTAGTGTCGCCAGATCTTTAACGCAAAAACAACTACGCCAAGCTCGAAGTCGTGTGTGGTATAGTTCTTATCGTGGATCTTGAGCTGTCGAGAGGCGTACGCGATAACCTTGTCCCGTTGCATGAGAACACAACCAAGACTAAGGTTTGAGGCATCGCAATAGACTACAAAATCGTTGTTTCCGTCGGGCAGTGAGAGCACGGGAGCATTGCAAAGCATAGCTTTGAGAGTTTGAAAGGCTTCCTCCTGTTCAGTTCCCCAAACAAAAGGTTTATCCTTATGCGTAAGAGAGGTAAGCGGCACAGCGATTTTATAGAAACCTTCGATAAATCGGCGATAATAGCCCGCTAGTCTGAGAAAAGAACGGACTTCAGACGGGTTCTTGGGTGTAACCCAACTCTTAACTGCTTCGATCTTCGCGGGGTCGATGTGAATTCCTTGACTATTGACAATGTGACCCAGGAATTGGACCTCCTCCAGCCAGAATTCACACTTGGAGAACTTGGCATAGAGACGATTTCCCTGGAGTTACTCAAGAACCAAATGTAGATGCTGCGAGTGTTCGGCTTTTGACTTGGAATAGATTAGGATATCATCGATGAACAAGATAACGAAGCGGTCAAGAAAGGGTTTGCACACTCGATTCATTAGGTCTATAAAGACTGTGGGAGCATTGGTCAAACCAAAAGGCATAACGACAAACTCGTAATGACCATAGCGGGTTCGAAAAGCGGTTTTGGGAATATCATCCTCTTGAATGCGTAAGTGGTGATAGCCTGAGCGTAGATCGATCTTCGAGAAACACGTAGCACCTTGTAACTGATCAAACAAATCATCAATTCGAGGCAAAGGATAGCGATTCTTAATAGTCAGCTTATTCAACTCCCTATAGTCGATGCACATCCGGAACGAACCATCCTTCTTTTTGACGAAAAGGATAGGCGCGCCCCAAGGAGAGTTGCTAGGGCGAATAAAGCCTTTATCAAGTAGTTCCTGGAGCTGACTCGAGATTTCACGCATTTCCGAAGGAGCGAGACGATAAGGCGCTTTAGTAACCGGATTTGCTCCAGGAATGTGGTCGATTCGGAAATCGATATCAGGAGCGGGAGGTAAACCAGGTAAATCATCGTGGAAAACGTTAGGGAATTCACAAAAAACGGGAACGTCTTTCACTCCTGTGTTTCTTTTCTTTTCGTTCTCCGCTACTACAATGTTAGCCAAGAAAGCTCTGTATTCTTTGCGGAGATACTTGCTTGCTTGGACACATGACATGAGCTTAAGACCCTTCGAAGGAGTTTTGCCATACACACAAAGTAGATCACCATTAGAGAGCGAGAAACGAATCATCTTATCAAAGCAAACAACTTCAGCACGATTTTCGCGACGAAAATCCATGCCTACTATGATGTCAAAACTACTGAGCTGCATCGGAATAAGGTCGATAGGGAAGATGTGATTGTTGAGTTCAAGCGTACACTCACGTAGAATAGAATTGACAGCGTCGGTTCTTCCGGTGGCAACTTCAACATCGAACGTCGAGGGTAGATGGGCGCGCTTATGATTAAGGAGCTTTTCGAATTCAAACGATACAAAACAGTTATCAGCTCCAGTATCAAATAAACACGAAGCATATATACCATTCACAAGGAACATACAATTGACCACATTGTTGTCTGCTTGAGCCTGGCGGTCGTTGATGTTGAAAGCATGCCCGCGGGCTGCTGGCTGCTGCTGCTGCTATTGTTGTTGCGGCTGCTGTTGGGGCACATGTTTGCAAAGTGGTTGGATCACCACATGCAAAGCAAGCTCGAGCGTGAGTCGCGGGTGCAGGAGCTGCTTGATGGCCTTGAGGAGCAGGAAGTAGATATTGTTGAGCAGGAGCTTGACCTTGAGCTGGAGCTGGAGCTTGACGTGGACCTGTACAACAGTTTGCGGGGAAGTGGCCGTACATATTGCAATGAACACAGAACCGGCATGCGAGACCCACCGGGTGATGATAAGTACAAGTAGGGCAAAGCGGGTGTGGTCCAGTGTATGCACGCTTGGCCGATGGTGCATTGACCACAGGTGCCACTACTTGACGGTGTTGAGGTTGCGGTTGGGCAGATACTGTTTGGAGCGGGGCAGTAGTAACTGCGCAAATCTTGTTGCTGGAACTGCTGTTGTTCTTCCTCTTGCGGCGTGAGAGCTTCAAAGATTGCGGTGCGGCGGTGGTTTCAGCGGTTGAAGCAACGGTGACTTGATGCAGGTTCTTGGAGGCTTTGTCGAAATAACCAGCCCTGACTCGCTTATCGTTGATCTTAGCTATGTGCAGGTATGTTTCCTCAATTGTTGTCGTCTTTGCAGCCTGAACAAAGTCTGCAACGTAATCCGGAAGAGCACGGATATACTTCTTGATTGTAATATCTGGGGTAGTAACCTGACCAGGGCAGAAATACTCAATTGCTTGAAGCGAGCAGTTAAACCAGCGTTATCTCCGCCATCCTACTTTATGTGCCAGAATTCATCCTCAAGCTTTTGGAGTTCATGGGGAGGACAGAACTCTTGCATCATAATGTTCTTCAACTCGTCACACAACAATCCGAAAGCTGCATCGTTTCCTCGTTTATTCTTCTCGGCCGTCCACCAATCAAGAGCCGGGGATTGGAAGACGCCGGTAGCATTGACGGTGCGCAGGTTTTCTGGATAGCCACTCTGGCGCAGGGTGACTTCGATAGAATCAAACCATTGAAACATGGCCGTAGGACCATCTTCTCAGGTGAATTCCTTTGGTCCGCAGGCTTTGAACTGCTTGAAGCTAAAAGCGGCCTTAGGAGTATCAGTCCTGGACTCCTCTGAAGATTTGCTAGCATTCTCGTTCAGCTCACTGATGATCTGTGGGATGACTTTCGCCATTTGCTAAGAGACGAGAGCGACGATGCGTTTGTCATCATGGTTTCGGCGTGCTGCTCGCGAGTGGAATGATCCAAACGACGACATTTTCTGCAACAGACATCACCATAGGACTCAAACATAATTTCGATTAATCCTAGTATAGTCTATAGTATCCTCTCGCGCTGTTCTATATAAAGCTCAGGAACACGTAGTCACGTAGACACATAAACACAGAATCACATAAGCACATAAACACATAAGCACATAAGCACATAAGCTAACCTAAGCACATATGTTGCACGTATTCACCTATCCTTCACAACAGCGTATAGCGATTAAGTATAGCGATTGCGATTTGCAAGCAGCGATTGCGAATAACACAAGCGATTTGTTGGCGTTTTGAGATAGATGTGCAGTGCGAGTGGTGCGTGTTAATCAAGCGAAGAGCGATTAAATCACCAAAATCGAAATACATAAACGCATAAGATCTCATGAAATTCACAGAAAAACAATAAACCACAGAGTCAGCGGCAGCAAATCCATAATCGAAACACATAATATCGAAGAGAGATTGTCTGGGTGTAATAGACGTCGACTAACCAAAGTGATTCGACTATTCACAAGGCCCTTAGGTGCACACTTTGGCCTTCTGGACTGTGCTCTCACCTCAATCCGGGTGATCAGCACGCATCCTTCCAGTTACCGCGTGACCCAAGTCGTTGGAGTCCGTCGATACTTTGGTGAGAGTTTTGCAAAACCAATAGTATAGAACGGAACGAGTCATCAAGGTTCGGGTTTCACCCCTTTCTTAACGACTACATCCCTGTTTGTGTGATGAAATCACGAGATAGATAAGGAGATTTGCGTCAAAGTATGGATTTCACTCTTGATCCAACGCAAATTCTCTTGTTTTATGGTAAAAATAGCAATTCGAACGAGTGATCTGGTTGAGAGTTTGCGGTTTTCACACCTGATCTTAACCAGATCAACCGTTTGTGTGCGTAATCAGCCTTAGGAAAGGCTGATCTTACACGGTACTGAAGTATGCGATGTTCGCACAAGGGTGTAGTGTACAGCGAGTGTGAGTGAGAAATAACGAGTAAGCTCGTACGAAACCCACACCGGGCATGCACAAGTCGGTCTGTTGGTACCTAGACTATAGACTAGGTTGTCTCTAAGACATCGACCCAGACTAGGTCGAGTCTTGCCTAATTCCCTATAGTTATGGCTCTGATACCAATCTGTCACACCCCAACTAATGACGGAAACATCGGGGCATGGCACTGCGCGAAACAGATTGTCCAAGAGAATCCATAACAACTATTTGCTAAAATATATTTAAGGTTCATGTCCCATACCACAAACATATAAAATAAAAATAGTTATTACAGACGATGTTCTCATAGACAAATATCCATTCCGACAACTCAGATTTATTTAGGTTTGTCTCTAAGACTCCACCCTAGCTTGATTCCCACATAGCAGCAAAAAACAAGCATCCTAAACACCTGTCACATACGTTAAAATAGCTGTCAATACACATAGTGTAAAGGTGAGGATACAAGTTTAGTAGTAATAGTAGAGTTCAAAATCGTTTACGCATAACCAACATGTAACATGTATAGTGCGAAGCTAGTAGGTTATCGACAATGAAATATGCACAGACTAGACTGCGAGTTGTAGAATTCGCAACACATATCACCACTATGACACGTGAGGAGGTAACCTTAACAACCCCTGTCCACGACAGGTGCTAAGTCCAAACAAATAGTACTATCGTTGCTAAGACGTCAGGCAACAATCACTGTGTTAACATAACATACAAGCATTCATCGAGTAACACATATCATGCAATAATGGTCTGCGTATAAATAGTGTTTGCGTTGTGGGAAAATAGAGAAGTATCTCTACCCTTCAGGTCGGTCGACCGAACGGTCGTTCGATCAGATAGCGATCCGATTGGCAGGACACCTGGTGAGAACGAGTTCACAGCAGGATGGCCACTTGATCGGATAGCAATCCGATCGGATAGCAATCCGTTGTAAACTGTCGTTCCTTGAAAATTGAAAATGATTAAGTGTGGGAGCTCAAGTGCAATCCGATCGGATTGCAGTTCAATCGGATGGCAATCCGATTGGATGGAAATCCGATCAGACGGCAGTCCGTCCCAACGAATTTGATCGTTTTGAACTTGGCTATTTTTCTAAGTTTGAAAAGTTATGCGGTTTGCTCGAGACGGTACGACAGCGTGTTAAGCAACGGAAAGCTCCATTAGACCCAGACTATCCGATCGAATGGGAATCACCCCAACACGATCAGTTAACTGTTCGTGATGGGTGGTTTCATGTTCAACCCGAAATATGTTGTCTCGTTGATAGGATTCGGATCTCAAACCGGCACATCACTAGAGTAGAGTAGAAGGCATGAATGAGCTCTGATTCCATCGGTTTTGAGTGCATTGAGTGTAAAAGAGTTGAAAGAAAGTTGGAAAAGCTTCTTTCAATCCTTTTATCGCTGAAAATGTTTAGATCTATGCAAAATCCTTGTGAAATCATGTGGAAAACCTTCAGATCTGAGTTATTCTTGGTGGAATGAGGTCAAAGCTTGAAGTTCATAAGAACTCCATGATGACATCATCCTAGAACACCTCAAATCCGTTGATTTCACGGTTAAAAGTTAGGATTCAAAGGTGAAAATAATGGAGAAGTGTGTGTAGATCATAGAAGTACAAGATTTAGGTTGGAAACTTACAAGAATCGTGAGAAATCGAGAGAAAGAAGGTCTGGAACGCAGTTGGTCGAGTGAGGGAGCTGTCACATCAAGTGATGTGACAAGAGGGGTATTTATAGGTTGCCAAAAAGGGAAAGGAGGGCAAGTGTCAGATAGGATGCACCTCGATCGGATGACACTCCGATCGGATGGTAATCCGATCGGATGGCCATTTGTAACACCTCGAAAATTCACGTCCTATAATGTATTGACACGTGTCATAAGCTTGAACGTGTGAAATAATACTTTAGAGGGACTAAAGTTGACAAACATGAAAAGTATGTGAATATAAGGATTCAAATTGTCAACAATGGATAAATATACTTTACAGTAACCCTACATGATGCTCATACCTTCAAACGAATAAATCATGGATCATACGAAGCTAAATATGAAAGAAAGTGAGAGATTTCAAACTACAGGGGTTAAATGTGTCAACATGTTTAAAGTATACCTCTGAGTGACCTTTTAGCAAACCCGAAGCTTTGTAACTGTTAATTATGCTCACTAGAATGCACGATATAAATTTCATAAAGTTTCGTTATCGTATGAGAAAGTTATGATCAAATTCGTATACAAGGGGTTAGAAGCGTCAACGATGAAGCTTATGACTTTTCGGGTAAACATGAAGTGACCAAGGACTTAACAAAGTGGGTATAAGTCTTGAAGCCCTTATACGTCAATTTGGAGGGCTCATAATGCAAGAAATAATGTCAAAACAACTTCTTATGGGCCAAGGACTAAAGCATAAAAATCTAAAATTTTGATTTGGTTCAGGAGGGCGTCGCACGACGCGAGGGTCCCTAGGGGGGGTCTACGCGTGACGCCTAGGGCCCTCTGACTCCGAAAACTTTGCTAAGTGTCTGCCATATCCATTTTAACCGACTTACTTTGCCTTTTCTCATCACCAAGGGTTGCCTAGGCTTGCTTAGGGACATTAGGGACACATGTTGATGATCAGGGATCAATGGTAGGCTTGTGTGTCAATGATCTATGAGATCAAGAACACTATAAAAGGCCACAAGGTTGCAACATTGTGATCACACCTTTCTTCTGCATTTCTGGAGCTTTTGGGAGTTCAAGAGCAGACCTTAAGCCTCCTAATCGTGCATAGGATTTCAGTAAGTATGCTTAACCTTTCTTAGTTGAGTTTTTACTTAGTTTTAGCATAAAAGTCAAACCGTCGTAATTACCGTTTGACTTAGCGATTAATCATGATTGGTCCAGTGATTAGTTGAATTGAAGGTAGTTATAAGTTGGTAATTATGTGGGCATTAAACCCTTAAAAGGGCACCCTCTGATTCCCACTCTATCTAGACCATTTGTCGGGTCAAACTTGTTATTAAAAAGTCAACAGGATGCTTAATTTCAAATTAACGCATAATTAGCAATGTAGAACCCATACAACCTGTTTGATCATAAATATAACTCGGTAATTTATGTAAGAACATGTCTAAACATGTTCAACCCGACAATTTTCAGTAGAGACCCGGTTCGGAACCGAAAGTCGCATAATTTGACTTTTGCTTTGACTTTCAGTTCTGACCCGTTTAAGCATGTTTTAGAAATTCCTTAGAGCTTTAATTGGACCAGGTTACATGCTAGTATAATCCTCTGTGATTATACACCATGGTTCATTAGTTATCCGAGTAATATGCATGATTCCGTTAATTGCCTATATGTTGACCATTATGCCCTTTTCACCATAAAACGTGATTTTTAAAAATGTAAGAGAGTAGAAACCTTAGTTACTGATATAAACTTATACCCAAAATTTGACATCAGTTTGAGGTGTAGATTGAGAGTTATGCTCATTAGCGTAATTAGAAAGCTTTTTAGCGATTAAATGGCATAATTAGCATATAGCCTATTTAAACCTACTTTTTGAAATCAAACTTCTTACCCACTGATGTGATATATTATTTTGGGATTTTTGAAGATTTTTAATAAATTTTAGGCTGAGCATAACTTAGAGTTATAAGCTTAAGTCGGTAATTGTCGGTTTTGCCCTTTCGGGCTATAAAATGAGTTTTACATATCTTTTTGACCCCAAACCTTTTGCTACTGAATTTATATGATAAATAAATTATTTTAAACCTTCTGGAATAATAAAAATATCAGCTTTCTATATAGAACCCGGAAACGGCTTCTAATCGTCTTTTCAAGCGTTTTTAACGCATACTATGTACTAAAACTATTTTAAACATACAAGGGTTGATACCTACTGGTATTTTAGGTAAGTTATAATATTTTAAACAGTAAGCAAAGTTGTTTAACTCAGACTTCAGTTTTGAGCTTTTCGGCTTAAGTGAAATTACCAAAATGCCCCTACGGTGCATAGTTTGGTTATAATTGATAAATTTCACATATATGCATTACCCTACTGTTATAACCTACTAAATTAAGTATTTTTGCTGATGATATCAGACCTGTAACTCAGGTTAATACTTGAACTCTTTTATAACCTTATAAATGACCAAAATACCCCTACGGGGCATAGTTTGAGTTTAAACTCGTCTCGGGCATAATAAAAGATATCTTACTGATGTCACAACATATTTGAGGCATATTAACTTAGGAAACATGTATATGGCTCTTATGGTTACCCGTTACGCCTCTTGCGCGTTCGGTTCGGTTTATGGAACTAGTTTGCATAAACTAACCGAAACGGGTCAAACCTTATCGTTTTTAGCTCAAAATCCAGAATGTGTTTAGATTACCCATATAAGACAAGTCTTCAAACATGTCGGGTCTAAATCTCATTCTATTCCGGTCTTCGCTTAATCACGCGTTCGAACCGTATCATTCCTTAAAACAAATCGGTCTAAGCTTAAGCTTAACTAAAGACCGTTAGGATTCTAATAGGTTATTATAAACCTTTGTTCCAGAATAGGAGAACCGGTAAAAGCTACCCGCATTTGCTAATTGTGAATTATACTTGCAAAGGTAAATACTTTTAACTTATTTTCCCTTATACGGGCTTGGGGTACGGTATCTAAGAATACCGCTTGGTCGGGCATTAGACCTTAATCGATTAGTGGTTAAGTATTATCGAAATGACCCGTTTAAAATTATGTTTTGTTTGCTTAACGCCTTTGGGGGGTTAATGACCATGTCCCGGATATCCTTGGCATCATTTTACGAAATGGCCACGACCTAAGCGCGGAGTGTAGGCGTACACTCGTCAGTGCATAAATAAATTAAGTGGTGTGTCTATTGATCTTTAACCCGGCACGAACCGGGCTACTGAATGCATAAGGAACATGTAATTCTTTTACAAGTTTATATATATTTAAATAATTTTCCCAAGTTATAAAATGTTTGTGCCATGTGCATCCAAATCAATTTTTAATCATTTTCAAAATGAGTCGGTTAATTGTATTTACCAGTGTAAACTGGCGTATTTTCCCAAAAAGATTAAGTGCAGGTACTACTCGTAATAGGCTGGACTTCTCCTTAGCGTCAATAAGAGTCTCGCAAGCTTGGACGCATTTCAATCTGTTGAACAACGCTTCCTATTTATTTTTTATCCTTCTGTGGATTATTTTTCAACTGTTTGTGATACTTGATATTACAATTTTATTCGGTTGAAATATATCTTTCATTTGCTTCCGCTGTGCATTTAAATAGTGTGTTGTTTGACTGTAATGTTGCCAACCACGTCACGATACTCCCCCACCGGGCCCACCGGTCAAATGTGGAAATATCAGGGTGTGACAGGTTGGTATCAGAGCCAACGCTGAGTAAATTAAGCACTAGCCTTTTGTGTTTAATCCCAGTTACACAATTGCACATTCCAAAATTTTCGAGTCTAGACAAAGAACATAGGAACAATCCAAAATTTGTTTCAATTTATTTTTAACTTTGTCTTTCATTTTTATATTCTTGTTGTTATCTTATATTATATTGACAGGTCTAAATATGCCGCCAAGATTTTTCAGACGAAGAGGACGAGGCAAGGGGCCAATCACCGCCCCCAATGATCACGAAGCTGGGCCTTCGCACAGGCGAGCTCCTTCTGCCACTACGAGTGCTGATCCTCGAGAGAACTGGAGGACCAATGTGGAGCCCGCTAGACGGTCTGTTTCACATAGTTCAACGCCTCCTTTTCGTAACTCCTATGGGCCACAGTCAGAAAACGAGCCCGATAACCCACAACCTTCATATATACCTCTTCAGCGATCCTTTTCGCACAATTCTTTTGGTAACCCCACTCCTGTTTTTCAGGGCCGGTTTAACCCGGCGAACTAGATACAAGAATCCGTGAGTTTTAACCCATTGGGACCGGAGGATCACTTTTCCGGCGATAACGCCATGGATATGGAGGAGGACACCGACCCTATTGAGCCTGCAACCGGGACCCCCAACCATCCTATCAAGGTCTCGGATGGCTCATCTTTTCACGGATCACCCTACGGTGGTCCAGACAGTTTCCAGGCAAGGTTCAACCAGCATGAATGGTACTTCACACCTTCTCACCATTCCTCACCTCACCAGCAGCAGCAACAACAGGACCCCTCTGGGGATTCACGATTTGTGGCAGTCACGCCACCGCCTCCACCGCCACCAGTTTATCAAGCACCTCCAGAACCACTAAGGCGCAGGAGAACGGGCGCACGTATGTCTGCGCGTGGAGGGGACTTTCACTTCAGCACCCCTCACCACTCAAGTGGCAGTCATTACCCGCCACTACATGAAGACCCGCAAATGGGTGGGCCTTCAAACCCAGTTGCACCGCAGCCACCACCGATGGGTTTTGATAACCCGATTCCTGCATACACTGGTTCAATGGCGTACAACCCGTTTGAGCAGCCGGTTCACACCAACTATAATTACGCTGAAGCCGACCCATACTTGGTAGCGGCCAACTATAACGCCCTTCATCCAGAAGTACCGTATGGAGCTCCTTGGGGAGTAGGGTACCCAACTCATGGGTACCAAATACCTGCTAGACCTATAATTCGGCAATAATCGCAGCCGCCACGGTTTTCCCCACCCGAACGGGAAGAAATTCTTCAAAGATTGGACCAAGTCGAACTAGATTTTCACAGAGATCGCAGGGAGCGACAAAGTTTCTTCCAAGGATTGACAAGTTTAATAAAAGGGAAGAGCAAGAAAGACCATTGAATCCTTCAATTATTGATTGTATTTTCCTTGTTTCAGTTGAGCCCCTGCGTGGGTCTGTCTTGCTGTTTTGACCCCTGCGAGGGTATGGTTATCTTTTGAGCCCCTGCGTGGGCATATCTTTCTGTTAAACCCTACGAGGGTATGTTGTTTGTTTAAGTCCCTGCGTGGACTAGTATCTCAGTTTGACCCCTGCGTGGGTAACTTGTTCAGTTAAAAAGTCCCGTTTAGGGCGATGTGTAATCTTTTTAATAATTATTGGAATGTTAAGATTATAAATTTCATTTTTGTCATTATATGCATAAATATATTATACGTGAAATAAATAAATCAAAATCATTCCTTTTAAAAATAATCTGCCTATTTAAATATTGATTAAGAATCTTAAAGGTATAACCTAGCTTAAATGTCATTAAAAGACTTGGCCAAGATGGTAAGACCTGTTTAAAAGATTCAAATCCCTATTAACATCTGTAAACATGTTAACGCTCCTGGTAGATGTGATTCGTTAAAATCACACACGTCATTTTATAATAGGATTCTTCAAAAGATTCCTAACTAACCTGATGATATATAAATCATAAGTTTAAATCATCAATTAAGATGATCATATTTGACCATACATTGGTAATATAGTGCCTACGGGCCATACTCATTTCCATATGAGACAAAAGACAGTAGTAGTCTACGACTCTCTGTCAGAAAAAGGTAAGGAACTATGTTCAAACCTTCATGCTTTGATTCTCTGAAATCATGGTTTATGATTTAAAATGTCTCTGTGACTAGGCCTTTTGTGCTAATAATAATGTTATTGTTTCATAATTAGGATAAGTTATAATAAAATCCTAAATAAATGTGAGTAACAAATTAACCAAATCTGGTCTCTGTTTACCATGGTTAATGAATTGCCATAAAAGACAATTCCATAATAAACTCCCAAGTAAACTATTGTCATTGTCTTATGTAACAGTTCAAATTAAAATGGCTGACTCGGACGAAATTAATAGTCACCCAAGGGAAAATCAGGATAACGCCCGAATTAATATAACGGGTGCTGAACTGCGAGCGTTAGTAGACAACGCTGTTACAAAGGCCTTAGAGCGGCAGTATGAAGAATATAGTGGGACTCGAAGTAGGACCCTATCTACACCGCATTCAAAGCCTAAGACCCACTCTGAGGCTCACAGCAAGCCACCCTCCAAGAAGGATGAACCCAAGAAAGGAGATGACGATCATCACTCCTCAAATCATCATAGTGATCCATCTCAAAAGATCATGCTGAATCAAGGACCCCGCGATAAGGGTTGCTCCTACAAATACTTTGTTTCATGCAAACCCAGGGATTTCACTGGGGAGAAAGGAGCTATAGACTGCATGACATGGATGGATGAGATGGATACCGTGGTTGATATCAGCGGGTGCGCTGAGAAGGATGTGGTAAAGTTTGTGTCCCAATCGTTTAAAGGTGAGGCCTTAGCCTGGTGGAGATCGTTAATACAAGATACTGGGAAGATCCCACTGTACAATATGACATGGGAACAATTCGTTGCCCTCATCAGGGACAACTACTGCCCTCAACACGAGGTTGAAAAGATTGAGTCGGATTTTCTGTCATTGCTTATGAAGAATCTGGATTGCCAAGCTTACCTCACAAGCTTTAATACAATGTCGAGATTGGTTCCTTATCTGGTGACGCCGGAACCTAAAAGAATCGCTCGTTTCATTGGGGGTTTAGCCCCAGAAATAAAGGCAAGCGTGAAGGCCTCTCGGCCAACTACTTTCAGATCTGTAACTGATATATCCTTGTCCCTCACACTGGACGCGGTCAGACAGAGATCGCTGAGGAACACGGATTCCGAGAAAAGGAAACGTGAAGATGACAATTCACGAAGGTCAAACAAGAAGCACCGAGGAAACAATGACCACAAGAAAGGGTCTGAGTCTAAGAAGGATGGGCATCAATCTGGAGATAAGCCCAAGTGTAAGATCTGCAAGAAACAGCACTTCGGGAAGTGCAGGTTTGAATCGAACTCGCAGAATCAGTCAAGAACTTTTGCATGTGGTATATGCAAGTCCAAGGAACACAAGACCTTAGATTGCAAGAAGCTGTAAGATGCAACGTGCTACAGTTGCAACGAAAAAGGGCACATTAAGACAAATTGCCCAAAATATGCAAAGAAAGCTGATGAAGGAAAGAAGACCAATGCTAGGGTCTTTAGGATGGATGCAAAGGAAGCGGTTCAGGACGACAATGTGATTACAGGTACTTTCCTTGTAAATGATATCTATGCAAGAGTACTTTTTGATTCAGGCGCCGATAAGTCTTTCGTAGATAATAAGTTTTGCAATCTGCTGAATTTACCTGTTAAAACCTTAAGTGTAAAATATGAGGTGGAATTAGCAGATGGCACCATAGACACCGTCTCAACTGTGTTAGATGGATGTATTATATCCATTAAGAACCACTCTTTTCCTTTGTCCCTACTTCCCTTTAAGTTAGCCGGTTTTGACATAGTTTTGGGAATGGACTGGTTATCTCATAACCAAGCCCAGATTGTCTGCAATAAGAAGCAAGTGGTGATTAAGACTCCGTCTGGTGAATCACTTACCATTCGGGGAGATACCCAGTATGGACTGCCTGAGCAAGTGACTATGCTCAAGGCCTCTAAGTGTTTGAAGAAGGGTTGTGTCATCTACATGGCACAAGTGACTATTGACGAGCCTAAGCCCAAGATCGAGGACATCCCTGTCATTTCTGAATACCCTGAAGTTTTTCCTGAAGAACTACCTGATTTACCACCAGATAGGCAAGTGGAATTCAGAATCGACATCATCCCTGGAGCAGCACCTGTTGCTAGAGCGCCTTATAGGTTGGCACCAACAGAGATGAAAGAATTAAGGGCACAACTAGATGAATTGCTAGACAAAGGTTTCATTAGACCTAGTTCGTCTCCTTGGGGAGCGCCAATCCTGTTTGTCAAGAAGAAGGATGGATCGATGCGTCTGTGCATCGATTACCGTGAGCTTAATAAAGTCACAGTCAAGAATAGGTATCCATTGCCCAGGATCGATGATTTGTTCGATCAACTTCAAGGGGCAAGTTACTTCTCCAAGATTGATTTGAGGTCAGGCTATCATCAATTGAAGGTTAAAGATGAAGACGTGCACAAGACCGCATTTAGAACTCGTTATGGACATTACGAGTTCCTAGTGATGCCTTTTGGGCTCACTAATGCACCAGCCGCATTCATGGATCTCATGAATCGTGTCTGCAAACCTTACCTAGATAAATTCGTCATCGTCTTCATCGATGACATTCTCATTTACTCCAAGAGTCAGGCTGACCATGAGAAGCATCTTCGATGTATTCTGGAATTACTTCAGCAGGAGAAGCTCTATGCCAAGTTTTCGAAGTGTGAATTCTGGCTCCGTGAAGTCCAATTCCTTGGACATGTTATCAGTGAGCATGGTATCCAAGTAGATCCCGCTAAAGTTGAAGCTGTCATGAATTGGCAAGAGCCGAAGACGCCTACTGAGATTCGCAGCTTCTTGGGATTGGCAGGATACTACAAGCGCTTTATTGAAAATTTTTCAAGGATTGCTGCACCCCTAACTTCATTGACTCGTAAGAAAGTAAAGTTCGATTGGGGTCCTAAGCAACAAGAATCCATCGATATTCTTAAACAAAAGTTGAGCAATGCTCCTGTGTTGACATTGCCTGATGGAATAGAAGAATTTGTAATTTATTGTGATGCATCACACACCGGGATGGGATGTGTACTTATGCAGAAAGGCAAAGTTATTGCCTATGCTTCACGTCAGTTAAAGGTGCATGAAAAGAATTACACCACCCATGACTTGGAGTTGGGTGCCGTTGTATTTGCGCTGAAGCTATGGAGGCACTATTTATATGGTGTCAAGTGTGTGATCTATTCTGATCACAAGAGCCTCCAGCACCTGTTTAACCAAAAGGATTTAAACATGAGGCAACGACGATGGATGGAGACGTTGAATGATTATGATTGTGAAATCCGATACCATCCAGGCAAGGCAAATGTGGTTGTTGATGCCTTAAGTCGGAAGGAAAGGGTGAAACCCATCCGAATCAATGCCAAGAGCATTGAGATAAAGAATGGCTTGAACGAAAGGTTATTAGCTGCACAGAAGGAAGCTGTGTTGGAAGCTAACTATCCTAATGAAAAGCTAGGAGTAACTGAAGAACAGTTATCTCAGGGCAAGGATGGAATTCTGAGATTGAATGGACGAATATGGGTTCCAATTTATGGGGGACTTTGAGATGTTATCCTCCAGGAAGCCCACAGTTCTAAATACTCCGTTCATCCTGGAGCTGATAAGATATACCAGGATTTGAAAGCAAACTTTTGGTGGATAGGCTTGAAGAAGTCTATAGCTACCTACGTAGCTAAATGTTTGACGTGCGCGCAAGTCAAAGCTGAACATCAAAAGCCGTCAGGTTTGCTACAACAACCTGAACTTCCCACGTGGAAGTGGGAAATGGTAACGATGGATTTCATCACCAAGTTGCCAAAGACAAGGAAAGGCAATGATACGATATGGGTGATAGTGGATAGACTGACTAAGTCAGCACATTTCCTACCCATTAAGGAGACCTATAGCTCCGACATGTTGGCCCAATTGTACGTAGATAAGATTGTAGCTCTACATGGCGTACCTGTGGCTATTATCTCTGACAGAGATACTAGATACACGTCACATTTTTGGAAAAGTTTCCAACAATCTCTGGGCACGCGTTTAAATTTTAGTACGGCTTACCATCCTCAGACGGACGGACAGAGTGAGCGTACAATTCAAACGTTGGAAGACATGCTTCGTGCATGTGTGATCGACTTAGGTGGTAGTTGGGATAACCACCTGCCATTGATCGAGTTCTCGTACAACAATAGCTACCATACCAGCATTAAGGCTGCGCCTTTCGAGGCCTTATACGGTAGAAAGTGCAGAACGCCCGTTTGTTGGGCGGAAGTTGGAGATGTCCAATTGTCAGGACCGGAAATAGTCTTTGAAACGACGGACAAGATTGTCCAGATTCGTGATCGCCTGAAAGTTGCCAGGGATAGGCAGAAAAGCTACACAGATTTAAAGCGTAAACCTTTTAACTTCGAGGTAGGTGACAAAGTGTTGCTTAAAGTATCACCCTGGAAAGGAGTGTTGCGATTTGGTAAGAAAGGAAAATTAAGCCCGAGATACATAGGACCATTCGTGGTCATCGAACGTGTCGGATCAGTTGCCTATAAGTTAAACATACCTGAAGAGCTCAGTGGTATTCATAATGTATTCCACATCTGCAATCTGAAGAAGTGTTTCGCTGATGAATCACTACCACATACAGATGTGCACATAGAGGAGAGCTTGAAGTTTGTTGAAAAACCTATGTCGATCGAGGATCGACAGGTTAAGAAGCTTCGAAGGAAGCAAGTGCCTATTGTAAAGGTAAAATGGGATGCCCGTAGAGGTCCCGAGTACACGTGGGAGGTAGAGTCCACAATGAAAGAGAAGTACCCTCATTTATTTCAGTAAATCTCGAGGTCGAGATTTCTTTTAAGGGGGTGAGGATGTAACACCTCGAAAATTCACGTCCTATAATGTATTGACACGTGTCATAAGCTTGAACGTGTGAAATAATACTTTAGAGGGACTAAAGTTGACAAACATGAAAAGTATGTGAATATAAGGATTCAAATTGTCAACAATGGATAAATATAATTTACAGTAACCCTACATGATGCTCATACCTTCAAACGAATAAATCATGGATCATACGAAGCTAAATATGAAAGAAAGTGAGAGATTTCAAACTACAGGGGTTAAATGTGTCAACATGTTTAAAGTATACCTCTGAGTGACCTTTTAGCAAACCCGAAGCTTTGTAGCTGTTAATTATGCTCACTAGAATGCATGATATAAATTTCATAAAGTTTCGTTATCGTATGAGAAAGTTATGATCAAATTCGTATACAAGGGGTTAGAAGCGTCAACGATGAAGCTTATGACTTTTCGGGTAAACATGAAGTGACCAAGGACTTAACAAAGTGGGTATAAGTCTTGAAGCCCTTATACGTCAATTTGGAGGGCTCATAATGCAAGAAATAATGTCAAAACAACTTCTTATGGGCCAAGGACTAAAGCATAAAAATCTAAAATTTTGATTTGGTTCAGGAGGGCGTCGCGCGACGCGAGGGTCCCTAGGGGGGGTCTACGCGTGACGCCTAGGGCCCTCTGACTCCGAAAACTTTTCTAAGTGTCTGCCATATCCATTTTAACCGACTTACTTTGCCTTTTCTCATCACCAAGGGTTGCCTAGGCTTGCTTAGGGACATTAGGGACACATGTTGATGATCAGGGATCAATGGTAGGCTTGTGTGTCAATGATCTATGAGATCAAGAACACTATAAAAGGCCACAAGGTTGCAACATTGTGATCACACCTTTCTTCTGCATTTCTGGAGCTTTTGGGAGTTCAAGAGCAGACCTTAAGCCTCCTAATCGTGCATAGGATTTCAGTAAGTATGCTTAACCTTTCTTAGTTGAGTTTTTACTTAGTTTTAGCATAAAAGTCAAACCGTCGTAATTACCGTTTGACTTAGCGATTAATCATGATTGGTCCAGTGATTAGTTGAATTGAAGGTAGTTATAAGTTGGTAATTATGTGGGCATTAAACCCTTAAAAGGGCACCCTCTGATTCCCACTCTATCTAGACCATTTGTCGGGTCAAACTTGTTATTAAAAAGTCAACAGGATGCTTAATTTCAAATTAACGCATAATTAGCAATGTAGAACCCATACAACCTGTTTGATCATAAATATAACTCGGTAATTTATGTAAGAACATGTCTAAACATGTTCAACCCGACAATTTTCAGTAGAGACCCGGTTCGGAACCGAAAGTCGCATAATTTGACTTTTGCTTTGACTTTCAGTTCTGACCCGTTTAAGCATGTTTTAGAAATTCCTTAGAGCTTTAATTGGACCAGGTTACATGCTAGTATAATCCTCTGTGATTATACACCATGGTTCATTAGTTATCCGAGTAATATGCATGATTCCGTTAATTGCCTATATGTTGACCATTATGCCCTTTTCACCATAAAATGTGATTTTTAAAAATGTAAAAGAGTAGAAACCTTAGCTACTGATATAAACTTATACCCAAAATTTGACATCAGTTTGAGGTGTAGATTGAGAGTTATGCTCATTAGCGTAATTAGAAAGCTTTTTAGCGATTAAATGGCATAATTAGCATATAGCCTATTTAAACCTACTTTTTGATATCAAACCTCTTACCCACTGATGTGATATATTATTTTGGGATTTTTGAAGATTTTTAATAAATTTTAGGCTGAGCATAACTTAGAGTTATAAGCTTAAGTCGGTAATTGTCGATTTTGCCCTTTCGGGCTATAAAATGAGTTTTACATATCTTTTAGACCCCAAACCTTTTGCTACTGAATATATATGATAAATAAATTATTTTAAACCTTCTGGAATGATAAAAATATCAGCTTTCTATATAGAACCCGGAAACGGCTTCTAATATCATTTTCAAGCGTTTTTAACGCATAGTATGTACTAAAACTATTTTAAACATACAAGGGTTGATACCTACTGATATTTTAGGTAAGTTATAATATTTTAAACAGTAAGCAAAAGTTGTTTAACTCAGACTTTAGTTTTGAGCTTTTCGGCTTATGTGAAATTACCAAAATGCCCCTACGGTGCATAGTTTGGTTATAATTGATAAATTTCACATATATGCATTACCCTACTGTTATAACCTACTAAATTAAGTATTTTTTCTGATGATATCAGACCTGTAACTCAGGTTAATACTTGAACTCTTTTATAACCTTATAAATGACCAAAATACCCCTACGGGGCATAGTTTGAGTTTAAACTCGTCTCGGGCATAATAAAATATATCTTACTGATGTCACAACATATTTGAGGCATATTAACTTAGGAAACCTGTATATGGCTCTTATGGTTACCCGTTACGCCTCTTGCGCGTTCGGTTCGGTTTATGTAACTAGTTTGCATAAACTAACCGAAACGGGTCAAACCTTATCGTTTTTAGCTCAAAATCCAGAATGTGTTTAGATTACCCATATAAGAAAAGTCTTCAAACATGTCGGGTCTAAATCGCATTCTATTCCGGTCTTCGCTTAATCACGCGTTCGAACCGTATCATTCCTTAAAACAAATCGGTCTAAGCTTAAGCTTAACTAAAGACCGTTAGGATTCTAATAGGTTATTATAAACCTTTGTTCCAGAATAGGAGAACCGGTAAAAGCTACCCGCATTTGCTTATTGTGAATTATACTTGCAAAGGTAAATACTTTTAACTTATTTTCCCTTATACGGGCTTGGGGTACGGTATCTAAGCATACCGCTTGGTCGGGCATTAGACCTTAATCGATTAGTGGTTAAGTATTATCGAAATGACCCGTTTAAAATTATGTTTTGTTTGCTTAACGCCTTTGGGGGGTTAATGACCATGTCCCGGATATCCTTGGCATCATTTTACGAAATGGCCACGACCTAAGCGCGGAGTGTAGGCGTACACTCGTCAGTGCATAAATAAATTAAGTGGTGTGTCTATTGATCTTTAACCCGGCATGAACCGGGCTACTGAACGCATAAGGAACATGTAATTCTTTTACAAGTTTATATATATTTAAATAATTATCCCAAGTTATAAAATGTTTGTGCCATGTGCATCCAAATCAATTTTTAATCATTTTCAAAATGAGTCGGTTAATTGTATTTACCAGTGTAAACTGACGTATTTTCCCAAAAAGATTAAGTGCAGGTACTACTCGTAATAGGCTGGACTTCTCCTTAGCGTCAATAAGAGTCTCGCAAACTTGGACGCATTTCAATCTGTTGAACAACGCTTCCTATTTATTTTTGATCCTTCTGTGGATTATTTTTCAACTGTTTGTGATACTTGATATTACAATTTTATTCGGTTGAAATATATCTTTCATTTGCTTCCGCTGTGCATTTAAATATTGTGTTGTTTAACTGTAATGTTGCCAACCACGTCACGATACTCCCCCACCGGGCCCACCGGTCAAATGTGGAAATATCGAGGTGTGACACCATTCAATCGAGTGGTCACTCGATTGAGTGGCTCCGACGAGTTGTGTTTTGGTGTTTCGTTTTGCGCGCTGAGCATAGCGATGCGATTCGAGCGAGCGATGCGATAGTATTACTCATTAGTTACACAAATAACCTAACTACTATATCTAACATACAATCACTATAAATAACTTGCGTTTAGCGTTTGCGATTAGATTGCGATGCGATAGAATTGCGATTGCGATTGCGATTAAACACCTCAACATAAACATAAAACGCACAAGTAACACATAATGGCACACACACGTAAAGCAATATCCAGAACACATAATTCGAGTTGCGAATGCGATAGCGATGCGATTAACGGTAAGTCGATTAGCGATAAAACATGCGATTAAACCTCGATTATTAATTGATAATCCACATAATAAAACTAAAGTGATTAAATAAAAGAATTCGATTACAAGTCGTTAATCGTACAGTCAATAGTTAAACAAGGAGTGACAGATCGCAATTAGCAATCTTTTCTTCCTTTGACTTTGACTTGTACTTTGACTTTCCAAAAAGCGGGTTATTACATGTAAGCTCTGACGTTCAGACCTTCCATGGTTAGGTTCCAGAAGTCGGTCTTGATTTTTTGAATTTCACTGCGCGGGCAGTATTCTTTCAGGAGCATCTCTTTAAGTTCGTTCCAGGTTAGACCATAGGCAGCGTCTTCACCCAAAATTTGAACTTGCGAGCTCCACCAGGACAGTGCTTCATCAAGAAAAGAACAAGAAGCATATCTCACCCGTTGGTCAGCAACACAACCACTGATTTCCATGACGGATTCCATCTTCTCAATCCACCTGGTGATATCTAAGGGTCCTTCGGCACCGGTAAATGATCGTGAGTTACATCCCTGGAATGTTTTATATGTACATCCGTGCACTGTTCAATAATGTTAATGAAAATCAGGAATACATTACAATGATATCGTAACACATGAAATACTAAAACTTTCCGATCCTATTTTACCTGGAGGGTTTCCAATATGTGCCCCACCAAAACCTTGCCCGTGAGCACCACGTCCACGTCCCTAGCCATTGATTTGGTTAGCATTGAGCTGTTCCATGGTAGTATTAACGTGTTGGGCTATGAGTTGAGCCAACTCTTCCGGTGTGGTAGGTAGTCCAGAACCCTGTCTTGCTTCTGGCGGCATTTCGTCGTTTCTATTATTACAACAATAATAATCGCATAAGACGATAACCAAAAATAATTCAATGATTAAATGTTAGTGGACCAAACATTGCGCATGTATAATATCTACATATTAATGAGAACAACTTTTAAACCAAAAGTAAATCATTGATATTCATTATAGAAATTAATTAAACTTGTTTCCAGTACAAACCGACCATCCTTGGCATGCCTACATCGACACCCATAACAAGTTCACGTAAAATTTCCACATAATAGCCAAAAATGAAACTGGCACGCAGGCCCCAAACAAAAGAGTATCAAAAATGTCTAACAATACAACCCATCAAAACAAATAACGAACAAGCATGAACGCTTCAAACCTAAGTATTCTAACATCTCCTTGACAAGTTTCTCCAGATCCACTATCCTCCAATGCATCTGATCCCTTGCAATATCATCTAAAACCTTCAACTCCTCGTGCCCATCCATCTTTTCCTCGAGGTCCTACGCCTTACCCTTGGCTGAGTCCAGATCTTCACGCAGAGTGGCGAACTGTCGGTCGCAGTGGAAATATTGGTCTACCCTATCTCCTTTCTGCTTCTTGGAAGCAGATACCGACTTAGCGCATGATGTAGATGCGATATCCCCAGCAGGCCTAGTCCTCTTCCTACGACGATAGTAGATTAATAGTGGCATAGTAGGAGCGCGTGACTCTATGATAGGTAAAGATGACTCAAATAAAGCATGTGGAGGGATCTCAGCGACAGGCTCGATCACAGCAGCAGGTGGGACGTCTGAAGGCTCTAACGGTCAAGCTGTGATAATAGTGGCGTCCACCACTGGTGCGATACTGAGAGATCCTCTGACAATAGGCACACCTCTATTCACGTCATCGATAACTGGTACAGTGCCAGATGATCGTCCCATCTCAAGGATCGAGAGAGGAGTATCATCGTCACCATCTATCCACCCGTTTCTAGTGAAAGCGTATCAGGGGTCTACCTGGCTGGCAAAAGCAGTTGGGTCGACATGGAAAGATGAGGTAAACTCGACAGTACCAACCATCTGTGGAGTCATGATAGGTATCCCTGGTAGAATGGATCTGGGTGAAGTCTCGAAATCTGGCTCGTAACCTGAGTCGTGGATCTCGATGACCTCGTGTTTGTACGACATCTGTGACACATATATAACCGTACAAGGAAGTGTGTGATCAAAATGAATAGTAACACATAAGGCCCAAATAAACAGAAAATCACGTATGCACATAAATACATAATGGTTTTCATACATGATAAAATTTTCTATGTTTATTTAAAAATTTTGGCTTCGAGAATTTTGGACTTTAAATCTCAAAGTTCTGCAGTTGAAGTCTAGAGTTTTCTCCCGAAACATCTAGTTCGCTAACAACCATTGGTTCTGATACCAACTTCTGTCACACCCCAAAAACATCGCAGTGGAATATAAAACGTAGTGGTGACGGAAGTTGGTGCCCATTTATATCTTGTTGAATGACGCATTTAATTGTTGGACATATTGACTTATTTAAAACATGAATTATTAAACATAACATTTTAAAACACGACACAACCACCACATAGTTAAGTTGTCTTTGATCCTCGCGGATCTTATTACATTCGTCCCAGAAAGTTTAAAAGTTAGTCCAACATTTTTAAGTGACAAAACATGCATCAACAAACACAAGATACGCCATGATTCCCGAAGCCGAACTCAAGTACCTGTAGAACACGTTTAAAATCAAGTGTCAACACAAAGGAAGGTGAGTTCACATATTCAAATTTAAACAATTTGATCCTAAGGAAAAGCTTTCTAATTATGTGTTTATTATAACACATCCATATAATTTTAGAAAGTCCATTTATTTCCTTAATAAAATCCATGGGTCATCCGTCGTAAATTGAAAACTCGACATCAGGGCATTTTCCCAAGTTTTGTATATTAAATTTATTGCGTCAAGTGTTCGGACTCGTAAGTTAGCTAGACATCACGAACTATATATTTACAATATAGGGATAATCAAGGCTAGACTATAAACAGAATTTCAATTCGTCGTTTGACTTGACACGGGAAGACCGGTCACGACGGGGTTGTCAACCCGATAGATCTACCAACAATTCATCGCATGCAATACTTAAATGATTAAACGACATCATTGGCACATGGTCCATATCGAGACCATCTATGATGTCTGCCTCACGTACCATATATATATCCTACTAATAAGACAAATTTAATATAAATGGTTGTACGAAAATTTACTGAAATCCCTTAGACCAAGTAAACCCGTCCCAACAACACGGTCGGTCTTTCCTCTGAAATACCGTACCATCCCAGTTTCTCCTCGAAACATATATTTATCCAAAAACGTTTTATCTCGAAAACGTATAGTTTATCAAAACTCCGTATATTTTCAATGAAAATACATGATTTATATCAAAAGGTATGGTTTAAATATAAAAACATTATTAAACCCTTTGAGACGTATTCTTTCCCCAAAACATATACAAAACAGTAAAAAGAGGGTGTTTAGTGACACTCACCTTTGGGTGCGTATTTTTAAATAGCGCAATCCCACAGATTGATTTTCTACACGTCCTATTATATGTAGGAACGATTTTTAAATCAATATATCACAAAAATCCTAAGTTTCTCCGTTTCTTAGAATTGTCACATAACATTAGAATTTTCTCAAAAAGTTATCGTTTTTTATTATGTTGGCACGTTAATATATATATATAGGGGACCGCTAAAATGAGAACCACCTCCAGTTGTAAGAACCGTGAGAACTACACCGTACGGGGCGAGGTGGACCAAATTTTTTTTCATAAACGTAGATGCATGTATTATAAACACATATGTAAAAAAAATTCAAAAAAAAAAATGTCGGGTGTGTAGTTTTGAGCACCCAAAGTTTGCGTTTACGGGACCCGTAAATTTTATTTAAAATTTACGGTACCCGTAAACACAAACTTGTGGTGTTCAAAACTACACACACGACATTTTTTTTTTTGAATTTTTTTTTCAAATGTGTTTATAATACAAGCATCTACGTTTATGAAAAAAAAATTTGGTCCAACTCGCCCCGGATCAAAAAGTTCTCACGGTTATTACAACTAGAGGTGGTTCTCATTTTAGCGGTCCCCTATATATATATATATATATATATAGTGGAGGGTTCAAATGAGAAGAATTTTTTTGTAAGAATAAAAAAGAACAAACTTCAACCAATAATAATGCTTCATTTTACTTCATTTAATTCTTGTATTTAATATGGGTGTAAGGGTATATTGGTAAAATTAGATAGATCATTAATTGTTAGTCTTCCTTTTTAATAGCTAACTAAATTAAATTTGTAACTTATTTTAAAAAAATATATATATATTTTTTCAAAGAAGATAAAAATTAATTTAAAGTGTAGGATAAATTATGAGGTGTGTAGGAAGAATTACGAGTTGTGTAGGATAAATTTCAGTATGTGTAGGATAAATTTTCAAAAATGTGTAGGATAAATTTTGATGTGTCTAGGCAAAAATTTTAGTGTGTAGGATGATACTCTTTATGAGTAATTAATTAGTCAAAATAATAATAAATGAGATAAGAGAAAAACTATTTAATGTTTTACAATTGTACCCTTTATTCTTTTTGTTCTCAATTTAATTTTCTTCTCAAATGAACCCCCCCTATATATATATGTATATATATATGTGTATATATATATATATGTATATAATGAGTCCATATATATATTTTTAAGATTTTGCGACTTGAACAATTTTATTGGTGACCGTTATCATGTAAATCCATTAACACTCTCGTTTATACGTAATATATCTACGATTTGTGTGTCGTAATATATATACATAAACGTTCGCATAAATTATTATCGGAACACGCGTAATTTCGTTAACTTATCTATTTTGTCATTTTTAAGGCAAGTATACATAAAATATCTTATATGTATCAAATTTCATGCTCGACAAACAAGTTACACATTTAACGTGATTTTTCCCGTTTCTATCACATAAAACGCACAAGTATACATGCATAATCTAACTTTCCAATATCATGTTTAAACTTAACATATTATCATATTAAAATCACATAACACAACTTAACACATCAGGTTCGCCCAAAAAGTACCCATACTAGTGTTCATTGAAAAACGCGTATTTTAGCAATTCGGTAACGTTTTCGGGCGTCGGAAGTCACGTATGACCAAGCAAACACCAAGTAAACTTAAAATTTGTTAAAATACTTATTTATAAACTAAAAATATAAATTTACTTACTGATCTAAATCAGTTTCATAAAAATCATTCGAAAAGCCGATTTTTGACCGTTTTAACGCATAGTTTTGCGTTAAACGTTACTATAATCATCCCAAATCGGAATGACTTGATATTTTAACACAATACATGTTGTTTACTGATTAAAATAGTGATTATAATCAGATTAGTGCAGTTTTTGTGTAAGTCACATAAATAATGCGATTTCACGTATTTTACAACTCCTAAAGCACCAAGTACAACATGCAAGGCTAGTAAATATTATGACAAAGTTATATATCATTAAACACTTCAAAATAACCTTATTTTAGTGTTTGTAATCTGATCAAAATGTATTTTTGTTAAATCGCACTCAAATGATCATTTCAAGCTTTCACATCATAATGTAGGTTCACATATGTGCATCTAATGCACTCATACAACATCATTATCATCACTTATGATCTAATCATACTCTAAAACTCATTAACATCATGTTCTTACAAACATTACACACATCATCATGATCATTCAAATCATTCATAATCATTCATGCAAATATCCTTCACATTTAAGATTATATGACAACCTTTATATGCATGCATACATACATATATATATATATACATATATACAAACCTCCAAAAATTCACTTTTCATTATGTCACTTTCAAATCTTAGTTTACTTTTAGAACATTCTTTTATAACACATAATGATTCCTTCATGCATCCTACTTTTCAAGAAATCAAATAAATCAAGAAATCTTTCAACAAACATCAAAAACATAAACATCTACACATACACACACATTCACGGCCATACATACATATATGCATACACCCATTTTTATTTCATTCAAAAGCCATTTGTTTTTAGTTACAAGTTAGTGTTTAGATTCAAGAACAAGAGAAACTTTCACTATCATCTTTGTCACCATGAATCATGAGCAAGATTTGAAAGAAAATATGTTATACCTTCAAGATTCTTAGTGGGTTTTAAGAGTAGTGATGATATGAAGCCTTGTTCTTGCTCAAACCTCCTTGAAATCACTTCTAAACCTTCATGTAAGCTAGAAATCACCTTGGAATGGATATGATTCTTCAAGAAATGGTTTAAAATTCTGAAATGTGTGTGTGTTTAGGGGTGTTCGGCTGAGAATTAGAGAGAGAGAGAATGTTTGAGTGATGTTTGATCTCTGATCTTGAATGTAGTGTTGTTATGGAGAGTTTCACAAGATTAATCATTCCTTATACTCCCTAGGTGTTACAAGTGGCCTTTTTTAGAGAATCAAGAGAATGTGGGCAGCCCTACATGCCGCCACCTAGCTCTCCTCTCACATACATTATGTATACATACACATATATATATGTAAATTTGAGTTAAAAACATGTATTTTACTGAATACCGGATATTTTATCTAGCGTTTTAATCCCGTTTTAGTGCGTTTTAACTTATTTTTATCATTCTATAAAAATAATCACACAAAATTATTACTGAAATAATTACCAGTTGTCTTGACTGGCTGCGTTGACAGTATTTTGTCTAATACGTGCAGTATCGCGCGGTACGCGCTCAAACTCGAAAAATAGAGTTTTTAGCGTTTTAATTTATTTTTCCTCATGGATATGATTAAAATTACTATTCTAATCATAACGGACTATGATCTAGAGCTCCGTAACGCATGTCAGGTCTCTGCCTGACTTAGTCGTTGGAGTACTGTCTCGGAGGTATATGTGACACCCAGCTTTTCAGGCCGTACCGTACGATTGTAACACGTGTGGTGATTAGATAAGAAGGCTGTATGTGACTGATTATGATGTTTTTATATGATATTTAATGTGTTGGTGAGTGCAAACATTTATAAAAATTATGTTGGCAATGATAAAATAAATGCTTATCGCGTAACGATTAAAATGCGAAACAAACGTCGGTGACCACCCGATCAGTGTTAAAATCCTAAAGAAAGTACCACAACATCATTGTTTGAAAATGTCGACACTTCAAATAAGTTACAAATCATACTTGTCTACGACGTGTTCATGAGACACAGCAAAAGACTCTAATTAAAACGTCGTTTAAAGACATGTAACCCGTCCAGGTAAGGGTTACACCTCCTAAACCTACTACCCTGGATGACATCTCTATTCAACGCAGCTAAACATATGCATACTCTGCCAGATCTGCTAGTTTCCCGAAATACATGTAGTTTGAAAAATCAACAAAAGTTGAGCGAGTTCATGTGTAAGTGAGTATGTATAAACCTTTGTAATGTGTCTGTATGTATGAAAATCCCTGGTATGTAGCAATTAAGGAAAAAAAAGAGATCACCAATGGGTTGCAAAGCCACTGGTATGTGTGAAACGGTGCAGGAAGTACTCAAACCTAGCAAATTTGTACCGGGCCTCCGGCTGTAAGACACAGTCACCACTATGGGCCGCCCCGGCCTCATGGGTGTGGGCTCGCTACACCCAAATAGATCTATCACTCATGTCCCTCGGTCCTAACTACGAGGATTAATGGCCTTAAGTGTTGTACCCACCTTTCACATGATCTAAGCGTCTAAACCCTCCTTAAGCTAACCATACCATGTATAAAAGTGTCTGTAATTATTGTAACATGTATTCCACCCCCGAAGTATAAAACTGAAAACAGTTAAGAGAAAAGGGGGACATGAACTCACAGTAATGCGTCTCCTGTATCGTACTCAAATCTCCGGTCTCGTCAGCAAACACGACTCCCTACAATGTACTAATGTCTATTAGACGATCGGGGCGTGCCTTTGCTTAGTATGAGGGCTTTTGAGTTACGTTACTTTGATATTATTCCAGGTTGTAACTTCTTGTTAAAATAATAATAATTATTTTAACTTAAGTTTTGTTTTTAGGTTTTGGAATAATAGTTAGGCAACTATTTCGAATCCAAACTTCTCAAGTATTTTATATGCGTATTTCCTTCCTAAGGATGGGGGTATTTATACATGTACATTTGTAGTTTCGCAAAATATATTTTAAGTCCCACTTGGAAAAATATATTTAACTCATTTGTCCAAAATAACTTATTCCCAAAATATATGTATTTTTCACAAAAATAATATATTTTTACTTCCTTAGTTTCCAAAATAACATTTTACCAAAAATATATGTGTAAGAGTATTTTGCGGAATATTTCGTAAGTTACGTCTTTTCGTTTGGTCTCACAATATCAAATGTATAACTTAAACATTTATTCCGTGGCATTTCTGGTATTATTTTGGAGTTGTAATTGTCATGGTATTTTGTTAAGTTATATTATTTTACCCCTAAAATAATATAACTAGTTCACAAAATATGCAAATATTCACACAAGTGTCTTAGTATAAAATATATATTCTAAATATATATTTACCCATTTTTATTTACAAAATCAATCTCCGACACTTTGTATTTTTGTAACAAATATTATGGCGAAGTTTATATTCGAAACACAAGTTATAAAATATACTTGTAACACTTGTTTAGAAAAGTATTTTCTAAGTGTTGGAATTTTAGAAAATTTCGCCAGAGTTTCCTTCGTAAACGGAGATGTCCATGCTTATTAGCATATCATTTTCTTTTCAAAAATCCATTCAATCAATCAACAACAAGTTACTTAAACAATATTACACTAACCAAGTGCAAAAACTATGCACTTTACATAATAATATGAACTTGGTTTTTCGTAAAAACGCGTAGTAACTTAGTGGGGTGTTTAGTGGGTTTAGTTACCCTCCGAAGTGTGTTTACTTTTGTTAAAATCTCGCTCTCGGGATTTTTATATGTTCACAACTTGTGAACTTATTTTACAAAAATATCAATTTACAACATTTTCATATCTTACTAGTATTCATATACTTATTTCTTCCAAAAATATTGTATGAATCATGACTTTTCAAAAATCCGTCTTTTAACTTGGTTTGTCTAGAAAAATCCTTTGTAACCCTCGGGTCCATACAACTATCTACTTACTTAGTTCACTTATTTTTCAAGAAATCCCTTTGTTACCAAGTTTATGTTGAAACATGGAGGTGATTCTTTTATGTAGATCACTAATCACCTCCGAACTTGTTAACTTAAGTTTTTAATCTTACTTTAACAAGTTCAACCATGATGTTAAACATTCTATTACTAGCAATCATCAAATAATCAACAACAACATCAAAACAACTTTATTTTATCAAGAGTTCATCTTATTTCATCAACATGCTAGCTTTATGTGTAAGACTTTTGTCTATGCTCTTTTAGTGTTCATGTATTCTCATCATAACATAACTATTAACTACCATAAATATGAAATAAATGAAGATCAAAGGAGCTTACTACTAGCTTTTAAGCTAGGGAAGAAACACTAGAGAAAACGGGTGGATAAAAGCTTGTGGTTGAGGTCCTTCACGATCCGAGTGTTCCACACCTTCTAAAATGGCTCCTTGCACCTTGTAATACACTTGGAGTGTTTGATTGCAAAATGAAAATGGTTGGTGGGTGTGCTTGGTGTTCGGCCGTGAGTGAATGTGAGGGAGGAGTGAGTTTGAGTAGTGGAGATGATGGTGGATTATGACCCATTAAATAACTTCTAATACCTTATTATCCATTGGTTAGAATGTGTCAAGAAGTACACACAAGATTTTACTAAAACCAAGAAGAGATGTTATGGGGAATAAGGAAAATTTTCAACAAGTCTTGTGGTGGGGTCATGCATGAACCGAATCCAGCCAAGGGGGGGGGTTAAATGGAAATTCAAATGGTAAAAGGGTGATTACTTAGGTGTTAAGTGGTAAAAGTTAGTGTCTAGGGTGTACCTACCATGTCAACTCATAATCTCACAAAGTCCCATGAAAGATTATGGAAAATTTGAGAAGTCTTTGGTGAGTGGGGTCCCTAAGTGGACGGTTATAATGGGGGGAGAGGGTTGAACGAAAATTTAAATGGTGAATGGTGATTAATTAGGGGGTTAAGATGTAAAGTCTAATGTGTAGTGTGTACCATGCTTTATGTAATATGTTATAGTGTTCGGGAACCAATACTAGCTCAGAAAAAGTGAAATAATGTTTTTGACAATATTTTTGTGTTCCGGGTAATGTCCGGTTGTTCGGTTTGATACCGTTCCGTTAAAGTGCTAAGTGATATCGTAAAGTGTCCTTTATGTAACTTTTAGTGAGCCTTTTAATTCCCGACACTTAGGAAAGCATACAGGACCATTTGCCATATTTTTGCAAATGACTAGCATATTTAAATGCTGAATTTTGTTAACAAATGCATAATTTTGCATTTTAAGTGAGTTTTAGGCACTTTCCGGCACCCAAGCTATCACCTAGTGGCACAGTCTTATGGTCCTTACTCCCCTACACTCCATATTAGTGTAGTACCTTGTCTCTGGCTCGTTCTGGGCCTCAAAATAGTGTCTGTCTATGTACTGGCATTGTCAGCATGTTTCTGAGTTATCCGCTCACTGTGCTAACTGTGCTTTGTGCATCAAGTTTGTCACTAAAGGTTGTATGTAATAAATGGAGTGACAGTATGAATGTGATGCATATGTATGTATGACGCAAAAATCGTAAAGCAGTTTAATTAGCAGTTGTAATTAAGCACAGTCATTAAGCACAAATTTAATATTAATTAATTGTACGGATACCTGTAATTGTGAGGGTTGTCACATTCGTGGTGCTTGTACTCATCATATTGATCAATAGAATCACGTTAATTGTACCTTCTTGTGTTCGGTCACGTTCGTGTACGGATTCCGCACGTCACACGTTCGGTTCGCAATCGTTCGGGAGTCAAAAACCGATCCTACAACTGGTATCAGAGCAGGAGCTCGATTGCACAGATCTATCACACAGATTCGTACAGGATTTCATCAGATTCAGATCAAAAATCTCATCAGATTTGCTCAATTTCTTCATCTTTTCATATCTTCACGTTTTTATCCGAAAATTGCAAAATTAACATGGTTTTTACGGGTAAAATCGGCTAATTTTTGGATATTATATGCGAAAACACTTGATCTACAAGCCTTCAAAATTACAGATCTTAATTCTAAGCCGTTTGTGAGAAATCTAAATTTTTTTGGTTCGAAAATGTTGACAAAATGCTAACTGTTGCTGTTGCCTCTTTTCTTGATGTTCACCGGTCGGGTGGCAATCCGACCGGGTGACCATCCGACTCAAGTATCATCCTATCCATTGCATAAGTTGACTTGTTGACCTACTCGACCGGATTACCACTCGCTCGGGCGGCAATCCAAGTCAAATCACCTCACCCGACCGGGCCACTTAGTCAACATTGTCAGCATTAGTCAGTCAACTTTATCTGCAGTTCAACTGAGTTATTAATTGTAGACGGTGTGCATGTGAATTTCATTTCAGCAGTTAACAAGTATCGGCTTCATTAATAAACTACAACAGAAGGTCACTTGATTTGGTCATTGTTTGTCTTGATAACTGATTGCTTTCATGTGATTTTGTTTCAGTAGATAATGTGATCAAAAGTCAAATATATCAGTTCACATTAATTGTTTGTTGCAGTTGTAACGTGATGCACTAGAATTGATAGATTCATAATTGACGGCCATTGATTACATAAATCCAGTTTGCATGTGAAGTATTAAAGAGTATGTCGGCCACATGATAACAGCTTGCATGTGAGATTATAGTTCATTGTTGAGGTCAAAGAGTCAACATGCTACTCGATCGGCCAACATAAAAATTTTTGTCGTGTTGTGTCATCCAACGAGTGGTGACTCAAGCGAGTTGCCACCCTATTCACTGAAAATTTGATTATTGTTGACTGTTACCCAATCGGATCACCACCCACTCGGGTGGCAATCCGATTCAAAGACATCCCACCCGATTCATTTCATTTCTTTAAAGTTTGACTTTTGTTGACCCACCCGATCGGGTCACAATCTGATTCAAGGGATTTGGTTTGTTCAAAGGTTTAAGGTGCAACGAATCGAGTGGCAATCCGAGCGAGTTGCCACCCGATCCTAATCATTTCAGTTTGATTGTGATACAGGTGATTGTCAAAGAATCACATAACACATCCGGTCGAACAGCACATAACCCATCCGGTCGAACAGCATAACCCATCCGGTCGAACAACATAACCCATCCGGTCGAACAGCATAACCCATCCGGCCGAACAGCATAATCCATCCGGTCGAACAGCATAACCCATCCGGTCGAACAGCTAAGTCCATCCGGTCGAACAGCTCAAACCCATCCGCTCGGGCAGCATAAGCCCATCCGCTCGGGTTACTTTTGGCCCATCCGAACGAAGTGTATTAGGCCCATCCGAATGAGGTTACAAAGGCCCATCCGAGCGAGTATTTTTAGCCCATCTGATTGAGTGTCATTACACATCAAATCAAGTGACATTATACATACAATCGAGTGTCATTATCTGATCCATTTCTGTATTATCTGATAATTCGTTTTTTATCTGATCGTTTGTGTGATTTGTTTGCAGGTGATTTACAAGGTGCGAATTTCAAGAAGTAGATTGAAAATGTCAGGAGGTGGTGAAGAATTTTACAATACGTTTTATAATGCATTCACTTCAGAATCATCCGAAAGGCGAACAGAAACAAAAGATCTTTCAAAAGAGATTTCGGACAGTTTAAAATACGACAATATGTACGGAAACCAACAGAAACCACCGAAATTAATGAGTGTTGAAGATTATAACTGGTGGAAAAATCGGTTTGAGGGTTGGGTAAAAGCTTTTGCACATGAAAGTTGGTTAAAATTAAAACTCGGATATAAAGAACCAACAAAAGAAGGAGGAGTTTTATTAACTGATGGAGAGTTCACAGAAAAAGAAATAAAACATGTTGTAGCTGAACAAAGAATGATTACATTGTTATATCAATCAGTTAGAGAAGATATTATTTCACTACTTGAACATGAGAAAACATCAAAGGGTTTGTGGGAGGCTTTAGAAAGAAAATGTACTGGTAGTGAGGAGATTATAAAAAACAAACGTTCATTATTGAAAAAAGAATTTGATCTATTTGCATGTATGAAAGGTGAAACTGTACCACAAATGATTGAAAGATTCTGTCACCTTAAACTTGAAATGGAGAGAATTGGTGTGTTAAAAGATAATGAAGAGATCATTGATAGGTTGATAGAAGTTGTTCCGAATGAAGACGACTGGTTACACTATGTCATGATTCTCAAAAACAGCAATGATATGAGCAAGGTGACCCTAGACTAGCTGATTGAGAAGTTTGAGGGGCATGATTTAGAAATCAAGAAACAAAACAAAATAGGAAGCCAGCTGTATAAACAAAATTTTGATCTATACTACAGAGGAAACATGTTTGATCAAAAGTCAAAAACGGGATTTAGTGCTGGAAGCTCAAGGGATTCACCTCAGCAAAGTTCTTCAAGAGATTCAGGTTATCATTCAATTGGTTCAAATTCATCAAATCCAAACATAGTCCATTGCAATATCGCCATAGATCTGAAAAACTCTCAAAGTCTGAATGCAGAAGCAGCCAAACAACAAATGGTGTTTTTAGCATCTGTCTTGGAATCGTACGAAAGTCTGATCGTGGGAAAAGTTGGAAATCCAAAAATGACAAAGGAATATTATGATCAAATCGATCCAGAGGAGATGGAGCTAATGGATATTAAATGGTGCATGGCTAGCGTAATGAGGAGAGCACAACGTTTCATGGAGATCACTGGAAGATCGTCTTTGGGATCTACTGATTCGAAATTGGGGTTTGATAAGGCAAAAGTTACCTGTTTCAAATGCAAACAGAAAGGACACTTCAAGAGAGAGTGTACAAACATGCAAACTGATGAAGTTGTGAATCCATTCAAAGATGATTATTATCATAAAGCAATTTATCATCGCAACAGTGGATCATCAAATGTGAATCAAAAACAGATCGGTGAAGGGTCGAGGGCGATGGTTGTTATTCAAAATGACGAAGGTTATGACTGGATTCAAGTTCTTCCAGAAGAAGATTATGTTGGATCTGCATTTGTAGCCGAAGTGGATCAAGATAAACTGTGGAAAAGAGATAGTGCGAGATATGAGATCAGTAAATTGAGTGCTCCATTCAAAAAAGCTCGGAGAGCCAAAAGATGGAATGCTGAATTGGAATGTTACATGGATCCACAGGGTAATCCAGTGGTTGATCCGTCAAAGGTAGATTTTGATGCAGTAACAAATCTTTTTCTAGATCAGGACACTTATCATACAAGAAGGTAATCCGAAAAAGGTTATGAAGCTGATCTGATGAACAAAGTGAAAGAAATTTTTGAAGCGAGTCTACCAAAGGTGGTAGAAATGAAAAAGAGGAAACAAGTGGAACTGGAAAAGCTGATAGAGGAGATGAAGAGAATGGCAGAGGATGCTGATGAGGAAGAACAAAAGAAAGAAGAAGATCAGAAGAAGAAAACAGAAGAATCACAGGTGTAGAATGAAACTGAGGTAACTGAATCTTCTGAATTATTAAATGATGAAAATGTTGATAAAACTGAAGATAAGTGCAGGAATTGCATAGAAATGTGCAAAGTTTGTACTGAGAAAGATGAAAAGATAAAAACAAAAGATATTGAAATAAATAAAATTGAAAATGTTTTCAAAATAAAATGCAAAGAAATGCTTGAAAATGAAGAAATTTTGAAACAAAAGATTGAAAAGCTGACACTGAAATGTCAAGATTTTGAGAAAGAAAATGAAATTTTAAGACAAATGTGTACAGCAAAATGTGTAGGTTGTGTTGAAAAAGATAATAAGTTTCAGGATTTTCAAAAAGAGTATGATAATTTGAAATGTTCAAGTCAGAGGGTACAAGAAGCTTATGATACTTTGAAGAAACAAGTCAAATGTTTTGATGAAAGATTGTCTGAAACTTTAACAACAAAGGAACTTTATGAGAAAAAGTTTAAAGAAAAGCAACTTGAATTAAACAAGTGTGTTGATGAAGTTGCTAATCTCAAACAAGTTCTGGTTGAAAAAGAAAAGGTTGTTACAAAACTTCAAAGTTATCATAGTTCTTCATACATTCTCGAACGCATTTTCAACATCACACCAGATGACAAAGATACTGACAAGAATAAAAAGGGTATTGGTTCAGAATATCATCAGGTACCACCACCATTGAGAAATAAGTATACTTTTTATGATGAGGAAAAGGTGGCAAAAGGTCTGAATATAGTTGACCAATTACCTGAAAGTATCGATGTGACTTACGCCAAATCTGATAAAGCTGATGATTCAGAGGTGGTAAGTAAGGTTGTTGAAAGCGTTTTGAAAGATGAGTCTATCAAAGGTAAGTCTGTATCACAGGATGAAAATGAGGGAAATTTTCATGATGGTTATCTTAAACAGTCAAAATCTGAGAAAGTTGTGAATGATGATCCAAAAGGATTGGCTTATACCATGATTGGATTGGACAAATTATTCTCGGATAACGAGTTCCCGATTCAGAATGTGATTGCAGATAAAATTGACAAAGTGTTTAAACTGGTTGAGATCGAAAAGTCAGAAATTTCAAAATTTGCTGGAAAAAGCAAGAAAACTTTTTATAACAAACCTGGTTACAAAAAGAAGAATATGAAAGCAGGGTTGGGTTATAAAAAGAAACAAAATCAAGATAAAAGGTTTGAGAAGCAAAATTTTCAAAAGAAAATGAATTTTGTTCACGGGAAAAGTTCGGAAGAAGAGAAAGAACTCCAATGTAGACGACAGTCTAATGAAGAGTTCTATGCTCAGAAAAAGCAACAACAACAGGCTAAGGATGTTTCGAGGAAAACTTGTTTTAAATGCGATCAAACTGGACATCTTGCACGAAAGTGTCCAAACCCAAAGCCTGTTGATGTTGAAAAACAGAAATCTGAGGATGTGAAACAAAAGTCTACCAGATTTGATTCCAAACAAACTTGGAGGTACAACACAAACAAGTTTGCTTCGAATCAAACTTGGAAATCAAAACAGACTAGGTTTGATTCAAGACAAACCTGGAATTCTAATACACCTAGATTCAAAACAACACAAATTTGGCAAACATCGGTTGATATGACAAAACCAAACCAATTTTGGAAACCAAAAGTTTTTTATCAAAATCAAAATAATCAAAACGAGTCACGATTTTACAAGAGAAGTGCTTCAAAAGGATAGAACTGGGTGATTAAGAAACAAGTGACTTCTGTGAATGAAGAAAAAGTCAAAGTCAAAGTCAAAGATGAAAAAGTTTTTGTACGAGATGACAAAGATTTTCCATCATTGAATGAAACTTATTGTGTTGAAATGCCTAAGGTCAAACAGACCTGGGCTAAATTGTTCATGTAATTGAATTTTTGTGAATGTGCAGGTGCTCATGAAGTTTGATTGTCAAGAAAAAGAATTGATGAGCAGCCTGGCACAGAAAGAGAAGGCTGCTGAACCCTGGTTTAGTTAAACAGGGAGTTTATCGGTTTTTATACATAAATAAACCATATTTCAAAAACCCTAAAAACTGAAAAATTTTAAAAAAAAACAAAAATATGTTTTATTTTTGTCAAAAAGTTTCAAAAATTCCAAAAATATGTTGATTGAATATGCCGAAACCCTCACGGCGGAACAAACATGATTACTTTCACAAGATTGAAAACGGTTTTCAAACTGTCAAAAATCAAGGGGTTGTAAATCATGGGGGTACGTTATATTTTTTGCAAAACAGAGCATTAGATGCAGAAAATGGATGGCGAGACAAAGCTATCAGTATTAGGTTGTTAAATTTTCTTTAAATGGTTTTGCATTTTAGGGGGATTAAGAAAATGTCAGAAAATCCTAAAACATTAGAAAATTTGAAAAAACCAAAAACATGATAAAATTCAAAAATGAGTTTTTGTGTAAAAAGAGGAAATGATAGTACATCAGTAGACAATCACAGTACGCTAAAGAATTGGAATGTTAAATATGTGATAAACGGTCTCACTGATGATATGCCAGTAGGTTTTTACACGCTTAGTAGATTATTTTCGAGATATAAACCTAAATATCAATACTTACTTATCTCGTGGGGAACAACTCTCGGATATATGGGTAACCCCCGAAATCTTGTTTGAGAGATTGCCTGATTCTGAGATACTAGGTCTTTATACTGTTTGATATCTGGGGTATTATACCTGGTCTTCTTATATTGCGGAAGCAATGGCCTAGACCTCGTATAATACTTTACGCGCTTTAAAAAGCTCACCCTCTGCATAAAAATTGATAAAATATCGAAAGATACGAATCAATTGCAGTTGAGGAAAAGATTCCCTAAAGGGAACACACCAAAAGTTGAGGCTTCATCTCTTTGACTGAATGAAAGTTCATACCTGAGCTCTCAAGGTCTCGCACTAACCCAGAATACAGATGTCAAATTGGTATACTCACCTATAAGACTGAATCTAGAGAATTTTGATACGGGAGTATATTCTGAGGTGGGACACGCGAATAAGTTAAGTCCTTAAAACACTAATTCCGTATCTCGAATCAGTTGAACTTTGTGTGAAAATTTAAGTAGATCAGTATACTGACAATCTAAGTGAATTGTTTAGAACTTAAAGTGTTTAAAGCTCAACGGTACTAGTGATTTGTCATAAACGGATATGATCCTCTGACACAAACTCAAACAAAAATATTGTCTGTAAATATGTTTGTAAATATTTCTTTACTGCTTTATATTTCAGAAAACTACAAAATGATTTTGATTTCTGCTTTATTTTCGACAACCGATGTCTGAATGCTGAGTTTCAAAATCTAAGTATGCTGATCGTGTTTCTGAAAAATAAACAAGTTCATTAAGTTGAAACTTGAAATTTTTAATCAAAAATCAAAAACAGTTTGTGAAATCTCCAAGGTCATTAAGTTGGACTTGGATGATTAACTGTGAGGGAGTTGGATGCTTAAATTGTTAAAATCTGTTGAATAGAGCCAGTTTTCTATCCTAGTGGCTGAAACTGCCAAATCTATAAAGCATTTTGATAGGGGGAGAGAATCAAGTAATCCTGGATATATTCATATTATTATATTTAGAGCCATGATCTTGATTTAAAAAGTTTTAAAAGAGCCAGGTTACGATTCCTGGATAACTGAAAATGCTTTCACTGTAAAAATATTTTTGCATATGTTGAAAGAGCCAGGTCATCAATCCTAGACATTCAAAAGTTGTTACTTATAAATGTTTGAGTGTTGCAGATGCTATTCCAGATTACGATCCCGATAGCCGAGTCTAAGGGGGAGTCTGAAGACGAGCACGACGCAAGGGGGAGCTTGTATCCGGAAAGCAGGTGTCGATCCCAAAAGCATGGAAGCTTGACGAAAGGGGGAGCCTGAAGAAAAGGAGTCTAACCGAAAGGGAGAGCAACGGAAGTCGAAGACAGATCCACGGGGAGTCTGTTCAAGAAAGAGGGAGACTGTGGTTGTTGATGATATCAAACCTTCAAGAAGACTCAGAGAGAGAGAAAGACAAGACGCTACGAGATTGACTGCGACAATATCCAAGGTGGAGTCTGTTAGTGCAGTATGTCTATCGTCTCCGTCAATCAGAACCGTAGCAAGTCACTGAAGAAATCTAGGCTTTATTATGTATTTTGTAGTAAAATGGGCAAGGTGGCAATCTTGTAAATAAAGGGAAATCCCTTATGCCTTGTGCCTATAAATAGAATCCTTAGGGTTAGGATTTAGAACTTTTGAAGACTTTTGCTATTTTGGAGCTTTGAAGATCTAGATCTAGAGAGAGAAAGTCTAGAGAGAGAAAGGTGATTCGTGGTGCTTTTACTTGTCATATTGATCAATAGAATCACGTTAATTGTACGTTCTTGTGTTCGGTCACGTTCGTGTACGGATTTCACACGTCACACGTTCGGTTCGCAATCGTTCGGGAGTCAAAAACCGATCCTACATAATACATGGAAAAGTGCTAGTTGTCACAGTATCGGTGTTTATTAATTTGGCAGCGGAAATTAAACATCAAGACCGTAGTTAGGAAATAGTTTATCAGAGTTAAAACACCCTACTTTTATAAATAATAAATACATGGGAAAAACCCAAGTTTTCGTTAAGATATGTTTATAGGGATAAACCCTAATTTATTGAAATAAAACTTCTTTCTTATTTAGGTAACTTTTATAGCCACTTTTCCAAGCATTCAGTGCTCTCCAGCTGGCTTCTATTTGACTTTCATATTTTGTTACCTGAAACGCGTTTTAAAAAGTTTTATCAGAAAGAAATACTGGCGAATGCATCCCAGTTCAATCAAAACAGGATTTTATATCTTTACAGTATTGAGAGCAATTACAATGTTTTTATCTACCCAATTACCACCCACGTACTGTCAATCCTGACTTGTGGTCATGCTACTACTCACAGTGTAGTAACAAGTAATGTATACAAAACCCTAACATACCGACAGTAATTGTAGAATACATAGACTCAATTACTGTTAAATTTACTTTAAAATAATTGAGGTTTTGTAAAAACAGTTTACAAAAGAAGATGTACTCACAAATAGTGAGAAAAAGTAAATGTACTCACATTGCTGTTTTAGATAATACTACTACTTTCTGGTGACTTCCTGGTTATAATCTATTAAAATTAAACAATGCACACGTGTTAGTAAGATATCCCAATTTACATTAGCTATACCCCCGAGACAGAGCTACAACGACTGAGTCAGCCAGAGCCTTCACATGCGTTACAAAGCTCTAGATCAATCGCGCAGAGTAACTAATATGTAACCGGGGTTATAATACTTACAACGAGGCAGAGCTTCGCTTTCTAGGGTTATAATACCCAAGAGTTTTATCTGTTATATATTGAGAGAGAAAGAAAATTTTTGAACGAGATTTGAATGAAGCAGAGGCCTCCTTATATAGGCTGGTCGACGGGCGGCCCGCGAGGGCCTAGGCTAGATCCTAGCCTCGGTTAGTCACCAGTATAGGTTTGCCGGGTGTAGTGCCACGTGGCGGAACCGGGTGTGGCCTGGTGTCACTGGATCGCGGCCCGCGACGGCCTGGCTTGACCTGGTCGCGCCCCGCGAGGACCTTGAATATTTGTTTTTATTTGATTTTTAATAATATAAAGGTATATTAGGTCCGTTTTTCGTATATGGGGTGTATTTTAGGACGTATAGGAGTATTTTAATGGTTTTTTTTTTTTTGAGAGTTGTTATACTATGGTTTCAATTTTATTACCATTTTCATCCAAAAGCAAAATTTTTGCTCAGATTTTTCAGTTAATATCAAACTTTTTTTTAATCTTTTTCCTCTCTTTTAATGAATGGCAAAATAGTCAGATTTTTTTAATTTGTTATAATAAAACATTAAAAGACCGCTTTTCCCTTCGTTAAAAGGGAGAAAAAATAAAAATAAAGTACAAAAGAAAAAACTGGATGTTAACTGAAAAATCTGACCAGAATTTGATTTTGGATGAAAATGACAACAAAATTGAAACCAGAAGCACCCAGATTCAAAATGTTTAAGTTTTGGACTAAAGTGGCAAAAATGACCAAACCTAAGGGACCATTTTGGCAGTTTACTCTTTTATTTTAGTTTTTTTGCGCTTCTTACGTACATATGACTAGGTTATATGTTTTAATCTTTTCCTATTTATTTACACAAGTATAGGATATATATATATATATATGAGTAAATTGCCAAAATCGTTTCTGAGGTTTGGGCATATTTGTCATTTTCATTCAAAACAATTTATTTGTACCAAAGAGTGGAAAAACTATCACTTTTGTGATTTTTTGACATTTTCATCCAAACGTCTAATTTGCTTTATTTTTTCTATCAAACATTTGGATAGAAATGACAAAAAAATCCCAAATCTCAGGGACGATTTTGGCAAAAAAGTCAGACGTTTGGATGAAAATGGCAAAAAATCCCAAAAATGAAGGACTTTATAATACAAAAAAAAATTGTTTTGAATGAAAATGGCAAACGCCTAAACCTCAGGGATGATTTTGGCAATTTTATATATATATATATATAGGATCACGCTAAAATGAGAACCACTTCGAGTTGTAAGAACCGTGAGAACTACACCGTACGGGGCGAGGTGGACCAAATTTTTTTTCACAAACGTAGATGTGTGTATTATAAACACATTTGTAAAAAAAAAAATTCAAAAGAAAAAAGTTTTTGAGCACCACAAGTGTGTGTTTACGGGTACCGTAAATTTTCCGGTAGGATTTACGGTACCCGTAAACACAAACTTGTGGTGCTCAAAACTACACACACGACATTTTTTTTTGAATTTTTTTTACAAATGTGTTTATAATACACGCATCTACATTTATGGAAAAAAAATTTGGTCCACCTCGCCCCGTACGCTGTAGTTCTCACGGTTCTTACAACTCGAGGTGGTTCTCATTTTAGCGGTCCCCTATATATATATATATGGGGCGCTAAAATGAAAAGCACCCCTAGTTAGGAGAACCACGAGAACCACTTTCCAACCAATGATCTTTGGAGATGGATGGATGAGATTAAAAGTTATAAAAACAATACTAAATTCTTTATGTCTTATTATGTTTTTAATATTTAAATGTTAAAAGGGAAGTTAGTAAATTTGGTTGTTTTGTCTTATTGTATATATTGTTTTTTATTACTTTTTTTTATTACATTAATGAATTAAATGTCATTTTAGTCCCTGTGGTTTGGGCCATTTTGACAGTTTAGTCCAAATGTTTCATTTTTTACCTGTGGGTCAAAAAAGTTTCACCGTTGCCATTTTAGTCCACTGGGTTAACTTCAGGCATTTTTTCTGTTAATGAGAAGATCAATTCAGTCATTTTATATGTAATTCTGTTAAATAGAAGTGCAATTCAGCCATATAAAATGACCGAATTGGCTTTCTCGTTAACAGAAAAAATGGATGAAGTTAACCTAGTGGACTAAAATAGCAATGGTGAAACCTTTTTAGACCCACAGGTGAAAATAAAACCTTTGAACTAAACTAGAAAAATGGCCCAAACCATACGGACTAAAATGGCATTTAACTCTAAATTAATTGTTTTTTATTAAAATAATATTTTTTAATTAAAAAACATTTTATAATCTAATTTTTTTTACAGAATTTTTTTTTTGTCAGGATTTAAAAAAAACGTTCTTACGAGCCAGTTTTTTATGAACCGTTTTTTACGCCCTGTTTTTTACGCGCCGTCTTTTACGCCCCGTTTTTACGCGCCATTTTTTACGCCCCGTTTTTACGAGCCGTTTTACGCCCCCGTATTCACGCCCTGTATTTACGCGTCGTTTTATAACCCGGTTTTTTTACGAGCCGTTCTTTACGCCCCGTTTTTACGCGCCGTTTTTTACACCCCGTTTTTTACGTGCTGTTTTTTTACACGGCGTTGTTCACGTCCCGTTTTACGCGCCGTTTTTTTACACACACGTTTTTAAACTTTTTTTATGGTTTCAAACTTTTTTTACAAAAACTTTTTTACGGATTTAAACTTTGATTTTACAAAAAAAAACTTTTTTACAAAACCTTTTTTAACAAAGAACAAAAATTTATACGAAAATTTATTTTACGGTTTTAACATTTTTTTACTCAAACTTTTTTTACACACGTTTTTTTTACGAAAACTTTTTTTTTTTGGTTTAAAAATTTTTTTTTACAAAAACTTTTTTACCAAAAGACAAAAATTTATACGAAAACTTTTTTACGGTTTTAACCTTTTTTTTACAAAAACCTTTTTTACACACACGTTTTTAAAGTTTTTTACATTTTTTATGAAAACTTTTTTTACGGTTTTAAACTTTTTTTTATAAAAACTTTTTTACAATTTTTTTTACGAAATAATAAAAATTTGAGAAAGAAATATGAAGAGCGAGAAATTGAAAAGACTTTAAAAATAGACTTTAAAAAGGAAAGAGAGATGATTTGATGGTTTTGATTAAATGACTATATTGCCCTTTTGGTTGTCATTATCTGATTGGTGGAGAGTGGTTCTCGCGGTTATCACAATTGTGGGTGGTTTTCATTTTAGCGGCCCATATATATATATATATATATATATATATACATATACATACAAGGGAAGGTTCATTTGAGAAGAAATTTATTGTGAGAAGAAAAAGAAGAAATGGCATATTAGTAAAATATTATTTCATTTATAACTCATACCATTAATTTTTTCTATTTAATTAATTAGTCAACTAGTCATTAATTATCCTACATATAATCTACAAAACCTACACATATCAAATTTTCCTACATATACCCTACACATTATAGAATTTTATCCTACACAATCGAAATATATCCTACACACCTAGAAATATATCCTACACAACTCGTAATTTATCCGACACAACTAATAATTTATTCTACACTTTAAATTAAGTTGTTTTTTTTTTTTAATTTGGAAAAAGTATATATATTTTGAAAATGAGTTACAAGTTTAATTTAGTTAGTTATTAAAGAGAAAGAATACAAAGTAATGATTTATGTAAGTTTACCAATATACCCTAATATTAAAATTAAATGCAAATATTAAATGAAGTAAAATGAATCATTCTTATTGGTTGAAACTTCTTCTTTTTTATTCTTACAAAAAAATTCTTCTCATTTGAACCTTCCACTATACATGTATATATACATGTATATATACATATACATGTATATATACATATACATGTATATATACATATACATGTACACACATATATACATACATACATACATATATATATATATATATATATATATAGTCTTAGGATCCTGTAAAAAGAACATTTTTCGTGAGAAGTGTGACAAGGCATAAAAATTCATATGTAGACATCATGTTTTGGACTTGAGGATAATGTTTTGTGTTGTTTTGGCAAGAAAAACACTAAACATAACAATTTAAGCCATAATGCAATGAATTCTAGGCTTAAAACTTAAAACACCATGCCAAGAACGATAAATGGTGTGTTTTAAGTGTTAAATAGTGTGTTTTAAATTTCACGTCCATAATATGTTGCATTGTGTTTTAAATTATTATGTTTGGTGTTTTTCTTGCCAAAACAACCCAAAACATCATGCCGAAGTTCAAAACATGATGCCTACATGTCAATTTCTATGTCTTCTCACACTTCTCACGAAAAAGGTCCTTTTTATTGGGAACACTAAAAATGTGGAGAACGAGAGAACTATGCATTTTACATGTTAAAAATCAATTCTTTTAAATGTTTTTTAGAACTTTTGCATATAAATACATGTATAATTTTTTTTTAATGAAAACAATTCACAAACCAAAAAAATAAAAAAAGAATGTTTAAAAAACAGTAAAAAAAAGGTAACTTTTTTTACAAAATGATTTTTTATTAGAATAGCTTCTACATATTTTTAAATGCAAAAGTTACAAAAAAAGTTAAAAAAAAAATTTAGCATATTAAATTAAATTTTTATGATTTTTTAAGATGTTAAATGAATTGTTCCTTGGTTCCCCACTTTTTTAGTATCTTCCAATTAACCTCACGAAATATATATATATATGTTTGTTTTTTTGACTTTTAGGAGATATTACGTGTATGCCATCCTTTTTATTTTTAATTTTTCTATAATTGAGAAATAGTTGGTTCATTTTGTTTTGTTTATACTTGGAATATATAGTGCTCTACATGTATCCCTCTTCTAGGTACTAGACTAGGCCTGTAAATGAATCAAACGAACACGAACATAGGCATGTTCATTCATTTAATTTTAACTGAACATGAACACGAACACGAATATATAATCGAACACATTTTTTTGTTCATGTTCGTTCATTAAGAAATCAGGCATTTTCGTGTTCGTTTATGTTCGTTCTTTTAAAGATTAAACGAAAGTTCACGAACATAAACGAACACAAACGAACATAAAAAAATAACTGAACATATTTGAATAAACATAAATTAACATGATTGAAGAAACAAGTCTAATATATTACATTTCATCCGAAAACACATCTATATAAGGGTTCACAGATATACTAATTAGTTATATTTATATAAGTAGTTAGAAAACCTAATATTGATATAAATATAACTATTTATGTATTTATAAAATTTAAACGAACGTTCACGAACATAAAAGAATGTTCATGAACATAAATGAACGAACATAAGGTGTGTTCATGTCCGTTCATTTAATTAAAGGAACATATTTTTTTGTTCATGTTCGTTCGTTTATTAAATAAACGAACATAAACGAACTTCCCTCCGAACACATCCTTTCCACGGTACCTTTCTTGAAAAATATTACTGGTCTTTCATTAGTAATGGAGTTTTCAATTTGAAATGATTTTCAGGATAAATGTAATTCGAATAAAACTCCAAGACAAGGGATAAGGTTGTGGTTTTTGCCCGCACTAGCAGAAATTCCAATTGAGTTGATACTAGAGCCAAAAGAAAACAGATTTGACATAGATGTAAAAAGAACCGAAGAGGTAATTAGCAAATTAATTTCGAGGGTATTTTTGTCATTTCATATATGGGTAGGTATATTTTCGTCATTTCACCAGGTACCGGTAATTTTATTATTTTACTAGAACCCTAAACCCTAAATTTTAGAGGTAAAAACAACCGAGGAGGTAATTAGCTTATATACCCTTTTTGGAGGGTATTTTGGTTATTTTACATATAGGTAGGGGTATTTTATCATATTACATATATAGGTAAATGTAGATGATTTTAAAGCCAAATCACATGTTAATACATCAGGGTTTTGTGTGCGTTTACGCGGTGACCAAAGGCTCGGCTGCTGGCCGTGCTGGTCTGCGAAAGTTGTTTGAAAACTCGATTGAGACGGGCCACATAATGGTGATATCAAGGCTAGAAGGGAAAAGTGTCATGCCAACAATGGCTATGTCTGACGGTTTGCTAGTATGTTGCGACCACAATGATATTACAGAGACTTTTGTTGGGGCTGTGGACCCGCTCGAGACCATACAACTTCATATCATGTCATGGTCTACAACTCAAAGTGGCTCGAGAACACAACCAGTTGGTGTTGCGACTCTAAGGCCTCCGATGTGACACATATGTACAATTCATAAACTCATTGGTGTTGCATGTTATCTAATTTGAACGAAGTGATAGTGAATCATACTCTTAAAAGTTGATAGGAGCATTCTAAACTTCATAAAATTTGAAAGAAGTATACAATAGTAAATTTCATGTTACTTGTATGGTCCATAAGTGTGAGAAATTTTGTATATAATTCTGTTTTTCACTAGAGCGTAACACTTAATGCGAATTGACAAATTTTCACTTATTTTTAATATACTTATAATATTTAAAACTAGATAAAAAGCTAAAAAATAAACAAATTCCCAAACACCACTTTCTTCCCCTGGAAATCAAACAGTCATCACCTTTTCAACATAGGTGGATTCGATCGAAACTCTAAATGAGAGGTGGGAGGAGCCAAGCCAATCTGGCCACGGTGATATGTTGTGAGGCTCTTCAATGTGGATCAACGAGAAATTGTTATCTTGTTTCTCTAAAAAGATTGACCATAAGACTACATGTTGTGGAAGGGGTGAGCGACCCCCACGAGCCCGTAGGCTGCCACTCGCTCGCGAACACCGCAATGCGGTTAAGCTCGATTTTGAATTCGTTCATCCATAATAATTATGAGGAATCATTTTCATCCATAATATGTTGTGGAAGTAGGTGTCGGTCTCACCATTTGTTATTCGTTCATCCATAATAATTAATAGGAATCATTTCATGTAAGAAAAACTAGAATACTGATATGTGCTAGTAAAAGGAGGAACATCAATGACACTTCAATGCCCGATTTTGAATTCTACAAACTAAACAATTTAGGATGTAAAGATCATAGAAAGTTTTTTATGTTCAAGGATATCTCGGAAGTGCTCGAATCAGAAGGTGAAAGCGATGCGAAGAAAAATAGAATGGCTATTGCATATCTCTTTCAAGCAATACTTGAAGAAATTGTTCTTCAGGTTGCTCATCATAAGAAAGCAAAAGATATATGGGGTGATTGTTGGTTAATCGTTGATCTCGTTAGTATAGTAAAAGTTAGTTTAGAAATTCAATTAGTTTAGTTAGGGCCTAAAATGTAAATAGTTTATAGTTTGTGTAAATAGTGTATTAGGGTAATATAAAGTATAAACCAATGCATTACTGTAACATTCCTAAAATTTTTATAAAAGATATAAAAACTTATGTTATTAAAAGAATGCATCATGGGTAAGTTGACCAATGGAAATATGAGATATTTTGGGCAAGCGTATGAACCATTTAATAATTATAAAAATACTTTATATTTGAACCTACTCCGTTTTTAATGAAACTTGGTTCAAAATGTAGATAAGATTATTCTCGTTCTAAAGACATATTCATTGTTTTATAAAACGTCATATTTTAGAAGTTATACGCGCCAAATGAGTAAAACAGTTGAATTAATTATAATATATAAACTAATAAAATAATAATAATAACAACAACAAGTTACGTGTATGTGATAATAATATAATAATAATAAAAAGAAAAGAATCTAACTAAATGTACATGTGTGCATGACAATGATGAATTTAGTGTAGGCGGACATCTATGCGTGAACTTCAAGATTTCAACCATCATATAAATAGGAGTTGATGTTCAACAATTTCTCACAACTTTCCATCTTTCTATTTAGTCCGTCTACTCTCTCTCTATATATTATTATATTTTTATTATTTCACCCATAATAATAATAAAGCTCTGTCCCATTTTAAGTGTTTTAACCCTTGATCACTAATACCCTGTCCAAGTGACGTAGGATCCCGTAACGTATGTCAAGGCTCTGCCTAAATTCGTTGGGGTTCTGTCTCGTGACGTAGGGATAAAAGTAGAATTGGGTCACTATACTTAATGTGAGTACAATATATATTCTATTAAATAATCCAGGAGTTGTATCAAGATATATCAACCCTCCAAAAATATTTCTGACACCCCTAATATATTTAGAATATCCCTATATGTTTTCTAAAATACATCCCATACGTGAAAACCGAGCCCGAAATATAATACAGTATTAAAAAAAAAAAAAAACAAGAAATAGTAAGTTGAGACGGGCCGCGTAGACCCACCTCAATCCTTACGCGGGCGGTATGAAGGTTAAGACCTGATCCCTTTGATTTTATTAAGTTCAAGCGGGCCGCGTAAGCTAACCGTTAAGCTAACGCGGCCCGCGAGGGACTAAAAAGGTGGTGCAGCCCGGTGCGGCCACGTGTCCCAACACCCGTCAAGCCTACACATCGACTCAGCCAAGCTACACGTTGACCCGGAGTCAACGCGGGCCGCGTAAGCCCTGCTCTCATGTTACGCGGGCCGCGAGAGAGTCCAGTATCCGCACTATATAAAGGAGGCATCGGTTGTCCATTTCAATTCGTTCACAATTCATTCTCACTCTCAAAATTCTGAATTAGAGTTATTATACTCGGGTATTATACCCCTAATTAGCGAGGTTCTGCTCCGTTGTAAGTATTATAACCCTAGTTTCGTAATAGTTACGCTGCCCGATTGATTTAGGGTTCCGTAATAACTGTCGTGGTTCTGCCCGACGTAGTTATTGGAATACCGTCTCGGGGAGGGTATCATTAATATTTTCAAAAGGTTATGATACTAACCTATGTGCATTTGTGTAAATTATACATTATTCTCAGGAAACCCTTACACAAAGTCTAAGATAGCAATGTGAGTTTATCCTCTTTTTATTAATGATTTTGAAATGTTTTACAAAACCTTAAATGTTTTACAATGTGATTAAGCGGTGATTGAGTCTTTGTAGTTCTTCAATTACTGCCGGTATTATGGGGTTTTGTATACAAAATTTACTACGAGTAGTAGTAAGTCTGAATGACAGTGCATTACCATTGGACGACGAGTTAGCCAATGGGTAATTTGACCATAGCCATAGATCCGGTCGAGTGGCAAATACTGAATGAGTAATTGTGTAGAAATAAACAATGTGATCGCTCTCAATACTGTTTTAATTGATAAAATATTTCTTGATTAAACTGGGATTCACTCACCAGTATTTCCGACTGACAAATGTTTTTAAAACACGTTACAGGTAACACAATGTGAACAACCAATTAGTGAAAAGCCAGCTGGAGAGCACTGAAAGCTTGGGAAAAATGTGGCTATAAAAGTTACCTAATAAACGATGTTTTAAATTCAATAAAATGGGATTTGTCCCTATAAATGTATTGAAATAAGAAACTTGGGTTTTGCCGATGTGATTACTAATATCAAATATGGTGGTTTTACTCTAATAAACATTTCCTAACTACGGTCCTGATGTAAATTCCGCTGCAAGATTAAATAACTGATACCACCAAACTCTGAGCTCGCGGCCGCCCGTTCCCGGGACAGATAGGGATCGGGGGTTGTGACAGAAGGTGGTATCAGAGCCTAGCCACTGGTTCAAGCCAAAGAAGTGTTCTGCTGACACTTAAATTTTAAATTATGTGTTAGGAAATAACTTATGTGATTATGTGTTTTATATTATTTGACTATTTGTTAGTCTACAGTATGGGTAAGCAAAGAATTTCGGACATCTATCGTCAATTAGATAGTTCATCAAAAGATAAGGGAACCTCATTTCAACCAAATCACTCAGGATACTCAGCAGATATTAAGGAAGGAATATTTATTCGTAAGGCACAGTCTGAGAAACCATTTACCACTAAGAAAAGAAGTTGGATTATTAGCAAAAGTCGAGAGAAAATAAAGAAGTCACAACCAAAGGGAGCGATAATCAATCAGGAAATAAATGCACGAACTCAGGAAACAGACAATAACCCACTAGAGAAAAATGAATTAGATGAACAATGGGTAAATCTCCATATGTTAGCCACTACAACAGTAAATGCTAACTTATATTGAATAGTCGAACGGCCAAACCAGTACCAGTACCCATGCCGCCTATGAGCTAGAAACTTTAAAAGGAACTTCGCTCATTAGATAACAACTTAGTAGAGACAGGAGATAGAATAAACTTTACATAGAGGCATGTTGAGCATAATACTCCTATAACATAGATAGACTAAAATAAGTTACGGATGCATAATCCCTAGTTTATTTTAAATTCCAGTTGTAGTTTGTAATAAATATATATATATATATATATATATATATATGAGTCTCAATGTTCGCCGTTTTTAATCAATCTATTTTATGATTATACCCAAATATTTGTACTAGAAATTTGTCTGTGATAATTAATATCACCTACTCATTTAATATCTCAAACTAAGTTAGTTATTAACAAAGTAGTCATGTTTATGATTCTCTTTTGGAACCAATTATTTACTTTGGTTTAAAATATATATTGAAATATATGGTATAAAGCTTTAAAACTTTGTGGTTTTAATAATATGATTTCAAAATAATTTATATTTAAATAAATAAAATCAAAGCTATTGAATTAGCCAAAAGGATTTTAAGAAGTAATAAAAGATTTCTTTAGTGGATTTAGCCAAAGCAAGTTTTGAAACCTAGATGTACCAATTTCTCACTCTATTTTATCATTTCTGGTTTATAACTAGTTGACCATAAGACTTTATACTTTCATAATTTTATGAAATAATTGATGTTGGGATTACTTGTAAAAGTTTCTATTGAAATACTTAGTAATAAAATAGATGGTTAAATGAATATGATGGGTATTCATGATTTAATAAAATCATTTAAAATTTTTAAGAAATTTGGGTTGGTTGGACTATGTAAAAAGGCTTAACTAAACATTGAAAACATTTCTACAAATCTTTAAGGTATGTCCAAGATAGGTCTTATGCCCGAAAATAATTAATATAAGATTATAAGATTAACCAGTCATATTAGTTACAGGATTGTGTATCCTAAATTATAAAGAAAAATATTCAAGCCAGCTGACTGATGTATAATAGTTAAATAATATAATATTAGCAAATGAATGGAGTTGATAAATTGGATGTTAAACTTACCCTAAGTAGTTGTGAAGTTCTCATACTTAAAAAAAATAAAAATAAAATAAAATAAATAAAAAATTGTTTGTATGTTAGCACATGGTTTGTTGGTTTGCCTAAAACTATAAATTAATTATTTTATTAAGATGTTCTTTCTCAAAATAATTTATTAGTTTAAACTTAAATTAATTTTGTAGTACATCTTTGGAGTATCTTTAACGAAATACTTGAGGAAAATATTCATTTTTCAAACAGGTGTTAAAGTTTGACCAAAGATAGAAATCCACTAGTACATATGGGTATCTATCCTACATGGTTTTCGGTTGGAAAAATAATTTGATATCTAAAATCTAATATAAATTTTTCAATATTCGACTCGTACAGTAAGTCAAATACAATTTTTTTTATAACTCATAATTTTTGAGTTCATCTGTACCTTTTATATTATTAGTATAATGATAAAACATTTTACAATGATATACGAATAGTATATTTTACTATAAGATATTACAGTAAGTAAAAGATATATTTTATATCTAAAATTTTAATAAAATATCATAGTGTAATAAATTTCAATAAGTATAATATAGTATATAGAATAGTATATGCACTTATATTATAAGTCCGTCGCAAGTTTATTAAAATGTAACAAGGTTATTAGATCTTTTTACTAGAATATGTATACAAATCCTATTCTCTCATAAGTATAAGTATATTATACTATATGAAAATAATATACTGTATATTTTGATCCTTGCACATTTACTTATGGTAAAAGATTAGATAATTAAATTTTTAGAAGTAAGGATATTGCAACAGTGAAAACATCTTTTCTTATCCAACTTAAATCAATAATTTAGTATCTATTTATTTATTTTACCTGGCACGTTAAAATGTTCCTAAACATTCATTTTTATCACACTAGAATTAAAAATGGATGCTCCACATAAGAATAGTTGAATCAAATGTGTGTTTAGTACGTTTGTCTTTTATAAAACTTTATTTAAAATTCAGATTACAATTTTAATATTGTAATATCTTTAAATAAATTATTATTGTATAGGATATACATGCATATTTCAATACATGTATATTACTCAAATATAGTTAAAATCAATTTTAGAAACGTCAAACTCTGTATTACTTACCATAAGTACTTCTTTGAATAAATAATATAATATAAAGTGAGTTAAGTTTTGATATTTTGAATCCATATGGTTCAAACCACTAGTTAAAAGTAAATTCCCATAAGTCCAGAAAGTTCATATTTTGAGTAATTCATCTCTTTAAATCTTTTATTGATCCATCCTTAAAACTCCACAATATTGTATTCAATAAATTTAAACAGAAGTTTATTTCAATATACTACTTTTATCAAAGGATAAAATAAAGTCATGGAAATAAGTTTGATGATGGGTATCATCGGATGTATAGTATTATTTTTATAAAATAATTTAGTATTATATATATGTATGTAAATATTACGTAAGTTTAATATTAACTAGAAATTTGAAACTTCTATACACATATATGCATATACCTGATAGAATTTATTGATGGTATACCCAATATAATATCTTCTGTAAGATAAACATAAGAGAAAATGTCATTGGCAATTCATATGAAAATATGAAGTTATTATAAGAATAAACCATGAAACTTACTATGTTTTAAAATGTCATTTGTCTCAATAAAATATTCCTTGCAATGGAATCTAACAATATATAAGCATAAATAAAGTTAGCTGTAAGCATACTTATTACATTGAACCTAGCTATAGTATCAATGGAGACAATGACATATTTGAAACTCCATTCTCCAACCAAAAGAGAAATCACAACCATAATAATATCTATGCTTATATGAAAGAGTTGGGCTATTCCTTAGTAACAACCAGGACAATATTTAGACTTGAACCTAAGAAGAATGCCTAAGTATAAAAGCTTTGAGATAAGCCAATTACTTGCGTAGATAAAGTGTGATGGTTATTGGGATTCCGTGAGGATGATGACTAGAACAGTGCTTGTATGATAAATAAGCAATAACACTTGGCCACTGTTATTTCTTGTTTATTGATACTACTCGGTTCTAGAATATTATCCATCATGAGAATACTGATTTCCTTGTTTCTTGATGCAAACTATAATAAAATGATGCACTTTCAAAATCCTGATTTGAGAGAAGTCTATTTAGGGGAAATACTATGATAATTACCTCTCCGGTAAAACTGGGCATGGTGCGGTAGACTCTCCAGCTTGTCCGGGTGAGATGGGGTTACCTCTCCGGCAAGACCGGGTGAGATGGGGTTACCTCTCCGGCAAGACCGGGTGAGATGGGGTATGTGTTATAATAATGGAATTCCCTAAATAGTACCATGACTTGATGTCTAACCTGTTTTTGGAAATATGAATCTGTTAAATACATTGACCTGGTGAATGGTATGTATATTACAGTATGTGAAATATATGATTATATAGATAGGTATATCTATGAGGAAATCCAAGGACCATATTGATTGACAATTAGGAATAAATCACGAACAAGTGTGTCAATGATAATTTTAGACTTATTTATTAGGAATCTCCCGTATACGTCTCTAAACTCCGATATCAAACACTATTTCGTTTGATCATCCGTCTCGAAATTCGTACGACAAGATAAACAACAGGAACTCTATAAGTTTGAAACGCCATCAAAAGTATAAGAATTTCCTTTGCGATTATTGACGCATTAGGAAACCTAGAACTAAAAGTTGTGCTAAGACACAAAACATCTAAAAACTTACGCTAATAGTAAGTTTACCTTCATTAAGAAACTCTTTAGAAGATAAGAGTCTCAAAACATAAAGAATAGTTCTGGTCAAAGTAAAGTGAAATTCAAAACAAAGGGCAGAATATAGCTTGAAACTAAACTAACTAAAAATATTCATCCATATTTCAGGGAATCTCGAGGACGAGATTTAAAATAAGGTGGGGAGAATGTAACAATCCTAAATTTTTTATAAAAGATATAAAAACTTATGTTATTAAAAGAATGCATCATGGGTAAGTTGACCAATGGAAATATGAGATATTTTGGGCAAGCGTATGAACCATTTAATAATTATAAAAATACTTTATATTTGAATCTACCCCGTTTTTAATGAAACTTGGTTCAAAATGTAGATAAGATTATTCTCGTTCTAAAGACATATTCATTGTTTTATAAAACGTCATATTTTAGAAGTTATACGCGCCAAATGAGTGAAGCAGTTGAATTAATTATAATATATAAACTAATAAAATAATAATAACAACTTACGTGTATGTGATAATAATATAATAATAATAAAAAGAAAAGAATCTAACAAAATGTACATGTGTGCATGACAATGATGAATTTAGTGTAGGTGGACATCTATGCGTGAACTTCAAGATTTCAACCATCATATAAATAGGAGATGATGTTCAACAATTTCTCACAACTTTCCATCTTTCTAGTTAGTCCGTCTACTCTCTCTCTATATATTATTAATGTTTTTGTTAATGTTTAAGATAGCAATGTGAGTTTATCCTCTTTTTGTTAATGTTTTTGAAATGTTTTACAAAACCTTAAATGTTTTACAATGTGATTAAGCGGTGATTGAGTCTTTGTAGTTCTTCAATTACTGCCGGTATTATGGGGTTTTGTATACAAAATTTACTACGAGTAGTAGTAAGTCTGAATGACAGTGCATTACCATTGGACGACGAGTTAGCCAATGGGTAATTTGACCATAGCCATAGATCCGGTCGAGTGGCAAATACTGAATGAGTAATTGTGTAGAAATAAACAATGTGATCGCTCTCAATACTGTTTTAATTGATAAAATATTTCTTGATTAAACTGGGATTCACTCACCAATATTTCCGACTGACAAATGTTTTTAAAACACGTTACAGGTAACACAATGTGAACAGCCAATTAGTGAAAAGCCAGCTGGAGAGCACTGAAGGCTTGGGAAAAATGTGGCTATAAAAGTTACCTAATAAACGATGTTTTAAATTCAATAAAATGGGATCTGTCCCTATAAATGTATTGAAATAAGAAACTTGGGTTTTGCCCATGTGATTACTAATATCAAATATGGTGGTTTTACTCTGATAAACATTTCCTAACTACGGTCCTGATGTAAATTCCACTGCAAGATTAAATAACTGATACCACCAAACTCTGAGCTCGCGGCCGCCCGTTCCCGGGACAGATAGGGATCGGGGGTTGTGACAGTTGCATCTTATTGTGTAACGTCTGTTAGTGCATTATGTGTCTATCGCCTCCGTCAATCTAGTCCGTAGCAGAAACAGAAGAATTCTAGCGTTTTATTGTAATATCTAGTTAAAAAGGGCAAGGTGGCAAACTTGTAAATAAGGAGAAATCCTTATAACCTTGTGCCTATAAATAGATCATTTAGGTTTAGAGTTTAAGATTTTTGCTCATTTGGAGTTTTAGGAGATCTAATCTTAGAGAGAGAAAGTCTAGAGAGAGAAAGTTATCTCATGTGATTCTCAGCTTTGTACACGTCATCTTATTCAATAGAATCACGTTATTAGTACGTTCTTGTGTGTTCGGTCACGCACGTTCACGGATTCCGCACGTCGAACGTTCGTTACGCAATCGTACGGTGTCAAAACCGATCCTACAAGTGGTATCAGAGCAGGAGCTCGATTGCGCTGATCAAACACATAGATTCGTACAAGATTACATCGATTTCAGACCTGAATTTCATCATTTCTTCATCTTCTACTCATTTTTTCACGTTTTTCACTGAAAATCATCAAATTGAACGGGTTTTTACTGTCCAAATCGGCTGATTTTTTGATATGTTGTGCGAAAACACTTGATTTACAACCCTACCAAATTTCAGATTCAAACTCCTAGCCGTTTAGGAGAAATTTGAGTTTTTAGGTTCGATTTCGTATCAGAGTTCAGCTTGATTCCGCTCGAAATCAGAACAAATCAGATTCCGCTCGAAAGTTAGTTTCTGATTTCGCTCGAAATCGAAATTGGTGATTCCGCCTGAACGTTATATTATGATTTCGCTCGAAATCAGATAAATTCTGATTCCGCCTGAAAGTTATTTCCTGATTTCATTTGAACGTGCACATAACAGTTGTTGTGTCGTTACTTTGATTGTGTCGGTCCATTGCATGTGAATGTGATTCTCGATTTAAGTTGTGTGTCAGGTGCATTAAAATCTTACATAAAAATTGATAACAGTCCACATATTTGAGGTCAAATTAAATTGAATTGAAATTTGAAATTGTCGGACATAAAATCAAAAGTTTGCATGTGAGATGTATTGAGTGTGTCATCACCGTCCAAGAGGCCCAATAGATTGTGTTTTCATTATATGTTGTCGGCCATATGATTCAAGCACATGTGAACATCACGTGAATAATGTTAGCGGCCCAATCAAAGTTAACTAAACAATTAATAGGTGATTAACAGCCCATGTGACTTCTTATTTTCGGCCCAATCAGTTTATTAGAACAATCAAAGTTGTCGGCAATTTATAACATCAAAATTGCATGTGACTTAAAGTTGTGGCCCAATCAGATTGTAGTGTGATTAATATTTTTGTCGACACATGCGAATCATTCTTAAAGTCAATTTGAGCAGCTACATGGGATTAATAAATGCAGTCATCATTTTGCATGTGTTTTGTCAGATCACTTTAAAAGCAATATAAGTTTGTCGGTCATTTGTGTTTTTATTAAAGTTGTTGGTTTAGTGCTGCATGTGTTAATAAACAAATGGGTCAGTTGTGCATGTGAGTTGATCCTATAAATCGGCCCAATCAAAGTAAATCTCAAATCTGCCCACTATAGTGAATTGGCCCAAGACCAGTTAAGGTTCAATAAGCGTGTGATAAGGGAGGCCCAAATCATTCTAAGGCCCAATTGAATTCATTTCGTTCCGATCAGGCTCATTCAGTTAGTGATTTCACCCTAACAACATTGGATCGAATCCGCAAATCTTCGACAACGAGTCTTAGATTGATTTCATCAACATACATTTTCACATATTCAGTTCGTTTAAACTGATTGTGTGTTTGTTTGTTTGCAGGTGATTCAAGGTGATTTCGTTTTAGCAGGATAATTTCGTTTGAAAGTAATCTTGTTTGAAATTTGTTACCGAAACATGGATAGTGATGATGAATTTGAAAGTTCCTTTGAAGATGATATTTTTAACAAAAGTTACTTTTCAATGTTAAGAAAAACAGTTTCAATAAAAAAGGATCCAGAAATTGTTATAGATAAAACTGAAAAGAGTTTGGAAGTTAAGTCTGAAAAAGATGAAAAGGTTTCAGAAGATGTTTCAGAAAGAGCTCCAGTTTTTGATCATTCATACTCCTCTGATGAAGAATGTGATGATGATAGCAAAGAACTTGAACAACTTGAATTTTATAAACAGTTATTTTCGTCTGAAATGTTTAATGAATCTCTTGCAGAAAAAATTGACAAACTCAAGAATAAACTTGCTGCGAAAAAGAAGAATCAAAAGGTAGCAGACGTTGAAGAAATTGTTGAATCTAAGAAAGAGCAGGGTGTGTGTACTCACCCAGAAAAATTAAAGCAAGATGAGTCAACTGAGTTTTCACAGAACGATGAAGATAAAGAATAAAGTACATCAACAAATAAAACTTCAATTTCTGAACCAGTGTATTCAGAAGTCAAAGAAGAAAAAGTTGTGATGACTGAAGAAGTTGTGAAAGAAGCTATTACGGAAAAACAACAGGTTCTTGAAGAAGTAATTTCCGAGAAAGAAGAATACAAGAAGAATGGATCTTCAAGTTCTGAAATTGTGTGCTCAAAATGTGAAAAATCCGAAACAGACAAAGTCAAACTCTTGAAGGATGTGGAGAGTTTGACATTGGAAAACGAAAAATTAAAAGAAAAAGAAAAAGATTTTGAGAATAAAATAAACACTTTAGAACATGAAGAAGTGTTTTGGGCAAAATTAGAAAATAAAGTTTCAAAAGAAAGAGAAAAAGTTTTTGAAAATCGAATAAAAGTTTTAGAAAATGAAAATTCTGTTTTTGAAAACAATAAAATTGAAAATGAAAAGACAATCAAGTCTCATCTTGAGAAAATATCTCAGCTTGAAAATGAAGCTGAGAATTCTAGAAATAAAATTGATGAGCTTGAAAAGAAATTGAAAGGCTTTGTGACTTCATCATCATTACCAGAACTTGTATGTCCAAAACCGATCAATTCTGTTCCAATAAGTGATAATGTCACAAATTTTGACAAAGTCAAAATTGAAGATTGTGATGATAAATCTGATGATGAAAAAGAAAAAGAAGAAAAAAGAAAAACATTTTTGAAATTAAATGAAATGTTTAAAAATACTGTTTTACATTCTACTGAGAAAGGTGAATGCTCAACGCAAAAACCTATAAAGAAGAATGTGAAACAGAAACAAAACGATAAAAAATCAAAAATATTTCAACAAGAAAATAAAAGCTCATCAGATCAATCATCCAATCACAATAAAAAATCACAAAAATTTAAAAATCAAAACTCAAAAATAGTTGATAATCAGTGGTGCAGGTTTGATCACAGTGCTCAAATGCCAAATCAAGGATACAAGAGGAGAAATGATTACCACAAGGCAACTCAATGCTTTGATCTAAGTGTGTGGTATGAAGACGGTGTTTGGTATGAAAGTAGTGAGAGGTATAATAACAGAGTGTGTTACACTTGTGGCTATCAAGGACACATTGCTGTTAATTGCCAAAGCCAGAGATTCGAAACAAGAAGGTGCTATGAATGCAAAATCAGAGGCCATATTGCCAGAGATTGCCCAATGAGATCAAAGGGAAGATCGAGGGCTGATTTTCAGAAATTGGCAAAGAAACCAGTCAATGTCAAGCCCAAAGCACAGAAAGTTCAAGAACCTAAAGTTCACGAACAGAAAGTGAAGCTTTCACAGGGGCAGAAAGACAGACTGAGGAAGAAGAGAAAGAAGGCAAGAGAATACTTGGAGAAAATTTTGTCCTCGGATACAACTGGTAATCCGAGAAAAAGTTCTGATCAATTGCTTTCCTCAACTGAAAAGGCAAGCAAAACGAATTCATCAGATGCAAATCTGAGGACAAAAGAGAAGAAAAAGAAAGTTGTTAGCCATGAATTTGTTTCTTCAGAAACAAAGGAGCAACATGTTGGCGATGAATCTGGCTCAATAAAGTCAGACAAGCCATGTTCAGGCAATGATTCTGGTTCATCAAAGCCAGAAGAGCCATCTGTTGAGGTAAAAACTGTCAAACCCAAGGCTGGTCAGGCTTGGGTGAATCTGTTTAAGTAAAATCCTGACTTGCCGGAGTTCCCAGGTTGGTAAGTGTGGAACAGGAATCGGCATATTTCTTGAGAAATTCACAGGTTGGTAACTGTGATATTTCGAATTACAAAAGACTAATCAAGGACATTAAGTTGTACTTGATTTATCTTTCCGATAAGTGGATAAAGGTAAACAATGTGATGAAACCCCGAATTTGTGAAATGACACATAAAACTAATTTTCCGGAAAAACCATTTTGATTAAAACAAACTTAAGTGTTTTGAAATCTAAATGGGAAAATAGTTTGTTGTCAGGGGGAGTTCTGAGTGTTTATGCCAAGTGGATGGCGAATTGAAGCAATTCGATATCGGTTGTCAATTTTGTTAAAAACAAACTGTACAGGTAGAGTATCAAAGTTTGTTTTCAAATTTTCCCAGAAAATCAAAATTGAGACATATTTTGATTTTAGGGGGAGAAAAATTTTTAAAAAATTAGAAAATTTGAAAATGCCAAAAACATTGAAAAAGCTAAAATGAGTTTTGTTGAGAAAAGAGGAAATGATAGTAAATCAGTGGACTATCACAGCATGCTAAAGAAATGTAATGTCAAATGTGATAAATGATTTCACTAAGGATGTGATGATAGGCTCAGCTAGACTAGTAGATTTGCGATAACGATACAAACTTAAATGAAAAAGCCTAGTTCTAGTGGGAAACATGGTTGAAAGCATAGTACTTAGTTTTGTCCTTCGTGATTGTGTACCTACTCAGTAATCGCTAAATGCTAAAAGAGCATAAAAACTGGTTAAGTCTGTGAACTTTCACAACTTTGCTGAAAAGTCACTGTGATTGTGCATTTCATTTTGCAAAGATTTAAACTTGTTTTATTTCTTTATTTTGTTTAAGCATTGGACATCCTCTGCGTATACGTGAGTATCGACCTGGATGTTATTGCCTAAACGTTCTGCTTTATTTTCTTTGGTGTTTCGTTTAAGCTTTGGATCACCTCTGCGTATACGGAAGTATCGACCTGGTGGTTAAAGCCTAAACAACTTCAACTTGTTTTATTTTTCTTATTTTGTTTAAACATTGGACTTTCTCTGCGTATACGGAAGTATCGACCTGATTGTTAATGTTTAAACATTCTGATTTATTTTCGCACATATCACAGTTGATGAAAGTTTAAAATCATTACTTGAGTCAGTGTATTGCATGATGAGGGGATATGCTGAGATCGTGGGGTCCATAAGAATTTAGTGCAAAATTAATATACCTTAATGTATCGGTAAGCATTTCGAAAGTTTTTAGATTAAGTTTAAGAGGACAACTATATCGTCAATCTATGTGAATCGTTTAGAACTTAAAATGATTAAAGCTTAACGGTGCTAGTGATTGGTCTCATAAACTGATATGATCCTCTTACACAAACTCACAAAAATATTGTCTGTATATATTTCTTTACTGCATTTCATTCATAAACAAAAATCCAAAAAGATTTTCGGAGTGATTTAGCATAAAATTTTGAAAATTCAAAAAGATTTTCGACAACTGATGTTGAAGAGCTGATATTCAAAGTTCAAAGTGCTAAACATGATGAATTGGATTGGGAAAGTTGGTTGAAAGCATTGAATGTTATATACAAATGTTTTGAAAGATTGTATGGTTAGTTAATCAAGGTCATTCATTTGAACTTGATGTAACTATACAGATTGATGAATGAATGATTTTTACCAGTAAGTTTCTTAAATCTAAGTGTTATAAATTTGTGAAACTTATGTTGAGGTAGAGGATGTGCAGGTTAACCAGGTTTCAAATCCTGAGCAGATGCAGAATAGAGCCAGGAATTGATCCTGAACTTGTGAACTTGTGAAAGCCAGACTACGATCCCGACAGCCGAGTCTAAGGGGGAGTCTGAAGACAAGCTCAACGCAAGAGGAAGCGTGGATTCAAAGAGCCAGATAACTATTTTGGAGGAGCTTGTATACGGAAAACCAGGTGTCGATCCCAAAAGCACGGAAGCTTGACGAAAGGGGGAGTCTGAAGGAAAAAGAGTCTAAGAAGAAGGGGAGCAACGGAAGCTTGAAGACAGATCCACGGGGATTCTGTTCGTGAAAGAGAAAGACAAGACGCTACGAGATTGACTACGGCAATATCCAAGGGGGAGTCTGTTAGTGCATTATGTGTCTATCGCCTCCGTCAATCTAGTCCGTAGCAGAAACAGAAGAATTCTAGCGTTTTATTGTAATATCTAGTTAAAAAGGGCAAGGTGGCAAACTTGTAAATAAGGAGAAATCCTTATAACCTTGTGCCTATAAATAGATCATTTAGGTTTAGAATTTAAGACTTTTGCTCATTTGGAGGTTTAGGAGATCTAATCTTAGAGAGAGAAAGTTCTCTCATGTGATTCTCGGCTTTGTACACGTCATCTTATTCAATAGAATCACGTTATTAGTACGTTCTTGTGTGTTCGGTCACGCACGTTCACGGATTCCGCACGTCGAACGTTCGTTACGCAATCGTACAGTGTCAAAACCGATCCTACAGTCGCGACCCTTCATAGGAGAGAATCCGTCAATTATATAAGAGTGGCGTCGATCATTTGTAATCTACAAAACAATCAGAAATTATTAATAAACCCGTTTTCCTTCGATCCGACTAGAGGGCCATCAGATATAATAAGAAGGGTAAATTACAGTTTTCGTCCTTTATGTTTGTATCGAATTGTAGTGGATAACCTTTAACTTCAATAATTACAGTCACAATCTTTTATTTGAAAAAAAATTAAAACCTAATTTCAACAACCCACTACATCTCTTACATTTTTCATTCTTTCCCTTTTCCCTTTTCCCTTTTCCCTTTCTTCTTCACCATCACCACCACCCCCTCTCTCTCCAACCCACCTCTTTCTCTAACCAACCCCCACCCTATCACCACCACCACCACCACCAAATCCGTTGCCACCACTGATGTGTGTAAAATGCAACATATAAATTACATCAAATGAGGCATAAAACTAACCCTTTTTTAGTACTAATGTTGGAAAAAGTGTGCTTTTGTCTTTCGTTTGTATTTTCAGGATTAAATGAACGTAAATAAACAAAAGAAGCAAATATGCAGCAAAATCTAACATAATTACAAGAAAAGGAATAAACGTGGCACGCCCGACCCCTCGACAGCATCTTCCCAAGCAAAAACAAGTAAACAGAAGGCTGACCACGGCCCCATGCCCAGCGGACACGGGGGCGTGTTCAGGTGTCTGCAGAAAGGACAAAGCTATAGAAGCTTCTATTTCCCAACACTGGGGCGTGCCCAGCTCAACACGGCCGTGGTCAACACTAAGATTCGTAGAATCCAAGCAAATATTGATAGTACAGATACGCTTCTGCACACGGGGCCGTGCCCAGCGGACACGGGGGCGTGTGGAGCTAATGCAAACAAATTGCAATTAATGAAAAAGAGAAAGTGGATGGACACGGGGCTGTGTCCGGGCTTCTGTGCAGGCTATAAATAGGGGTGCTTGGTTCACTTCAAAGGCATCACTTGACAAACCACCTCTCTCCCACTTCACCAACACTCCACCACCATCACAACCCACATTCACCACCATCATCCATCATCCATCTTAGAGTGTGTGTAGTAGTCTCGGGATCCAAGATTGATAGTAAGAGTTCTTGACAATCAAAGGCCATGTTTGCCTAAGTCTCTTACATCACTTGGTGATGACAAACATTTAGTGTAATACTTTTGATTTTTAATATTTTTGCACTTTTTATTTGGTTTTGTATTAATGACTTTAATAACTAGTTTCTTATGTTGAAGGTGAAACTTCCTTATCATTTGTCCGTGGTGTCTTGGCATTATTTTACTGTCTATATAAAATAAAATATTTACAGCATTCATATCTCTACGGTCTATATAGAGATATGTTGGCTACCTGGTCGGGGGTTAAGGGAATGGTTTGGTAAGGATCTTGCCTTGTTCAGTGTATACATCATGCAAGGACCTGGGTCAAGCTTACTAGGACCTCCTTCAATACCCACTGGTATTGGATGGCGGGGTTGCGAATGGCTTGATCCCCTCATATGTAAACTACTATTAATACATTAACCCGGCTACTTAGGATTGTATCCCTGCTGACTCAAACCACTTAGCCGAGGGTAACGTCACCTTCAAAAGAGGGGCCTACCACATTATGCATTAATAACTTAATTAATTATCTTTCAATAATCCAACCCTTTAGGATTGTATCCTTGCTGACTCAAACTACTGGGTTAAGGGTAACGTCACCTTCAAAAGAGGGGCCTACTACTATAACTAAGATAATCTCTTAAAAAGTGCAAAAGTGCGGAAATCATCAAAGGTTACACTAAAGGGGAGTCAGATTCAAGTGATTCATCTTGTCTATCTGTTTTTATTTAATGTTTCAGCATTTTTTTTTTAGTTTTTATTTTCATGTTTAAAACTTTTTCTAAACTTTTGATTTGATTAGACGTTGAGGATAAACCGGTACTAAAAGTTCTTGTGTCCTTGGACGACCTCGGTATCTTACCAACGCTATACTACGCTCACGATGGGTGCACTTGCCCATATGTGTGTTTAGTGTTAGTAAAATATCGTGTTTTATAAATTTAAAACTTGACTAAAGTGTTAAAAAGGGCTTAAAATATAACTAAAAATATATTCACACCGACACACATCAAGTTTTTGGCGCCGCTGCCTGGGACACAAGGATTTTAAGAAAGTAGGAATCAACGGCCTAATCGTCTGTTTTTTTAGGACTTTTCTTAAATTTTCAGTTTCTGCAGAGCTCAGCACGGGGCCGTGCTTGGTCGGACATGGGTCATGCCCATCATCCTTACTGGCAGTTTTTATTTTCCGAGTTACAGAGAGTTGAGCACAGGCCGTGTCGGTGCAGCACGGGACCGTGTTAAACTCTCCAGTAACAGTGATCCGGAAAACTATCACTGTAACTCCGACCACGGGTCGTGTTCATCTGACCACGGGGCCGTGGTGAAACTTCTGACCAACATTCTTTTTGTTTTTATTGTAGGACATGGAACCCAGGCGTCGCACCTGAACTTTCTACGCAGTGTATGAGCTCTAGTTCCAGTAGAGACATAAAAGAACCTCTAGACGAACCCGAACGCTTTCTAAGAAAAAGACTTAAAGCTAAAAACCAAGAGAAAGTTTCGGGGGACCCACTTCCAATGGCGGATCAACGTACCCTCATGGATTACCTACGACCCACTGTAGGTAATCTTGGCGCCACTATCAATGCGCTGAATGTCGATGCCAACAACTTCGAACTTCGGCCGCATTTGATCCAAATGCTCCAAAACTCCGCAACTTTCCACGGGCTCGCGGACGAAGATACTCATTTACATATTACCAACTTTTTGGAAATATGTGATACTTTTCGGATCAACGGAGCATCAAATGACACCATCCGTCTTCGAATGTTTCCATTTTCACTAAAAGACCGAGCTAAGGCTTGGCTTAATACCCTCCCAGTTGGTTCGGTAAACACCTGGGATGAACTAGCCCAAAATTTTTTATATAAGTATTTCCCTCCTGCTAAAACGGCTAAATTAATGACTGAAATTAATACATACTCACAAGAGGACGGGGAATCCTTATATGAAACTTGGGAAAGGTTCAAGGAGCTACTAAGAAAGTGTCCTCATCATGGTCTTGCGGTATGGCAACAAGTATCCACTTTCTATAAAGGGTTGCTGCCACACACAAGACAAACACTTGACTCTAGCTCCGGGGGATTTTTAGGTAATCGTCGCCCAAATGAAATTTATAATCAAATTGAGGAAATTGCTCAAACCAATTTTCAGTGGCACACTCCCCGAGGCACAAAATCTATTGCCCCAGGAGCCCATAAGGTTGACGAAAGCACCTCTTTGCAAACCCAAATCGAGACCCTTTCTTCAAAAATCAAAAAGTTAGAAATAGCAAAAACGGCCTCGGTTATGGCTTGTGAAGGGTGTGGTGGACCACATGAAAATTGGAGTTGTATGAAAGAAATGGATAATCAAATAGAAATGGTAAACTCCATTGATAATAGACCTAGGCCGTCAGGTCCGCCAACAGGTACCTACAACCAAGGATGGCGTAACCACCCTAACCTTGGTTGGAGAGAACCCGACAATAGTAGTAACCAACAAAATCAAAACCAACGAACAAACTTTCAACAATCAAGAAACGAGTCACAAAATTTCTCACAACAACAACAAGGGGGATGAGAGAGGCTTGAAGATACTATATCTCGCCTCATCTCCGACACCGAAAAGAAAAACTCGGATCGATTTCAACAAGTGGAATCAAAGTTTAGAAATCAACAAGCTAGTATTCAAAACATTGAAAAACAACTAAATCAACTAGCCCAAAATTTCTCTGAGAGACCACGAGGCGCATTACCCAGCAATACCGAAACCAACCCGAAGGCGCAAGTACATCTCATCACATTGAGAAACCGTACCGTAGGTCCCGAGGAGGCTCCGCTACCTCCAACTAAAAACAGCCAGTCTAACCGAACCGCAACTTAGCCGACGCCCCAACAAGAGACGGTTCCGCCACTAAATCAAGATCCTACCAAGAATCCCCCGGTACCGTACCCCGGTCGGTTACTTCGCCAAAAGACCGATGAGCAATTCACAAAATTCATAAATTTACTAAAACAATTGCATGTTAATATTCCATTTGCCGAAGTCCTAACTCAAATGCCTAAATATTCAAAATTTACGACGGACTTCCTCACTAATAAAAGGAAAATCGAATCATTGCAATTAGTAAATTTAAACGAAGAGTGTTCTGCCTTGCTACTCAACAAACTCCTACAAAAGAAGATCGATCCCGGAAGCTTCACCATCCCTTGTTCGATTGGGGAATCACCCATACGCAATGCACTAGCCGATCTCGGGTCTAGTATCAACCTCATGACCGCATCAATGTTCGACCGACTCGGACTAGGGAAAACAAGCCCTACAAAAATGAGCATACAACTCGCCGATAGGTCCATTAAATATCCACAAGGTGTCGCCGAAAATCTATTGGTAAAAGTCGGAGACTTTGTCTTCCCGGCCGACTTTGTCATACTAGATATGGAGGAAGATACCGAAGTACCACTAATCTTAGGAAGGCCATTCCTAGCTACGGCCCACGCAGTGGTAGACATGAATGGTGGGACACTAACATTGAGGGTTGGGGATAAGGAAATGAAGTTTGGAGTTGGGAAAAGAGTAGAAGACGACGACCCGGTCAATCACATGAAAGTCATAGACTTAAGTTTGGATGATACTCTCCGACGGTGCAACATGGGATGCAAAACATCCCACTTGGGTAACATATGACTGACTTTGGGTCTAGCCAAGGACCCTTATAAACGTGGCGCACCACGGAGGCATTCCGCGGAACTATCCTTAGTTTTAGTTTAGATTAACTTTTATGCTTTCTAGTTTAGTTTTAATTTTCAGGAATAAAACACACTCGGGATGATGGAGTACACTAAGGGAAACTTGAACCTACACCCCATGCACAAAAACAGAGCCTCCCAACAATTTTTCTTCATTACAGAAAGTTCAGCACGGGGTCGTGCTCCGCCAACACGGCCCGTGCCCAATGATCTGCAGAAAATGCCCAGTTCAGGTAACTGGACACGGGGCCGTGTTCACTGAACACGCCCCCGTGCCCAGCCTTCTGTAAACCATGATACTGGCAATCTGAACACGAGGCCGTGCCCGGTCACCACGGGACCGTGTCCAGATGCCCAGTAACATAAAATTTTGCTTTTTAACACATTTTTACACATTCAATCAACCTAAAAACTTATTTTGGGGACACATTGAGGACAATGTGTAATTTAAGTGTGGGAGGATGCTAAAACCTTGAATTTTGCAAGTCCTAATAACAAGCCTTACACAAAACTCTATTGGAACCGCTAATCACCCCATTTTTTTTTCAAAAACTTTTCATTTTTTACTTGTCTTGGTTTAATTTGGGAATAACAAGTTCTAAAAAGGTTATATTTTTACAAATTTACAACCGATAGCGTCGTGATAAAAAAAAACCAACATAAGAAAATTATGAAACGGCATGACAAATCTAATTAAAATTTGATTATATATACTTGATCACATTAAAAACCCATTCCCACAAAAAGTGAGTTTTGAGCCTTTATTGAGCATACAAATACACATCTTTAGACTAAATGCTCATCTTTCGTTTTTTGTGTGAATAGCCGCTTGGTTTCTTACGAATCTAGAACTTGCTATGACGATACATTCCCGGTCCTTACCAACTTAAACCCATGTAAGTAAATGATACAGGCATTAGGACTAACCCTTTTTCTTTTCAACACCATTATTTTTCATTTTTTTTACCACCTACCCAAAATCCCCCTAGTTAACCCTGTTGAGCCTAAAACTTTTTCGTTTCTAAACCCACTAAACAAAAACCCTTTACCCACAAAAAAAAACCTTTTTATTTTAAACCCTTTATTTTAGTAGAAAGCTCGGGTTTCATGTGACATTCCTTTCTAAAAAAATGAAGTATAGCAATAAACAAACAAGTTCCTCAAAAGAAACTTTGTTTGAAAATGCTTTGTCTGAATAAAAGTCACAAAAACAAAAAGTTTTACGACCACCGACGCTTTTTACGCTTTTAGCCCTTTCCACTAACCGCTAACCCAAAACCACCTACCTTTAACCCAAGCCTAACCCTTCCCCAAGTCCTCTTGATATTTACAAAGGTGTATAGTTAAAAAGGAGGAGGATTGATTGCTTGGCAAGCGTATGGTAGAAGTAAGTTCCATGCCGGTCTCGAATGTTTCACAAAAATACATCTTCGGCCGAGTGTTGAGTGATCTCCCGTGAGGTATGTGAACTCGTATATAAATGGAATTTTAAAAAAGACATGTTATGCCCAAATAAGTAATTTCTTTTATGAAACGTTTTAAACAAATCATAACGAATAGGATTGTAAATAACATAAAAATAAAACCTAATAAAGATCTTGGAATCCCGACACTCAACACAAGCCCCAAAAACTTCTCTTCTACCCATTCCATTTGGGAGTGTAACCCACATTATAAAGAGTTTTGCTTGAGGGCAAGCAAAGATTCAAGTGTGGGGGTATTTGATGTGTGTAAAATGCAACATATAAATTACATCAAATGAGGCATAAAACTAACCCTTTTTAGTACAAATGTTGGAAAAAGTGTGCTTTTGTCTTCCTTTTGTATTTTCAGGATTAAATGAGCGTAAATGAACAAAAGAAGCAAAAATGCAGCAAAATCTAACATAATTACAAGAATAGGAATAAACGTGGCATGCCCGACCCCTCGACAGCATCTTCCCAAGCAAAAACAAGTAAACAGAAGGCTGACCACGGCCCCGTGCCCAGCGGACACAGGGGCGTGTTCAGGTGTCTGGAGAAAGGACAAAGCTATAGAAGCTTCTATTTCCCAACACGGGGGCGTGCCCTGCTCAACACGGTCGTGGTCAACGCTAAGATTCGCAGAATCCAAGCAAATCTTGATAGTACAGATACGCTTCTGCACACGGGGCCATGCCCAGCGGACACGGGGGCGTGTGGAGTTAATGCAGACAAATTACTATTAATGAAAAAAGAGAAAGTGGATGGACACGGGGCCGTGTCCGGACTTCTTGCAGGCTATAAGTAGGGGTGCTTGGTTCACTTCAAAGACAACCCTTGACAAACCACATCTCTCCCACTTCACCCACACTCCACCACCATCGCAACCCACATCCACCACCATCATCCATCATCCATCTTAGAGTGTGTATAGTAGTCTCGGGATCCAAGATTGATAGTAAGAGTTCTTGACAATCAAAGGCCATGTTTGTCTAAGTCTCTTACATCACTTGGTGAAGACAAGCATTTAGTGTAATACTTTTGATTTTTAATCTTTTTGCACTTTTTATTTGGTTTTGTATTAATGACTTTAATAACTAGTTTCTTATGTTGAAGGTGAAACTTCCTTATCATTTGTCCGTGGTGTCTTCGTATTATTTTACTGTCTATATTAAATAAAAGATTTACACCATTCATATCTCTACGGTCTATATAGAGATATGTTGGCTACCTGGTCGGGGATTAAGGGAATGGTTTGGTAAGGTTCTTGCCTTGTTCAGTGTATAGATCTGGCAAGGACCTGGGTCAAGCGTACTAGGACCTCCTTCAATACCAACTGGTGTTGGATGGCGGGGGTGCGAATTGCTTGATCCCATCATATGTAAACTACTATTAATACATTAACCCGGCTACTTGGGATTGTATCCTTGCTGACTCAAATCACTTAGCCGAGGGTAACGCCACCTTCAAAAGAGGGGCCTACCACATTACGCATTAATAACTTAATTAATTATATTTCAATAATCCAACCCTTTAGGATTGTATCCTTGCTGACTCAAACTCCTGGGTTGAGGGTAACGACACCTTCAAAAGAGGGGCCAACTATTATAACTAAGATAATCTATTAAAAAGTGCAAAAGTGCGGAAATCATCAAAGGTTACACTAAAGGCGAGTCGGATCCAATTGATTCATCTTGTCTATCTGTTTTTATTTTATTTTTCAGCATTTTTTTTAGTTTTTATTTTCATGTTTAAAACTTTTTCTAAACTTTTGATTTGATTAGACGTTGAGGAAAACCGGTACTAAAAGTTCTTGTGTCCTTGGACGACCTCGGTATCTTACCAACGCTATACTACACTCACGATTGGTGCACTTGCCCATATGTGTGTTTAGTGTTAGTAAAATATCGTGTTTTATAAATTTAAAACTTGACTAAAGTGTTAAAAAGGGCTTAAAATATAACTAAAAATATATTCACACCGACATACATCACCACCACCAACTCCCACCCCTATCACCACCACCACAACCTCGATCTAGCTTGTGACCTAACTACCACCCCATCGCCTCCATCTAGCTCGTGATCTAACCACCACACCACAGCCTCCATCTAGCTGACAACCATCACAGAACCCTCCTACCACGTGACCAACGACCACCACAAAACCCCTTCCACCACCGAACCCCCACCATCATCATACAACCAAAACTCCGCTCAAAACCCCCACCCACTACACTGCTCAAAACTCTGTTAAAAAAAACTCCGGTCACAACCTTTCTGCCACCACCTCAAAACTCCGGTCAACCACCACCCACTCAGATCTGACAAAACTGATGTATGCGGCTGTTGTGATTGTGTTTAGGGTTTTTGTGGGCAAGAAAAGTGAGAAGAAGAAAGATGATGCTCAGATTAGTCAAGGGCAAACTCTATTTATTATTTTTTTCTAAATAAATGGGTAAAATGACTAAAGTGTTCTCAGGTGCCTTACACATGTAAACTTGACTGAAATTTTTAATCACCTTAGTGCTAAAGAACGAAAAGTGTAATGAGTTTTCAAAATAAAGGATTGTGACTGTAATTATTGAATTTAAAAGGCTATCCACTGCAATTCCATACAAATATAAAGGACGAAAAATGTAATTTACCCTACACAAGAAAGTCATACTAACATCTCATATGGTACATTGGTACACGATAAAATGAATATCTCCCTTTCTCACATTCACATGATGATACTAAAATTATACAAGTTGCCATATAATCACGAAAGTTCTTCTTACATTACATTAACTTACGTTTTAAACAGTCCTAGATGAATGATGTTTAAGCAATCCCTTATGAATTTTTATCTAATAATAAACCTTCGTAACACTATTCTTAGTAATTATTGTACTTTTCCATATATAAAAGTTGACGAGTTCACTCTACCCCTCTTAGTAAACGCTTACAACATAACACGTTATAATTTATAATACAAGTGGCCATGTACTTGTTTTAACGACGAAGGTTCATGGTCCTCTACTTTAAATTACACTTTAAGCAATCCGTAGTGAAGTATTATATAGTTTCAAAAAACTTTGGTAACACAAAATTTGACTAAGATTTTATATACCGTATTGATTAATTGGTTCAAGCTCGATCCCCAACCAGTTGGGCCGATTAAGAATTCCACTAACGTTATAAGTAACACTAAAATTTATACCAATAAAAGATTCCACTAAATACATATGTCATTTTCCCCTTTAATGTGGATCTTTTGGTATTTATTATTATTACTAGTATTAAGCTTTCGTGTTGCAGCAGCTATTGTAAAACTGTGTCAAATCGTACCAATATTATACCACTATCAGCGATTACCAACATCGGAAAAGCTCATAAAAACAAAATAAATAAAAACGAAAAAAATAAAGCCGAGCAAAAAACAGACATAAAATATTTGAATCACGCACGCTCGTTGCAGAGAAATTAAACTGAAACGTAAAACATAGAAGAAATAACTAAGTCAATCCAGGACCCGCGCGTTGCGAAGAACTTCTCAAATGGAGAAATATTGATGTGTTGCGACTCGCCAAATAGGAAAAAATACACGAAAAAATGTTGAACCCTACACGCACGTTGCGGTGCGTTGACTCACAATTTAGAACAAAACGAAAAAATTGGGAATGATGAAAAGTATAGTCGACCAAAATTGAAAACTAAAAATAGTTGGGGTTAAATTGTAAAAGAAGAAAAGCTTTAGGTTAAAAGTAAAAAATAAAGGGTCTAAATTGCAAAAGAGTAAAAGTTTTGGGTTAGAAATGAAAAAATAAAAAAAGCCTATACATGAGGTACAACTAGGGCTGTAAACGAACCGAACGTTCAGCGAACAGTTCGTGAACCGTTCGGCGGGAAGTTCGTTTATGTTCGTTCGTTTAATAAACGAACGAACATGAACAAGAAATTTCATTCGATTAGTTAAATGAACGAACATGAACAGAGGTCTCGTTCGTTCGATTGTGTTCGTGAACGTTCGGTAAGGTGTTCGTGAACATTCGTTGATTTGCATTAGTTTATATTCGTATGTTTGTGTTTTAATTGAAGATTTTTGTACTTTCTTATATTTTATTTGTACTTTTTATATTACTAAACTTTTATTTATTTTATTACCCTGACAATTAAACTTGGAAACCCACCTTCACCTTGTTTATGGATCATTTCCCTTTCATTTCTCATTATTTACATCGGCGAATACGATCAACCTCCGTTCCACAATAAGGGATTCAAGTTCCAGTGCTACTCTTTGGGCCATCTATCTTTATCCTTCGTCGCGTTCGCCAAATTTATTTGTGTTCGTTTGTGTTCGTGAACCGTTCGCGAACACGCTCATTTCCTTAATGAACGAACACGAACATAAAATCTCGTTCGGTAAGTGTTCATGAACCGTTCGTGAACACATTTATTTCCTTAACGAACGAACACGAACAAGGCCTTGTTCGTGTTCGTTCGGTTCGTTTACAGCCCTAGGTACAACACCATAAATTACAAAAAAGTTACAAATTTTATTTTTTAAAACTTGAATAAACTATTATATTAATAAAGTAAACTCTAGTTAATGGTTAAATACGTATTTATTATCTGCATAATACACGATATGGTTTCAAATTATTTATCATTCTTTGATTAGTTTAATATTTACGAATTAATTATTTTCATATTAGTTCAAGAGATATTAATAATTTATTAGATATTAGATTTAGATATTTATAATATTATTAATTGAATTTATTAATATTAAGATAAAGATAAGGATAAAGATAAAGATAAGTGACATCTATATATTGGTTATTAATATTAAAAGAAATATATTTAACAAATATAAATAAAATTTTTGAGGTTGAAGGAAAGAATGTCATGTGGCATTATTTGTAGTCTTTTATTAATATTTAGATTAATATTATATTAATAACATAAATGATATGGATCTGATAATGCTAATATTATTATTTAATTAATATATAACATAAGGATATTGATCTAATTCACACGAGTCTAATCTAATTCTAATATTCTTTTACTAGTATTAAGCCCCTGCGTTGCAGCGGTTGTCATAAAACTGTGTTAAATAGTAGTAATACTATACCATTGTCAGCGACCACCAATACTGGAAAAACTCGTAAAAACAAAATAAATAAAAATGGAAACGCACGCTTGATGCTGAAAAATTAAACCGAAACGTAAAACATAGAAAAAAATAACTAAGTCCATCCAGGACCCGTGTGTTGGACGAACTTGTCAAACGCAGCAAAATAGATGTAACGCGACGGGCCAGTCAAACGGTAAAAAATATAAGAAAAAATGTTGAACCCCCCACGCACGTTGCGGTGCGTTAACTCACAAAATTTAGAACGAAACGAAAAACTTGGGAAAGATGAAAAGTATGGTGGACCAAAATTGAAAATAAAAAGGATTTGGGATTAAATTGCAAAAGATGAAAAACTTTGGGTTAAAAATAAAAAAAACAAAAGGTCTAAATTGCAAAATTGAAGTTATTTATTAATTTTAGATAAAGATAAGGATAAAAATAAGTGATATCTATATATTGGTTATTAATTAATATTAATATTAAAAGAAATTTATTAAACAAATATAAATAAAATTTATAAGGTTGAAAGAGAATGTCATGTGACATTATTTGGAGTATTTTATTATAAGTTAGATAAACATATATAAACTATTGTTGACTATATCTATAGAAGGTTAAAGAATTAACGAATATACACTTTTGATTATAAATTAATTTATATAGTTACTATATTCTATTTAAATTATGGTTATAATTTAATTTACGATATATGATATTTCTCAATATTATAGAAGATATTTACATAGTACCTTGAGTTTACATTTAATCGGTGAGATAAATTAATGAGACGAGTTTAGTTTTTTTAGTTATTAACAATAACAAATATATGATTTAAAGTTATAAATAGTGGAATATCTCGCACAATGCGGTAAGAATTCAACTTCGATCGGTATCAATTTGATTTGTTACGATATCGTTACTCGGTATATCAAGCTAAAGAAAAAAACAAGTGGAATAAAATCTTTAAACCTTAGTATCAAAATCTTATGGTAACCTAAAAATAAATTTTACTATTCATTGCACCAAATTAAACATGATATTAAAGTGAAACCCGTTAATGAAATATGTGCAGTGTCTAATACTAACATTTAGGCGTACTTGCAGATTTATCATGTGTAGTTTCAAATTATTAATAATTCAAGTTGTCTAAATTGTAAGTTTTAACTTATATTTATATTGATAAATAGTAATAATTATCTATGATATATTAGCATCTTAAATTGTATTATTTTATTTTATTTATCTTCAAATTTTAAAGAAATTAACATTTTTTCTGATTTTATGATTGGTCTTAAGTAATCTTTTTTATGGTATTTGTCATGTTTTACTTACGTGAGATATTTTTTAATTTAACCCATGTAACACACGGAGTTTATATCCTAGCGTAAATAACATGAGATTTTTCACAGAAAGAAGAAAACTATATGCGCATAATGTAAATAATATATCTACTTTACTATTAATAGTCTATATAAGACCGATGTTTTATAAATAGGTTTTTAAATCGTACGGTATTATGCTCAGAAATGGTTTAATCTGTTGAACCTGGTTGTACCAGCCGGTTCAACCGTGTTGGCTAACTAACCCTATAAACCCATTAAATCAATAAAATACAATTTTTACTCAAAAAATAATTCAATACTACATCATTTCATAATAATAAAAAATTTTCAAAAGTTAATCCATAATAAAAAATAATCCAAAAATTCACTATTGATACCTTTTTGTGCGCTAGGTTTTACTAAGAAGGTAAATCGTCAGCTTTCGGCCCCATAAAAGATTAAAAGTCCAAATTTTAACCTTTGACAAGATGCCGGTATCCCGGTTTAAACCGGCATATCCCATTTACCGGCGGTACAACACCTTTGCCGTTCCCTCAGTTTACCGGTATGATTCGTGCCGGCCAAGCTTCCGGGGTCCGATTTAACCAATTTAATCGGCCGATATAAACCAGTTTTTAAAACATTGTATATAAGACTATAGGGGGTGGTTCACCTTCCCCCGAGAAGTCCACATAGACGTCACATCACCTTCTTTCCACCTCACCAATTTTCCCCAAAAATGGGGTGTGGTTTCCCTTCTTCCCCCTTCCCCCTTCCCCATTCATTTTTTATATCTTTTTACTTTATATATAATAAATACAAACATTTTTAAGAAAATTAAAATTTGAATAAAAATTCTAGAAAATTACAAATAGATAAAACACAAATTAAATACTAAAATCATAAAATAAATTTTGCGTAAACCTACGAACACCACTACTCGTTGTCAACGGGATCCACATGAAAGTTTTGCAAATATAGTCGATTAAATTCGCACACAGGTTTCAATGCACATGCTCAGTACATTGTACCCACAAATTTGAGTGTTGTTCCTCGTCAACTGGCTCAACATTCTTATGAACGTCATTTGGATCGTATTCCTATATTGCTCGACCATCGTTTTCAATAATCATGTTATGAAGTATTAAACAAACATATATAATGTATCTCATTTTTTTTGTTCAAATCCACGAGCCGATTGTTGTATTATCCCTCATTTATGTCTTTATCACACCAAACGACCGTTCGACATCTTTCCTTGCCGATTCTTGGCACTTCACAACTTTTTTCTTTTTTTCATCACCGAGTTCAGGAATAGTTTTAACAATAGTCGTATAGCAGGGTCGGCTGATTTGTGCAAAATGTAACATATAAATTACATCAAATGAGGCATAAAACTAACCCTTTTTAGTACTAATGTTGGAAAAAGTGTGTTTTTGTCTTCCTTTTGAATTTACAGTACCAAATGAGCTTAAATGAATAAAAGGAACAAATATACAGCCAAAACCAACATAAATACAAAGAAAATGAATAAACGTGACATGCCCGACCCCTCGGCAGCATCCCCAAAGCAAAAACAAGACAATAGAGGACTGACCACGGGCCCGTGCCCACTGGACACAGGGGCGTGGTCAGGTGCCTGCAGAAAAGACAAACCTGTAGAAGCTTCTACGCCTACCACGGGGGCGTGCCCAGCTCAACACGAGGCGTGGTCAACGCAAAGATACGTAGAATCTTGCAAAATCTTGATAGTACAGATACGATTCTGACCACAGGGTCGTGCCCACTAAACACGGGGCCGTATGGGACCCTCTGCTGATAACTGCATTTAATGAAGGAAGAGAAAAGGTTGGTCACGGGGGCGTGCCCACTGGACACGGGGCCGTGGATAGAGCTCTGTGCAGGCTATAAATAGGGGTGTTTGGTTCACTTCAAAGGCATCCCTTGGCAAACCACTACTCTCCCGCTTTGCCGCCACTCCACCACCACTACAACACCAACACCCACCACCATCATCCATCATCCATCTTTAGAGTGTGTACAAGTCTCGGGATCCAAGATTGATCGTAAGGGTTCTTACCAATCAAAGGCCATGTTTTGTTAAGCCTCTTAGATCACATGGTGAAGACAAGTCTTTTATGTATTACTTTTGATTTTTAATCTTTCGACACTTTTTATTTGGTTTTGTATTAATGACTTTAATAACTAGTTTCTTATGTTGAAGGTGAATTTTCTTTATCATTTGTCCGTGGTGTTTTGGCATTACTTTACTGTCTATATAAAGTAAAAGATTGCATCATTCATGTCTCTACGGTCTATATAGAGGCATGTTGGCTACCTGGTCGGGGGTTAAGGAAATGGTTTAGTAAGGTTCTTGCCTTGTTCAATGTATAGATCGTGTAAGGACCTAGTTCAAGCTTACTAGGACCTCCTTCAATACCCACTGGTATTGGATGGCGGGGGTGCGAATAGCTTGAACCCCTCATATGTAAATTACTATTAATACATTAAACCGGATACTTGGGATTGTATCCCTGCTGACTCAAACCACTTAGCCGAGGGTAACGTCACCTTCAAAAGAGGGGCCTACCACTTTTCGCATTAATAACTTAATTAATTATCTTTCAATATTCCGACCCTTTGGGATTGTATCCTTGCTGACTCAAACCACTGGGTTGAGGGTAACGTCACCTTCAAAAGAGGGGACTACTACTATAACTAAGATAATCTCTTAAAAAGTCTGAAAGTGCGAAAATAATCAAAGGATACATTAAAGGCAAGTCGGATCCAAGTGATTCATCTTGTCTATCTGTTTTTATTTTATTTCTGCATTTTTAGTTTTTATTTTCATGTTTAAACCTTTTCTCAAAAACTTTAGATTGATTAGACGTTGAGGATAAACCGGTACTAAAAGCCCTTGTGTCCTTGGACGACCTCGATATCTTACCAACGCTATACTACGCTCACGATGGGTGCACTTGCCCAAGTGCGTGTTTAGTGTTTGTAGAATATCGTTTTTTTATAAATTTAAAACTTGAGTAATGCGTAAAATGGGCTTAAAATATCAATATAAATATATCGCACCGAACGCACACCAAGTTTTTGGCGCCCTTGCCGGGGACACAAGGATTTTAAGAAAGTTTGGAATCAACGGCCAAATTATTTGTACTTATTTTTCTGTTTTTTAGGATTTTTCTTAATTTTTCAGTTTCTGCAGACCTCAGCACGGGCCGTGCTCAGCCAGACAACATCTTTGCCGTTCCCTCAGTTTACCGGTATGATTCGTGCCGGCCAAGCTTCCGGGGTCCGATTTAACCAATTTAATCGGCCAATATAAACCAGTTTTTAAAACATTGTATATAAGACTATAGGGTGTGGTTCCCCTTCCCCTGAGAAGTCCACATAGGCGTTACATCACCCTCTTTCCACCTCACCAATTTCCCCCAAAAATGGGGTGTGGTTTCCCCTTCTTCCCTCTTCCCCCTTCCCCATTCCCCTTTTATTTTTTATATCTTTTTTACTTTATATATAAAGAATATAAATATTTTTAAGAAAATTAAAATTTGAATAAAAATTCTAGAAAATTACAAATAGATAAAACACAAATTACATACTAAAATCATAAAATAAATTTTGCGTAAACCTACGAACACCACTACTCGTTGTCAACGTGATCCACATGAAAGTTTTCCAAATATAGTCGATTAAATTCGCACACAGGTTTCAATGCACGTGCTCACTACATTGTACCCACAAATTTGGGTGTTGTTCATCGTCAACTGGCTCAACATTCTTATGAATGTCATTTGGATCGTATTCCTATATTGCTCGACCATCGTTTTCAATAATCATGTTATGAAGTATTAAACAAACATATATAATGTATCTCATTTTTTTTTTGTTCAAATGCACGAGCTGGTTGTTGTATTATCCCTCATTTATGTCTTTATCACACCAAACGACCGTTCGACATCTTTCCTTGCCGATTCTTGGCACTTCATAACTTTTTTCTTTTTTCATCACCGAGTTCAGGAATAGTTTTAACAATAGCCGTATAGCAGGGCCGGCTGATGTGTGCAAAATGTAACATATAAATTACATCAAATGAGGCATAAAACTAACCCTTTTTAGTACCAATATTGGAAAAAGTGTGTTTTTGTCTTCCTTTTGAATTTACAGTACCAAATGAGCTTAAATGAACAAAAGGAACAAATATACAGCCAAAACCAACATAAATACAAAGAAATGGAATAAACGTGACATGCCCGACCCCTCGGCAGCATCCCCAAAGCAGAAATAAGACAACAGAGGACTGACCACGGGGCCGTGCCCACTTGACACGGGGGCGTGGTCAGGTGCCTGCAGAAAAGACAAACCTGTAGAAGCTTCTACGCCCACCACGGGGGCGTGCCCAGCTCAACACGAGGCATGATCAACACTAAGATACGTAGAATCTTGCAAAATCTTAAAAGTACAGATACGATTCTGACCACAGTGTCGTGCCCACTGGACACGGGGCCGTGTGGGACCCTCTTCTGACAACTGCATTTAATGAAGGAAGAGAAAAGGCTGGCCACGGGGGCGTGCCCACTGGACACGGGGCCGTGGCTAGAGCTCTGTGTAGGCTATAAATAGGGGTGTTTGGTTCTCTTCAAAGGCATCCCTTAGCAAACCACTACTCTCCCACTTTGCCACCACTCCACCACCACTACAACACCAACACCCACCACCATCATCCATCATCCATCTTTAGAGTGTGTACAAGTCTCGGGATCCAAGATTGATCGTAAGGGTTCTTACCAATCAAAGGCCATGTTTGGTTAAGCCTCTTAGATCACATGGTGAAGACAAGTATTTTATGTATTACTTTTGATTTTTAATCTTTCGACACTTTTTATTTGGTTTTGTATTAATGACTTTAATAACTAGTTTCTTATGTTGAAGGTGAATTTTCTTTATCATTTGTCCGTGGTGTCTTGGCATTACTTTACTGTCTATATAAAGTAAAAGATTGCATCATTCATGTCTCTATGATCTATATAGAGGCATGTTGGCTACCTGGTCGGGGGTTAAGGGAATGGTTTAGTAAGGTTCTTGCCTTGTTCAGTGTATAGATCCTGCAAGGACCTGGTTCAAGCTTACTAGGACCTCCTTCAATACCCACTGGTATTGGATGGCGGGGGTGCGAATAGCTTGAACCCCTCATATGTAAATTACTATTAATACATTAAACCGGCTACTTGGGATTGTATCCCTGCTGACTCAAACCACTTAGCCGAGGGTAACGTCACCTTCAAAAGAGGGGCCTACCACTTTTCGCATTAATAACTTAATTAATTATCTTTCAATATTCTCACCCTTTGGGATTGTATCCTTGCTGACTCAAACCACTGGGTTGAGGGTAACGTTACCTTCAAAAGAGGTGACTACTACTATAACTAAGTTAATCTCTTAAAAAGTTCGAAAGTACTAAAATAATCAAAGGATACATTAAAGGCGAGTTGGATCCAAGTGATTCATCTTGTCTATCTGTTTTTATTTTATTTCTGCATTTTTAGTTTTTATTTTCATGTTTAAACCTTTTCTCAAAAACTTTAGATTGATTAGACGTTGAGGATAAACCGGTACTAAAAGCCCTTGTGTCCTTGGACGACCTCGATATCTTACCAACGCTATACTACGCTCACGATGGGTGCACTTGCCCAAGTGCGTGTTTAGTGTTAGTAGAATATCGTTTTTTATAAATTTAAAACTTGAGTAATGCGTAAAATGGGCTTAAAATATCAATATAAATATATCGCACCGAACGTACACCAAGTTTTTGGCGCCGTTGCCGGGGACACAAGGATTTTAAGAAAGTTTTGAATCAACGGCCAAATTATTTGTACTTATTTTTCTGTTTTTTAGGATTTTTCTTAATTTTTCAGTTTCTGCAGACCTCAGCACGTGTCGTGCTCAGCCAGACACGGGGCCGTGTCCATCTTTGTTACTGGCAATCCTGTTTTAAGTCAGACAATAGCTGACCACGGGGCCGTGCCCACTGAACACGCCCACGTGTTTACTTCTCAGTTACTGAAAACAGAACCGTAAGTTCCCGATGGTTGGTAATTTCTGACAAAAATATGAGTGATATTGATTATTTTTACTTCCGCTCCTCTTACGGTGAATGGTGTCAAATATGTGGTGGATTTCATAAAGATTTAGAATGTTACTTTCTAAATTACACTCCCCACTATTTAGACCTATCGTTTCCCTATAACCCTAAGATGAGCGAAAGTAAAAACGATCCATATCTCTCCCCAAAATGCCCTCAACCATTTCTTTTAGATAACATAACTTCCGAAGAATTATGTCAGCTCGAAGAAATAATTCTCCAAATATTAAAAGAGCTTGAGATGTAAACAAGTTATTCATCACAAGATAACGATCAAGGAGAATTATTGGGGTCGCATTCGGATTCTAGCAACATCGACGATATCGAAAGCATCTCTAACTCTTGTGAGAACATGAGCGATAGTTGTCCCTGTGTCGATTGTGCCGTGAAGGACTCTCCATCGGTCTCCGCCGATGCGCTCATAGACCTGAGCGATTCGACATATACCTTCTTTAACGAGAGCCCGGATAAGGGGAATAAAGGTCGGTTTCGCCCACCATTATTTAGCTTAGGTTTTACCCTTTTCGATAACCTCTTGCATTCTTGTTTAAATCAAGAGCAATTAAGGTACCTTAGGCAGTTCGGTGTTATTCCCTCCAGTAAAGAACCACCCGATCCGAACAAAATCCTTAAAAATAAGATGAAACTTCATAAAACTCTATAGCCACGGGGCCGTGTCCAGGTCAACACGCCCCGTGCCCACCTCAAAATTGATCACGGGGTCGTGTCCAGGCCAACACGCCCCATGTTTAGAATACGGACAAAATATGTCAGAATCTTGCCTGACCACGGGGCCGTGTCCAACCGACACAGGGCCGTGGTCAGCGTGCTGTCGTTTTCTATAAAGTCAGCATGATTCCTGCACATTTGGACCCATTTCAAAGACCAAGATTTGCTGGGATCTTCACACATACCCTACAAGGTATATTCCAAAAAAAGGTTCTCAACAACCATCTTGTCTTTACCACTTTTGCCTCTTGCCTTCTTCTCCAAAAAAAAAAAACCCTCCTTAAACCCCCATTAAAGCTTGAAACTTCCATGGCTTCAAGCTTTATTGTGATATTTGCTAGGTTTTTAACCAAGGAATCTTATTAAAAATAAGTTTTATAACATTTTTTTAAGTTATTTATGCTCAGAAATGTCTCAAAAATCAGAAAAATAATTTAAAACAATAAGATTCCTTGATTCGAAAATCTGTAGAATAGTGGCCACGGGGCCGTGGTCGGAGTCACTGTTTCATTATTTTGAACTATTCGACTTGTTTTCTTAGAATGTCGAGCCAGAATAGCGGAACATCTTCAGCTCACTCAAGAAACAATCGAAGGGGAAGAAGAACCTCGGTGGAAGACTCCTTGGTCAACTATGTGTACGCCTTGAGAGAAGCCATTGATGAGATGACATCAGTGGAAGAATCCCTAATTGACCGTATTAACCATTTGTTGGTGGGGTTAGAGGGTTGCCTCCAAGAAGTCAACCTTTTGCACCAAAGGGTGAATATTCTTGCTTCACCTCCCATGGTGCCAATCGTCACACATGGAGGGTGGAATGTCATGCCGGAAATCATTATTCCAGCCGAGTGGAATGTCATGCCTCCGGAACCTCCACTAGACATACTACACGGGGTTCCGGTAGCCGTTGCGCCTCCCCCACAAGACATTGTGGAGAATGAGCCCGTATTCTTTCTCCCTAGGGAGATAGAGGAACGGCTCAATGACATTTCAGGGACATCCTCCGGTTTTGAGTTCTACAAAGCCCTTAAGCACCAGAAAGTCATTCCCAGGTTTTTGTCATTCCTATAATGAACAACATCTAGGGTAGAACTCCTTAGTGATTTAGATTTCCTACATTTTATGACCTATCTATCTTAGAACCTTTGTAGTTTTTCATTTTTAGCATCTTTATTTTTAATCTTTAGGATCTATGTACTTGGCACTATTAAATGAATGATGGTTTAAATTATCGAATGGTGTTTAGATGATGTTATAATTGTTAAACACACTCGAAAAGGTGGAGGTTACCAAGGGAACGTTAAAACCACACCCCATGCGCGAAAACAGAGCCTCCCGACAACTTTTCCAGCATTACAGCAAGTTCAGCACGGGGTCGTGCTCAGCCCAACACGCCCCGTGCCCATGCTCTGCAGAAATTTCCCAGTTCAGGTAACTGGCCACGGGGCCGTGCTCGCTGAACACACCTCGTGGCCAACCTTCTGTTTACTTCTGTTACTGGCGATCTGAGCACGGGGCCGTGGCCAGACGCCCAGTAACATGAAAATTTTGTTTTTCAACACCTTTTTACACATTTAATCAACCTAAAAACTTATTTTTGGGACACATTGAGGACAATGTGTAATTTAAGTGTGGGGGGATGCTATAACCTTGAATCGCGTAAGTCCTAATAACAAGCCTTACACAAAACTCTATTGGAACCGCTAATCACGCCAAATTTTTTCAAAAATTTTCATTTTTTTACTTGTCTTGGTTTAATTTGGGAATAACAAGTTCTAAAAAGGTTATATTTTTACAAATTTACAACCGATAGCGTCGTGATAAAAAAACCAAATAAGAAAATTATGAAAATGCATGACAAATCTAATTAAAATTTGATTATATATACGTGAGCCTAAACCTTTTCCTTTCAACACCATTATTTTTCATTTTTTTTTATCACCTATCCAAAATCCCCCTAGTTAATCCCTTTGAGGCTAAACCTTTTCATTTCAAAACCCACAAAACAAACACCCTTTACCCACCAAAACCTTTTTCTTTTCAACCCCTTTGTTTTAGTAAAAAATTCAGTTATCTTGTGACGTTTCTTTAAAAAAAATGAAAGTCTTGCAATAAATAAACAAGTTCCTCAAAAAACTTTATTTGAATATGCTTAGTTTGAATAAAAGGCACAAAAACAAAAAGTTTTACGACGAACGACGCTTTTTCCGCTTTTCGCCATATTTACTAACCACTAACCAAAACCACATACCCTTAGCCCAAGCCTAACCCTTTTCCCAAAGTTCTCTTGATATTTACAAAGGTTTATAGTTAAAAGGAGGAGGTTTGATTGCTTGTCAAGCATATGGTAGAAGTAAGTTCCATGCCGGTCTCGAGTGTTTCACAAAAATAGACATTCGGCCGAGTGTTGAGTGATCTCCCGTGAGGTATGTGAACTTGTATATAAATGGAATTTTAAAGAGGCATGTTATGCCTAAATAAGTAATTTTTCTTATAAAATGTTCTAAATAAATCATGACGAATATGATTGTAAATAAAATAAAAATAAAACCCAATAAAAGATCTTGGATTCTTGACACTCAAGATAAGCCCAAAACTTCTCTTCTACCCCTTCCATTTGGGTGTGTAAAGCCACATATTAAGGAGTTTTACTTGAGTACAAGCAAAGATTCAAGTGTGGGGGTATTTGATGTGTGCAAAATGTAACATATAAATTACATCAAATGAGGCATAAAACTAACCCTTTTTAGTACTAATGTTTGAAAAAGTGTGTTTTTGTCTTCCTTTTGAATTACAGGACCAAATGAGCTTAAACGAACAAAAGGAACAAATATACAGCCAAAACCAACTTAAATACAAAGAAAATGAATAAACGTGACATGAGGGACTCCTCGGCAGCATCCCCAAAGCAAAAACAAGACAACAGAGGACTGACCACAGGGTCGTGCCCACTGGACACAGGGGCGTGGTCAGGTACCTGGAGAAAAGACAAACCTGTAGAAGCTTCTACGCCCACCACGGGGGCGTGCCCAGCTCAACACGGGGCGTGGTCAACGCTAAGATACGCAGAATCTTGCAAAATCTTGATAGTACAGATACGATTCTGACCACGGGGCCGTGCCCACTGGACACGGGGCCGTGTGGGACCCTCTACTGACAACTGCATTTAATGAAGTAAGAGAAAAGGCTGGCCACGGGGGCGTGCCCACTGGACATGGGGCCATGGCCAGAGCTCTGTGCAGGCTATAAATAGGGGTGCTTGGTTCACTTCAAAGGCATCCCTTGGTAAACCACTACTCTCCTACTCTGCCACCACTACAACACCAACACCCACCACCATCATCCATCATCCATCTTTAGAGTGTGTAATAGTCTCGGGATCCAAGATTGATCGTAAGGGTTCTTACCAATCAAAGGCCATGTTTGGATAAGCCTCTTACGTCACTTGGTGAAGACAAGTCTTTTATTTATTACTTTTGATTTTTAATCTTTCGGCACTTTTTATTTGGTTTTGTATTAATGAATTTAATAGCTAGTTTCTTATGTTGAAGGTGAATTTTCTTTATCATTTGTCTGTGGTGTTTTGGCGTTACTTTACTGTCTATATAAAGTATAAGATTACATCATTCATGTCTCTACGGTCTATACAGAGGCATGTTGGCTACCTGGTTGGGGGTTAAGGGAATGGTTTAATAAGGTTCTTGCCTTGTTCAGTGTATAGATCCTGCAAGGACCTGGTTCAAGCTTACTAGAACCTCCTTCAATACCCACTGGTATTGGATGGCGGGGGTGCGAATAGCTTGAACCCCTCATATGTAAACTACTATTAATACATTAAACCGGCTACTTGGGATTGTATCCATGCAGACTCAAACCACTTAGCGGAGGGTAACGTCACCTTTAAAAGAGGGCCTACCACTTTTCGCATTAATAACTTAATTAATTATCTTTCAATATTCCGACCCTTTGGGATTGTATCCTTGCTGATTCAAACCACTGGGTTGAGGGTAACGTCACCTTCAAAAGAGGGGCCTACTACTATAACTAAGATAATCTCTTAAAAAGTCCGAAAGTGCGAAAATAATCAAAGGATACGTTAAAGGCGAGTCGGGTCGGATCCAAGTGATTCATCTTATCTATCTGTTTTTATTTTATTTTATTTCAGCATTTTTAGTTTTTATTTTCATGTTTAAACCTTTTCTCAAAAAAATTTAGATTGATTAGACGTTGAGGATAAACGGGTACTAAAAGCTCTTGTGTCCTTGGACGACCTCGGTATCTTACCAACGCTATACTACGCTCACAATGGGTGCACTTGCCCAAGTGTGTGTTTAGTGTTAGTAGAATATCATGTTTTATAAATCTAAAACTTGACTAATGCGTAAAATGGGCTTAAAATATCAATAAAAATATATCGTACCGAATGCACACCACCGGCCCTGAGAATTAGTGTACCTTGTTCGAGCTCAAAAAAACGTGCCCTTAGGCCTTAACGAAATTGGGTATTGGGCTTACTAAAGGTCTAAAACTAATGTTAATTGGCTAATAACTAAACTAAATCATAAGAATAGTTTTGTAAGTGAGCCTATGTTGTTATTTGTATGGGTATACCCTATTAATTATTTTTACATATACATATCCGGGTTTTTTTAAAAAGAGTTACAAGTTTTGTCCTTTATCTATATCTCCTTTTGCAGGCGGCATCCGTTGGCACAAAACTTGACGGTTCTATATTTAATGTTTCAAAATCTTGCATGCTATGTTCTTTAAGCCAAACTCAGTTAACTTTTTTGTTAAATCTGATCACCCAAGGGTATTTTAGTCTTTTTACCTCATTTAATTTATATCATTTAAATAAAATAAAACATAATCATTAAAATATTGTTATAACTATATATAAAATATTATCACTACTCTGCTCTAGTCTGATTATCACCTAATCCTCTGTATCACCATGTATCTGTACACACATTCTCCATTTAATCAATCTCATAAGAATTCATTAAACCCATAATGAAATTAATTACACATTACCGATCTTTGATGTTCCTGCTTCAAGTTAGGGATTCGGTTTGCTATGTCTTTGGATGCCAAGATATTGGTTCATTCCATGAAGAAAGCAGTGGGTGTTTTTTAGATGTCGGAAATCAACATCCACCATCACCCACCGCCCCTAACGCCACAACCACCCACCCGCTGCCCACCCATCATCCACCGTCTCCACCATTACCATCTTGATCGAAAATCAACAACCACTTCCTAACGCCACAACTACCCACTCACCGTACAATCCGCCGTCTCAGATCTGTTCCGCCGTCTCCGATCTTTCGCTTGAAACATTTGATAGAGAGAGGGGAGAAAGAGAGAAAGACAGAGACAGAGGAGTCTAGAGAGACAGAATGTGTGTGTAGAGTTTCTGTTTTTATTTATTTATAGATCCTTTTTGTTATATACACAATAGTCCCTTATATATGAGTTGTTTTACACAATAGTCCCTGCTATAGATGTGAAATGACAAGAATGCCCACATGTGCAAAGCACATGACCATAGTTAACCAAAACATTTAATTGGGTTAGGTTCAAAGGACATACCGTGCAAGATTTTAAAACATTAAGTACATAACTCGTCAAGTTTTACGCCAAAGAACACTGCCTGCAAAATGGCATATAGATAAAGGACGAAACTTGTAATTTACTCTTAAAAAAAATAACGTGCCTTTCAAAATATCAGGCCCTGGCCGGTGGTCCCCCCCACCCCCAGGGCCACCCCTGCCGTATAGGTAATACCCATGCTTGTATGATACCCCATTTGGCATGAAAGAAGAATTAGGGCCCGTACCTCTAATGATATCGTCAAAAATCTGAGATCTTGCAAGAACGTTTAAAATTGTTTGAACTTGCAACCCCAATAAAGGCGTGCCAAATCCATAAATCTTGTGAGCAAACGGCTTCTAAGATTATTGAGGGATAACCTATATCACCACGCATATATTTACCGCGCCATGCAGTAGGGCAATTACGCCATTGCTAATGCGTACAATCAATGCTTCCTAGCATCCAAGGAAATCCATGTCTCTCTTAATGGAATGCATAAAGCTTTTCGATATCCTTCTTCGTTGGTCTACGTAAATACACCTTGCTATACAGGTTCACAACACCTTTGGAGAATTCATACAAACACTCCCGACTTATTCTATTGGACATCCTTAAATATTCATCCCATGAATCAGTAGCAGTGCCATACTCTAATTGATGAACTGGCGAAGTGGCGAAGTGCATTTTTGAAACGTAGTAAAACACCTTCTCCCTCTAGGATCATAGCGCAATGTGAACAAATCATCATAATTAGCCAAATCACTGGCAATACGTATGAACAATCGTCGACTCATTCGAAACCGATGCCTAAATTGTTTGTCTGTGTACACACATTTTGCAGCAAAATAGTCACCAACTAAACATTCATGAGCACCTTAAATAAAGAGTAAATTACAAGTTTTGTCCTTTATGTTTACACCATTTTACAGGTGGTGTCCTTTAGCGCAAAACTTTGCAAGTTTTGTACTATATGTTTTAAAATATTGCACGTTTTAACCTTTAGGCCAAACCCAGTTAGAAATTTCAGTTAAGTCTTGTCACGTGCACCGCACATGAGGGCAGAATGGTCTTTTTCCCACCCTCTTCCATTCCACCACCCTCAACCACCCACCCACCTTTAATCAAATCCACCACCAATCCCGTCACTATCCTGCCACCATCAATCACCCCCTTTCAACCCACCCACCACCGCAACCACCATCCACCACTCTTTGTTATCTATCTCTTTCTCTCCTCTCTCTTTCTCTTAATCAGAAACAAGAACAAACAATGTCGAGTTTCAGATGGGTGGTGGTGGTTTTCGAGTTTCAGATCTAAAACCAGATCCGGTTGTCTCCCCTACAATTGAAACCATCATACCTGTGAGACCTTGAATCGACATGTAGAACTTTGAATCCCTAGGCCTTGTAATCGATCTGTAAAACTCTGAATCCTCCATCACCATACCTTAAATCTCTTGTCGGAATCTGATGGTAGTTCGTATTCCACCACCTCCATTCAAACCATTGTTGTTTTTGTGAACCAACTCACCTATGTTTGCTGCCTTCATCGTCGGAATAAGAGAGATAGAGGGGGGGGGGCTAATAGAGAGAGAAAGAAGAGAGATATAGAGAGAGACTAAAGAGAGAGAGGATCGCCGGAGGTGGTGGTGGTCCGTGGTGGATAATGGCTGAGTAAGAGAGGTAGAGAGAGAAAGATAAAGAGAAACAGAAGATAGAGAGGGTCGCTAGAGGTGGTTGTGGTGGTGGTGTCTGTCGTGGATGTTGGTTGAGAGAGATAAAGAGAGAGAAGAGAGAAATATACAGAGAGAGAGAGGGTTTTAACTTTATATATGTTTTAATTTTTTGCCTTTTTACTTAACATATTTTTTAATTAAATGGATAAAATTACAAAAATATCCTTGTTTGCCTAGTAAAATTACAAAAATATCCTGATTTAACCAAAAAATTTAACTGAGTTTGGCCTAAATGTTAAAACGTGCAATATTTTAAAACATAAAGTACAAAACTTGTAAAGTTTTGCGTTAAAGGACATCGCCTGCAAAATAGTGTAAACATAAAGGACAAAACTTGTAACTTACTCTTAAATAAAAGGGTAAATTACACTTTTCGTCCTTTGTGTTTGTACCAGATTGCAATAGATGACCTTTAACTTCAATAATTACAGTCACAGTCCTTTATTTGGAAAACGCATAACATCTTTCGTCCTTTAGCACTAACCAGGTTAAAATTTTCAGTTATGTCTATCCACTTAAGGGTATTCTAGTCATTTTATGTTTTTATTTAGAATGTTCATTAATAAATAATAATTAATAAATAAAACCAAAAATATTACATTTATATCATCTTCCCCAATTCTCCAACTCTAACCCTAACCCTAGAATCTCTCAGCCAATCTTCTCTCTCTCCAACCAGCCTCTGCCATCATTCATTATCGTTGGACGCCAGTGTCACCACCATCTCTGAACATATTACATATATGTTCCTTCCTGTTCCTCGTGCTAAAGCAGGGCATATCAAGCCGTGTAGTTCATGAACTCAAAGTTTAAAAGCAACGGCTGGTGATGATCGTGTAGTTCATGAACTCAAAGTTTAAAGGGCAAGTTGCAGGTTGAAATATATTAATATAACTAAAAGCAAAATATATGTGCGATGAATCACCTCCCTCTCCTTTCACTCTCTGCAACTCCCCATCTCTCACTGTACCTTTTCTCCACAAGCATTTGACCAAATTCACCACCCAACCACCACAATCACAGCCTAACTTTCCTATTATTCATTTTCCCCAAATTTAATATTTTTCAAAACCCAGACAATAATACCCTTATATTGCCGTCTTCCAAAAAAAACAGAGACACTCATATCTTGCATACATAAACCATCACAATAAACATGAAATTGAAGCAGTAATTCACAACAAGATGTGAACTTTTTCACAAACCTGTATGGAATTCAAGATTTTCTAATGTGGGTCGATTGAATCTTGACTGAAAATGAAGCGAAAATTCACAATAAGATTTGGTGGTGGATGGATTCGATGGTGGTGGTGGTTGGGCTTGGTGGACGGATTTGGTGTGGTGGTTGTTGGATACGACGGCGGTGGTGGTGGAGGTTGGATAGAGAGATGGAGAGAGATGGTTGAGGGAAGTGAAAAGGGTTTTATGTGTATTTATATATATATATATATATTTATTTTGTAAACAAAGGAGTAAAATTACCAATCTACCCTCTTGTGCAGGGCACATGCATGAGTTAACTAAAATTTTTAACTAGGTTGGGGTTAAAGGACGTAGGGTGCAATGCGTTTTCCAAATAAAGGACTATGACTGTAATTGTTGAAGTTAAAGGTCATCCATTGCAATCTGGTACAAACATAAAGGACGAAAAGTGTAATTTTTCCTAAATAAAAGTTGAAAAATAAGTTTAATAAATTATTCAAAAAATCCTAAAAATAAATATCAAAAATTTAAAAATATAAATTGTATAAAAATAATATACCTTCGCGATCTCTATTTAACGCAGCGACCCTCGTTCTTGTTTGTGAAGTTCCTTCGTCTACACCATCTTTTTCCATCTAGGCAATAATTTTACCCGTGTCAAGCATCATACAGCATTTTCCTCGTCCGATGAAGAACTTATGGCGACTATTTTTTGAAAGATATAGATGAAGAAGAGAAGAATATATAAAAGATGGAGAGTGTGGTAAGTTTTTTAAAAGATATAGATGAATGAGAGAAGAATATATAAAAGATGTAGAGTGTGGTGATTTTATGTGTATAAAATTAGGTTTATATAGTGTTTAAAATAAAAAAATAATTGAATTTTTATTTTATTTTATTAAATAACCGATATTCAATGGACAAGAAATTCAAACGTTCGGGATGGATGAGAATCCCCGATTGCACCGAAGTTGGGGCAGGAAGGGGGGGTGTTCCCCGTCTGGGTCCTCTTCCACGTCACCTCCCCGCATTGTTTCCCGATCCCACACCCACAAGCCTAAAACATATTTGATCAACTGTACCCTTGATAGTAAGTAGGTTATCAATTCGTTTTAGGGTATTATAATGACGAACGTTGCTATTACGTTACATTAATTTACGTTTTAAGCAATCCATGATGAATTATATATATATATATATATATATATATATATATATATATATATATATTACAAAGGTAAATATGAATTATATAATAATAATAAATAGGGTATTTCTCCGCGCGTTGCGGCGGTACATGACCGCGAGCATCCGATGGGTATTAGTTCAATTCGTTACGGTACCGGTAACGATACATGCACTCGGTATAAAAGTCAACGTGTGCCTTACATTGTTTGAAAATAATAAAACATCGGTACCAACACCAATGTTCGAACGGTATCAATCAGTTTAGATCGTCATGATACTGTTACCAATATTCATTTATCTCCGCCGCTGACAGAATTATATATATAAATGAAATATTATCAAAATCGAAAACCATATTTATAGTGATATACGTTTATCTTATATTGTATAATATAAAAAACGACACAAAAGAAATATATGAATTATATATATTATAAGAGGAAACTAATAATATTAAAATATTATTTATATAATAAAAGGAAATTGATAATATAGAATTACTATTAACTTTACTATTCCTGAGCCCTTAAATTTTTTTATATATAATTTGGACACCATAATATAATAAAAGGAAATTGATAATATTAAATTATTATAAAAAAGTAATTTACTATTCATGAGCATTTTAAAATAATATGTATAGTAGGTTTTTCCCCGCGCTAGGCGGCGGTAACTCAGTTATTATCAGTTCGGTTGGATTCGTTTCAATACCGACACGACATTCACTATAGTAACTAAAGGAGAAAACTAAAGAAATATAGTCGCGATATGCTCAAAAGGATATCGACACATCTTTTATATCAATCAAAAACCTTAAAAACGAATACTGGTTTCTAATATTGTGGATATCGGTACCGATGTTATTTGGTCGAAATCGATTAGATGCGTCACATATCGAGACTCTATAGTTTACAATGAAAAACATTTTTAATATTGTTATCGGCACTCGTATAATATACAATACAAAAAAAATATGATGTTTTGAATACAAAAAAAGTAAATACACATCATCAGTTCCGGTTCTATTTGGGTATGATAGCGACACGATATCCATTTTCATAAAAAACTGTACAACAATGTTTAAAAAGTATATAGATTAAAAAAAACTAACATGAGCAAGGTATTAAAAATAAACTAAATGATAAATAATCTTTTATTAAAAAAACTCAAAAAGAATATTTAAAAAATTCACAACATTATTCATGGCCAATTTAAATTAATATGTATAATAATAATAATAATAATAATAATAATAATAATAATAATAATAAATATTATAATATTGATAAAACCTTTATACCACAGGTAAAGATGGGCATAATACCCGGTTCCAAACCCGACCCGGTAGAACCTACCTGGAACCGGTTCCAGTTCCTACCCGATGTATAGAAGAACTGATTCCGGGTTCAAAAAACCCGTAGGTTCTTACCCGGTTCCACAATATGTAAAAAAATAGGGTCCTACCCGGTTCCTACTCGGAACCGGGTCCGCTATAAACCCAAAGAACCGGCAAAATCTAAACGAAACCGAATACATTAAAAGTTAAACCCAAACATCACAAGTCACAACCAAACATTACAACCAACCATAAATAAACCATTACCTACCTACCATACATTAAAACCAAACATTATACGTAAACACAAAACACAACCAAACTAACATCACATAAACACACTAAACCTTTGAAGAACCGGTTCCAGATGATTCGCCGCATTCACTTTTCTTCGCCGCAGCCTTCATGAACTTCCCATAACCTTTGCAACGTGCCATTTCATGGCTATCAGACATCAGGCACAGATCAAAGTGCTTCCAAACTTGGGGGTTTCTTTTGGTTTCCAAAACCATTACCACTTCGTCATTGCATGCCACAACCGATTTTAGTTGTAACTTGTAGGGTGAAACCGATTTGAGTGGGATTAAGTTTTGGTTGAAGGTGATGTTCTTATATATAATAGAAACCGATTCAAAATTTTAATGGCAATTAGTCGATTACAACGGATATATAGCCGTTAGGAATCGATTCCGGCAGGCTTTTTGCAGCTTTTCTTGGAAGATACCCGGAGGAACCGGTTACAAAATACCTGAACCAGTTATGAACAGTTCCGGTAAATGTGGTTTGAAACCGGGTCCTAACCGGAACCGGGTCCTAGAAGAATCGAGTCCATTCAAACTCAGTCAAGAACCGGGTACGGGTTGGAACCGGTTCCGGGTATACAAAAAACCCGATTTGCCCATCTCTATACCACATGTTATTACTGGATTCTTCTGTATATAGAAGTTAATGAGATCAAGTCTACCGTCTAGTCAACTCTTACACCATGACTGATTTTAATTTATTTTACAATTTGTCTTGTACTTTTCTAGTTGGATTTTCTGGCGCTACATGACAAGAATTCGATTGGGGTATCTGTTTGATTTGTTACAATATCAACATTCATAATAGCAGTAAAAAGAGAAATTTGATAAAATAAGGTAGTGATATACCCAAAATAATATCGAGATGCGATTTACATTGATTAAACACATAAAAGTTCAAATAATACCAATACCAGTATCGATGTTGTTCGGTCGAAATTGATTTGTTTCATCACAAAACATGTGTAGTACCGACACTCGTATAACTTACGATACCAATTTTTTTTTTTTTTTTGAATACAAATTTATAGTTGAATGTTGTGAAAAAAAAATTAAACTTAACTGCATATTCAGTTTTTTCTTAACTTACACAATTTATTAGAGAAAAATATAATTAAATAGGTTAAATACGTATATAACGAATTCCCGATTCCGATACTTATATTCGGTTGAAATCAGTTTGGTTCGTCATGGTACCGATACCCTTATAGCTTATAATACCAAAAAACATATTTTATATCAAATACAAAGTTATATAGTTTAGTAAAAAAATAGCTATGTAGTCAATTCTTGTAAAAAAATTAACAAACACAAGTTATTAGTGAAAAATTAAGCAGAATAAAAAGTAAATGAGTTAAAGAGTTAAATGATTCCCTCTCATATTATTCAGTCTCGTTTTGATAGTTTTTTGTTGGGGATCGACACGGGCCAAACACGAACACACATAACATAGAACTCACACACACACTCAATTAAGAACACAAAGATTTATAGTGGTTCGGTCCGGTTCTGACCTACATCCACTCTCGGTAACTAGGAGTATTTGTTATTAAGCTTGGTACAAGAATTTACAGATACATACAATCTTATATATAAGATTGAATGATAGAGTAAAGATAAAAAACAGGATCCGTGAAATCTGGATCACAGGGAAGATTAGATATCCCTGTCTCCTTATCTTCTTATCCTTTTGATCAGAAAGCCTTTTCTGACCTCAACTTATCTAGTGGCTTCACACTCAACAATCTCCCACTTGAAGCCACATAATAATCTTCACATGTGCTTCAACTGTGCATCAGTATCTCTGTAAAAACTTTGATCTTAACACATTCCTAGTTACCCGGCCTTCTCTTCAATTATCCTGAAGGCCAGTTGAAGCTATGCAAAGCTTCAACTTCTCTAAGGTGACAACTTTAGTCAACATATTAGATGGATTTTCACTTCCTTTGATCCTTTTCAACTTCAGAGTTCCTTCACTAATTTGCTCTCTGATGAAGTGATATCTCAGCTGTATGTGCTTTGTCTTCGAATGGAAGACAGGATTCTTTGCAAGGTGTATTGCACTTTGATTGTCACAGAATAGTGCACAATCAACTTGTTCCTTGACGAGCTCTTTGAGAAAATTCTTCAACCATATAAGCTCTTTGCTTGCTTCAGCAACTGCCATATACTCTGCTTTTGTGGTTGAAAGGGCAACGCTTTTCTGCAGTCTGGACATCCAGCTTACTGCAGTGCCTCCCACTGTAAAGACATATCCGGTGGTGCTTTTGTAAGATTCTTTACAACCACCAAGGTCAGCATCCGCAAAACCCTTCAGAATAACATCTTTCCCCTTAAACTGTAATGCCACTTTTGAAGTCCCCTTCAAATATCTTAGCAGCCATTTAACTGCTTCCCAATGTTCCCTCCCTGGATTGGACATAAGCCGACTAACAACTCCCACTGCATGAGCTATATCTGGTCTCGTGCATACCATTGCATAAATGAGGCTACCAACTGCCGATGCATACGGAACTTTGGCCATTTCTGCTTTGTCTTCATCTGATCTGGGTGACTGAACTTTAGAAAGCTTAAAGTGACTTCCCAAAGGTGTGCTTCGAATCTTGGCATCTTTAAGGCTGAATCTTTCTAACACTTTCTCAATGTACTTCTCTTGAGAGAGTGTCAAAGAACCATCTTCTTTGTTTCTAAAAATACTCATCCCGAGTATTTGGTTTGCAGCTCCCAAGTCTTTCATCTCAAACTCTTCAGACATCTGCTTCTTCAGCTTCTTGATCTCTGTCATGTCTGAACCTGCAATCAACATATCATCCACATATAGTAGTAGAATGATATAAGAACCCTTAAACCTCTTGATGTAACAACAATGGTCATTGTCACATCTCTTGTATCCGACTCTTCCCATGAAGCTATCAAACTTCAAATTCCATTGTCTGGGCGCTTGTTTCAGACCATAAAAACTCTTCTTCAACTTACACACCAAGTTTTCTTTGCCTTTAACCTGAAAACCTTCTGGTTGTGTCATGTAGATGTCTTCTTCTAGGTCACCGTGTAGAAAAGTTGTCTTGACATCTAGCTGCTCTAGATGCAAGCCTTCAACTGCTACAATACTGAGAACAAGTCTGATAGTAGTCATTTTCACCACTGGAGAAAATATTTCATTGAAATCAATTCCCTCTTTCTGCTGAAATCCCTTGACCACTAATCTTGCTTTGTACCGTTTGGTACATCATGTTCATCTTTGACCCTAAAATCCCACTTGTTCTGAAGAGCCTTTTTCCCAGCTGGAAACTTTGTTAGGTGCCAGGTCTTGTTCTTCTAAAGCGACTTCATCTCATCTTTCATTGCTAACTCCCACTGCAATGAATCTTTCAACCCCATGGCTTCTGAGTAACACTGGGGTTCACCATTTTCTGTCAAAAGTATGTAATTGACGGATGGTGAATATCTGTCTAGTGGTCTAATGACTCTGGAGGATCTTCTTGGTTGAAACTGAGGAGTTTCTGGGGATTCTGGAATTTTAGGAGCGACCTCTTCTTCTTCTTCTTCTTCTTCTTCTACAGAATCATTACTAGAATCATCCCCTGAGCTCCCACTGTCGATTGACTCATTCCCATTTTCTGGAATGTCGACTGAAGCTTCTTTTCTTGTTTCACCACTTTCAAATTCAACATAGTCTTTCTAAACTTCTGGTCCTTTGGTGTTTCTGTCTTTATACAATTCATTTTCATTGAAGACGACATTCTTGCTTCTGATTACTTTTCTGCCTTCATTATCCCAAAGCCTGTAACCCATTTGTTCTGACCCATAACCAATGAATGTGCACTTCTTGGATTTTGAGTCTAACTTATCCCTGTCACCAACTTCTAACAAATGGTAAGCACTACAACCAAAGACTCATAAGTGTTCGAGACTTACCTCCTTTCCTTACCACATTTCTTCAGGCAACTTGAAATCTAAGGGACTGGTTGGTGAACGGTTGATCAAGTAGGCTGCAGTGTTAACTACATCGGCCCAGAATGTCTTGGGCATCCCGACATTTAGACTCATGCTTCTAGCCCTCTCATTTAGAGTTCTATTCATTCTCTCAGCTGCACCATTCTGCTGAGGAGTTTCGGGAACTGTCCTGATCATCTTTATCCCTTCCTTGGTGCAATAGTCAGTGAACTGCTTGCTTATGCATTCACCACCATTATCAGATTTTAAGCACTTTACCTTCAAGTTAGTTTCATTTTCAACAACAGATTTCCATATCTTAAAAGCATCAAATACGACAGATTTATGCTTAAGAAAATATACCCATACCTTGCGTGTTGAATCATCGATGAAAGTAACATAATATCTCGAGCCTCCTAGAGATAAAACTGAGGTTGGTCCATATACATCCGAGTGAACAAGCTCTAACTTCTGAGCTTTCGGTGTCCTCCCTGTCTTCACAAAAGTAACCCTCTTTTGTTTTCCAAGAACACAGGGTTCACAGAATTCAGTTTCCACTTTCTTCAAGTCTGGAAACTTACCTTTCTGAGCCAACATCTTCAATCCCTTTTCTCTCATGTGTCCGAGTCGGTTGTGCCATAAATTTGATGGACTCGGACCGGTGGTCATTGCATGAACACCTTCAGCAGAAACTTCTGCCATGTATAGAGTACCTTGCTTCTTTCCTTTGGCAATCACTAAATTGCCTTTGATCACTTTCCATTGTCCACCCCCAAAGTGAACATTAAACCCTTCATCATCCAGTTTACCAACTGAAATCAACTTTCTCCTCAAATTAGGAATAACCCTGACATCTTTCAATGTCCATATAGTTCCTAATGAGGTCTTCAAGTCTACATCTCCAATACCTGTGATATCAAGCATTTGATCATCAGCTAAACGAACTTTACCAAAGTTACCTGTTTGTAGATTCTTGACCATATCTGGGCATGAGATAGCATGGAAAGAAGCACCCGAATCCATAATCCAAGATTCAACTGAATCTTCAATAGAACAGATGAGAACATCACCTAATTCTTCCGAGGATACACTGTTAACTTCTTTCTTTGCAGCTGGTTTTGTACATTGGCTTCTAAAGTGACATTTTCTTTGCAATTCCAACATTCAACGTCTTTTCTGTTCTTTGACTGTCCCCTTTTTCTGGACTTGGACCTGCCTCGACTATGTCCTCTTTCGTTTCTTCTTCCTCTATTTTCTGTATGCAATAAAGAACTAGAATTAGAAGTCTTACCACTGCTTCTCCGTCTGATATCTTCATTTACTATCAAGTCACGAATACTCTCGAAAGTGAGTTTGGCAGTGTCGGATGCACTACTAACAGCTGTGACTGTGCCTGACTAACTGTCGGGCAACGATGATAAAAGGAGTAGCGCTTGTACTTCATCTTCAAACTTTATTTCAACTGAGGCTAAACGAGAGATAATCGAGTTAAACTCATTTATGTGAGCGGTAACCGACAAGCCTTCCTTCATCTTGGTGTTAACCAATTGTCGGATGAGGAATACTTTGTTTGAAGCGGAAGGTTTTTCATACATGTTGGACAAAGCTTTCAATACACCATATGTGGTTGTTTCATTGACAATGTTTTAAGCAACACTCTTTGCCAAAGAAAGCCTAACCACACCCAAAGCTTGTCTATCCAACAACTTCCATTCTTCATCATACATGTCATCTGGTTGTTCACCCGACATAGGCAAATGCAAACTTTTCTGATACAACAAATCTTCAATTTGCATTTACCAAAATCCATAATCACTTCCATCGAACTTATCAATCTTGATTTTACTATCTTCTGCCATTTAAAAAAAAATTACCAAATTACTACTAACCAAACGGGTTTGTAGTGCTAAGTGGTAATTTATACGAGCGAAAGCAATAATCAGAAACAAATAACTTATCTGTTTCAAGCTTTAATTGGCAAGGGACAAGTATTGATGGATAATGAGATCTTGTTCAAAGTTGAGGGACCTTTCTAATAAAATTGAGAAATTCAATTTTCAACAGAAATAAAGATGAGGGCCTTTCTGATTAATTGAGAACTTCAATTTCTCCACCAGAAATAAAAGCATGTATACGTGCTTCTTCTTCACCAATTCCACCAGAACAAAAAAAAGCTCTGCACTTTTCTTTGCTTCTTCTTCTGCTCCACCTGCTCGATCTCCCAAGAGAAACAAGTAGGCGACGGGTTCGTCGGAACCCTAGACAGTCGCGACGGCGGAAGCGATGCTGGTGGCGATTCTGACGGCGACGGCGACGGTAACGGTGGTTCTGGCGGCGGTCTCTGATCAGAAACCCGGCGGCTGGTGTGTTGTTTCTGGTCTTCAATCGGAAACCCTAGCTTCGCGATGAAGAGAGCGGCAGTGGCGGCGGCTGACGAGCGGCTCTGATCAGAACCCTAGTTCCGATTTCACAGGTTAGTATCTTCTTCCTCCTTCTACACCTCTCTGTTCGTGTTCAACAACAATTGCCTGTGCTCTGATACCAGTTGTTGGGGATCGACACGGGTCAAACACGAACACACACAACACAGAACTCACACACACACTCAATTAAGAACACAAAGATTTATAGTGGTTCTATCCGGTTCTGACCTACATCCACTCACGGTAACTAGGAGTATTTGTTATTAAGCTTGGTACAAGAGTTTACAGATACAATACAATCTTATATATAAGATTGACTGATAGAGGAAAGATAAAAAACAGGATCCGTGAAATCTAGATCACAGGAAAGATTAGATATCCCTGTCTCTTTATCTTCTTATCCTTTTGATCAGAAAGTCTTTTCTGACCTCAACTTGTCAAGTGACTTCACACTCAACAGTTTTTAACCAAGTCCGTCGGGTTTTAAGTACTTAAAAGTTCTTTTTCTTGGACTGGTTTGGTTTTCAAATATATCTAGGACTTTTACATAAGTAGAGCCTATTTGATCAACTCCTTAATAGTAAACTCTTACAACATGTTCGTTATTATTTATTTTTGATCAACTCGTTAATAGTAAACTCTTACAACATGTTCGTTATTATTTTTTTATTACAAGTTGGGAATTATCTTGCTTGTAGATTACACTTGTTATAAAGACGAAATTACATTTTCTTTGACTACATTACAATATTTAAACAATCCATATGGCGTATTCTTATTTGAGATAAATAGTTATTTGACTTTTACATATATATAGGCTAATCGATTAACTCCACCATCCATTGCCACCTTCTTGTTTAGTTACGAGAAAAAAAAAAAAATATGCCTCTTGTAAAGCTACTAATTCTCATTTTGTTAGCATCCCTTTATCGTGATGTGTTATCCCAAGGATACACTTCACGTTACAATACCTCAGCTATGCCCATAACGAAGGATGCCAAAACATATCTTCACACTTTACTTAACTATTTCCTCATTGACCTCGATGCCGCTTTCACATGGCGAGATTGTGTTATACATAACGGCCCTGTTGCTTGTGGGTTAGAAGAAGGGTGCAGGTTTCCGGTACAATGTGACACAACTTTTTGCAAAGAAGCACACTCTTATAACAACACTAAATGTCCTTCTCTCAATATTACATCCAAATATGGTTGCAAAATATGTGCAGTCACTCCATTGAATCCCATCTCAAAGTCTTGCAAGTTATCACAACTAACCACCGATTTGACGACATTTTGGGGAACTGATGGTCACAACCCTAGTTCATCTGCTCATTATCCAATATATGGGTTTGGATCAGAGTTTGTAGTATCATGTGCACCTTCATCCTTGTTGAAATCACTTCCTATAGGTGCCCATGGTGTTGCAGCCTTTTCATGGTCCACTTTAGCTTTTCCACGTCAAGTTCAACATATTATTCCTAATGTGGCAGATAAATTTGCACTTTGTCTCAAAGGCTTCTGGGGTGACATTTTTAGGTGAAGGGCCTTTTTATTTTACTTCTTTTCCAAATGTTGATCTCAGAGGCATTCTTTCTTACACTCCAATGATAAGAAAGCATAAGACATCCCTTGGGTATTATATTAGAATCAATAGGATTTCAATCAATGGGATATCGATTCCTTTACCATCACTAAAAAGTGGTTCTGTGAAGCTTAGTACCGTCGTCCCATACACCAAACTCAGAAGTGATATTTATAAAGCACTTGTATATAGTTTTGCAATGGCTACAAAGAGCATTCCTAGAATGAAATCCGTTCAAGCCTTTAGTTTTTGCCTAAAATCTAGTGCTATCGGGTCTGTTGAGAAAGGTTTTCGTGTTCCTAAGATTGGGCTTGAAATGGAAAGTGGGAAAATATGGACAATTTCTGGTGACAACTCGATGAAGCGCGTTGGGAATGGCACCGCGTGTCTTGCATTTATCGATGGCGGTTTGAAAATGAAAGATGCCATTGTAATTGGGACGTATCAGATGGAGAACAATTTCTTGTTCTTCGATTTGGGGAATCAAAAGTTGGGCTTCAGCTCTTCCTTATTAGCTCGAGGAACCTCTTGTAGCAGCTTCAACTTCACCTATGTTCCAGAATATTGAGTTGATATCTAAAATGCAATTTCAAGTAATAGAATAAGGAAGACATGTTACGTTATGCTTTGAGTTTCGTAGCTAATTAGTTTATATTTAATCCCCATGCATTTTCAATTTGATAGTAATTGTGATGTGTATCATGTATGGTTCTCATAAATTAATGTTTCAATTTCTCTATTCACGAGTTAGTATGTATCTTACCTTTTATTTGGTATAAATAAACTTGCCATGCTAATAAATGTATTTTAGAAGAACCTTTGTGTTAACAAATTATGATTTGATTTGGCTCGAATTAGTTGGCTCATATCGGTACTCGAGGCAAATGAACGACAACATACATTGGCACTAGTACAAAAAAAAATCTATTAGAGCGTTAAATTTTTTTAATTAAAGCGGTTCGCTATATAACCGGATAAAAAACACTTAAGCACCGCTATAGATAATATTTGACTTGAAATTCGCTAAGAACCTTTTTATTTATTAAATTAAAAGAGCGGTGATAACGCATTCGATTATTTTAATACATCTTTTAAAACTTTTTGGAAAATACCGTTATATAAAACCTAACAATTTAAATCGGTGGAAACCCTTTGTAAAACATCATGGTTGCAGAAGTTGCTAGACGTTAAGCTGAGGGAACTCGAACATGTTAAATTATAAAAAAATTAGTTTTTTAGTGAGTTTTTCTTTTATTGTTTATGTCTTGTAGTGAGTCTGTCACATTTTATGCTAGCTTGTGGTATAAGTTCGCGTTTGCCTTTGTCAACGTTTTATGTCATGTGGCGGTATGAATTCGCATTTTTATTTTATGATTTTCCTAGTTTTGGTTATCGTTTGTTTACTGCTTAGCACAATTTTACGACTCTCGCGTTCCCAACTCGGGGGTCAAAATCGGTACCAGCATCGTATTTGTTTTTATGGTTTTTATCAACGTGGCGGTATAAAATTCATTTAACACAAAGTTGTATTCGCAATAAAATATTTTTTTTGGTATCGTAAACTATATCGAGTGTAGGTGTTATATCTGTAGCACAATGAACCGAACCAATAACAATCGAACAACATTAATACCGGTACATGTACTTGTTTTATTGGTTTTCATTCTATGTAAAACACATGGAGTGTAATGAACCAAACTGATACTGACTGAAAACCCGCCGCGAAGTGCGAAGAAATCCAACCAGTGTATAACAAAATACATGAACATCAATATAAATAAAAAAATTACATGTTCAAAGAGAAAACTATTTCAAAAATTGAAATTCTTCCTTCGAAAAATAATATTCATTCTTCAATATGGTAGACATAGGAACTTATGTTTTATTTTTTTTTAATCAAATTTGGCCGGAGTTATTCAATTAGATCCGATTCTGGCCGAGCTTTACCGCGTTTGATCAGTTCCGAGTAATTAAGCGGAGCTAAAGAAAGTCGCATCGGCAACTTATTTTGTAGCGACTACTCGGCCTCCGAGACCTTCTTTTACAACATTGGAAACATCATTATATAAAGGGAAATTGGCATGTAATAATTTCACCTAGACCTTATTGGCCATTAATAATCCCACCTCAGAATATTCCCCCTACCAGTCCCACCTTTCACCTATTTTTCCTATAATGGTCCCCCATTAAAAAAACTTAACGGAGATAAGTTTTTTTCCAAATTACAAACAGATTTTTTAGGGCTTTTGATCAGAATGAAGATACGAGTCCATTGATGTAAAACTTACTTCGAAATGGTGCTCCAAGCGACTTGATTTTGGTTAATCGGAAATTTAAACACCCTAATTGAAGCGCCGTTTTCATCGTTTGGAGTACCGTTTCGAGGCAAGTTTTACATCAATGGACTCGTATCGTCGTTCTAATCAAAAGCGCTAAAAAATTTGTTTGTAATTTGGAAAAAAAGCTTAACTTCGTTAAGTTTTTTTAACGGGGGACCATTGTATTAAAAATAGGTGAAAGGTGGGACTGGTGGGGTGAATAGTCTGAGGTGGGATTATTAATGGCCAATAAGGTTTAGGTGAGATTATTACAGACCAATTCCCCTTATATAAAACCTAACAATTTACATCGGTGGAAACCAACTGGTTAAATTTATTACATCTTTTATAATATACCGTTATATTTTAATAGATTAAAACACCAGTTCTAATTAAATCATATAATCTTTTAAAACAATTTTGAAAACACTAAAACTTAACAATGTACACCTGTGGAAACTACCGTTCAATTATTACATCTTTTACCACCCGTAGGGCTTACATAGTTGTGTAAAGTATAACAGTTTACACCGGTGCAAACAAACCAATTTATTTAGTATATCTTTTACAACCCACTAAACCGGTCTATTAATTATAAACAATCTATATAATTTTTTTTAATTTAATAATATAGATATTTTAAAAATAATATATATATGTTTACTCTTATTATTATTGATCATTTTAACTGTTATTCCATAATTTCATTATCCATGATTAACATATTGTAAAAAGGAAGGGAGAATAAAAGAAATCAGCATACATGCATGCTTCTTATATCATATAATAAAAAAAAATACACGATGTTATTCATAGAAAAAAAACATTACAACATATGCCATAATATCCGTAGCTTCTTAATTATTGCTGCCAAGTTTGATACCGAAGGTAAAACCTTCTAAGAGTCTAATCCTATTTTTTTGTGAAGAGTTCTTCTTGTGAAGTCTGTGCATTGTAGGTAGGGATGCAAACGAGCCGAGCTGAGCCCGAGCTCGACCAGGCTCGAGCTCGAGCTCGTTTAACATATGAAAGCTCGAGCTCGGCTCGATTCGAGCTTTATTTCTAAAGCTTGAGCTCGGCTCGAAGGTAATTTTTCAAGCTCGAGCTCGGCTCGGGCTCGACTCGTTTAGTATTTATTAATTAATTTATATTAATTATAATTATTATTATACAAATAATTAAGTTATTTTTTATATTTATATAAATGGTAATTATTATATAAATATATGTTTAATATATTAATAAAAAATATATAAACAGAAAGCTTGTTTAGGCTCGCGAGCCGGCTCGAGCTCGATAAGCGAAGCTCGGGCTTGGGCTCGTTTTACTAAACGAGCTTGTTTTTTAGGCTCGGACTCGAGCTCGAGCTCGTTTAAGCTCTGCTCGTTCGAGCTTTTTTTCGAGCCGAGCTCGAGCAGCTCGCGAGTAGCTCGGCTCGTTTGCACCCCTAATTGTAGGCCAGTAACAAATGTACGTTACTCCAGCCGAAAAATGAACACAATGGATGAGGTTAATCGGACGGCAAAAGAGGATGATGTCACACCCGCAAAATCAGAGTTTGGTGAAAGGACTGGTATCTTCATTGCACAGCGGAAGTATAATGCTAAGACTTCTAGAAGGTTAAACGCCCGCTAAGGTACTCGATCCTTGAAGGGTTCTCCTATTCCAACCATGCCATAGTGCATCTGTGCAACCTGAGAAAGAACATGTTAAAAAGTCAACAAAAAGTTGGCGAGTTCATAGTTTGTTTTAAAATACTTGTGATAAATCTTTTTGATAACCGGTTTAAATAATGTCGAGAAAACGCAATAAACCATTTTCCTCGGCATGTCATTTGAAAACTTTGTACTTGTAAAACTTTTATAACCGTCATTGTCCATGTAAGACAAGACAACATGCCCGTATGACCCTATAACCAACCTCGAGCTAGTGAGTGCCTCGCTATACCGTGTACTCGGGAAGATAGACTAGCAGTGGGTTATAGTTCCGAAATGTAGCGAGGACTTGTTGTGTCATTTTGTAAGGACCCTACGACCCTTATTGTTGAGTAAAGGACAATCCAGTCCTTGTGTTTGTATGTAGGACAATCTAGTCCCGATGCCTGTATGTAGGACAACCCAGTCCCATTGTTTGTATGTAGGACAACCCAGTCCCATCGTTTGTATGTGGGACAAACCAGTCCCATCGTTTGTGTATAGGACAATCCAGTCCCTGTTCAAGCTCATGAACCTCCGGTTCTTCTCGTTCAAAACCTCAGTAAACTTACGAGGAACAACAGTAAAGGGAAGTAACCGTTCAGAAATAAAAAAGAACTGGTTTTTCCAAGCATAAGTATGACCAACAGTGGCAGAAAGGAGAGGAGCCTCATATTGAGTCTTCTCAATAGAATACCAATCGCCATTCCGGGCAAGCCAGAAAAAGCGACGGAACATCAAAAGAGAAGGCTCATAACTAAGAGTTCGACGCAGGAGTTCAAAATGCATAACTTTAGCAACACCAACAGGGGCCAATTGCCCAAAGAGAGACGATAATACTTTAAAACCTCAAGAAAAAAGTTCGTGAATGGGTATCGCAAGTTCGGTTGATCAACAATTCGGGTATAAAACACAAGAAAACCTGGCGGACATTGATTTGCAGTTCTATCCCTGACCAGTATTTCGAGGGTAGGATCAATGCCGTAATTAGCACAAAACTGATCAACGTCCGATTGGGTGAGTTTCGAAAACTGAACAAGCATGTCATTTTTATTTGACGCCATGAGAATATAAAAGAAGAAAAGGAGCGACTCAACGAGTTTATAAGTGAAACACCGGAAAATCACTGGAGAAACCTCTGGGTAAAATAGAAAAAAGCAGGGACAAAAATGAGAAATTGAAGGGCAATTGAAGGAGGTTATGAAAAGATATAGAGGTTTCAAAATTCAAGTTTAAGAAGAAACGGACAAGTGGAGGAATGGGATTAAAACTGCCACAGTTAGAAGCCTAGGGCAATCAAGAATCGCCTGGCGGAACTGTCACGTCAGTCAAGTCCGGGCTGCCCAAATCTACAAGTGGGCATATGGTCCCTAATGATAAAAGGCACATGATAAAGAAGTAGAGAACCTCAAAAATAAAAGGCCAAGGTTAAAACCACACCTACCGACGAGAAACCCGTGGCCAGAAGAATGAAAACATTAATGCTTCTAGTACATCAGTTCGATAAAATGCACCCCTTTTCTCCTAAAAGAAATGACTCACATTTTATCTAACACATCAAAGAAGCATGACCAAGATAGCTAAAAACCCTTTTTTTTAAAAGGCAAGATTAAAAACAAATCCCCTAAGCTTAGATTCATAAGTACCGCTATTTACAATATCGACACTCATGACTTGGGGGGCTGATGACGTGGGTACTCGGAGATCCCAGTCAACAAAGTCAAAGTCAACAACAATCGTAAAAATAAAATAAACAGAGCTAAGCACAAGCAAGAAGCGGAAAGCTCCTGACCAGGAGCTGATGACAGGAAGTTAAGATTACTGTACAACCTTGGGACTTGAATTGAATAAGTTAAAGTGAAAAGACAAACCTCTATAAAGCATAAAGGTGTCCTCGAGACACACAAAATCTGAAACATACCCAAAGAGTCAAGGCTAACCCTGCAAGCAAAACATCGGGGAAGGATAAGCTTACCAGGACTAGAAGGTATACAACTTTCATAAGGCTCCTTGGGCAGAACAGTCTAAAAGGAGAGTCTTGTTCCAGCCAAAAGTAAGTTAATCTCTCACTCTAAAATTCTTATCCCTTCTCTTGCTAAGACTCTTAAGAACATTCTACTGATTCTCACGCCGGAGTCCAAACGCGGGAGGCCACTTCTCGCGTTAAGGCTAACGGTGTTCTTTGGTTGCAGATTCCGATTAAGGAGCTATCTTTTGGAGTTGATTCTGGACATTCCTCCCTGCCATACTCTCGTTGTGTTAAATGGTATTGAATGAGGATAGGCTTCTTTTGAACCTCTCCAATTTTTTTTTCAATCGGAAGAGTCAGCCAAACTTCACGTCCACTCATCCAAAATTTAAAATTATAATATAAATAATACTAAAGTAAGAGGATTTCAAAGAAGTAGAAAATTATATATAAATAATATACCTGATCAATCTAGGTTTTCAGAGCATTTACATTGGAGGTTCTATCTTCATTTATATAATTTAATCAAAAAACATAATTTTCTGTAAATCAAGTTTACTTTTCAAAAAACTCTCATATCCAACTCTTTATTTATTTCTCTATCATACTTACAATCACTTATTTTATTACTTCTTTCTCTTTCTTACATACTCTCAATAAAAATATAAAGGTTTACTTTAATATATATAAAACATTCTCTATTTAAAGATTTCAATATAGTGGTGTTTTTATTGTTTCTTCTATTTCTTACTCTGTATTATATAGAATACACTAATATAGAGGTTCCAAATCCTCTTAGCTTCTCATATTTGATGTACTACTAACATTCTAGAGACAACTATTCCATATCTCTCGAATTATATCTTCAATTATCCATTTTTAACGTTTTTTTTGTTTTACCAAACACTAACATAACAAAGGTCATGAAGTACGAGTCCCTCTCATATTATTCAGTCTCGTTTTGATAGTTTTTAAGAGATTCAGTCGGGTTTTAACTATTAAAAGTTCTTGTTCTCCTACGGGTTTACTTTTCAAAATTATGAATCTAAATAATTCTATGACTTCCGCATAAGTATAACCTATTTGATCAACTCTACACTTACTAGTGTATCAAACACTTAACAGTATACTTTTTATAACATGCTCATTATTATTTGTTATTACAAGTTGCAAATTATATTGATTGTAGAGTGTACTTGTTTAATGCCAATGGAGTATTATTTAATAATTATAAAACGTAGATAACAATATTGTCTATCAAATTATTTGACTTTTACATATATAAAAGCTAATGGATTAGCTCTACCCTTCATTGCCACCTTCATTGCAAAATATGCATCTTGTAAAGCTACTTTTCACTTTATTAGCATTCTTCTCTCAATGTGTCTTATCGCAAGTTCACAATTCACGTTTTAATACAACAGTTTTGTCCATAAATATGGATGCCAAAACATCTCTTCCCACTTTATCAGGATATTCCCACATTGACCTCGATGCTCCTTTCGGATGGCAAAATTGTGTTATCAACACTAAGGTTGGTTGTAGGATAGAGGATGGATGCAGATTTCCCGTAAGATGTGACACAAGTTTTTGCAAAGAAGCACACTCTTATATCAATCCTACATGCCCTTCTCTCAATATCACAAACAAATATAGCTGCAAAATATGTGCAGTCACCCCATTTAATCCCATCTCAAAGTCTTGCAAGTTATCACAACTGACCACTGATTTGTTGCTAATGGAGGGAACTAATGGTCACAACCCAAGTACAGATAAGTCTACATATGGAATAGAGTTTGTAGTATCATGTGCACCTTCCTCCTTATTGAGATCATTTTCTCCTTATGTTGGTGGTGTTTCAGCTTTTTCATGGTCCACTTTGGCTTTCCCACGTCAACTTCATAACCATATTGACATGGCAGATAAATTTGTACTTTGTCTACCAAGCTCCTCAAAGGATTCTGGGGTGACATTTTTAGGTGAAGGACCCTTTTATTTTACTTCTTTTCCAAATCTTGATCTCAGAAGCATTCTTTCTTACACTCCAATGGTTAGAAAGGATAAGAAATCACTTGGATATTATATTGGAATCAAGAAGATTTCAATCAAAGGAATATCTATTCCTTTACCATCACTGAAAAGTGGTTCTGTGAAGCTTAGTACTCTCACCCTATACACAACACTTAGAAGTGATATATATGAAGCACTTGTTTCAAGTTTTTTAATGGCTACGAAAAACATTCCTCGACTAAAAGCAGTTCAACCCTTTAGTCTATGTCTAAAATCCAGTGCTGTAGGATCTGTTAAAAAGGGTTTTCGTGTTCCTAAGATTGATCTTGAAATGGAAAGTGGGAAAATCTGGACAATCTCTGGTGACAACTCGATGAAGCGTGTTGGGAATGGCACCGCTTGTCTAGCATTCATCGATGGTGGTTTAAAAATGAAAGAGGCCATTGTGATTGGGACGTTTCAGATGGAGAACAATTTCTTGTTCTTTGATTTGGGGAATCAAAAGTTAGGGTTCAGCTCTTCCTTGTTATCTCGAGGAACCTCTTGTGGCAGCTTCAACTTTACCTATGTTCTAGAACATTGATTTCATATGATCTCAAATGCTATTTGAAGTAATAGAATAAGGAAGACATGTTACCTTATGCTTTGAGTTTCGTAGCTAATTAGTTTATATTTAATCTCCAATGCATTTTCAATCTAGAACATTGATTTCATATGATCTCAAATGCTATTTGAAGTAATAGAATATGGAAGACATGTTACCTTATGCTTTGAGTTTCGTAGCTAATTAGTTTATATTTAATCTCCAATGCATTTTCAATTTGATAGTAATAATTGTGACTTGTATCATGTGTGGTTCTCATTATTTAATGTTTCAATTTCTCTATTCACGAGTTTGTAAAGTGTCTTCCTTTTTGTTCGGTAGAAATAAACTTTTTATGGAACGGCCAAACTTCTCTTGATAAAAATAGAAAACCAGGCCAGCAAATAATTGGAACCCGAACTTATAACATTACATCTTGAATATTAAAATTCACACCATCTATCCCAATCAAGGTTAGCATACTTTGATCTATTAGCAATCCAAAGAAAAGTATTTTCTTTGATGAGGTCCGTCGTTCGGTTGAAGTTGATGGAGTTATCATTGAAAGTCTTCTCATTTCTCGCCTTCCAAATCTCCCATGTTGCGACATTATACTTTAAAATAACCTTTGTGTTAACAAATTATGATTTGATTTTGCTCGAATTAGTTGGCCCATATCGGTATTCGAGGAAATGAGAAACGGCAACATATATTGGCACTAGTAAAAAAAATCTATTAGAGCGTTAATTTTTTTAACTAAAGTGGTTCGCTATATAACTAGATCAAAAAACACTTAAGCACCGCTATAGATAATACTTAACTTGAAATTCACTAAGAACTTTTTTAAAACATCCGTGATAACTCAATCATATATTTTAATACATCTTTTAACTCTTCGGAAAACACCGTCATATAAAACCTAACAATTTAAACCGGTGGAAACCCTTTGGAAAACATTATGGTTGCAGAAGTCGCTAGGCGTTAGGCGGAGGAAACTCGAACATGTTATATTATAAAGAAATTAGTTTTCCGTAGATTAAATATATGTCAAATATATAAGTTTACTAATATTTATACATATAACAAATGATTTTGTCTTTTAGTGATATTTTTCTTTTATTGTTTATGCCTTGTAGTGTGAGTCTGTCACATTTTATATTTTACGCTAGCTTGCGTTAGAAGTTCGCATTTGTCTTTCTCTATGTTGTATGAATTCACATTTTTATTTTATGATTTTCTCGGTTTTGGTTAGCGTTTGTTTACTACTTAGCACGATTTTACGACTCTCGCGTCCGCAACTCGGGGGTCAACATCGGTACCGGTACCGTATTTGTTTTTATGGTTTTTATTGACGTGACGGTATAAAATTCGTTGAACACAAAGTTGTAGTCGCAATAATTTTTTTTGGTATCGTAAACTTTATCGAGTGTAGGTACTATATCTGTAGTATAATGAACCGAACCAATACTAATGGAACAACACTAATACCGGTACATGTACTTGTTTTTACTGTTTTCATTCGATGTAAAACACATGGCGATTGCTACGCCGAGTGTAAATACTGACTGAAAACCCGTCGCGAAGCGCGGAGAAGTCCAACTAGTTTATAACAAAATACATGAATATCAATATAAATAAAAAAATACATACTCAAAGAGAAAAGTATTTCAAAAATTGATATTCATCCTTCGAAAAATGATATTCATTCTTCAATGTGGTAGACATAGGAACTTATGTTTTTGTTTTTTTTTTAACTCAAATTCGGTCTAAGTTAATCAACTAGATCCGATTCTGGCCAAGAGTCACCGCGTTTGTTCGATTCCGAGTAATTAGGTGGAGTTGAATAAAGTTGCCTCAGCAGTGTATCTTGTAGCGACTACTTGGCTTCCGAGACCTTGTTTTACAACATTGGAAATCATCATTATATAAAATCTAACAATTTACATCGGTAGAAACCAACTGGTTAATTTTAATACATCTTTTATAATCTACATTTATATTTTAATAGATTAAAACAACGGTTCTTATTAAATCATAAAAACATTTAAAACAATTTGGAACCACTAAAAATAGCGGTTCTAATTAAATCATATAATCTTTTAAAACAATTTGGAAAACACAAAAACGTATCAATTTACACCAGTGGTTTCCACTGATTGATTATATTACATCTTTTACCACCCGTAGGGGTTACACGGTTGTATAAAGTATAACAATTTATATCGGTGCAAACAAACCGATTTATTTAGTATATCTTTTGCAACCCAGTGAACAAAACCGGTCTATTAAAAATATAAACAATTTTTAATTTAATAAATAGATATTTTTTAAAAATAATGTATATATGTTTACTCCTATTATTCATGATCATTTTAACGGTTATTCCATAATTTCATTATCCATGATTAACATATTGTAAAAAGGAAGGGAGAATAAACGAAATTAACGTACATACATGCTTCTTATAACATATAATAACAAAAAAAAAACACAATGTTATTCATAGAAAAAAAACTACAACATTTGCTACAATATCTGTAGCTTCTTATTGCTGCCAAGTTTGATACCGAAGGTAAAACCTTCTTAGAGTCTAATCCTATTTTTTTGTGAAGAATTCTTCTTGTGAAGTCTGTGCATTGAAGGCCAGTAACAAATGTACGTTAATCCACAAATGAACACAATGGATGAGGTTAATCGGAAGATATAAGAGGATGACCTTGTGAACAAGAGAAAGGAGCCCTTAGACAGATATTGGTTACATATATATGTATGAGGATTTGAATTCCATTGTAAAGCTGATATCGAAAATATGCTTTGACTTTTAGTTTCTGATTAGTATAATGAAAGTCAAACCTTTATACTACAAGTCCCGATACACGGATCAACGATGCAAATGATGTTTCCGATGAAGATCTAGACCTAAAACACCAATCGATTTGTTGTTTGGACCAAAATATGTGAAGAACACTAAGAACAAGATGAAGAACTATGATGAATATTATGTTGAACACACTATTTAATCTTTATAAACCCAAGATGATTTGCAAAATATGTTTACAATGAAAATCCTCAAATCTCCTAAATGTGTGTCATTTAACCTTAATTCACTCTTTCTATTTATAGCCTAAACAAGTTTGAGCAAGACCCCGTCACGTGACGCGGCGGGGGTGTTTTCGTGGCAGACTTGTTTTTTTATCCGGTTTAATCAGTTTCTTGTGTTTGGTTTCATTACGGTTCACGTTTACTTGTATTTTGAGTCTTTTATTTTGTATTGTGAGTCTAACTTAGTGTTTTTCTTTGAGTTGGTCTTTTGTTTCGAATCGGTACCACTTTGGTTTTTGCTTGTTTTTAGTTGTGCAGGTTTGAATCGTACCACCCGTATGCAATCTCCATTCGGATGATTTCGGAGGTGCTTATCAAATGTCAAGGCATTTACTAAGTGTACCAGTCAGTGTCAGAGCCGATCGCGAATGAAATGCTATACGATCAGAGTTGGATTGGAAGAGAGTTTTGGAGCTTACGCATTAATTAATCAGCTAAGTCCTTTCTGATTTGCCCTTTTATTTGTTTATTCTTATTTATTTTAGTCTTTTAAGTCGGTTTCTATTCCTACATTGAGGGCAATGTAGAGTTGAAGTGTGGGGATGGGAAACTGTTGTTTGAGTCTGTATATGGAGTCGTTTGAGTCAATAAAAATTGAAAAAAAAAATAGACAATAAAAAAACATTGAAAAACTAGAGAATGTCCTTAATTTAGAGTTTGCACATAAATACGGAAAATGATAGAAAAGTAGAGTATGTTCGGTTCTCAAATAATAATAATATGAGCTAATAAAGTTGATCATGTGTCTAGATTGGGATATGTGGGGAGGCTCGTCCGGTTTTTAGGTTCCTTTGAGCTAAAATATTTAATATGTTAGGATACCGGTGGGTACTCATCTAGGAGAAATAGAGAAGCCGAAACCGCCAGTAATAGTATAAGGAATACCGTTATAAGCTAAAAGTATTATAATTTTTTGTCAAAAGAAAAAAAATTGTGCAACATTGAATATTGAGCTAGATTGAATAAAAACGAGGCCTGTGTAATCTTTATTGGGTATGGTGATTCTGATTTAGATTGCCTCTAGGTTGAGTTAAAAGAAAAAATGCTAAATTACCGAAGCTCACGGTGTCATTCTCGGGAATGGTGACTCTGGCTGAGACAACCTCTGGGGTATGTATGCAAAAAGTCTAGTGCTCATGAAAAGAAAATAAAAGAGGAAAAAGAAAATTTTGATTTTAAATTCTTTGATTTATGGTATAAAACGGTTAGGAAATAGCCAATTTGTTGTTCTTTTTATTTCATAAACTTGAGATGGGATTAGGTGGATCCGTGGCTTTTTAGTGTGAGACCCAAGGTTGATTAACCGAACTTGAACATAAATAAACATGATAAGGGCCTAGGAACCGGTGTTGAGTTTAAGTGGATCTTATACCTACAATCGTAAGTTAACATGTGCTTGGTTTTTAATTACATAATTTAAATTTTGAGATCGGATATTTTCTTTTACTATGATTCGGTAGCATATATATCTTTTTCATGGACGAGAAAAGAGTAAGTGTGGGGATAATTGATGTAATGCAAATTACACTTGTTTCCTTGTATAGTTTGTATAATATTTCGAGTCATTTTGTGTCATTTTATCATTGGTTTTGTATATTATGCTGTCTTGTGTGCTTTGCTTTGACAACTGGCAATTTTTCACATATTCCGTACAATGTTAAACAGTAATTAGTGCTTAAATGACTGTGCAGAATTTAATTAATGACATGAATGCTTCTGATTATTGTCATATACATACAAGTGCATCACATGTTGCATGATTTCATATCATTATTGCATGCAACACTTTATGATTCAAATGATGCACAAAACAAAGTTAGCACACTTATCAGATAAATTAGAAGTACTAACGGGAGTTCAGTACTCAGGCAGACAAGATGTTAAGACTCAGAATGAGACCAAAACCAAGTGTTACACTAGTATAGTGTGTAGGAAACTAAGGATCATAAAACTGCCTTCTTAGTGATAGTTTAAGTGCCGGAAAGTGCCTAAAACTCACATAAACTGCAGAATTCAGCAAAATTCAGCATTTAAACAACTTAATATTATGCAGAATTATGGTTTAATGGTCCAGAATACTTTCCTAAGTGCCGAAAATCAAAACTGTCACAAAAGGTAACATAAAGCACACTAAACTGCGTAGTTTAGCACCTTAACGAACCGGTAACTAACCGAACAACCGGACACTACCCGAAACACCAAATTTTCACTAGAAGCATTGTTTATCATTTCCAAGTTAGTAATGGTCCCCGAATATCATAACACACCCTATAAACACTAAATACCTATAACACTAACTAATATACTTGGAATCTAACCTTAAACTTTAACTTATCATTTCTTCACAACTAGACCCCCCCCCCCCTTATTCACGGCCCCAACATGAGGATCCCACCCATGATTTTATTTGCATTATTTAATGGATCTGGTTTGATCTTTTTGAAACACAATACACAAAGGTTATGTAAGTGTTGGAGGATTATGTTATTAATACCCACTAGAGACTTCAAACTCTTCATTTCACCAACAAAACAAAACAACACCACTCACTCTCCCTTTTCCTCCCCTTACGGCCGTGAACCACCACCCACTTCACCAGCATTTTCAAACTTCATCTTCCATTCTCAAGTGTTACAAAGGTGCTAGGAGCTAAATTAAGGAGCTTGGTGCCATTAGAAGTGGAAGGACCTCTCTCTAGTGCTTTTAACCACCCAGTTTATCATCATCTTCAACCTTGATCTCTTCCCTAGCCTTGTGCTAGTAGTAAGACTCTTCTAAATCTCATTTTACTTCTTGTTATGATGGTTAAACGTATATGTAAAAGACTAATCATGAAGAACATAAAGAATCAAGAACATAATCACTAACATAAAGCTTAAAATCATAATGATCTATGTTGTTTAAGTGTATGTATGCTACTTGATTGTTGATTATGGTGTTTATGATGTTAAACATCATATGAAACTTGCTAGATTGTGATTAAACACATGATCTAGCAAGTGAATGGACGATCTTGTGAAAAACCAAGATGAACATCCTTTATGTTCATCATGAACTTGAAAACAAATATGATTTTGAGGAAGATACATGTTAATAGTCTAATAAATGGATGATTTCAAAACTAGTTTTCTCAAGAAACCAAGTTCATAAACAAGATTTACATAACCATGGCTTTTAAAGAAATTAATCACATTTTTGGTGTTAAATCAAGTGTAGAAACATGTTATTAACAAGAAGAATTCAAGAAGAAATATTTTTAGAAAATCAAGTTACAAGTTGTGAAAGTCTAAAATTTGCCGGAATGTGATTTATAAATAAATAACCACACTTTAAAGGGTAACTAAGCTTACTTAACATCATGCTAAGTTACTACAAATTTTTATAAATTTTCAAGTTCATGAAGTAGTGTAAAATGCATGATTTTGGCTCTTGGTAAGTGTTGTTTGATTTGTCTATTGATTTGTGATGATTTTAAAAGAAAATGAGATGCTTTGAAAGCATGGAAACCTCCATTTTTAAGGGGAAACTATGGCAATTTTTTTCTAGAATTTAAACACTTAGAAAAATATTTTTAGGCAAGTGATTACAAGTATATTTTAATCATGGTTTTTCATGTAAAATTTGAAATAAATTTTGTTACAAAAATTGGAGGTTGGTTTTTGATAAATAAAAGTGACTAAGTATATATATTTAGGAAAATATAAATTTAGATGTCACAATTTGTGTGATTACTTGTATATTATGTGTATTAGTTATATTATCTTAGAACTTGAAATAATATAACTCACCAAAATACCAAGATTTACAATACCAAATATTACCAAAATACCAAGAAAATAAATATATAAATTATACCCAAAAGTTGGAACAAACCGAACAAGGAATATAACTTACATAAATGTTCCGGAATTAAACTCATAAGTAAATTTTGATAAACGGTATTTTGGAAACCAAGAGAACGAAAATACGATTTCTACAAGTGTTACAAAAATATATAATATTTTTGACAAGAAGAAAATATATTATTTTTGGGTAAAGAAAAATATATATGTTTTCTTCAATTACCAGAAAATGTATTATTTTTGAAGAAATATATATTTTCTTAAACAAATTTAGAATATATTATTTTTGGGGAGAAAATTGATTTATAAATATTTTCTAAGTTAATCTTGAAAATATGTTATTCTTGAGATTTATATGTAAATATAAATATTTTTTCCAAGGAAGAAATATAAATAATTTTCTATACAAGTTTTCTTAAAATATTTATATATTTTAAGAATATATATATATATATATATATATATACACATTGGTGATTTTTATTGAAAATAATACTCCGGAAAAATAAATACAAAATTAAGTATAAGAATACTTAATAAATACAATAAAAACATGTATTCTCGTACGTATAAATACACACCGGAATACGCCACCGATAATTGGTAAAAATACACAAGTCTAAGGATACAAGAACATGTATACCCATCCTTTGGGAAAATATTCATGGAAGGCTTACAAAATAAATAAGTTAAAATATATTATTTTAACAAATATTCTGTAGGATCGAGTTGTGACCCAAATGAGTCAATCAGAAGAGCTCTTGGTCTGTTTCAGAGGCGGAAACTAAGAAACGGACTTGTAAAACAGCTTGTTTCACTTTAAAATTGCCTTGTTTATTGATTTAACACAGTTTACAATCAAACGGCACGTCGGCAGCACTTCGGTACAGGAATGACGAAAGTTACAAATGATTTCGCTTGGAAGGGTATATATAGGCTCGTAATTCCGCTTGAACCAGTTCCAAACGGAATTAGAATTCCAAATGAAATCTAATTCCGCACGGAATTACATACATGCACTCTTCAAACGAAATTAGTCTCCTTCAAGCGAAATTACCTTTAATCCTATTTCTTGAACTACGCGCCCTGATCTAACAATACTAATATTAGACTCGATACAAGACGAAGTCGACAGACGTATGCATCAACAGACTCCCCCTCGGATGTTGACGAGTCTTAAGTGTCAAGTCTTCAACGTCTTCAGTCTTTATCAGTCTTTGGGCTTCCAGAATCTCGATCTGGCTCTTGCCTCACTCCAATTTCTTCTTTCACTAGTATTGCCCAGGAACAAACTCCTAGCTCTTGCATCTTCAGACTCTCTCTCCCTCAGACGTTGATCTACTAGCAGACTCCCCCTTGAATTATGCTGGGATCGTAGTCTGGCTTTCATTCTGCTCGCATATTCACAGGTTCAAGAATCGCAACCTGGTTTACATTCTTTCTCAGGATCGATTTCTGGCTTACTTGCAATTTCTCTACCCAAAACATAAGTTTCATAAAAGATAAGATATAACAAATTTAGAAACTCTGCTAATCACTAGTAGACACAAACTTAACACATCATTTTCAAGCAATAATGATTTATCATGTTAATCTCTGATGAACCACTTGCATGTATATCAATTTTCATTTCAAGCATCTTCAAACAAACTTTCCCAAACCTGTTCGTCATGTTTAGCACTCGGAATTTTGAAAATCAGCTTTCCAACATCAGTTGTCTAAAATCTTTTTGGATTTTTCAAAATTTATGCTAAAACACACTAAAATCTTTTTGAATTTTTGACATGAAAAGAAATGTAGTAAAGAAATATTTACATACAATATTTTTGTGAGTTTGCGTAAGAGGATCATATCAGTTTCTGAGACAAATCATCAACACCGTTAAGCTTTAAACATTTTAAGTTCTAAACGATTCACTTAGATTGTCAGTATACTGATCCACTTAAATTTTCACACAAAGTTCAACTCTTTCGAGATACGAGATTAATGTGTTAGAGACTTAAACTTATTCGCGTGTCCCACCTCAGAATATACTCCCGTATCCAGATCCCAATATTCAGTCTTACAGGTGAGTATACCTAGATGATATCTGTAAGGGGTTAATTGCGAAACCGTGAGAGCTCAGGTCAGAACTTCCGTTCAGCAGAGAGATGACGGCTCGACTTTTGGTGGATCCCCTTTAGAGGATCTTTTTTACAACATCACATGATTTGCATTTTGCAATGTTTTATCATTTTTTTATGCTGAGGGTAGGCTATATTTCAAGCAAGCGTAAAGTATTCTCCGGGGACTAGGCCATTGCTTCCGCAAAATCAGAAATCCCGGGATAATACCCCAGATATCACTAAGCATAAAGTCCTAGTATCTCAGAAAGAGGGGTCCTTCAAACAAGATTTCGGGGGTTACCCATATATCCGAGAGATGTTACCCACGAATTAAGCAAGTTTGAATTTAGGTTTATATCTCGTCACAATCTACTAAATGTGCAAAAACCTACTGGCATATCATCAGTGAGACAGTTTATCACATTTGACTTTCCATTTCTTTAGCATGCTGTGATCGTCCATTGATGTACTATCATTTCCTCTTTTTCACAACACAACTCAATTTTGATTTTATCATGTTTTTGACTTTTTCAAATTTTCAAATGTTTTTGGATTTTCTGAAATTTTTACTCCCCCTAAAATGCAAATACATTTAAAGAAATTTGAAAACAAATTGTACACGCAAAGCAACAACTGATATCAAATCACTTCAGATCGCCATCCACTTGGTATAAACAATCAGAACTCCCCCTTTCAACAAACTATTTTCCCATTGATTTCAAAACACTTAAATTTGTTTTAATCAAATGGTTTTTCCGGAAAATAAGTTTTGTTGATTTTATCATTTGTAAAATTGGGGTTCATCACATCGTTTCTCAATCATATGTAGGAAAAACAAGTACAACTTAATGTCCTTGATTTACCATTTGAAAGTGAATACATTTCTTCAACCTCTTGAAGGTTCACTTACCAACCATAACCACTTGTTAATCAAAATATAACAATATAAAGATATCACCTGTAAATTTATCAATCAAACAATTCAAGAATGATGCCGATTCCACTCTTACCAACCTGGGAGCTCCGGCAAGTCAGGATTTCAGTTAGGAAAAACTTTCCCCCAAGCCTGACCAGCCTTGGGAGATTCTGGTACACATCTATCCCACCAACATTTTGATTTATAAAAATCTTTTGCACTTTTAACCTTCCCATCAACCATCTTCCCGAAAATACGTTTAACTTTTCCATTAAAAGCTTTTTCAGCATCAAATTCTTTCTTACCAACAAAGAATTGATCTGAAATCTCAGTTTTACCCACCTTAAACTTCAAATTTTCCTTTGACAATTTAGGAAAATTTTCATCGTTCACCTCTGGAACGGAATTCTCATTCTTCTTCTCAACATATGACTCCTCTGATTTTATGGAATCAGATTCATTGTCAGAACTACTATCTGAACTTTTAACAACCCATCTTTGTTTGTTTAAATCAACTTGTCTTTTGTAAAACCGTTTTGAAGTTTCACCAACTTCCACAGTTGATTTTTCAAACATTTTAACCTTTTCTTTTAATTGTTCAGATTTGTCAACATTTTCTTCTCATTTCAAAGTTAGAAGACACTCCATGTTTTGAATAAGTGGACTCTTGGCAGTTCCAAGCAATGTGTTCAGCTTTTTGACACTTAAAGCAAGTTCTTCTATCAACTCTCGAAGCAAATTTCTTTACATTCTTCTTTACTTCAGCAAGAAACTCTTGATTGGACTGTTTCCAGAATGGTTTCTTCTGCTCTTCTACAGAACTTCCTTCTGCAACAAATGTTGTTTTTGGTTTATAACTTTTCTCATTTTTATAATTTTATGAAAAATTAAAACCTAAACCTTGTTTTCTGAAATTACCGTTATGATTTGGTTTCTTTCGATAACCTGAACTAGAACTGTAACCCTTTTTCTTGTTCAATCTCTATAGAACTCTTGAAGTGTACTTTTTAGGTTTTTCATTAAGATTTAAATCTTTTATTTCAGAAATATTAATTTCTGTTAATTTGAAAACCTGTTTGATCATTTCAGTTTTGACACTTCTTATTGGAAATTCTTTATCAGAATATAATTTGTCTGAATCATTCAAAGTATAAGCCACTTTGATTGATCCATCATTCAAATTAGATTTTGATAACAAGAATTCTTTATTGTAAACCCTTTTAACCGGTTAACTCGGACTCTTTTCTGACGAACTCGAACTTTCAGACATAGACTCCGGTTTTGACTCTTCATCCATATCTAACACCTGATCGACCACTTTCTTTAATAACTCAGACTCATGATCAGTGTCAGACGCTGTGAATGTGACATCAATATTGTCTGGTAATTCATCAATGATTTCAGACTTTAACTTGATGTTGACTGCCTTTTTTAGACACTCCTCGTTAGGATTCCTGGGGGAATAACTCTCATAGATTGGAGGCGGAGACTTGTTATACTTGACACTTTGTGTCTTACCAGCATCTGTGTCTTCCATCTCTTTATCTTTAAATGCTTCAAGACCTGCAACAGTAGGATAAACACGATCAATCAAATAATCACAAGTAGTATAACTCAACAGTAATCGTTTAATCCTTTCACTCTCAAGCTTTTCAAGTTCTAACTCTTGCTTCAGCTTAGCACAGTCTTCGATATACTCATTGATGACGCTCTGCTTTGTCATTAATGTTGAGCTCATCATTGTCATAGCAGCATCAACTTCTTTGTTTGTCTTGTTCAAACCATCAACTGTCTTGTTCAAAACATCATATGACTCTTTTACATACTTGATATCAGACAGTAAATCTTCTTTAATCTTCTCCAAAACAGCAATCTTCTTATCTTTCTCCTCACAAGCTTTGCAGGATTCTAAACACTTCAAACATGGTTTTTCAACTTCAACCACTTTTTCAATTATCTTTTCAACCTCGACAGTCTTTTCAACTTCAATGAGTATCTCAACTTCAACAATTTTTTCTATTTCGACAATTTTCTCTACTTCGACAAGTTTCTCAACTTCGACTAATTTTTCGACTTCAACTATTTTCTCCACTACTTTCTCCACTTCAACGATTTTTTCTACTACTTTCTCAGTCACTAGTTCAACATTTGCTTCTCCAGCTTCGGTCTTTGCCTTTTCATCAGCTAGCATTCTTGCTGCTTCCAGCTCTCTCCTTAATCTGGCAATCTTCTTTTGATTCAGCATCTTCATTTTATCTGCAAAAAAGAAATTAAAGCTGTCAGGATCTATGCCTTTTCTAGCTTTGTTAAGATGTTCTTCCTCATCATCAGTATCAATATCACTTCCAAGATCTGGAAAAATCGGGATTCTTGGTGGTTTCTGATATGTTCCTGTTTCATTCTCACTGTACACTGTTTCGGCAGCAGTAACAGGTGCAATCGGTGTCGCAAACGCATTGTAGAATTCCTCGTCCATGTTTCGGAAATTTTTTTCACAAAAACTTAGTTTCAAACAAAATTAAAACTCAAACGGAATCAGTCTCAACGGAAATCACTTTTCAAACGGAATCACCCTGAAACGAAATAACCTCTTTGAAGCGAAATCACACCCTCAAATTCCGTTTGAAGCCTGATTCCTTTTACTTCAAACGGAAACACCTAATTTCGTTTGAATAAGCACACTTTTCAAACGGGATTACTCACTGAAACGAAATTACTAATTTCGTTTGAAACGACTCAAACGGAATTACCCACTGAAACGGAATCAGGTACTTTCGAGCGGAATTAGATAAACTTTCAAGCGGAAATACAATTTCAAGCGGAATTAAGTCTTAATCTCGTTTGAAATGCTGCTGACGTCATCTTTTTTTGATCTGATTTTAAACGGAATAATGATTTTTATCAGTTTTAAGCCGAATTAATGTCCAATATTCTCAAGGATCTGTTAAAACAGTATTACGCACACAATATGTGAAATTCAGACTATCTTGACCGTAAAATTTTGTGAATTTTGTAAAAGAAGGTGTAGAAGTCAGAAATAAAGGCTGTTTTGGTAAGAACTCTTCCTCCTGAGCTCTGATACCACTTGTAGGATCGAGTTGTGACCCAAACGAGTCAATCAGAAGAGTTCTCGTCTGTTTCAGAGGCGGAAACTAAGAAACGGACTTGTAAAACAGCTTGTTTCACTTTAAAATTGCCTTGTGTATTGATTTAACACAGTTTACAATCAAATGGCACGTCGGCAGCACTTCGGTACCGGAATGACGAAAGTTACAAATGATTTCGCTTGGAAGGGTATATATAGGCTCGTAATTCCGCTTGAACCAGTTCCAAACGGAATTAGAATTCCAAACGGAATCTAATTCCGCACGGAATTACATACATGCACTCTTCAAACAAAATTAGTCTCCTTCAAGCGAAATTACCTTTAATCCTATTTCTTGAACTACGCCCCCTGATCTAACAATACTAATACTAGACTCGATACAAGACGAAGTCGACAGACGTATGCATCAACATATTCCAATAAACATTAAATATAATTAAAGTTAAAATATTATTATTTTAACGAATAATTATATACTTTGGAATAATACAAGTACATCAAAGATGTAACACAAAGATGCTAAGTCATAACAAACAAGACTAAAAGTCGTGACACGACCCAGCCGTCTAATAAACCATAACACGTGTGTAGGTTGTAGTATGGCATAAGGATACATACTTTGGGTATACAGGAGACATGACGCAAATCTGTGAGTTCATGTCCCCCTTTTCTCTTAACTGTTTTCGGATTTATAACTCTCGGGGGTGAAATACATGTTACAATTGTTTACAAACGTTTACATATGGTATGGTTAGCTAAGGAATGAACTGTTAGATCATGTGAGTGGTGGGTACAACGCTTAAGACCATTAATCCTCGTAGTAGGACCGAGGGACTTGAGTGATAGATCTATTTGGGTGTTGCGAGCCCCACCCTTGGGACCGGGATTTGGCCCATGAGGTGACTATGTCTTCCAGCCGGAAGCCCGGTACAAAATCCGCTAGCTTTGAGCCTTCCTACATCACTGCACAGATATTAATGGCATTGCAAACCATTAATTGATTTGTTTCCTTGTTGCTTTCATACCGGATTACAAAGGCATACATACAAATGTTTACAAGATTATTCGAACTCATACAGAAACACGTGAACTCGCTCAACTTTTGTTGATGTTTTCAAAATTACATGTATTTTAGGAAACAAGATAAATCTTGGGCGCTGGTGTTGTTTTCAAGACGTAAATTTCAAGTTTAGATGTCATCCACTATTGTTTTGTAACATAACTTGAGGATATGTTGGATGAAACTTTAATGACTTATGTTTGTAACGTTTCAAACTTATGAATGGATGAACATCATGTTTTAATCATATAGTTGTTTATTATAATTGAATGCAATGATATTGAGCAAGTCACACATCATACGCTTCCGCCGAGTCAGGGTGTGACAGTTACGGAGGTGGTTGTGGAGGTGGTTCGACTCATGTACGGGTTTGGGTATGATGTGGTTTAAGTGCTGATGTGTTAAAATATTTATTATTTTAGGCACATGGAGAACACATGCAAGAAGATTCTTCTCGATCTACACCTATATCAGTACAGTGCACCCCATCGTTAGGGTAGTGCATTCACACCCTGGGAAACCGCTCTACGTTGCCGCAAAACACAATTTAGACACAAGGACGAAGTCACGTACCCTCACAACCTTACCTCTGCGTTTCCACAATCCCCTTCTACGCGTGGCAATAAGACACAACCCCATCCTTTGGGAAGTATGCCCGTTTTTGTAAAAGTAAAGACTATGGAAGAGTCGGAAACTTAAGGAATAAACAAGGAACAAGGTGAAGGGAAGGCCTCACCATATTTCTTATAACACTGGATGACTTGTGACAATCGGAGTAAGGTGACTCCGAGGAAGTTTCTACGGAGGACGAATCACAACAAGATAATATGGTATATGTAAAGGTCGATGTACCCTTAGCAAGATTCTGTTGTGACTCATTTCAAGGATGAGATGATTATGGTGGGAAGATTTGCATAGGCCTCCTTAGGAATTACCTTACCCTTTATGCTTATGGTGCACGACTAATGAGCTTTGCTTTCACTTGTCGACGACAATATTTATGCTAAAATAAATGTCTAATTTCGTCGATATGTTTTATACATGTGAAGCTCATGGAACCACAACGAAAGGAAATTGGTCAGACCCAACCGGAACCTTTACCTGCAACAAGAGCTGAGCTTGAAGCTCTAGTGAACCAGCAAGTCACTAAAGCAATCGACCAGTACAAAGCAAGCAACATTGCAAACAGCGGCAGACTAAGAGGAACCATAAGGGGAATCGCTCAGGCGATAACTCTCGCCCTAGGTCCTACCGGGGGCGGAGTAACGGTGGAGAAATGTAATGAAAATCCATTGGAGAAAAAGACGCACGTGGAGTCTTCTTCGGGTGGGACTAAGAGAAAGTTTTCAAGTTGGGGGAAAGGAACCCAAGCAAGTCATGGCAACCCAAATGCCAACAAAAGAAGGGAAGCAAACCCGCCTCCTGGCACGAAAGATTTTGGAGCCACCAATGATGCCAAGAGAAAGGTTTATTTGGGAAATAAGCCGAGATGTGACAAATGCAAGTTTCACCACATAGGTCGATGCTCAAAACCTAAGTGTGATAGATGTGGAAAGAAGGGACACGGCAAAGATACATGTTGGGCAAGGTACCCCAACCAGGGAGGAAACGGTGACTACAACCAAGGAAATAACAACAACAACCAAGGCGGGAACGGTAATGATAGAGTTCCAGGTTGCTTCAAATGTGGTGACACAGAACACTTTAGGAAAGATTGCCCTAAGAAGGACCAAGCACGAGGAAGAGACTCACGAGAGGAGCTCGTGAAGCATGCCAGGACCTGAATATTGCGACAGGTACGTTCCATATTAATTGACACTATGCATCCATTTTGATTGATACTGGCGCCGACTTTAGCCTTGTATCTATAGGATTTACGAACCTACTTGGTCTAGAGACAAGTAAGCTAGACACCCCTTATACAATAGGAATAGTGAGTGGGAAATTGGTCAAGGAACATGAAGTTATCAAGGACTGAACACTTGGACTTGGAGAACGAAGGTTTCTATTGACCTACTAACAGTTAGTTTGGAAAGTTTTGATGATATAATCGGCTTGGATTGGGTATCCAAGAATGGAGCTGAGGTTGTTTGTCATGAGAAAATCGTTCGCATCCCTCTTGCGAATGATGAAACACTTATAGTACACGACCTTCATACAGATGATGCAAGGACACTGGACCTCATAAGGCGGAAGACTGTGACCTTTCACATTGGGTATGAGAGCACAGAAGTGTCTCCGGAAAGGCTGCATAGCCTTCCTTGCCCATATCGTCGACAAGGAGACCAAGGAGTCAAGATTTGGAGACATCCCCGTTATAAAGAAATTTCCAGAAGTCTTTCCCAAAGACTTGACTGGGCTACCTCCACAGCGATAAGTGGAGATTCAGATAAATCAAGTGCTAGGAGTGGCACCAGTGGCAAAGGAGCCTTACCGACTAACTCCGTCCGAGATGCAAGAACTTTCGACTCAACTGCAAGAGCTGCTGGATAAGGGAACTTATCAGACCGAACTTCTTACTCTAGGGAGCTCTAGCGTTATTTGATAGGAAGAAGGACAACAGTTTTCGTATGTGCATACATCCTAATCTGAGAGGAACTCAGAAGAATTAATAAGGAAAAAGCATGGTGCAAAGGTTACAGGAAGATAAACAACTAACCATCAAGAATCGGTACACCCTTACCGAGAACTGATGACTTGTTCGACCAACTACAAGATTCCAGCTACTATTCCAAGATCGACATAAGGACAGGATATCGTTAATTGAAGACACAAGAAGAAAGTACCCCTAAAACGGCCTTTAGGACTCGCTATGGATATTACGAGTTCCTTGTCATGCCATTTGGCTTAACGAACACACCTTCATTATTCATGGATCTCATGAACCGAAGGCGCAAGCCATACCTGGATGAGGTCATGATTATATTTATTGACGACATCCTTGTTCGCTCAGAGACGAAGGAAGGTCATGAGCAACATCTGCGAGATATCTTGGAGCTTTTGAAGAAAGAACAATTATATGCAAAGTTGTCGAGTGCGAAGTTCGGATTCGCGAGGTGCAATCCTTAGGTTACAAGGTGAATAAGAATGGAATTCATGTTGACCCTGCCAAGATCTAAGTGATCAAGAACTGGAAAACCCCCAAGACGCCGACTAAGTTACGGCAATTTCTGGGGTTAGCAGGCTTTTACAAACAATATATAGAAGATTTTTCCAAGTATTACTCAGCCGCTGACGTCCCTAACCCAAAAGGATAAGAAGTTTGATTGAGGAAAGAACAAGAAACAGCTTTGCAGATGTTGAAGGTTAAACTCTGCAATGCACCTAACTTATCTTACCTGACGGCACCAATGGATTTATAGTTTATTGTGATACTTCTCGACAAGGTTTTGGTTGCATGTTGAAGCAACAAGACAAAGTCATCACATACGTTTCACATCAGTTAAAAGTACAAGGAAAGTACTACACGACGGACAACCTTGAGCTAGGTACTGTGATTTTCGCGTTGAAGATCTGGCTTCATTTCCGTTTGGCGCTCGTTGCACGATCTTTTCGAGATCATAAGAATTTGCAACACATTTTCGAACAGAAGGATTGGATTAGGAGATAGTGAAGATGGGTTGATCTGTTGAATGATTATGAGTGTGAGATCAGATAACACCCGGGTAGAGCGAACGTTGTAGCCGACGCCTTGAGTCGCAAGGAACGCGCAAAGCCTCTAAGGGCGCTAGCCTTAGAGATGAAAACACAAACCGATCTCACCGTTCGGATTCATGATTCCCAGCAGGAAGCATTTAAACCAGAGAACTTACGAGCAAAAAAAAATCGCTGCATGGTGTGGAAGTGAAATTGGTTCCAAAGGAAGATGGAACAATGTATTTTGTGGAATGAATTTGGGCACCATTCTTTGGCAATCTACGAGCATTTACTTTGGACGAAGCACATAAGTCGAGGTACTCGATCCATCCGGGATCCGACAAGATGTACCCAGACTTAAATTATTGGTATTGGTGGCCCAGGATGAAGTCCGACATCGCTGTACATGTGGGTAACTACCTTACTTGCGCCAAAGTTAAGGCAGAATACCAGAACCCGCCAAGGTTACTACAACAACAGGAGATTCCCATCTGGAAGTGGGAACAGATCTCCATGGACTTCATTACAAGGCTACCAAGAACACAAAGAGGACACGATATGATTTAGGTTATTATCGGTCGACTCACAAAGCCTGCGCACTTTGTACCTATCACTAAGAAAGGCAGCACAAAGAAGTTAGCAGAAATACCTCTCAGAGAGACTGTGGCATGTCAGGGAGTGCCTGTATCTATCATATCCGACCAGGATGGTCGCTTTGGGCCAAGGAATTGGCAGACGTTTCAGCAAGCTTTTGGTTCACAGTTGAACCTTAGTACTGCATTTCACCCTCAGACAGACGGCTAAAGTAAACGGACGATTCAGACTTTGGAGGACATGCTACATGCTTGCGTAATGGACTTGGGTGGGAGTTAGGATACTCACCTGCCCTTGGTAGAGTTTTCCTACAATAATAATTATCCCGCCAACATTTAGGCCGCCCTGTTTGAAGCCTCATATAAACGTAAGTGTCGGTCCCCGTTGTGTTGGGCGGAGACCGGAGATAAATGGTTTATTGGCCCAGAGTTAATTTAGGAAACTACGAACAAGATTTGCTCAGACACGTGATCGTATCAAGTCAGCCGTTATGGACAGAAAAGTTACGCCGACAAGCGACAGAAACCGTTGGAGTTTAAGAATTGGAAATATGGTTTTACTAAAAGTCTCGCCTTGGAAAGGCGTGGTACGATTTGGTAAACGTGGAAAGTTGGACCACGGTGCATAGGACCCTTCGAAATCCTGGAAAGGATCGAAACCGTTGCTTTCAAGCTAAGGCTTCCAAAATAACTTAGTAGTGTTCATGACACGTTTCACGTGTCAAATCACAAGAAACTCCAAGGGACAGTAGTCTTTTCCAGCAGACGAGAATCACGTCAAACGACAAACTCTAGTTTACGGAAGAACCAGTAGGGGTTATGGACTGGAAAGTCAACAAGACCCTAAGAAGTCGTATTTAAACTTGTCAAAGTTCGCTGGAATTCACGTCATGGCCCAGAGTTTACTTGGGAGCGTAAAGACCGAATCAAATCAAAATATCCGCACTAGTTTCACAACTCCCCTGCAACCGATAACACAGCATGAATTTCGGGACGAAATTCTTTTAACCGGGGGGGGGGGGAATATGACAACTGGCAATTTTCCACATATTCCGTACAATGTTAAACAGTAATTAGTGCTTAAATGACTATGCAGAATTTAATTAATGACATGAATGCTTCTGATTATTGTCATATACATACAAGTGCATCCCATATTGCATGATTTCATATCATTATTGCATGCAACACTTTATGATTCAACTGATGGACAAAACAAAGTTAGCACAGTTATCAGATAAATTAGAGGTACTGACGAGAGTTCAGTACTCAGGCAGACATGATGTTAAGACTCAGAATGAGACCGAAACCAAGTGTTACACTAGTATAGTGTGTAGGAAAGTAAGGATCATAAAACTGCCTTACTAGTGATAGTTTAAGTGCCGGAAAGTGCCTAAAACTCACATAAACTGCAGAATTAAACAAAATTCAGCATTTAAACAACTTAATATTATGCAGAATTATGGTTTAATGGTCCAGAATACTTTCCTAAGTGCCAGATATCAAAACTGTCACAAAAGGTAACATAAAGCACACTAAACTGCGTAGTTTAGCACCTTAACGAACCGGTAACCAACCGAACAACCGGACACTACCCGAAACACCAAATTTTCACTAGAAGCATTGTTTTATCATTTCCAAGTTAGTAATGGTCCCCGAACTTCATAACACACCCTATAAACACCAAACACCTATAAACACTAAATACCTATAACACTAACTAATATACATGGAATCTAACCTTACACTTTAACTTATCATTTCTTCACAACTAGACCCCCCCTATTCACGGCCCCAACATGAGGATCCCACCCATGATTTTATTTGCATTATTTAATGGATCTGGTTTGATCTTTTTGAAACACAATACACAAAGGTTATGTAAGTGTTGGAGGATTATGTTATTAATACCCACTAGAGACTTCAAACTCTTCATTTCACCAACAAAACAAAACAACACCACTCACTCTCCCTTTTCCTCCCCTTACGGCCGTGAACCACCACCCACTTCACCAGCATTTTCAAACTTCATCTTCCATTCTCAAGTGTTACAAAGGTACTAGGAGCTAAATTAAGGAGCTTGGTGCCATTAGAAGTGGAAGGAACTCTCTCTAGTGCTTTTAACCACCTAGTTTATCATCATCTTCAACCTTGATCTCTTCCCTAGCCTTGTGCTAGTAGTAAGACTCTTCTAAATGTCATTTTACTTCTTGTTATGATGGTTAAAAGTATATGTAAAAGACTAATCATGAAGAACATAAAGAATCAAGAACATAATCACTAACAGAAAGCTTAAAATCATAATGATCTATGTTGTTTAAGTGTATGTATGCTACTTGATTGTTGATTATGGTGTTTATGATGTTAAACATCATATGAAACTTGCTAGATTGTGACTAAACACATGATCTAGCAAGTGAATGGACGATCTTGTGAAAAACCAAGATGAACATCCTTTATGTTCATCATGAACTTGAAAACAAATATGATTTTGAGGAAGATACATGTTAATAGTCTAATAAATGGATGATTTCAAAACTAGTTTTCTCAAGAAACCAAGTTCATAAACAAGATTTACATAACCATGGCTTTTAAAGAAATTAATCACATTTTTGGTGTTAAATCAAGTGTAGAAACATGTTATTAACAAGAAGAATTCAAGAAGAAATATTTTTAGAAAATCAAGTTACAAGTTGTGAAAGTCTAAAATTTGCCGGAATGTGATTTATAAATAAATAACCACACTTTAAAGGGTAACTAAGCTTACTTAACATCATGCTAAGTTACTACAAATTTTTATAAATTTTCAAGTTCATGAAGTAGTGTAAAATGCATGATTTTGGCTCTTGGTAAGTGTTGTTTGATTTGTTGATTGATTTGTGATGGTTTTAAAAGAAAATGAGATGCTTTGAAAGCATGAAAACCTCCATTTTTAAGGGCAAACTATGGCAAAATTTTTCTAGAATTTAAACACTTAGAAAAATATTTTTAGGCAAGTGATTACAAGTATATTTTAATCATGGTTTTTCATGTAAAATTTGCCATAAATTTTGTTACAAAAATTACAAAAATTGGAGGTTGGTTTTTGATAAATAAAAGTGACTAAGTATATATATTTAGGAAATTATATATTTAGATGTCACAATTTGTGTGATTACTTGTACATTATGTGTATTAGTTATATTATCTTAGGACTTGAAATAATATAACTCACCAAAATACCAAGATTTACAATACCAAATATTACCAAAATTCCAAGAAAATAAATATATCAATTAGTTTGATTCGACCTATCTTAAGGATGGTTTCTAACTAGTTTGCTTGGGCAAGCTGCTGTTGGAGCATCACACATATGAGATCGAATCAAGATTGATAAAAATCTAAACATTTTACAACTTAATTATAACATTCTTTTCGATTATTACGCGAGCTTGAAGGAATCTGGAACCCATCAGGCCCTCAAGTCATTCCATAGTTAAGGGTTTGCATTAGAGTTAATTTCCATCAAGAAATGATCTGATTAAATGGATCAAACAGTCGTATTTCATCATAACAGTGGGTTCACATGGACGGACCAAGTCCATCCGTACGAACGAACAATCTTCTACGTTTTCTACTTTGATTTTCATTTCTGTTTTCACACATGTTCATCATCATTTGATAGTGTTATTTACTGATTTGAATAATTTAAACAAGAGTAAATTACAAAAATCGTCCTTTATATTGACATCAGATAGCAAACTATCTCCTTTATCTTCAAAAAGTACAAAAAATGTACTCGATGTTTGCAAACCCCTGCACTTTATATCGTTTAGCCCCAACTTCTTATCCTTTATCAAAACTATGTCCTTTATCAGATAAGTAATTTCCTTACAATCTTCTTATCCTTAATAATGGTACCGAGGCTTTTAAACTTGGATTTTATACCACCCAACTTGCTTATGAAACTACTTATTGTTTCATTTTCTCCCATCTATATGGCTTCTAATTCACTTCTCAATGTTTGTAGACGCACTTTCTGAACCATATCAGCTCCAAGATATCGAACTTTGATTGCACCCCAAACTTCCTTTGCACTCTCGTATTGCGCAACTTGTATTAGAATATCTCCCTGTAACGTTCGGAAGATCATTGCTTTCATTGTATGCGCCTTCAAGATTGTTTCCATCGAGATTGCCCACTGAGTGTAATTCGATTCAGTCGACTTTGGGCATTGAAGGGATATATTTCCTTGCTCGCGAATTGACATTGACGTGCTTTCTTTATCGTCTCTTCCTGACATACTTCCTTTCTAATTTGATTTTTTAAACTTTTCTTTCCTAACTTCCTTGCTTTACTTCAATCTTTCTTCTTGTTTGCACCACACAGGTTTTAACTTGTTCGTACCACACAGGTTTTGTTTGCCACATAGGTCTTGATTTGCCACACATGTCTTTCTTTCTTGCTTACTTTGCCACACATGTCTTGATTTGCCACACAGGTGCTTCTTTGTTGCTTTGCCACACAGGTCTTATCACCACGAAGGTTATGTACCACGAAGGATTTGTACCACGGAGGATTTATACCATGAAGGCTTTGTACCACGAAGGATTTGTACCACGAAGGATTTGTACCACGAAGGATTTTCTTACCTTCTTGCTATACGTTTATGGTTTGATTTTGACTTGCTTCATTTTCTAAAACATCCCATTTCGAAATTTTCAAAGATTTTGGTTTTGACAAACAATACCAATTTCTTTCTTTATTTTATGATGATGAATTTAAAACAAATATTGTTTTTGTTTCCCAAGTCTATGTTTCAAGTGTTTTGAAATCTCATGAAACAAAACAAAAGTTGAACTTTTTTTTGTTTTGAATATTGGATACAAAAACAATAACGAATTCAAATCTTGAACGCAAATTCTTACGCTGACTTTCAATTAACTTATTTATTATCTAATATTTTAAGGGATTTCAAGCATTCAATGGCTTGATTGCAATTGATTTGAAATTCGAATTTCAAACAAAAGCAAAAGTCAAAATACGAGAACCTGGTTTTGGGGATTAAAATCAGCTTCTTCTTCCTAGATTTGAAACATGTGCTATGATACCACTGTTTGTCAGAACCCCTATGAACACGAACACAATGATAAACCATGAACAATCGAACGAATAACTATATTGAATGTGAAAGTATAAGAGATTCTGATGATTACAATTGAAATAAGCAAATCCTATTTATACTAAACGACAGGTACGAGTGAAAGGTTGTGTCTTCTCTTGAAACATCACGTCTCCTTGTTCTTGTGATGTTGGCGCCGATTCCTGAAGAGGTGCGTCTCCAGGGATATGTGGATCCATTATATGTAGGTTACAAACTTTCACTTGTTCGCTTCTAGTCCTCGTACTTCCATAACTAACTTAAATGAAACATAAACTATCTATAAACTATTTACTAAATAACCCTTGTACTTAGGATGTGAGAGATTAGAACTTCACAGATGAATCAGTGTAAAGGATGAATGTCGTACCAAAAGTTAAACCAAGGGTGCTAATGAGCGTCTTGTTGCCACACTGAAGAAACAACAGATAAAACTAATGCCTGATAGTTCCCAGCTGAAATCACTATTCCGCGCTCATCTTCTTTAGACGTAGATCTTGATTTCAAACCCAATGTGGAACGACAGATAATCTTAGATCGAGATCGAATTGAGTTTTTGTTTGAGTAAATCCAAAATAGAACTTACCTCATTGAAGTGTCATGATGAAGTGCTATCAGAAAATCCAAACGTAAGTTCAAAAATTAAGTATTCAAAAACCTAGATTTGCATTAAAGATGAGAGCGCAAGAGAGAAGGACTGCATTTGAGTTTTGAAACAGGGGTAGGGTTTGCTGTTTGAAAGGGAAATTCAAAATAAAGCTCACTTTGTCAAAAGGCCACTCAAGAAAAAAAATTACATGAAAGATTTGGCCGCCCAAGAGTATTGTGAATAATGAGGTTGTACCTAATGCATAAATACATGTATGTTTAAGGCTGGATCTATTCCCACACCCTCTGACACTATTTGCACACTTTTTGTGCCCTAGACGCCCCATATAGGGCTATACGAGGCGTCTAGGCACTGAATTCAAGGGGTTCTTCAGAGGTTGTCAGGCACAAGGTTTAAGAAACCCTAGACGTCTCGTACAGGCCTATACGAGGCGTCCAGCATTGGGTGTTTTTTTGGTTAAAAGAGGGGGTGTTTTGGTGGGTTTTGGTGTGGTTATTTTGATAGTTTTTGAAAGAGTTTTTTTTAGCGATTTTTTTTTTTTTGAAAAAAACTTTTGTTTTTTACACTATAAAAAATTTAACCGTTTTATGAGATCGGTTATTTAAATAGATTCTATCGATTAAATATTATAACGTTTTTAACATTTTACTTTTTTAAATATTATTTTTCCGATTAAAATTTTATCTCGTTTAAATATTGTTTCCGTATTATATTCAAAACATATATTGTTTCCGTATTATATTCAAAACATATATTGTTTCCGTATTATATCAATGTAAGACAACAATTATTAAGTAACCGAATAACTGAAAACAAACGTAAATATGACATATATAAGATAACTTTTGTACATCCATAACAAAAATATATGAGATAAGTTTGTACATCCATAACAAAAATAAAAACTACAACTGGTCTACGCATCAGGCTCCGAATCTGGATCTGCCTGTTGCGGCTGCGGCTGATGTGGAGCTCGAGGTGGTGGAAGCGGTATCAGGGGTAATCCCTCTCTTTCTCGTCCATCCTGCTCGGCCCGTACCAACCAACCTACCAAATCGTTGAGCCTGTCAAGCTCGGCTCGTACCTCCGGATGTAGCGCAGCTCCTGAGGCATGACCTGGAATAACGTGACGTGGAAACTGAGGCGCCCTGGGAGGTAGCGGTGGCTGTGGCATCGCTGCACCGTCTAAATCCACCGGAGGGTCCGGCACGGGCACTGCATCATCAGGATCTACCAGAGGATAGACTAGCTCGAACTGCTCTAGAAGGGGCTCTTCTGTCCATATGCCCCCGTTGCGGTTTTTAAACCGCGGGCCAACGGGGAACCTCCTGATCAGTGTAATCCCCCACAGCGATGGAAAACCCATCTGTGTCGGCATGACTGGCGGCGTCCGTAAATGTGGGTCCTGCTCCGGTAAAATGCCCAATGAACGGGCAATGACGGTCACGTACGCGCCGCCATACAAAAATCCGTGCTCCTGCCGGTGATGGGTGGAGGCGTAGTACTGGGCTAGACCGTGTGCTAGTGCGCACGGCCTCCTGTACAACAAAAAATAAAAGAAAAAAAGATATGTGGTCGTACACCACTCACGGCTGTAGCCGCGCATTGCAATAGAAGTAGCGAGCATATGGTGCATATACCTGCAGATAGTGTTAGCGAAATACAGAAACAGAGATTAATAAACAATACACATAATCACAATAATTGCTGTAATAAATGTACGTACCTGTACAATGGGTCACTAATAAATGAAACCCTCCCCTTCGACTTGTCGTGCTCCCAAGTATTTGGCCTCGCAATCACCTGCCAAAACCCTAAAAGAGCGGGTCTATCAACCACCACTAGTCCCGCTGTGTAAACGTCAGTCTCGATCTCCTCCTGCCTGTATAAACCGCAATGCACCGCAAACTGTGCTAGCGTCATCGAACGCAAAACGCCAGCGAGCTTGAAAGAAACCTCAGGCGGAGGGTGAGTATCTGGGTGCGGAAGCGGCACTGGGACCCCAGGAGGGTGAAATGTGAATGACGAAAGGAACTCGACCAGCAGCTCCTTGTAGCTCGGCGTGTGCGCCAACTCAAAAAGACGATGTCATGGCGAATCGACAGGTATAAACCGCCGCACTCTAGCCGTCTCACTAATCTCATCTATCGCATCCCAGTCGATCGCTGCATGCGCTCCAATGTGCATCCTCCTAAGCTTCTGGCAATGACGGGCGGAAGGGGTGCCGTCGGGAAACTCTAGATACGGGTGACCCTGCAGCGTATCCGGAGGCGGTAGCCGCCTCCGTCGCGGACCTCGCGGCTGATCCCCCGGCGGTGCCCCATCAATATCAATTTGAATCTCATCGTCCTCCATAATCAATCTGCAAATAAATACCGTATACGTATAAAAACAATAATAAATAAATAATAATAATAATAATAACAATAATAATGATAATAATAATATAAAAATAATAATAATAATAACAATAATAATAATAATAATAACAACAACAAAATTAATATATGATAGTAAGTGAGGGGAATGAACAGTATAGTTGAGGGGGGTATTTAAGGTTTTTTTTACACATAAACAAATCCACCGTTTCCCATTCTGGCGGTAGGAAGACATAGAGAGACAGTGCGCGACTGAGGGAGAGAGAGCGCGCGCGACGGAGGTAGAGTAAGCTAGAGAGAGGCACGGCAGTGATGGAGGAACCGGTTACAGTTCCGGCCGACGGTAATGTTGTCGATCGTTGCTGAAAGCAAACTTGATAGCCAGGGGTTCTAGGGTTTGTGACGGTATGATCGGTAGTCTTTGGTGGCGGCGAACATGGTTTGTGACAGAGAGCAACGAGGTATGTTAGATCGGATGCTGCGCCAGCTCTTACAATGACGACGGTCAAGCGGTTAGGGTTTCGACCAACTTCCGGTAAGCCCTTTACTATTGCATGTTCGTTATTTGGTTAGATCGGCTGTCCCTGAACCTTAATCCGACGACTAATGTTGGTTGGATGAGTAGGTAACATCCGGTGAGTTTCCAACGAGGATTCGGTGAACGGGCAGGCGAAGATTCCGGTGAACAGGTAAGCACACAACACTCACAAACCATTAGAACCCATACACTTTGATCTAATGTGTGCATCAGATTGTAGTTAAGTTAAATATATAAACCCACTGAAATTTGGAATGAGAGATAAAGAAACAAAAACAATTAATTAAATAACAGAATCACAAAAAAATATCATTTGAGTAGAGTAATTGATTGTTTAAATTGTTACAAAGTCAATAGTTATTACTCATGTTCATAAACGAAGACTAAACGGTCGACCCCGAAACACGACAGGATTTTAAATGGGTTCGACATGACGCGAATACATATATGGGTCGGGTTAGAGTAGAAGAACTCAACCCGAAACCCATCAACCTGACATAATTGACACCCTTGTCTATGAACATTGCACTTATTAGACTTCATAAACAAGGACACATGAAAAATTCATATCGATTTCTTCTTCTTTAGTGTCCTTAAATGCGGAACATTTTGAGGGGATGCGTGTCGATTCTACCAAGTTTCTCAATCAGAGGTTCTCACTAAGTCACAGGTACTAATTTCACATTAACATTTGTTCGTTAAATTGGCGCAAAACTACAGGTGGACATTTTGACCCGTTTACTATCAATTACTATCATGAAAAATTCATATCAGTTTCTAGCAAGAATGCATGATGATTCATTAATTCTAGCAAACTATAGCATTGAATTATCTGCAAATTAGAAACATATATAAAGTTGTGATTATATGTTAACAGAGTCTTAGACTGAAAGCAATTTCTTCTTCTTTAGTGTCCTTAAATGCGGAACATTTTGAGGGGATGCGTGTCGATTCTACCAAGTTTCTCAATCAGAGGTTCTCACTAAGTCACAGGTACTAATTTCACATTAACATTTGTTCGTTAAATTGGCGCAAAACTACAGGTGGACATTTTGACCCGTTTACTTAAAAATGGGTCGGTTTGTGTTGTGTTCAATTTCAAACGGGTCATATAACATGTCAAACGGGTTGAAAAACACTTACAACCTTAAATTTGAATTGTTTCTATTTAAGATTTTTTTTAATAACGCATTAGTTAATAATGAAGTAAATAGTGTTTGTGGGTCAACCTGACTGAAACACCCCCCCCCCCCCAACCCCATCTCACCACTCTTTAATTCGACAAGCCGATTTTAATGTTACAGCACCCTCATGGGACCCATGGAGATTCCTTCTCAATATGCTGAAATAATAAAAATTCCGACTGCACACTATGCTTTTGGTGCTAACTTTATGCTTCCAAAGGTAAGTTCTTTACATTTTACAATCCCATCTTATCGATCTCAATCTTAACCGTCGATCTAATGAGTTGACCCTGATAACGCTGTTTGATGGGCGTTAGTTGATGCTTTTTGGAAGGGTTTTGACCGATGGGCGGGTCAACTCTGGACTCAAATGTGACTTATCGGATAATCTTAGCATGAATGCCGATGCTCAGGTAGATTGATTGTTTGGGCTGAATAAATGTAATATTTATAAGATTTTTTTTTTTTTTGCTCAGCTAACAAGTGAGCTGCACATGTCGAATGGAAAGTTTAACATTGACTATAAGGTAACTTATATATCTTGTAGGCTCTTTATAACACACATTATGCATGCTGGCTTTTATTTTATTTTTATTAGTTATGTCATATGTCACATTACTTTATGTGTAATTTTCTTTGGTTGTTTTATTTAATAACTCATTTCTTATGTAGGGCACTGACTACAGGACTCGATTAAAATTGCTTACGCCAACTGTTACACCAGTGGTATTCCAACCCACATTTTTGCGTGTGGTTGGATCATGACCTGCAATGGATACCAATTAATATTGCTGTTGAAATATGTTCCATTAAAGGTGGACAAAATAGGTATAAATTTAATTTTGGGTCAAGTAATAGCAAATTAAAGAGAGTGTATTTGTCCATGGATTTGTTATGTAATCGTCTTTTAGATGAGTATCCAAACATAGTAAGGTACTTTTTCCACTATTGTAGTTATGAAGTTCCTTATTTGTAGATGAATTAAATTTTATAATATTCTTAGAAATATAATATCGTGTAGAACTAAAATTGTGAATGATATATATGTGGCAGACTTGAGTTTAAGACTCAATAGGCTTTGGTTTTGGTTTTATTTTATTTTTCCAGAAAATGCGGTTTTGGTGTCTTAAACATACTTATATTGGTGTTGGGTGTGATGCAGGTACAAGACCTAAATGCGTTGAGCCAACCGCAAGTTACAACGAGCCTAATAGTTCAATGACGTTTTGAGGTGCTTTTTTATGTTTGGTACTTATCAGTACGTACCATATTTCCTTACTTTGTATAATGATACATGTTTGGTACAAATGTTTCATATTGTAATGTTGTCGTTCCCTTTCCTATAGGACGTTATCAAGTTAATTTCTTAAAAAAAGGTAGTCACATAATTCGATATTTTCCTTTCCTTTACATAGGAGGTCATTTTGTATATATTTAGATAGATTGGGTTATCTTTATTTTAGAGAATGTCCTTTTATTTTTTGGTTTTTATGTTTGTTGAAGAATATAGTAATTATTTATTTATGTTAGGTTAATCAATTTTTTGATGGTTAGTGGTTTTAATAGGTTACCAAGTCTGCAAGGTTCAGCTATGATGGGGATGTTTATACCTGTTATGGGTCACTACTGGCTTTGTTAAGTGGCGGTGCGTGGGTTGCCCTGATCGAGGCCTGAAGGCAGTTGTTCGGCTCTCCATTCTTCGGGAGCATTGGCTATAGAGTTTGTTTGCTGGTTACTTATAGGATTTTAAAGTATCTTTCATGGGTTGAGGGAAATTGATGGATTTTGCGAGGAGTTGGCTACACAGGTTTCAGCCAAGAGAACTATCGAGGTCGAATACAAGGAGGGATTCGATGGATGCCACTGAAAATGTCTCGATTTCGGAAGAGGCATCATATGACAAAGCAAAAGGTTGGCGCTGCTAAGAAGTATATTGAGCACCATTACAAGGAGTAAATAAAGAGTTTACAAGTTTGGAGAGAAAGGTAGTCTTTACGAAATTATGTAGCTTTAGATATTTGTGTGCCTGTTTGTAGTTGCATTACATTGTAAATATATCTGGAAAGAACTCCTATGAAACGCAATGAGCGAATTTTATTGTTAAATCATTGACAAAAACGTGAAGTGTGGCGCAACGCGCGCACGGCGAAAACCCCTAGTTAATAATAATAATAATAATAATAATAATAATATAAAAATAATAATAACATTAATAATAATAATAATATAAAAATAAAAATAACATTAATAATAATAATAAATGATAATAATAATAATATTAATAATAATAATATTTAATAAATAATAATAATAATAACAAAATATATAATAATAATAATAGTAATAATAATAATAACAATAATAACAATAATAATAATAATAATAATAATAATAATAATAATAAATGATAATAATATTAACATTAATAATAATAATAAATAATAAATAAAAATAATATTAATAATAATAATAAATAATAATAATAATAACAATAAGAATAATAATAAGAATAATAATAATAATAACAATAATAATAAGAATAATAATAATAATAATAATAATAATAATAATAAGAAAAATATTAATAATAACAATAATAATAATAATAATAATAATAATAATAATAATAATAAAAACAATAATAATAACAATAATAATAACATTAATAGCAATAATAATAACATTAGTAACAAAAAAAAATCAGTGCCTCGTATCTGCCTCGTATAGAGGTATACGGGGCGTCCTGTTCTACGGCCTTCATCTTCAACCTCAACATCAAACCCCCAAACCCAACAAAAACCTAATTTCACGGCAAACCTACGGTCAAAAGGCAAAAACGAGGCTAAATTACTAAACTACGGGCTGAAATACGTACCAGGGATGCTTCAAATCTTTGAAAATACGGTCCAAATACGTCTAGGTTTTCAAATTACCTTTATGCCCCTGATTAAGGCCTATACTGGGGTCTTTTCAGGGGTTTAATGATAATTAACTAAAAGATTTTCAAAATTCAAATTTAAAAAAAAAAAGAAATCTTGCCGCCCAGAAAGACGACCCGTCCAGCTCTAAACGAGGCGTCCTTTTTGTTAAATTTAAATTTTGAAATTCAAATTTTAAAAATTCAAAAACCCAAAATGCCGCTCAAACAGAAGACCCGTCCAGTTCTATACAAGGCGTCTGGATTTGGTGAAATGACCTTTTAGCCCCTCATTTAAGCCTAGAATGAGGGCATATCAGGGGCAAAATGGTCTTTTTGCCCCTCGTATACGACCCGTCTAGGTCTATACGAGGCGTATATTTGTAATTTTTTTATAAAAATGTTATTAAACTGTTTTAATCAATTCTAATTATAAAAAAAATGATAGAATTTTTTATAAAAATGTTATTAAACTGTTTTAATCAATTCTAATTATAAAAAAATGATAGAAATTTTTATAAAAATGTTATTAAATTGTTTTATGCAATTGTCATTATAAAAAAAATTATAGAAATTAATACAAAAAATCTTATTAATTACAATAAGATTAATTATCGATACAAAAAATACTATTAATTACAAAAATCATTCTTCCGTATCACTATCGATGTAATTAAGACTGGGGTTTGATCTTGGTGGAGGATTCATTATCGATGTATACCATTCTAGACGTGGCAAGTACATATCTTCCCATTGTTCCGTATGGGGTCTTCGGTGGTTCAACCATAGCCCGTGTGCTGGTGGCATTAGATAATCCCCTTCCAGCTTAACATGTATGAAGTGGTTCTCATTAACATGTGCAACCGTTATGAATAATGGTTGTTGATTAGCCGAAGGACTTAGTATCGGGAAGAAAGTGGAACTCGCACCCATGGTTGTCGTTAACAGGTGCACCCCGATACCGTACGTTTGTGCAATAAGAAGTCATGCTAAGGGGAAATCCATCCAGTGATCCGGGGGACAACCGGACACTGAATCCCAAATTAGGCCCTGACGATGCGTGTAAAAATATCCTTCATCCCATGTTTCAAATATTGGGAACCAGATCGATTCGTTCTGATCGATTTCTTGGACAAGGTCTCTTCGAATGAGCCCCCATGAACATTGATCCATACCTAAGCCCACAGCCATAGACCGAAACCCACAATGACCGTCCAGCATCACATCTCGTATGCACGAGACGTGCGGATGAAACACTGGCGGAATGGCAGACTTAAACAGTTTGATGATTCCCACGTTCTCGTCCCCAATGATTAAAGGAAAACCGTGATCATCTCGTGTCTCTTTCTTCTTAGAACTCTTTGAACGGCTTAGGCTCACTTTGGGTTTTTGGGACCTTATAACCGACTATTGAGAGGCCTGTGACGGAACGTACGAGCTATGGCGAGGGTTATCGTACTTACTTTGTCGGGAACCTTCAAAGCACGTGTTTGCATCACCGAAGGAGCTTCTCCTCAATTCTTCATCTATACGAGAGGCCTCGTCCAACCTTTGTTGTACCTGCTTTGTTGTTGGTCGGCCACAAGTATTTTGTTGGACAACCGGTGGTTTCTTGGTAGATTTCTTTGGAGTCAACAACGCTTTAATCTTTGACATCATGCTTTTTTGCTGAGCTGGGGGGTACGACTCTAATTGTTGTCTAACAACATTTAGCTCTTCGACCACGTCAACGTCATCGTCTATCAATTTACAACTTTGGAAGTTAAGCTTCCGCCAGAAGACGTCTATGTCTTCGAGTTGAATCGGACGCTCTGCACGGTTAAAAACAACATTGTTTAAGTCACATGATTAACGGAAATATATCACACAAGTGTTGTACGTTTAACAATTATTACCACAGCTCCAAGACATCTAGCTTCCTAATTGCGTCTCCACTCATCAAGTCAAGGGCTATATGGGATACTTTTCCATGTAGGTGTTGAAACAGCGGGTGTTTGTGGTGGTTCATTCTTTTTTCGATGCAGTCTCGAAAACTCTTCCTTATTTCACCGAACTGTGTCTCAACTATATCCCAGACACAACCAACTACACAGTCCAGCGAGCTCCTATCTAGGACGTATCTCTTTAAGTTGGCGCGTTGGCTCTCAACTCTGTTTGTGGAACGATTACCAAAGTTGCGCCTCTTATCAGTCCATGCAAAGACGAACATCTCCTTATAGTCTTTTAGCCAGTTATCGTACACTTAATTGAAGACTCCTAAAAAGTAAAAATAATTTAATAAAATTTACATAGGTGAGTCGTATGTTATTAGAAAAACTTACTAGAACGTTTGCACTCCACAAGTCTCTTTCGCAAGTTGCGCAAGTGGTACTCGTAGATGGGTATGGATGGAGACTCAATCAATGTCCCCCAGAATGACAAAAATTTATCCCAGTCTTCTTCTGTGAAGGCAGCCTTGCAGTGCTTCATAACATTCTGTTGTATGTGCCACCTGCAAAGAAGCCTGGAGGCGTCTGGAAATACTTTAGCACAAGCGCCCATAAGGGCCAGGTCTCTATCCGTTACAATCACACGTGGCTCCATACATTCATCCAATATTGACTTGATCCTCTCAAGCACCCACACAAAGTTATCACCCCGTTCTTTACTAACAACGGCATGCGCGATACAAAACGAATGGTTGGTAGGCGTCATACCAACAATCTGGATAAATGGCATATTGTATAAGTTTGTCTTGTATGTCAAATCGATAAGCATGACGTGGGGGGATGCACGCCACATGTCTCTCGAGTACTGATGAAGAAAGAAGATCTCAGTTACGATCTCTGTTCTGGGTTCCTCCCGTGTCTCGTAAATAAAGTCGTTGTTTATCAGCACGTTTTCTAGTGACTGCATGGGAGTCAATCCTTGTCTTTGTTCGGCTCTACTCTTCGCCATAACGTTTTGAACGTCTTTCTGAACATGAAACCTGTCGGGGTCCTGCTTCCTTATCGTTTGAAATATTTTGCGCGGCTCCATGTTTTGAGCTGTCAGCTGCTCGATCAGTTTATTTTCGCTTGGAGTAAACCTTCGCACAAACACGTGGGCCGACTGGTCCTCACAAAGTTCGTGGTTATGTTCAATTTTTCCGTCTTTTATCTCACAGGTTTTATACGGGTGGTTTCGCACAGCCAGCAGGTAAAACGGGCAACCGGTTTTTTGCTTCCGGCTTTTCTAAGTGTTGCTGTAGTGTGGTGCTCACCACCACGGTCACATTCAAGCCATACCCTCCCGGTTCTTCCCCCGATTTTCTTTGATCGACGGGTGACAATAACGAAACCATCCGCGTTTGCTATTTCTTGTATCTGTTTCTTTAGTTCATCTAAAGAGTTGAAAACCTGTAACATCGACAATAATAACAACAACAACAACAACAACAACAATAATAATAATAATAATAATAAATAATAATAATAATAAAATAATAATAAAATAATAATAATAATAAAATAATAGTAATTGATACCTGCTTTTTTAAGTACGGATTGTCCGGGATGGGAGGTGCCTCACCACCATATCTACCATATCCACCATAACCACCATATCTACCATATCCTCCAACGTCCAGATTGTTTTAATGAACGTAAGGAGTGCCCGGGGAAATGAATTGCTGATGACCACCGTCTCCTCCGTATCCTCTGTATCCACCATATCCACTGTCTCCTCCGTATCCATCGTCTCCTCCGTATCCACAGTCTCCTCCGTATCCACCGTCTCCTCCGTATCCACCGTCTCCTCCGTATCCACCATCTCCTCCGTAAGAATATTCACACCCGTATCTATAATCCGGATACCCTTGTTGCGTCGGATAACTTGGTTGACCAGCATGGTATGAGTCATCTACAGGGGCTGTTTCATCAACAGGGGGATGCGTGTTCAAATCTAGAAACGGTCTGTTTTGTTTTCCTTGTATACTAGACATAACCTCCTCTTACTCATTAGAATCGGGAACGCCGGACTCCTCCAAAATAGATGACCGTATCATCATTAGTAAATAATAAACTAAAACAACAAGTAATTAAAACATTTAAGCTAATAACTATTACCGGAACGCTTTCGGGCACCCAGTTGTCGCTAGAATACTGCCCGAAGACATAGTTGTCGTCCCAGTATGATGACATTTCAACACTTCGGGATGATAAGAACACGAATGCAAACAACAAGAGTTTCTTTCGAAGAAATAGTAGAAGAAACAGAATGAAATGAATTTTGAATGCTCGGGTGGACCAACAATGCACTGTATGTTGCATTTTATATGAAATATAGACGCCTCGTATAGCTCTAGACGCCCAATATTGCTTTAAGTCACATGTCAGACACATAGTCAAATCAGTCTCTAAGACGCCTCGTATAGGCCTATACGAGGCATCTTAGTACCCTCGTATTGGTCCCTCGTACAGGCCTAGACTCCCCGTCTGATGTGACTGATGTGACGTTGTACGAGGTTCAGAAGTTGGTCAGGAAAAGGAACCCTAGACGCCTCGTATAGCCCTATACGAGGCGTCTATCAGGGTGTGGAAATAGGGGTTTGGGTGTGGGAATATGTAGACCCATGTTTAAACTACTAACTAATTATACAAATTATTAGGATTTGATTAAAGATTAGGAAATTAAAGTGTAACTAATATGAGGGTTTAAAGTGTAGTTAGTGGTTAAAGACTAATTTACCCTTATTTTAGGTTGTATCTTATGCGTTAAAACAAAAAAAAAAAGGTTTTTTTTATCTTAAAATGTTTATCCCTAATGCATTAAAATATAGTATAGATGATAAGTATCACACTTACAATCTCTTGAATGCTAAACATATACTTTCTTTGAAACGGGGCATCTTATACACTATCACATTTACTAATTGAAATCGCATGGGAGGTTAACTATAACTACTGACCGAGTAAACTCAAAGCATATAAGATGAAGACATCATCCTTATTCTATTACTTCAAATAGCATTTAGACTCTATAGTACCCAGGTATCATGAAATCAAACATATAATCAATAACACAAAGCAAACAAATTTTATTGAACGATTGATCTGCTTATTTGTACAGACTCGTTTGGGTTCATATAACCTAAACCATCGTGACCTTTGATGAATCGACGTGATGATTCATATTCAGTTTCTAGGTTTTAGTTTGACACATACAATCGTTATACATTAGTACATAATACACTAAAAGTAAACTTTAACAAATGACACATTAGACCTGTTAACTTTCACCCAAACGGCCAAACTTGTCATTCTACAATAGCGGTGAAGTTGAAGCTACCACAAGAGGTTCCTCGAGCTAGTAAAGATGAACTGAAACCCAACTTTTGATTGTCTAGATCCAAGAACAAGAAATTGTTCTCCATCTGAAATGTCCCAATCACAATTGCATCTTTCATTTTTAAACCACCATCGAGGAATGCAAGACATGCGGTGCCATTCCCAACGCGCTTCATCGAGTTGTCACCATAAATGGTCCACTTTTTTCCACTTTCCATTTCAAGATCAATTGTTGGAACCCGAAATCCTTTCTCAACAGATCCGACCGCACTAGATTTTAGACACAGACTAAAGGGTTGAACTGATTTTAGTCGAGGAATGTTCGTGGTAGCCATTGAAAAACTTGAAACAAATGCTTTATAGATATCACTTCTGAGTTTCGTGTATGGGGTGACGGTACTAAGCCTCACAGAAGCACTTTTTATTGATGGTATAGCAATGGATATTCCTCTAATAGAAATCCTATTGATTCTAATATGATATCCAAGGGATGTCTTATGCTTTCTTACCATTGGAGTGTAAGAAAGAATGCTTCTAAGATCAACATTTGGAAAAGAGGTAAAATAAAAAGGCCCATCACCTAAAAATGTCACCCCAGGAGCCTTTGAGGAACTTGGTAGACAAAGTACAAATTTGTTTGCCACGTCAGGTTTATCGACCTGACGTGGAAAAGCCAAAGCGGACCACGAAAAGGCTGCAACTCCATCGACACCTTTAGGAAGTGATCTTAACAAGGAGGAAGGTGCACATGATACTACCAGCTCTACTCCGAAAGTTTGACCCGACAATACAGCAATGTTTCGACCATCAGTTCCGTAAAATATGACCAAATCGGTGGTTAGTTGTGATAACTTGCACGACTTTGAGACTGGATTCACCGGGGTGACTGCACATATATTGCAACCATATTTTGCTGTAATATTGAGGGAAGGGCAACTAGGATTGATATAAGAGTGGGCTTCTTTGCAAAGAGTTCTGTCACATCTCAAGGGAAATCTACATCCTTCCTCTAAACCACAAGCAACCATCGGAGGGTTACGCACAACACAATCTCGCCATGTGAAAGGAGCATCGAGGTCAATGAGTTTATCTCCTCCATGAAACCATGAAACACTGTGAAGAGATGTTTCTGCGTCCTTCAATATGGGCAGAACTAAGGTATTGAAACGTGTATAATAATATTGGGATAACACATCACGAGAGCAGGATACTAAAACAAAGAAAAGTAGCTTTACAAGATGCATATTGTTTTCTTGTGAGCAAGTAAACTATGAAGGTGCAATGAAGGGTGGAGTTATCTATTAGCTTTTATATAGCTTATATAGTTATATAGTAAAACACCATATGGATTGTTTATTGTAATATAAATGCGAAGGAACATGAAGCTTCATCGTTAAAGCAAGTGGCAATATAACTCGCAACTTGTAATAACAAAAAACAATGAGCATGTTGTAAGAGCATACTATTAAGGGTGTTTGATACGCTGCTGAGGGTAGACTTGAACAAATAGGTTAAAATTGTGTAGAAGTCCAAGAATGATTTAGATTCATAATTTTGAAAACAAAACCAGTCTAAAAAAAAAAAAAAAAAAAAAAAAAAAAAGCCACAGCACCCACCCTCTCAGGCAAACACCCTTAATTTAAAATATTTCTTTGCTTTCGTATGAGATCATATTTTAACCGACAAATATACAATTTTTGTCCTTTATACTATCCTAAATTATGGATTGGGTAGTTTTCAGTTTCACTCTCTATTTATAGATCGACTGGGCCTTCTAAAATTTTGAACTTCACTCTTTCTCCTTTATATGAAAAGTTAGCTTGTTATTCTCCTTTGGATTAACCATCATCTAAAAAACTCAGTTAAACAATGATATGTGCATATTACATGAGGGCATTCAAGTAATTTCCCCCTTATTCCATCATATTTTATAATTTATACAAAAATAAAAATAAAACGCATCATTCTCGCTCCTCTATATCTTTACCTAGCGTTCACCTAGCGTTCACAATGGATCCCTTAGGTAGTGTTTGGTATGCGGGAATGGGAGGTGGAATGGAATGAACTATTGCGAGTGAATGAAAAAAAGTGTGTTTGGTTGGTCAACGTAATGGAATCACCCATTACATAAGTCATTCCATTCCCTCAAATTCATTCCATCCACTCCCCCTATTTTTTTTTCCATTCCATTTCCTCTCTCAGCCTACGTCACAAACAACGTCCATCACCACCACCATCTACCACCACCACCTGTCGTCGTCACCACCCGCCACCCGTCGCCACCACCATCGGGCACCACCTCCATCCTCTACGGCCACCTTTCGCTACCGTCGACCACCACCACCCACCGACAATTCCCCCCCCCCCCCCCGACCACTATCGCCACCCTCCGCCGACCACCACCACCATCCTTCTCGGCCACCACCCGCTACCGTCAACCACCACCACCCACCGTCGTCGCCACCACCATCGCTGCCACCTGCCACCGCAGACCACCGCCAACCCCGACTATCACCGCCGCCATCGCTAACAACCGTCACCCACCAACCACCGCCACCCACCACTGCTACCACCGACCACCGCCACCCATCGCTGCCACCGCCACTAGCCGCCACCAATCACCGCCACCACCCATTGCCGATTTAATTCATTCCTCTTTTCTTACCTACCAAACAACACAATGTAATGATTTATTTCTTTCCTGCATGGTAACCAAACAAGAATATTGAATGTAATGATCCATTTCATTCCTTTGTCCATTCCATTACCTCGTCCATTCCATTCCCTCATCTATTCCATTACACCATACCAAACAGACCCTTATATTTGTATGAGGGGGTTGGTTATATCATAAGGAATGATTATGAGTAGAGGAGAAAAAAAAATATATGGGAATGTTACCGTTCATCTATAAATATGGGAAACACGGTTCACCCCTTAGAGTTTCTCTAATATTTTTAAAAGTGGTTGTGAGTGGAGGAGAAAGAAATGTTAATAATAAAGGTACAAAAATATTATTCAATTGAGAAGGGGAGTGAAAAGATAGTGGTATTTAGTCTAATTATATGGATATTGATAAAAAAAAATGCAATGTGAATGCTTTATATCTATTCTCTCTCTACCATAGCCTCGCACCACAACACCGGTGTAACGCCCAAATTTCCTATTCCGAAAAGGTAATATTATCATACTATTATTTAACAAAATTCGGGCATGACCCGTTCGTATTATGAACAATTCCCTGTATGACCAACTTGTAAGAACTTAAATACGACACAGCGGAAAACATGAGCCCAAATTTCCTGTAAGTATTATGTCTAATAAAGAACAAAATTTTTGGGCTCATATTTTCCGCTGTGTCGTATTTAAGTTCTTACAAGTTGGTCATACAGGGAATTGTTCATAATACGAACGGGTCATGCCCGAATTTTGTTAAATAATAGTATGATAATATTACCTTTTCGGAATAGGAAATTTGGGCGTTACAACCGGCATCACCATCACACCATAACTTCCGACAACCACCATTTCAGCAACCATCATCTCCCCACATTTCTTGCTTCCACTGCCACTATCTGATCGCTTCTGATGTTATCCTCCCACTACAATACTATCGTCACTATTCCCTAACATGTAATTTCTGGCGGCACTTCATCTTCTCCATGGCTCATCCTAACCCGAGATTGAATGAAGTAGAAGAAGGATAAGAGAGCAAATCTAAACTCATTATTCAGAGACAACAGATCTGAACAGGGCAGCCGTAATAATCGTTGATTTGGTTAAGCGCGACAATAATGACAATTTGCCGATGAAAATCGCGATGGTACAATCGTTCAACTCATTGTTGTAGGTTGAGTATCTCTAGAGCAATATCTTGAACAAGAAAAGAGATAAAAAATGGTTTTCTAAATGTTTAAGATCATGACCAGTAAGGCGTTTTTAGGATCCATTTTTTCTTGTTTTTCCGCGTCATTCATTTTTTCTTATTGTGAAACTTCTTTTTGGCCTTTGTTTTTTGATGTAGTTCTTGGCTAAGAACTAGAAAAAATGGGTTACAGTGGGCCTGCTTGTACTTTTAAATCTATTATATATAATAAATGAAAGTGATTTGGGTCACGTGTCACTTAATTAGGGCATCCTTAGTTCTCTTTTCCCGCCCAACAGTAACCACTGCCCTTTATCTCTCCTAAAAACCCTAAATTCTAATTCTTCTCCTGTACTCTTCATCGAAACCTCATCTTTTCTTTCAAATCTTCTCTTGCAATCCAGTATTCAAGCGATTTCTGATCATCCAAACATCACGTTCTTGATCATTGGAGCACTTAATCGACGGTAACAACATCAAGCCCATCTTATGCTATTCTTTTTACTGAACGATATTTGTTTTCTATCATCATGTCTTTCTCTGATTTGGATATAAATCGACGGTAAAGTGGCGTATCCTCTCTCAAACCTAAATCGATTTATGTTGATTTGTTAGTCGATTTATGTCAATTTTGTGTTTTAATTTGTGTTAACTTTGATTTTTTTTTATTTCATGACAACCTTCAAACCCTAAGATGGCATTTAGAGTGGCGGAAATTGGATGGCTTCTTTTGTAGTTGTTTAGATCTGACGAGAAAATAATCGTTGTTGTTGTAAACCCTAATGCTTCCTCATCAATGGATTCTTTTCATGATGATTTTTAATCTTCTGCTCGCTTATTCTGCAATCTTGGTAAGTTTTTGATTTTTCGTTTCTTATATGTTCTTAATCTTGATATTTGTATCGTGTAATCTGTTAGGGTTTTGCTTTCCGTTAACAAACAGGTTTTCGTTTCTTAATCTACAACAAACAATTTTCTCTTTATTTTGATATCCGTTAACAAACAATTTTTCATTCCTTAATCTGCAATCTCGAATTCGATGGATTCTTTTTTTATTAGGTTTTTTCTTGCTATTTGTCCGATGAAGTTTTTTTTTAACTAACTTATTTATCTTGGGATGTAGGTAAAACAAAATGCAATTGGGAAGCTATCTGAACTGAAGCCAACTGGATTGATGTGTTTGTACAACAACTACCAACTGTGATGATGATTTGGGTGTGAGATATCCACTTTTGTTTTGGATGATGCTATAGATTTTGCACTTTCCTTCTCTAACTATATGATTATGTGCTTTATCTTTTTTTAAATGGATTTAGATTTTGCACTTTCCTTCCCTAACTGTATGACTATGTGCTTTATCTTTTTTAAATGGATTTGGATTTCCTGGTTAGCAAGACGACTACACACTCTTTTTAAAAAGTATGTATTAACCTATGCAGTTAATGCGGTAAAAATATCGAATATCAGTTAAGGACCAATATTTGAAATATAGGTTATCTCGGTGAGATATCAGTAATTTTAATATAATGCAGAATTTATATATATAGCAATTTAACACCAATAATTTGGATCATTGACGGACCACTGGAGTATCATCATGCCACCAGTGGAACCACCCGATCATATCCATCTCCACTAGGCATAATGCCTATACACCAATTTAGAAAAAAAAAAAAAAAAAAAAAAAACAATAAATATGAGAAAACCCTCTTTGTGGGAATCAAACCCATGACCTATTAGTCCAAAAGCCTTATCCCACACCCAAGATGCACTAAGCTATAAAGCCATGGGCAAAATTTATAATTAGTTGATTAGGCATTAGTGATTAACTAAAATAGAAACTGGCCAAGTGGTTCGAATGAGCCAAACTCTAGCCTAAGTGTACTTTTAATACATTCAGCCTCTAGATCATATTATAGTCATACTAGGGTATTTCATCATAAATGGCTGAAAAATATGTATAATCAAACTGGAATTACGATAGAGAAGTAGGAATACAAGTAAAATCTGTTTTTAAATTTTGCCTTTCACTTTATAAATTTTGTAAATTTCAGATGCAGTCTTTTCAAGTGTAGTTTGTATGTCTCGCAACGTCAGTTATCCTGTTCGACTTGGATTTAGACGAACTTCAATAGTCATTATCCCCTCGGTAAGCCATACAGTTATTGATTTCAACCCTTTCATTTATTCTTGATTTCTTGTCAGAAATTCTTAGTATGCTATGATTGCTACTACCTGCATTTTTTAATTTTCTCCTGTCTATAGGTTTAGGTCAATTGTTGAAAACTACTAATAGGCATGCACTAGCAATGAAATGGTTACCTTTTATTACTTATGATTAGATAAATTACTTAAACTTTTGACAATTTCTAAATGGACTAAAGTTTTAATTTACCAATTGGATATGTTAGAAAAGAAACCAACAACAAATGATTTTTTACATGTTGCCTCAATTATTTATGTATTTGAGTTCACAAGTTTGCTCACAAACTGACATATAGCAGGTAAATCTTTTTCTGGTAAAAAGTTTAGTATATAATTATGGGATGTCACATTTATACGGACCTCAAGCAAATAAAAAGGGTTTGAAAGTCGCCTTAAATTAACGTTGAAATAAAATAAATTTGCACTAACATTTCGAAAATAGTTGAAGTTAAGAGGTTGCCATGCTGCAACTTTACTCTCAACATAAGTAATTTCCACATACTACTGATCATGTGTCTTATGTTATGCCAGGTTTTTGCATTATGTGATCACCCTACCTTATATATTTTATTGCTTTTTTAATTTAAACAATTCTTTCGATTCATATACTTTGTGTAGATCAAAACTAAAAAAATAGTATTTCCTTCTACAATCTTTGACTCCTGAAAGTCAAATCTGAACTATATGAATATTTGAGCAGCATCATTTTAATTAGGTGTGGATTAGTATTGGGTTTAATCTGAAATTTTCCATTTTCTTTTCTATATACAGATATTGTTCTATCAGATAAGTTGGTTACATACAAGTTGGTTACATACGATATGGAGAAAAAAGTAATCGGATGGACTGATTATGACTGTAAGTACAATGTTTCGGCTGACCAGTTTAACCCGCTTAATTAAATGGTTCATGAAACCTATAGTTTTTCAAACAGTGTATTTTACATAAAATCTATAGTTTTTCAAACAGTGTTTTAATCCGAGAAAAAGTGTTTTTCAAACAGTATATTAATTGTATTTTACATAAAACCTATAGTTTTTCAAACAGTGTTTTAATCCGAGAAAAAGTGAAACCACTATTTTGGGTTAAAACAGTGTTTTGAAATCACTTTTCGGTTAAAACAGTGTTTGAAACCACTGTTCGGTTAAAACAGTGTTGTTAAAACAGTCTTTTGAAACCACTTTTGGGTTAACAGTGTTTGAAACCACTGTTGGTTTAAAACAGTGTTTGAAACCACTGTTTTAACCCAACAGTGGTTTCGAACACTGTTAACCCAAAAATGGTTTCAAAACACTGTTTTAACCTAACAGTGGTTTCAAACACTGTTTTAACCCAAATGTGTTTTAACAACAGTTGTTTGACTTTGGTCAAACAGTGGTATGACTTTGGTCAAACAGACTTTTGAACCACTAAGAATCATATTTTTGCAGTCAAACAGTGGTTTGACTTTGGTCAAACAGTGGTTTGACTTTGGTCAAACAGTGGTCAAACAGCGTTACCAAGTCAAACAGTGGTCAACAGAGTTGCAAAATTCAGTTTTCAGAAGATCATTAAACCTAACAGTTGGTTTTTGCCATGGTTCGGTTATGTTAGTTAATTCAGTTACGGTTTAGTTAATTCGGCATGTATATAAGTTGATTGGAAATAAAAATCTGATCTTTTCTTTTCAATACTCTCTTATCATATAAGTTAATTCGGCATGTATATAATATGCTTCCATCATGTTATTTACTAGGCACAAGGAAATAAATTATGAGCAATTCCATAACTTATTTTATATCATGTGTTTGTTATAATATGCAGTGGATATAGGTAATGGTGTCAAGGACAAAAAGCTTTATGTTAAGTGTGCAGTGTACATTGATGGTGCTCCATTTTGGCTTCCCATGAAAACCAGGTTGCTATAGCATTCCTTATATAGTATTTTTTTATTACAAAACTTTTATTAATTTTTATAATTTGTGAAATGTTAATAGAGCATGTTGAGTCTTTGTAAGTATTGGGGTTAAACTAATCTGATGTGTTTCAAGATATTACACCACAACTTCAGGTATTGCAGGTGATCTTATATCATCTTAATGACTAAGAATATCTTCATCTGATGCTTTTCAAGATATGGGAAATGATGATGAACTTTCACTGTAGAGTTCAGGTCTCAACAATGCACAGTCGAGTCATCCCAGGTCAGTCCCTTTCTACATGTTGAGTTCAAGTTAATATGCTTTTTGGTCATAAATCCCATAATTTATTAAATATTTTCTAGGAAGATCTATTAACAAAATGTTTATAATTATCTTCTCTCTTTCTTTTCTGACTGATTTAGAAAAATTTTGTATATACTTTGAGGGACTCTTTGATTAATGTTGGCCCTTTGAAAAGACTTCTTCTATAGTTTAAGTATGAATATCAATCCTAATGCAACAGGGGCTGCTAAACAAAGTAACGATGAACTTGTAAGTTGTCTCTTACTGTGGCTTGACCACTTTACTTGCCTGACTAGGTGCTTCTTGATTTGCTCTTGCTCACCTTTTGTTTCCTTTGTGCCGTTCTTGGTGCTTAATTGAATAAGAATATAGCTATTGTTTTGGTAAACACTTATTTTATCTTCAACACAAGAATTGTTCATATTGTTCATTTGGATGGTCTATGAATAGTCAAGTCATTATAATATTATTAGTTTATGAGAAGCCTCCAATTTCCATAAAGAGAAAGAAATTCAATCAGTATTGAGTCGTATGCATAGAAAAGAAACATAAGTCATCTATTGAGAAGCTTCTTGATTTGCACACCTTTTGTTCTTGATATGTTCCATGCTATTGAAGGTCTTGCTACTAGATTAATCTTATTTTTTATAAATAAAATGTATTTGATGAGGCATTGGAATACAAAAATTTTCTTCATGACCAAGTCAAGTTATGCCATGGCTCATATCACCCTACCACTGGTAGCCACATTTCTGTCTCTACAAATGCAATTGTTTATCCATCATATTTATGTTTGAAAAATATGGTAAACGGCTTGACCTGATAACCAATGTTACTATTTTTTTAAATACCAATGTGCAAAGAAGGGCCCATCGATCTCAACATAATTGTTAAATCGTGTGAATACCAACTGACCACCACTAATTTTTACAACTTCATTTCAGGTGTTGAGTGCTCCTTACCTTCAAAGCAAAACCAACAGCTCCGACTCATGTGAGAACTGATAACGCCTTCATTTTAATGCTCTTTCTTTTTGTATGTGTCAATCAGGGATGTAGCTATAATTGACGGGAGACAAATGGGTTTACCTATTTCAGAGTTACATTGTTTATTTAAAATGTTACTATTTTTTAATTATATACTCTTGTGATCATATTTATATATAATAGATGTGTAAGTTTATATTTAAAATGATATTTAAAATGTTACTGTCATATTAAAATGGTATTTAAAATGTTACGAACAAGCTAATATGATTTTAATTATGTATTAGTTATTCATCATAAATAGTTTTTATTAAAGGTAAATTTCTCGAGCCCGGGAAGCAATCCCGGGTAATAACCTAGTTATAATATATATATATATATATACATATGAGAAGGATCCGTTAGGAACCATCTTTTATTGCGAGAACCAGTGTGAACACAACCAAAAATATAACAAAAAAAATTAATATATTTTTTTAAATAGCTACTTTTCGTTAATAAAAAAATTTTAAAAAGTAGCAATTTTTATAAAAAAAAATTGTGTGTTTTTTAGATCTTTTAAGATTTTTTTGGGTTTAGCTTTATAGTTTATTTTTTAGCATTTAGCTTGGGTGGGGGTGGGGGGATTTAGGTTTTTGGGGGGGTGGGTAGAGGGAGTGGGGGGTTAGGTTTTTTTTTGTTTTTTTAGGTTTTTTTTGTGGTGTAATAAATTTTATTTTATTGTGTTCACATTGATTCTCGCGGTTATCGCAATAAAGTAGGGTTCATGCGAGAACCACCTTTATTGCGAGAACCAATGTGAACACAACAAAATAAACCTACTACACCACAAACCCCCCCCCCCCCCACCACCCAAGCTAAATGCTAACAACTAAACCCCCAATAAACCTAAAAAAATCTTAAAAACACACAAAAAAATTAATATTTTTTTTGGTAAAATCGCTACTTTTAGTAGCAAAAAAAAATCATAACGAAAAGTAGCAATTTTACCATAAAAAATATTTTAAAAAAATTGTGTGTTTTTAGATTTTTTTAAGTATTTTTGGTTGTGTTCACATTGATTCTCACAGTTCTCGCAATAAACGGTGGTTCCTAACGGATCCTTCTCATATATATATATATATAGGGTATGGATCATGAGAAAACTAGTTTAAATGAGAAAACCAAAAAAACTAATTAAAAAAGTCTAAAAAACATACCAAAATTTTTTTTTTTTACAAATTTTTATAAAAAAATCGATAGTTTTTATACATGGAAAAAAATTTCAAAAAAAAAAATTTTTGTTGTATTGCACATGTGCACTATTACGGATATAGTGCACATGTGTAGTACACATATAATCCACATGTGCAATACAACAAAAATGTTTTTTTTTTTTTTGAAAAATTTTTTATATATAAAAAATAGCGATTTTTTATAAAAAAAAATTGGTATGTTTTTTAGTTTTTTTTAGGCTTTTTTAGTTAGTTTTCTAGTTTTCTCATTTAGATGTTGTTTTCTCATGATCTTCTCCCTATATATATACAGGGGAGCGCTAAAATAGAAACCATCCTCAGTTGTAAGAACCGCGAGAACCACTCTCAACCAATCAGAAAAAGGGGTAGTTTGGTCATTTACCCTAAATGTCAAATCCTATCCTCTCTCTTCATTTATATCTACCGGACATGTCTCTCTCCTCATTTTGTCTCCATTCATTTCCATCTCTCCTCATTTCTTCATAAACCAGAGCACCATCTTCAAAATCCAAACCAGAGCTTCACCTAAGGTCTTATTAAAAGTTTTTTTCTTAGAAAAGAGTGGTAAGATTCATCAAAAGAGGAAAATTAAGCCCCAGGTATGTTGGACCTTTTGAGATTATCAGAAGGATAGGACCAGTAGCTTATCAGCTACAACTGCCGGAGGAAATGACAGGAATACATGATGTATTTCATGTATGTAATCTCAAAAAGTGTTTAGCCGATTAATCATTAGTAGTACCTCTTAAGGACATAGAGGTAAATAAAAATCTTAAGTTTGTAGAAAAGCTTCTACAGATTGAAGACAGGAAAGTCAAGAATCTCAAACACAAGAGATTGGTTCTAGTCAAAGTGAAATGGGATTCCAAGAGAGGACCAGAATACACATGAGAGCTTGAATCAGAAATGCAAAGGAAATATCCACACCTATTCCAGTAGACCTCGAGGACAAGTTCTAAAACAAGGTGGGGAGGATATAACAACCCTCCTAAAATATTTCTGACACCCCTAATATATTTAGAACACCCTATACGTCCTAAAATACACCCCGTATACGAGAAACGGCCCAAAATACCTTTATTTTTATTAAAATTAATTAAAAATCAAATTTTTGGGTCTCTGGTGGGCCGCGAAGACCTAGCCTTGGTCTTACGCGGGCCGCAAGCGCCTGGCTACGAGGCTGCACCCTGAGCCGCCACGTGTCCTCACGCGTGTTGAACCTATCTCATGACCGAACAAGGCTACGCCCTAGATCCCCTATGTCGCGGGCCGCGAAGGCCCTGCCTTCTTTCGTCGCGGGGCGCGACGGACTAGACGAACAACCCTATATATAGAGGGCATCGGCATTCAACTCAAATCATTCAAAATTTTTACTTTCTCTCTCAATTTCTGTAGTGTAAACATAATACCCGGGCATTATACCCCCCCCCCTAATTAGCGAAGCTTTGCCTCGTTGTAAGTATTTTAACCCCCGATTACGTATTAGATACGTTGCCCGATTGATCTAGTGCTTCGTAACGGCTGTTGAGGCTTTGCCCGACGTAGTCGTTGGAGCTCTGTCTCGGGGAGGGTATAGCTAATGTAAATTTGGGTTATTATACTAACGCGTGTGCATTATTTAAAATTTATAGATTATAGCCAGGAAACCACAGGAAATTACCTAAGATAGCAATGTGAGTTAATCTTTCTTTTCATCAGCTGTTTTTACAAAACCTCAATTGTTTTAAATTATATTTAACAGTGATTGAGTATTTGTATTCTACAATTATCGTCGGTATGTTGGGGTTTTGTATACAAAATTTGTTACTACACTGTGAGTAGTAACATGACCACAAGTCGGGTTAACAGTACCGTGGGTGGTAATTAAAGTAGAAAAATAAACAAATGTAATTGCGAGATCGCCCTCAATACTGTAAAACTGATAAAACCTGTCTTGATTAAATTGGGATTCACTGACCAGTATTTCCCACTGACAAAATGTTTTTAAACGCGTTTCAGGTAACAAAATGTGAAAGCCAAATAGAAGCCAGCTGGACAGCACTGAAAGCTTGGAAAAGTGGCTATAAAAGTTACCTAAATAAAGAAGATGTTTTATTTCAATAAAATAGGGCTTATCCCTATATACCTGTTTGTAACGAAAACTTGGGTTTTATCCCAATATAATTATTATTATAAAATGTGGTGTTTTACTCTGATAAAATATTTCCTAACTACGATCCTGATGAAATTTCCGCTGCCAAATAATGATAAACACCGATACCACCATCTCTGAGTAGGCCGCGACCGCCCGCCTCCCGAGGCAGGGGTCGGGGGTTGCGACAGTACAAATGTGTACACAACAGTCTCAACACGTATATACACATTAACAAGTCATATTCTTAACATGTATGTGTTAGAGTAAATTATTTATTTAATTATTATTAAATAATTTATGGTGCCCTTATTGATCATTTATCTAATAACTAGATCAATATTTACCTTAATATTCCTATAAAATTAACTGGGCTTTATTTGATGGACATAAAGGCCCGTACTTGTTAATTAGGGTTTCCCCTTGGGTGAAGCATATAAATACAGGTTATTGGGGAACCCTAAAGACACACCATAAAGTTTACGGCTCCCCTCACTAAAATCTGTTATTATCCCTCTCCATCATAACTGCTCACCCTAAACGGGAACCGAACAAGATGGCTTCTTCTTCATCTCTAACCACTACTGGATTGTCAGGTATATCAAGATCCCTAAAAGTGTTTTCCCATTAGATATTGAAAGAACTGATTAACATGTGGTATCAGAGTGATGTTACTCAGTTCTTAAATTTCCTTATGATCTGGAATTAAAAAAAAATAATCAAAATAGTTTTACTTTTGATAGTCGCTAAATCGTTTTCTAAAAGAAGAGTTAAATGCCATTTTAGTCCCTGTGGTTTGGGCCATTTTGGCAGTTTAGTCCAAATGTTTCATTTTTAACCTGTGGGTCCAAAAAGGTTTCACAGTTGCCATTTTAGTTCACTTGGTTAACTTCATCCATATTTTCTGTTAACGAGAAGGCCAATTCAGTCATTTTGTATGTAATTCTGTTAACTAAAAGGGCAATTCAGCCATATAAAATGACCTAATTGGCCTTCTCGTTAACAGAAAAAATGGATGAAGTTAACCCAGTGGACTAAAATGGCAACTGTGAAACATTTTTGGACCCACAGGTTAAAAATGAAACCTTTGGACTAAACTGGCAAAATGGCCCAAACCACAGGGACTAAAATGACATTTAACTCCTAAAAGAATATTAGAAATCTCTTATACTTTTGGTTTTGATGACGGCAGTAAGTTGATTACCAATTTTTTGTTGATGGTTTGTCATCAGTACTCATCACAAATTGAATCGGAACTTTATGCTTTCTTTTAGTTGTTTTTTTTGAAATCTAAAGCCTCAATTAATTCAATCGATTCTTTTATGATTTATACTTCATGAATTTTTTAATTGAAGTTAATCACTTTAGTTGGTATTTAAAGATTTCTTTGTAATCTAAATTAATTTATAAATTGAAATAAGTGGCTAGAGTGGATTTATTTGTTTCCATTGAATGATTATTTAAACAACTTGAAATCAGCTGAGTTTATTATCAAATACTTTTGTTTTATAAAACCTTACTCTGTTATGTTTTATAAAACTAACTTTTAAATAATCATTCAACTAATTCTTTTGATTGATGTAAAATTTGCTTAACTAAAATAACATTTTTTCAAGTTTTCACTTCTGCCCAAAGGTGATGTGTTTACTTGTGGTGTTATTTAGTGAACTTAAGCATAGTCACTTAGGTGTATATCCTTATTATATGAACAAAAATAGTGTAACACTTGCCTTATTACATTTGTTCATATGATATACAATGACTTCTGCCTAAGATACATGAGTGTTTCATTTTCTACCCAAAGGTGATGTGTTACACTCATGTCTCGCAAACTTTGACTTGTGCCCAAAATTATGGTGTTTCAACTTCTGCCCAAAGGTGATGTGTTACACCTAATCTGCACAGTCTGACTGTTCATAATACTTGTATGATTGGTCATAGCCAAAGCGAAAACCGTCATTCAAGTAGAACCTTATTTAAAATTGGTGTGTATAAATAACGTTATCACAGCTTCCTTAGTATAATGGTCTTGTTTTCCGCTTGCCTTAGTTTTAGGTTACCCATAAGTCACTCTAATTTCTTCTTTCGCAATGTATCTTATTCTTCTCATTTTAATCCGCTATCAGCGCCTGCTATGGCTATTGATACTTTGACTGGTGCGAACTATGCTTCGTGGAAGGATTCTCTTAACCTTACTCTCGCACTCATGGAGTTTGACTGTGCGCTAACTGAAAATGCTCTTACTGATAAGAGTACTGAAGCTGAAAAACTACTCTATCAAAAGTGGGAGAGAGCTAATCGCTTGTCTCTTATCTTCATTGAAAACTCGATAAGTCCTGCTATCAGGGGAGTCATTCCTGACGCTGCTACAGCTAAGGAATATCTGACTAATGTGGAGGCTCAATTCCAAGGGACGTCTAAGGCGCAAGCCAGCACCCTCATTCTGAAATTGGTGACTACAAAGTATGATGGGATCAGCGGTATTCGTGAGCACATCCTGAAAATGAATGACATGGCCCAAAAGCTCAAGGGATTAAGCATGGAGATTAGTGATGGCTTCCTGGTGCATATTATCATGACGTCTCTGCCCGCATCTTATGAAGCATTCAAAGTCAACTATAACCTTCAGAAGGACCAATGGAAGATGAACGAGTTGATTGCTATGTGCGTGCAAGAAGAAGAACGTCTGAAACTGGAGAAAACCGATGTTGCTTACCCGATGACTGCTGACTCAAGGAAAAGGAAGGGAAACTACAATAAGAAGCCTAATGTAAAGGTCCAAAAGCGGGATGCAGGTGCAAGTGCTTCTGGCTCTAATGACTCCAAATGGAAGATTCACTGCAAGTTCTGCCGCAAGGTGGGACATAAGCAGAAGGACTGCCCGGACTTTAAGGAGTGGCTAGCCAAGAAAGGTGATAATCTTTTTGTGATACTTGAGTCCTTTAATTTAAATGTTCCATCTAATTCTTGGTGGTTTGATTCTGGTTCTATGGTTCATGTAACTAATTCCTTACAGGGATTCCATACAATCCGGAAGCTGGAAAGAAACCAAAGAACGCTTAAGTTGGGAAATGGAAAGCCGCTAGTAGTCGAGGCCGTGGGAACATTAGATTTAGTTATGAAAACTGGTTTAACTATTAGACTTTATGATACCTTATATATTCCTGCGATTACTCGGAATCTTGTATCAGGACCAAAGTTAGACGTAGACGGTTTTCTTGTTTCTCATGGTCATGGCAAACTTACTATCAGTTTTAATTCTCAAATATTTGGTTGTGGCTTCTTGGATGGTGGTCTCTATCGATTAGAATTAGATGATGATTTTTCCAAGTCTTTGTTATCATATAATATTAATGAGAACTTAACAAAGAGAAAACGCAAACGAGACTTAGAAACTTCATCCATCTTGTGGCATCAACGTTTAGGCCACATTTCACGAGAACGCTTAACTCGACTCGTGAAGGATGAGGTTTTACCACCTCTCGATTTCAATGATTTTGGAACATGTGTCAAATGCCTTAAAGGTAAAATGACATCAGCGAATAAGAAAGGTGCCACTAGGAGCTCTAATTTATTAGAACTCATTCATACTGATATTAGCGGCCCTTATAACATCGCTGGCATAACTGGACACACTTCATTTATCAGGTTTATTGATGATTATTCACGTTATATGCACTTGTATCTCATTAAAGAAAAATCTGAATCTCTGACAACTTTTAAAGACTATAAAGCTGAAGTTGAAAAGCAATTAGATCGTCAAATAAAACTTGTTAGATCAGATAGAGGAGGCGAATATTATGGTCGGCATACTGACGTGGGTCAGGCTCCTGGTCCATTTTATGAGTTTTGTAAGGGCCAGGGGATCGTGAACCAATATACTATGCCTGGTACTCCTCAGCAGAACGGTGTTGCTGAGAGAATAAATAGAACCCTAATGGACATGGTACGCAGTATGTTAGCCAACTCAGGTTTGCCCTTATTCCTCTGGACCGAGGCCTTAAAAGCAGCTGTTCATATACTCAATAGAGTTCCTTCGAAGTCTGTCCCTAAAACTCCTTATGAACTTTGGACAGGAAGGAAACCGAGTCTTAGATATATGAAAGTATGGGGTTGTCTTGCCGAAGCTAAACTTTATAACCCTTTCTTAAAGAAACTGGATATGAAAACAACAAGTTGTTTCTTTATTGGATATCCAGATTGTCACACCCCAACCGATGGCAGAATTATCGGGGCGCGGCACTAGGCGAATCAGATTGCTCAGGAGAATCCATAACAACTATTAGCGACAATATTTAATGCGTTCATTATCCCATACTAATAAACAATTACAGTCACATAAGTTATCACAGATTTTGTGTTCTCTCGAACAATACAAATCCGACAACCTAGATTTTTGTTAAGTTTCTAGACTTCCTAGCTTGATTTGATATCTAAACCTGCAACATACGTTAAAATAAAGTCAATACAAAAGTATTGGCGAGTATACAGGTTTGATATGGAATAGCGTAATAGATTTAAAAGCGCTGTGAATCTCCTACATACATAAACGAGATACACAACATACATACTCACAAAACCGATACTACCAGCTAAGTCCTCGATGCTCGAATAAGCGATGGTAAACTAGACCCCGTCGGGCGCAATAGTACTATACTAGTCATGGTGGGACGTCGCGAGTATAAGTCCTAGCACATATGTAACTAGCATCACGTATAACTATGCACGTAAGTCATTCGCAAATGATAAGTAGTTTAAGCATTTGATATAATTCGATTTGATAGCAACGTATGTTACACCCAAAAGTGCAAAAGCAAAAAGGGTTCAAGTATACTCGCAATCGGTGTTCGGCAAGTAAGCACAACTTGGTTCGATTAATTTAGAGTGCGTCTGATTTAGTATGAACATGGAGTGGTAGCGTAAGCGAGGTGCGGTGAAAAGTTGAATAATAGGGCTAGTGGTAATCCGATTGGATGAGCCGGATTGGCTGTCATGCTGACCAGTCGGTTAGCATGTTACCCGATCGGTTGACATGCTGACCGGTCGGTTGGCATGTTATCCGTTCGGCTGACATGTTGACCGGTCGGTTAGCATGTTACTCGGTCGGCTGACATGCTGACCGTTCGGTTGGCATGTTATCCAATCGGCTGACATGTTGACCGTTCGGTTGGCATGTTACCCGGTCGGCTGACATGCTGACCGTTCGGTTGGCATGTTATCCGATCGGTTGACATGCTGACCGTTCGGTTGGCATGTTATCCGATCGGCTAACATGCTGACCGGTCGGTTAGCATGTTACCCGGTCGGCTGACATGCTGACCGTTCGGTTGGCATGTTAACCGATCGGCTGGTTTGAGGTTGATTTGCCATTCGATTCCTCTCGATTAAGTCACTCTCGATTGTTTTGAAAAAAAACTACCGGTCGTATTTACTGATACGGCGTGACATCATGTTAAACAAATGAAATTCCACCAGTTCCGACCCGTTCTACGGTCGGGAACCACCCCGTTCCATCAGTTTTGGCCGTTCTTGATGGTTTCTCCATGTTTGATTTGAAATCACGCAAAACTTTGGTTAGATACTTGGATCCTTCAGTGAATTTGTTACAAAACACGTGGAAATCACTCAGATCTGAGTTATTCTTGGTGGGATGGAGTCATACTTTGAAGTTCATATGAACTCTTGATGACATCATCTTTGAATACCTCAAATCCGTAGATTTCACGGTTGGAAGTTGGTTTTCAAAAGATAGAAAGGTGTGGAATCGAGTGTAGATCATAGAAGTACAAAGTTTAAGTTGAAAACTTACAAGATCTGCGAGAAAACGAGCGAAAATGGCGAAGTAGCGTCTGGCCGAACGAGAGCAGTCACCTCAACTGTTGTTGAGGTGACATATGAGGTATTTATAGGCAAGGGGAAAAGGAAGAAGGAGGTTTGGGCCATCCGATCGGACAGGGCCATCCGATCGGCCAGTGTCATCCGATCGGCCAGTGTCATTCGATCGGTCAGGTCCATCCGATCGGACAGGACCATCCGTTCAGACATGGCCTTTTGTCCGACTGGGCTTTATCGTTTTAACTTGAGTGTTACACCGCTTCGTATTGTTACATGTATTTATTATATATTTAATTACTCATAAGGGCCGTATGTACGTTTTCATATTATGTTTAATTATCCAAAGTTGCGATACAATAACCGGGTTTCGTTTCGAATATTCGATTACTTTGCGATGCTTCACGGTCATTGAGGAGGGTAGAATTGGTCCTCTCTCAATGTCATCATGAACGTTAATGTGTTGTAAGTAATGAGTTGCACTGCGACACATCACGGCTATCAAGGAGGGTAGAATTGGTCCTCACTCGGCATCCTCGTGGTCGTCAGTAAGTGCAATGTGATGTGATAGCGATAAAGTATGCTATAATATTGCGAAAATATATGCGATATAGCGATGTATGCGATAAAGTTACATTATGATCCGAATCTCTGGTGCTAGGCGTAACGAGTGTAGCGAGTAGTAACAATGCACGAAAGTGCGGGTTGTTACAGTTTCCCCTGCTTTAGGAAATTTCGTCCCGAAATTAATCCAACAGGTAGACTTTTGAGAGTTGATCCTGTATAAGTAGCGATACAGCGAGTTAATTGACCGAGAGTTGACAAGCGAGAGCGTTTCGAGTAGGAGAGATCGACCGCGATAGCGAGAAGCGACGTAATGACGAAAGTAGCATCCCACGGGTTGGTGTTTCAAAAGTACCTCGAGTCGCGAAGAATTTGTAAATTCGATGCGATTGAAATTTTAAAGAACTTGAAAGGTTTCTCATGACGTAAGGTTAACTGAGTCGATTGTTAACCAACGTTGCAAGAAACGTTCGTTTTTAGATATTTAAAAGAAATTTGGAAGGAAATCTTGAAAATTTTTCTTATAACGTAGGGTCAACTGAGTCGATGTTAAGTTAACCAACGTTGCAAGAAAGTTTAGGTTTTAAACATTTTAAGGAATTCGAAAATGAAAACTGGGGTTACGGAAACTCTCCTATGACATGGGTTCAAGCTGAACTCGATGTCGAACCAATGTTGCAAGAAACTTCTCTTGGGCATGGAGTTAAGCTAATTCGATGTTACCTCCACATCGTGAGGAAAATTCACTTGTCCAATGGTTTCAATAAAAATTTTATAAAAAAATCAGTTTATAACAGTTTGAAAAGTTAATTAACATCGAGCCCCACTTGGCACTTTCTCACGAAAGTTTGTTAATATGGTTAAAACACTTATATATAGGAAGTACCAGCGGCGTATCCACCATGTTTCTCCCATATTACTTCCGTTTCGTGAGGCGGTGTCATGTGTGCCGATATGACACAGATAGAATTGCGCTACCTCGGTGCAATCGATAGGAAGTCGGACCGAGTTGAAAATAGAATCGAATAGGTTAAACAGGCGAGTTGAATTGCGAACGTAGCTATAACAGCGTGCGCGAGTAGCCTGGTGACACGAAACATTGATGTGTCGTGTCTGGATAGGCGTCGAGCGATAAGCGATAAGTGAATAGCGCGATTTCGATTAGATTCCACATTAAACCCACATGGCACGTTTCCACGAGAGTTTGCTAACATGGCGAAACACCACGTTCGACCAGGTTAGTTTTGTCCCGTGAAGCGATGTCATGCATACTAATACCACACAGGCTGCGATGAATACCAAGCGATGAGCGATAAGCGGTACGCGTTAAGCGAATAAGCGATAGACGATACACGATAAGCGATACGCGATAAGCGAGTAATGCAATTCGATTCAATTGATTAACACCACAGAGTTTAACTAACGTTAGACCCCTCATGGCCTTTTTCCACGAAAGCCTGCTGATATGACTAAAACACCTTGCTTTAACCATATGAGCTTCATCTCGTGAAGTGAGGTCATGTGTGCTAACTTAACACAAATATCACAGATAACGGTGGGCGATAGCGATGGTGAAAGCGATAGAGTGACACACAGCAAGCGATATGGTGATTTGCACGATACACGGTAGCGATTCACATAAATAGCGGTAGCGATTGCGAGATAGATTTTAGCGATAATGCGATTGCGAGCGTGTTGACTTACGAAAAGCCTTGCGATGACACGCTTTGAGTTGCGATACAGACTTACGACCAGTCTTGCGTTGATGCAATTACCCTGCGAGGTAGACTCTCCAGAGTCCATCGATGAGGCGATTGCACTGCGTTTGCAGACTTACGACAAGTCTTCCGATGATGCGATTTAGTTGTTACGCCTTGCGATTGAGTGTAGTGTGTCGAAAAATAATCACAATAGTATAATAGGTCTAGTAACGTTCAACTCCACATGGCACTTTCTTCACGAAATTTCGGTAGTATGATAAAGCACACCTTGCTTGACCCCTACTACTTACATCTCGTGAATAGGTGTCACCCTTTGTCGACATGGTCAAGACGCTTATACATAGGAAGTACCAGCGGCATATCCACCACGCTCGACCAAGCTTTTAACGTTATGGCACTATTAGAATTCACTACGATCTCCGTGCACTGACCAAAATAATCCCGTGTGCACCCGGGATTACTCGTTCCTTCTACGTTTATCGTACCTCATCCTAAGAGTGTAGTGAGGGTAAAACACATTATATCGTGATATAGTACATAGTATGTGTGTGATTCTAGGCTAAGTGCGAATGTGAGAGAGAGTGCGAATCAACGTTGCGCATAGCGACAACATCAATTAGTAGAGATAGTTCCACACATGAAATTACGTCGAAAATTGTTTTGTTACAATATTATCCAACGTCTGTCTGATGTTGAAAACTTTTGCTGGAGCTGCGGTTGTTGTACTCAAGTTCTTGATCCGGTGTGGCAGTTGCGGGTGAAGTGACCATAGTTGTTGCAGTTAGTGCAATAGCGACAGTCAGCTCCAACCTGGTGATGGTAGGTACATAAGTAACACTGGGGATGAGCTCCAGTGTAAGCTCGTTTTGGAAACACCGGAATTGCTTGAAGAGGCTTCGGTTGCAGCAGTTCGGTTGTTGATGAGTTCGGGCTTGAAATCTTTCGTTTGCGGCTAGGTTTGTCGGTGTCTTGCGATGAGATGTCATCGTTGGAGGATTCGTCTGAGGACTCACTTGCAGAATCTTTGGCCAAGTTGTCGGAAGAACCGTCGGCAGATTCGTCAGAAGAATCGTCGGCAGATTCGTCAGAAGAGTCGTTGACAGGATCGTCTGAAGAATTAATGACGATTGCTTGATAAGTTTGCTTGACAGGATTCTTGGAGAAAAACCCTTCCATGAGTCGTTTGTTGTTGATTTCTGCGGCTAAGCGGTATGTTTCTTCAATAGTAGCAGGTCTTGCAGCTTCGACAAAGTCGCCCACACACTCAGGCAAGCCGCGAATATACTTCGCGATGGCTTTTCCTGAGGTGTCGACTTGACTTGGGCAAACAATGCCCAGCTGTTTGAACCTTGCAGTGTAGCCAGCGTTGTCACCTTCGTCCTGTTTGATTTTCCAAAATTCGTCTTCCAACTTCTGAACCTCGTGGAGAGGGCAATACTCCTTCTTCATGAGCTCTTTCAGCTCATTCCAGGAGATGGCATAAGCCGCGGAGATCCCACGTTTGTTGCGTTCGACGGTCCACCAGTCGAGTGCTCGTGATTGAAATACTCCGGTAGCGCAAGTAGTACGAAAATCATCGGGACACCCACTCTGTCGAAGGGTGACTTCGATAGAATCGAACCACTGGAGTAGTTGAGAGACACCTCCTTCACCTGTGAACTCCATCGGATCACAGGCTTTGAAGTGTTTGTAAAGAAAAGTAGATTGCGGCTCTTTTGTCTTGACGTCTTCCGAAGCTCGAGAGTTGCTAAGAGTGTGCACTTGAGCGACGATCTGAGGAATCATTTCGGCCACTCCCTTGACCACAAGGGAGGCGATCCCCTTTTCGTCCCTTCGTTTGGCTCGTCTCCTTGTTGACATTCTCGAAGTAGAGTTGTTGGAAGGCATCTAGACAGAAAGAGGCTTGGAGTGAGATTCGATCATAATGATTTTTTTGAGTTTTGCGATGCGATTGAGCGCGTTCAAAACTTGATGCGATAATATAATAGTAATGCGAAAACACATAGGAGCCACATAGGAGACACGAAATTCCTAAGTTCTCACACAATGACTTGTTTGTTTATACGTATATATATGTTTATATAGATGTAATTTGTAATCATACATATACAGGTCGATTTAGAATATGCGAGGACGCGTTGAGGTGAGAGAGCGAGAGTGAAGGCGAGTAATCAGACATTAGTTTTCTTGCGAACATTCGGTCTTCGTTTTAGATTGTGATGGCTGTGCGAGTTGTGCGTTTGTAACACAAGGAGCGAAAATAAACACATCAAGCATAACTAAGTTCATCAAAACGTAAAACCGGCGAGTCGTAGACTTAGTAAAATAATCGGAGTGCCTCGGGTGTTTAGGCATCGACTTCCCAAGGTAACCCAACTATACCCAACAAGTTCGTGCACGCGTGTTGACCTAGAAGACTTATGCTTCCACTGGGATGCAACTCATGGCATTCATCCTCCTAGTCTCCGCGTGGCTCGAGTCATTGTCATGGTCGGGTCCTTGGTGAGAGCTTTTTGAAAACCATTTTAGGGAGTGGAACGGCTTACTAAGGTACGGGTTTTACCCCTGACTTAACAACTTCGTTCCTAATTGTGGTTATGCTCTTCGATTAAATTCGTGAGTTCCATTAGATTTCGAAATGGAGTCTTTCGTCGAGATGTGGATGTCACTCCTAACTCGATGAAAGGTTCTCGTGCTAGAAAAATGCGCTGAGTGAGCGATCTCGTCGAGAGTTCTTGGTTTTCACACCTGGTCTCAACTGGATCACTCGGTTTCGTTATGCGAGTATTTTCAAAAACATGTGTATTGTGTTGGCCTTAGGAAAGGCTAAGTATTATTCAGGCCTTAGGAAAGGCTCTTCGCGTGAAATTTGTAGTATGCGGTGTTCACGCGGAGTAGTAGTTTTAGCGACTTCGAATGAGAGTATCAAGTAGGCCCGTACAAACCCCATCGGGTTCGCACGAAGTCAGCCCGTTGGTACTTAGACTATAGACTAGGTCATTGCTAAGACTTCAACCCGGACTAGGTAGAATGTCTTACCTAATTCCCTATAGTTATGGCTCTTATACCAATCTGTCACACCCCAACCGATGGCGGAATCATCGGGGCGCGGCACTAGGCGAATCAGATTGCTCAGGAGAATCCATAACAACTATTAGCGACAATATTTAATGCGTTCATTATCCCATACTAATAAACAATTACAGTCACATAAGTTATCACAGATTTTGTGTTCTCTCAAACAATACAAATCCGACAACCTAGATTTTTGTTAAGTTTCTAGACTTCCTAGCTTGATTTGATGTAGTCTGCGTCTAAACCTGCAACATACGTTAAAATAAAGTCAATACAAAAGTATTGGCGAGTATACAGGTTTGATATGTAATAGCGTAATAGATTTAAAAGCGCTGTGAATCTCCTACATACATAAACGAGATACATGGCATACATACTCACAAAACCGATACTACCAGCTAAGTCCTCGATGCTCGAATACGCGATGGCAAACTAGACCCCGTCGGGCGCAATAGTACTATACTAGTCATGGTGGGACGTCGCGAGTATAAGTCCTAGCACATATGTAACTAGCATCACGTATAACTATGCACGTAAGTCATTCAAAAGTGATAAGTAGTTTAAGCATTTGATATAATTCGATTTGATAGCAACGTATGTTACACCCAAAAGTGCAAAAGCAAAAAGGGTTCAAGTATACTCACAGTCGGTGTTCGGCAAGTAAGCACAACTTGGTTGGATTAATTTAGAGTGCGCCTGATTTAGTATGAACACGGAGTGGTAGCGTAAGCGAGGTGCGGTGAAAAGTTGAATAATAGGGCTAGTGGTAATCCGATTGGATGAGCCGGATTGGCTGTCATGCGGACCAGTCGGTTAGTATGTTACCCGATCAGTTGACATGCTGACCGGTCGGTTGGCATGTTATCCGTTCGGCTGACATGTTGACCGGTCGGTTAGCATGTTACTCGGTCGGCTGACATGCTGACCGTTCGGTTGGCATGTTATCCGATCGGCTGACATGCTGACCGGTCGGTTAGCATGTTACCCGGTCGGCTGACATGCTAACCGATCGGCTAACATGCTGACCGGTCGGTTAGCATGTTACCCGGTCGGCTGACATGCTGACCGTTCGGTTGGCATGTTAACCGATCGGCTAGTTTGAGGTTGATTTGCCGTTCGATTCCTCTCGATTAAGTCACCCTCGATTGTTTTGAAAAAAACTACCGGTCGTATTTACTGATACGGCGTGACATCATGTTAAACAAATGAAATTCCACCCGTTCTACGGCCGGGAACCACCCCGTTCCATCAGTTTTGGCCGTTCTTGATGGTTTCTCCATGTTTGAATTGAAATCACGCAAAACTTTGGTTAGATACTTGGATCCTTCGGTGAATTTGTTACAAAACACGTGGAAATCACTCAGATCTGAGTTATTCTTGGTGGGATGGAGTCATACTTTGAAGTTCATATGAACTCTTGATGACATCATCTTTGAATACCTCAAATCCGTAGATTTCACGGTTGGAAGTTGGTTTTCAAAAGATAGAAAGGTGTGGAATCGAGTGTAGATCATAGAAGTACAAAGTTTAAGTTGAAAACTTACAAGATCTGCGAGAAAACGAGCGAAAATGGCGAAGTAGCGTCTGGGCGAACGAGAGCAGTCACCTCAACTGTTGTTGAGGTGACATATGAGGTATTTATAGGCAAGTGGAGAAGGAAGAAGGAGGTTTGGGCCGTCCGATCGGACAGGGCCATCCGATCGGCCAGTGTCATCCGATCGGCCAGTGTCATTCGATCGGTCAGGTCCATCCGATCGGACAGGACCATCCGTTCGGACATGGCCTTTTGTCCGGCTGGGCTTTATCGGTTTGACTTGAGCGTTACACCGCTTCGTATTGTTACATGTATTTATTATATATTTAATTACTCATAAGGGCCGTATGTACGTTTTCATATTATGTTTAATTATCCAAAGTTGCGATACAATAACTGGGTTTCGTTTCGAATATTCGATTACTTTGCGATGCTTCACGGTCATCGAGGAGGGTAGAATTGGTCCTCTCTCAATGTCATCGTGAACATTAATGTGTTGTAAGTAATGAGTTGCACTGCGACACATCACGGCTATCAAGGAGGGTAGAATTGGTCCTCACTCGGCATCCTCGTGGTCGTCAGCAAGTGCAATGTGATGTGATAGCGATAAAGTATGCGAAAATATTGTGATATAGCGATGTATGCGATAAAGTTACATTATGATCCGAATCTCTGGTGCTAGGCGTAACGAGTGTAGCGAGTAGTAACAATGCACGAAAGTGCGGGTTGTTACACAGATCATTCAAAGGGTTATAGATTCTATTGTCCCTCCCATGTTACTCGTATTCTAGAAACCAAGCGTGCCGCGTTTCTTGAGGACTTTAAGGTCAATGGAAGCAGTGAAAATCCTTACAATGATTTACAAGAAGTACAAGACGTGGGGGGAGACACTCGTCCATTTCATTACCTCCTATTACTACTCCTCTTGTACTCGATGCTGAACCGCATGTCACTGCACCACCTCCAACTCATTCAGAATTAAATGTTGCTCCGCATGTACTTGAGAATGAAGGACCCTCCAATGTCGAAGTTGAGAATCAACCTAGGAGGTCATCTAGGGCGAGAAGGCCCACTAATTTTGATGATTATGAAACCTACCTAGCTGAAGCCGTGTCAGATGATGGAAAGTTTACCGATCCTACCTCTTACAATGAAGCCATTAGTAGTGATCAGTCTTCTGAATGGAATAAAGCTATGATTGACGAGCTTGATTCCATGAAGAAAAATGACGTTTGGGATTTGGTTGAATTACCCGACGGTGTTAAACCCATAGGATGTAAATGGGTCTTCAAAACAAAACTAAATCCGGATGGAAGCGTTGAACGATATAAAGCAAGATTGGTTGCAAAGGGCTACACTCAGAAAGAGGGAATCGATTATCGAGAGACCTTTTCACCCGTCTCTCGAAAAGATTCCTTAAGGATTGTCTTGGCCCTAGTAGCTCATTTTGATTTAGAGTTGCATCAGATGGATGTCAAGACTGCTTTCCTCAATGGAGACTTGTATGAAGACGTGTTCATGAAGCAACCTGAAGGGTTCAAACCTGAAGGTCAAGAACATCTTGTCTGCAAGCTGAAGAAATCCATATACGGTTTGAAGCAAGCATCACGTCAATGGTATCTTAAGTTTGATGAAGTCATGAAGACGCAAGGCTTTATGAAGAACCAAGTGGATCAATGCACCTACCTCAAGATGAGTGGGAGCAATTTTACTATACTTGTCCTTTACGTAGATGATATTCTATTGGCAACTAATAGCTTAGATATGTTGCATGAATCGAAGCGCTTACTCTAGCATAACTTTGACATGAAAGATCTCGGAGAGGCTTCTTACGTTATTGGCATCGAAATACACCGAGATAGAAGAAATGGAATTTTGGGCTTATCACAAAAGGCTTACATTGATCGTGTCCTTAGTCGATATAACATGTAACACAGCTCTCCCTCTGTAGCTCCAGTAGTTAAAGGAGATGTTTTCGGTTCTTTTCAGTGTCCGAAAACTGAGGATGAAAAGGCACAAATGAGAATGATACCTTATGCCTCAGTAGTTGGGAGTCTCATGTATGCTCAAGTCTGTACTCGTCCAGATATTGCTTATGTTACAGGGATGCTAGGCCGTTATCTGTCTAATCCTGACCTTGATCACTGGAAAGCAGCGAAGAAAGTACTTCGATATCTTCAGGGGACGAAAAATTATAAACTGACTTATAGAAGAAGTGACGTCTTGGAAGTGGTTGGTTATTCTGATTCTGACTTTGCTAAATGCAAAGATGACAAGAAATCCACTTCAGGGTATATCTTTATGTTAGCCGGCGGACCTATTTCATGGAGGAGTCATAAACAACAGCTAACTTCAACATCCACTATGATGGCAGAATACATTGCTGTATATAAACGCTACCTGTCATGGAGTGTTGCTAAAGAATCTGATTACTGGACTCAAAGTTGTTAATTCCATATCTAGACCATTGAAGCTGTACTGTGATAACTCAGCTGCCGTTAACTTCTCGAACAGTAACAGTTCGACCGGAACTGGATTATATCTTGATACAAAGTATTTGTTCGTACGTGAACGTGTTGAGGAAAATAAACTTTGTATTGAGTATATAAGTACGAAAAATATGCTTGCGGATCCGATGACTAAAGGTCTCCCACCTAAAGTATTCGAAGAACATGTTTTGAAGATGGGCTTTTGTAAAGACCTTATTTAAATGCATATTGTACTTACTTACGTTTAATGATAAAAATTTCCTCATTTGATTTGTTCGTCTCTAACTACGTTTCGCTAGCCTAATGACGTAAAGACTATTATTATACAAATCACCGTTTAAGGGCTTACTTGTAAATTGATCCTTATTTTGCTTAGGTTTTAAATTTGGGATTGTAGTATGATTAATGGGGGGCCTGAGTTGAATAACTAACTCAACGACTGTATTTTTCTGCTGGTTTAAAACTAAAATGAGTATTAACTCCTGATCAGGCTTATCTAATACTCATAATAAATGATCACTCGGCCAAGTGGGAGAATGTTAGAGTAAATTATTTATTTAATTATTATTAAATAATTTATGGTGCCCTTATTGATCATTTATCTAATAACTAGATCAATATTTACCTTAATATCCCTATAAAATTAACTGGGCTTTATTTGATGGACATAAAGGCCCGTGCTAGTTAATTAGGGTTTCCCCTTGGGTGAAGCATATAAATACAGGTTATTGGGGAACCCTAAAGACACACCATAAAGTTTACGGCTCCCCTCACTAAAATCTGTTATTATCCCTCTCCATCCTAACTGCTCACCCTAAACGGGAACCGAACAAGATGACTTCTTCTTCATCTCTAACCACTACTGGATTGTCAGGTATATCAAGATTCCTAAAAGTGTTTTTCCATTAGATATTGAAAGAACTGATTAACAGTATGTACACATATGTACATTATCACACCTATGTTTAGAACAAGTGTACATTATCACACAAGATTAATGATGAGTACATGAAAAATAATCATGGATATGCAAATGTAAAAAAAAAAATTGAATATTTAATCTAACAATAAAAAATATGTAATCAAACGTTCTGTAAATAATCTATTCTTGCGTGAATATGCAATTAAAAAAAGAATAAACAAAACAAATATATGAATTCATTTATTAAAAAATAATACTTCTTAGTCTTGTGTGAATATAATTATCCCTTATCAAGGGCCTACTGAACGACATGAACATATAGAGAAATGGAAAATGAATTTATTTTGAATTAAGAGATATTGAGAAGATAATTATGCAATTTAAGAAAACTACCAAAATAAAAAATGTAACTGAAATTCAATGATTAAAATAAAGATTTAAAACTAATTGATTGTATAATTACAATCCTACCCTTAACAACTAAAAAGGAAATCAATGGTACTGATTAGTTCACACAATTTACTATGAAAATATTGTTCATAAATGAATCTAATCCTATATATATCCATTAGAAAAACCTTATCTGACACAAAATTGTAAGTCTAAAGGATAGCCTAGCGATTTTCTGGTATCTTCGTGCATTCAAACATACCCCAATCAAGACATATGATAAACAAACTACTTATACAATTTAAAAAATTTCAATGACGATGGTTACATATACATTATAGTCTCCAACTTCTTAGGATATATGTAATCCTTTGTTTTCATTATACATCCCGACCAAGATTTAAATCTCACAAAGCTCTTGCTCCTTTCTTAACATTTTGGAACCTTAGGTAGAGGAAGAAAGTAATTATCTCGCAAGTACACCAATATGTTGTCTAATAAGATAATAACCAACCAATCAAGTGATTTATGAAATCATAAATACAACATGGACGCTTATCAAATCATATAACTAGAGGATAAGATCAAATAAAAGGTTTATTTTGGCTAAGTAGGATGAAAATATAACTAATGGTTAAGACCATGCGTAGTCGTTGGGGTGAATAATGCCCCACTTTTAGGCGTTTTGCGTCATGTGGCAGTCCAATCAGTAATGGAGCGTTTTTTTAAAATGGGTGTAGTGGGAATATGGGTATTTTGTTAAAAGGGGTGTAAAGAATTAAAAAAAATAAAAAAACCCATGAAAAAATTGATTGGCTAAACAAGAAAATGGTTAGATGTGATTGGCCCATCAAATAGGGCTTGGGCGTGCTTTAAAAAACGCCAGGAACCAAAATCAACAAAACACGCCCATGGGGGCGGCAAGGCCGGCGTTTTGGGGCGGTATTGGGCAAGATTGAGGGCAAAAAAGCCCCATTATGTTTGGTCTAAGATGAAAATGTAGGAAAAAATAGAAGTTTAAGGGTATATTAGGAAAATCCTATTTATTGGTTTTCTCTCTCCATATGCATATGCATATTTCACACTCATTTTTTTAAACGTTCATAATTTTTTATACGATATTAATTTTTTCATAAAAAATTCACCATACGTTTTTATCTTTAATTTGAGTACCGTATTGCTATATAAAATATGACAATTAAAAAACCCACAAAAATATGTTGTATTTTCTATGTTGTATAACATTTTTTTTGCTGGATTTTTGTACTATGTTTTTGTGCTAAATTTTTTATGTTGAATTTTTTGTCTTAAATTTTTTTTTCCTCAATTTTTATGCTGGATTTTTTGTACTACATTTTTTTGTGTTGAATTTTTTTGTGCTATATTTTTTTGTACTAGATTTTTTTGTGCTATATTTTTTTGTACTAGATTTTTTTGTGCTATATTTTTTTGTACTGCATTTTTTGTGCTAAATTTTTTGTACTGGATTTTTTTGTTGTATTTTTTAGAAAACAAAAGGAGTGTCATATGTCATTTTCACACTCCTATTTATAAGGACCAAAATAATATTCATTCCTACTTATATGGAGTGCCGCATGGCATCATCACAATCCTTCTTATGCTATTTAGACAAAATCTACTTTTTAATGTATCATTCTCAATATCTAGAAACTCATACTAAGCATATCTCACACAATACATGGAATATCGTTCCTTCTCACCTTGACTTGGTAATACTAGTTATACAAGTTGGCTGGTATAATTATGATGAAAGTTCATGTTTTGTTACAATAAGTTATGTTATAAGCAACGCTAGATGAATAACGTTTAAGCAATATATCCCTTATGAATTATTATATAATAATAAAACCTTGGTAATGATTAAACTTTTTCAATTATAAAGGCTAAATGGATCAAGTCTACCCTTCCTTGTAAACTCTTACAACATAGGATATTTTAATTTATTATACAACTTGGCATACACTTGTTAAAACGAAGAAAGTTCACGGTCCTCTATATTAAATTAGACTTTAAGCAATCCCTAGTGATCGGTTATTATATAATTTAAACTTTGGTAACATAAATTTGACTAAGACCTTAAGCAGTCTCATGCCATACACGATAAATGGAATATCATCCCTTAGTATTGGGGCAGTTCTAATGGTGGTGACACCCAAAAATTTCTATACGAAAACTACATACTCTCCACTACTGAGCAAAAAGTTCGGGGGGGTCGGCCGCCCCCTCCCGCCCCCACTATCCTTCGCCAATGGCGGCGTGAGAGATTTGAAAAACAAGAAACAAGAAGACATTTAACAACAACCACATTTACTTCTATAAGACGGCGGACGTCATAAAAGAAAACTCTTACTTTTGGATTACGACTAGATCGAAATTTTGTAATATTGATTGGATGAGATTGTGTGACTTTAACATTCGAGATGTAATTTTGTAATTGTCAGGTTCCAGTTTTTTGCTGGCCCGGTTTCTATATTAATATATAGAAGTTCCGTTGTTCAAAAAAAATTATACTAGTTTGTTGCTATAATGATGAAAATTCATCTTGCATTATTATTATTTTTTTTTGAACGGCCAACAAATAATTTTATTAAAGTTAACCACAAGTTAACGATTTCAGTACATCTGCCATCCGGTTACATCACTCACACACCAAAACAAAGTAGATCAAAGTGATACCATTCATCCCACGTACACATATGTCCTGCAGCTCGGTTCCTAAGCCATAGGTACCCCATTGTTTTTATCTCTTCTTTAATCCTTGTAAGATTTGTCGAAATTGATTAAAGATCACGTCGTTACGGTTCTTCCATAAGCACCAAATTGCTGTTTGAATAACCGTGAACACAACTCTTCTCCATTTTGCAGACCCCCTAAGTTGGTATGTATGTGTACCAGATCTCTCAACTCTAAAACATAAAATGATCTTATTTTGCACTAGCCTGAAACAAACTCTCACACCAATTGCGTAAAGGGACATGACACAAAAAGGTGAAGTGCTGTTTCATCAGCCTCCTGACATACTTTACATATTGTAGGACCAACGTTTACATTCCGACGAGCCAAAGCGGTCAACGTCGGCACCCAATTAAGGCTCAACCTCCAAGTCAGAAAGTTAACCTTAATAGGGACCCAACTATTCCACTCAAAATTTAATCCCAAATCCGTGTAGTTGACCTTTTGCAGCTGCATCTTCATGCTACGGACTCAATTTTATATATCACGCCCAGGCTTATAAAACATTACATGTAACTCAACAAATTATGACTGTACTAACCTATGATTCTAGCCATAAAACGGATACTTGGTATGTAACCTATGATTCTAGCCATAAAACGGATACATGGTGTACCACGAGCAGGGGCGGACCCACATAGAGTGGGTCGAGGTCCCCGGACCCCAATGATTTTAAAAAAATTAGTAGATTCGGTATATTAAATTGTATAAGAACCCCATAAATACAATTAGGTGGATACCATAGAAAGAAAAGGAAACCTGGTGTAGTGGTAAATCCCTATCTTTATCAACAAGAGGTCATGGGTTCAATCTTTGTATAGCTTGTTTTTCCTGTTTTTTTTTTAAATCTAGTTTAAACCTCCTTATTACCCGAACGAGGACCGACCCGAAAATTTTAACGTTTTGTTACGAAAATTTTGAACACCGAAAAAATGGACCCCATTGAAAAAAAATCATGGGTCCGCCACTGACCACGAGCAACGCACGCGTGGATCTAACACCAGTTATATTTATAAAGTCTAACTACGTTACTAAATTTTATAAATCACAAAACATTATTATATAAAATTAAATAATTGCGCAAACCATATTTTGGAGATTTATTCATTTAACTTAGGGGTTGTTTGTTTACACCTTAATGAGTCTCTTAATGGTTCAGACAGACCTTTTACTGGTTGAGCACTTAATGGTTCACACTGTTTGTTTCATGAGCAGATGTCTGAATGGTTCAGACATTTGCCTCTGAATGGTTAAGTATTACACAGAGTCTAAATGGTTAAGACCTATAATCTGAATTGGTCAGACATTTGTCTCTGAAGGGTTAAGCATTATACTGGCTCTTAATGGTTCAGACCTCTTACTAGTTCAGCACTTATTAGTTCAGACCTCTTACTGGTTCAACACTTAATCATTCAGAAGTTACCAAATAGCCCCTTAGTCATTTTCCCTTTCTAACACATGTCTAAAATGAATTAAACAATTATTTACTATATAAAACTTCAAGGGACTATATAAAATGTAATTTTTTTATAAATTGAGAAACACTATATTAAATTTAAATTTTATACATGCATGTACATGTGTTATGTGTATGTCCCTGTATATGTATCTATGTGTGTATATACGTATGTGTATTTGTACATGTCGTCGTCTTTGTGTTTGTGTATGTGTACGTGTTTATATGTGTGTATTTATGTTTATGTTTATCTATGTGTATGTAAATTTATTGTATGTATTTGAGATTAAATATATTTTAGCACGTAGTTGATTTTATTACTTGGTATTAAATAAGAAGTTCTTGATATTAAATACACACAATTAAAAATCAATACCTATGGTGAAATAGTAATCTAGTTTAGTAACTTAATAGATCAACTCGACCTTCATTGTCAACTCTTACAACTTGGCACCTTGTAATGTATTAAACACGTTGGCAATTAATAGTATGTAGAATGTACTTTGTTTTAATGAGGAAACATCATGCTCCTTCACCCTAGATTACATTTAAAGCAATATAACTTCTAACTATTAACACTAATCTATGTGATCCGTGGACTTTGGCATACATAAAAGCTAATTGATCTACTACCCTTCATTGCCACCTACGTTTAGCCAGAAAAGAAAAAAAAAAAAAAGATATGCATCTTGTTAAATTTCTTTTCTTTCTCTTGGCATTCTTCTCTTGTAATGTCTTATCCCAATATAAAAGTTTCAATACCTCGGTTATACCCGTAACCCAGGATACCAAAACATAGAGCCTCGATGCTCCTTTCACATGGCAAGATTGTATTGTACGTCGCATTCTGCGCGTTAGAGGAAGGATGCAAATTTCCCTTAGAATGTGACCACAAGTTTTGCAAAGAAGCACACACTTATATCTATCCTACATTTGGAACCGAGTTTGTAGTATCATTGAAATGAATAGGACTCGTGTCACACCCTCAAATTGCACATGCGAAGTATTACCGAGAGTCGTGCGTCTGCCCAGGATCCAGCCACTAATTATTTTAAACCGTTTGCGAAATGTGTAAATTATTACAAATAGTACAATTAGTGACTTAATTTAAAAGTTTCAAAAATATAATTTAAGTTTGTAGCGGAAATGTAATTTAAAACTTATCACAGTTAGAAACCACAAATTAAATAATGTACAAAAAATGAAACTTTCCAAACCACACACACTCCATCCGTTTGCAATGCTCGTCTGCAGCTATACTTGTAAATCTGCAAGCATGTAGTAGTATGTCAACATAAAGTTGGCGAGTTCACGGTTTTAAAAAGGTTTTCTCGTTTTATCCAAAAACATTAATTATTAAGTTACCGTTTATAAAACATGCCACAGGGAGCTACCCATGTAAGCTACTAAACTGTGTAGTACCGATACTGCAACTATTGTGTTGTTTGCCCCAGATCAATGTCTACCATCATTGATCGGTCCTAAGGCCTATTAGTTCACGCCCGATCCTATCCAGGCACGGTGTGAGGTTTGCCAAACCTAATAGAGCTATCAACTAATATCCCGTTCGCCATATCCGGCGATTAATCGGTATAAGTGTTGGGGACTTCATAGTAGAGTTTCGTCTAGTACGCTAGAAACATGAATTATGAGTATTGTTTAATTATTATTCCGTTCCCCCGAAATATTAGGTTTCCAAACCACCGGGAATACATACTTTAAGTGTTAGTGTGAACTCACCTTTGCTTTGCTCGGTAGATAAAGCATTTGTCCTAAGTTGGTCAACCATGTCCTATTATGGTTACCACTTATTAGGACAGTATACAAATAATCACGTATTAACCACACGTATCTAACACGTATTTAGCAAGTAGTGTACTTATACTAACATGTTTACATATTTACTAACATCATTACAGATTAATCACAGTTCAAATGTACTGTATATGTGTGCGGTTAAACAAAGACATGTGCTTTTATTAGTGTGCGGCCCACTAAGGAATAAGGCGCAAGTAAGAGTGTGCGGTCCACACAGAAGTGTGCGACCACTTGACAAGTGTACGGTCATGCTCGTAAGTTATAGGAGGTGTGCGGGTGTAGTGTGCGGTCCACTAAGGTTGTGGCCCAACACCGTGTATGGCCCAAACATGAATATGCGGCACACACGAAGGTGTGTGGCAAACGGTGAAGTGTGCGGCCTCCTCATGTGTGCGGTCATGCAATATTGAGTTGCACACTGTGCAGCACGTGTTGGTAAATTCGAAGTGTGCGACCCATCAAATTATATTCCAACTTTATCCGATCAAAGCACAAAACAAGGATTTCAACGTTACTTCCAATATTATGTTTTACAAACATACGATGTAGATTCTCAATCATTAAAATACCCATATCATGCGAACCTATTATCATCTTACAAAACCATTCATGTACAAATTCAATTATATACTACCGCGAAACCCATCATGCTTTAAATGCATAATAGATTATTGACTTCATAATATAAACAAAATTAAGTGTAATAGTGTATGATTATGTAAAAACATATATAAATTTGTATTTAGTGTACTTGTTATATTAAACACTATATGTACAACATATGAGTATAATTAAGAGATCAAAAAGTTTTCATTTTCAAACATAAATTCAAATATGATGGTTCTCTAGATCGATACAAGGCAAGGTTGGTTTGTGACGGGAGTTTGCAACAGGTTGGCATAGACCGTGGAGACATTTTTAGCCCGTTGTGAAACCGGCCACCATTCGTACCGTTTTTCTATATCACTATCGAAATCTTGGTCGGTTCATCAGCTTAATGTTACTATTGCATTCTTGCATGGCGCTCTCAACGAGACGGGTTATATGCATCAACTAATGGGACTTACACACAAACATTTTCTGGATCATGTTTGTCGCCTGAAAATGTCCCTTTACAGACTCAAACAAGCACCACGTGCTTGGTAACAACACTTCACCGACTATGTCCTCACTTTGGGATTCTTCAAAGTCGGTGTGATGCTTTTCTCTTCATTCTGAATCACTGGTATAATACTTCATATCTCCTTTTATATGTGGAAGACATCTTACTCGTTACGCCCTTTACATAACTTCTGGGACAACTAATGACATACCTTTCAAAGGAATTTGTATGAAAGATCTCGGTGCTCTTAGTTTTTCCTCGAAATTTTTATCACAACAAGGCTATGTAAACGACATTACTAAGCACATCGGGATGTAATCTTGCAAACCGGTGCACACACCTGTGGACACAAACACTAAGCTAAGTGTATCTTCTAGCACAGACTTCGATAACCCCACACTTTATCAAAGCTTTGCTGGCGCGTTACAATACTTGACATTCACTTACCTAGACATCAATTATGTCGTCCAACAGATATACATGTACATGCATGCGCCAAAAACAACCCAATGGAATGCGCTTAAACGTATTATTCTTGGAGTTGGAAGTGGCAAGATAAGCAACTTTAGTTGTTCTATCCATCTTCATACACTCTTCCTGCTGTACGAACATGGCGCTCACTCGCTCATCGTCCATATGTCCTTCTGAGTATTGTAGTTGATCTTCAATGCTTCATAGGACGGCGGAAGAAAAGTCATGAAGTGTACTAGAAAGTCATCACGGATCTCCATGTCTAACCCCTTCAGCTTATGGGCCATGTCGCTCATCATCATGATGTGCTCACAAATGTCGCCCGTCCCATCATACTTAGTAGTCACCAGCTTAAGAGTCAAAGTATTATCATACACCTTAAACGTCCCTTTGAATTGCTCCTACATGGAAGCCAAGTAGGTTTTACCATCATTAGAGTCTGGAATGGCTCCTCTAATTGCAGTGCTTATGGATTGTGTTATGAACATGAGAGATATGCGATTGCACCTACTCCACTTTTCAAAAGCAATTTGCTCAGCGGGTGTGCTTCCAGGAGTAAGTCTTGCAGGCTCAGGCTCTCTTAAGGCATAGTCAAAATCCAGCAAAGCAAGAGTTAGCGTGAGAAAGTCCTTCCGAGGAGTCGCCAATGTTTTTGCAGAAATATGTTGGCTTTGCATCCTGTTACTTGAATTTCATATCCACATTTGTGCGCCTCTATTGTCTACAATGACAATGTTAGTGTTTTCTACTTGTCGGGCAACCCTGTTCAACACCAGCGTACTAAACACATCGAACTTGACATTCATTTGGTTCGTAAACAAGTTTAACGTGGTCAAGTTCGCGTGCTTCATGTGCATTCTCGCTATCAAGTTGCTAATATTTTCACCAATGGGTTACCCCGAGTCTTGTTTGAAGATTTTCGCTCCAGTCTCAGCATTCGGTCACCTCTCGCTTCGACTGCGGGGGTGTAATAGATTATATTTAGTAATTATCTATTCCCTTGTAACTAGGATATTCGGTTGTATCATTACCTATTATAGGAGATTACATTGTATATTTATAAGAATGATTAATGAGAGAAACAGGCAATCAGTTTAGCTAATATCGATCTCCTTCACTAATATTCGACTCCATATAGTATGATCCGAATAGGAACTCATTTCCAATTTGGATTGAAGATTGTATTCGTATCAAAGCAAACTTGTTTCGTAATATTGGTGCACTGTACAATTCTATTTGGATGGAACCGCATAGCTTCAATAGGCTAAGAATCAATATCCGACTATACTAGTTGTAGGCTTTAGGATTTTGTATATATAGGATACCTTTCTTAATCGTATAATAAATCCACTTTTAGGTTAAAGTATTTTAGGTCTAACCAAATCAATAATCTAATAAGACAAAAAAAATGTTTTTACAAAGAATGAGGAGTTATTTTTATTTATTTATTTATTTTTTTTTTTTGTGAAAATTTGAAGTATGAAATTGATCTGTCTAAAGTTAGACCAGATGATTGCCATTTCTATGGAAGTCGAACCATCACAATGTCTCAGTTGGTGGTTAACTGTTTACGCTTTTTACGGTAGGCAGTTATAACAGTCTTAGGGAGAAAACAAAATATTAGATGGCACGAAATGAAAATAAAAATGGCACATCAAATGGCTTCTTGTTAGGATCTGAGTTTACAAGGCTTGTGATTAAACAAGTAATAACACAGAGAATTTTGTATTTTACAAAAGATAAAGTAATCACAAGCAAGGAATTATCATCAACATTTGTTTATTATTGAATCAAAAGATTACAAGTTTTACATAATGATTGACTCTACAAACTCCCCCTCAGCCTAATCACATACAAATCTGTTCGTACAAAAGAAAAGGTGATGTGTGTAACAATAGACCTCTAACATGTGAGATTTATTTATACTAGGTTCAAAAGGCCTGTTTGTGAATGGCTGATATTACCCTGATAGTGACATCTAGCATTCCTAACAGAAAAGATTCCACAAATGTTACAAACATCTGATCTAACTAAGCTAAACACTGTTAATAAGCTAATATTGTTACATTAGGAAACATCTATTCTTCAATCCTCTGTTGCTTTGTTCCAAACATCTGTTTGGACATAACAAATGTTTGGTCTTCTTGAGCAGACCTTTGTTTTCAACAGTGCTTTGGCCATGAATTGACTTTGCTTCTTCATAAACAGCGGTTCCAAAGCTTTAAACAGTGGATAACAAGTCTTCAACAGTTGCTTTGATCTAGGTGTTTAAGATTCACTATCATTGGGAGAAATATGGTTCAATCTTCTGTTTATTTCTTGATCACTTGATTATATTTTGGCTTTTGAATATTATATGTTCTTTTGTAAGTTTAACACTTCTTAATTTCTTCATGCTCAAAAGACAAGATTGTATAGTGCCGATGGCAGAAAATCTCGTCTATTTTTTTTCAATTGTTGTTTGTATCATAACGTAGATATCCATTTAATAAAATATGGTATGGTTCAATGGGACCTTGATGAGTCGATCCACCTATATGGCTACATACACAAGGGCATTCACTGCAAATACTAGCTTGTGGTCTCCATACCTATTGCTTTAAACAAACCCGCCATACCAACTGACATTATATTATCCAAATATAATCCGCTATATTATTTTTCTAGTCGAGGATTTATATTTGTCCCTTTAATTTATATTTTTTAAAAATAAATTAATGTTGGTTGTTACATGGTGCCAGTTTCGCGTTAATTTTCCCAAAAGTAACTCTTGTTTTCTATCATTTCGCCTCGAGTTCTTTTGTCTAAACTAAGTTATTCCGACGGATATTAACAATATTATTTTGGGGACTAGTTTGGCTTGCGTGTTGCATAGTGATGTTTTGGTTTATTCACATCACCTAAAATTCTTCAAATGTCAAAAGTGCATCAAAAATTGCTCTTAGAAACTCTCTAAATTCTTCGTTGTTGTAATATATATTTTAATTATTTATACAAAGAGCAAAACTAATTTTAAATTGTAAAAAATGGATTTATTTTGTGTAAAGTAATTTTTTTAAATAAGGTACTAATACCCGGTTCCAATACCCAACCTGAACCAAGGAACCCTACTAGGTTCCATACCTCAATACCTGAACCCGACCCAGTTAATTCCTATACTAGATTCCTGAAAACCCGATACACTCGAAATTGGTATGTAATGTAAGATTAAATATATTATGGTATAATATTTAATCTAGTAGCCATTATAATCATTTACATTATATGGATCAAAATATATAACAACCTATTAAATAATTAGTTGGTAATTGTTGATGGGCCTAATTACCCTTATTAACTAATTAGGGTTTCCTCCTGTGTGCATATATAAGGAGACTAATATAAAGGTTAAAGGGTGAGACAACACACAAACCCTAATAACACATAACATCAATCGCCTCTCTCTCCCAACCGAACACCCTATTCGGTTTCTTCATCACCATCATTAGATTGCACCCTAAGGAGGAACCAGATCAAGCTGACAATCATGTCAAACACTACTGCTGGGCTGTCTATCAAAGGTATGTATTCATGTTTTCCATTATGCCTAAAACAGAACTGATACAACATGTGTATCAGAGCATATGTTGATTAATCAGTTCTGTTTTCGTATCCATCAATTCTGGGATTGAAATCTAGAAACAGAAACTTTTGAAAACCTAATAAAACTCATGGCCAGTTTCGAGTCACATGTCCCGAGTCCTCTGTTTCGGGAAAAAGAAAGGAAAAGAATGTATTTTATATAACTCGAAATCATATGGTTAATATTAATGTCCGAAATCTGCTTTAGAATCCTTAATTTTCAGGTTTCGGGTTCCAGAATTATTATTTTATTTTTAGGGTTCATCATGTGTTCTTAGGAAAATTTGAAATTCCTTTATGTTTTGGAATATAATTTGGATTTTTGAGTGTTATTTCCTGTTTTGATCTGTTTTGCATTCTAAAGATTTTTGAAATCTGTTAATAGATAATCAGATAAATTTTTTGAAATATTTTGATAAAATTAGATCATCACTATAACAGGAAACCATATCTCGAAATCCCTAAAAATTCGAATTTTCAGTTATTTTCACAACAACAGCTGTTAACAGTGGACTCGAGACCATCAGATTGCGACTCGAGACCATCAGGTTTCGACTCGAGACCAAGATCTCGACTCGAGACCACAAGGTCTCGACTTGAAATCATAAGGGTTTTTAAATCGTCTCTACTCGAGACCATAAGGTCTCTACTCGAAATCAAAACTGTTCTCAAACCTTTACAACTCGAGACAACGATTCCGACTTGAGACCATAAGGTTTAGACTCGAGACCACAGAGGTTTCGACCAAGGGCTTCAATCTTCACAACTCGAGACCGTGGTTACGACTCGAGACCTCATTATGAGTGGAGATCTCATAAAACACAGTAGTCGAGACCATGATTACGACTCGAGACACTGAGGTTGCGACTCGAGACCGTTAATGAGTCGAGACCTCATAATGTTGTAAGATGAGTCGAGACTTGACTCGAGATCTCACTCGAGACCTCATAACTGAGTCGAGATCTCACTCGAAACCTCATTATTTTAGGCTGTTTAATGTGAACTAAAATTTAGCTCGGGGCTCAGCCCCGAACCCCGTGCAAGGGGCACGTTGTTCCCCTGCAAACCCCAGCGAACTCACCGCGGAGTTCGATCCGCGCTAATAGGTGGTTTGCTATTAAATGATTGGTTTTGTAAATACTTAGTTAATTAGTAAGGATCAAATAATGTTTTACAAAACCAAAATGGCTTTACTTGAATGAGCTTCTGATGTTTCATTTCTGGCCAAAGCTGATTTGATACATCTACTTATCATCCAAGTATTACGAAAGCTATGTTAAGTGTGCATCATAAACATGAATGTCTTAATATCTGGCCAAAGCTGATTTAATTCTTTCATAGATGGCGTACTTAACAAGTGCATAACTAAAGTGATTGTCTCAATTTCTGGCCAAAGCTGATTTGTTACAACCACTTTGCACACATGCTTAAATGATTACACTTCTGGCCAAAGCTGATTTGTCTTCGTTTAAGTAGAATTTTAACTAAGTCTATTATTTTGATGTTAGTAATAGACATATCACAACCTCTTCACATAATGATCCTTATATCAATGATCCTTCATTAATTTTATGATCATTTCGTCTGCCTTATTTTTTAAGTACCCATAACTTTACTCACTATAATTTTCTTCTATATATCTCATCCACTCTAATTCTTAAACCTAAAATGTTTTGCCTTATTTAAAGTTTCTATAAGAATTAGCTCTTAGATTAAATCCTTGATTATCTCTTAAGACACGATAATCCTATTGCTCTCTTCTGATATAAGTACTACAGAAGAAAACTAGAGCATGATGAATAGGATAAATCGAACATGATGTCTCTTATGATAATCAAGAACTCTCTAACATAATGCTATTACTAAAGTTATTCCAGATTAAGTCTTTCCTGAGACTAATCTATTATCAGTGGAATAATCACCAGAATTCCTAAGATGCATGTCACACCCCCAAAATCCACCCGCGGAGTACCACCGCTTGGAGGCGTGACATGACCAGGATCAAGCCACCAATCATATTGAACATAAGTAAAATAGTAAAAGTCATACAACAATACGATAGGTGTTTCCATAACCAAATATAAACAAGTGTGCAGCGGAAGCATTTAATGTAAACCCAACATAAGTTATAAGTTCAAATATCGTCTACGATCCGTATCCCACAACGACCTGCTCCTTCCTGTGCAAGCTCCATATGTACCTAAGGTCCTGCAAGGCATGTAACAGAGAATCAACAACTAGTTGAGCGAGTTCACAGTAAATAAGTTCGTAATTGTAAGTTTGTTTCGTAACATGTGGCGCTACTAGGCCGATCGTATGTTCTATTAGTGGGGGCTTCCCATGTTGCATATACACTAGACTATTTGTAACCATAAGTGTTCTTCACAACCGAGAACAGTAGTACGTACATAGTTTACGTAGGCTTTACGTAAGTGTCCTTCACAACCGAGGACAGTATTGAGTATAAGTTCACGTAGGTTTTACGTGAGTATCCTTCACAACCGAGGATAGTATTGAGTATAAGTTCACGTAGGTTTTACGTGAGTATCCTTCACAACCGAGGATAGTATTGAGTATAAGTTCACGTAGGTTTTACGTGAGTATCCTTCACAACCGAGGATAGTATTGAGTATAAGTTCACGTAGGTTTTACGTGAGTATCCTTCATAACCGAGGATAGCGAGTAGCATAAGTATACGTAGGTTTTACGTATGTGTCCTTCACAACCGAGGACAATGGTATGGTAGTCTAGTATCAGTGTATGTACGAATCTATTCAACCTTATTCCTTCCATCCCATTCCCCAAACCCTGGGAATCCCATGCCTTAGTAAGGGTGTGAACTCACCTTGTTTTGCTCGGTATGCTAAGTGTATGTGCTCAAAGTAAGTCAATCACGTCCTAAAGTATGCACGTATGTGAAATCAGTTTGCGTCCAAGTTATGCACGTATAAACATGTAGCACGTAATCACAATCATATACAAGATGGCTACACTTAACAGCAGTCAAATATTCCAGTTAACACTTAACAGAATTAACTCAAGTTACTGCACAGATCAGCTATTCGGCGAAACACGCATGTTGGCGAAACACAGATAATGACGAAACACATATAATGGCGAAACACATTCTGTTTCGTCGAGGTGTCCCCTGGCGAAACAGAACTTCTGATTCGTCGACTACTCTTGGCGAAACACATTCTGTTTCGCCGAGAGTTCTGTTTCGTCGAACAGTTCAGTTTCGCAGACATCAGTTACAGCAGAGCGAAAAACACATAAACCCTAACAGCCGTAAAACAGAAATTCCTCATCATACAGAAATCGTTCAACACAGAAATCATTCAATCCTCGCTCAATATAATGAGTCTTATGTTACCAACCATTAATCTATGCATCACAACCGAAACATCAATGAACCAGGGATCATATCATCATCTTCATCAATAAAATCATGTAATCATCACAAAACAACACTCATAAAATCCATACTCTATGCATACCCGCTAACATGCATAATCATTGAGAGGTTCATGAAACCCTAAGTATTCATCATACACATACACTCCTATAATCCAGAAATCAAGCATAAACACAACATGTATAAAGAAATCAAGGGACAAAGAAACCGATTTAGACAAGCACGCACTAACCGAGATATTCGGGATGAACAAGGGAGGATTCGAGAGAGAAAGATGATGGTTGATGATGGGTATCGCCTTTTCAAAAGAGAGAGTTCTAGGGTTTCTATTTTTGATAAAAGTGTGAAACAGGAAGTCGGTTTCACTTAATATCCACGAATTACCGTTCTGGGCCCTTAATGGGCTTTGCGAATCAATGGGCCGACGAAACACATCAGTTTCGTCGTGAGGTGATATGGCGAAACACACTGTTTCGTCGAGTTGCTTGATGGCGAAACACACCAGTTTCGTCGGAATGTATATGGCGAAACAGTCTGTTTCGTCAGGTCCTTCCATGTTTTAAACAGTTTAAGTTTTCAACAGGTGTTTCATGATATACAGCCAAACACAAAATCATGCAACCACAATTGTTCATTATAAATTAACGTATACAGTTACAAGTTAAACAAGTCAAACAACTACACAGTCAAAGTCAACGTGCACTAAATGCGAAAAAAAGAAAGTCGGAAACTCGAGTTGTCACATTATCCCCAACTTGAAAGAAATTTCGTCCCGAAATTTAGCATGCGGTTACTGAGGAAGCTAGGTAAGTTATCGTTTACTAGTTTCCCTGGGGTGTCACATCATTCCCCCGTTGAGTTGGAATTTCATTCCGAAATTCCGTAGTAGCTTCAGCCTCAGTAGTAGTTGCATTATTTTCGAACAACTGGGGATATTTGAGTTCCATTTGATCTTCGCGCTCCCAGGTGAACTCTGGGCCGTGACGGGAGTTCCAACGAACTCGTACAAGAGGTATTCTAGTGTTCTTGAGGACCTTAACATCCCGGTCCGTGATTTCAACTGGTTCTTCGACGAAATGCAACCGTTCGTCGATAGTGAGCTCCTTCAAAGGAACTACGTGGGTCTCATCTGACAGAAACTTCTTCAGATTCGACACGTGAAAGACGTTGTGAACTGCACTGAGTTCAGCTGGTAAGTTCAGTCTGTAGGCCACTTTGCCTATTTTCTCAATAACTTCGAAAGGTTCAACGTATCGTGGATTGAGTTTGCCGCGTTTGCCAAAACGAACCACACCCTTCCAGGGTGAAACTTTAAGTAGCGCTCGATCCCCAACCTGGAATTCGAGTAGTTTCCTGTCTTTATCAGCGTATACTTTCTGACGGTCACGAGCTGCCGCCATGCGTTGTCGTATTTGAGCAATCTTTTCAGTAGTATCAACTACCATTTCTGGACCTGTGATTTGACTTTCCCCCACCTCTGCCCAACAGAGAGGTGACCGGCACCTACGCCCGTACAATGCCTCGAATGGTGCAGCTTTAATGCTGGTGTGGTAGTTGTTGTTATACGAAAATTCCACGAGTGGCAGATGTTTCTCCCAACCATTGCCAAAGTCAATTACGCACGCCCGAAGCATGTCTTCTAGAGTTTGAATAGTGCGCTCAGACTGCCCATCTGTCTGAGGGTGATAAGCTGTGCTCATGTCTAAACGAGAGCCAAAAGATTTGTGCATTGCTTGCCACAGTTCTGAAGTAAAACGTGCGTCACGATCAGAGATGATGGAGGTGGGCACTCCGTGCCTCGAGACCACTTCTTTTAAGTAAATGTTTGCCAAGGTAGAGAACTTGTCTGTTTCTTTGATTGCTAAGAAGTGAGCAGACTTTGTGAGTCGATCTACGATCACCCAAATAGTATCATTTCCGCGCTGAGATCTAGGTAGGCCAGTAACAAAATCCATGGAAATTTGCTCCCATTTCCATTGTGGTATTTCAGGTTGTTGGAGTGGTCCTGACGGTTTCTGATATTCTGCCTTGACTCTCGCACAAATCAAGCATTTGCTAACGTATGTGGCTATGTGGGCCTTCATGCTAGGCCACCAATATGTAGTTCTGAGGTCGTGGTACATCTTATCCGAACCAGGATGTACTGAGTAGCGAGACTTATGAGCTTCATCCATTACTAGCTCGCGTAGGTTGCCGTACAGTGGGACCCAAATGCGTCCTGTGACGTAGTAAGCACCATCTTCCTTCTGTTCTAAGCGTTGCCTTGAGCCGCATAGGGATTCAGCCCTGACGTTGTCTGGTTTCAATGCTTCTATCTCTGATCCCGTCATCTTCATGTTAAAGAACTCCACTTCCAACTTGTGGATGGCATCATAACTACTGTATTCACGTTTGATCAGTTCCTTAAAATCATTCCATGGGGTGGCATTAGCAGCCGCCAGCCCCAGTATCGTAACTTGCGCGCTCCACCAAGTTTGCGCAGTACCTTCGAGAATATCAGTGGCATATTTCACCTTACGAGCCTCAGGTCATTCGCACATTTGAAGGCCGATTCGAGTGTCGCTGAAAGTAGTAGGACGACAGTCCATAAAAATCGTGTATGTGCACACAGGTGGCTGAGCGTGTTGACTTGTCGTGTGCGTAAGAGTAATCAAAATTAAGCACAAGTGTTGAGTTACGAGAGTAGGATCTAAGGATCCTAGAGTAAGTGGTGATGGCAGGTTACACCTCCTGCCTGGGCAGCTGCGAGTGCTGCAGTAACTCGTTCAGTGATCGAAGCCGCCAACTGGGCTTGAGTTAGGTTAACGCGTCCACACATGATCTTGACATCAAGGAGAACATGTGGGTGAGAGGTTCGCGAATAGTGCGAAGAGAGTGAGCACACAAGTATCCTCATGCAATAACAAATAGTGAGCAATGTAATCTAAGCATACCACGAGCAAAGTTCTATGTAGTTCTAGCAAGTAGTAAGGTAACATGAATAGTAGTACCTATGATGTTGAGTCTTGCACGTGGAGCGAAGCGTCGTTGTGGATCGTTGAGAGCACTGTTCTGGTTATAGTCTGGTTTTAATAAAAATGTTTTCCCCTTATTAAAACCGAGTTCTCTATAACCAATGGCTCTGATACCAATCTGTCACACCCCCAAAATCCACCCGCGGAGTACCACCGCTTGGAGGCGTGACATGACCAGGATCAAGCCACCAATCATATTGAACATAAGTAAAATAGTAAAAGTCATACAACAATACGATAGGTGTTTCCATAACCAAATATAAACAAGTGTGCAGCGGAAGCATTTAATGTAAACCCAACATAAGTTATAAGTTCAAATATCGTCTACGATCCGTATCCCACAACGACCTGCTCCTTCCTGTGCAAGCTCCATATGTACCTAAGGTCCTGCAAGGCATGTAACAGAGAATCAACAACTAGTTGAGCGAGTTCACAGTAAATAAGTTCGTAATTGTAAGTTTGTTTCGTAACATGTGGCGCTACTAGGCCGATCGTATGTTCTATTAGTGGGGGCTTCCCATGTTGCATATACACTAGACTATTTGTAACCATAAGTGTTCTTCACAACCGAGAACAGTAGTACGTACATAGTTTACGTAGGCTTTACGTAAGTGTCCTTCACAACCGAGGACAGTATTGAGTATAAGTTCACGTAGGTTTTACGTGAGTATCCTTCACAACCGAGGATAGTATTGAGTATAAGTTCACGTAGGTTTTACGTGAGTATCCTTCACAACCGAGGATAGTATTGAGTATAAGTTCACGTAGGTTTTACGTGAGTATCCTTCACAACCGAGGATAGTATTGAGTATAAGTTCACGTAGGTTTTACGTGAGTATCCTTCACAACCGAGGATAGCGAGTAGCATAAGTATACGTAGGTTTTACGTATGTGTCCTTCACAACCGAGGACAATGGTATGGTAGTCTAGTATCAGTGTATGTACGAATCTATTCAACCTTATTCCTTCCATCCCATTCCCCAAACCCTGGGAATCCCATGCCTTAGTAAGGGTGTGAACTCACCTTGTTTTGCTCGGTATGCTAAGTGTATGTGCTCAAAGTAAGTCAATCACGTCCTAAAGTATGCACGTATGTGAAATCAGTTTGCGTCCAAGTTATGCACGTATAAACATGTAGCACGTAATCACAATCATATACAAGATGGCTACACTTAACAGCAGTCAAATATTCCAGTTAACACTTAACAGAATTAACTCAAGTTACTGCACAGATCAGCTATTCGGCGAAACACGCATGTTGGCGAAACACAGATAATGACGAAACACATATAATGGCGAAACACATTCTGTTTCGTCGAGGTGTCCCCTGGCGAAACAGAACTTCTGATTCGTCGACTACTCTTGGCGAAACACATTCTGTTTCGCCGAGAGTTCTGTTTCGTCGAACAGTTCAGTTTCGCAGACATCAGTTACAGCAGAGCGAAAAACACATAAACCCTAACAGCCGTAAAACAGAAATTCCTCATCATACAGAAATCGTTCAACACAGAAATCATTCAATCCTCGCTCAATATAATGAGTCTTATGTTACCAACCATTAATCTATGCATCACAACCGAAACATCAATGAACCAGGGATCATATCATCATCTTCATCAATAAAATCATGTAATCATCACAAAACAACACTCATAAAATCCGTACTCTATGCATACCCGCTAACATGCATAATCATTGAGAGGTTCATGAAACCCTAAGTATTCATCATACACATACACTCCTATAATCCAGAAATCAAGCATAAACACAACATGTATAAAGAAATCAAGGGACAAAGAAACCGATTTAGACAAGCACGCACTAACCGAGATATTCGGGATGAACAAGGGAGGATTCGAGAGAGAAAGATGATGGTTGATGATGGGTATCGCCTTTTCAAAAGAGAGAGTTCTAGGGTTTCTATTTTTGATAAAAGTGTGAAACAGGAAGTCGGTTTCACTTAATATCCACGAATTACCGTTCTGGGCCCTTAATGGGCTTTGCGAATCAATGGGCCGACGAAACACATCAGTTTCGTCGTGAGGTGATATGGCGAAACACACTGTTTCGTCGAGTTGCTTGATGGCGAAACACACCAGTTTCGTCGGAATGTATATGGCGAAACAGTCTGTTTCGTCAGGTCCTTCCATGTTTTAAACAGTTTAAGTTTTCAACAGGTGTTTCATGATATACAGCCAAACACAAAATCATGCAACCACAATTGTTCATTATAAATTAACGTATACAGTTACAAGTTAAACAAGTCAAACAACTACACAGTCAAAGTCAACGTGCACTAAATGCGAAAAAAAGAAAGTCGGAAACTCGAGTTGTCACAATGCATGCCTTCATTTAAAATTATAAATTATATAGTTAAAGGGTATATGTGAATACATCATAATGTACAATACCATGACCCATAAAGTTAAGGGCTTACGCATGGAAATAAGTACATTTTTCCAGTACATTACATACTAAGATTTTCACTTGTACAATTTGAAGCCTTATATATCAACTATAACACTCAAAAGTACCAAAGTATAATGAGTGTGTTGATAAGCAACATATATACAAAGAAATAAATGTTTGAAGCTGGAAAATAAGTTGTTACTCACCTTACAGCCACTTAAACTTTAAAAGAGGATTGTTCTAAGGTCCATAGTCAAAATACAAGAACAAAATCCCAACTCTAAGGTTCTTCAAGGGAAAATCTCACTGCATAATTATGCCATTAGACTAGGCATAAGCAACGAGACTATCCATTATTTAAAAGAACAGTTGGATAAGTTAATAAGGTAGTCACTTACTAATGATATTTAAGTCTGGTAATTTTAATATTCCAATTAACACGTGATTAGTTGACTCTAGTTCCATACATTTCCTTACCAGAACTCGACAAATAACTAACATGAGAGTTAGTGACAAAATTAAATGTTAAGGCTATAAGAACCATAATAAGAAGTTGTAACATCTATGCTTGTAATCATTGTGAACAGTTCTTTTATCAATAAAAAAAAGTTATTTGATCCCAATGTTTGTTTGGTTGTGTTTTACATTTTTCATGTTTTGACTTTTATTCAATTTCAAACTCTATATCGCTTTCTGGAGAGTTATACGCAAACTGGTGCGTAAACGTAATCAGTTTAATGCGAAAAATACTCCGGAACATCAACATATACTTAACATACCTTAAATAACCTTTACATAACTTAGAAATAAGTTTTGAAGGCTTTGGTATGTCAAAAACAAGTTAATTCGCTTACAGGGACTAAACTTGACAAACTGCGAAAGTATGCCAATTTGAACTGTAACGAACATTCCAGAACAGGACCATAAGTTAAACACACCTTAAATATCCTTTATATAGCTTAGAAATAAGCTTTGAGGGGTTCGGTGTGCTAAAATAAACTTTTGGGTCATTCAGGGACTAAAAGCGTCAAAAAGGGCACAAGTTTGCATATTAGAGCATAACTTACGTTCTGAATACCTCCGGACATCCAAAATTTTATGTAAGCACTAAAATATTTTATTTTAGTGTTTGGAATAAGAAAAATCCATTTCGTCGCGCAATTTGGATCGTTTTTCGCGCTTATGCGCATTCCGTCGTAATTAAGCGAACATCGCGATCGTACGACCAAACGAACCAACATCCGGCATAATTTTGAGCATGTTTCATGCCCAAAATGTTTAGGCATCCTAGTGGAGCCTTGAAAATGATTTAACGAGCCTTAAACACGTCGGAAATGGCCTTAATACGCAACGGGGACTGAAAGGGGAACATTGGAAAGTGTTTGTTGATCAGGGGGACCCTAGCGTGACACCTAGCCCCCTTGGCGTCACGCTTTTTCCTCTTCTGATCAGAAAAAGCCATTTTAAACACATATTAACAGCCCTTAAACCCTCCAAAGGCCAATGCCAAGTGTCAAACTCTTGTGGTGGAAGCAAAATGAGCTACCACAACATTCCGATAAGTGTAGGGACGTGATCATTCCCTCTTCTCCAAGAAACGATCCTAACGGTGAACCGAAATCTATAAATACCCATCACATTTTCACTCATTCCTCACAAGAATCTGATTTGAGAAGCTCTAAGTTGAAACCTTTGTTTCATACCTGAGCTACTTGAATCAAGATTAGCATTCGGGGACCCTTTGTAAGTGTTCCTTCGTTCTTTTATTGCTTTTCGAGTCCAAAAGTCAAACTTTGTTTGACTTTCTACATTGACCAGTTTATGGTCAATGCGAAGTTCGTTTGAACTTCGCAACGTGAGCGTAATCACGATGGTTATAGTCCCTTGTGACTATGCCTACTGATTACCACGTTGTCTAGGGTCGTAAGGGTAAGCGATCTAATAAATCGCTTATACCTTCGAACCCGACCCATTTGGTCAATCATTAGGATCCGACCAAACACATTAGGTGACCATAGTATATAGGGAATAACCTTCCGAGGTTATACCTTATGGTCGCTTCGTTTAAGTAGTTGTATGATAGGTAGTTTATATGCCTTAGGTAAATTACCAAAATGCCCTTTTAACGCCAAAATTAATTTTAAACATATGTAACATAACTTTTGGTATCTAAACTGATTTAGTAACAATATTAAACATGTTAAGGCATATTTTACTTATCATAGGACTAGTTAGGCGATCCGAACGCATTTCACGCGAACGACGCGTTAAAGTAGCATAAGCTACCTAAACGGGTCGTAATGGGTCGTAAGCACTCAGGCTAGGTTTCATTTGGTATGTAGGCTTTGTTAAATCATACTACATGAGTTTCAATACTCATCTGGTTTACGAGCCCTCATTCTATCCGATCCTCCGATATAGATCCGGTTTATTAACATAGTTACCTATATTAGGTGCCGTTTGATTCCGTGATCTCTAGCATTGCTTGGTGGTTATCTTAGGACTTCTGAGCAATCTCAAGTGAGTACATAGACCCCTATTTTACTGTTTTCCAAACTGTTTTGGGGTGAAACACATGTGCCTACTTGTTACTTTCGTGCTTTCCTGCTTTCACATCATATACTTGCTATGTTCATTAGTACATTTATAGTACATGATTTCATCGTGCTCATGCTATGTATGTCCATTATGTGCATACTTAGTACATTGTTTTACATTACATTTCATGCTATGTATGCCCATTGTGTGCATACTTAGTACATTGTTTTACATTACATTTCCTGCTATGTACGTCCATTGTGTGCATACTTAGTACATTGTTTCACATTACATTTCATGCTATGTATGCCCATTGTGTGCATACTTAGTACAGTTGTTTTCATCACATGTTTACATTTTGGTATGACATTTGGGTTGTTTAAAATGTAACAATACATTCATTAACATTAGCTACGCCGTTCGTTAGTAGGTAGTGGTACCATAGGAATTGACAACTCTCGTTCCGGACATCCTGGGTAGGTTTGGATGAAAGGAATGACCGAATTCGATACACATAACTTAGATAAACCTTTAATTTGTTTAAGGGTTTATCGTCACAGTCTCAAGGCTTGGATGTATGCATTTTCACAATACCGCATAAATGTTTGTATCAGTATAGCATGCATTTGTTCCACAAAACATAACTTTGATTTAAACCATGTTTTACTTCAATACCTTGTTTTTGTGGATTTTACATGTGGTTTAGTTGATATATTTCACTTACCATACATGATATTCTTGGGTACACATTACATGATCTACATTAAACATAAACATTTTGACATTGATATACACATTTAGTGGTTTACATTGAACATAGATATTTCGATATGGTTTACACATTAACACATGACAATTCATTTATACATAAACAATTTACATTGGTGATTGGTTTGAGTAAGTGATTTGAGTAACGAGGCGTGTGTAATATGATACAAGCATGGTGGATACGCCGCTGGTACTTCCTATATATAAGTGTTTGTATGACATTACATGTCGTAGCGTTACTTAAATCATTTCAATATTTGACGTATTACGTTTTACATAAACAACTTATTTTCACAAGACTTTGATTTACAAAACAACTTATCTTATACAAACTCATTTTACTTGGTTATTCATTTAACCTTACGTTATTCTCTTATTTATACATATCATTGCTTTTTGAATGATTTACAAAACAAAACAATTTACAAGGTTCATGACTGGCTTTTGTTAAACAACTTTTTCTAAACTTATAAGTCATGAATCCTCTTTTCACAAATCCTATGTATCTCACAGGCATTTTTATGCTGACGTACCTATTTTCACATGTGTTTTCAGGAGCTATTGCGTAGGATGATGATCATGACACTAGGGCGGACCTGTGCCTTAGAGACTAAAAATGAAGATAGACTAGTTTAATTATGTTATAAACTCTTTGTTTCCTGTTTAAGACAATATAACACTCTTGTTTAATAAATAAAATATAACTTTGTATGCCATGGTTGTGAAACAATAATTTTGTTACAACATTCCCCGACGTTTCCGCCACGTTTTGTATGTTCTACGTGGTCGGGGTGTGACAGAAGAGTTGGTATCAGAGCCAATGGTTATATGGAATTAGGTTATTAGTAATTCTTTGACCTAGACTATAACCTTTCTAGGACCCTAACACAAGTTATCTTGTGTTTAGATCTTAAAACATGTACATCACCTATCCTTAGGTGATTATCAAAACAAAAACCAAATTTTTCCGAAACGATTTTTGAAAAACAATCTTCTGTTTTTGAATGATTTATTGTAAGGTTTTGAACCCTTCCAGTTTGATTTTTGACCTTGTGCCTTTCAAATTTTCAAAATCTCGTCAAAGTTTTGGGTTCTAAATAGTGTGAACACGTGCAAACTGGAAGAGTGAATGCCTGTACCCTGGGTTTTCTGTCTAAGGCTAGAGTGTTCGTACAAATCCACATAATCGGACCAGTCACTCTTACCTAGGAACTCTTGGGTGAGTGTTCACTTATAGGCGAGCATGTCTTCGCGATACATTATTTTTCACCCATTTACTTTGATTAGTCACTGTGTGTCGTTTGTTTGTTTTGTGATGCGAACAAATGACCACCATCTTTGCTGTTGTCAATTTTTGTTTCATCTCATTCTTTTCATCCAATCACCTCACTCGTTTCCTTTCATGTTTTCCTCTTTTAGAATGCCTCCTCGACGCGAAAACCAGATAGCGACTGCCGAACTGGCAGAAATCATTGCGCAGCAAATGGCTGCTGAATTCCCAAACCTCTTTGCTCAATGGAACCAAGCCAACAACAACAACAATGCTCCATGCAAATACAAGGATTTTAACTCGGCTAAACCACTCAAGTTTAGTGGTTCTGAGGGAGCGACTGGGCTTCTTCAATGGTTCGAGAGCATTGAGAATACTTTCCGCCACGTGCAGTGTCCTGCCAATCGCAAGGTCGAGTTTTCTTCGAGTGTGTTTCAGAAGAGGGCTCTCACATGGTGGAACGGGGTTATGAGAGACCGTGGTGCAGAATTTGCTCTAGCACAGACATGGGCTGAACTCAGGGCCCTTATGATGAAGGAGTTCTGTCCTCGTCATGAACAGCGAGCTTTGGAAAGAGAGTTCGATGACTTGAAACAAGACAGTGGTGAGCATAGGGCATATACTGATAGATTTGAGGAGTTGAGTCTGCTTTGCCCAACAATGGTTACCCCACTTGACAAGGCTATCGAAAGGTACATCGACGGCCTACCTGACTCAGTGCAAGACATCATTACTGGTAGTAACCCTGCCACACTCCGTCAGGCTATCGAGTTAGCAGCGACATTGACTGAGTCGCAGATTCGGAAGAATAAGTTACACAGGAAGGGTGACAAGGGCAAGAAACAGTCGTCTGACAAGGAAGATAGCAAGAAAGGTCAAAACAAGAATGGAAAGGATTCTGGTTCATCGAAAAGGGCAAGGAAGCGAAAGGCTTCCCAAAACTACGCTGTCACTGCCCAAGCTAACCAGGCAGCTCCCAACCAACCCGCACAGCCTCCAGCGAAGAAGCCCTATTCAGGGAATGCACCTTTGTGCAATAGATGCAACAGTCACCATCAGCCGCAACATCAGTGCCGCTTCTGTAATAACTGTGGGAAGTCGGGTCATCTTGCCAATGTTTGTCGGTTTGCTCAGAATCAGGCAGTCCAGAACCCGACTCAACAAGTTGCTCAGCCTCCTGCTCAGCAACAGGGTCAAGCTGCACGACCACACTACCCACCAGGTGCTTGTTATAACTGTGGGGATCTGACCCACTACCGTAATCAATGTCCAAGATTGGTGAATGCGAATCCAGCTCAGGCTCCTGCTCGAGGTCGAGTCTTCAACATGAATGCCCAAGAGGCGCAGGCGGACGATAATGTGGTGAACGGTACGTTCTTTATTAATAATCAGCCTGCATCTGTTCTTTTCGATTCTGGTGCCGACAAGAGTTTTGTGTCATTGTCTTTTGAGCCAATGCTTCGCGTGTCTAGAACGAAACTAGGAAAACCCTTGACAGTAGAAGTTGCTAGTGGTGAACCCATTGTTCTTGATTCTGTTCTACGTAACTGCCAGTTGAACCTTAACGACCATCTTTTTCCTATCAACCTCACGCCTATGCAACTTGGAAGCTTTGACGTCATTGTGGGTATGGACTGGTTATCCAAGCATCACGCAGAGGTAGTTTGTTTCGAGAAGATCGTTCGTGTGCCGCTTTCGACAGGTGAGATCCTACAGGTTCAAGGTGAGAAACCGTCTGGTGGTCTCAAGCTCATGTCTTGTTTTAAAGCTCGGAAATATCTGCGGAAGAACTATGTGGCTTTCTTAGCACATGCTACAGTAGATAAAGGCAAGGGTAAGTCTATTTCAGATATTCCTGTCGTTCGGGATTATTCTGAAGTTTTCCCTGAAGAGTTACCTGGTCTACCCCCAGCACGCCAAGTTGAGTTCCGCATTGATCTCGTACCTGGTGCAAATCCCATTGCCAGAGCTCCATATCGTCTTGCACCATCTGAGATGCAAGAGTTGTCTAAGCAGCTTCAGGAGCTCTCTGACAAAGGTTTTATACGTCCTAGCTTTTCACCTTGGGGTGCTCCCGTTCTTTTTGTCAAGAAGAAGGATGGCTCCTTTAGGATGTGTATCGATTATCGTGAGCTTAACAAGCTTACCATCAAGAATCGATATCCCCTACCTCGCATCGATGATCTCTTTGATCAGTTACATGGCGCTTCTTATTTTTCAAAGATTGATCTGCGATCTGGATATCATCAACTTCGTGTGCATGAAGAAGATATTCCCAAGACAGCGTTCCGCACTCGTTATGGGCATTACGAGTTCACAGTCATGCCATTCGGTTTGACTAATGCTCCTGCTGTTTTCATGGACTTAATGAATAGGGTCTGCAAGCCTTATTTGGATCAGTTCGTCATTGTTTTTATTGACGACATCTTGATTTATTCTAAGACGCGAGCTGATCACGAGCAACATCTTCGTCTTACTCTGGAACTCCTAAAGAAAGAGCAACTTTTCGCCAAATTCTCCAAGTGTGAATTCTGGCTTAAAGAAGTTCAATTCTTAGGACATATTATCAACGAACAAGGTATTCATGTAGATCCCTCCAAGATCAGTGCGATCAAGGATTGGGATACGCCTACTACTCCTACTGAAGTTCGTTCTTTTCTTGGTCTTGCGGGTTATTACCGCCGCTTCATAGAAAATTTCTCAAAGATTGCAGTTCCTCTAACTGCTCTAACTCAGAAGAACAAGCCCTTTGATTGGGGATTCAAGCAAGAGGAAGCATTTCTGACTTTGAAACAGAAACTTTGTGACGCGCCTGTTCTAATTTTGCCTGAGGGCAATGATGATTTCGTCATTTATTGCGATGCATCTAAATTGGGTCTTGGCTGTGTTCTGATGCAAAGGAACAAAGTCATAGCATATGCATCGAGGCAGTTGAAGATACATGAGAAGAACTACACCACTCATGATCTTGAGTTGGGTGCAGTTGTTTTCGCTCTAAAGATCTGGAGACACTATTTGTACGGTACAAAATGTGTGGTTTTCACGGACCACAAAAGTCTTCAGCATATCTTCAATCAGAAAGAACTCAACATGAGGCAACGACGTTGGGTCGAGCTTCTAAACGACTATGACTGCGAAATTCGCTACCATCTTGGTAAGGCGAATGTCATAGCCGATGCATTGAGTCGTAAGGAACGTACTAAGCTTCATTGTGTACGTGTTCAATCTGTTATTCAAGCTCGATCTGATATCCAAGCCCGCATTTCTCAGGCTCAACAATCTTGTGTTTCACAAGGTTTGATGGATAAGGAATTTCCTTATCACATAACACCTGATCTGGAACTGAAGGACAATGGATCGTATTACTTCATGGACTGTTTGTGGGTCCCAAGCCAAGATAATCTTCGTACCTTGCTTATGGATGAAGCCCATAAGTCTCGTTATTCTATTCATCCTGGCTCAGATAAGATGTATAAGGATCTTCGTATTCATTATTGGTGGCCTGGTATGAAGAAAGACATTGCCTTATACGTATCAAAATGCCTTACTTGTCTTAGGGTTAAGGCTGAACATCAGCGTCCTTCTGGTTTATTGGTGCAACCAGAGATCCCAGTTTGGAAATGGGAAAACATTACTATGGATCTTGTTACCAAACTTCCACGCACAAAGAAAGGTCATGATGCCATCTGGGTAGTTGTTGATCGTCTTACTAAGTCAGCGCATTTCTTGCCAATCCGTGAGGATTTTCCTGCTGACAAACTTGCTAAAATATATGGGGATGAAATTGTAGCTCGACATGGTGTTCCTTTGAACATCATTTCTGACAGAGATGCTCGTTTCACTTCTCAGTTTTGGAGAACCATGCAATCTGCTATGGGGACCCAACTTAATCTGAGCACAGCTTATCATCCGCAAACGGATGGTCAATCTGAAAGAACAATCCAGACTCTGGAGGATATGCTTAGAGCTTGTGTGATCGATTTTGGTGGTAGTTGGGATTCACATCTTCCGTTGATTGAATTCTCCTACAACAACAGTTATCACACCAGCATCAAAATGGCTCCTTTCGAGGCTCTCTATGGTCGAAAATGTCGTTCACCAGTCTACTGGAATGAGATCGGCGAGGCTCAACTTACTGGACCTGCCCTCATTTTAGAGACAACTGATAAGGTTAAGAAAGTTCGTGATAATCTTCAGACAGCTAGAAGCCGTCAAAAGAGTTACGCGGACCCAAAACGCAAACCCTTGGAATTTCAAGTCGGTGATCGAGTATTACTTAAGGCCTCACCTTGGAAAGGTGTGATCAGATTTGGAAAGAAAGGAAAACTTGCACCTAGATACGTTGGACCATTCAAGATCGTCGAAAGAATCGGTAAGGTAGCCTACAGACTTGAGTTACCTCCTGAACTTGGAAATGTTCATCCAACCTTTCACGTGTCCAATCTCAAGAGGTGTTTAGCTGATGAGAACCTCCACATACCACTTGACGAAATTCGTGTTGGTAAAACACTGAAATTTGTTGAGAAGCCTGTGGAAATCATGGAACGTGAAGTCAAGTGGCTTAAACGCAAGCGCATTCCTTTGGTCAAAGTTCCCTGGGAAGCTAAACGTGGACCCGAGTTTACTTGGGAACGCGAAGATCAAATGAAGGCGAAATATCCGCATCTTTTCCTACGAGTTTCCTCTAAATAAATTTCGGGACGAAATTTCCACAAGTAGGGGAGACTGTAACATCTGTGCTTGTAATCATTGTGAACAGTTCTTTTATCAATAAAACAAAGCTATTTTATCCCAATGTTTGTTTGGTTGTGTTTTACATTTTTCATGTTTTGACTTTTATTCAATTTCAAACTCTATATCGCTTTCTGGAGAGTTATACGCAAACTGGTGCGTAAACGTAATCAATTTAATGCGACAAATACTCCGGAACATCAACATATACTTAACATACCTTAAATAACCTTTACATAACTTAGAAATAAGTTTTGAAGGCTTTGGTATGTCAAAAACAAGTTAATTCGCTTACAGGGACTAAACTTGACAAACTGTGAAAGTATGCCAATTTGAACTGTAACGAACATTCCGGAACATGACCATAAGTTAAACACACCTTAAATATCCTTTATATAGCTTAGAAATAAGCTTTGAGGGGTTCGGTGTGCTAAAATAAACTTTTGGGTCATTCAGGGACTAAAAGCGTCAAAAAGTGCACAAGTTTGCATATTAGAGCATAACTTACGTTCTGAATACCTCCGGACATCCAAAAATTTATGTAAGCACTAAAATATTTTATTTTAGTGTTTGGCATAAGAAAAATCCATTTCGTCGCGCAATTTGGATCGTTTTTCGCGCTTATGCGCATTCCGTCGTAATTAAGCGAACATCGCGATCGTACGACCAAACGAACCAACATCCGGCATAATTTTGAGCATGTTTCATGCCCACAATGTTTAGTCATCCTTGTGGATCCTTGAAAATTATTTAACGAGCCTTAAACACGTCGGAAATGGCCTTAATACGCAACGGGGACTGAAAGGGGAACATTAGAAAGTGTTTGCTGATTAGGGGGACCCTAGCGTGACACCTAGCCCCCTTGGCGTCACGCTAGGCCTCTTCTGATCAGAAAAATCCATTTTAAACACATATTAACAGCCCTTAAACCCTCCAAAGGCCAATTCCAAGTGTCAAACTCTTGTGGTGGAAGCAAAATGAGCTACCACAACATTCCGACAAGTGTAGGGATGTGATCATTCCCTCTTCTCCAAGAAACGATCCTAACGGTGAACTGAAATCTATAAATACCCATCACATTTTCACTCATTCCTCACAAGAATCTGATTTGAGAAGCTCTAAGTTGAAACCTTTGTTTCATACCTGAGCTACTTGAATCAAGATTAGCATTCGGGGACCCTTTGTAAGTGTTCCTTCGTTCTTTTATTGCTTTTCGAGTCCAAAAGTCAAACTTTGTTTGACTTTCTACAAAGTAGCATAAGCTACCTAAACGGGTCGTAATGGGTCGTAAGCACTCAGGCTAGGTTTCATTTGGTATGTAGGCTTTGTTAAATCATACTACATGAGTTCAAATACTCATCTGGTTTACGAGCCCTCATTCTATCCGATCCTCCGATATAGGTCCGGTTTATTAACATAGTTACCTATATTAGGTGCCGTTTGATTCCGTGATCTCTAGCATTGCTTGGTGGTTATCTTAGGACTTCTGAGCAATCTCAAGTGAGTACATAGACCCCTATTTTACTGTTTTCCAAACTGTTTTGGGGTGAAACACATGTGCCTACTTGTTACTTTCGTGCTTTCCTGCTTTCACATCATATCCTTGGTATGTTCATTAGTACATTTATAGTACATGATTTCATCGTGCTCATGCTATGTATGTCCATTGTGTGCATACTTAGTACATTGTTTTACATTGCATTTCATGCTATGTATGCCCATTGTGTGCATACTTAGTACATTGTTTTACATTACATTTCCTGCTATGTACGTCCATTGTGTGCATACTTAGTACATTGTTTCACATTACATTTCATGCTATGTATGCCCATTGTGTGCATACTTAGTACAGTTGTTTTCATCACATGTTTACATTTTGGTATCACATTTGGGTTGTTTAAAATGGAACAATACATTCATTAACATTAGCTACGCCGTTCGTTAGTAGGTAGTGGTACCATAGGAATTGACAACTCCCGTTCCGGACATCGTGGGTAGGTTTGGATGAAAGGAATGACCGAATTCGATACACATAACTTAGATAAACCTTTAATTTGTTTAAGGGTTTATCGCCACAGTCTCAAGGCTTGGATGTATGAATTTTCACAATACCGCATAAATGTTTGTATCAGTATAGCATGCATCTGTTCCACAAAACATAACTTTGATTTAAACCATGTTTTACTTCAATACCTTGTTTTTGTGCATTTTACATGTGGTTTAGTTGATATATTTCACTTACCATACATGATATTCTTGGGTACACATTACAAGATCTACATTAAAAATAAACATTTTGACATTGATATACACATTTAGTGGTTTACATTGAACATAGATATTTCGATATGGTTTACACATTAACACATGACAATTCATTTATACATAAACAATTTACATTGGTGATTGGTTTGAGTAAGTGATTTGAGTAACGAGGCGTGTGTAATATGATACAAGCATGGTGGATACGCCGCTGGTACTTCCTATATATAAGTGTTTGTATGACATTACATGTCGTAGCGTTACTTAAATCATTTCAATATTTGACATATTACGTTTTACATAAACAACTTATTTTCACAAGACTTTGATTTACAAAACAACTTAACTTATACAAACTCATTTTACTTGGTTATTCATTTAACCTTACGTTATTCTCTTATTTATACATATCATCGCTTTTTGAATGATTTACAAAACAAAACAAAACAATTTACAAGGTTCATGGCTGACTTTTGTTAAACAACTTTTTCTAAACTTATAAGTCATGAATCCTCTTTTCACAAATCCTATGTATCTCACAGGCATTTTTATGCTGACGTACCTATTTTCACATGTGTTTTCAGGAGCTATTGCGTAGGATGATGATCATGACACTAGGGCGGACCTGTGCCTTAGAGACTAAAAATGAAGATAGACTAGTTTAATTATGTTATAAACTCTTTGTTTCCTGTTTAAGACAATATAACACTCTTGTTTAATAAATAAAATATAACTTTGTATGCCATGGTTGTGAAACAATAATTCTGTTACAACACCCCCCGACGTTTCCGCCACGTTTTGTATGTTCTACGTGGTCGGGGTGTGACAGAAGTCTTCCAACAAAGCTTTTCGATACCTTATATATTCTGAAGATTAATCAGAACATAGTATCATAATTAAGCTATGTTATGAAGGTTGTGAGGTTTGCATGGTCAACATAGTGTCACACTTACCTTAAACTCTCATCTTATTTGTTCTAAATATCTGGATTGAAACATTACTAAGATAAAACTAGATGATACCTTACACTTTCACAACTTTTGTCATCATGCAAATGAGAATTTGACAAAAGGAAAATGAGACTTATAAATTTCATCCATTATAACCAAAATTCATGAAAAATCATGACATGGTTAATGAGGATGATTTTTCATCTAATCTCATTCTAAGTGATTTTAAATCATGTTGTTAAAGCACTAAATATGATTTTGCTTAGGAATAAGTATGGGTCCATCATAAGTCATTCATTGACATTCGTGGAACTTATTCCAAATGGAATATTCAGACATAATTCATTTATCATTTAAAAGACTATCAACTTGTATCTAAATTTTGTCGCATATGGCCCACGGTCTTAGAAGAAATCTATTCATATATGTACTTAATAAGATTTCTATTAAATATGTCTTTAAGTTTCTTATGATATTTGGACATTAAGGAAATCCAATAAAGTCTAACGTATATATGATAGGTTCCCACATCACATAGCTCATTGAAACTTCTCTTGTAGCATTCTAGAGATATTAAAAGATCAGTGGGAGCATTAAGTGTCTTAATAATAACTTGCAATAGTTGCAAGAGGTGGGGGAGTGAAAATTTTACATTACCTCAATTTGCACCTCTTGTACAAGACACCGCTCCATCACGACACTGTTCTATCAAAACTTATCTCCTTAAATCTAATGTTACTCTTACAAAAGTTTCATTGTTGCCTAATTGTGGGCGCACTTAGATTTCTTACCTAAACTAACATTATCCTCAACAAGAGAAATCACAACGACTAACGTCATTAATTTGTTTTCTCTATTAGAATTTATTGGTCGTTAAATATTGACCCTGAGCATGCTAAGTTCCTAAAGATTTCTAAGGTCAGTGGGAGAAGTCAAAGTCCTTATCATGATTTGTAAGGAATACAAGAGGCGGGGGGAAGAGTGTCATTAAATTTCACTCCGAATTTAACTCCGATTACACCTCTTGTACACCATACTGCACCAACTCTTTCAAACTTAGAAGGAAAATGATAGCAACCTAACCAAGAGCTAATCCATAAAACTGAAACTTCTAATGAACCCAATAATCAACTCAGGAGGTCATCTAGGTTTAAAAGCCTACTAACTTTGATGATTACATAACCTCCCTAACTGAAGTTGAAATGGATTTTGGAAATGTTTACTGATCCTATCTCTTCAAATTAAGCCATTAGTGTTAATCAATCTTCTAAATGGAATAAAATAGTTTTCTAGTAAAACTGATTTTATGTGTTCGTATAACGTTTGGGATTTGATTGAATTACCTAAGAGTGTTCATAACTAAATCAAATCCTAATATAAGCGTTAAGACACAAAGAGGCATGATTGATTGTCAAAGGTTATACTTAGAAATAGATAAATTATCAAAGATTTCTTTGAGGATCATCACTGTTCTAGTAGCTTATAATAGTTTAAAGCTACATTAGATGAACATTAAAAACAATTTTCCTTAACAAATGGCTGACATATTTACATGTTCATAAAACAACCTGAAAGTTCTAAACTGAAGGTTAAAGAACACTTTATTTGTAAGCCAATAAAATCCATGTATGGGTTAATGCAAACATCATAATGTGATGAATAGCTAACGTAATTATTTTCATCAAGAATCAAGTGGATTAATGTACCTACCTCAAGATGAGTGGGAGCAACTAAAATAAACTTGTCTATATAGATGACATTCTTTTGACAAGTATATGTTACATAAGTCAAAGCATTGTTAACACAAACTTTGATATAATAAATCTCAAAGATATCTCTTACGTGATTGATATCATAACATACTGAGATAGACCCAATGGGATATTAGTTCTGTTCCATAAGTTTAACATTAAATGGGTCCTTACATATGTAACAATCAATACTGCTCTCCTTCAGAGGATAATATGGTAAATGAGATTATTTCCTTACGCTTTATTAATTAGAAGCCTTATGAAAGTTCAAGTCTATACTCGTTTAGATATTACTCACATTGCAACACACTAGATATGTCTAGATTAAAGCATCTAATGGAGTATTACAATATCTTTAAAAGAAACGAGAGGCTACAATTTAAAGAAGAAGTGAGAATTAAAACCGGTTTATTACTTTAACTTTGTAATGTTCAAAGATGACAAAATGTAATGTCGAGTATATCTTTATGTCAGCAGACAAAACCTATCTCATGGAGGAGTCATAATGGACTGATATCAACAACCTAAGTTATAACGACATAATATAGTCACTAAATGTTGTTGGAAATATATCAGTGGACTCATAAGTTTATTAACTCCATATAATTAATGTTTTTTTGAAGACTTAGTGTGATAAAGTCAGCTACCATGACTCCTTGAATAGTAACAGTTCAAGAGGTGCTGCATTAAATTTCGATACGCAATTAATTATTCGTTTATGAACGAATTGAGGAAACTAAGTTTTGTATCGAATACATTCATGATATGCTTAAGGATCCTATGACTGAATGGCTATTACCCATAAGTCTTATTAAGAGAGCTCAGAGACGGGTATTTATTGATGGTCGTGCGCAACCGCATATCGTACTATGAATGACTAAGTATTAGTTAATTTTCCTCATCAGTTTGATTTTGTATGTCTCTAAGAATATGTCAAGCTAGCATAAAGGCATATAGACAAATATAGTTACAAATCAAACAAAGGGCTTATGCGTATTTTGATCATAACGATTAGGTTTTAAATTAAGGCTATAGTATGACTAATGGGGGTCCTGAGTCGCATAATGATTCAACGGTTGTATTTCTCTGCTATAGTTCTTGTTTAAGGCTAAAATGAGTGTTAACTCCTGATTAGGCTTATCTAATACTCATAGTAAATGATTACTCGGCTAAGTGGGAGAATGTAAGATTAAATATATTATGGTATAATATTTAATCTAGTAGCCATTATAATCATTTACATTATATGGATCAAAATATATAACAACCTATTAAATAATTAGTTGGTAATTGTTGATGGGCCTAATTACCCTTATTAACTAATTAGGGTTTCCTCCTGTGTGCATATATAAGGAGACTAATATAAAGGTTAAAGGGTGAGACAACACACAAACCCTAATAACACATAACATCAATCGCCTCTCTCTCCCAACCGAACACCCTATTCGGTTTCTTCATCACCATCATTAGATTGCACCCTATGGAGGAACCAGATCAAGCTGACAATCATGTCAAACACTACTGCTGGGCTGTCTATCAAAGGTATGTATTCATGTTTTCCATTATGCCTAAAACAGAACTGATACAACATGTAAAAAAAACCCAATTTGTGCACCTCAACTTGTGGCTCTCGTGATAAGGCCATATATGTTTAGATTTAGAGCATGGTTTTGGTGGAGATGGTGGGTCTCATGTTGGGTCAAGCATTACTACAAGCCCAACCTATCTAGATTTTTTATGTGGGCTTATCTTGTTGGGCCGCAATATTGGTTTTGTTACGGGCTTCAAGGTGGCCCTAACTTTTGATCATGTGGAACTTGGGCTTTTACCGGAGCATGGGTTTCACCTTCAGTCTTTCACCATTCGTGGTTATAATTAGTTGGGGGGAAACATTTAGACTTTTATGAAGGTAGTCTCCTCTCACCCCCAATGTGGGGCTAAGTTCAGCTTCAAAAAATTGCGTAATTTAAAACTTGAGCGATAGAGAAATTTAAACATATTCACTATTACTACCAAAATAGTTCAAGTCATACCATACCAAATCAAACAACCATAAATCTAAACCTAAAATAACAGATCGATTAAACAGAGCAAAACAACAAACCAAACATCACCTACAACTCATTCTTCAAACCCTATTATTATTCATAACACTCAACTACAGATCAAACATCCGATTCATTATTGTTGATCATATGCATATCGATCCTACTGAATACGCATTCTTCAAGCCACCTGCACCTGAATCGTCTTCGGCTTCTTGAGCTCGGGCGGAGGCAGCTTCTCCACAGTCACCGTAAGCACTCCATCCCGACAAATCGCCGATATCTTATCCGTATTCGCATTCTCTGGCAACGCAAACTTCCTCATGAGCTTCCCAATCCTCCTCTCCATCCTCTCATACTTGACTCCTTCCTTCTCCTCCTCTCGGTTCCTCTCTCCGCTTATAACCAAAACGTTGTCGTCTTCCACCTGCACCTTTATATCCCCCGACTTCAGCCCTGGCATGTCCACAATAAACACGTAGGAGTTTGGAAACTCCTTCACGTCAGCAGGAGTTGCCGCCATTGCTCTGGCGTCACGGACGTAAGCGCGAGATGGAGCGCTGTTGTTTGACTTGTTTCCTGTGCTGTTGTCGTCAGTGGCTTGGAGGATGTGGTGGAGATTGCAGAGGAATGGAGAGTCTAATCCCATCAGACGGTATTCCATCTTGATCGTTTGATGATCTTCTTTTTCTGAAATTTGATCGAGATAGAAGAATTTGGATTAACAAATTGTTGTATAAGAGGATGATGAGGAAAGTAGAGTTTGAATGGCGGATTTATGGGGCTGAAGAAGTAGATTCTGGAAAGAAATGGAAGGGGAAAAGAGGGTTCTAAGACTTCTAGTAGTTTCCGGAATAGAGGAAGCGGAAGAGGAAATAAATAGAGTACCGAAGAAAAAAAATCTAGTGATAATTAATTCTATGCAGTAGATTTTTTGATATTTTTTTTGTTAAATATTACTTTTTTTTTCGAAAGACATCAAAATTAAAGAATCGTTAGGGACTGTCTTTTATCTTTATTTTCTTTTTCTAAATTATGTAATAATAATATCATAAAAGAAACAAGAAACTGATTTGTAAAACAAGTATATTTTACAAAGTTATTATATATATTATATGGGTAAGGATGTGTGAAGCTTTTAAGGCGCGGCCGACCAATATGTTGTTTTCGTATAAAATTTTTTGGGTATATATGTTTTCGACCCTCTAGTTTTATAGCAATTTTTTAGTCCGGAGACTTCCACCCCCCACCCACTCGGTCGGAAATCTCAAGCTTCGCCACTGTGTAAGAAGTCTATGTAAAAATGGTGTTTTAAATTTAAGGTATGGTGTTTTATATTCTTTTGATATGATATAATACAAAAAAAAATCAAACACAGCAATTTATAACACAATCATGTGTATTTTAGGCATTTAATTAATTCAAATCTACTAATTTAATTTTTCGCATGATATTTTAGATTTCATGCCTAGAAAACATTTAATTGTGTTTTAAATTGTTATGTTTGTTGTATCTCTATATAATACTATGCGATAAGAATATAAAACATTATAGCTAAAATTTAAAACATAATGACTATATAGACTTCTTACATTTTGTACGAAAAATATCCTTTTTATAGGAACCCTTATTATATATCTATCTTAAAAGTGATGTTGGTGATATTTAATGAATGAGTCCCTTCCTTTAAATTTTAATACAAACTAGGATGGATTCCGCCGAGTTGCGGCTACGGGCAAGCATGCTTCATTATTGCATCTCCTTTTCTACCAAAAATGAGCATTTACAAATGCTTAATTGAGCTACATAAGAGCTTACATTACATCCCTAATCAAAATATAAATCGATTAGTTTCTACATATTTATTTCAAGTAGTCGATGCTTCTTGTTTTCGTTAAAGATATAGAAAAAGTATAATGGTTTTACTGGTTAACCCAACCGAGAGAAAAGAAAGGTTAACGGGCCACCGTTTTAACACAACAAAAAAAATACTTGATTGTATACATATGTGGGATGGGATCTTCAGTCAATTAAGTGGACTAACAAATTCATTACAGAAAGTTAAAACTCTTTTTTCCAAAATCTTGAAACATAAGAGTAACTTATAACAATTATCTCTATGATGTTGCTCAAAGTGGGTTCACCCAGTCATTTAGTTTATTGCATTTAGCAAGTGATAGGGATTTTATCATCATTCTATACACTTTATGCTTTCACATAGGTTCTATCATATTTTCAGAAACATATATTGCGGTAGTAGGCATAGCACTTCATTATTAATTTTTTTTTTTGAAAAGTTCAATTTCTCTACAGCATTACTAATTTTGAAAAGTCACAATCCCCCAGTGTCGTTTTTTTTACAACAGTCAACAGGTCCATTGTAGATTCTTAAATTGCCGCTTTACAATTGAGGTCACTACTCCTACACATGAAAACCGGTCCCAAACTGGGTTGTACCCATCACTTATATCTAGTCATAACAACACACAGATGTGTGTACATCACTACCACAACATATCAGTTGAATGAACCATCGGAAAAATCACTACAAATTTTCCAATCACTCAAACTCAAATCCCCTGTTTCAAACTTTTATAAAAACTGTTATCCTAACTTTTATAAAAAAAAAATTGTTGTCCATGATACACAAAGCTTTGTTGCCTAGTAGGCACAAGCATGTTCTAGACTTATATGGACATATTATTGCAGTTGAAGATGCATATTGTTTATATACTTGATTCACATACAAATTGTTATATGATGTGTGATAGTTATGTTGTGTATTAATTTAACAGTCAACCTACATATATCACATTTTAGCAGCCAATGTAATAGGTTTTTTAACATGTTAAGTGAAACTTCAACATCCACCAAGTTGGATGAGAGCTGCAAAATAAAAAGGTCATAGTACAACCAACACACACAGAGAACTAAAATTATAGTCTACATATGTTCTTCACATATAAGGTGTCTCATGTTTGCTAGTAGGCATTCATCAATTCAACAAACTCATTTTATAAATTCCTTTAAACAACAATATTTTTTATATCACAAACTACATGTTCAACAATTAATTTCATCATCAGAAAATCAGAAATAGACAATTTCCCAAATCGAAAACCCCTAGAATTTAGACATCGAAGTAACATAAAAGAGCATTACCTACAAGTAAGAACACAAACAGGAAGACAATGGAACCCTAGTCTCCGGGTATGCCCAGGTGCTCTTTACCACTGTCGTCGTTCATCATCCGATAAGCCCTATAAACCCGTCAATCACATGAACCTTAATCTGTGGAGTGGAACGACTTACGCGCCTGATTAGGTCGTCATAGCTTGCCTCTACTAATCTTATCTATGTGTATGTGAGTTTTTGTAAAAGGGAAATGAGATGTAGAAGATTGAAATTACAAAACTACCCCCAAATACTGTAGCAAACCTATGTTATCATTTGATATATATAATAATGTTTCTTTTCAGTATATATAGTCCCTTCAGTTATTTGTCTATGTGTGTTTACTTTAGAATTGAGTTAAATGTCATTTTAGTCCCTGTGGTTTAGGTCATTTTACTAGTTTAGTCCAAAGATTTCATTTTTCCCCTGTGGGTCCAAAAAGGTTTCACCGTTGCTGTCACACCCTGATTTCCGGTGAGCCCGGATGGGTAGGGTTTAATTGTGACGATTGGATAACAGTATCACAAGTTATAATGCAGCGGAAGTATTGTAGTAAAAATATTCCTTTAATAAAAGCTTGAATATATATAAACTTTATACAAGCGTTCAAGTACAAGCCCACAGGCGTGATCGAAATAAAAAGAGCTTTAGACATCATAGGCCTTAAGCTGAGGAGTTGCAAATTACATAGCCTTTATCATAGCCGACCCAGATTCCCAGCCTAATATCCAGGTTCGGTACCTACGGTTCAATCTTTTGAAAATACGTCAGCTTTCGTTGGTAAATACAATTAACTGACTCGTTTTGAAAACGGTTTTTCAAAAATAGTTTTATAAATAGAGAGAACCCGTAAGTAATCATTTCATATTTCTTGGGATTTTATCTTTTCACCAGATTTACAATACTTGTCATACAATCGGGATACAGAGCAGGTCATTTTCAGTGCTATAATGATTAAGGTACACACCAAAGTTGAATAACGCGTCTTACAATCAGTATGCCTACCCCAGCACGTTATTCCGTATGGCCATAATAGTTCATGAGTCGGGACGCCCGGACACGGTACCATTAACCCCCAATTGTTTTAGTTGCCAGGTAATACGGATTAAACCAAGTTCTTATATTTATAAGGAATCACATGGCTCATTTATATAATACCCGCTCCAAGTGGCATATTTGTCATACCCCAAATTTTAAAATAAAATAAGTTAAGAGTATTTACCTTTTGCTAGCTTCCAATCGAATACGATTATACTTTTAGCAAAAGTCGAAAGCAAAAGTATTATTGACCCAAGTCCGATTATCTGGGGGGTTCTATAGTCCTGAATGAACAGAATTAGTTATATGTTAGAATGTATACGGGTCATAGGTTAGTTCCTTTAGACATGACCTGTTACTTAAGAATAGATTCGGTTTCGCTAGATAGAAGCGGTTCAATCAGTTGATCCGTAATTGTCCTCATCATGGTATTCCATGATGGGAGTTAATCACCGCTTTCCATGACGGGTTATCGAAGGAAGGGAGGCAAGACATAAAGGCCACAATGGGTGGTACTTTTCTGAGAAATCATGTGGATGTGGATTGGGATTATCTGCAGATTGTAGCTGCGGATTCGAAAAGACAAGCCCAATCTAATAGAGGAAAGAAGTATCCGGTCTCTATATCAGCTAGTACGGGAACTTCTACAACTAGGGTTGCTCAATTAGAGAGAGAGAACGAGGCGTTGGAACGCCAATTGGCGAAGTTTAAAGGTCTTGGAGGAAGAGATGCATTACATGTGGCTCAGTCATATCCGTTGTGTGATTCGTGTGGCGACTTAGGCCATGTTTGGGAAGATTGCCCGGTGCAGTTCGATACAGCTCACGAGGAAGTTCACGTACTAGCAGAGATTTGATATGAATTCAAACACATATCACCCATGTCTGCGTAATCATCCCAATTTTAGGTACAGTAATACTACTAATCAGTTAAATCCGAATTTTCAGGTACCAAATCAGGGAGTCAGCAATGCCAGAACAGATAGCCTGGTTACAACAATCAAAATTACACTCAAAGGGGCTACCAACAGAGTTCAAGTCAAGGGAGATCGAGTGGTCCAGCTGAGACTTCAAATAATGAGATGATGGAATTGTTGAAACAGATAAAGAAGGATCAAGAGTTACAAGTCAAGGCTTATCAAACTTTAGAGAAACAAGTTGCACAATTGGCGTCTGAAGTAGCTCAAGGAAGATGTAACGCCTCGCTTTTTGGAACTTTCCTCAATTAGAAAGATCACGTGTATTTCTACCTTTGGAAACTTGTATTCATATTATATTCATAAGCCACTCCCAATTTCGCAATTTGAAACCTTGATCATAATGAAATTCATTTTTTATACATACTTGTTACTCGTTCAATCGACGTTTCCTGGACTATCAGCTACCCCCAACTTAACACCTAGTGTGTTCTGTCACCATGTCGTTAACTAATCACTAACTTTTGATCATGTTACAATACTTTTGGGGTGTCCTAAGTAGAGGTGTACAAATTGGTTTTTCCAAAAACCAGTTACGGTTATTAACCGAACCGGTTAAAAAAAGCGAGGAAAAAAACCGGTCATTAAAAAACCGGTTCCGGTTATAACCGGTTTTAAACATGAAAACATGTAACCGGTCGTAACCAATTGTAATCGGTTAAAAAAAGTTTTTTTAATGATTACTAACCGGATTAAAAAACTGGTTAAAAAACCAGTTAAAAAACCGAAAAAATAACAGGTTCTGCAGAAACTTCACAGAATGCTCACAGTTTGTAGTTTTTGCTGTTTTTTCAGCAGATTTTGATGGTTGTTTTTTCAGCATTTTTTTTTTTTGCTATAAATGCAGTTTTTTATACAAAAACTTAACAATGAAAGTATAAAAAGTTAAAACATGATATCATTAAGTCTTGGAATAAACGGATTTACTTAAAAATACAAACGGTAAACGTAACAAAGGAAATACATAAACTTAAAATATTAATCCGCAAGAAGGTCCACTAATATATATTTTTAGTGGGACTACAATAGTAATATATCTTGAGCCTCGTTTAATCTTCTTCGCCCAAACCCGAACTCGAACTATTGCTTAGGAATTCATCTAATTCGACTTCTTTGTCGGTCATTTGGGTTGTCAATTCGGCTTGGACCTCGTCCTCGTACACTTCGCCTTCGTAATCTAATTCTCCCTCGAGTGAGCATATGTGTTGACATCTCTCCGCTGCATCCAAGTAATCTTTCAAGCAAATCGACATATCAACCGCCTTTGGTGTTAGTCGAGTCCTCCTTATTGAAATCACACTACCACTAATAGAAAAAGCACTTTCTGAAGCTACCGTGTAAGCTTGGACCGTTAGTAAATTTCGGGCCATAGTGGCTAAGATCAGAAATTGAACTTCCTTACTTTTCCACCAAGCTAATAAATCAAAAATTTTAAATTCTTACGAAATCATCATTTGTAGAAAGTTCGACCCACCATACCAATCTAGTTCGCTACTACTAGTGTTACCATGTTGCATTTGACTCGACTCATCAAACAATTGGTTATAAACATACAAATCTTGATCTTCCATACTTGAACCTTCGCCGAAAGCGGCATTTCTCATTGACTCATGAATGTGTGACGAGGTTGTACCATATTTTGTAACATAAACATCAAACATTTTTGAAAGTTGATCTTTGAAACAATCTTTTGCAAAGCTTCTCCAAAGTTTGGTTCTTGCGGGGTGTTTAAATTCAACTCATTTGCAATTTTTTCAATCAAAGACCCGGTTCCAAAAATATTAAAGCAAGGGTTTAGAGCGGCGACACAAGTGAAAACCGCAGGTAGTTCTTTAAAATATTTTCTTAGTTTTACCTTCATCGTATCTACCATATCACAATATGGTCTACCTCTCCCCGACAACTCGTTTAATTATAAACACATTTTTAAAAAAAATTGTGAAGTACCAATGAACTTGTTGGATAGTAAACCCCTGATAAAGTCTTTGTTGATGTTTTGAAAACTTGAAGCAATTGTGTAACCGTTTCAATAGTAGCCCAACCCGATAGGTGGTAAGGCGAAACCTTTCTACGACTTGACAAAGTGTTATGGAATTCTATTAAACTTTCTTTTTGCAAAATAGCTTTTGTTGGAAATTTAGATGGTGTGAATGGATATGAATTTAGTGAAATTATAATTTAGTAAAATTATAATTATTTACTAGACTCTTCATATAGGTGATAAACTCTTAAGTAGAGTTTTTATGTCAATTTATTAGTTTTTATTATAGTTTTTGTCTCTAATAAAATCTCTAATAAAGTGAGACTTTTAGTAGAGTTTTATGTCAATTTATTAGTTTTTATTAGAGTTTATTTCTCTAATAAAATCTCTAATAAAGTGAGACTCTTCTCTACCCCATATCTCTTGTATGCAAAGTAGGTTATGTGCCTAAATTGATGAAGCTAATTACAAGTAGAGAATTGAAAGTAGAATTTTAGAGAAAAAATTAGAAGGGTTCTTGGAGATACTTGAAGGCCCATGTGTTGGGTACTTAGAGAGATATGTTGTCTCTATTCGATTTCATCATATGCATATCATTATTTTCCACAAGTTCTAACACTATAATTTTATCCGGTGTAACCTCGGGCGCGTGGCCATCTCCAGCAGTACATATTGCTTCGGCTGTTGTACCCTGGGAGACAGACGCGTCGTCTTTAGTAGAGACGCGAAATCTGTTTTAAGGGAAGTGTGTTGAACACGTGTCACAACCAAAATCGTCAATGTTTTAATGTGTTCTTTGTTGCAGTCAAGGAGTATTTTTCAAGACTCAAGATGATGAATACTCGAGTCTAGGATGCTATCAAATGCGCGTGAAGGACCCACCAGAGATGCGGCTTAAATCAAGATTGGTATATAAAATTATATTTTATATTCTTTTTATTTTGTTATTGCAACCGGTATTGTACTATGATATTTCCTACGAAGAACGAGAGTCTCGTTATTATATATTTTGTAATTATATTTTATAAAAAGTGAACCTAGTTCCTACAACTTTTTCAAACATGGTGCAAATCGAGTTCCATCTATGAACAACGTCCCAATTGGGTCCTAAGCAAATTCGACCCGATTCCTTACACATTTTAATATATTTTGCATGTCTTTGCGTGTGACTATATATATGATGTAACATTTTTTTGAAAGCTTCTTTTTGTGGTTCAATAACCTTTAAACCGTCTTGAACGGCCAAATTTATGATGTGTGCAACACATCGATTATGGGAAAATACCCTCACAAATCAGATTGTATTTTAATTTTAAATGCATTACCGAAACCGTATTGTTTGAGGCGTTATCAAAAGATATTGAAAAAATCTTTTTTTCCAATTTGTATGTTGTAATACATTTGTCGATTGCTTTATATATAACTTCACCGGTGTGAGGGTAATCGAATAATTTAAATAAAATCGTGTGTTTCATCATTTGCCTTGTCGCCGGTTCAATCCAATTGGCGGTGACACAAATATACGAGTCGGGTGAACCGTGCGGTGCGGACCAAACGTCGCTAGTCAAGTTAATAGTGGTTTCTAATTTTTCAAAATAAGAAACTAATTCTAGTTTAGTATTTTTCCACAATCTTAAACAATACCTCCTAAGAGTAGCACGACTTACATGGGTGTATCATGGTTGGTGAGTTCTTTGAACCATCTTTGTGTAGCGTTGGTTGTCGAAATGGTTGAACGACAAACTTTCCTTGATTACAAACTTTACCATTTCCTGCCTAGCCATATCGAAATTGTAGGCTGAGAAACTAACGTCTTCACTTGCCATGGAAGCTTGACCACTAGTGGGTTGTTGTTTCAACGACTTTCAAAATGGGTTTTCGATGTGTTGTTTCAAGGTGGTGTTTGCCCGTACGGTGTAAAAACCATGACAATGATGACAACGCGCTTTTTTCCCGTTGTCCATCTCGCACAAATCGAAATGTGACCAAACTTCAAGGTTGCGCTTCGTTGGAAGAACACGAACTACCGTGTCGGTTGTAGACTCGCCAACATTGACCGAATCATGAGCACTAGAGATTGCCATACTTTTTTAAGAATTATCGAACAAGAAAGTGAGCTTTTTTAAGAGTTTTTGGAGATTAGAGAGTGGTGTGATTGAACCTAAACACCCACCACCCTTTTATACTAGTTAGAGATGGATTTTAGGCACAAAAAAAAAACAAAAAAAAACGGCTAGATTTTGGCCCAAACGGTCATATGACTGTTGCTTCTCGCTAGCACTATTTAACCGATTATAACCAGTTTTTGAACCGGGTTTTTTAGACTTTACTGGTTAACTGGTTTTTATGTATTTCGGTTAATAACCGGTTTTATAACCGGACTGTTCAACGAAATGTAGAACCGGGCCGTAACCGGTCAAAACGGTTACAAAAAAACCTGTTTCTAAAAAAGCGGTTTTGGTTTTTTTACTGGTTTAGGTTGAATAGCCAGTTTTTTGTACATCTCTAGTCCTAAGATCCCTAAAATCTTTCTAAGATCCCTATGACACCCCCAAAAGTATAGTAACAAGATCAAAAGTTGGCGATCAGTTAACGACGTGGTGACAAAACACACTAAGTGTTAAGTTGGGGGTAACGGACGTTAAAGTGATAGTTGAAGATGGAAACGGCCAATAGCCAATAGTTAGAGGTGATAAAATCCAATAACGCTTTTATATATAATATACTTTTTTATTTAACATTTTAGTTAAACCACAATATAAGATGAATTAGTTAAACCTCATTCTTTACATGATTATGGTATGTTATACACTTTTTAGTTAACGCCGGTAGTCCAATTTCTTTCATCATGTCAGTCGCACGTTCTAGTTTCATTCATCGTTAGGGTGAAGGGAGTACTTAGCTATTTGGAATAGGTAAACTCCTCATTCACCCAATAAAACAGTGGCACGTCAATTCACCAAAATTGTTTACCTAATACTCAAAAACGTTAGCGGTGGTTTACCTAATAGGGTTTAGGTAAACTATTTAAAAAAATGTATGATTGGTTGAGAAGAAATAGACCCCACCACACACCCTCTCTCCCCCTCTCACCGAGTCGATAAAGGTTCACCGATGTCACACCCCGATATTTCCATGTATTACCGGTGGGGAGTATCGTGACGTAGTTGATATCATCATAGTCAAATAAACACAGTTCAATGCACAGCGGAAGTCTAAAGTAATAATATTATAAAACGATTCGAAAGTAACATAAAGTATTACAAAACGGATTGCAAGATGGATCCACAGGCGGATCAAAACTAAAGAAGTATTGTTCAACAGACTTAAAGTGATAAAAGCTTGCAAGACTCTTTATTTATTCACTCAGGAGTTCCAGCCTATTACGCTTAGTACATGCACTTAACCTTTTTGAAAATACGTCAGTTTACACTGGTAAATACAATTAACTGACTCTTTTGAAAAGTGTTTATAAAATTGGTTTGAATGCACGAGGCGTAAAATCTTTTATAACTTGGGACAATTATTTAAAAATAATCTTGTATACAGTTTTACATGTTTGTCGTCCGTCAGGGCCGGTTAGAAGAGCCGGACAAGATTAACAGACACACCACAAGTATAATGCCCACAAGGAAATTCCTTATTGTGGGATACCATTTATACATACGCAACTGTCAGGTGTATGCCTACACCCCGTGCTTAAGCCGTGGCCATTTCAATGAATGAGCCGAGGATATCCAGGACATGGTCATTAACCCCCCAAAGGCATTGCACCAAACAAAACAGATTAAAACAGGTTATGTAAATATATTAATCACAATCCTATTTAAATAACTACATACCTGACCAAGCGGTATTATTATAATACCGTATCCCAAGTCCGTATAACGGAAAATAAGTTAAAAGTATTTACCTGAGCAAAATAAAAATTTATCTCAGCCGTATAACAATCAGCAAGTGCAAATATCTTTTACTGGGCTCCTAAACTGGAACGAAGGTTTTAATAACCTATTAGATTCCTAACGGGTCTTATTTCAGCTTTTACTTAGACCGGTTAGTTTTAAGGAAATGAATACGGTTCAAAACGCAAGATTAAGCGAAGACCGGATTAGAATGTGATTTAGACCCGACAAGTATGAAAACTTGTATAATATGGGTAAACTAAACACATTCTGGATTTTGAAGTGAAAATGATAAGGTTTGACCCGTTTCGGCTAATTTATGCAAACTAGTTACATAAACCGAACCGCACGCGAAAATGCATAACGGGTAACCAAATAAGTCATGTACAGGTTTCACAAGTTAATATGCCTTAAATATGTTGTGATATCAGTAGGATACCTTCCATTATGCCCTAAACGGATTTAAAATCAATTTAAGCCACGTAGGGGTATTTTGGTCATTTTAAAGATTATAAAAGAGGTTAAATGACAATCTGAGATTCTGGTCTAAAATGATCAGTAAAAATATTTATTTTTGCAAGTTATATCACTAAGATATTGTATATATGTGAAATTTATTATTTAAAGCCAAACTATGCACCGTAGGGGCATTTTGGTCATTTCACATAAGCTTTAAGGGTCAAATTTGTAAATCTGAGTTTAAAACTTTTACTTACTATTAAAGTATAAAAATTTCCTTAAAATATCAGTAGGTAATAAGCCTTATGTGTCAAAAATATTTTTAACGCATACTATGCGTTTAAAAAAGCGTAAAAGTCGGTATTTAGCGATTTTCGGGTTATATAAGGAAATCTGAGTTGTTGATCAGTTTCTAAAACTTAATATATTTTATTCAAAATATGAAATCAGTAGAAAAAGGTTTGGTATCAAAATGTTATGTAAAACTCATTTTATTAACAAAAAGGGCATAACTGACAATTACCGAGTCAACGCAAGAACTCTATGTTATGATCAGTTTAAAAATTTATAAAAATTTCCAAAAATCCCTAAATATTATATTATATCAGTAGGTATAAAGTTTGGTGTCAAAATTTGGGTTTAAGTAGGTTTTATGCCGAAAATGCCGTTTAATTAATAAAAAGCTTTCAATTTACGATATTGAGCATAACTCCTAATTTAGACCTCAAACTGATGTCAATTTTTTAGGACATGTTTATAAATCAGTAATAAAGTTTTTGTCCTCTCACATTTTCAAAAATCTCGTTTTAATATCAAAAGGGCATAATGGTCAACTTTTAAGCATTAACGGAAACATGCAATGAACTAGGATTTCTATGGAACCAAGTTGTATAACCTCATAGGGTTATACTAACCTATAACATGGTCCTAAAGGAACCCTAAGGCATATCTAAACTAAGCTAATTCGGGTCAGAACTGAAAGTCAAAGCAAAAGTCTACTTTTGCGACTTTCGGTTCTGAACCGAGCCTAAACTCAGAATTGTCGGGTTGAACATGCCTAGACATGTTCTTATATCATTTACCAAGTTATTTTAATGTTAAAACATGTTCCATAACCCCTGCATTACTAGTTATGAATTTATTTGTAAAACTAGCTTCTGCCTCGAATTTCAGAGGTTTACGCCTTTTATCTGCGTAGCTTTTCTGCCTATCCATGGCAGCTTTGAGACGATCGCGTATCTACACAATCTTATATGTCGTCTCCAGGACTATATCAGGTCCTGTTAGTTGGACATCTCCAACTTCCGCCCAACAAACTGGCGTCCTACACTTTCTTCCGTACAAAGCTTCGAAAGGTGCAGCTTGAATACTCGAATGATAGCTATTATTATACAAAAATTCTATCAACGGAAGATGATCATCCCAACTTCCTCCTAAATCAATAACACAAGCTCTTAGCATATCCTCCATCGTTTGAATTGTATGTTCGCTTTGCCTATCCGTCTGAGGATGATATGCAGTGCTGACGTTTAATCGAGTGCCCAATGATTGCTGAAAGATTTTCCAAAAGTGAGACGTGTATCTAGTATCCCTATCGGAGATAATAGATACCGGCACTCCGTGGAGAGATACAATCTCATCCACGTACAGCTGAGCTAACTTATCTGAGCTGTGTGTTTCCTTAATAGGTAAGAAGTGGGCTGACTTGGTCAGTCTATCTAATATAACCAAAATAGTATCATTCCCACGCTTTGTCCTTGGTAACTTAGTGATAAAATCCATGGTTACCATTTCCCACTTCCAGGTGGGAAGTTCAGGCTGTTGCAGCAAACTTGACGGCTTCTGGTGTTCAGCTTTAACTTGAGCACACGTCAGACATTTGGCCACATAAGTGGCTATAGATTTCTTCAAACCTATCCACCAATAATTTGCCTTTAAATCCTGGTACATCTTATCACAGCCAGGATGAACAGAATATCTGGAGCTATAGGCTTCTTGAAGAATCACATCTCTAAGTCCTCCATAAATTGGAACCCATATTCGTCCATTCAATCTTAGGATTCCATCCTTTCCATACGACAATTGCTCAGCAGTTACTCCCAACTTTTCATTAGGATAGTTAGCTTCTAATACAGCTTCCTTTTAAGCGGCTAACAGTCTTTCATTCAAGCTATTCTTTAATTCAATGCTCTTGGCATTGATTCTAATGGGCTTAACCCTTTCCTTCCTGCTTAAAGCGTCAGCGACTACATTCGCTTTGCCTGGATGATATCGGATTTCACAATCATAGTCATTTAATGTATCCATCCATCGACGTTGTCTCATGTTCAGATCCTTCTGGTTAAACAGATGCTGAAGGCTCTTATGATCAGAATAGATCACACATTTGGTACCATAAAGGTAATGCCTCCATAGCTTTAGTGCAAATACAACGGCACCCAACTCCAAATCGTGGGTGGTGTAATTCTTTTCGTGCACCTTTAATTGTCGGGAAGCATATGCAATAACTTTGCCCTTCTGCATAAGCACACATCCCATGCCAGTGTGCGATGCGTCGCAGTAGACCACAAATTCTTCAATCCCTTCAGGCAATGTCAACACAGGAGCATTGCTCAACTTTTGTTTAAGAATATCAAAGGATTCTTGCTGCTTGGGACCCCAGTCAAACTTGACATTCTTGCGGGTCAGCGATGTCAGAGGTGCGGCAATCCTTGAAAAGTTCTCAATAAAACGTCTGTAATATCCTGCCAGACCCAAGAAGCTGCGTATCTCTGTAGGAGTCTTGGGCTCTTGCCAATTCATAATTGCCTCAATCTTAGCGGGATCCACCTGGATACCACGCTCGCTAACCACGTGTCCAAGAAATTGGACTTCACGAAGCCAAAACTCACATTTTGAAAACTTGGCGTAAAGCTTCTCTTGCTGAAGAAGTTCAAAGAATACATCGAAGGTGCTTCTCATGATCGGCTTGATTCTTCGAGTAAATAAGTATGTCATCTATAAAAACAATGACAAACTTGTCCAAGTATGGCTTGCAAACGCGATTCATGAGATCCATGAACGCTGCTGGTGCATTAGTGAGCCCAAAAGGCATCACTAAGAGCTCGTAATGACCATAGCGAGTTCTAAATGCAGTCTTATGCACATCTTCATCTCTAACCTTCAGTTGGTGATAACCTGACCTTAGATCGATCTTTGAAAAATAACTTGCTCCTTGAAGCTGATCAAAAAGATCATCGATCCTGGTAACAGATATCTATTCTTGATTGTAACCTTGTTTAGCTCGCGATAATCGATGCATAGACGCATCGACCAATCCTTTTTCTTCACAAACAGTATCGGTGCTCCCCAAGAGGACGAGCTAGGTCGAATAAAACCTTTTGCCAACAAATCATCTAACTGAGTCCTCAATTCCTTCATCTCAGTAGGTGCCAACCGGTAGGGTGCTCTTGCTACTGGTGCTGCTCCAGGAATGATATCAATTCTGAACTCCACTTGCCTATCTGGGGGTAAACCAGGTAGTTCTTCAGGGAATATGTCTGGATATTCAGAAATGATAGGGATATCTTCGATCTTGGGCTTTGGTTCATCAATAGTCACCTGTGCCATATAAATGACACAACCTTTCTTCATACATCTCAAAGCCTTAAGCAAGGACACTTGCTTAGGTAATCCGTACTGAGTATCTCCTTGAATTGTTAACGGCTCACCATAAGGAGTCTTAATAACCACTTGCTTTTTATCACAAACAATCTGAGCTTGGTTAGAAGATAACCAATCCATGCCTATTACTATGTCGAAGCCCGCCAATTTCAAAGGAAGCAAGACAGTGGAAAAGAGTGGTTCCTAATGGATATAAAACATCCATCTAACACGGTTGAAGCAGTTTCTATAGTACCATCAGCCAATTCTACTTCATATTTTATGATTAGGGTTCTAACAGGCAGATTTAATAACTTACAAAATTTATTATCCACAAACGACTTATCTGCACCCGAATCAAACAATACCCTTGCATAAACATCATTGATAAGAAAGGAACCTGTTATCACATTGTCATTCTGAATGGCCTCCTGAGCATTCATTTGAAAGACCCGTGCATTGGTCTTTTTACCTTCTTCACGTTTCTTCGCATACTTTGGGCAGTTAGTCTTGATATGCCATTTCTCGTTGCAACCATAACAGGTTGCGTCCTTCAAATTCTTGCAATCCAAAGTCTTATGTTCTTTGGACTTGCAGATCCCACATCCAATAGGCTTTGATTGCGACTGCGACTTCGATTCAAACCTGCATTTTCCAAAACGACGCTTCTGGCAGGTTTTGCATTTAGGCTTCTCATCTGTTTGCTGGTTACCCTTGTTAGACCCAGAATTCTTCTTGTGGTCTGAGTTCCCCCTATGTTTCTTATCAGAACGACGTGAGTTCTCATCCTCACGTTTCCTTTTTCCTTCATCGGAACTCTTAAGCGATCTCTGCCTAACCGCATCGAGAGTAAGGGATAACGACAAATCAGCCACTAACCTAAAAGTAGTAGGTCTTGATGCTTTTACACTTGCCTTGATTTCTGGGGCTAGTCCCCCAATAAAATGAGCTATGCGTTTTGGTTCCGGTGTAACCAAGTATGGAACCAATCGAGACATGGTATTGAAACTGGTAAGGTATGCCTGACAGTCTAAGTTTTTCATGACTAATGTTAGTGCAGTATGTCTATCGCCTCCGTCATCTCAAGACCGTAGCAGAAACAGTTTAATTCTAGCCTTATATTGTTATAATTAGATAGAAAAGGCAAGGTGGCAATATTGTAAATAAGGAGAATCTCCTTATATCCTTGGCCTATAAATAGGAACCTAAGGTGTTAGGTTTAGGACTTTTGACACTTTTGCTATTTGGAGACTTGAAGACCTCTAGATCTAGAGAGAGAACCTAGAGAGAGAAAGTGCTCCGCGTGATTCAGGTGCTTTGTGATTAAAAGGTGCTGTGATTCGAGAAGTTCATATCATGGCTGAAGAGTTCTACAACACGTTCTACAACGCGTTTACATCCGAATCGTCTGAGACATCAACCGTCACACCCAAATCAATAACAAAATCAATTAACGACAATATTAAACATGATAATTTCTATGGAACTTATTCGAAACTACCTAAGCTTGAGAAGATAGAGGATTACACTTGGTGGAAAGAAAGATTCCTGAACTGGGCCAAAGCATACGCTCACGAGAGTTGGTTCTGCTTAGAGTTTGGATACAGTCGACCGATCAATGACAAGAATGAAGAGACCCCTCTCAATGATTTTTCCGATGACGATAAAAGGAAATTCTCATATGAACAGAAGATGATCGCTTTGATTCAACAATCTATCCAAGATGATATATTTTATTTGTTAAATCATGATGGGTCATCAAAATCGGTTTGGGAAGCTTTACGGGTGAAAGCTGAGGGGGGTAAACAAATCAAGAAAAACAAAATCGCTTTACTAAAAAAGGAATTTGATTTGTTTGATAGTTTGAAAGGAGAGTCAGTGAGGCAAATGATTGAACGCTTTTGTCATTTAAAAATTGAACTCGAAAGGTTTGAGATTGTGAAAACGAGAGAGGAAATAATCGATAAAATCATAGAAGCGTTACCACGAGCTGATCAGTGGCAAACGTTTGTGTTCATTTTGAAAAATGATGTGTTATATGATACAATTTCTCTTGATGTCTTGATAGAAAAAATTGAAAGTCATGATCTTGAGCTACAAAAGCAAAGCAAGATGAGCGGTTCTTCACATCATCAGAATGTCGGTCTTTACTACAAGGGCAATGTACCTTCGGTGAAAGTTGGTGAATCACCAAAGACCGGATTCAGCGTTGAAAAGACGAAAGAACCACAAACAAGCTCGTCAAGCTACAATCCAGGATACCATTCATCTTCTTAAAAAGCAAGTTCTGAAGAATCTGAAGAAGTTCTTTGCAACATCGCTCTTAAACTAAAGAATTCCCCGGCTTTGAGCATCAATGCAGCAAAACAACAAATGAGTTTTCTGGCATCTGTGTTGGAGTCCTACGAAGGTCTAGTATCTGGAAAAATTGGAAACTCAGAGCTGACAAAGGAAGACTACGACCAGATCGACCCAGCAGAAATGGAACTCATTGACATACGCTGGTGTCTAGCAAGTTGCATTCGAAGAGCTCAGAGGTATATGGAGATTACTGGGAAGCAGTCAATAGGTGGTCCGTCAACAAAGCTAGGATTCGACAAATCCAAAGTGACCTGCTTCAGATGTAAGCAAAAAGGTCATTTCAAAAGAGAATGCAAAAACTCTGAAGTTGACGAAACTGAGAAACCTTTCAATGATGATTATTACCGAAAGGCGATTTACCACCGTAGCAAAGAAGAGCCGAAAATGATCGAAAATAATCCCAAAGAGAACTCAAGAGCATGTGCAATAATCCATGATGATGAAGGGTATGATTGGAGTGAGATTCTTCCAAAAGAAGATCGTGTTGATAATCCTATCACAGCTCATGGCAGAACTATATCAAAGAGCAAACATCATGTTTTAGTTGCTGAAATCAAGGAGAGAACCCGAGAAGAGATTTTGAAAGAAAAAACCTAAAGAGAAAGATTCATTGTTGGATGCAGAATGGAGAAAATGTAGGAAGAGTATGAAAATGCTGTTAGAAACAAAAGATGGGACAAGAACCGAGAATGCTATGTCAACAGAGAAGGTGAACCTGTTGTTCCCAGGAGAGATATAGTTCATGATGATGTTCTTCTAGTAATTCCTCTATCCGGCGAATTTTATTCAAAACGTGAAAAAGACAAGAATTATGAGAAAAAGCTGAATAAAATTATCAGAGATGCGATGACATCAAGTCTGAGAAAGAGGGATGAAGAAAGAATGAAGAAGAATGTTGAGAATTTGATTGATGATCTGAAGAAGGTTGCTGAGGAAGTCAAAGTTGAAGCTAAGAAAGTTGAAGAAGTTGTGAAAGAAGCTGTTACTGAAGAACAGCAGGTTGGTGAAGAAGAGATGAAGAAGAAAGAAGAAGTAGAAGAAGTGAAGATTGAAAGTTCGATTGAAGATGATGGTGTTGGTGATTGTGAAGTACAGAAGAAGTGTGAAGTTGATCAGGCACAGACGGAAGCGAAAGCCGAAGTGCCAATCACTGAGGTAAATTCTGATTCTGAAATCGTAATAAAAATCGTTGAACAGTGCAAGAAATGCATGGAACCATGCAGTGCTTGTACTGAAAAGATGAAAAATTCAAAACAAGAAATCTAGAGTTTAATAAAATTGAAGAAGTTTTCAAAAATAAATGCAAAGAAATGTTAGAAAACGAAAAGGTTTTGAAAGATAATGATGAAAAGATTTCAGAAAAATGTAAAAATTTAGAAAAAGAAAATGAAAATTTAAAAGAAAAGGTTTCAAAAATGACAGATGAATGTTTTCAAAAAGAGAATGCTTTTCAAGAGATGAAAAAGGAATATGATTCAATAAAATTGGCTTATCACATTACAAAAGAGTCATATGAAAATGTGAAAAGTCAAATGAAACTTGTTCAATCCAGATTGAAATACTGTTCTGAAACAACTGATACGCTTAAGCGACAGTATTCAATAAAGCGACAAGTTGTCAATTCTTACATTGAGGATGTTGCTAAGCTAAAGCTTCAAATAGCTGATTTAGAACAGGATAACAACAAGTTACATAGTTATCATGCATCATCATATGTGCTTGAAAGAATTTTCAATCTAAAACCGGATGGTAAAGATTCTGAGCAAAACAAGAAAGGTATTGGCTCAGAGTTTCATCAAGTTCCACCACCGGAAAAGTTCGCATTTTATGATGATGAGAAGGTCGAAAAAGCTTTCAACATGGTCGATCAATTGCCAGATAACATTGACGTAACCTATTCCAAATCTGATGATTCAAGTGATTCAGAGGTGGTAGGTAAGGTCGTTAAAAGTGTGTTGAAAGAAGAGTCGGTTGAAAAAGGTAAATCTGAATCACAGGATGGAAATGAAGGTAGTTTTCATAAAGAATATCTGAAAAACTCAAAATCTGAAAAAAATTTGAATGATGATTCAAAAGGATTGGTTTATACCATGATTGGATCGGACAAATTATTCTTAGATGTTGTATTCCCGATTCAGAATGTGATTTCAGAAAAGGTTGATAAAGTTTTCAAAATGGTTGAGATTGAAAAGTCTGAGATTCCTAAGTTTGCTGGAAAATGTCACAAAACTTTTTATAACAAACCTGATTACAAGAAGAAAAACATGAAGGCTGGGTTGGGTTATAAGAAGAAACAAAGATGGAATAAAAATGAAAAGCCAAATTATCAGGCAAAAATGAATTTTGTTCACGGAACAAGTTCTGAAGAAGAGAAAGAACTCCAATTTAGACAACAGTCTAATGAAGAGTTCTATGCTCAAAAGAAAAAGCAACAACCACAGGTCAAAGATGTCTCAAAGAGAACATGTTTTAAATGTGATCAAACAGGACATCTTGCACGCAAGTGTCCAAATCTGAAACCTGTTGATGTTGAGACGAAAAAGAAATCTGATGTTGTGAATCAGAAGTTAACCAAGTTTGATTCAAAGCAAACTTGGAAGCCGAAAATGTCAAAGGCTGATTCACAACAAACATTGAAAACAGTGACGTCCAGACTTAGAACAACACAAAGTTAGAAAACAATTGTTGATGCAGTAAAACCAAACCAGTTTTGGAAACCAAAAGTTGTTGTTCAAAATCAAAATGTTCAAAAGGAGTCACATTTTTACAAACGATGTACTCCTAAAGGTCAAACATGGAGTGTTAAGAAACAAGTGACTTCGGTAAATGAAGAAAAAGTTGAAGTCAAAATTGAAAAAGTCTTTGAACAAAATGACAAAGATTTTCCAAAGTTAAATGATGCATATTGTGTTGAAATGCCTAAGGTCAAACAGACCTGGGCTAAATTGTTCAAATAATTCAATTGTTGAATGTGCAGGTGCTTCCGAAGAAAACTGTATGTCAAGAGGAGTGTCGGAGCAGCCTGGCACGAGAGGAGGAGGCTGCTAATCCCTGCAACTGAGAAACAGGGAGTTTATTTCTGTATATAAATAAACCATATTTTTAAAACCCTAAAAACTGAAAAATTTAAAAACCAAAAATATGTTTTTATTTTGTCAAAAATTTGAAAAATCAAAAATATGTTTGTTTTTAAATTTGTTAAAAATAAAAAAAAAATTCAAAAAAATATGTTACTTGAATACGCCGAAACCCTCACGGCTGAACAAACATGATTAATTTCACAAGATTGAAAAACGGTTTTCAAACTGTAAAATATCAATGTGTTGTAAATCATGGGGGTACATTTGCAGAAAATATAATGTGCTGCAAAAACAGTGCACGAAAAGCAGAAAATGGATGGCGAGACAATGCTAACTACATCGGTTTGTCAAATTTTCTTTAAATGTTTTTGCATTTTATGGGGAGTAAGAAATTTTCATAAAATTTGAAAAAGCCAAAAACATGATAAAATTCAAAATGAGTTTTTGTGTAAAAAGAGGAAATGATAGTACATCAGTAGACAATTACAGTACGCTAAAGAAATGGAATGTTAAATGTGATAAACGGTCTCACTGATGATGTGCCAGTAGATTTTTACACGCTTAGTAGATTGTTTTCGAGATATAAATCTAAATATCATACTTACTTATCTCGTGGGGAACATCTCTCGGATATATGGGTAACCCCCGAAATCTTGTTTGAAAGACCCCTCTTTCTGAGATACTAGGTCTTTATGCTTAGTGATATCTGGGGTATTATCCCGGGACTTCTGATTTTGCGGAAGCAATGGCCTAGTCCCCGTATAATACTTTTCGTTTGCTTGAAATATAGCACCACCCTCAGCATAAAAAATGATGAAACATTGAAAAATGCTAATCATGTGCTGTTGAAGAAAAGATTCTCTAAAGGGAACACACCTAAAGTCGAAGCCATCATCTCTCTGATTTTGCGGAAGCAATAGCCTGAGCTCTCATGGCCCTCGCATTTAACCCTTTACAGATATCATCTAGGTATACTCACCTATAAGACTGAATATTGGGATCTGGATACGGGAGTATATTCTGAGGTGGGACACGCGAATAAGTTAAGTCCTTAAAACACTAATCTCGTATCTCGAATCAGTTGAACTTTGTGTGAAAATTTAAGTGGATCAGTATACTGACAATCTAAGTGAATCGTTTAGAACTTAAAGTGTTTAAAGCTCAACGGTACTAGTGATTTGTCATAAACTGATATGATCCTCTGACGCGAACTCAAACAAAAATATTGTCTGTAAATATGTTTGTAAATATTTCTTTACTGCTTTATGTTTCAAAAAAATACAAAAAGATTTTGATTTCTGCTTTATTTTCGACAACCGATGTCTGAAAGCTGAGTTTCAAAATCTAAGTATGCTGATCATGTTTCTGAAAATAAACAAGTTCATTAATTTGAAACTTGAAGTTTTAATCAAAAATCAAAAACAGTTTGTGAAGTCTCCAAGGTCATTAATTTGGACTTGGATGATTAACTGTGAGGGATTTGGATGCTTATATTGTTAAAATCCATTGAATAGAGCCAGTTTCCGATCATGTTCACTGAAACTGCCAAATCTTTAAAGATTGTTGATAGAGAGAGAGAGAATCAAGTATTCCTGGATATATTCATATTATTATATCTTAGAGCCAGGATCTTGATTTAGAAAGTTTAATCGAACCAGGTCACGATTCCTGGAAAACCGAAAATGCTTTCATTGTTAAAATTTTAGCTTATGCTGAGAGAGCCAGGGTTTTCAGTCCTGGATGATCAAAATGTTTTCACTTATAAATGTTTGAGGATTGCAGATGCTATACCAGACTACGATCCCGACAGCCGAGTCTAAGGGGGAGTCTAAAGACGAGCTCAACGCAAGGGGAAGCGTGCAAGGAGCCAGGTATCTTTCCCGGAAGAACTTGTAACCGGAAAGCCAGGTGTCGATCCCAAAGCACGGAAGCTTGACGAAAGGGGGAGCCTGAAGAGTCTACCGAAAGGAAGAAGCTGAAGCTGAAGACAGATCCACGGGGATTCTGTTCAAGCAAGAAGGAGTCTTCGTTGCTGAAAACGTGTTAAAGCTTCAAGAAGATTCAGTGAGAGAGAGAAATACCAGAAGCTACGAGTCTGACTAAATGTTTGAGTTTGACTGCGGCAATATCCAAGGGGGAGTCTGTTAGTGCAGTATGTCTATCGCCTCCGTCATCTCAAGTCGTAGCTGAAACAATTTAATTCTAGCCTTATATTGTAATACTTAGGGAAAAGGCAAGGTGGCATTTATGTAATTAATGAGAAATCTCATTAAGTCCCTTGGCCTATAAATAGGACTCTTAGGGTTAGAGTTTAGAACCTTTGCAACCTTTGCCATTTTGGAGACTTGGTGAGCTCTAGATCTAGAGAGAGAAGCTAGAGAGAGATAGTGCTCCACGTGATTCAGGTGCTTTGTACGATTTCAGATATGTCAATAGAATCACTGATTATATTACGTTCTCGTGTGTACGGTCACGTTCGTGTACGGATTCCGCACGTCACACGTTCGGTTCGCAACCGTTTCGGAGTCAAAACCGGTCCTAACAACTAAGGTCATGAAGTCAGTCTCAATTTTCTCAACCTCATGTTGAGGACAGAAATTTTCCTTGATTAAAGCAACAAACTGATCCCAAGTCAGATTATATAACGGGATCTTCCCATTAGCTTGGATCAATGACCTCCACTAAGCTAGAGCTTCTCCTTTAAATGATTGTGACACAAACTTCACAATATCTTGATCTGCACAACCACTAATATCAACCATAGTGTCCATCTCATCGAGCCAGGTCATACAATCGATGGCTCCTTTCTCCCCTGTGAAGTCTCTAGGCTTGCAGGAGACAAAATATTTATAAGAACAGGTTTTGACCCGAGGCTCCTGATTGAGCACAACCTGTCTAGACGGAACACTCCTCTGATTCGAAGAATGATGAGATTCGCTCTTGCGAGCTGTATGAGTCTTGGAGGGTGTTTTTGAGTGTGGTACAGACTGAGTTCTGACGTGAGTTCCACTCGATTCATTAAACTGTTTGTCAAGAGCTCGAGTAACGAAATTATCTATTAATGCCTGCAATTCCGCACCCGCTACATTAACTCTGGTAGTATTGTGATTCTCTCTCGGGTGACTGTTGACTTCATCTGATCCAGCCATGTAGCTTGATTGCTACATAAAATATTGACAAAGATTTATTCAGAAGTCAATTATGGAATTGTCATTTATGGCAATTCCATTAACCATGGTAACTATAAACCATATTGGTTAATTTAATTTATTTAAATTTTTATTATATTTTATCCCAGTTATAAACTATTAAGGATAATAGGGTGGCATACAAAAGGCCTAGTCACAAGGACAATTTTAATTCATAAGCCATGATTTTATAGAATCAAGGCATTTAGGTTTGAACATAGTTCATTACGTTTTATTGACAGAGAGTTGTAGACTACAACTGTCTTTTCGTTTCAGAGGACAACAAACATGGCCCGTAGGCACTTCATCACAAATGGATGTTTTAAATAATAAATAGAGAAAAGGAATTGGAAGAATCCAATATAAGGATGACTTATGTGATTTTATCAAATCACATTTGCCAGGAGTGTTAACATGTTTTCAGATGTTAACAAGGATTTGAATCTTAAAAAGGGACTACCATCATGGCTCTGCTTTAAAATGACACATGGGCTAGGTTTTGCCTTTAAGACTTTGTTTAATATATAATGGCAGATCATTTACAAAAAGGAATGATATTTTGATTTATTTCATATATTATATTCATATATAATGATAAAAATGAAATTTAAATAAAACATTCCAATAATATTTTTAAAAGGAGTACATAATTGCCCTAAACGGGACTTGAAAGAAATAACATTGTCCACGAAGGGACTAAAAGATAAATATGTCCTTATAAGGACTACTAAAGAAATGAAATCAACAAAAGTAGTTTCTTCTTCACTTTATTCCTGAAAGTCTCCTCCTTGGTTCACTTTGTGCGGTATGGTACTGAAGGTTTTGGCAGGTGGTCGAATTCTTCCACTTTAGGAACCTTAGCAGAAGTGGAATCCAAAAATTCTATGGTTAACAAATAATATGGATCACGGATATGGTCAGGGCAGGTATAATCCAAATTTGGGATTCCAAGACTTGGAGGTAAGAAATATGGATCATTTGGGTCCATAGGTATCATCCTTGGAGTGGGAGCCTCGGGGACTGCTGGTATGGACTCCTCCAATGTTGGCTTCTCATTCGAAATTTCAAAAGTCTTAGGTAAGGAATCTGGAATATGGTTAATGGTTTCAGCGGGTTTTTGGGAATGGGTCCAAAAAGATCCTTCCTCCATACTGGTCGTACGCTTATTCGAGCTGCGGTATGAAGTTTAACATTCTTTGGCTTCGAGTTTGGAGAGCTTCCACCAATGGCAGCTTTACTCGGCGACATGCTCCTGAAATACACAAATATCGAAAACAATGTATACTTATTAAGGATGAGATTATTCCTAGTTCACGTCTAGACTCGGAAGTCGAGGAATCTGCAACTGTGTCATTGAGATTAAACATAAAAGGCTAGTGTTTAATTCACTCATTTTTGGCTCTGATACCAACCTGTCACACCCCGATATTTCCACGTATTACCGGTGGGGAGTATCGTGACGTAGCTGATATCATCATAGTCAAATAATCACAGTTCAATGCACAGCGGAAGTCTAAAGTAATAATATTACAAACCGATTCGAAAGTAACATAAAGTATTACAAAACGGATTGCAAGATGGATCCACAGGCGGATCAAAACTAAAGAAGTATTGTTCAACAGACTTAAAGTGATAAAAGCTTGCAAGACTCTTTATTTATTCACTCAGGAGTTCCAGCCTATTACGCTTAGTACCTGCACTTAACCTTTTTGAAAATACGTCAGTTTACACTGGTAAATACAATTAACTGACTCTTTTGAAAAGTGTTTATAAAATTGGTTTGGATGCACGAGGCATAAAATCTTTTATAACTTGGGACAATTATTTAAAAATAATCTTGTATACAGTTTTACATGTTTGTCGTCCGTCAGGGCCGGTCAGAAGAGCCGAACAAGATTAACTGACACACCACAAGTATAATGCCCACAAGGAAATTCCTTATTGTAGGATACCGTTTATACATACGCAACTGTCAGGTGTATGCCTACACCCCGTGCTTAAGCCGTGGCCATTTCAATGAATGAGCCGAGGATATCCAGGACATGGTCATTAACCCCCCAAAGGCATTGCACCAAACAAAACAGATTAAAACAGGTTATGTAAATATATTAATCACAATCCGATTTAAATAACTACATACCCGACCAAGCGGTATTATTATAATACCGTATCCCAAGCCCGTATAACGGAAAATAAGTTAAAAGTATTTACCTGAGCAAAATACAAATTTATCTCAGCCGTATAACAATCAGCAAGTGCAAATATCTTTTACTGGGCTCCTAAATCTGGAACGAAGGTTTTAATAACCTATTAGATTCCTAACGGGTCTTATTTAAGCTTTAACTTAGACCGGTTAGTTTTAAGGAAAGGAATACGGTTCAAAACGCAAGATTAAGCGAAGACCGGATTAGAATGTGATTTAGACCCGACAAGTATGAAAACTTGTATAATATGGGTAAACTAAACACATTCTGGATTTTGAAGTGAAAATGATAAGGTTTGATCCGTTTCGGCTAATTTATGCAAACTAGTTACATAAACCGAACCGCACGCGAAAATGCATAACGGGTAACCAAATAAGTCATGTACAGGTTTCACTAGTTAATATGCCTTAAATATGTTGTGATATCAGTAGGATACCTTCCATTATGCCCTAAACTGATTTAAAATCAATTTAAGCCACGTAGGGGTATTTTGGTCATTTTAAAGATTATAAAAGAGGTTAAATGACAATCTGAGATTCTGGTCTAAAATGATCAGTAAAAATATTTATTTTTGCAAGTTATATCACTAAGATATTGTATATATGTGAAATTTATTATTTAAAGCCAAACTATGCACCGTAGGGGCATTTTGGTCATTTCACATAAGCTTTAAGGGTCAAATTTGTAAATCTGAGTTTAAAACTTTTACTTACTATTAAAGTATAAAAATTTCCTTAAAATATCAGTAGGTAATAAGTCTTATGTGTCAAAAATAGTTTTAACCCATACTATGCGTTTAAAAAAAGCGTAAAAGGCGGTATTTAGCGATTTTCGGGTTATATAAGGAAATCTGTGTTTTTGATCAGTTTCTAAAACTTAATATATTTTATTAACATATGAAATCAGTAGAAAAAGGTTTGGTATCAAAATGTTATGTAAAATTCATTTTATTAACAAAAAGGGCATAACCGACAATTACCGAGTCAACGCAAGAACTCTATGTTATGATCAGTTTAAAAAATTTTAAAAATTTCAAAAATCCCTAAATATTATATTATATCAGTAGGTATAAAGTTTGGTGTCAAAATTTGGGTTTAAATAGGTTTTATGCCGAAAATACCGTTTAATTAATAAAAAGCTTTCAATTTACGATATTGAGCATAACTCCTAATTTAGACCTCAAACTGATGTCAAAATTTTAGGACATGTTTATAAATCAGTAATAAAGGTTTTTGTCCTCTCACATTTTCAAAAATCTCGTTTTAATATCAAAAGGGCATAATGGTCAACTTTTAAGCATTAACGGAAACATGCAATGAACTAGGATTTCTATGGAACCAAGTTGTATAACCTCGGAGGGTTATACTAACCTATAACATGGTCCTAAAGGAACCCTAAGGCATATCTAAACTAAGCTAATTCGGTTCAGAACTGAAAGTCAAAGCAAAAGTCTACTTTTGCGACTTTCGGTTCCGAACTGAGCCTAAACTCAGAATTGTCGGGTTGAACATGCCTAGACGTGTTCTTATATCATTTACCAAGTTATTTTAATGTTAAAACATGTTCCATAACCTTTGCATTACTAGTTATGAATTTATTTGTAAAAATAGTTTCTGTTGACTTTTTAATAACAAGTTTGACCCGACAATTGACCAAGTTAGAGTGAGAATAAGTAGGTGCCTTTTTAAGGGTTTATTACCTACATAATTACCAACTCATAGCCACTTTCAATTCGAATAATGGCTGGACCATTAATGATTAATCACTAAGTCAAAGCTTAATTACGATGGCTTTGACTTTTGGCCATTAAACTAATAAAACTTGAACTTAAGGAGCTAAGAACACTTACTAGGGTACTTAGCACGAGTATGGAGCTTAAGAAAACTTGCTTGAACTCCAGAAAGCTCCAGAGAATGATTTTGAATGAGAATTTTTAGAGTGTGCAAATAAACAAGTGCAACAAAGAGGGTATTTATAAGAGATTTGAGCTTGTTAAGATCAAACCACATGTCCCTAGAGGTAATTCAGATGATCCCAAGTGTCCCTAGGCCAGTAAAACCATCAAACAAGCCCCTAGAATCGAAAAACTACCTTACAAAGGCGGTGGAACAGGTTGACCTGCAGCTGTGCATGCTTTTCTGCATCTGGGACTTCTACGCGGCCCGCGTAAACCCCAGAGAAGGGTTACGCGCCCCGCGACGCTCCTTTCTGACCGGACAAAAACTTTCAAGCATTGCACTTTTGGTCCCTGGTCCATTATAAGTTTATTTAACTTTCATTTATTGCATTTAGGACCCCCATAGTTAACTATTTAGGGCCTTGGGTAAATAACTAACTCCGTTAAGCTCCCGGTTATTTATACGGTCACCCGAAAAGTCTTGTTTTCTTCGAAACTCCTCAAGATTAATATCCGAAATTCTTGAGATCAAAATAAATAATTATTACAATGTTCTTGGGATCGTTAAAAGGTCACTCAGAGGTTACTTTCAACATGTTGACACTTTTAACCCCTATGTTTCGCAAGATCCTTATTTTTAACACAAACGACTTTCTAAGTTCGACAAATTATTCGTTAAAGAATACGAACGTCGTGTGAGGTCAATCAGAGGCACAAGAATGGAATGTTGACACTTTGGATCCCTTTATTAACATATTTACATTGTTTGACAATTTTAGTCCTTCCAGATTAATTCATTACACGTTTAAAGTCCATAACACGTGTCTTCATTATATTGGTCTTGATTTTACGGGGTGTTACAACCGATAATCCATGTTTTCCTAACGGTAAACATAGACAGCGACAGTGTTATTGCTCGGTAAACCGCTTTGCCGTTGTGTTTACCGATCCACTCCGTTCACCCTTACACTTCACTTGACCACATTCAGCAAGTCAAAATTCCATACTGCTCTAGAAAGTCCACATCATCAACGTAAAATATTATTTTCATATTTTTCCTTTCGACACCTTTAATCAAATATGTTTTTTTTGAAGGGTGACTTTCTATTTACAGGAACTAGTGGTCACCGGGTTCTTGTCAAAGACAATCCCCCGTCAGCCCCGCCTCCGGACGCAATGTTCTATCGGGCCCCGGCCGCCGCGCAAACTGACATTCGCCCGAAAACCATACTACCCCCACACGAGAACCTCGCTGGGGTAACAGTTGGGTAAAACCGGGTTGCCCTCCGGATCGAACCATGCCTCGATAAGTGATGTGTCACTATACGCAGGGGCGTACCCACATGGTCCGGGTCGGGGTCCACGGGCCCCAATCTTTTTTTAAAAATAAAGAAGCTATTCAAGGTATCATTTTGATAGTGTGTTGGAGTATATGGTGTGCTAGGAACAATCTTATTTTTTACAACAAAGTGGTAAAGATCGATAGTATAGTTAGTGAGGTCAAGGCTTTGGGGTTTTTTTTGGTTTTCTAATAGATCCAAGTATAAAGGGATAGAGTGGGGAGAGTAGAGTTCTTTTGTAAATATGTAGTCCTGTAGTTGTTTGTTTTGGTCGGCCCGGCTTGGGTTGGCCTGTTCGTTATGAAGTTTTACCTTCCAAAAAAAAAAAAGTCCAAAGACCCCATAAAATAAATTAGTTGGACACCATAATATTAAAAGCAAAGATAGCGTGGTGTTAAATCCCTTTGTGTTCCAACAAATAGATCTCAAGTTCATATCTTACATGTCTTGTTTTCTTAGTTATTTTTTTCCATCAAAATTAAATTAGTGTTTTAAAACAGCACAACTATCCATTGACCCTCTAATTTGCTTCTTTAAAATGATAAATTGAATGTCGATTTTATTTAACACTTGATTACCAAATAAAACTTCCAACATATAATGTAGTGGTTTCATGTCCACTAAATGCTTCTACCTTATTTCCTAGCCCCGACCCGACTATGATGATCGACCCGAAAGTTTTAATGTTTGGTTGTGAAAAATCCTTATACAAAAAATAGACCGCAATGAAAAAAAATCTTGGGTCCGCCACTTACTATACGGTTTCCATATGATTGTGCTACCAAAACAGCTTCTATTTATACCTTCTTTAGTTCATTATAATTTATTGCTTACTTACGTCTAAAATGTTAAATAGAACTTTTAGATTTTACAAAGGGACAAACTTTTAGAACATAAATCGTTTATTTAAGGAAAATCGTTATGACAAAATATCATCCGTGCAGGAGTTTTAACACACCCAGTCTTCAATGAGTTTCTCCTAAAATTTTCATTAACGGGATGAGTGAAGAACTTTTAACTATAAATATACCCGAATGACTGGAGTTTTGTTTAAATGAATCCTTCTTAAACGTTCACCATAATAATTGTTTTAAATTTGTGATGGCTCACTTAAATCCGAAGATTCAATATGCCTATTATTTGTATATTAAATAAATTGTGAAATCGTTCAAATTAAAAAAAAAAAAAAGGAATCAATATGTTAAACTATCCACAAATCAAATTAAAAAACTGATATCAGATTCATTATCGTATCAAGCAGAGCAAAACAACAAAACATGCTTCAAACCCCATAACTCATAACACACCAAACATCCGATTCATTATTCATTCCCATATCATTCTTCAAGCCACCTGCACCTGAATCGTCTTCGGCTTCTTGGGCTCTGGCGGGGGCAGCTTCTCCACAGTCACCGAAAGCACACCGTCCTGACAAATCGCCGATATCTTATCCGTATTAGCATTCTCTGGCAATGCAAACTTCCTCATGAACTTCCCAATCCTCCTCTCCATCCTCACATACTTGACTCCTTCCTTCTCTTCCTCTCGGTTCCTCTCTCCGCTTATCACCAAAACGTTGTCGTCCTCCACCTGCACCTTTATATCCCCTGACTTCAGCCCCGGCATGTCGACAATAAACACGTAGGAGTTAGGATACTCCTTGACGTCAGCAGGGGTTGCCGCCATTGCTCTTGCGTCGCGAACGTAAGCACGAGATGGACCGCTGTTGTTGGATTTGTTGCCGGTTGTGTTGTCGTCGGTGGCTTCGAGGATGTGGTGGAGGTTGCGGAGTAATGGATCGAACCCCATCAAACTACTGATGTCCATTTCGATTGGTTATAGAAATTGAAGAATTTAGTTCTGAAATCAGATTTTGAGAGATTGTTATGTTGCAAGATGAGGTTGTTGATGGAGGATTTATTTATAGGAGGTTAGGAATGAAGAAAGGGGGTGGGTTCAGGAAAGAACGGGAAGGGCGAAAGTGGAAACGAGAAGGTTCCAGCAGCTTCTAATTAACATCCGGAAAGTATTTGAAATGTGAAAATAGGGGTTGAGTTATTATACCAAAAAATATAAAAATAAAAAGCGTAAGAAACCCCTATAAATTAATAAGGATTTTAAAACAAATTAAGTGGGAAGGATATTTGTTAAAGAGAATAAGGGTGTAAGGAGTGGTTAAACACTTTGGAGTGGTAAACCAAAAAACCGACCAATCAGAGCGCGCCATGTCAATCAGTGAAAAATGTTTAAACTTTGGTGAAAAGTGTTGGCAATGGTTTAGACACTTGGTGAAGTGGTAAACTATTTTTTTTTTAAAAAGGAAAAAAGTGTGATTGGTTAAGATAGGAATGGACCCCACCCACAATACCCTCTCTCTCCTTCTCTTCCCTCTTCACCGAGTCGGCATCCTCTCCCCGCTCCATTCACCACACCGCGCGGCAAAGGGGTCGGCGGCGGTGTTCCCGCGCGGCAAACACCCTTTGCCGCTCAACTTTGACGACCACTCCGTATACCCTAAAAAGGTTATACACATACAAGTCAAATGTTATTTTCCCTTTATTATTTTTTAAACGTCTATAACTTTTTTTATACTGCATTTGTTTTTAAAAGAAATTATACCATAAAATCGAGCGTTTTTTATCTTTAACATGAGTACCATATTGTTATATTTAAAAAAAACAATCGAAAACCCAGTTGCGTATTACACAATGGACATAACGTAAAACACAATGAGAAAACCCAGTTGCGTATTACACAATGTACATAACATACAACACAATGAGTATCAAACTAAAAACACAATGGAAAGTAGACCAAAAACACAATCGATGATAACAGATAAAAGACATAATGGATAGCAGACTAAACACAATGAGTATCAAACTAAAAACACAATTAATGACAGCAGATAAAAGACACAATGGACTCAAAATGTTAAAATTTGGACTCAAAAGGACTCAAATGGTTAATGAAAATCCTTATAGGGACTCAGGTCGTTAAACTTTTTGCTTTTGGACTCAACTAGTTAAAACCACTAAAACACAGGTACTCAAAAAGTAATTTACCCAAAATAAAAAGTGTAAGAAACCCCTATAAAATAATAAGGATTTTAAAAGAAATTAAGTGGGAAGGATATTTGTTAAAGAGAATAAAAAGGTTATACACATACAAGTCAAATGTTATTTTCCCTTTATTATTTTTTAAACGTCTATAACTTTTTTTATACTGCATTTGTTTTTAAAAGAAATTATACCATAAAATCGAGCGTTTTTTATCTTTAACATGAGTACCATATTGTTATATTTAAAAAAAACAATCGAAAACCCAGTTGCGTATTACACAATGGACATAACGTAAAACACAATGAGAAAACCCAGTTGCGTATTACACAATGTACATAACATACAACACAATGAGTATCAAACTAAAAATACAATGGAAGGTAGACCAAAAACACAATCGATGATAACAGATAAAAGACATAATGGATAGCAGATTAAACACAATGAGTATCAAACTAAAAACACAATTGATGACAGCAGATAAAAGACATAATGGACAGCAGACTAAAACATAATCAAACTAAAAACAGTTGAAACGTAAAGACCAAAACCCAGTTGAAAGACACAATAACCAGAACCTTTAACACAATACAAAGAAAACCCCGTAAAAATAAATTTTTTTATTTTATTTTTATGTAACACTATCATACTCATATTAAAGATAAAAACGCTCATTATTATAGTGAATTTTTTTTTTTTAAACAAATGTCGTATGAAAATGTTATGGACGTTTTAGATTCCTTTAATGCCCTTCCATTCTTTTCTTTTCCCTTAAATTAATCTCAACCTCCAAATCTAAGATTAATAGAATAGAATCTTTCACCACCCTTCATATTTTTGTTGTAATTCGTATTTGATCCTAAAATATATAAATTCTTTAGTTAGTAATAACATCCAGAAAGTATTTGAAATGTGAAAATATTTAAATTCTCTAGTTAGGAATTAGTTGTATACTATGATATTATTATATTTTCTTTTTTTAAGATTGAAACCTTTTATATCAAAAGAAATAAATTCGTGTAAATATAAACATGTCTAACAATAGAAAGACTTGTATACATAATATTCTTTCTATTAGATTTTTTTTTTTAAGATTGAAACCTTTTATATCAAAAGAAATGAATTCAAATTAGTTGTATACTATGATATTTTTAGATTTTTTTTTAAGATCGATACCTTTTATATCAAAAAGAAATAAATTCGTGTAAATATAAACATGTCTTTTAACAATAGAATATTTTTAGATTCTTTTTAAGATCAAAACCTTTTATATAATAAATTCGTGTAAATATAAACATGTCTTTTAACAATAGAAAGACTTGTATACATAATATTCTTTCTATTAGATTTTTTTATCAAAAGAAATAAATTCGTGTAAATATAAACATAGGGACGGATCTACGTGGAAGACAGTACATTGCAAAACTTTACCCCTACATGAAAACAATATTCGTATGACGATAAACTAAACACTAATTTATGACCATTTTATTACAATCTATAAAATCAAAACTAAATTGAATGAATAACAACACAAAATCAAAGGAAATTTATGACATTTATTAAAATAGTAAGTGAGCCACAAATTAACTAACATATTCACTTGAAGAATAAATAGTTGATCTCATTTATTACCATGATTCAACATTAGATAAAAACACTATTGATCTCATTTATTACCATTATCATGATTCCACATTAAATACCAACATTATTGATCTCATTTATTAAAATCATTAAATACAAACAAGGATTTGTACATGACTGAACATGTAACGACAACTTACTCCAAGTCTTGAATATCGAAATTCATCTTCTTAGTTTCTTTTGGAGATTGACCAAAGAATTCAAGATCTCCACACCAAACCACAGATCCAACAACATCTATATGATCACATTATACAACAGTATAAGTAAAAATTTATAATTTTATACAGAGAGGACATGATTACAAAAATATACACTACCAACACTCAAAGAGTTTAACGCCTCTCCTTGAAGAATATATTGATAAGCTCTGAAGTTGAAACCATACTCAACACCTTGCCAATCTCTCACATGTGTAACAGTTGTGCATCGATAAAAGTTGATTTTATAATCATGTACTACAACTTTATATAAATCTTTATTTTCGACAGAATAACAACAACATCTTCTTGAAGCTGTCCATCAAAAACATGTATCAAATGACATTTAATACCTGCTTGAATCTTAGCACCCTAAAGAACATTTAAACAAAGTATTTTTTAGCATACAAAACTACAGTCTCTCTGATAGAACGGAAAAACACAAATACAAATTAACTTTTCATCAATGAAGATGAGATCCATTTTATAACCTTGATTCCATTTTCGAATAATCCTCGCTTTCATGTGCCACATATCTTTCTCAGGATTCAAATCGTTAACAAAACTAAGATTGTTACTCTCAACTGATGTTGACATGCTTCTAATTCGGAATTCAAATTGAATTCAACTTTCAAATTTCAAAATTCAAAATCTGAAATCAGAGAAGATGGGAGTGTGATCAAATATGAAGAGGGAAATGAGAAGAAAAGCCTTATATAAAAAGATGATTGAAAGGAGTTTGTGAGTGACATGCATTAATTGCAAATTACTTATTCTCATGCATTTTGAATTTGAAATTGCCGGCAATTAACCTTTAACCTCTACTGATATAAAAGCATTATATAAAACTTCAACATCTGCTGGGTATTAAAGTATAGACAGATATATATGGGCATATGTTTTCTTGGCAGATGTTTAATTGAATTTTAAAGTGATTTTATATATTAAGACGTATGATGCAATAATGAGATAAGAAAAACATTTTTGAACAACCTCTATGGCTACCATATCAGTTTTTCTTATGTCACTCAAATTTCTCATTTTATAGAAGGTATAGATTAGTTACAATTTACATTTACAAAGATAACTTACATATAATTATTCTATTAATTTTATAGTATATAATCAACTTATGTATTATCAGTATTAATCAATATATTATTTAATCAACTTATTAATTAGTTTATTATTTTCATTTGTTTTATTTAGAGCATACTTATAACAATCTTTTATCATAAGTCATTTATTTTTTTAAACTATGTTAATACCAGATAACACTTATCATCATATACAAATATTTTATTGTCAAGATTATTTAGTTTAAAAAAACCTCAACATTTTAATGAACATACTAAATTAAAATTCGTGATGAATTATTAGTACATATAAGAAGATACAAAAATGTAGGTTAGGATGCAACTTGAACGGAGCCAGAATTTTTTATGTCCGGTTGTATGAAATTTAAGCATCTAAAAATAGTGGCTTTGTACAAATAAAATCTTCAACTCACCACTAAATGTAAGGTAAAAAAATTGCTCCTTTTTTTAATGTACGGTAATTTTTTTTTTTTTTTTTGAAATACACCTTAGTTTTTCTTCTAGTTCTGCTACTGTATAAATATACCTTTTAATAATAGAAAGAATTGGATACATAATATTCTTTCTAAGTCTGTTTAACTCTGTTCGTATATTTACTCAACTGAAAATCAAAATTTAATATATTCTTTCCAAATTATTAGATTTTAAATATTGACAAAGTTGTTCTTTCAACAAAAAAAAAAAAATTAAAAAAAGCCCTATACAATAATAGGGAGAATTACCCTTTCCGGGTCAATTCCAACCGGTTCATCTACTATTCTTTTAGTTCTTCGAAGATTCTACATGTGTGTTGTTCTACTTCGATAAGTTGTGCAACAATCTTAGTGTATTTGCAATCAAGAGAAACTAAACAGTCACTTTGAATGTTCAATTCAATCCACAAACAAGTTTTTTTTATTATTAGTTATTTGGATTATTTCGTAGTTTAAAAATGAGAATTTTCAATCATAAAGATATAGACATTTCATATAGAGTGATAATAAGACCCGTGCGCGTTGCGATACGGGTGCATCACAAACATCATCGAATGAATTAGTTCAATCGATATGTAATACGTTAAACATATGAAATTTCCCAATGATGGATCGTTACCTACCGAGGCATGGTGCGGTCCTGAGGGCAACCCGGTTTTCATTCAGCTGTTACCCCAGCGAGTCTCTCGTGTGGGGGCAGTATGGTTTCCGGGCGAAGGTCAGCTAGCGCGGCAGCGCGCCGGCCGGGGCCCGATAGAACATCGCGTTCAGTAAGCGGGGCTGATGGGAGCTTGTCATCGACAAGCTCTCAGTGACATATTACTGGTCAGTACATAGAAAGTCACCCTTCAAAAAAAATTTTGAGATAGGTCTTTGGATTTCAAATTTATTAAAAGAGTTAAAGGTTGATGTTAATGTGCCTGTTAAGTTGTTTTGTGATAACACGGCTGCTATCTCTATAGCAGCAATCCTGTGTTTCACAAACGTACAAAACATTTTGAGATAGATCTTTTCTTCTTAAGAGAAAAAAATTCTAAAGGCGTTATTCAAACTATGGGTATTAAATCTGAGATCAGGCTGCTGATATTCTTACAAAAGGATTGTCTGTTGGACTTCATGAAAAGGTTTGTTCTCTTCTTAATATGTTCGACTGTTTCAAATATTAAATTGAGGGGGTGTTGAAATATATAAATATATGTGTTTTATTCAATTCAATATCTTTCCTTAATTCATTTGCTAATATATATTTCTTTTATGTTTTCTTATGAGGTTGTTGGGTTGCTTATAAAAGTGTGGGCTGCTATCTTTCTTTTTGCTTTTGGGCTGCTTTGATGGGCTTAGGGTTTTGTCCCTTTGATTGTTCGAGAGATTCTTGAACTTGTTTTGATCGTTACTTTGTGCAGATTAAACTGTTGATGATCTGCTCAGTTTAAGAGTTGTTTTAACGTCAGTTTAAGAGTTGTTTTAACGGTGGTTTGTACCCTTTTTTGTTCTTTGTTTCTGCTTAAAGACTTCTGTATATGCCTGGTTATTTTATAAGAGATTAGTTGTTCTTGATATCATGTTTTTCACACCATATGATTGTGCTACCAAAATAGCTTCTATTTATACCTTCCTTCTTTAGTTCATTATAGTTTATTGCTTACTTACGTCTAAAATGTTAATAGAACTTTTAGATTATAAACCGTTTTACAAAGGGACAAACTTTTAGATCATAAATCTTTTTTCTAAGGAAGATTGTCGGTTAAGTCTTATTATACTACATATACAAATTCTCAACATATACAAAAACAAGTTGCTTACGTCATCAAGTAATAGTATTGTTAAGTGGTTGGCCACTTTTGGCGGCCACTTTGACATTTGTTTTTTTTTTTTTTTTTTTTTTTTTTTTCATATAATAGTTATTTATAGGTGATGCCAAATTACAATTTTATCCCAGGTGTAAAATTACGATTTCGCCCTCGATTTAAAATAAAATTTTGCTTTTGCCACTTGCTTAAATTTACGATTTTGCCCTCAGTTAAAAAATACAATTTTGCCCCCAGTTCAAAATAAAAATATACTTTTGCCCTCAGCTAGAGTCCTGCCAAGTTACGATTTGGCTCCCAGTTTAAAATTACGATTTGACCCCAACTAAAAATTACGATTTCGCCCTCAGCTAAAATATTACGATTTTGCCCCCATTTCAAAATAAAAAAAATGGTTTTGCCCTCAGTTAAAAATATTATTTTACCTCCATTTTAAAATTACGATTTTACCTCCGCTAAAAATTGCAATCTTGCCATCGGTTTTTTTCCTTTGGCAAAACCATGGTAGTGTTTTATTTTTCTTTGTTGACTTAATTTTGTTTTTATTCATGCCAAACAGCTGACTGGCACTCGCTAATTGGTCCTGACAAATTATTGTTTTGCCCCCAACTCTAAGTTACACGCTTGTCATCGTTTTAGTTAATTTTTTTTTTATCATAACTATGGTACTGTTTTCTTTAATTGGTTAACTTGATGTGTCTTTTTTTATATCGTGTTATAGGTAGCATGTACAACTAACCGACATAAAGGCGTACATGTTATTAACCTAAGAAATACTCGGTTTAGCGCCTCGCAACGCGGGCGGCGCATAACTCTAGCTGCCTAACACTGGCTTATTAGTCCTGAAAAATTACAGTTTTGCCCTGAGCCAAAAACTACGGTCTTATCATCGTTTTTTTCCATAGCAAAATTATAGTAGTCTTTTTTTAATTGATTGAGAATTATTCGGCCATTGCCCCGCAACGCGGGCGGGGCATCTACTAGTTATATACAAAACTAGCTCCCTGGCACTCCCCCATTGGACCAACTTTTTTTTTAATTTAATTTTATTCACAGTTTAAAATTACGCTTTCGTCCTTCGTTTAAAAATACGTTTTTGCCCCCCCAGCTCAAAATAAATTTATAATTTTGCCCCTAGCTCAAAATTACGCTTTTGCCCTCGGTTCAAAAACTCATTTTTAATTTTGTTCTCGGTTTAAAATTACGGTCTCGCCCTTCGTTTAAAATTACGGTTTTGCCCCCAGTTCAAAATAAAATTTTGGTTTCCCCTCTACCTGAAAATTACGATTCTGCCCTCAGCTCAAAATTACGTTTTCGCCCACAGTTCAAAATAAAATTATGATCCCCCCAGCTCAAAATTATGATTTTGCTCTCAGTTTAAAATTATGATTTCGCCTCGAGCTAAAAATATAATTACGATTTTGCCCTCTATACAGACATACATGTTATGAGAGAGAAATATTCTGTTTATTGCCCCGCAACGCGGGCGGGAAAAAACTAGTTCGTGACAAAATATCATTCGTGAGCGGGGTTTTACCACACTTGTTCGTGACAAAATATCATTCGTTGGCCAAGGGTTTTACCACACTCGATTTTCAATTAGTTTCCCCTAAAATTTTCATCGACGGGATGGGTGAACTTTTAACTATAAAACATACGCGAATGACTGGAGTTTTGTTAGACGTTAAAATGAATCTGATCCCGATCCAGGCGACAATAATCAAGCCGACCATGTCTCGGCCCTAAGCCGCAACCGCGGGTTCGGGAATGGCGACTTTTATTAAGCTTTTATTTATTTATCTTTTATTTGAATTTTGAATAAGTTGTTTCCTTAAAAGTCTCATGCCTATCTTGCAAGATAGGAGCCTTGTTTAAAAACCCTATTTTCCTATTTTATTTGGCAGACTTTTACATGAATAAGATTTGGTTTCTTCCCCTTTGAGATCGCCGGAATTTGGCTCTCGGTCACGTTACCGGATTTTGGTAACGGGTTTACTTTTCTGTTAAGCTTCCGCATCATTTGGCATCAGAGCCATGGACGACAACTGGAGGTTCAATCGTGACTTTCCCCGTCGATACGCCGCAGGAGGCAACGGAGTTTTTCATGATCCAGATCCTCGGGACGCAGAACTTGAAAGATTGCAACGCCGGGTTCGTGAATTGGAGCTTCGATACGAACCACGGGATGATGAACGGACTGAGTCGGACTTCAACCCGGGGTACGATGATGAACGAAACCCGTTCGGGGGACGTCCACATCGTTTCCGTTCACCGCCTCCGACTGATCACTTGAAAGCCTTGGGGGTACGAGTCGAAGTTCCTGAGTTTGAAGGTAATCTACAGCCCGATGAGTTTCTCGAATGGCTACATACGGTTGAATGAGTTTTCGAGCTTCGTGACATTCCTGATCATCTAAAGGTGAAGCTTGTGGCGATTAAGCTACGTAAACACGCTTCGTTATGGTGGGAGCATGTTCGTAAGAAGCGCCAATCCGAAGGGAAACACAAAGTGGACACGTGGGAAAAGATGAAAAAGTTGCTCAAGGCGAAATTTTTACGTTTGAGTTATACTCTCATTTAAATGAATGTTTAGATATTTATTACTAATATCAGTTTTATTATTAGTAATAAAATATTAATAGTAATAGTGTTAGTATTATTTTAAAATACTAGGATTATTGTCAAAGGCAGATATTGAATAAGCCTAGCCTTAGTTAGGCATGGACTGGCCACCTATGCTTAAATAAGGCAGCACTAACCAATATCCAACCATGATAATAACTAGTTGATATATATAAATTAAGTCATCATACTTATTTAGTAAATCTTAATTATATATAAAAATATATATATATTTTGTATTATAAGGAGAAGACATATTTTTATAAAACAATACAAAGAATTAGAGGGACAAATAAAATTATATAAATAAATTGTCTATCACATGTTTTGTAAAGAAAATGACCATATAAGAATAATATGGTAGTCATCAACTACGTTGGGTTAGGGGAACATTGTAATATATAAGAATAGTCCTCGTTTTCACTTATTTACAATATTCGTAAATACCTTCACAACATTATATGGTTCAAAATAAAAATAAGTAATCACATAGAATCGACTCATTAAGTGATATATATTTACAAATTATTTTACAAATATTTTTGTACAATAAATATTTTTACACATTTATTTACAACTTTCATCTAACGATTTCTTTTACAAAATAATAATACTAAAATATTTTTGTAATATAATAAATTCATTGCGGTATTTTGTAATATATATTACATAGTAAAAATAAGTTATTTTACATAGTATAGTAAAATACTAAAATATTTATTTAAAAATAGTGACCATTTACATATAGTAAAATGCGTCACAAATAATATATATTATATAGTATTTATATTTGATACGGTTCAGACAGGGATACAAATAATATATATTACATTTGCTTTACAAATATAATATAATGATTGGTCATGCCAAAACAACTTGTTCTTATTATATTTCGATCTCTAGGACATAGTATGAAAAATATGATCACTAATAGTGTACTATCATATTATTTCACAATTAAAACAAATTGGAACTCTAAACAATGATACACTAACTCTATTGTCTTTTGGTGTATCTTTGCAATTCACTCCTCTCAACACTTTGATTTTCTCATATCATAAATATTTGACAAATCATTTTTCATGCTTTTTGAACCTGTCAATTCTAAGTCTTCCTCAGTTGCCAATCAAAGTAAGCTTTCTTTTGACAAAGAATTTTTTTGATTCTAAAAGTCCTTCACATTCATTTTAAATATCTATTGATCATATATCTTTTGGTTTGGACCTAGTCACTTTGGAAATTATATCATTTCATTTCATTCGTTTGTCATCGATTTCTCGAACTAATTCAGTTGAATCATTGAATCCTACTTATGGTACAACTCGTATTCACAAAATTTGATATTTTAATTTTGTGTCATCTACCATAATATTGTTTTTATTGACTAAAATATGACATAAGTCTAAAAGAAATATCATAACCCAAATCTCGAGGACGAGATTTAAAACAAGGTGGGGAGAATGTAACAACCCTCATTAAAAATCCTATTTATTTTATTATTTTATCCAATAGAAAACCCTAATTGTGACACCCAAGTGATTCTACACAAACCCTAAAATTTTCAGAACAATCAGAATCAGGATCAGGGCCCCTAAAACTCAGGGGGGGTATTCCCTATTTACGATTATTCATATAACTCGTTGTCTATATCGAATTTATCAATTTCGTCAAGTCAGCAAGGCTAGTCCAGGACGTGGCAAGCCTATAGTGATTTCGTGTCCCTTACGGACCGTAAGGGATAAGGCTTACGGTCCGTAAGCATGTCAAAATTTGTATATAAATAACAGGCATTGGCACTTGATTTCTGGCGTTCGTTCGACGATCAAATTCAATTTGTACGTTGAGTTATTATAGAAACAGTCTCAAAATCACTAATTAGTATAGCGGGGTGCTGCTACGATACCGGGTGTTAACTCGATCGCTGCTACGATTCAATGTCCGATCGATAGAAACTATCCGATGGATGTTTAAGCGCTATCCTTTGTCATTAGTCGTGATTCCGACAGGATGTTTGAGTACCACCCGAACTCGGGGAATACCCTGTCATTCGTTGTGAATCCGATGGATGTTTAAGTGATTGCACTTTGTCATTCGTTGTGAGGGTTTTAATCTCGTGAGTTATCGTAAATGCTGTATTAAGTTACCTACCTAGTTCGTGTACACTAGGTTACAAGGCTAATCAATAGGCTAAGCTCTGCCTGTATAAATCTGCAATCTATCAAGGCTTATCTGTAGACTAAACTTTGCCATTAGGAATCTGCATGCTTATAATGTGAGTTATTCTCTTTTTATCAAATTACTTTCAAAAAGCATGTTTATTTTCAAGGTTATAATTACAGGGATTAAGTTTATGTAATCACCATATTACAGCCGGTATGTGGGGTTTTGTATACATTACTTGATAACCATCACTATTGGACAACGAGTTAGCCAATGAGTGATATGACCATAGTCACATACACCATCGGGCGAAGAGGCTACCGATGGATGTTCGAGTGACAAGTACTGTGGGTAGTTGGTTTGATATCAGAAACATTGTAATCTCTCTTAATACTGTAAATTATAACAAACGAGTCGTTTTCATAAAAAGAATGATTCACTCAGTATTTCCCGCTGACAAAACCTTTTTCAAACATGTTTCAGGTAATTACAGTATATTAGATTAAGAGATGGATACGGCACTGAAAGGCATCAAGAAGTGGCTTATTTTATTAATTAAATCAAATTAAGAAATATTGTTTTATGTAATCAAATTTATCTTTATTAAAGCTACCTTTGTAAAACATGGATTTATTCCATCTATTTAATAAATAAAATCCGGTGTTTCTAAACTCTGATATTTTTCCTAACTCACGGTCCTGATGAAATATCCGCTGCAATATTTTTCAAAAATAATCACCGGTACCACTGGGCTGTTCGCAGCTCCCGATTCCGTCCAGGGTGGGTCGGGGGACGTGACATGAGAAGAACTACACCACCCATGACTTGGAGCTGGGTGCCGTTGTATTTGCACTAAAGCTATGGAGGCACTACTTGTATGGAACCAAGTGTGTGATTTATTCAGATCACAAGAGCCTTCAACACTTATTCAATCAGAAGGACTTGAACATGAGGCAGCGACGCTGGATGGAAACTTTAAATGATTATGATTGTGAGATAAGATACCATCCAGGCAAGGCGAATGTAGTTGCTGATGCCTTAAGCAGGAAGGAAAAAGTGAAGCCTATAAGGATCAATGCCAAGAGCATTGAGATAAAGAATAGTTTGAACGAAAGGTTGTTAGCTACACAGAAGGAAGCTGTGTTGGAAGCTAACTATCCTGATGAAAAGCTAGGAGTAACTGAGGAGCAGTTATCCTATGACAAGGACGGAATCCTAAGGTTGAATGGACGAATATGGGTTCCAGTTTATGGGGGACTTCGAGATGTTATCCTCCAGGAAGCCCACAGTTCTAAATATTCCGTTCATCCTGGAGCTGATAAGATGTACCAGGATCTGAAGGCAAACTATTGGTGGATAGGCTTGAAAAAGTCTGTAGCTGCCTATGTAGCTAAATGTTTGACGTGTGCACAAGTCAAAGCTGAACATCAGAAGCTGTCAGGTTTGCTACAACAACCTGAACTTCCCACATGGAAGTGGGAAATGGTGACAATGGATTTCATCACCAAGTTGCCAAAGACAAGGAAGGGAAATGATACTATATGGGTGATAGTAGATAGACTGACTAAGTCAGCACATTTCCTACCCATTAAGGAGACTTATAGCTCTGACATGTTAGCCCAATTGTACGTAGATAAGATTGTATCTATGCATGGTGTACCAGTGTCAATTATCTCTGACAGAGATACCAGATACACATCACATTTTTGGAAAAGTTTCCAACAGTCTTTGGGCACGCGCTTGAATTTTAGTACAGCTTACCACCCACAAACGGATGGGCAGAGTGAGCGTACCATCCAAACTTTGGAAGACATGCTTCGTGCATGTGTAATTGATTTAGGTGGTAGTTGGGATAACCACCTGCCATTGATCGAGTTCTCCTATAACAATAGCTACCATACGAGCATTAAGGCTGCGCCTTTTGAGGCATTATATAGTAGAAAATGCAGAACGCCTATTTGCTGGGCAGAAGTAGGAGAAGTTCAATTATCAGGACCTGATTTAGTCTTTGAAACAACGGACAAGATTGCCCAGATTCGTGACCGCCTGAAAGCTGCCAGGGATAGGCAGAAAAGTTATGCTAATAAAAGGCGAAAACCTCTAAGGTTTGAGGTTGGTGATAAGGTTTTGCTTAAAGTATCACCCTGGAAGGGAGTGATGCGATTTGGTAAGAAAGGTAAGTTAAGCCCAAGGTATATAGGACCATTCGAGATCATCGAATGTGTCGGGTCAGTGGCTTACAAGTTAAACTTAGCTGAAGAGCTCAGTGGTATTCACAACGTATTCCACGTCTGCAATCTGAAGAAATGCCTAGCTGACGAATCGCTAGTCATACCACATACGGATGTGCATATAGATGAGAGCTTGAAATTTGTGGAAAAACCATTGTCGATTGAAGATCGACAGGTAAAGAAGCTTCGAAGGAAGCATGTGCCTATTGTAAAGGTCAAATGGGATGCCCGCAGAGGTCCCGAATACACGTGGGAGGTAGAGCCCACAATGAAAGAAAAGTACCCTCATTTGTTTCTGTAAATCTCGAGGTCGAGATTTCTTTTAAGGGGGTGAGGATGTAACACCTCGTAATTTCATGTCCAATATTAAATTGACACGTGTCACGGACTTTAAACGTGTAAAGAATTAAGTTAGAGGGACTAAAGTTGACAAACAAGAAAAGTATGTGAATATAAGGGTTCAAAATGTCAACAATGGATAAATATACTTTACAATAGCCCCACATGATGTTTATATCCTTAATCGAATGAATCATGGATCATACGAACCTAATCGTGAAAGAAAGTGAGGAATTACAAACTACAGGGGTTAAATGTGTCAACATGTTTAAAGTATACCTCTGAGTGACCTTTTAGCAAACCCGAAGCTTTGTAACGATAAATTATACTCACTAGAATATGTGGTAAAAATTTCACCAAGTTTCGTTATCGTATGAGAAAGTTATGACAATATTCGTATACGAGGGGTTAAAAGCGTCAACGTTGAAATTTGTGACTTTTCGGGTAAGCACAAAGTTAACCAAGGACTTAACCAAGTTTGTAAAAGTCTTAAGGTCCTTAAAATCAAGTTAGAGGGCTGGAAATGCAAAATTGGAAGTTAAAACCACGCATACAAGAACCAGGGACCAAAAATGCAAAGATTGAAACTTGTTTGGCATGTTCTGGAGGGCCATACCAGCCGCGTAAGACCTGGGTGGTCTCTTACGCGGGCCGCCTGAACCGCCCAGTATCAGAAAAGTGCAAACAGCTGCCAGTCAGACCTGTAAACCGACTTTAAAACTTGTTTTTACATACCAGGGGCCGCCCCAATGGTATTTCATGCATAGGGGGGCACTTGTCTTGATCTGGAAACATTTGTAGACCTCCTTGGCATGATCTTGTTGAATCAAATTGGATACATAAGGAGCTCTAGTTGCAACAACTTTGTTCATTCATTTGCAAACACTCACAAGACTCACTTCTGGAGCTCTCTGATCATCAAGCATGCTTCCTAATGATCCCTAGTCGTGATTAGGACCTTTGTAAGTGTCCTTGATCCTCCTTAATTCAGTTTAGCTTAGTTAATTAGCTAAAAGTCAAACCGTCGTAATTAAGGTTTTACTTCGAGATTAATTAAAATTTGTTCAGTCAAATCTCGAATTAAAAGTACCTATAAGTAGGTATTTATGTGGGTAATAAACCCTTAAAAAGGTACCCTTTGATTTCCACTCTAACTATGTCAATTGTCGGGTCAAAGCTAACTTTAAAAAGTCAACAGAATACTTATTTTCAAATTAATACATAATTAGCAATGTAGGATCCATGTAACCTGTTTTATCATTAATATAACTTGGTAATTAATGTAAGAACATGTCTAAACATGTTCACCCCGATAATTTTCAGTTTAGGTTCGGTTCGGAACCGAAAGTCGCATAGTTTGACTTGTACTTTGACTTTCAGTTCTGACCCATTTAAGCCTAGTTTAGGATTGCCTTAGAGCTTCTTTTGAACCTAGTTACATGTTAGTATAACCCTCTGTGATTATACGGCTCGGTTCACTAGTTGTCTAATTATTATGCAAGTTTCCGTTAATTGCCTAAATGTTGACTAGTATGCCCTTTTCATCACAAAATGTGATTTTTAAAAATATAAAAGAGTAGACACCTTGGTTACTGATTTATAAACTTGTACCCAAAATTTGACATCAGTTAGAGGTCAAGATTAAGAGTTATGCTCATTAGCGTAATTAGAAGACTTTTTGTGAATTAAATGGCATAATTAGCATATAGCCTATCTAAACCCAATTTTTAATACCAAACTTTTTACCTACTGATATAAAATAATATTTTGGGATTTTTAAAGATTTTTAATTAATTTTAGGCTGAGCATAACATAGGGTTGTAGCTTTAATTCGGTTAATGCCGGTTTTACCCTTTTTGGCTATAAAATGAGTTTTACAAATATTTTTGACCCCAAACCTTTTGCTACAGATTTTATATGATAAATAAGTTATTTTAAACCTTCTGGAATAATAAAAATATCGGCTTTCTATATAGAACCCGGAAATGGCTCCAAATCGCCTTTTTAGGCGTTTTTAACGCATAGTATGTATTAAAACTATTTTAAACATATAAGGTTTGATACCTACTGATATTTTAAGTATATTTTCATACTTTGAAAGTAAGCTAAAGTTTTAAACTCAGAATTTCAGTTTTGACCTTTTTAGCCTAAGTGAAATTACCAAAATGCCCCTAAGGTGCATAGTTTGGTTTTAAATGATAAATTTCACATATATCTAGTACCCTACTGTTATAACTTATTAAATTAAGTATATTTACTAAATAAATCAGACCTGTAACTCAGATTACTAATTAAACTCTTTTATAACCTTTTAAATGACCAAAATGCCCTTACGAGGCATAGTTTGAGTTTAAATCCATTTCGGGCATAATAGAAGATATCTTACTGATGTCACAACATATTTAAGGCATGTTAACTTAGGAAACCTGTATATGGCTCTTATGGTTACCCGTTACGCCTCTTTCGTGTTCGGTTTGGTTTATGTAACTAGTTTGCATAAATCAACCGAAACGGGTCAAACCTTATCATTTTTGTCTCAAAATCCAGAATGTGTTTAGTTTACCCATTTTGTACAAGTCTTTAAACTTGTCGGGTCTAAATCACATTCTATTCTTGTTGGACCGTTTTGTGACCCTGAAAAGTCAGTCAAGGACATTCATCTTCACGTATAAAGGTGGAATCAGTACACGCAAAGTTATACAACTTTTCCTATTCAATTCCTTCTTTTTTATTGCTTTCTGATACAAATTTGACAGAGTTTTGACACTTCAAGCATGAACATGGTCCGCTCGAACATACATGAATGAATGATCAGGTTCGCTCCAATGACCTATATATAGCCTATGTGGTTTCGCTTATATGGACAGTCCATATAAGCGAACCTACATGTTGACATATAAGCGAGCCTATCTTTGACCCTATAAGCGAACCACTTAAAGACCTTATGAGCGAAACCTACAACTATGACCTTACAAACGAAATCACTTCTAATCCTATGTACATTCAAACGAAATCACTTCATTAAGACCTAATTTGACTTTTGACATCCTATGTTAACATATATTGACCTAAGACTTGATAAAGACGAAGTCAACAGACATTCTGTGCATCAACAGACTCCCCCTTGGATGTTGACAAAGTCTTCAGCTCCGAGTCTTCAGTCTTGGTCTTTTCTCCAACTCTGTCTTCACATCATAAACACTCTATCTTCACAGGTTCTTCACAGGTTCACAATCTTGTCCTAGCTTCATCTTCAGCATTCCCTTTTGATCATTGATCCAGACTCCCCCTATCATAGACTCTCCCTCTCAATATGCTAGAATCTGAGGTATTAATCTGGTTCAAGCTTTGACAATTAGCTTCCATGGAAATGATGAAGTCCAAAAACCTGTGTCTCAAACATCAATCATTACAAACTATCTTTTCAACAATAAATCACAAACTTAATCAGTTTTAGAAATCCAGTCAAGTATTCAGGTCCAAGTTAATGACCCTGATTACTCAATTAATCTACCAAGTTCAATTTAATGACCTTGGTTGATCATTTGACGAAACAAACTGATTTTGAAAACAACAATTTACACATTTTCTGAGAATAACAAATATCAAGTTAATGAACTTGTTTTTGACTTTTCAATAAATCAAACTCCATCAAGATAAGCTCTCCTCATTTTTCAGTCCAGAATCTCCTGCATCTGCTTCAAATATCTGAGAATCCAACAATCAACTCTCCACTTTGGTTTGTCAAAAATAAAGCAGAAATAAAATCTTTTTGGATTTTATAAAGTGTTCTAAACTAAGAAATGAAATACAGAAAACTTAAATTGCAGAAAGTAAACAAAGTAAACTATTTACAAACATAATTTTTGGCAAGCATGTCAGGGAATCATATCAGCTTTTCTGACAAATTACAAGTACCATTAAGCTTCATTTCATATTCAGACTTAAACAATTCACCTCGATTGTCGATATACTGATCCATCTTAAATTCCCACACAAATTTCAATTTACTCAGGATACGAATTAGATGTCTTATGAACTTAGCTCATTCATGTGTCCCACCTCTTGAATATACTCTCGTATCCAGAATCCCAATTATCAGTCTTACAGGTGAGTATACTACAATGATATCTGTACATAAATTAGGTATGCGAGGGCCGAGGGATCTCAGGTCGATACTTCCGTATACGCAGAGAGATATCAACTTCGACTTTCTTTGATTTCTCCTGTCAGGATCCCCCTTAGACTCAGCTGTCAGGATCGTAGTCTGGCTTTCACAAGTTCACAAGTTCAGGATCAATTCCTGCGTTGTGTCAATAACTCCAGTATCAACTTTCTTTGATTTCTCCTGCTCTTCTTTCTCCTTTTTCTCTTTTTCTTCTTTCTCTTTCTTGTCTCCAGTTCCCCACCATTTATTCTGCCAGTACTCATCTTCTTCTTTGTACTGCTGGATTATGGCTTCGATATCAAGCGTTTTGTCATCGATCGCAATATTTCCATATTCATCAAGATAACACTCTCTGTCCGGATCCCATCTATTTGCTCTCCTAGCTTCCAGAAAGATACGAGATATTCTAATTATTTTGTTTTCAGCAATCATTTTTCTGTATTGATATTTCTGCTCTTCAGTTCTATCGTCTTTCCATGGAATAGGTTCGTCATTTCTCGCCATGAATGCGTAACCAACCGCATCTTCTTCCGGTAGAACCTCTTGACTCCAATCATACCCCTCATCATCGTAAATCACTGCAAGAGCTCTAGATTTCTCTTTGTTGTCTTCAACCTGCTTCAATCTAGGCGGCTCGGATTTATTCTGATGATAAATTGCCTTCTTGTAGTAATCATCTCTGAAAGGATTCTCTGACTCATCAGCATATGCGTTTCTGCATTTTCGTTTGAAGTGACCTTTCTGCTTACACTTGAAGCAAGTCACCTTGGACTTATCGAACCCCAATTTGGTAGATGGACCACCAATTGTCTTCCTGCCGGTAATTTCCATGAAACACTGTGCTCGACGAACAGCACTTGCCATAGCCCAACGAATATCAATCAGCTCCATTTCCTCCGGATCAATCTGATCATAATCTTCTTTCGTCAGATTGGTGTTGCCTATCTTCCCAGCTACTAATCCTTCATACGATTCCAACACCGATGCTAGGAAGATCATCTGCTGTTTGGCCGACTCCTTATCAAAATTCTGAGCATTCTTCAAGTCTATTGCAATGTTGCATTGAAAATGATTCTTTGCATCAGAATGACTTGCAGATGATGAAGATCCACTGTGATAACCACTGTGACTACCACTGCTTTGACCACTTTGACTTTCTTTGCTTTCTGTGGACACATTCTCAACAGAAAACGCAGTCTTGGGAGAAGTTGCTTTTGGCATCATGCTCTTTGGATAATACAAATCCAAATCCTGCTGGTAAGATGAGTGATTGACTTTGTATGTCTTCTTTAGTTCCAACTCGTGACTCTCGAGTTTCTCAATCAGCAAATCTAATGTCAACTTTTCTGGTGCTTTGATGGTATTCTTCAGCATCAGCGCATAATATCTCCAATCCATCTCGTCAGGCAACGAATCGAACAATTTGTCGATAAGATCTTCTTCAGGATATCTGATATCATGTCTTACTAATTCCAACTTCAGATGACCAAACCTTTCTATCATTTTACAAACTAACTCGTTCTTTAAACACCCAAACATATCAAACTCTTTCTTAAGTAGTTTCTTTTTGTTTTTCTTGATTTCTTCACTACCTATACATTTCTTTTCTAACTTTTCCCAAAGATCTTTTGCATTTGAATAATCGATCAAGGCAATAATGTCTTCCCGAACGGATTGAAATAACAATGCCACACACTTTTGTTCAGCTACAAACGAATCAATCTCCTCAGCTGCTCTTAAAGTTTCACCATTTTTGTTTCCATTTGCATAACCGTTTTTCAGACTTTTCCAGCTGGGAAATGCAAATGCCATCAACCAATCTTCAAACTTTCTTGACCACCTACTATAATCTTCTATAGCCATCAGCTTCGGAGGTTTATTGAATGTTCCGAATGCGCTTTCAGACTCCCTAGCTTCCTTTTTCTTTTCTTTCGGTGGATTCTCATTTTCTTTGCTAGACGAAGAATCATCGTTTCCGGAATTTCCAGCGAATGCGTACATGTCGCTAAATGGGTTTAAGAAAATATCATCCATCTTGAATATTCCTGCAAGAATCAACAATCACTTAGTAAAATTTTCGAAATTTTGAAAGATAGTGACAAATGAGCGAAATATCAATTTTGATGACAAATGAGCGAAATCAATCAAAATGTACACTCGAGCGAAATCAGTTGTGACTGATAAGTAAAATCACTTATGTAACAATAAGCGAAATCAAAATAGTGTTCCTATAGGCGAAAGTAATAATGTCCGAATAAGCAAAACAATCAGGTTCGAATAAGCGGAACCACTAAGTCCGAATAAGCGGAACTGCCTAAGATCAAATAAGCGGACCTAAGTGTTGTCTGTATAAGCGAACCACAAGAGCGAACCAGACTATGTCACACAAGCGAACCTCTACAAAGTCACAATGAGCGAACCACAAAAGCGGATCTCAAATAACTGTAACTACGAGCAGACCTCTTGAGCGGAACTCCAACAAATGTGACCTAATAAGCGGACCTAAAAAGCGAACCTCCAATAATGACAGAAAAGTGGAACCTATTCACGAGCAGTTTTAGGTCACTTTTAATCCGATTTTAAGCCTGAACTTCTCAAGGGTTTGTTATTACTGTATTTAACACATTATACTAAAAAATCAGGCAGTTTCAACCGTAGGAACTAGTTCAAACAGAAAAAGTATGAGAGAAAATGAGTAGAAATGAGAGAATTTTGTAGATTCAGCTGTAGTAGTATGAACTCCTCGTCCTGAAGCTCTGATACCACTTGTAGGACCGGTTTTGACACCGTACGATTGCGTAACGAACGTTCGACGTGCGGAATCCATGATCGTACGTGACCGAACACACAAGAACGTACAAATGACGTGATTCTATTGAATAATATGTCGTGTACAATAGCCGAGAATCACATGGAGAGACTTTCTCTCTCTAGACTTTCTCTCTCTAAGTTCTAAGCTTCTAAGTCTCCAAATGAGCAAAGTCTTCTAAATGATGACATAAAGCTCCTATTTATAGCTCTTGGAATTAATGAGACTTCTCATTAATTACCAAAATGCCACCTTGCTATTTCTAACTAGATATAACAATATAAGCTTGATTCTTCGGTTTCTACTACGATTTTGATTGACGGAGGCGATAGACACTTAATGCACTAACAATTCCAGTCTTCGCTTAATCGTGCGTTTGGACCGTATCTTCCTTTAAAACTAACCGGTCTAAGCTTAAGCTTAATTAAAGACCCGTTAGAAATCTAATAGGTTATTATAAACCTTTGTTCCAGAATAGGGGACCCAATAAAAGCTACACGCACTTGCTATTTGTGATTTATACTTGCAAAGGTAAATACTTTTAACTTATTTTCCCTATACGGGCTTGGGGTATGGTATATAAAATACCGCTTGGTCGGGCATTGAATCTTTAATCGAATAGAGGTTAAATCATTGAAATGCTCCGTTTGGAAATGTTTTGTTGCTTAAAGCCTTTGGGAGGTTAATGACCATGTCCCGGATATCCTTGGCATCATTTTACGAAATGGCCACGACCTAAGCACGGGGTGTAGGCGTACACCCGTCAGTGCCAAAATAAATTATGTGGTGTGTCTATTGATCTTTAACCCGGTCTACGGATTGGGCTACTGAACGCATAAGAAACATGTAATTCTTTTACAAGATTATATTCAAATAATTATCCCAAGTTATAAAAAGTTTTGTGCCACATGCATTCAAATCAATTTTATTAAACTTTTCAAAATGAGTCAGTTAAATTGTATTTACCAGTGTAAACTGACGTATTTTCCCAAAAAGGTTAAGTGCAGGTACTACTCGAACTAGGCTGGCTTTCTCCTAGCATCCACAATAAGTCTCGCAAGCTTGGATGTCATAAAACTGTTGAACAATGTCTCCTTTTTATTTTGATCCGCCTGTGGATCTGTTTCAACTATTTCGTGATACTGAATATTACAATTTATTAAAGTTGAAATGAATTTATCTTTGCTTCCGCTGTGCATTTATATATTGTGTTGTTTGACTATGATGATATCAACTACGTCACGATACTCCCCACCGGGCCCACCGGTAATACGTGGAAATATCGGGGTGTGACACAAGTGTATGTTGATTCCTTATTGATCACAAACCATTTCAACGGATCTTATGCAGTCAAAGGTGAAAGGTTAGTCGAATATCTTGAAAATGTTAAAAAATTAGCAGGATATTTCGAAGTTTTTACACTTGAACAGGTACCAAGAGAGGAAAATGCTGAGGCAGATGCTCTGGAAAATTTAGGATCTACCGTCAGGATACCGAAAGGAACTCAGATACCGATACTACATATCCTGTATCCTGCGATGGAACACTTCAAACCTCAGGATAAAGAGGTAGCAAGTGTTATGGGTGGTTTTCTGCTCATATATCCTGAATAATATTCTGACCGTGTTTCTTTTGTTATGATCAGGATACCGGATCAGGATATTGGTAACATCCTGATACAGTATCCTGGTAGTAACTAATTAATTCACGTGCAGGTTAATGGTGCAAGTCTATAACGTTCAAGTGGACTTCTTCTCCCAAAGACTCGGGCAAATCTGTTGGAATATGAACGTTGAAGCCGGAAGACATGGACTACAACGTTCACTAAGGGAATATTCATTATATCCCGGAATTGTAGGCTTTGTACTACTATAAATAGGATTGATCGGATCATATAAGGACACACAATCTCTCGCACACTTTCACTCTCTAGCTGCAACCACTCATAAACACTCACACTTGTATTCAAATCGCATTGTAACACCTAGTCGATCCGCATCATATCCTGCACTGTATCCTGATATTTGAAGCAATAAGAAGAACAAGGCAGCTGCGATTGTCAGCTCCCGAGGTTTTATGTCGGCGATCTAGATTGATCAAGTGCTTTCCTCGTACATCCCGTGTCACCCTATACATTTTTGCTCATTGTTTGATTGTAGATACAACTCGATATCCTGAGCCGTATCCTGAAAACTGTTTTTGCAAACAACTAAATCAACATATTTTTGATACACATTCTTAGCACACTACCTCACTTAACTAATTTGATCACTAAATTGCTTCGGTAATTTTTTACAAAAACAATTTGGCGCCCACCGTGGGGTAAGTGGTGCTATTTCTACTAAAAGCTTTTGCAAAATCATTACTTGGTTTTCTATTTTCAAAACTTTTTGCTACACTATTTTCAATGGCTTCAAGATCAAACATGAGCTCTTCTACCGTGTCTCCTACAACATCCACAACGATTGGTTCGGTGCTTCCACAACCTCCTCCGAGGACGCAAGCCTCTTCACAGCCTCAGGATGTTATCCCCACTCGGAATATTCAGGGATCTGCTCCTGTTTTGGCCTCTAATGATGAAATTCTATCTCTGTTTGGTAGTATACACGATCAGATGAAGCAACAGCAGGAGACTAACTAAATGCTGATGAGAGAGATACAACTCTTGAAATCCCGTTCTAGCAGGCCCGCTGAGGATATTGTCACTCCCCTACAGCCAAGAGCATTGAACTTCAGTTCAGAAGTGTACACCGAGGATAATAGGGGCAATATTGTGCCTAGTCATTCCCAGAATCATACTCCTGAGATACCCTCTTCAGTTAGAATGTCAACTATGAGGAGTTCAGGATATGCTTCGGGATATGCCCAGAATCTTTAGACTGGTAACGTGTCTAATAATAATAATACTCTTACTACTAATGGTATTGGATCTTTGTAGGATGCAGGTATGACATCGGCATTTTCTAGGGAGCTTCAGAAATTGAAGGACATGATATACAGAGTACCTGGGGTGGTCCAGCCAATTCCAGAAGTGTCTCAAGACAGCCACATGATATCCCGGTTTGCATATCCTATTTGTGATGCTGAAATCCCAAAAAGATTTCAAACCCCCAACATAAAGCTCTATGACGGAACTACGGATCCCGAAGAGCATATTGCTCAGTATAGGGAAAGGATGGAAATTAACCCTATCCCCCCCGGATCTCAAGGAAGCTTGCCTCTGCAAGGGTTTTGGTTCTACCTTAACAGGATCAGCCTTAAAATGGCTCTTAAACGTTCCTCCTCATTCGATTACATCATTTGCTCATTTAGACAATTTATTTAATAGTCAATTTTCTTGCAGTCGAAGTTTTGAAAAACTAACCAGTGATCTCTACAGGATAACTCAAGGACCTCAGGAATCCTTGAGAGATCATGTGAACAAGTTTAGCAGGGAATCTCTTGATATCCCACATCTTGATGTTGCAAAAGCTGTGCAGGCTTTCAAAATGGGATTGCAAAAAGACTCTCAATTTTACCAGGATCTTGTAATGAATCCCTGCAGGAACCTGGATGAAGCTTGGAACAGAGCTTTAAGATATATTCGACTTGAGGATGACAAAAAGATGCAAGAGAGGATGAATTCATCCACAACCTATGAATCAACTAACAGGAAGTCAGAATCCTCGTACAAGCCATATCGTTCTAAGCCATATGGCAGAAATGACAGCAAGAAAGTGAATGTTGTTGAAGACGAGGATCCTGAGGAGTATCCTGAGTTATCAGAATATTGTTTTTCTGTTAATATACCTGAACTGATGTATGCTATGCAGGGTTTAGGAGACAAAGCAAGGTGGCCTCAGAAGAACCAACAGAAAGCTGATTGGAAGGATAAATCCAAGTGGTGTGCCTTCCATGAGGATTTTGGACATGTTACAGAAGACTGCATTGCCCTGAGGAAAGAAATAAGCTATCTGCTAAGCAAAGGATATCTGAAGGATCTCCTGGGAAGAAAGAAGAATAAGGGTCAGGATACCGAGAAGGATCCTGAACGTGCAGCATAACCTCCTGCAGATGCCAAGGTAATTAACTTCATTTCATGAGGATCTGACATTTGTGGGACTTCATACTCTGCTGCAAAAAGACACGCACAGGAGGCTAAGGCAGAAAGGAGAGATAAGCTAACCAGGATGTCAACCCTCACAACTGATAAAGTGATCACTTTCGACAGTGATGACAGGGATACTGTCCAGGATCCTCACCATGATGCTTTGGTAATAACTTTATATGTTGCTAATCATTTTGTGCGCAGGATACTGGTAGATAATGGCAGCTCCGCCAACATAATTCAACTGGAAACACTGAAGAGAATGAATGTATCCCCGATGGATATTACTTCGAAGTCCACTGTGCTTGTTGGGTTCAGTGGAGAAGCCAGGAATACTGTGGGAAAAATAAAGTTGCCTGTGTATGTTGAAGGGGTCAACTCAATGCAACGCTTCTGTGTCATGGACTCCTTATCCTGCTACAATATTATATTGGGTAGGCCATGGATCCATGATATAAAAGCTTTGCCATCTACCTATCACCAGTGCGTCAAGATACCTACCCCTTGGGGGGTTGTCAAAGTGGAGAGTGACCAACAAGAAGCGACGGAGTGTTATTCTTCCTCGATGAAATCCTCAACCAAACCCAATGCAGCATAGCAATTAAAGATGTGGGCCCAGGATATTTTGGAGGCTTCAGAACAGGATGTTAAGAAAATTATCCCGGATCAGTATAATCCAGATAACTCGGTGCTCGTAGAACCAATATCCCTCAGGATATTGAAAATCAATTAACTAACTTTTTGAAATGCAGGATGTCAACATTCGCATGGAAACACGAGGATATGACAGGTATTTCCAAGGATATTATAACTCACAAGCTCGGAATTGATAAGTCTTTCAAGCCTATCCAACAGAAACGAAGGAAGTTTGCTCCAGAACGGAACGCGATCATTCAGGAAGATGTTGAAAGGTTATTAAAGAGCAAGATGATTAGGGAAGTTAAATTTCCCAAATGGCTAGCAAATGTAGTTGTGGTGCAAAAGAAAAATGGGAAATGGAGAGTTTGTGTAGATTACACAGACTTGAATAAAGCATGTCCTAAAGATCCATTCCCTCTGCCTCATATCGACTCAATGGTGGATGCTACTGCCGGTCATGAAATGTTAACCTTCATGGATGCATCCTCAGGATTCCAGCAAATACAAATGGAACCTTCGGACCAGGAGGATACTGCTTTCATGGCCCCAACAGGTATTTATTGTTATACTGCTATGCCTTTTGGTTTAAAAAATGCAGGTGCAACATACCAAAGATTGATGAACATGATGTTCAAAGACAAACTGGGGGACACCATGGAGGTATACATTGATGATATGGTGGTAAAGTCCAAGAAAGCCGAGGATCATCTCCGGGATATTGAAGGAGCATTCGATATCCGAGACCGGTACAACATGAAACTAGATCCTGCCAAATGCCATTTCGAAGTGGGGGCAGGAAAGTTTCTAGGATACATGGTGACTAAAAGGGGGATCGAAGCAAGCCCGGAACAGATTAAAGCTATCCTGGATATCAAGTCACCTTCAAACATGAAAGATATACAAAGATTAATAGGGCGAGTAGCAGCATTAAACAGGTTTATATCAAGATCCTCGGAAAGATGCAAGGAATTTTATGATATCCTGAAGAAAAATAGGAAATTCGAATGGGGAGAGAAGCATGAAGCAGCCTTGCAGGAATTAAAGCAATATCTTTCAACTGCACCACTATTGATGATGCCCGAGGATGGTGAACCATTATCCCTATATCTTGCACTATCAGGGAATGCAGTAAGTGCTGTCTTGGTAAAAGATCACGAAGGTCAGCAATATCTTGTCTATTATGTTAGCAAAAGCTTATTAGATGCTGAAACTAGATATTCTCATTTAGAAAAATTAATATTGGCTCTAGTTATGGCATCGACAAAGCTTAGACATTATTTTGAGACACATGGGATTCAAGTTAAAACTAATTATCCTGTTAAAAATGTGCTTAGGAAACATGAGATGTCAGGAAGAATGGCTAAATGGTCAGTAAAATTAAGTGCCTATGATCTAGTATATGAACCTAGAAATGCCATAAAGTCTCAGGCTCTAGCTGACTTTGTGGCTGATTTCAGTAGTGATATTCAAAATGAAGTAGACCTAGAAGTACAACAGCTAGGAGAAAATTTAGAATCCTGGACATTATATACTGATGGTGCATCTAATATAAGAGGTGTAGGATTGGGTATACTACTAAAATCGCCACAGGGGGACATATTACCCCAGGCTATTAGGTGTGAATTTCCTGCCACTAATAATGAAGCAGAATATGAAGCTTTGATTGCATGATTAGAGTTGGCCAGAAATATGAATATTAAAAGCTTACAAGTATTTGTTGATTCCTTATTAATTACTAATCATTTTAATGGATCCTATGCAGTTAATCGAGTATCTTGAAATTCTCAAAAAATTAGCAGGATATTTCGATGTTTTTACACTTGAACAGGTACCAAGAGAGGATAATGCTGAAGCAGATGCCTTGGCAAATCTAGGATCATCAGTCAGGATACCGGAGGGAACCCAAATACCAACACTACATATCCTGTATCCTGCGATGGATCTTCTCAAATCTCAGGATAAGGAAGTAGTAAGTATCTAGGATCCTGATGATGAGTATCCCGAGGAGAATCCTAAGTCCTGGACAGCTCCAATCATGAGATATCTCAAGGAAGGACACATCCCAAAGGATGAGAATCCTAAGGCCTTTAGGATGAAGGTATCACGATTCACTATTATAAATGATGTTTTGTATAAGAAATCTCTTGCAGGACCATACCTGAGGTGCTTGGAGGATCTCGAAACCAAAGAAGTGCTTCGAATATACACGAAGGGGATTGTGGTAACCATACTGGGGGCAGATCGTTATTCTCAAAGGTATTAAGAACTGGATACTATTGGCCGACGATGAGGAAAGATGCTGTAGAATATGCTCGAAGGTGTGATGCATGTCAAAGGCATAGTAATATACTGTATCAACCTGCTGAACCGTTATATCCTATTGTTTCCCCTTGGCCATTCATGAAGTGGGGGATGGACATAGTAGGAAAATTGCCCAAGGCTCTAGGAGGAAAAGTGTTTATGCTGGAAATGACTGATTATTTCTCTAAATGGGTTGAAGCTGAGGCATTTGTTCAAGTAAGGGACCAAGAAGTAGTATCCTTCATAAAAAGAAATATCCTGACCAGGTTTGGAGTACCAGCCGAGATAATTTGTGACAATGGCTCTCAGTTTATCAGTAAGAGGATAACCGATTTTTGTAAGAGTTGGGGAATCAAAATGATCACATCTACACAAGTACATCCTCAAGCAAACGGACAAGCAGAATCCTCAAACGAGATAATTGTCAACAATTTGAAGAAAAGACTAGGAACTGTAAGACCCGTCTCAATTTAACACGATTATAATATTAAATACGTATTTTTATATGGAAATGCGACCTTTCAAAACTTTTCCAAGTTAACATTCTTACATGATTAAAAACATTTTTCAATATAATTCTATGTGTTTACAATATCCACTTTTAACTAGAACAAAATAAGATTATTGCGGAAGCTTCAAAAGACATGTGTTCGGTTCTTGATAATCGCTTGATCTTCATCCGGGAGCACACCATGATCACCTAAGATCAAAAGCAACATAAAAGTTATTTTTGGTATCTTAAAATGCATTTAGACAAGTTCCAAGCATTGAACAACAAAAGAAAACAAATTTTCCAGCTCTGGTGTCTCTCGCGAGCCGCGAGAGACTGAGCTTATGTTGTCGCAGGCCACGACCCTTGTCGCGTGGCGCGACGTTGTTCCCGGTTAGCGGTCGTGCGGCGTGACACCCTGTATTCGATAGAATGGTTATTTCTTGGTGCTGCATTTACCCAACTTTACTTATTTACCAAAATTCTAACTTCAAAGTATCATAACTTTCAATCTACATGTCCGTTTTACACAAGTCTTTTTTCTACGTGATCGTAATTTAATTCTCCATCATATGGAGTTATAACCCGACGTCTGAACTCATAAAATATTAGATTTCAAGCCCTCGGCTTGAAATTAATATATAATGAATTTTGACCCGTTCAAGTTAAAAACTACCAACTTGTTTCTAAATAATAAAAGTACATACACCAATGTATTTAACTCAAAATCTCTAGCTCGGGTTCATAATTTTTTTCTGAATTATGCAACTAGTACACAAGCTATGCGCAAGAGTCTGTTTTGACCCATTTAGAGTATTTTTATGCATTCAAGCATCTAACTCGTTCTTTTCATTTCACACTTCGTATTCCCATAATTGATTAACTACTTATATTCCACCACGACTATTTTTTTGTGGCGTATTTAACAAAATGAACCCATTAACCCATTATCGTAAATTTTTACCATTCGGTTAATCATTTTACGCGAATGACCCATTCTTGGGCTTTGACCCATTAAAGGCTTTTTGGTCAATTTTAGTCCCTCATTTTACGACGAAGTACTTTCACTAATTATGTGACCAAAATCGCATTTTTAACTATAACCTTATTTATGTGTACCTGTCTTGGGTCAACTTATAGACCCGTTTTATACCTTACTCTTTATTAACCGCTACTTATGGCGACACAATTATCCACTTTCTGTTCACTCCTGTGAACAAACGACTTAACAACCAAACGTTAGTCGATATTTGTCAAATGGTGTTATTACCACCATTTGACCCATTTGGCTTATACGACCAAACATTTATATTTATAAAAAATCATGGTTTTTAATTACCCATTCACACATCCGACCCATTTCGGATTTTTTTTTACCAAAATATCATTTTTCCATTAACCATGGTTTTGATCGTTTTTGTTCGTTCTGACTCATATTGTTTCATATCGGAACCGATATTCGGATACAATCCATTGTCATATTTATCACCTATAAAATAAATACGTACACTTAAATTGGGTGTAAGCTTTACTTACCTCGCGTCCGCGCAAACATTCTTCGCATCCATGATCCGTTTGACCCGTTCCTTTCCAAGCTCACACCTAGCTTGTTTAGAGTCAACTATATCATAACATCCATAAGATGGTTAGATTGGTCATTCTATATAATGGCTATCACCCTATGGACCCCTTTTTTTTACACACTTATCAATCAAAGCATGCCATATATTCAACAACTAGTTTCATACCATAATTCTTTTCATTCACTAACCGTTTGACCCGCTAGTGAAGTTACTTATACAACTAGTTAGTAAGTGATTTTAAACACTTTAAGCATGTCACATAAAGTGCTATTTGTTCCCAACAATCAATACTTCATGCCTAAAGCAAGTATATACAATCCTATGCCTTTTTCTTGGTTAATAAGAACATTATTTATGTGCAGCGATTTTCTATTTAGCTATTGTAATTGACCATTTGGACCCATTTAAAATCTGAATTAGATCAACATCTTCCAAGATGGATTGTAGAACACTCCAATACCTTAGCAAGCATATAAGGTACACCTTCTAACGAATTTTCTATGATTTTATATGATTTTTATAAAATCAGCTCAGCAACTATATTTTCATTTTTCAACAGCTTTCAAGTTCTGAACAACAGTTTTAATTCGCATTTTTGGCCTATATAACAACCACATTTGTTTCTTATGATTGAAAACAGTAAAAATTTATTTCATAAGCTTTTCGAAAAGGTATAGAACACCCAAATCGGATAAACGGTTGATTTTATATGATTTTTTTAAGGTTAGTCAAAATCCATATAAAAAGCTACGGAAATCATGTTTAGGGTCCTTTCAAATTCGAACCAAATCATCAAATGCAACCCTTTTCCATGGCTAAAACCCTTATTAAACTCTTGGTTAATGGTTAGAAACCTATAACACAGTGATTGTAGGCTAAGAGATGCCAAAAGCATCATCTATTTCAAGAAGTCATCATATGAATCCTAATTTTATCATCTTCTCAACTTCATCTTTGTCAATTTGAGAACTAGAACTAAAATTAACATATATTCAAGTTCTATTATGGTGATTCTCATACACCAACATGTTTAATTTCATACATATCAAAGATTTGTCATAAACCCACTACTCATGAAATCATCAAATCAAGCTCTACATACAAACTAGTAGACAACACGATTTCACTTAGGCATTTTAACGAGCACCTTGTAGGCGAGATTCATACGCATCTATTATCCAATTCATGGTTAACTATTAACCAAGTTTTAACATCAAAATCAAACCTCTATGTCTTGTGTGCATTAACCACATCTAGAACTTATATCTCATCATCAATTTTTCTTAGATTTACCATCACTTTTCAAGTCTTCATCATAATATCATAAAAATCCACTTAACACATATATGGGTAATCATTCAATCTCTAATTTATGACACTAATTCATCAAGTTCTCATCTAGGGTTTGTTCTGTTACACCCCAACCAATGGCGGAAACATCGGGATGAGACGAAGTGTGAAGATTGCTCGAGACATCATAACACTAATAATCGTGACAAGTATTTAAATAGTAAATTTCATTTCATTTCTAAGAAATCAATTACAAGAGTTTGAAACAAGTACAACATGAATAATGAAATACAATACAAATAAAATACAAAATTTAAAGTGTGTATCTAAGCATCCTACTAGATTCCATGCATCATCAACATCATCGCTAAACCTGCAACATGTTTTAATAAAGTTCAATGCAAAAGCAAAGGCGAGTACACAAGGTTTGAATAAGTATAGCATAAGTATAAAAGCATTTTACTCGAATCCACATGGCAATTTGTAAGCAAGGTAACTAGCATGCATATCATTACGTATAAACCCAAAGTGTCCACTAGTATTTAGCATCCCTCGCCACAAAAGTGACGAGACCGTATAGTATAATGACCTAACAATCCCCCGTCGGGCGGTGTGCTACTCCTATAGCGCTATAATTGTTAAGCGAGGGTATAACATAGTAATGGCATGAAGCATGTACTATCTAGGATAACAAGTAGCATGTATAACGGATTGAGTTCACAAAGTATGTTTAAGTGTGTGTAAGTGTAATTTTTGTATGGTAACATGTTGCCACCCAAAAGTGGTTTAAAATGTAAATGGGTCGAGTGTACTCACAAAGCTTGCATATGCTTTCCGATTATTCAATTGTTGACGAGTAGAGATTTAGAGTCCGAATGTATAAGGGTTAAAGTTCAAGTAGGCTTAGAGTCGAGATACAAAATAAAACAACATAAAAGTATTATATCAACATAATCCTCTTCAACACATAACACTTGTATGACACTTGGTAACCACGAGGGTTATAATAATGCTTTCATGAGTTGGACACTCATAAGAATCATAACAAGGTTTAGGTCCTAGATGATGTCCTACTACTTTGACAAATGAACATGAATTCAACATCAAAGGTTCAAATGTACATAGATATTATTTAGGTTAGGTAGTATATATTAATAAGTCCTGAGTACATGTATTTCAAGCATGAGGTAGAAGATTATATCTTCATTTAGGTACCTCAAAATGTGTCATAGAAGTCATGTAGGAGGTAGGAAGAACAAGCTTCCATTTAGGCACCTCGTATATGTTCACCACTACACTTGTTGTAACAACAAACAAGGAGGGTCATGAACTAGGATTAGTACAAGAATGTAAATAATCTAAGCTATGAGAAATCATCAAATCATGTGGGGATTTTATGTTGGAAAAACCCAAGTTGTTCCATAATCACTCCTACATCAAGTTTGCAACTTGAACATGACTTGTGGGTTAAAACCCTAATCAAAACAGAATTTATTTGAGGTTTAACCTCTGATTTTGTATGTCTCAACCTTGTTTTTTAAGCCTAACCAACCACAAGAATGGTTGTAAGCATTAGGACATAGGTTTGAGTGAGTTAAACTCATGTTTAAGTAAAGATTAATGAAAACAAATTTAAACAGTAGACTTTGAAGCCTTTTTGCAGGAGTTCCAGGGACTTGTTTGCTATGAAACACCCCTAGAATCGAAGCTAAGGTCAAGCCAAGCATTCTGGAAAAAGAATGGACCAAAACGGATAAGAAATGAAGAAGTTATGCCCATTTTCGTAAAGCTCGATGAATCTGTCCGAACCTGAACTTTCAGCAACGATTTTGAGTGATTGAAGGAGATTTAGATGAGTTTGTAAAGTGTTTTGAGCTTGGAGGAGATGTGTATTTATAGGGGAAGGATTTAGGGTTGATTGGAGGTGTTTAATGGACGTTTAGAGGTGATTGGAGGAGAAGAAGTGTTGGGATTTCGTGCAAAATCGCGGAGAATTCAAGCTGTTTGAAAATCTGCCCGCCAGACACCCTTACGGACCGTAAGGGTGGGAGGCTTACGGTCCGTAAGCCACAGGCAGAAGGCACAAATTTTATTTCTTCAATTTAATGCTTTGTAACATGTTCCATTGATATATATTACGTGTTTTATGACCATTTTAGGGTATTTAGGTGTACAAGGCATGTTCTAAGGGTTACACAAGTATAAAACGAATATGACTAAGCATAGGACTCGTATGTAAGTATCGTATGAGGTATGTATGTCACGTATTGTTAGGTTTATAACACGTTTGCAAGCATCACGAATATGCGTCAGTTGTTTCATGATTTAAACATATGAATATGTAAGAAGTATGTATAACACAAGTTTGGAGAAAACACAAGTTTTATTTATGATTCAAGTCCCATATTTTAAAATGATTACGACGAAAGGATGATTACAAGAATGCAAGGTTTCTAAAAATAGAACTTCAAGCAAAGGTTTCTAAGTGTAGAAAGTTTGAAAACGCGGGGCGTTACATGTTCCTAGACTCATACTCATATCAATTCAATTATAATATTCATCATTCACACAAGAATTTCGTTCATGAATGTTTATCCAAATTTCAAGATATCACCAAATGATAAAATTCAACATACCTTGTGATCTCCTAGCTTGGTTGATCACGAATTTAGTTAAAGCCCTAATTTCCAACTCGATTTCCCTTAGAATTTGATGGATTTTAGTGAGTTTAGGGTTTTGAAAAGAACCCTTCTCCTGGCTCTCTGTGTAAACGTCGACCAGACACACACACATGTGTGTGTTTTGGTGTTTATTTGTTTTAATTAAAAATATTTTTCCCTTTTGCCTCTTTTAGTCCCTCTAGTTCCATATTTTGTAAAATGGTTATCTATTTCATGTTTTCCTTATTGTTTTCCAATACAATTTACTAAGTTAATTATTTCTAGTTATGTTACATTTGGTTATGACCAATTTATAATTTACATATGTATATGTAAATTTTATATTTTGGGGTGTTACAAGTCTACCCCCCTTAAAGACGTTTCGTCCCCGAAACCTTCTTTACGTAGTTCATTGGTTTAGACCAAACGAACTTAGTTTCGTTTTCAAGGCATTCATTCTTTCGGTCAAAAGTTATCATTTGGATTGACGTATACGTCTTTCATATGTAAGTACTTACGGACCGTAACCTTTACCTTGTATTTATTATCTTTGTCGCCTATTTGACTGAGTTGTCATTTGACTACTCGGTCATATGAGTCCGTCAACATATTTTCTCCTCGCTAATCCTATACTGACAGGCGCTTTGTATAAGTCATAACACTAATTTAACTTTGAATAGTTTTACCGGCTAGACTGATTAGTCACCATCACCTTAGACCCCTTCATTCGGGTATACCACATTGCTATCACCGGCCTTTTGTGTGTTCATGATCTCCTATCCCGTAACTCATGTTACAATGTGATTATATTCTATATCACTTTTTCTCACCATGATCGCATCGCATCACGTCATGTTTAAGTTTATTTAAATTTTCATTATCAAAAATCTTCTTTCAAATGTACCGTCTTACACCTATCGGTGTTAAGACTTATATCCTTTAATATTAACTATTTTTCTAATGTCTCTTATAATATTCATACTTGTTAAAACGTTGTTTCTCACTAAAACTGAATTTTAGTTTAACGTTTTCTCTTTAACTTATGTCAATTACTCATATTAAGGAATTGACAACCAATAATTTATTCTTTTCCGTTATTATTTTACGTGGGGAATCGTATCTAGTTCCCACGCTTTACCCAAGTGACCCGTAGATTCTTTCACTAAGCCTCGTAGGCTATTTCTTTAGGCTTTCACTCCCTTTTTGGTGAGGCTCCTATAGTTTATTTCTTTCTATTCGTGACCCGAGGGTCATTTTGATCCCGTAGACCTTAACACTGCTTATAATCCCGAAGGTTATGATGATCCCGTAGATCATCTTTTACTCGTGTCATTATTAAAATGTATATATACGTATATGGCGTCAATGCACCCCTTTTTATGTTTAGAAATCATTCATTTTCATTCTTGAGTTCTATGGACCTTGACCGTAGTCTAAGGCTACATTTGTTTTCTTTCTAGACTATTCTTCCGACTCTATGACTTTTTACGTCATTTACACGTCGGTTCGTTTTACGCTTACCGTTACCCGGTTCATACTCATACTTCTTTACAACCCGTTACCAGGGTTCTTTTATCTAAATGTTTTTAACGCTCCCGTTGCCCAGTTTGCGTTTCCCTTACATTACCAAGCCTTATTCTTTATCTAACTCGTTTGACTCGTTCTGTGTGAAAATTCATCACTTATGAATGTCAAACTTCATTCTTTATTCTACCCCTTTGACTTGTCTGTGTGAATTTCATCACTTATGACAGTCAAACTTTATCCCTTATGCCTTAGCATTCTCATTAGTTGGTTTGTATTTTCATTTACTTTGATTCTTGTCCCTTCGCTCGGGCTCATTATTCTAATATGATACGCTTCCGTTACCCGGCTTGCGTTTACATTTATCATCAAATATTTTACTTATTTGATCTGTTTGGGTACTTCTTTAATTCGTCCCATTCACCCCGTCCTTACTACATCGGACGTAAATGTGTCCATCATAAGAAGTTCATGGTATCATGTGTTCACTACTTACTTGGCCAGAGTAAGCGATCAACACATGGTACACATGACCTTTTTATAATTTGCACATTACACCCCATGTAAGTGACGCCTCTATTCTTTCTATATTATTGATTTAAATTGGCAAAACTTTATTCAATTGCTATTTAACAATTATTAGTTTTACCCGTTTCATTCTTGAACATATAAAATGTTTTTCCTTTTTATCGAACTATTATATAATCACATTCGTTAATGTGATCGCTACATTTCTCAATAGTATTTTTTGAGAATTATTCACTTGGATGATTACCCCCGTCCAAGTTTCCATATGAACTCATCCTGTTATTGCTTTGTTATTCATCATTGTGAATAACACTTATTTCTACTTAATTGCTCTTTGAAACTTCATCCTGAATAGATATCCTATTCAGGTTTTCCAAGTTTTATCCTATATATGCAACCGTCATTCTCTACATGTTTGTTGCATATTACTATTTGTGCGATTAATTTAAAGCGTGCACCTGGTAATGCTTGCCCTAACGAACTTTCCATGCCATAAACCTTGTTCGCGATTGTCACGCGGTTCAGGTCCTTGTTGAGCATGCTCTGCTTGTCATACTTTGGACCGTTGCTTCGTCAGATCCGCAATTTATTAAACTCCCGCTATCTTCAGATGTGAGTGTCCTTCTACTACAACATTTATAAAAGTTAGTAATTTCGACATTAATGAACGCCCGTATTATAATACAAGGTTTTTCCACTATACGTGTCAACACTCGTAATTTCGTTGACTATATCTATCCTTTATCGATTTGATTGGTGTAACGTCTATTACACGATAACCCTATGTGTTGTTCTCAACACTTTAATCATACTAAACCATTAATATACATGTACTTACCGGATTTGCGATCAAGTCTTGAACCGAACACACTTTACTCTTTAACCATGAGCTCTGATTACCAACTTGTAAGACCCGTCTCAATTTAACGCGATTATAATATTAAATACCTATTTTTATATGGAAATGCGACCTTTCAAAAACTTTTCCAAGTTAACATTCTTACATGATTAAAAACATTTTTCAATATAATTCTATGTGTTTACAATATCCACTTTTAACTAGAACAAAATAAGATTATTGCGGAAGCTTCAAAAGACATGTGTTCGGTTCTTGATAATCGCTTGATCTTCATCCAGGAGCACACCACGATCACCTAAGATCAAAACCAACATAAAAGTTATTTTTGGTATCTTAAAATGCATTTAGACAAGTTCCAAGCATTGAACAACAAAAGAAAACAATTTTTCCAGCTCTGGTGTCTCTCGAGGGCCGCGAGAGACTGAGCTTATGTTGTCGCGGGCCGCGACACTTGTCGCGTGGCGCGACGTTGTTCCCGGTTAGCGGTCGCGGGGCGTGACAACCTGTATTCGACAGAATGGTTATTTCTTGGTGCTGCATTTACCCAGCTATACTTATTTACCAAAATTCTAACTTCAAAGTATCATAACTTTCAATCTACATATCCGTTTTACACAATTCTTTTTTCTATGTGATCGTAATTTAATTCTCCATCATATGGAGTTATAACCCGACGTCTGAACTCATAAAATATTAGATTTCAAGCCCTCGGCTTGAAATTAATTTATAAGGAATTTTGACCCGTTCAAGTTAAAAACTACCAACTTGTTTCTAAATAATAAAAGTACATACACCAATGTATTTAACTCAAAATCTCTAGCTCGGGTTCATAATTTTTTTCTGAATTATGCAACTAGTACACAAGCTATGCGCAAGAGTCTGTTTTGACCCATTTAGAGTATTTTTATATATTCAAGCATCTAACTCGTTCTTTTCATTTCACACTTCGTATTCCCATAATTGATTAACTACTTATATTCCACCACAACTATTTTTTTTGTGGCGTATTTAACAAAATGAACCCATTATCGTAAATTTTTACCATTCGGTTAATCATTTTACGCGAATGACCCATTCTTAGGCTTTGACCCACGAAAGTTTATGCCTATACTCCTATACGTATCTAAAGAGTTACATAATCATAATATAAGCTCCTAAACAACCTCTAAGGGTCGTTTTCCCGGTTTTCCCATTCAAGGCTTTTTGGTCAATTTTAGTCCCTCATTTTACGACGAAAGACTTTCACTAATTATTTGACCAAAATCGCATTTTTAACTATAACCTTATTTATGCGTACCTGTCTCGTGTCAACTTATAGACCCGTTTTATACCTTACTCTTTATTAACCGCTACTTATGGCGACGCAATTATCCACTTCCTGTTCACTCCTGTGAACATACGACTTAACAACCAAACGTTAGTCGATATTTGTCAAATGGTGTTATTACCACCATTTGACCCATTTGGCTTATACGACCAAACATTTATATTTATAAAAAATCATGGTTTTTAATTACCCATTCACACATCCGACCCATTTCGGATTTTTTTACCACAATATCCTTTTTCCATTAACCATGGTTTTGATCGTTTTTATTCGTTCCGACTCATATTGTTTTGTATCGGAACCGATATTCGGATACAATCCGTTGTCATATTTATCACCTATAAAATAAATACGTACACTTAAATTGGGTGTAAGCTTTACTTACCTCGCGTCCGCGCAAACATTCTTCGCATCCATGATCCGTTTGACCCGTTCCTTTCCAAGCTCCCACCTAGCTTGTTAAGAGTCAACTATATAATGTCCATCACCCTATGGACCCCTTTTTTTTACACACTTATCAATCAAATCATGCCATATATTCAACAATTAGTTTCATACCATAATTCTTTTCATTCACTAACCGTTTGACCCGCTAGTGAAGTTACTTATACAACTATTTAGTAAGTGATTTTAAACACTTTAAGCATGTCACATAAAGTGCTATTTGTTCCCAACAATCAATACTTCAGGCCTAAAGCAAGTATATACAATCCTATGCCTTTTTCTTGGTTAATAAGAACATTATTTATGTGCAGCGATTTTCTATTTAGCTGTTGTAATTGACCATTTGGACCTATTTAAAATCTGAATTAGATCAACATCTTCAAAGATGGATTGTAGAACACTCCAATACCTTCGCAAGCATATAAGGTACAACTTCTAACGAATTTTCTATGATTTTATATGATTTTTATAAAATCAGCTCAGCAACTATATTTTCATTTTTCAACAGCTTTCAAGTTCTGAACAGCAGTTTTAATTCGCATTTTTGACCTATTTAACAACCACATTTGTTTCTTATGATTGAAAACAGTAAAAATTTATTTCATAAGCTTTCCGAAAAGGTATAGAACACCCAAATCGGATAAACGGTTGATTTTATATGATTTTTTTAAGATTAGTCAAAATCCATATAAAAAGCTACGGAAATCATGTTTAGGGTCCTTTCAAATTCGACCCAAATCATCAAATACAACCCTTTCCATGGCTAAAACCCTTATTAAACTCTTGGTTAATGGTTAGAAACCTATAACATAGTGATTGTAGGCTAAGAGATGTCAAAAACATCATCTATTTCAAGAAGTCATCATATGAATCCTAATTTTATCATCTTCTCAACTTCATCTTTGTCAATTTGAGAACTAGAACTAATATTCAAGTTCTATTATGGTGATTCTCATACACCATCATGTTTAATTTCATACATATCAAAGATTTGTCATAAACCCACTACTCATGAAATCATCAAATCAAGCTCTACATACAAACTAGTAGACAACACGATTTCACTTAGGCATTTTAACGAGCACCTTGTAGGCGAGATTCATACGCATCTATTATCCAATTCATGGTTAACTATTAACCAAGTTTTAACATCTAAATCAAACCTCTATGTCTTGTGTCCATTAACCACATCTAGAACTTATATCTCATCATCAATTTTTCTGAGATTTACCATCACTTTTCAAGTCTTCATCATAATATCATAAAAATCCACTTAACACATATATGGGTAATCATTCAATCTCTAATTTATGACACGAATTCATCAAGTTCTCATCTAGGGTTTGTTCCTAGACTCATACTCATATCAATTCAATTATAATATTCATCATTCACACAAGAATTTCGTTCATGAATGTTTATCCAAATTTCAAGATATCACTAAATGATAAAATTCAACATACCTTGTGATCTCCTAGCTTGGTTGATCACGAATTTAGTTAAAGCCCTAATTTCCAACTCGATTTCCCTTAGATTTTGATTGATTTTAGTGAATTTAGGGTTTTGAAAAGAACCCTTCTCCTGGCTCTCTGTGTAAATGTCGACCAGACACACACATATGTGTGTGTTTTGGTGTTTATTTGTTTTAATTAAAAATATTTTTCCCTTTTGCCTCTTTTAGTTGCTCTAGTTCCATATTTTGTAAAATGGTTATCTATTTCATGTTTTCCTTATTGTTTTCCAATACAATTTACTAACTAAGTTAATTATTTCTAGTTATGTTACATTTGGTTATGACCAATTTATAATTTACATATGTATATGTAAATTTTATATTTTGGGGTGTTACAGGAACTAAAAAAGGAAGATGGGCAGAAGAATTACCCTTTGTTTTATGGGCTGATAGAACGACGGTTAAAAGTGCAACTGGGCAAACCCCATTTTCCTTAGTATTTGGGGCAGGAGCAGTAATCCCGACGGAGATGGTAATACCTACAGCAAGATCCAACTTCCGGGATCCTGAGCTGAGTCCTGAAGCCCTATGCCAAGAATTGGATACTATTGATGAGACAAGAGATGCGGCAGAGCTAAGGATGGTAGCATATCAACAGAGGATATCTAGAGCATATAACAAGAATATAAGGACTAGAAGGTTTCAAGTTGGAGATTGGGTGTTAAGAAAAGCTTTTCAGAATACTACTAATCCTACCGATGGAAAGTTAGCTCCAAAATGGGAAGGACCATATGAGGTTGAATCAGAATCCGGGAAAGGAGCATACCGACTCAAAGATATAGAAGGGGATATGCTACCAAGATCCTGGAATGCCATACACCTAAAGCTCTATTTCAAGTGAGTTTAGAATGTAATTTCTAACTCAGGATGGTATGAATTCTATCTCTTTTAATATATTTGATATTATTTATTCTTTTGAACCCAATATTGACTTAAGCGTCGGAGGGGTGTTAGCCAGGCTAACACCCACCTTAGTTTACGGTTGTCTTGCAGAATATGCTTCGGGATATAGCTCCAGGATATACATTCAGGATAAATCGAAAGATTAGAGGATTGGCCCCCTCTCTCACGTTTAAGGGATCCTGATCCCTTCACAGGTTTAAAGGTATTCACTTTTCTCTCGAATTGGGTTTAAACACCCCTCCTGGAGCGCAAGCTATCCAGGAATAGTTCAAGATAGCGGGACCAGTTCATGTAAAAGTGGTTGACAATTCCGTTATTGTTGGCTATATCCTGGATCCCAAAGGTATATGAGGATTGATCACCCTCTCTCGCGAAAGGGTATTTTCATACTCTCTAAGGTTTAAAGGTTTTCACCTTTCTAAGTCTTGGAGTTTATACACTCCCGCCTGTAGCGCACGAAAATTTGGGATTTTCCCCAGGATACTCAAGGGTTTATCCCTAGAATTTTAAGGATTTATCTCCAGGATACTTTAGGGTTTATCCACTGTAACATAAAAACTATACAAACAATTGCAGTTGAAGTCCATAAAATTTCTAAGTATTCAAAAACATAATGCACAGGGGACATTCCCACTAAGGCATTGTGAAGAATTCAGGGGATCAAGTTTGGGCTTAGTTCACTAAGTGTCCCAGACTGGGGACATCTCCGGTGGAAAAGTTGCAAAAGGATTGAAGTCTGAGGATAGTGTTATACTCTGTATCTGGTATGATCTTTCCTTTTTATTCCTTTAAAAGCCTTATCTAAATTGTCTAAATTTTCCGAACTATATTTGACGAAAGTTTGATTAAAACATTTATGAATATAATACTTAGATTGAAGATATTTTTATCAAGATATATTCTCAGGATATATTTTCAGGATATATCCTTAGGATATATTTCAGGATATATTTCAGGGAATTTGCTCAGAATGTTTAAGGCATGGTAATTAAATTGAAAAATTGAAACTATACTTGAGTCAAACATCTATTACTGAAACAAACTTTGTAAGGTAAAAGTGAAATATCCTTTTTCTTTGAAAACGTTATCTAAATTGTTTGAGTTGTAAAAACCCTATTTGACAAAATTTTTAATAGGATATTTGTGAATATCCTGATCAAGATATTTTCATGATATTTGGTTAGGACATTTGAAATATTACACTAAGTTTTAACATTGAAATTGTATTCAAACTGAGCAATGCATAACAAGAATTGAAAAAGGACGATGATAGATAAGGTCATAAAAAGGTTATATTATTAACATATCAAAAGGTTGTGCTTTTGGTTTCATCTCAAACTGAGATCCATCCACCAAAAGCACAATTAAGTTTCTAACCATATTTACATAACAGTTGAAGGTTTCCTCTCAAACCGAGACCCATCCACCTCCAACTGTTATATTGATCAAAACAAACCATAATAAGTGATGACCAAGGGCTTCATCCTGAAACTCAGGATCCCTCCACCTTTGGCCATCATATTGTTTTAGTGCAGGAAAGTAAATTGTTTAAAGGACAGGAAATGAAATTGTTCAACAAACTTAAAAAAATGGGCTCCGGCCTCGGCATCAACATCCATCATCGCCCATTTTGCTGCTTTCAAGGGGTAGCACCCTCTTCCACCATGGCTTCATCAGCGCCAGCATCCTTCTCCGCATTCTTCCCATCATCGCCACCAGTATCCTTCTCAGCATTAGCACCAGCATCCTTTGTAGCATCAGTATCACCCACCTTCTTGGCCACCTTAGCAGGCTCCTCCGCAATAGACTTCACAAGAGGCTCCACGGGGTTACCGCCAAGATCATTCAACTTCACCTCCCAAGCCTCAACGTTCCATGAAGGGCATTCGAAACCCAGGGCCTTAGCCTCATAGGCCATTTTCAATCTAGCCTGGAGGAAGGAGATGACGACAAAATTCTTGAGGCCTTCCCGGTATGAAGCCATATCCTGCTCGTGTTGAACCTGGGCAGCATCGGACTTGGCTTAGGCCTCGTGGGTGATCTTCTTGATGGCAGACTGATGCTCTTGGGTCATTGCCTTGTACTTGGCTTCGTAGTGCTCTGATTTGGCGGTGGCAATCGCTGCTTGGTCCGCAATGGTAGCTTCAGCCTTTTTCAACTTGCTTTCTAGCATTAAGTTTAAACCACATGCGTCTTCATAGAGGAACACGAGGTGTTCCAGACCCTGCAATCAAAGGGACAGGTATCAATATCTAGACATGTATATTGAATATGTCTGTGCAGGATATAGGGTAAGAATACTAACCTGATTAAGGAAGCCGGTCGTGAATTTGCTGGACTAGGTAAACCCGTGATTCTCAAAGGGGAACACGTCGGATGAGGCTGGAGGATCTGCTTCCTTCCTCTTACGAGAGTTGGAGGATCAAGACTTGGATGCTGGGGGAGCTTTAGGTGCTGTAGCGGTTTTTGAACCGGTAGGCTTTGATGTGACTGCTGGCTTAGGGTTGATTTCCTGCTTAACAGGCATAAGGCCAGAGTAACTGTCCAACTCATCAAGCTGGAAGCCTTCAAGATTGATAACCGGTGCTGCAAAGAAGGGAGAAATACTTAACTCTTAATACTCATATTCTGTGATTAGTCTAATAACATACTTACCAGACATTTTTGAACTTGATTTTTGACTTGAACTTATGAGAGACAGGGAGAAGGTTCTTTCACTATCAGGAAGTCGATAGATGTCTTTGATCCTGAGCTCCGATTATGCACTTGGAGGGGCAAGATCTTTGAAATTTGCTGCACAAGAAGTGAAGATGTCAGTTAAGGATATAGTTTTAAGATATATTTGGGGATATTCCTAAAACCCTAGATCCTACCCGAAGTCAACCATTCAACTGGCAGGTCAAAACCCTTGATGATAGAATCCCTTTTAACGAAAAAGAACTTTCTTTTCCACTGATCTTCATTCTTAGTGGCCTTGAGGATTAGGGGGTTCTTAGAAGTGGAAAAGAGGAGAAAACGGCTATTTCCATGGGACCTCAGTTGATATGCTATAGGGAGATCTTTAACACAAAGATCAGGGACATGATGAGATTTAATTTGGTCTAACACCATTAAAACCCTCCAAACTATTGGCATGGTTTGAGCATAACTGAGGCCGGTGAGTTCAAAAAAGCTGGAAATGAAGGCTGGAAAGGGATACCGGAGTCCCAAGGAGAAAGGATAGGCTAAGAAACACACCCACTCATTCGATACCGCGTCTGAACGGACCTCCAGATCGAAGGGACGAATGATCACCCGGGCAGGAAAGGCATCGGAATCTTTTAGGGCGGCAATATCGGTGTTGTTAAAAGAGCAAATCTCCTTTTCGGGTTCTCGAAGAAGATTTTGACTTTCAAGGGTTGGGGTTGGCTCGTTTGTGCGTGATCTTGTTCGTGAGGCCATGGAAGATTTCAACTAAGAAACGAGAGATTTAAACGAAGGAAAACAGAGAAGAGAAAGAGGGAGAATACCTGAGAAATTGCTTGAAGAGTGATGATCATAATGTTGAATAGTGCGGCTAAATATAGGCTGGATATAGGGGGTATTGAGTAAATATCGCATGGGAAGTTGTAGCGTGTCACCTCAAGCGTCGTTTCAACTTAATAACCTCGATTCACGAGATAAGCTTTAAAATATATCCGTTGGAATTGGTATACCAACAGATATATTTTGGGGACAATTGTTATGGGTGGTTTTCTGCTCATATATCCTGAATAATATTCTGACCGTGTTTCTTTTGTTATGATCAGGATACCGGATCAGGATATTGGTAACATCCTGATACAGTATCCTGGTAGTAACTAATTAATTCACGTGCAGGTTAATGGTGCAAGTCTATAACGTTCAAGTGGACTTCTTCTCCCAAAGACTCGGGCAAATATGTTGGAATATGAACGTTGAAACCGGAAGACGTGGACTACAACGTTCACTAAGGGAATATTCGTTATATCCCGGAATTGTAGGCTAGTTAGTTAGTTTTGTTCTACTATAAATAGGATTGATCGGATCATATAAGGACACACAATCTCTCGCACACTTTCACTCTCTAGCTGCAACCACTCACAAACACTCACACTTGTATTCAAATCGCATTGTAACACCTAGTTGATCCGCATCATATCCTGCACTGTATCCTGATATTTGAAGCAATAAGAAGAACAAGGCAGCTGCGATTGTCAGCTCCCGAGGTTTTATGCCGGTGATGTAGATTGATCAAGGGCTTTCCTCGTACATCCCGTGTCACCCTTTACATTTTTGCTCATTGTTTGATTGTAGATACAGCTCGATATCCTGTGTCGTATCCGGAAAACTGTTTTTGCAAACAACTAAATCAACATATTTTTGATACACATTCTTAGCACACTACCTCACTTATCTAATTTGATCACTAAATTGCTTCGGTAATTTTTGACCAAAACAGCAAGTATCCGGGATTCTGGTGGTGCATATCCTGAAAAGAATCCTGAATCCTGGACGGCTAAAATTATAAAATACCTCAAAGAATGAGACATCCCAAAGGATGAGAATCCTAAGGCTTTCAGGATAAAGGTAACTGGTTTCACTATTATAAACAATGTTTTGTATAAGAAGTCTCTTGCAGGTCCATAGCTAAGGTGCTTGGATGTCACACCCCAACCGATGGCGGAATCATCGGGGCGTGGCACTGAGCGAAACAGATTGTCCAAAAGTTTCCATAACAACTATAATTACCAATTATTTAAGCATCATGTCCCATACCATGACATAAAAAGTAACATAATTATTACAGACAAAATCCAGTCAAATTGTTCTATTCCGACAACTCAGATTTCAAGTACAGACAATTCGTTTATTTGTTTCTAGACCTTTCCTAGCCTCGATTTCACAGCAAGCCAAGTATCTAAACATCTTAGCACCTGCCACATACGTTAAAGTAAAAGTCAATACACATAGTGTAAAGGTGAGCATACAAGTTTGCTAGATATAATAGAGTTCGAAATCATTTACGCGTAACCAGCATGTACACAATGTGAAATGAAGCACGTAAGTTATCGACATGAACCTATCAATACCAATGACTGCGGGTTGACTGCCCAAGGCAGTTCGTAATACACTCTCACCACTGTGAGCCATGTAACAAATTGTCCTTAACAACCCCTGAGTAAACAGGTGCTGAGTCCAAACTATAGTACTATCGTTGCTAAGGCAGGTAGACATCATTCCATGTGTAAACATAACAAACAAACATTCATTAAGTCACATATAACATGCGGTAACGGTTAGCGTTAAAGTATTGCATAGTGTGTTCGATGTGATTTAGTATAAGTAACGTATGTAACACCCAAAAGTGCGTAAAGCAAAAAGGGATCGAGTATACTTATAGCAATTACTGGATTGAAGGGAGCGCTAGAGAGTAAGGTTAGCCTGATTAGAACGATAGCATAAACGATAAGCGGCGCGTAAAACGATACAGAGTGCTAAAGGTTCGAACAGCAATCCGATCGGGTGGCCGGTCGATCGGATGGCAATCCGTTCGGGTGGTCGCCCGATCGGGTGGCCACTCGATTGGATTGTCATCTCGTTTGGGATGGATGTGTTTGTGTATGATGGCTTTCCTTTTGAAGTTTTCGTTGTAGCATTTTGAAAACAGAGAAGTATCTCTACCTTTCAGGTCGGTCGATCGAACGGCTGTTCGATCGGACAACAATCCGATTGGCGAGGCTTCTCAGGTTGAGAACAAGTTCACAGCAAGGCAGTCACTCGATCGGATGGCTATCCGATCGGGTGGCAATCCGTTCGGATTGAACATGTTGAAAAATTGATTAAGTGTTGAAGTCAAACATCACATGGTCGAGTGGCAATCCGATCGGATGGTAATCCGATCGGACGGCAATCCGTTCGATGTTTAAACCTCACAAGTTGAAAATAAAAGTTAAGTGTGGGACCCAAGGTGCAATCCGATCGGGTGGCAGTCCGGTCTGGTGGCAATCCGATCAGACGACAATCCGATTGGACGGAAATCCGTCCCAGATGACCTGGGCGTCTTCTTCCTTGGTTGTTTTGATAGCTTGAAGTTTTGATGTATTTAATGAGGTACGTTGATAACATGCTTGAACAACGGAACCCTCGACTCGGCTCAAGTGACTCGACCGAACATGAATCACCCTAGTCCGACCGGTTCACGGTTCGAGTCGGTAGTTCATGTTCAAACCTGAAGTCAATACCTCTTGGATAGATTTCAGATCTAGAACCGATATGACACCAAGAATGGGTAGAATATCAGAACAAGGTCCGAATCTATCGGATTTGAGTGCATTGAGTGTAAAAGAGTTGAAAGAAAGTTAGAAAACCATCTTTCAATCCTTTTCACCATGAATATGTTCAGATCTATGAAAGATCTTTGTTTATTCATGTGGAAATCATTCAGATCTAAGTTGTTCTTGGTGGATTGAAGCCAAGACATGAAGTTCTTATGAACACCATGATGACATCATCCTAAAACACCTCAAATCTAGTGATTTCACGGTTAAAAGTTAAGATTCAAGAGATAGAATTGTGTAGGAGTGCGTGTTAGTACATGCATCTGTCAATGTCGTCTTGTATCGAGTCTTAGACTATAGTGTATAGATTAGGGCACGTTTTACGAGAAAGTAGCATGATTAGGGTGTTTAAGAGGCTGATTTCGCTCCAAGGGTTAATTCCGCCCGAAATGTCATGAGGACATTTTCGAGCAGAATCACAAGTTGCTAATTCCGCTCCAACTGTTAGTATGTCATTACGAGCGGAATCAAGACCCTATATATAGGTCTCTATGAGCGAAATCAGGTATTAAGTCCTTGTATTCCATACCGAATTGCTGCCGGTGTGAGATTTGATTGTAAACAACGTTAGATCAATTCAATCAGTGTTTAAAGTGAAGAACTAGTTGTTTCTACCTTTGTTTCTTAGTTTCCGCCTCTGAAACGAAGTAAAACTCCTCTGATCGACTCATTCGGGTTTGTACACGATCCTACAATTGGTATCAGAGCTCAGGAAGAGGAGTTCTGCAGAGATTAGCTGGATTTCATTGAAACTTCTTACTTCTACACCTTCTTTCATTAGTTCAGGAAGATTTCACGGTCAAAATCGTTCCAATTTTTCACAGATTGTGTATAAGTGACTATTAACAAATCCCTGAAAGTTTGAGACTAAAATTCACAGTAAAAATGGACAAAATAGACCCCCGAACTGATTCCGCTTGAACTATTTTAGTTCCTGATTTCGCTCCAAAAAGTGTCTCAGATTCAACATATTTCTGATTTCGCTCGTGATAAGTGGTTGATTTCGCTCCAGGAGACCATTTTTCTAATTTCGCTCCAAAAGTTCTTATTTGATTTCGCTCCTGGCTACCAAACTGTTGATTCCGCTCTAAAATTGGTTGTGATTTCGCTCCAAGTTAACAAGCCAGAGATTCCGCTCCAAACTATCTTCTGATTTCGCTCAACGGGTTGTTGTGATTTCGCTCCAAACAGTACTTGGTGATTTCGCTCAAGAAGTGTTGTTTGTTATTTTGCTCGAACCTGATACTAGTTAATTCCGCTCGAAAGTTACTGTTTTTGAAACACGTGATAAGTCATCATGAGTGAAGAGTTCTACAACGCGTTTGCTTCATCTCCGACTACTCCGGCTTCTATTACTCATAATATGAATTTGGAAAACGAGACCAGAATGTTACAAAAGCCCCCGAAACTAATGAGTATTGAAGAATATTACGGGTGGAAAGACAGATTCGAAAACTGGGTCCAGGCAAATCATCTTAGGTCATGGGAGTGTATTCTGAAGAAATATGTTTTACCTCGTACTGATTTGCAAGTTGTGAAAACAATTTCTGAGTTTAGTGATCAAGAACGAGATATGTATCGTGCTGAAAAGATGATGATTAGTCTATTACAGCAGGCAATCAAAGAAGACATTTTCATTCTGCTTCAGCATGATAAAACTTCAAAGTCAATCTGGGATGCTCTACGTGTTAAGTTTGAGGGGAGTGAGAACATGATTAAGAGCAAGAAGGCGTTGCTCAAGAAAGAGTTTGATATGTTCAGTAGTTTACCGGGAGAAGACACGAAGAAGCTGATTGAACGTTACTGCCACTTGGTGCGATCTATGTCGATGATTGGTATAACCAAAGATCCTGATGAGTGGGTAGACAAGTTAGCGGACGCATTACCGCAAAAGGAGTGGGGTACATATTTGATGATTCTAAAGAATACGGGTGTTTATGATGGATTGACTATTTCTCAGTTCATTGAGAAGATTGAAAGTCAGGATTTGGAACAGCAAAAGATTGCAAGGATGAACAGTTCGAGTGGTCAACAGGATGTAAAAATGTACTATAAAGGCAGTGTTCTAGAAATTGAAAGAAGACCAAAGATACAAACTGCATTTAGTGCAGGAGATTCTACTGAAAATGTTGATCAAAGTCCTAAAAGCAGTAGTGGTTTCTCTTCATACCCGAGTGTTAATCCAAAGAGCACAACTTCAAGTTTCAGTTCTCAAAGTACAAAAAGTGGAAGTGGTTATGTGATACAATGCAATATTGCCTTGAATCTTCCAGATGGTAAAAGTTTTTCTAAAGAGGTTGCGAAAGATCACATGGCTTTACTTGGTTCTGTGCTACTATCATATGAAGGTTTGGTTGCTGGTCGGATCGGGAATCCTATGTTAACAAAGGAGGATTATGATCAGATAGACGCTGAAGAGATGGAGCTAATGGACATCAAATGGTGTCTAGCTAGTGTTCTTAGACGAGCTGAAAAGTTCAAGCAGATTACTGGAAGAAATGACTTTCTTGAAGCACATGTTTCTACTTTAGGTTTTGATAAATCTAAAGTTACTTGTTTTCGATGCAGGGAGAAAGGTCATTTCAAGAGGGAATGCAAGAACAGGGAAGCTAGTGATGTGAAGAATCCATTCGGAAAAGATGACTACTACCAGAAAGCCATTTATCAACAAGTTGGTCAGCAACAACTACAAGAACCACAGGTGGCTCATGGTAGAAAAGTGATCGAGGATTCAAAAAGAGCATGTCTGGGGAATCAAGAGAATTTTAACTGGAATTTTCAAGATGATGAAAAATTGCCTGAAGGTTTTAGCTGGGATATGTTTGTAGATGAAAAAGGAGATTTTAAAGCATTCATTGCTAAGATTGTGAAAGAACCAGATATGTTTACCACATGGATGAAATCTATTGGTGAGACTGTGAAGAATGTGGAGGAAGAGTCTGTTGCATCTAAAGAAAGTTCACAGAGTTCAGATGAAAGTTCACAAAGTGATGAAAGTTCAGAAAAGGAAGTTGTTTTTGATCAAACACCAGTTGATTCTGGTTCTTTAGATGATAATTCTGACAAATCAGTAGAGTTTGATCAAACACCAACTGATGACAGTAGTGATGATGAAGAAGAACGTCATATTAATGTTGCTAAAACTCATCTATCTCCTGAAAGTTTTTATTTTTATTTTGCAGATCGCTTGGAAAAACTGAAAGAGAAACAAGCGGCAAAAGAACAAATGAAACAGAAGTCTGAAAGTGGTGATCAAACAAAGAAAGCTGTTCAGAATGAAGAAGTAAAAAATATTACTGATGAGATTGCTGAACCAGAAAAGATACATGAAGTTAAGAAAGTTGTTGAAATTGAAAAGATTATAGAAGTTGAAAAGATTGTGGAAGTCATCAAGCCTTGTTCAAAGTGTTTGGAACCATGCAAGGAATGTGCAGCTAAAGATGAAAAGCTGGCTGAGTTTGAGAAGATGAAAGAACAATTACTGTTCAATCTCAACTATGTAAAGGAGTCTTATGATGTTTTGAACAGAACAGTAACTGGTCTTCAAAAGACAAACTATGAAAGAGAAAATGCTTTGACAATGATGAATGCAACATTGATGACGAAGCAGAAAGCTATTAACTTTTACATCGAAGAAAGTGCAAAGTGGAAGCAAGAGTTGGAGACCGAGAAAATTGAAAATGAAAGAATTAGACGATTATTACAGAGTTATTCTAGTTCTGATTATCTTATTGATCGAATCTATCCGACTGTTGCAGGTTTTGAAGCCTTTAAAGATGATGAGAAGACAAAGATGAAGGATACTGGTAAGAAACCGACTGCTAGCTATAACAAGTGTCCGCCTCCAATCTGGGAAGGTTATTCTCCCAGAAAACCAAATGAGGAGCAAGTCGAAAAAGCAATCAATATAAAGTTAAAAACCGAATCAACTGATGAATTACCAGAAAACATTGACGTCACGTTTACCTCGTCTGACACTGATCATGAGTCTGAGTTAATCAAAAAGGTGGTTGATCAGGTGTTGGATACTGATGAGGAGTCTGAGTCAAAGTCTAGGTCTGGAGGTTCAAGTTCGTCAGTCAACAGTCCAAAGTCGTCGGTTAAAAGGGCATACAGTAAAGAATTTTTGTTATCAAAAGCAAATTTGGATGATGAAACACTTGAAGTTGCATACACTTTAAATGATTCTGACAAATTATATTCTGACAAAGAGTTTCCAATAAGAAGTGTTAGATTTGAAATGATCAAAAAGGTTTTCAAAATGACAGAAATTAAGATTTCTGAAATAAAAGATTTAAATCTTACTGAAAAACCTAAAAAATACACTTCAAGAGTTCAACAACGATTAAACAAGAAAAAGGGTTACAATTCTGGTTCTGGATTTCAAAAGAAACCAAACCATAATGGTAGCTACAAAAAGAAAGGTTTAGGTTTTATTCCACCAGAAAATTATAAAAATGAGAAAAATTCTAAAACAAAAACAGAATTTGTTTCAGGAGGAAGTGCAGAAGAAGAACAGAAGAAACCGTTCTGGAAACAATCAAACCAGGAGTTTCTTGCTGAGAAGAAAAGGAATGGAACTGGAGTTTTTCATCCAAAAGAGACTCGAACCTGTTTCAAATGCAATGAAGCTGGTCACATTGCATGGAATTGTCCGAAAAATGCTAAGACTAAACAGGGAGTTTCTGAAAAACTGAAAGAAATAGTTGTTGATGTTGAACCACCAACCGAAAAATTCAAAATGTTTGAAAATTCAACTTATGAGGTTGGTGAATGTTCTAAAAAGAATTTTTACAAAAAGAAAGCAAAAGATAACCAAATGTGGGTTATCAAGAAGGGTGATGTAAAAGTCGGCGATGAATCTGGTTCCACAAAGCCAGAAGAGCCTCAAGATGAGGTAAAAGAGCTAAATTCTGTATTTTCAGTGAATGATGATGAATTTCCATCACTGAAGTTTGAGAAGATTAAACAGAAAATTGGTAAGATTGAGATCTCGGATCAATTTTACTCCGAGAAGAATGAGTTTGATGTCGAGAAAGTTTTCAATGTAAATGTTAAGAAAATTTTTGGAAAAATGCTTGATGGGAAAGTAAAAGGGGTTAAAGATTTTTATGCAACTAAAAAGGCAACTTACAACCCTACTGAACAAGAGCTAAAAGAGCTAAAAACACCCAAGGTTGGTCAGACTTGGGTGGAAATTCTTTTCCCTTAAACAATTTGACTTGCCGGAGATCCCAAGTTTGTAATTGTGGATCAGGAATCGGCATCTTTCTTAGTAATTGATTGTGAATGAATCTTATAATAGTTGAATTTTTACAGGATAAGTGTGAATTGCCGCAGCTTCCAGGTTGGTAAGTGTGAAGCAGGAATCGGCATTTTTATTGGTAAAATGGTTTTGTGTAGATGAGGTATTCCTACAAGTGGTTGATGGAAATTTTCACTTCCAAGTGGTAAATCAGGGACATTAAGTTGTATCTGATTTTCTAAAAATGATTGAGGAAAATGTGATGAACCAAACCCCTAACTTTACAAGTGGTAAATTTAACAAAACTTATTTTCCAGAAAAATCATTTTGGTTAAAACAAACTTAAGTGTTTTGAAATCATAATGAGAAAATAGTTTTGTGTAAGGGGGAGTTCGGATTGTTTATGCCTAGTGGATGGCGAATTGAAGCGTTTCGATATCGGTTGTCATTTTATTGTACAGTTTTTTTTTTAAATTTCCTAAAATGTGTTTGTATTTTAGGGGGAGTAGAAATTTTCAGAAAATCCAAAAACATTTGAAAATTTGAAAACGACAAAAACATGATAAAATCAAAAATGAGTTTTGTGTCAAAGAAGAGGAAATGATAGTACATCAGTAGACAGTTACAGTATGCTAAAGAAATGTAATGTTTAAATAGCGTTAAACAGTCTCACTGATGATTTGCCGATAGGTTTTTACACATTTAGTAAGCTTGTTCGGGATATAAACTTAAATTCAAACTTGCTTATTTCGTGGGGAACACTACTTGGATATATAGGTAACCCCTGAAATCTCGTTTGAAAGGTCCCTCTTTCTGAGATACTAGGTCTTTATGCTCAGTGATATCTGGGGTATTATTCCGGGACTTCTGCTGAATGGAAGTTCTGACCTAGTCCTCGAATAATACTTTCTGCTTGCTTGAAACATAGCTTCGCCCTCAGCAAATTGATGAAACAATAAAATTGATAGTCATTGCTGTTGTAATTCAAAAGATCCTCTAAAGGGGACACACCCAAAAGTCGAGTCATGATCTCTCTGCTGAACGGTAGTTCTGACCTGAGCTCTCATGATTCTTCATAATTTATTAACCCCTTACAGATATCATCTGTGGTATACTCACCTGTAAGACTGAATATTGGGATCTGGATACGGGAGTATATTCAAGAGGTGGGATACATGAATGAGTTTAAGTTCTTAAAACATCTAACTCATATCCTAAATTAGTTGAAATTTGTGTGAGAATTTAAGTGGATCAGTATATTGGCAATCTAAGTGAATTGTTTAATTCTTAATGTGTAACTAAGCTCAACGGTACTTGTGACTTGTCAAAAACTGATATGATCCTCTTGCACAAACTCACAAAAATATTGTCTGTAAATATTTCTTTACTGCATTTCTTTATTTTAAAAAAAAATCCAAAAAGATTTTCTGTGTGTTTTAGCATAAATTTTTGAAAAATCCAAAAAGATTTTCGACAACTGATGTTGGAAAGCTGATTTTCAAAATTTCAAGTGCTAGACATGATGAACAAATGGTTTGGGATAATGTGTTTTGATTAAATTTTAAAGCAGGTTCATCAAGATTTTTGAGTTATTTTTGAGGGAGAGTCAGTGTTAGTGTATACATTTGAATTGTTAAATTTAGAAAATTTACTTCTGGGTTAAGAATGTGCAGGTGTAGCCAGGTTACGATCTTGAAACAACCTCCGGAAGAGCCAGGTCATTCGATCATGAAGAAGCTTGTGTTTAAAGAAGGTTCCGATACCTGAGGATGCTGTAGATAGAGATTGAGCCAGGCAAAGATTTTGAATTTGTGAAAGTCAGATTACGATCCTAAAGCAGATGATGCTGATGAACTGAAGGAATGCCAGCACATTGTTAGGGGGAGTCTGTTAATGCCGATAGAGAGAGTGAAGCCCAGAGATTGATCAAGACTGAAGATGCGAAGACATGACACAGTCAGACTCGACACTGAAGACTCGTTAACATCTGAGAGGGAGTCTGTTAGTACATGCATCTGTCAACGTCGTCTTGTATCGAGTCTTAGACTATAGTGTATAGATTAGGGCACGTTTTACGAGAAAGTAGCATGATTAGGGTGTTTAAGAGGCTGATTTCGCTCCAAGGGTTAATTCCGCCCGAAATGTCATGAGGACATTTTCGAGCGGAATCACAAGTTGCTAATTCCGCTCCAACTGTTAGTATGTCATTACGAGAGGAATCAAGACCCTATATATAGGTCTCTATGAGCGAAATCAGGTATTAAGTCCTTGTATTCCATACCGAATTGCTGCCGGTGTGAGATTTGATTGTAAACAACGTTAGATCAATACAATCAGTGTTTAAAGTGAAGAACTAGCTGTTTCTACCTTTGTTTCTTAGTTTCCGCCTCTGAAACGAAGTAAAACTCCTCTGATCGACTCATTCGGGTTCGTACACGATCCTACAGTGCGTGTAGATTAAGAAAGTACAAGATTTAGGTGGAAAACTTACAAGAATCGCGAGAAATCTGAAGAAATGGCGACTGAAACGAGTGGAGAGGGAGAGATAGCTGTCAAGATCAAGTGGGGTTGACATATGGGGTATTTATAGGGTTTCCATAAATGGAAAGGAGGATAGAGGCTGGTCGATAGAGTGGCAGCCCGTCTGGGTGGCAGCTCGATCGAGTGGCAACTCGGTCGGGTGTGATGTGTGTAAAATGCAACATATAAATTACATCAAATAAGGCATAAAACTAACCCTTTTTAAGTACTAATGTTGGAAAAAGAGTGTTTTTGTCTTCCTTTTGTATTTTCAGGATTAAATGAGCTCAAATTCACAAAAGAAGCAAAAAGACAGCTAAATCTAACATAAATACAAGAAAAGGAACATAAGTGGACTGCCCGACCCCTCAACGGCATCTTCCCAAGCAAAATAGAGAAGGCGGAAGACTGAACACGCCCCGTGCTCAGCCAGCACGGGGCCGTGCCCAAGAAGCAGCAGAAAAGACAAACCTATAGAAGCTTCTATTGCCCACCACGGGGCCGTGTCCAGTGAACACAGGGGCGTGGCGAAAGTACAGCAGGCGCATTAATTGTAATTGCGAATTACAATTAATGAAGAAAGAGAATGTCAGACAGGCACGGGGGCGTGTCCAGCGGACACGGGGCCGTGCCCAGCCTTCTGTTCAGCCTATAAATAGGAGTGCTTGGTTTCATTTCAACTCATCCCTTGGCACACCACCTCTCTCACACTTCATCCACCACCCACCACCATCACAACACCATCATCCACCACCATCATCCATTGTCCATCGTAGAGTGTGTGAGTCGTCTCGGGATCCAAGATTGATCGTAAGAGTTCTTGACAATCAAGGCCATGTTTGCCTAAGTCTCTTACATCACTTGGTGAAGACAAAGTGTCTAGTATAATACTTTTTATTTCTAATCTTTTGCACTTTTTATTTGGTTTTGTATTAATGACTTTAATAACTAGTTACTTATGTTGAAGGTGATCTTTCCTTATCGTTTGTCCGTGGTGTCTTGGCATTATTTTACTGTCTATATAAAATAAAAGATTTTCACCATTCATATCTCCACGGTCTATATGGAGGTATGTTGGCTACCTGGTCGGGGGTTAAGGGAACGGTTTGGTAAAGGTCTTGCCATTGTTCAGCGTTTAGAGGTCCTGCAATGGACCTGGGTCAAATTTAGTAGGACCTCCTTCAATGCTTCACGGTATTGGATGGCGAGGGTCCAAACTCTTTGATCCCCTCATAAGTTAACTACTATTAATACTATAACCCGACTATTTAGGACTGTATCCCTGCTGACTCAGACTACTTAGCCGAGGGTAACGTCACTGCCAAAAGCGGGGCCTACCATAATTTGCATTAATAACTTAATTAATTATCTTCCAATAATCCACCCTTTTAGGATTGTATCCTTGCTGACTCAAACTACTGGGGTGAGGGTAACGTCACCTTCAAAAGAGGGGCCTACTACAATAACTAAGATAATCTCTTAATTATGTGCAAAAGTGCGGAAATAATCAAAGGTTATACTAGATACGAGTCGGAACCAAGTGATTCATCTTGTCTATCTGTTTTTCTTTTATTTTTGTTTTTAGCATTTTAGTTAGTTTTTATTTTTCTTAGTTCAAAACATTTTTTCTAAACTTTTTATTTTGATTAGACGTTGAGGATAAACCGGTACTAAAAGCTCTTGTGTCCTTGGACGACCTCGGTATCTTGCCAACACTATACTACGCTCACGATGGGTGCACTTGCCCATATGTGTGTTTAGTGTTAGTAACATATCGTGTTTTATAAATTTAAAACTTGGCTAAAAAGTGTTAAAGGGGCTTAAAATATACACCTAATATATATAACACTTCACACGCATCAAGTTTTTGGCGCCGCTGCCGGGGACACAAGGATTTTAAGAAAGTTAGGAATCAACGGCCTAATCATTTTTTATTTTTCTTTTTAATTTTTTTAGGATTTTCTTAGTTTTTCAGCTTCTGCAGAGCTCAGCATGGGCCGTGCCCGCTGAACACGCCCCCGTGCTAAATCATTGGAACTGGCAATCCTGTTTTAAGTCAGACAGTAAGCTGAACACGGGGCCGTGCTCACTCAACACGCCCCCGTGCCCAAGATTCACTTACTGAAAACAGAACCGTTAGATCCCGGTGGTTGGTAATTTCTGACATAAACATGAGTGATAGTAATTGTTTTTACTTTCGGCACTCTTATGGTACGTGGTGTCAATTATGTGGAGGCGAACATAAAGAATTAGAATGTTACTTTCTAAATTATAGGCCCCACTACATAGACCCACCGATTCCCTATAACCTTAAGAGGGGCGAAAGTAAAAATAAGCACTATCTCTCCCTCGAATGCGCCCAGCCAGATATTCTAGGGGAAATGCTCCTTGACGAGTTATTCCAACTAGAAGAGCTAATTCTGAATTGGTTAAAAGAGCTTAGGAAGGATTTTATTGATCCGCCCCAAGACGATGACCATGAAGAAATGTTGGAACCGCATTCCGACAACCTCGTTGCTCCCAAAAATACCTTCATACCTAGCAAAGACTTGGACGATAGTCGTCCCTGTGCCGATTGTGCCATGAAGGACTCTCCATCGACTTCGTTCGGTGCATACATAGACCTGAGCGATTCGGCATACACCTTCTTTAACGAGAGCCCGGGAAAGGGTTGGACTTGTCCACCTAGAATGAAAATAGGAATTACCCTCACCGACAATCTCTTGCGTTCTCGCCTTAGTTTAGGACAATTAAGGTATCTTAGGCACTTTGGGGTTGTTCCAACCGATCAGGAGCCACCCGATACTAGTGAGTTCCTTAGAAAAACTAGACAACTTCATAAGACAGTCCCTCGATACGGGGCCGTGTCCAGCCAACACGCCCCAGTGTTCACCAAAAGATTCCCTTCTGATCAGTACGTCAGAATACGGACAAACTGTGTCAGAACTCCACCTGCACACGAGGCCGTATCCAATGGACACGGGGCCGTGTCCAGGAAGCTGTCATTTTCTATAAATGCAGCCAAGAATTCTGCACATTTGGACCAACTTGGGACAGGGATTTGAAGGAATCTTCTCTCAACTATCCTAGGTAAGTCTAAAAGAAGGTTCCAATAACCCATCTTGTCCTTTCCTCTTTTAGCCATTTCCTTCTTCTCCATCTTTCTCCAAGAACTACCATTAAAAAGTTTGAATTCTTCCAACTTTGTGGTAGGGATTAATGAGTTTTGTTCAAGGAATCTTGGTAAAAATATGTTGTGTAACATTGTTTTAAGTTATTAATAAAAAGACCCCACAAGTTCAGAAAATAACTTAAAATTTCAAGTTTCCTTGCTCCAAAATTCTACAGAAAGATGAACACGGGGCCGTGCTCAATGAGCACGGGGCCGTGTCCGATCACTGTTTCATCAAATAAACTATTTTTCAGTTTATTTTTCGTAGAATGTCGAGTGAAAACAGCGAAACATCTTCCGTGCATTCATCAAACAGCCGAAGAGGAAGGAGGCCCTCCGTTGAAGCTACACTTGTGCACTATGTAATAGCATTAAGGGAGGCTCTCGACGAAATGACGTCAGTAGAGGAGGTCCTAATCGACCGTATTAACGATCTTACGGTGGGACTCGAAAGCAGCTTCCAAGAAATTAACCTCTTGCACCAGAGGTTAAATATTCTTGTAGCACCCCCGATGGAACCAGTCCTCCCTCAACAGGATTGGAACCTGGCACTCGGAATTAACAACCCTACCGGGTGGGAAGACTTTCCAGCGGAACCTCCCGTGGAACACCAACAAGAGACCCCGGTGGAAATCGAAACTCCTCAAACTAATGCCAATGAGCCTTCTTTTCTCCTTCCAAGGGAGGTAGAGGAGTGGCTCGCCGACGTGTGAGGAAAGCCGCACACGGAAGAAGGAGTTCTAAAAGGCCTTGTCTAACCAAGATTAGTAGCTTCTTGGAAATTTTGCTAATTAAAATAAAGTAGGGGCTAGAACTCCATGGTTTAATATTTCTTTGTTTTCATATCTAGTTTAATATAAATTTAGGACTATGTAAGGTCTCTCTATGAATGCAATGAAATGATGGTTTTTAAAGTTTGGATGGTTCATAAGGAATAAAACACACTCATGGTGGTAAGGGATGAAAAGGGGATCGAGAAAAATGACCCCATGCACAAGAACAAGGCAACCCGGCATCAATCTCTCCATTACAGAAGATTCAACACGGGCCGTGTCCAACCAACACGGCCCCGTGCTGAACCCCCTGCAGAAAAATGCCCAGTTCAGGTAACTGGACACGGGCCGTGTTCACCAGACACGCCCCCGTGTCCAGGCTTCTGTTTCTTTTCTTTAATTTTGTTACTGGCACCTGAACACGGGGCCGTGTCCAGACTGCCAGTAACATAAATCTTTGCTTTTAACACCATTTTACACATCTAATCAACCTAAAAATTTATTTTTGGGACACATTGAGGACAATGTGTAATTTAAGTGTGGGGGGATGCTAAAACCTTGAAATTTTGCAAGTCCTAAATACAAGCCTTACACAAAACTCTATTGGAACCGCTAATCACCCCAAAATTTTTTCAAAAATTTCATTTTTTTTTTACTTGTCTAGGTTTAACTCGGGAAATTCAAGTTCTCAAAAAGGTTATATTTTTACGAATTTACAACCGATAACGTCGTGATAAAAAGAACCAACATAAGAAAATTATGAAAAGGCATAGCAAACTTAGTTAAAATTTGATTATATATACTTGATCACATAAAAACCCATTCCCACAAAAGTGAGTTTTGAGCCTTTATTGAGCATACAAATTTACATCTTTAGACTAAATGCTCATTTTTCGTTTCTTGTGTGAATAGCCGCTTGGTTCTTACGACTCTAGAACTTGCCACGACGATTCATTCCCGGTCCTTACCAACTTAAACCCAAGTAAGTAAATGATGGAGGCATTAGGACTAACCTTTTTATTTCTACACCATTATTTTTCTTTTTTTTTACCACCTACCCAAAATCCCCCTAGTTAGCCCCTTTGAGCCTAAACCTTTTCATTTCATAACCCAAACCAAACACCCTTTTACCCACCAAACCCTTTTTCATTTTTAACCCTTTGTTTTAGTAACAAGTTCGGTTTTTCGTATGATCGTTCAAAAAAAAAAATTTGTTGATAATGAAGCAAAAATAAACAAACAAGTTCATCAAAAATAACTTTGTTTGAATAATAGCTTCATCAAAAAAATAAAAAAATAGAAAGTCCTACGAAAACCGACACTTGTTACGCTTTTTCACCCTTTTTCTACTAACCACTAACCACTAACCCAACCACCTACCTTTAACCCAAGCCTAACCCTTCACCCACAAAGTCCTCTTGATATTTACAAAAGTATAAAAGTTAAAAAGGAGGAGGATTGATTGCTTGGCAAGCCTATGGTAGGAATAAGTTCCATGCCGCTCTCGAGTGATTCACTAAAAATACACCTTCGGCCGAGTGTGAGTGATTTCACCCGTGAGGTATGTGAACGTGTATATCAATGGAATTTTAAAAAGGTATGTTATGCCCTAATAAATAATTTCTCTTATGAAAAGTTTTAAATAAATCATGACGAATAGGATTGTAAATAAATAAAAATAAAACTACATAAAGAATCTTGGAAATCCCGACACTCTACGACAAGCCCAAAACCTTCTCTTCTACCCATTCCATTTGGGAGTGTAAGCCACATATTAAAGAGTTTTGCTTGAGGACAAGCAAAAGTTCAAGTGTGGGGGTATTTGATGTGTGTAAAATGCAACATATAAATTACATCAAATAAGGCATAAAACTAACCCTTTTTAAGTACTAATGTTGGAAAAAGAGTGTTTTTGTCTTCCTTTTGTATTTTCAGGATTAAATGAGCTCAAATTCACAAAAGAAGCAAAAAGACAGCTAAATCTAACATAAATACAAGAAAATGAACATAAGTGGACTGCCCGACCCCTCAACGGCATCTTCCCAAGCAAAATAGAGAAGGCAGAAGACTGAACACGCCCCGTGCTCAGCCAGCACGGGGCCGTGCCCAAGAAGCAGCAGAAAAGACAAACCTATAGAAGCTTCTATTGCCCACCACGGGGCCGTGTCCAGTGAACACGGGGGCATGGCGAAAGTACAGCAGGCGCATTAATTGTGAAGAGAGAGAATGTCAGACAGGCACGGGGGCGTGTCCAGCGGACACGGGGCCTTGCCCAGCCTTCTGTTCAGCCTATAAATAGGAGTGCTTGGTTTCATTTCAACTCATCCCTTGGCACACCACCTCTCTCACACTTCATCCACCACCCACCACCATCACAACACCATCATCCACCACCATCATCCATTGTCCATCGTAGAGTGTGTGAGTCGTCTCGGGATCCAAGATTGATCGTAAGAGTTCTTGACAATCAAGGCCATGTTTGCCTAAGTCTCTTACATCACTTGGTGAAGACAAAGTGTCTAGTATAATACTTTTTATTTCTAATCTTTTGCACTTTTTATTTGGTTTTGTATTAATGACTTTAATAACTAGTTACTTATGTTGAAGGTGATCTTTCCTTATCGTTTGTCCGTGGTGTCTTGGCATTATTTTACTGTCTATATAAAATAAAAGATTTTCACCATTCATATCTCCATGGTCTATATGGAGGTATGTTGGCTACCTGGTCGGGGGTTAAGGGAACGGTTTGGTAAAGGTCTTGCCATTGTTCAGCGTTTAGAGGTCCTGCAATGGACCTGGGTCAAATTTAGTAGGACCTCCTTCAATGCTTCACGGTATTGGATGGCGGGGGTCCAAACTCTTTGATCCCCTCATAAGTTAACTACTATTAATACTATAACCCAGCTATTTAGGACTGTATCCCTGCTGACTCAGACTACTTAGCCGAGGGTAACGTCACCGCCAAAAGCGGGGCCTACCATAATTTGCATTAATAACTTAATTAATTATCTTCCAATAATCCACCCTTTTAGGATTGTATCCTTGCTGACTCAAACTACTGGGGTGAGGGTAACGTCACCTTCAAAAGAGGGGCCTACTACAATAACTAAGATAATCTCTTAATTATGTGCAAAAGTGCGGAAATAATCAAAGGTTATACTAGATACGAGTCGGAACCAAGTGATTCATCTTGTCTATCTGTTTTTCTTTTATTTTTGTTTTCAGCATTTTAGTTAGTTTTTATTTTTCTTAGTTCAAAACATTTTTTCTAAACTTTTTATTTTGATTAGACGTTGGGGATAAACCGGTACTAAAAGCTCTTGTGTCCTTGGACGACCTCGGTATCTTGCCAACACTATACTACGCTCACGATGGGTGCACTTGCCCATATGTGTGTTTAGTGTTAGTAACATATCGTGTTTTATAAATTTAAAACTTGGCTAAAAAGTGTTAAAGGGGCTTAAAATATACACCTAATATATATAACACTTCACACGCATCAGGGTGGCGCATTGGTCGGGTGGCAGCTCGATCGAGTGGCACTCCGATCGGGTGGCAGTCCGATCGGTGGCAACTCGGTCGGCTGGCCACTCGGTTCGAGTGTTGAGCGTGATGAGTTTTGCAGTTTCGATTCGAGTGTTGAGCGTTGCGATGCGATAGAGTTTCCTATTCAAATTACTCTTAATCCCAACTACTATATCAACATACAAGCATCCTTATTTAACGTTCGTTTGGCGTTTGCGATTGATTTGCGATTGTGTTTCGATTAATCACCGCATCATAAAACATAAATAACATGCACAAGTAACACATAAGTAGCACACACACATAAAACAACATTCGACACACATAATTCGAGTTGCGAATGTGATAGCGATAAGCGATAAATCGATCAGGCATGCGATTCATATGCGATTATTATTAGATACTCCACATAATATAACTAATGCGATAACAAAATTAGACTAATTACAAGTCAAAGAAGTCAAAACAGGAATTGAGCAAGGAGTGACAGATCGCAATTAGCAATATTTTCTCCCTTTGACTTCAATCTTGACTTTGACTTTGACTTTCGAAAACATGGGGTGTTACAGCCTCCCCTAGTTGAGGGAATTTCGTCCCGAAATTAGGCCGAAGCCATAACAAACAACTGCGGGTACTTCGCATTCATGTCGCTTTCGAGTTCCCAAGTGAACTCTGCGCCTCGTTTGCTTTCCCATCGAACCTTCACAATGGGAATGCGCGAGCGTCTGAGCTGCTTGGTTTGGCGGTCCAAGATCTCGACAGGCTTCTCCACGAAGTGTAGTGTTTCGTTCACTTGAAGATCATCTAGAGGTATAATTAAATCATGCTCAGCCAGACACTTTATGAGGTTCGACACATGGAAAGTCGGGTGGACGTTGCTAAGTTCCTCTGGTAGTTCGAGTCTGTAGGCGACTTTTCCGATCCTTTCCAGAATCTTAAAAGGTCCAACATATCGAGGCGCTAGTTTCCCTTTCTTGCCGAATCTGACCACACCCTTCCAAGGTGATACCTTTAGGAGTACGTAGTCGCCAACGTCAAATTCAAGGGGCTTGCGTCGTCTATCGGCGTAACTTTTCTGACGACTCAGAGCTTTCAGCAGATTGTCTCGAATTTGGAGAACTTTGTCAGTCGTTTCTTGCAATAGCTCAGGACCGGTTAATTGCGAGTGCCCGATCTCGTGCCATACAATAGGCGATCGGCATTTTCTTTCGTATAAAGCCTCAAACGGTGCCATTTGAATGCTGGAATGATAACTGTTATTATACGAGAATTCGACTAACGGCAGGTAAGCGTCCCAATTACCACCGAAATCTATGACACACGAACGGAGCATGTCTTCAAGGGTACGAATCGTTCTCTCAGTCTGACCATCGGTTTGAGGATGAAACGCGGTACTTAGATTAAGCGTAGTACCGAGAGCCGTTTGAAACGTTTCCCATAGACGCGAGGTAAACCGAGCATCACGGTCAGAGATGATGTCGCGAGGCGTCCCATGTCGACAAATGATCTCATCGGTGTAGATTCGGGCTAATCTTTCTACCTTGTAGTCTTCTCGTATCGGCAGAAAATGAGCAGATTTGGTCAAACGGTCAACGAACAACACAGATACTGCCGTGACTTGATGGCGTACACGGAAGTTTCGTTATGAAGTCCGTAGCTATACTTTCCCACTTCCACATATGGATCGGGGGTTGTTCAAGTAAGCCAGAGGGTCTTTGGTGCTCAGCCTTGACTTTCGAGCAAGTCAAGCACTTTCCAACATAGAGGGCGATATCTCTCTTCATGCCCGGCCACCAATACTTGTAGCGAAGGTCATGGTACATCTTATCGGCACCGGGATGAATAGAATATCAGGATTTATGGGCTTCGTCCATCAAAATCTGTCGTAAATCGGTCAGCTTAGGGATCCAAATCCGGTCCAGATAATGGAATATCCCATTCAACTTATTCATAAGATGGGCTCCATCGTGGTAGATTCGTTCCTTCTTCAGAGTGCGTTCATTAAAACAGGCATGTTGAGCTTCGCGGATAAGGCTTTTGAGATCGTATTGGGCTTGGATATTACTGGCGCTGGGCAGATAGCTCCGCCTGCTGAGGGCGTCGGCAACGACATTTGCTTTGCCTGGGTGATAACGAATCTCACAGTCGTAATCGTTGAGAAGTTCTACCCATCGGCGTTGACGCATATTAAGTTCCTTCTGGTCAAAGATATGTTGTAGGCTCCTATGATCGGTGAAGATCGTACACTTGGTACCATACAGGTAGTGTCCCCAAATCTTTAACGCAAAAACAATGGCGCCTAGCTCGAGGTCGTGGGTTGTATAGTTCTTCTCGTGGACTTTGAGCTGACAAGATGCGTAAGCAATAACCTTGTCTCATTGCATGAGGACACAACCAAGACCAAGGTTTGAGGCATCACAATAGACAATAAAGTCGTCGTTTCCGTCGGGTAAAGCGAGGACATGAGCATTGCAAAGCATATGCTTGAGGGTTTGGAAAGCAGACTCTTGTTCAGTTCCCCAAACAAAAGGTTTGTCTTTATTTGTGAGAGCGGTAAGCGGCACAACAATTTTAGAGAACCCTTCGATAAATCGATGATAATAGCCGCTAGTCCGAGAAAAGCATGGACTTTAGACGGGTTCTTCGGTGTAACCCAACTCTTAACTGCTTCGATCTTCGCGGGGTCGACGTGAATACCTTGACTATTGACAATGTGACCGAGGAATTGAACCTCCTCCAGCCAGAATTCGCAACTTGGAGAACTTGGCATAGAGTCGATTCCCCTGGAGGTGCTCGAGAACCAAACATAGATGTTGCGCGTGTTCGGCTTTCGACTTGGAATAGATTAAGACATCATCGATGAACACGATGACGAAGCGGTCGAGATAAGGTTTACACATGCGATTCATCAGATCCATGAAAACCGCGGGTGCGTTGGTTAAACCAAAAGGCATAATAACGAACTCATAATGGCTGTATCGAGTGCGAAAAACGGTTTTGGGTATATCCTCCTCTTGGATGCGTAGTTGGTGATAGCCTGAGCGTAGATCGATCTTCGAGAAACACGTAGCACCTTGTAGCTGGCCAAACAAATCATCAATTCGAGGCAGGGGATAGCGATTCTTGGGTAACAACCGTCAAAAACGGATCTCCGAAACCCGAACCCGTTCTTATATTTGATTTTTTTAATCACACCAATATCCTATAGTATTATTTGTTATTTATATATTTTGTAATAAAAATATATAGAGTATTATACTAAAGAAATAAAAGCTTGTATTATTAAAAATATAGTTATAAGTTAACAGAATATAAAAGAATTATGGATTTTAGAATGTTTATAAAAATAATAGTTTTAGTTTTAAAACGTAAATGGAAGTTATTTACTAAAGAAAGTTCAAATTGTTTGTTTATAGTGTGATACTTCAGGGGGCTAAAATATAAGTTTGTATTAAAAGAAAACTCAATTATCCAGCAATCTTCAACATCCTGATCGATTCTCAGGTTCCCGACAAAACTCCGATGTATAACTGATAACTCCAGCGACATCTAAACCGTTACAATCCGATATAATCATTTCAATGAAACAAAACCGATGGTAGTTAATACGATATCAATCATCACCGAACCTATTTAATTAGCGAGTAATGGATCAATAATCATTTTCTTTTCAAATCCCGAAACCGAAACTTAATGGCTTGAAACAACGAATCGGTATAAATCGAAAAACTCTAAATCAACCTTCGATCTTTTCATACATTCTATCTATCACCCGCTATTGCACCTTTCATTCGTCTGAGCACCCACCGGAGTTTCGCCGGAGAAGGGAATTCCGGCCACACTTGTTTTTCCGTCAGGATCGTCGCTAACCGGTACAATTTATAGTGCTTTTCATTCATATTAAGATTCTGAAACAAAATTTCGATGTTCATCAGTTTAATATATCAGATTTGTTCTCTACGCTTTGCTCGAAACTCTGTTCTTAATTGGAGACTCCGACGAACATCAACTTCATTCATTCGAAACGCCTTCGGGTAAATTTTTCTGTACGAATCTTGTCTTTTTCATATCCCAAACAAAACCTCTGTATTAGTTTGTGTTAAAAGTATTTCGAACATGCTTGATTCCGGGACATAGCGGACTTGGGATCATATGACCAGATTTGGGGAATTCTCTTTTTTTTTTTTTTTATTTGCTTCAGTTAAGGCTTATACAAAATAAACAAATACATGTAATATACCTATTTTAACTAACTCCCTTGAAAGATATTCAGTATTTGTAGACTAAATTCATGAAAATAATTCTAACCAAATAATTCTTAAAAATGGTTTTATTTTAAGCTGGATCTAGATTGGAGAACTTAACAAAACTTGATGATGTTTTATTTGACTTTCTTTATATTATTAATTTGTATTTAAATTAGACTTAATTAGATAACTTGTGCATTTTTTTTTAACTTGTCTGATTAAACACACTAGATATAATAAGTTTACAAACTCCTCGAAAATTCATTGGTAAATCAATTTAATCATTTTTTTCTTTTATTTTGCTAATAAATAAAAACAAAGCCCAACACTTGTATCCTTTTTTATTACTTAAAGACTACAACATTTTTATGGTTAATTATGTCGTGATTTGTCCTCGCCATTCGACAATTGTTCATTTTCAATAACATAATACACATTCTTTAATCCAAATCCTAGTTATCCCCAAATCGAATCTAAAATCCCAAATTGACTATAGTCCTAGAACACATTAGCCTTTAATCTGAGTTCTTAGTAATTAATCTCTATCATTTGATCATGTTAGGATAACACTTTGCGATACCCCTAACACCTACATTACAAACAACTTTTTGTGATTCATTGCTAGCTAAGGTGAGTAAACTCTCTTCCCTTTTTTTTTTATCATTAACGTTTTGGGGTGTATCAATGTGTTTTGACCAATTGTTTTCATCTAACGTCGAGCATGCAAAGTCTAGTGTGTCGTATATGCATTATATGTTGGTGTTGTTTGTTGATGTTATTGATGTTGTTGTTGTGTTGGTCATGATAGTCAATAGTCAATAGTCATTCATTCAGTGGATCCACGGCTGACCTTTCCTCATGACCTGGAGATGTCGGTATCGCCCCATTAGTCTTGGGCTGACCTTTCCTCCTAACTATGGGACGTTGGTATCGCCACAGTCACACCCTTTATGGGTGTGGGACGCAAGGAGTCGGTTTTGGTTTTGGTTTTGGTTTTGGTTTTGGTTTTGGTTTTGGTGTTGGTGTTGGTGTTGGTCTTAGTCATTACTCGGTTACCATTCTATGTTCATATTACTTGTGCATTGCTTCCACATGATTAATTGCATGCTTAATTTTTAAATTAATATTTGGAATTAAAAAGGTAAAACATATTACTTTTATTTCTAAATTTTAAAATGATAAACCTTTTTTTACTTAACCAAAGTTTACTCGCCAGCTTTTGTAGCTGACCCAAAAATACTATTTTACACTTGATACAGGTGTAGAGGATTGAAGACTGGACTGGATCAGGATCACATAGGAACTTTGTCTTAGTAATTAAAAAGACAAGTTTGATGTATTATTTGAATATTTGAAACTTATATGAAAAGTGTGACATTTAATCATGACATGTTTAATTATGAAATTTTAATAGTGTCATAAGCTTTGGGCAATCATCATGCCTCATACCTTTCCGCTGCGGGTCGGGGTGTGACATCTTGATAGCCAACTTATTCAATTCCCGATAGTCGATGCACATCCTGAACGACCCATCCTTCTTTTTGACGAAAATGACCGGCGCGCCCCATGGAGAGGTGCTCGGGCGAATGAAGCCTTTATCAAGTAGTTCCTGGAGCTGACTCGAGAGTTCATGCATTTCGGACGGAGCGAGTCGATAAGGAGCTCTAGCAATAGGGTTTGCTCCAGGAATGAGGTCGATGCGAAAGTCGATATCACGACTTGGCGGAAGTCCGGGAAGATCCTTAGGAAAAACGTTAGGAAATTCTCGAACCACTGGAACATCGTTTACACCTGGCTTTCCTTTCTTTTCCTTCTCCGCTACTACAATATTAGCCAAGAAAGCTCTGTATTCCTTGCGGAGATACTTGCTAGCCTGGACAGATGACATGAGCTTGAGACCTTTCGAAGCAGTTTCACCATAAACACATAATACATCACCATTCGCGAGCGAGAATCGGATCATCTTATCGAAGCACACAACTTCAGCATGGTTTTCACGAAGAAAGTCCATGCCTACTATGATGTCAAAACTTCCGAGTTGCATCGGAATAAGGTCAATCGGAAAGATGTGATTGTTGACCTCAAGAGTACAATCACGAAGAACAGAATTAACGGCGACGGTTCTTTCGGAGGCGACTTCGACACCGTACGTCGAGGCGAGATGGGAGCGCTTACGATTAAGGAGCTTATCGAATTCGAACGACACAAAACAGTTATCGGCTCCAGTATCAAACAAACACGAAGCATAAATACCATTCACAAGGAACATACCATTGACCACATTGTTGTCAGCCTGGGCTTGGCGCGCATTGATGTTGAAAGTTCTGGCGCGGGCGGCTTGTTGCTGTTGCTGTTGAGGCTGTTGCTGCTGCTGTTGCTGAGGCTGCTGCTGCTGGGGCTCTTGTTTCACAACCCTGTTCGGGCACATGTTCGCGAAGTGGTTGGGATCACCACATGCAGACTCTGGCGTTGATCGCGGGTGCCTGAGCTGCCTGTGGGCCTTGCAGAGTTGGAAGCAGAGCTTGATGAACAGTGGCTTGGGCTGGTGCTTGTCGGGGACTAGTACGTCAGTTGGCGGTGAAGTGGTCGTAGATATTGCAGTGCACGCAAAATCTGTAGGCGATACCCACCGGGTGATGATAAGTACATGCCGGGCAAGCAGGGTGGGGACCAGGGTAAGCACACTTTGCAGGCGGTGCGTATGTAACTGGTGCTGGAGCTGATCGGTGCTGAGATTGCTGCTGAGCCGGTACGGCTTGAAGTGGGGCAGCAGTGGTAGTGACAGCACAGTTCTTGTTGTTGGAGCTGCTGTTGTTGTTCTTCCTCTTGCGACGAGAGGACTTCGATGACTGAGCGGTGGCGGTTTCGGCGGTTGGTGCGGCGGTAGCTTGGTGCAGGTTCTTGGTAGCTTTATCCCAAAATCCAGCTTTGACTTACTTGTCGTTGATTTCAGCGGCAAGCAGGTAAGTCTCCTCGATTGTTGCTGGCTTTGAGGCGTGTACAAAATCTGCAACACAGTCTGGCAGAGCGCGGATGTACTTCTTGATTGTCATGTCAGCAGTCTTCACTTGATCAGGACAGATGATACTGAGCTGCTTAAAGTGAGCAGTCAGAGCTGCGTTCTCTCCATCTTTCTGCTTGATATGCCAGAATTCGTCCTCCAGCTTTTGGCGTTCATGGGGAGGGCAAAATTCATCCATCATAATGGCCTTCAGCTCTTCCCACATCAGCTCATAGGCTGCGTCATTTCCGCGTTTGTTCCTCTCGGCCGTCCACCAGTCTAGTGCGCGGGACTGGAAGACGCCGGTAGCATTCAGAGTACGGAGATTTTCAGGACATCCACTCTGGTGCAGAGTGACTTCGATGGAATCAAACCATTGAAACATAGCCGTTGGGCCATCCTCGCCAGTAAATTCCTTTGGACCACAAGCTTTGAACTGCTTGAAACTAAAAGCAGTATTCGGTGCATCTGTTCGAGACTCTTCAGACGATTTGCTAGCGTTCTCGTTCAGTTCGCTAACAATCTGAGGAAGTACTTTAGCGATCTGAGTAGCGACGAGAGAGGCGAGTCGCTTCTCAGCTTGCTTTCGTTTCATAGCACGAGAGTGAAGTGATCCAGTGGACAACATTGTCTGCAACAAGCATCGCCATAGGATTCAATCACTGTTTAATCGATTCTCACCTCACACACCTAGTACTACTAAGACTCAGGAACACGGACATGTAAACACATAGACACATAAACACATATTCACATAAGCACCGAAGCACATAAGCACGTAAGGCACGGAAACACAAAAGCACAGAAGCACATAATCACAAGAGGCAGTCAGAATACAGAAACCTATCATTCAAAGTCTGCGAGCGTTCGCGTATAGCATAGCGAGTAGTATAGTATAAGCGAATAACATCGCAAGCAACATAGCGTACGGTGGTTCCTCATGGTAGTAGCGATTTGTTAGCAATTTGAGGTAGGTGTGCAGTGTGTGTCGCGTGTGTCGATCAAGCGAATAGCGAAAATCGAATAAATCACCAAAAATCAAAACATATAAACAGGTAAATACACATATAAACACATAAAATCGACGGGTATCAGAGTCAGCAGTTGCGGGCTCAGAATCGAAACACATAGAAATCGAGAATAGATTGTCTGCGGCTATTTAGACGTTGACTAACCAAAGTGATTCGACTATTCACAAGGACTTTTTGGTACACACTTGGCCTTCGGGACTGTGCTCTCGCCTCGAATCTGGGCGAATGGCACGCATCCTTCCAGTTTCCGCGTGACTTCAAGTCGTTGGAGTCCGTCGAGACTTTGGTTAGAGTTTTGTAAAACAAAAATAGAGATCGGAACAGGTCGTCGAGGTTCGGGTTTCACCCCTGACTTAACGACTTCGTTCCTGTTTTTGATAGAATAGAGGAGAAATTATGCGTCAAAGTATGGATTTCACTCATGTTTTAACGCAAATTCCCCTGTGTGTAAATAAAATGCGGGTTGAAAAAGCAATTCAGTCGAGAGTTTGCGGTTTTCACACCTAATCTCGACCTAATTGCTCGTTCATTTTCGAAAATTGGAGTGCAGTGATAGTGTAGCGTAGGCGAGAATAGCGAGAAATAGTAAGTAAGCTCGTACATAATCCCTACAGGATATGTACAAGTCGGTATGTTGGTACCTAACTATAGACTAGGTCGTTTCTAAGACGTCGACCCGGACTAGGTCGAGTCTTGCCTAATTCCCTATAGTTATGGCTCTGATACCAATCTGTCACACCCCAACCGATGGCGGAATCATCGAGGCGTGGCACTGAGCGAAACAGATTGTCCAGAAGTTTCCATAACAACTATAATTACCAATTATTTAAGCATCACGTCCCATACCATGACATAAAAAGTAACATAATTATTACAGACAAAATCCAGTCAAATTGTTCTGTTCCGACAACTCAGATTTCAAGTATAGACAATTCGTTTATTTGTTTCTAGACCTTTCCTAGCCTCGATTTCACAGCAAGCCAAGCATCTAAACATCTTAAGCACCTGCCACATACGTTAAAGTAAAAGTCAATACACATAGTGTAAAGGTGAGCATACAAGTTTGATAGATATAATAGAGTTCGAAATCGTTTACGCGTAACCAGCACGTACACAGTGTGAAATGAAGCACGTAAGTTATCGACATGAACCTATCAATACCAATGATTGCGGGTTGACTGCCCAAGGCAGTTCTTAATATACTCTCACCACTGTGAGCCATGTAACAAATTGTCCTTAACAACCCCTGAGTAAACAGGTGCCGAGTCCAAACTATAGTACTATCGTTGCTAAGGCAGGTAGACAGCAATCCATGTGTAAACATAACAAACAAGTATTCATTAAGTCATGTATAACATGTGGTAACGGTTAGCGTTAAAGTATTGCGTAGTGTGTTCGATGTGATTTAGTATAAGTAACGTATGTAACACCCAAAAGTGCGTAAAGCAAAAAGGGATCGAGTATACTCACAGCGATTAATGGATTGAAGGGAGTGCTAGAGAGTAAGGTTAGCCTGATCAGAACGATAGCATAAACGATAAGCGGCACGTAAAACGATACAGAGTGCTAAAGGTTCGAACAGCAATCCGATCGGGTGGCAATCCGGTCGGGTGGTCGGTTGATCGGATGGCAATCCGTTCGGGTGGTCGCCCGATCGGGTGGCCACTCGATTGGATTGTCATCTCGTTTGGGATGGATGTGTTTGTGTATGATGGCTTGCCTTTTGAAGTTTTCGTTGTAGCATTTTGAAAACAGAGAAGTATCTCTACCTTTCAGGTCGGTCGATCGAACGACTGTTCGATCGGAGAACAATCCGATTGGCGAGGCTTCTCAGGTTGAGAACAAGTTCACATTAGGACAGTCACTCGATCGGATGGCTATCCGATCGGGTGGCAATCCGTTCGGATTGAACTTGTTGAAAAATTGATTAAGTGTTGAAGTCAAACATCACATGGTCGAGTGGAAATCCGATCGAACGGCAATCCGTTCGATGTTCAAACCTCACAAGTTGAAAATAAAAGTTAAGTGTGGGACCCAAGGTGCAATCCGATCGGGTGGCAGTCCGGTCGGGTGGCAATCCGATCGGACGGCAATCCGTCCCAGATGACCTGGTCGTCTTCTTCCTTGGTTGTTTTGGTAGCTTGAAGTTTTGAAGTGTTTAATTGTAACACCCTTGTTATTATTTTAAGGTTTTCGTATTGTTTACTAAAATAAGCATGTAATCATGATTAAATGTACTTTACTAAATATGGTTAATTTAAAAGTTTTACAAATAAAGGTTTAAGTACATCGTAATGAATTTGTGTTCATCTTTTAAGAGATACGACGAAACGCCACGCGGAAGCTTTTAACTTTATCGTGTTCGGTTCTTCTTCGAGCTTGATCTTCATCCGGACACTCTTGGCAATCACCTATGATCAACTTAAAAGTTAGTTTTGATAGTTAAATAACAAGTTTAAACAAGTTATATGGGTCAAACAAACAAAATTAAACGTTTTTCAGGTTCAGGGGGGGCTAGGCGTCACGCCTAGGGGCTAGACGCCCCACCTAGCCCCCTTTTTGGCAGAATTTTTTTATTATGTTGCTGCATATTCCGAGCATAACCCGATTTCACGGAAACGAGCATAACTCTCTCATTTTTAATCCGTTTTACGCGATTCTTTTTCCTACGCGTCCGTAATTTAATTCTCCATCTTATGGAGTTAAAATCCTACATCCAACATAAGAAATTTTTGAGACTTCTAAGCCCTCGACTCATTACCTTTTGGCCGAATTTTAACCCGTTTATGCATTTTATCAAGCAAACATATTTGTTTGATCCTTATTTCACACGCACCTCTTCAAACTAATGTTATCTATCATAATAGGTTCTAGTCACAGGTTTCTTACACAATTTAAACCCGTTTTCGCTCGTATGCTTATTTTGACCCGTTAAGTGTATTTACGCATTTTAGTCTAGAACTTGTGCTTTTCTTTTGACACTACAAAATTTTCCATGTCTAATTAACTACAAATATTCCACCACAACTATTTTGTGGTGGATTTAACATAATGAACACCGTTTTCCCAATTTTACCCATCGGTTGGTCATTTTACGCAAATGACCATTTTTGAGCATTTGACCCACAAATGTGTAATCCTATGACTTTTATTCATATTTAATGATTCCCTATTCTTAATACAAGTTCCTAAACAACCCCTATGGGTCGTTTACCCAATATACCCTTCAAGGGTGTTTTGGTTAACTTTAATCCCTCACTTTACGACGAGGGACTTTCGCTAAGTATTTGACCAAAAATTGTATGTTTAACTAAAAGCTTATTTATGCGTACCTGGCCCGGGTCAAAGTACTGACCCGTTTACATAACTTTTGCTTTAAATCTTTCTAGTTAAAGCAACGCAAGCTTATGTTATTTCCTGTGATTACAAAACTCAACAAACGATTGTCAAATGTTATTGTCAAATGGTGTTAACCACACCATTTGACCCATTTAGTCTAATTGACCATTTGTCCGTATGAGATGGTATTTAATTACCATTTCACCCCTTTAAACCTATCCCGGTTTTCCTTTGAACTTGTTTTACTTAAAACCGTTTTTATTTATTCGTCATTACATGACTAATTTACCATTTTACCCCTTTTACTATAATTCATGATTTCTTACCATTTTCCCTCATTCCGACTCTCATTGAATCGTGTCGGAATATCATATACCAAACACTTAGTAGCATTCATATCAATACTTGAAATTAAGTAACTTTGCAAATAATGTAAAGGGGCGTAAGCTCTACTTACCTCGCATCCGAATACGCTTTCTTCTCGTGCTTGATTCGTTTGACCGCTTCTTTCCCAAGCCTCCACCTAGCTCGTTAGGCGACAAACCATCATCATTCACAAGGTGGTTAGATTAGTCATTTCAATTCACGACTATTCCACCTTACGTATTTTCTATGTCGAAACCACTATTCGACTTTATCATTTGTTAGTTTGACTTTTATAGGTCAACTATCTTAAATCATACAATAGGCATAATTAAGTTAAATCAACATTATGATTAGAACTCGTTTTAACCCTTATTTCACGTAATTAGTCAAACAAGGCAATTACGCGTTTCATTCGTAATTTCAACATATAAACATTCACTTAGGCATTTTAACAAACACCTTGCGGGCATAATTTCTCACAATTTATTATCAAGCTCAATACTTGTCATTTAGCCATGGTTAACATCAACTAAGCATGCTTACATAAATTTTCACATTAACAAAATCTGAATTTACTTCCTAGAACTCAAATTACACTAGAACAACAATTAAAATTCTAGTGTTTAACATGTTCCTACAACACCCACTTATCACCTTCAATGGTGATTGTGAATTCACAAGAAATAAGCAAGATTTCAACATGTGATTGACTAGGGTTTTACTCCTAGACATTATATCATTCCTATTTCATCAAAATAACAAACATGCAACCATCAATTTTGAATTCTCTAGGTTTGCTCAGAAATTCAAGTAGAGATTTTCTATCAAGTTTCACATACCTTATGACCCCCTTGCAATGGAGATCACCAATCTAGGCTCGGATTTCATTTTGGAGTTGATCTTGACCTTCAATTTGATCAAATTGCACAAACTAGGGTTTGAGAGCAAGCTCTGGTCGTCCCCTGTGTTCTAATCGACCAGACACACACTTAAGTGTGTGTTTGGTGTTAATTTTTTTTTGTTTTAATAATATAACTTTGCAATTGTCCAACTTTGGTCCCTCAATTATCCATGGTTTATAAAAGACTTACTAGTCCATGCTTCTTTATTGTTTTTAAACAAATAATTAAATAGGTTAATTACCCCTAGTTAACTTAGTGAGTCCCGGGAGTTCTAACCCGTTTATTTTAAGTTCCGTTAACTCGGGCCTTTTATCCCTTTCATCTCTTGAAAGTTCTTATCCGCTTTTTAATTAATATTAGGATTATTTATTTAAATCCTAATATTTTCCGGGTTACTTTTACCACTAACGGTACTTTACCCGTCTTTTAGTATTAACGGGGTTTGATTACCAAACCCGTTTTCGGGGTGTTACAAGTCTACCCCCCTTAGAGAGGTTTCGTCCTCGAAACCTTTTCTTACATAATTCATTGAGTTTAAACTCAATGTATTTGATCCGAGAAATCTTTTCAACATTACTTATACTTTTATCCAATTGTTAGTATTACCAGATAAGTATGGTAACATCCTTTTTTTTTTTGGTCACTAATTGTCTACGTATCTCATACGACATAGTGCAACTTGAAGTAACGTAATCTCGTTATTTCCACTAGTTTAGTCAACTTAGCGATATCCATCGCTTTCATATACTATCAAATTCTTTATGAATCCGTTACTTTGACCCGTTTAAAGGTCTTTAGTGAAATCTTTCACTTTTAGCAACAAATTCTTTTGTTTTCAAATTCATTTATTCGGTTCAGTTATACCGAATCTACTGCTTACAAGCAAACCAAATTTCTTGATTTGAATTGCTGACCTTAACCGGTTTCACTAACTAGACTTATTAGTCCAGTTACTTTTACCGCTCGCTTGGTTATAATGTGATTCTACCTCACATTGCATTTCTTGACCGTGATCGTGTCACATCATGTTTAATTCATATCAACTTTTCATTTTCGAAAACATCACTTTTTCGAATATATCGTCTTGCACCTATTAGCGTCAAGACTTGTATCCTTCATGCTTACTATTTAAATTCCTATCAGAATTTATATTTGTAAAAACGTTATTTCTTACTAAAACCAAAGTTTTAGTTTTAGGATCTTCTCTTTGACTTTTTTCAAAATTATGGATATTGACAGTCCATAATTTATTCTTTTACAGTCTTAGTTTTATGCGGGGAATCGTAACAAGTTTCCTCACCTTACACTATTGACCCGTAGGTTCCTTCACTTAACCTCGTAGGCTATTTCCTTAAGCTTTCACCTCTTTAAGGCGAGGCCCTTATGATCCCTTTGCTTCAATTCATGACCCGTGGGTCATTTTGGCCTCGTAGACCTTTACACTAATTAATATCCTGTAGGTTATGATGATCCCGTAGATCATCTTTTATTCGAGTCTTTATTTAAATGTGTATACGTTTATATACGCATATGGCGTTAAGGCACCCCTTTTTATGGTTAGAATTATTCACTTTTACTTTTTGGATTTCGTTTGACCTTGACCGTAGTCTAAGGCTACATTGTTTTCTTTCGAATTATCTTTCCGACTTCGTGACTTCTAACGTCAATTACACGTCGGTTTGCCCTACACTTACCGTTACCCGGTTCTTACCTATACTTCTTTACATCCCATTACCCGGGTTCTTTTATTTTAATGTTTTTTTTAACGCCTATAACTCCTTTACATAGGTTTATAAATATTTCGCACTTTTATTTATTCGGTTCACGCTTACTTACTTTAGCAAGTGTCATCCTTTATTAAATTCGTTTGACTTGTTCGTGTGAAAATTCATCACTTATGAATGTCAAACTTCAGTCTTTGTTCGACCCGTTCAGCTTTAAAATAGTTGAACGTAATTTATCAAAATTTCTATTTGCAGTATCTTATCGTCCTTTAGTCATGACCCAAAACCCGAGTCTTTTTGACTTTCCATACGCGTTCCTGTTTCTCAGTCTACGCATGCGTTTAATTCCTTACCCATCAACCGGGTGTTTTACCGAAATTGTTATCATTGCACCCCTTCCGGTATGCATTAAGACTTCGTTTCGATTTACTTGGTCATCTTACAGAAATCGGTCGCTTTTATTCGACCATGTCTTTTATTCTTTACGTGACCACCATTGGCAGCCTTATTAATTATGAGTGACGATTATCATCGTTATCCTTGCTTTACTACGACTAAAGTTAACAACCTTGATTATCTTTTTCGTGTGGGCAAAACCTTTGTTTTTATGACCCGGCGGATCATCTATACTTTGGTTTTACTTGCCCATTTTGTTCACCATGGCCCTTTCGTTCAAGATGACTTATTTTCATGAATTTTCTTTTGATCATTCATTTATATCATCATTTACATTAATCCTTGTCCCTTCTCTCGGGCTCATTATCCTAATGTAATACGCTTCCGTCACCCGGCTGTGCGTTTACATTATTATCAACTATTTTGTTCATTTGTTTCATTTGGGTACTTTTTTAATTTGTCCCATTCACCCCGTCCTTACTACATCGGATGTAAATGTGTTCGCTATAAGAAGTTCATGGTATCATATGCCACTACTTACTTGGCCAGAGTAAGCGATTAACACATGACACGCATGACCTTTTTATAGTTTTCACATCACGCCCTATGTAAGTAATGCCTTTATTTGTTTCTCTTGGAAGCAATATCCCGAATAGGTTTTCTATTCGGGTTTTTCCAAGTTTTCAATTTACATGAGCAACAATCATTCTCTACATGTTTGTCGCATATTTCTATTTGTGCAATTAAATTTAAAATGTGCACCTGGTAATGCTTGCCCTAATGGGCTTCTTTTGCCGTTAACCTTGTTCGCGATCACTACGTGATTTAGATCTTTGATGAGTATGCTTTGCTTGTCATACATCGGACCATTTCACCGTCATATCCGTAATTCGTCCAACTCTCGTCATCTTCAGATGCGAGTGTCCTTCAATTAAAACATTCACAAAAGTTAGTAATGTTGTCATCAATAATCGCCCGTATTATAATCCAAGGATTTTCCACTATACGTGTCAACACACGTAATTTCATTGACTATATCTATCCTTTATCAATTTGATTGATGTAACGTGTATTACACAATAACCCTATGTGTTGTTCTCAATACTTTAATCATACTAAATCATTACTATATACATGTACTTACCGGATTTGCGATCAAGCCTCGAACCGAACACTTTATTCTTTTAACCATGAGCTCTGATTACCAACTTGTAACACCCTTGTTATTATTTTAAGGTTTTCGTATTGTTTACTAAAATAAGCATGTAATCATGATTAAATGTACTTTACTAAATATGGTTAATTTAAAACTTTTACAAATAAAGGTTTAAGTACATCGTAATGAATTTGTGTTCGTCTTTTAAGAGATACGATGAAACGCCGCGCGGAAGCTTTTAACTTTATCGTGTTCGGTTCTTCTTCGAGCTTGATCTTCATCCGGACACTCTTGGCAATCACCTTTGATCAACTTAAAAGTTAGTTTTGATAGTTAAATAACAAGTTTAAACAAGTTATATGGGTCAAACAAACAAAATTAAACGTTTTTCAGGTTCAGGGGGGGCTAGGCGTCATGCCTAGGGGCTAGATGCCCCACCTAGCCCCCTTTTTGGCAGAATGTTTTTATTATGTTGCTGCATATTCCGAGCATAACCCGATTTCACGGAAACGAGCATAACTCTCTCATTTTTAATCCGTTTTACGCGATTCTTTTTCCTACGCGTCCATAATTTAATTCTCCATCTTATGGAGTTAAAATCCTACATCCAACGTAAGAAATTTTTGAGACTTCTAAGCCCTCGACTCATTACCTTTTTACCGAATTTTAACCCGTTTATGCATTTTATCAAGCAAACATATTTGTTTGATCCTTATTTCACACGCACCTCTTCAAACTAATGTTATCTATCATAATAGGTTCTAGTCACAGATTTCTTACACAATTTAAACTCGTTTTCGCTCGTATGCTTATTTTGACCCGTTAAGGGTATTTACGCATTTTAGTCTAGAACTTGTGCTTTTCTTTTGACACTACAAAATTTTCCATGTCTAATTAACTACAAATATTCCACCACAACTATTTTGTGGTGGATTTAACATAATGAACACCTTTTTCCCAATTTTACCCATTGGTTGGTCATTTTACGCAAATGACCATTTTTGAGCATTTGACCCACGAATGTGTATTCCTATGACTTTTATTCATATTTAATGATTCCCTAATCTTAATACAAGTTCCTAAACAACCCCTATGGGTCGTTTACCCAATATACCCTTCAAGGGTGTTTTGGTTAACTTTAGTCCCTCACTTTACGACGAGGGACTTTCGCTAAATATTTGACTAAAAATTGTATGTTTAACTAAAAGCTTATTTATGTGTACCTGGCCCGGGTCAAAGTACTGACCCGTTTACATAACTTTTGCTTTAAATCTTTCTAGTTAAAGCAACGCAAGCTTATGTTATTTCCTGTGATTACAAAACTCAACAAGCGATTGTCAAATGTTATTGTCAAATGGTGTTAACCACACCATTTGACCCATTTAGTCTAATTGACCATTTGTCCGTATGAGATGGTATTTAATTACCATTTCGCCCCTTTAAACCTATCCCGGTTTTCCTTTGAACTTATTTTACTTAAAACCGTTTTTATTTATTCGTCATTACATGACTAATTTACCATTTTACCCCTTTTACTATAATTCATGATTTCTTACCATTTTCCCTCATTCCGACGCTCATTGAATCGTGTCGGAATATCATATACCAACCACTTAGTAGCATTCATATCAATACTTGAAATTAAGTAACTTTGCAAATAATGTAAAGGGGCGTAAGCTCTACTTACCTCGCATCCGAATACGCTTTCTTCTCGTGCTTGATTCGTTTGACCGCTTCTTTCCCAAGCCTCCACCTAGCTCGTTAGGCGACAAACCATCATCATTCACAAGGTGGTTAGATTAGTCATTTCAATTCACGACTATTCCACCTTACGTATTTTCTATGTCGAAACCACTATTCGACTTTATCATTGGTTAGTTTGACTTTTATAGGTCAACTATCTTAAATCATACAATAGGCATAATTAAGTTAAATCAACATTATGATTAGAACCCGTTTTAACCCTTATTTCACGTAATTAGTCAAACAAGGCAATTACGCGTTTCATTCGTAATTTCAACATATAAACATTCACTTAGGCATTTTAACAAACACCTTGCGGGCATAATTTCTCACAATTTATTATCAAGCTCAATACTTGTCATTTAGCCATGGTTAACATCAACTAAGCATGCTTACATAAATTTTCACATTAACAAAATCTGAATTTACTTCCTAGAACTCAAATTACACTAGAACAACAATTAAAATTCTAGTGTTTAACATGTTCCTACAACACCCACTTATCACCTTCAATGGTGATTGTGAATTCACAAGAAATAAGCAAGATTTCAACATGTGATTGACTAGGGTTTTACTCCTAGACATTATATCATTCCTATTTCATCAAAATAACAAACATGCAACCATCAATTTTGAATTCTCTAGGTTTGCTCAGAAATTCAAGTAGAGATTTTCTATCAAGTTTCACATACCTTATGACCCCCTTGCAATGGAGATCACCAATCTAGGCTCGGATTTCATTTTGGAGTTGATCTTGACCTTCAATTTGATCAAATTGCACAAACTAGGGTTTGAGAGCAAGCTCTGGTCGTCCCCTGTGTTCTAATCGACCAGACACACACTTAAGTGTGTGTTTGGTGTTAATTTTTTTTTGTTTTAATAATATAACTTTGCAATTGTCCAACTTTGGTCCCTCAATTATCCATGGTTTATAAAAGACTTACTAGTCCATGCTTCTTTATTGTTTTTAAACAAATAATTAAATAGGTTAATTACCCCTAGTTAACTTAGTGAGTCCCGGGAGTTCTAACCCGTTTATTTTAAGTTCCGTTAACTCGGGCCTTTTATCCATTTCATCTCTTGAAAGTTCTTATCCGCTTTTTAATTAATATTAGGATTATTTATTTAAATCCTAATATTTTCCGGGTTACTTTTACCACTAACGGTACTTTACCCGTCTTTTAGTATTAACGGGGTTTGATTACCAAACCCGTTTTCGGGGTGTTACAAGTCTACCCCCCTTAGAGAGGTTTCGTCCTCGAAACCTTTTCTTACATAATTCATTGAGTTTAAACTCAATGTATTTGATCCGAGAAATCTTTTCAACATTACTTATACTTTTATCCAATTGTTAGTATTACCAGATAAGTATGGTAACATCCTTTTTTTTTTTGGTCACTAATTGTCTACGTATCTCATACGACATAGTGCAACTTGAAGTAACGTAATCTCGTTATTTCCACTAGTTTAGTCAACTTAGCGATATCCATCGCTTTCATATACTATCAAATTCTTTATGAATCCGTTACTTTGACCCGTTTAAAGGTCTTTAGTGAAATCTTTCACTTTTAGCAACAAATTCTTTTGTTTTCAAATTCATTTATTCGGTTCAGTTATACCGAATCTACTGCTTACAAGCAAACCAAATTTCTTGATTTGAATTGCTGACCTTAACCGGTTTCACTAACTAGACTTATTAGTCCAGTTACTTTTACCGCTCGCTTGGTTATAATGTGATTCTACCTCACATTGCATTTCTTGACCGTGATCGTGTCACATCATGTTTAATTCATATCAACTTTTCATTTTCGAAAACATCACTTTTTCGAATATATCGTCTTGCACCTATTAGCGTCAAGACTTGTATCCTTCATGCTTACTATTTAAATTCCTATCAGAATTTATATTTGTAAAAACGTTATTTCTTACTAAAACCAAAGTTTTAGTTTTAGGATCTTCTCTTTGACTTTTGTCAAAATTATGGATATTGACAGTCCATAATTTATTCTTTTACAGTCTTAGTTTTATGCGGGGAATCGTAACAAGTTTCCTCACCTTACACTATTGACCCGTAGGTTCCTTCACTTAACCTCGTAGGCTATTTCCTTAAGCTTTCACCTCTTTAAGGCGAGGCCCTTATGATCCCTTTGCTTCAATTCATGACCCGTGGGTCATTTTGGCCTCGTAGACCTTTACACTAATTAATATCCTGTAGGTTATGATGATCCCGTAGATCATCTTTTATTCGAGTCTTTATTTAAATGTGTATACGTTTATATACGCATATGGCGTTAAGGCACCCCTTTTTATGGTTAGAATTATTCACTTTTACTTTTTGGATTTCGTTTGACCTTGACCGTAGTCTAAGGCTACATTGTTTTCTTTCGAATTATCTTTCCGACTTCGTGACTTCTAACGTCAATTACACGTCGGTTTGCCCTACACTTACCGTTACCCGGTTCTTACCTATACTTCTTTACATCCCATTACCCGGGTTCTTTTATTTTAATGTTTTTTTTAACGCCTATAACTCCTTTACATAGGTTTATAAATATTTCGCACTTTTATTTATTCGGTTCACGCTTACTTACTTTAGCAAGTGTCATCCTTTATTAAATTCGTTTGACTTGTTCGTGTGAAAATTCATCACTTATGAATGTCAAACTTCAGTCTTTGTTCGACCCGTTCAGCTTTAAAATAGTTGAACGTAATTTATCAAAATTTCTATTTGCAGTATCTTATCGTCCTTTAGTCATGACCCAAAACCCGAGTCTTTTTGACTTTCCATACGCGTTCCTGTTTCTCAGTCTACGCATGCGTTTAATTCCTTACCCATCAACCAGGTGTTTTACCGAAATTGTTATCATTGCACCCCTTCCGGTATGCATTAAGACTTCGTTTCGATTTACTTGGTCATCTTACAGAAATCGGTCGCTTTTATTCGACCATGTCTTTTATTCTTTACGTGACCACCATTGGCAGCCTTATTAATTATGAGTGACGATTATCATCGTTATCCTTGCTTTACTACGACTAAAGTTAACAACCTTGATTATCTTTTTCGTGTGGGCAAAACCTTTGTTTTTATGACCCGGCGGATCATCTATACTTTGGTTTTACTTGCCCATTTTGTTCACCATGGCCCTTTCGTCCAAGATGACTTATTTTCATGAATTTTCTTTTGATCATTCATTTATATCATCATTTACATTAATCCTTGTCCCTTCTCTCGGGCTCATTATCCTAATGTAATACGCTTCCGTCACCCGGCTGTGCGTTTACATTATTATCAACTATTTTGTTCATTTGTTTCATTTGGGTACTTTTTTAATTTGTCCCATTCACCCCGTCCTTACTACATCGGATGTAAATGTGTTCGCTATAAGAAGTTCATGGTATCATATGCCACTACTTACTTGGCCAGAGTAAGCGATTAACACATGACACGCATGACCTTTTTATAGTTTTCACATCACGCCCTATGTAAGTAATGCCTTTATTTGTTTCTCTTGGAAGCAATATCCCGAATAGGTTTTCTATTCGGGTTTTTCCAAGTTTTCAATTTACATGAGCAACAATCATTCTCTACATGTTTGTCGCATATTTCTATTTGTGCAATTAAATTTAAAATGTGCACCTGGTAATGCTTGCCCTAATGGGCTTCTTTTGCCGTTAACCTTGTTCGCGATCACTACGTGATTTAGATCTTTGATGAGTATGCTTTGCTTGTCATACATCGGACCGTTTCACCGTCATATCCGTAATTCGTCCAACTCTCGTCATCTTCAGATGCGAGTGTCCTTCAATTAAAACATTCACAAAAGTTAGTAATGTTGTCATCAATAATCGCCCGTATTATAATCCAAGGATTTTCCACTATACGTGTCAACACACGTAATTTCATTGACTATATCTATCCTTTATCAATTTGATTGATGTAACGTGTATTACACAATAACCCTATGTGTTGTTCTCAATACTTTAATCATACTAAATCATTACTATATACATGTACTTACCGGATTTGCGATCAAGCCTCGAACCGAACACTTTATTCTTTTAACCTTGAGCTCTGATTACCAACTTGTAACACCCTTGTTATTATTTTAAGGTTTTCGTATTGTTTACTAAAATAAGCATGTAATCATGATTAAATGTACTTTACTAAATATGGTTAATTTAAAACTTTTACAAATAAAGGTTTAAGTACATCGTAATGAATTTGTGTTCGTCTTTTAAGAGATACGATGAAACGCCGCGCGGAAGCTTTTAACTTTATCGTGTTCGGTTCTTCTTCGAGCTTGATCTTCATCCGGACACTCTTGGCAATCACCTTTGATCAACTTAAAAGTTAGTTTTGATAGTTAAATAACAAGTTTAAACAAGTTATATGGGTCAAACAAACAAAATTAAACGTTTTTCAGGTTCAGGGGGGGCTAGGCGTCACGCCTAGGGGCTAGATGCCCCACCTAGCCCCCTTTTTGGCAGAATGTTTTTATTATGTTGCTGCATATTCCGAGCATAACCCGATTTCACGGAAACGAGCATAACTCTCTCATTTTTAATCCGTTTTACGCGATTCTTTTTCCTACGCGTCCATAATTTAATTCTCCATCTTATGGAGTTAAAATCCTACATCCAACGTAAGAAATTTTTGAGACTTCTAAGCCCTCGACTCATTACCTTTTTACCGAATTTTAACCCGTTTATGCATTTTATCAAGCAAACATATTTGTTTGATCCTTATTTCACACGCACCTCTTCAAACTAATGTTATCTATCATAATAGGTTCTAGTCACAGATTTCTTACACAATTTAAACTCGTTTTCGCTCGTATGCTTATTTTGACCCGTTAAGGGTATTTACGCATTTTAGTCTAGAACTTGTGCTTTTCTTTTGACACTACAAAATTTTCCATGTCTAATTAACTACAAATATTCCACCACAACTATTTTGTGGTGGATTTAACATAATGAACACCTTTTTCCCAATTTTACCCATTGGTTGGTCATTTTACGCAAATGACCATTTTTGAGCATTTGACCCACGAATGTGTATTCCTATGACTTTTATTCATATTTAATGATTCCCTAATCTTAATACAAGTTCCTAAACAACCCCTATGGGTCGTTTACCCAATATACCCTTCAAGGGTGTTTTGGTTAACTTTAGTCCCTCACTTTACGACGAGGGACTTTCGCTAAATATTTGACTAAAAATTGTATGTTTAACTAAAAGCTTATTTATGTGTACCTGGCCCGGGTCAAAGTACTGACCCGTTTACATAACTTTTGCTTTAAATCTTTCTAGTTAAAGCAACGCAAGCTTATGTTATTTCCTGTGATTACAAAACTCAACAAGCGATTGTCAAATGTTATTGTCAAATGGTGTTAACCACACCATTTGACCCATTTAGTCTAATTGACCATTTGTCCGTATGAGATGGTATTTAATTACCATTTCGCCCCTTTAAACCTATCCCGGTTTTCCTTTGAACTTATTTTACTTAAAACCGTTTTTATTTATTCGTCATTACATGACTAATTTACCATTTTACCCCTTTTACTATAATTCATGATTTCTTACCATTTTCCCTCATTCCGACGCTCATTGAATCGTGTCGGAATATCATATACCAACCACTTAGTAGCATTCATATCAATACTTGAAATTAAGTAACTTTGCAAATAATGTAAAGGGGCGTAAGCTCTACTTACCTCGCATCCGAATACGCTTTCTTCTCGTGCTTGATTCGTTTGACCGCTTCTTTCCCAAGCCTCCACCTAGCTCGTTAGGCGACAAACCATCATCATTCACAAGGTGGTTAGATTAGTCATTTCAATTCACGACTATTCCACCTTACGTATTTTCTATGTCGAAACCACTATTCGACTTTATCATTGGTTAGTTTGACTTTTATAGGTCAACTATCTTAAATCATACAATAGGCATAATTAAGTTAAATCAACATTATGATTAGAACCCGTTTTAACCCTTATTTCACGTAATTAGTCAAACAAGGCAATTACGCGTTTCATTCGTAATTTCAACATATAAACATTCACTTAGGCATTTTAACAAACACCTTGCGGGCATAATTTCTCACAATTTATTATCAAGCTCAATACTTGTCATTTAGCCATGGTTAACATCAACTAAGCATGCTTACATAAATTTTCACATTAACAAAATCTGAATTTACTTCCTAGAACTCAAATTACACTAGAACAACAATTAAAATTCTAGTGTTTAACATGTTCCTACAACACCCACTTATCACCTTCAATGGTGATTGTGAATTCACAAGAAATAAGCAAGATTTCAACATGTGATTGACTAGGGTTTTACTCCTAGACATTATATCATTCCTATTTCATCAAAATAACAAACATGCAACCATCAATTTTGAATTCTCTAGGTTTGCTCAGAAATTCAAGTAGAGATTTTCTATCAAGTTTCACATACCTTATGACCCCCTTGCAATGGAGATCACCAATCTAGGCTCGGATTTCATTTTGGAGTTGATCTTGACCTTCAATTTGATCAAATTGCACAAACTAGGGTTTGAGAGCAAGCTCTGGTCGTCCCCTGTGTTCTAATCGACCAGACACACACTTAAGTGTGTGTTTGGTGTTAATTTTTTTTTTGTTTTAATAATATAACTTTGCAATTGTCCAACTTTGGTCCCTCAATTATCCATGGTTTATAAAAGACTTACTAGTCCATGCTTCTTTATTGTTTTTAAACAAATAATTAAATAGGTTAATTACCCCTAGTTAACTTAGTGAGTCCCGGGAGTTCTAACCCGTTTATTTTAAGTTCCGTTAACTCGGGCCTTTTATCCATTTCATCTCTTGAAAGTTCTTATCCGCTTTTTAATTAATATTAGGATTATTTATTTAAATCCTAATATTTTCCGGGTTACTTTTACCACTAACGGTACTTTACCCGTCTTTTAGTATTAACGGGGTTTGATTACCAAACCCGTTTTTGGGGTGTTACATTAATGAGGTATGTTGATAACATGCGTGAACAGCGGAACCCTCAACACGGCTCAAGTGACTCGACCGAACAGGAATCACCCTAGTCCGACCGGTTCACGGTTCGAGTCAGTAGTTCATGTTCAAACCTGAAGTCAATACCTCTTAGATAGATTTCAGATCTGGAACCGATACAACACCAAGAATGGGTAGAAGATCAAAACAAGGTCCGAATCTATCGGATTTGAGTGCATTGAGTGTAAAAGAGTTGAAAGAAAGTTAGAAAACCATCTTTCAATCCTTTTCACCATGAATATGTTCAGATCTATGAAAGATCTTTGTTTATTCATGTGGAAATCATTCAGATCTTGGTGGATTGAAGCCAAGACATGAAGTTCTTATGAACACCATGATGACATCATCCTAAAACACCTCAAATCTAGTGATTTCACGGTTAAAAGTTAAGATTCAAAAGATAGAAATGTGTAGGAGTGCGTGTAGATTAAAAAAGTACAAGATTTATGTGGAAAACTTACAAGAATCGCGAGAAATCTGAAGAAATGGCGACTGAAACGAGTGGAGAGGGAGAGATAGCTGTCAACATCAAGTGGGGTTGACATATGGGGTATTTATAGGGTTTCCATAAATGGAAAGGAGGAGAGAGGCTGGTCGATCGAGTGGCAGCCCGTCCGGGTGGCAGCTCGATTGAGTGGCAACTCGGTCGGGTGGCACATTGGTCGGGTGGCAGCTCGATCGAGTGGCACTCCGATCGGGTGGCAACTCGGTCGGCTGGCCACTCGGTTCGAGTGTTGAGCGCGATGAGTTTTGCAGTTTCGATTCGAGTGTTGAGCGTTGCTATGCGATAGAGTTTCCTATTCAAATTACTCTTAATCCCAACTACTATATCAATATACAAGCATCCTTATTTAACGTTCGTTTGGCGTTTGCGATTGAGTTGCGATTGCGTTTTGATTAATCACCACATCATAAAACATAAATAACATGCACACGTAACACATAAGTAGCACACACACATAAAACAACATTCGACACACATAATTCGAGTTGCGAATGCGATAGCGATAAGCGATAAATCGATCAGACATGCGATTCATATGCGATTATTAATAGATACTCCATATAATACAACTAATGCGATAACAAAATTAGACTAATTACAAGTCAAAGAAGTCGAAACAGGAATTGAGCAAGGAGTGACAGATCGCAATTAGCAATCTTTTCTCCCTTTGACTTCAATCTTGACTTTGACTTTGACTTTCAAAAACATGGGGTGTTACATTGGAGGATCCGGAAACCAAGGAGGTACTTCAGGATATACACGAAGGAGACTGTGGCAACCATACTGGGGGCAGATCGTTGTTCTCAAAGGTGTTAAGAACAGGACACTACTGGCCGACTATGAGAAAGGATGCTGCAGAATATGCTCGAAAATGTGATGCATGTCAAAGGCACAGCAATATACTACAGCAGTCTGCTGAGCCATTATATACTATCCTATCCCCTTAGCCATTTATGAAAAGGGGTATGGATATAGTGGGGAAACTCCCAAAAGCTCCAGGAGGAAAAGTTTTTATGCTGGCAATGACAGATTATTTCTCCAAGTAGGTCGAAGCCGAAACCTTTGTCCAGGTCAGGGATCAAGAAGAGGTACCCTTCATAAAGAGGAATATCCTGACAAGATTTGGGGTACCGGCTGAGATAATTTGTGATAATGGCTCTCAATTCATCAGCAAAAGAACTACTAGTTTTTGCAAAAGTTGGGGAATCAAGATGATCATATCAACTCCAACTCATCCTCAAACAAATGGACAGGCAGAATCCTCGAACAAGATAATTGTCAACAACTTAAAGAAGAGGTTAGGTGCTAAAAAAGGGAGATGGACAGAAGAACTACCATTTGTCCTATGGGCTTATAGGACAACTGTGAAAAATGCTACTGGGCAAACCCCATTTTCTTTGGTGTTTGGGGCAGAAGCAGTGTTCCCGACGGAAATGGTGATACCTACAGCTAGATCAAGTCTACGGGATCCTGAGTTAAATCCTAAAGCTTTATGTCAAGAACTGGATACTGTTGATGAAACTAGAGATGCAACAAAGCTGAGGATGACAGCATATCAACAGAGGATATCCAAATCATATAACAAGAATTTAAGGACTAGAAGATTCCGAGTTGGAGATTGGGTGTTGAGAAAAGCGTTTCAGAATACAACCAACCCTGCTGATGGGAAGTTAGCCCCGAAATGGGAAGGACCTTATGAGATTGAATCAGAATCCGGAAAAGGAGCATACCAACTCAAGAATATGGAAGGGGATATGTTGCCAAGATCCTGGAATGCTATACACCTTAAAGCCTATTTCAAGTGAGTTTAGAATTTAATTTATAACTCAGGATGGTATGGACTCTATTTCCTTTTAATATGATTATTTAATTTATTATTCTTTGAAACCCAATACTGACTTAAGCATCGGAGGGGTGTTAGCCAAGCTAACACCCACCTTAGTTTAACGGTGTTTTACATAATATGCTTCGGGATGTTACTCCAGGATATATACTCAAGATAAATCGAAAGATTAGAGGATTGGCCCCCTCTCTCACGTTTAAGGGATCCTTATCCCTTCAAAGGTTTAAAGGTATTCACCTTTCTCTCGAATTAGGTTTAAACACCCCGCCTGGAGCGCAAGTTATCCAGGAATAGTTCAAGATAGTGGGACCAGTTCATGTAACAGTGGCTGACAATTTCGTTATTATTGGCTATATCCTGGATCCTTAAGGTATATGAGGATTGATCACCCTCTCTCATGAAAGGGTATTTTCATACGCTCTAAGGTTTAAAGGTATTCACCTTTCTAAGTCTTGGAGTTTATACACTCCCGCCTGTAGCGCATGAAAACAAGGGTTTATCCCCAGGATATTGAGGGTTTTGCCCCAGGATATTAAGGATCTATCTCCAGGATACTTAGGGTTTATCTCTAGTGACACTAAAGTTATTTACAAATTCTAAAGATGTGACACTAAAGTTAGATTGTGTTTACACACATTCTTCTGTGGATAAAAAGTTACTAAGTGAATAAATACTCAAGTATGCTATGCACTGATGCAATATCCTGCACAAATAGGGGATATCCATGCTTGGGACATTGCAAAGGGTTCAAAGGTTGAAAGTGGAGATTATTGCCAAAGTGTTTTTGGTATGATTTTATTTTTTCTCCAAGTCTTGAAAGCCTTATCTAAATGACCTAAGTTTTAGCAGAGGTACTAAGCATAATATCAGTATCCTGACCATGATATTTGGTCAGAATATTCAGAGTATGATTTTCAAAATGAAAAAAGAACAATCTATGAAAGTTTAGAAGTAAACACACAAAGTATAACTTTCAAAAGATAAAAATATGACAACAGTGGATAAGGCTAGAAAGTTAGTTTATTATTAACATACCAAAAGATTGCATTCTTGGCTTCTTCTCAAAGCGAATCCCGTCCATCAAGAATGCAATTGAGTTTCAAAAACATATTAACAGTGATGACCAAGGGCTTCGTCCTGAAACTCAGGTGTGACAACCCGAATTTTCTAGGTCAATAACGTTTAATCTTATGACTGTAATTCCTCGTTATTCCTCTTTCACTTTTGCTATGGTTAATTATTTAACGTAAACGCGCCGGGTTATGCTCGAGTGTGTTATTGGGCCACTCTTGTGATTGGGCCGTCCTTGGTATTTCATGTATTTGGGCCAAATATTCTTGGGCCGTCCATGTCATGAAAATATATTTAACATACAATTGGGCCGGTCATCATATTAGATATATGTTGAGCCCACACATCAAGTTACCAGCCCCTAATATATCAATATATCTCTATTTACTTGATAAAGTGATCCTCAGCCTAGTTTAAGCCCACAAGGAAGCTGATAAGATTCTTGGCACGTACATATCTTTAGAGTAACATGTAAGTATACGTCCATATAGTCTTCGAGCAGTAAACAAACCCTAAACACTCTTGTTCGCTTTTGGGAATCATCAGCAGATTATCTCGTGCATCGTCTTTTGTGTCTAGCAAACACTATTATCTGGTTAGTATGATTACGATAGTTCTTGCAATGTTTTCTGTCGTGTTACATGTGTATATGTGGATTATTGGTGTTGCAAATCATATGAGTAACAGTTTATTGTATGGGGGATCGATATATGTTACATGTTGATCACGAATAATTGTCGTCCGTTAAGTATTTGATGATGGTGATTCATGTGAGTTTTAAATCCGTAGGGTCTTGATCATGTGCTTGAATATTAGGGTTGCATAGAAAATTTTAGTTGCCTTGATGATAGTTATGCTTGCAACCGTATCATGTTAAATTGCTGGGATGATGCTGAAATTAATATATGATTACATAATATGCTGATAGTTGTTAATTGTTATTTCCTTGGCTGATTATGTGGCAAGATGAGTAATGGGATGATTCTTTAATGTTACCAGTGAATAACTAATGAAGCAATTTAATTATATGGTATTACATGATCGATGCAATTACGGATCTTATGTTAAAGGATAGTAATATGTAGGATGGTAATAATATTTACATGATATTGGATTGTGGTGACATGCATGTTGTTAAGTATGAATAATAATTGCATGAGAAGGTGATGGCCTACCCATGTGATCTAATCATTCTACATTAGGTTTAATCAAACTCATCATTAAATTGTCAGAATGTTGGGTTAGTGTTTCAAGTTGCATGTGATCATTATTATCTATAACCTTTGACCATTGATAGATTGCCTGTAGTAAAATTGAACTGTGTTTTGTCGGCCATACAAGTTAGTGAATTTATGTGTAATATGTATAAGGAAATTGTGATTAAGTGTTACGAAACTGACAGTTACCGGTAATTATGTTAGGATTTGGTCGATCAACGGTAAACACGTAACTAATCCTACCGAGCAAACTAAGGTGAGTTCACACTCTTTATAAGGCATGGGATTCCCGGTGGTTGGGAATGGGTTAAAGAATTAAAACGGAACCTACATATCCTCCTTGGGTATGATATGTACGGCCATCCTCCATGGGTAGGATGCCAATATTAATCCTGCGTATTCTCCTTGGGTAGAATACGTACGTTCGTCCTCCTTGGGTAGGACAACAACCTTAAACTTACTAGACAAAGCTCTATCATTAAGTCCCTCATTTTATATTGACTTAATCGCCGAGGCCGATGGCGAGCGGGTCATTAGTTAATAGCGCTATTAGATTTGACAAACCTCACACCGTGCCGGTCCGACGGGCGTGTACCAATGGATCATGGCAAACTGTCAATGATGATAGACATTGACGTAGGGCACAATTATTGTTCGTCAGTTATCGATATGGTAACGGTCTAGTGGTTCACATGGGGAAGCCCCCACTAATAATGGTTTCGGAAAGAAGGAATTGGTTAATCATACATCAACTATGGGGTAACCCCCACGGCAAGTAAGCCAGCTAAAGAAAAACTATGTTTTTGGAACAACTTAAAACGAACATCCAACTGTGAACTCGCTCAACTTTGTTGTTGACTCGTTGTTACATGCCTTGCAGGTCGTTAGGTACTTATGGAGCTTGCACAGGGAGGAGTGATCGTTGTGGGACATGGACTGTTGAGTTCCATGTTAAACATTTAAACTTATGAACTTATTACTTAAGTTTGGGTTTTACTTTATATGCTTCCGCTGTTAACTAAAAGTTGGTTACTTTCTTTTAGACACCAATTATATTGTGGTTGGTTTATTTATTTAATTACGTTGTTCAATATGATTGGTGGCTTGATCCTGGTCGGTCATGCCTCCATGCGGTGATACTCCGCTAGTGGATTTTGGGGGTGTGACAGATTGGTATCAGAGCCATTGGTTATAGTGAACTCGGTTTTAAAAAGGGGAAAAGCTTTTTAACAAAACCAGACTATAACCTGTACAGTGCTCAACGATCCACAACGACGCTTCGCTCCATGTGCAAGACTCAACATTCTAGGTGATATGGTTTATGTTTATATTACCTACCTGTTAGTTACATAGTACATTGTTCATGGTATGCTTAGACAAATGTAACAACTATTGATTGAAACATATGTGTGCTTACTCTCTTCTGTCATCGCACTTTCGCGACACCTCTCTCACTCATGTTTCCTTTGATATAAAGATCATGAGTGGACATATCAACCTAACTCAAGCCCAGCTGATGGCTTTAATCAATGAACAAGTTACTACAGCACTCGCAGCCGCTCAGGCAGGAGGTATAACCTGCCATAGCAACATACTCTAGGATCTTTAGATCCTACTCTCATAAACCAACACTTGTGTTTAATCTTGTCTCTTCTTGCTCGCACGACAGGTCAACATGCTCAGCCTCCTGCGTGTACTTTCAAAACTTTTATGGACTGCCGACCTACTACTTTCAACGGCACTGAAGGAGCCGTAGGCCTCCTCCACTGGTTTGAGAAGCTCGAATCTGTTTTCGAGATGTGTGAATGCCCTGAGGCTCGTAGGGTGAAATATGCTACTGGTACTCTTGAAGGTGTAGCGCTCACGTGGTGGAACGCTCAGGTCCAAATGCTGGGGTTGGTTGCTACTAATGCCACCCCATGGAACGATTTCAAGGAATTGATCAAGGAAGAGTACTGTAACCGTGATGACATCCACAAGCTGGAGGTAGAGTTCTTCAACTTAAAGATGACGGGTTCAGAAATTGAAGCGTACATGAAAAGATCGAACGAGCTGGCTATCTTGTGTCCTACTATGGTGGATCCTCCTATTAAACGTATTGAGCTGTACCTCAAAGGTTTAGTGCCAGAGATTCAGAGTCATGTGACTTCAGCTAACCTTGGAACCATTCAGCAAGCTATCCGTTTGGCTCATCGTCTCACTGATCAGGCAGTCGATCAGAACAGGCTGCCCAAGCGTATTGGTGCTACTACTATTACTTATGATGACCCCAACGACAGCAAATGCAAATGGGATGGAATCTCCAGCAAGGGTTCAACATCAGCTCAGTCTCAGTCTCAGCAGCGAAAGACTGATGACTACCCGAGTCCTGGTCAGCAATCTTCTGGTGGTCAAGGACAGGGTGGATACCGAGGGAACCACCCCAAGTGCAACCGATGCAACAAGCATCATAGTGGGCAGTGCAACAAGGGTCATTGTCTGAGGTGTAACAAGTTTGGTCATGAAGCAAAGGATTGCAGGAGCGCACGACCTGCAAATCAGAATCGTCAACAACAGCCACCAGCTCCACAGAATCAGCAGCAGCAACAGCAGGGTAACAGGGGATGCTATCAGTGTGGTGCTGAAGGTCACTTCAAGAGAAACTGTCCACAGTTGAACCAGAATCAGAACAACAACAACAATCAGGGTAATGGAAACAATGGGGGCAATAATGGTGGCAATGGTGCCAAGGGTAGTGCTTTCGTGATTGGTCAGGGTGATGCGAGGAATGATCCCAATGTCGTGATGGGTAAGTTCCTACTGGATGACTTTTATGTTACTGTTTTATTTGATTCGGGTGCCGATACCAGTTATGTGTCCTTAAAAGTTAGTCAGATGCTTAAACGTACCCCAACACTTTTGAACACCAAGCACACTATTGAACTAGCAAACGGTAAAAGTCTAGAGGCCACACACATAATTAAGGGTTGTAATCTCGTTCTTGCTGATCAGACCTTCTCTATCGACCTTATTCCTATCGTTCTGGGTAGTTTCGACGTTGTTATTGGGATGGATTGGTTATCTCAACATCAGGCGGAAATTCTTTGTAAGGAGAAAATTGTCCGCATGCCTCGTTCTGATGAAAAACCCCTAGTGATTCGTGGTGACAAGAGTGGTGCAGTTGTAGGCATTATCTCTTTCCCCAAGGCCCATAAGTGTTTGTGAAAGGGCCACACTGCTATTCTAGCCCTCGTTACTGACACCTCAACGAAAGAGAAGAAGATAGAAGACATTCCCATCGTACGAGATTTTCCTGAGGTATTTCCTGAGGAATTACCTGGTCTTCCGCCTCATCGTCAAGTCGAGTTTCAAATCGAGCTAACTCCTGGAGCAGCGCCCATAGCTCGTGCACCTTATCGCTTAGCTCCATCTGAACTAGAAGAATTGTCCACCCAATTGCAAGAACTCTTGGACAAGGGTTTTATTCGTCCTAGCTCTTCGCCCTGGGGAGCTCCAGTCTTGTTTGTGAAGAAGAAAGATGGTACTTTCAGAATGTGTATTGATTATCCTGAGCTCAACAAGGTGACCATGAAGAATCGTTATCCTCTCCCACATATTGATGACCTATTCGACCAGTTGCAAGGGTCGAGTTTCTACTCAAAGATTGACCTGAGGTCAGGCTACCATCAACTGAGAGTCCGAGATGAGGATATCTCTAAGACAGCATTCAGGACTCGTTATGGGCACTACGAGTTTCTGGTTATGCCTTTTGGATTGACAAACGCACCTGCGGTCTTCATGGATCTTATGAACCTAGTGTGCAAGCCCTACCTGGATAAGTTTGTTATTGTATTCATCGACAACATCCTGATCTATTCGAAGAGTCAGGAGGAGCACGAGCAACACCTAAGGCTTATTTTGGAACTCCTTCGAACAGAGCAGTTGCATGCCAAATTTTCGAAGTGTGACTTCTGGCTTCGCGAAGTCCATTTCCTAGGCCACGTAGTAAAAAAGGATGGGATTCATGTTGATCCATCCAAGGTCGACTCGATCAAGAACTGGCCTGCACCCCGTACACCAACAGAAATCCGCCAATTCTTGGGTTTAGCGGGCTACTACAGAAGGTTCATCAAGGATTTCTCCAAGATTGCGCAACCTCTCACCTCTCTAACTCAGAAAGGTGTCACCTATCTTTAGGGTGATGCACAGGAGTCCGCATTTCAGCACCTAAAGGATAGACTTTGTAGCACACCAATTCTCTCATTGCCTGAAGGCACAGACGATTTTGTAGTTTATTGCGACGTGTCAATCCAAGGACTGGGTTGCGTGTTGATGCAACGTGATAAGCTCATTGCTTACGCATCACGTCAACTTAAGGTTCACGAAAGAAACTACACTACGCAAGACTTGGAATTGGGAGCAGTGGTTTTTGCTCTTAAGATATGGAGACATTACCTGTACGGTACCAAGTGCACCATTTACAACGATCACAGGAGTCTCGAGCATATCTTCAAGCAAAAGGAGTTAAACATGCGACAACGTCGATTGGTCGAGCTCTTGAATAATTACGAATGCGCGATCAAGTACAATCCGGGCAAAGCCAATGTTGTGGCCGACGCCCTCAGTCGAAAAGATACCACACCTAAGCGCGTGCGTGCGTTACAACTTACCATCCAATCTAGTCTTCCTACTCAGATAAGAGATGCTCAGGTTGAAGCATTGAAAGCAGATAATATCAGGGCCGAGTCTCTACGAGGATCGAGGAAACGGTTAGAACAAAAGGAAGACGGCGCCTACTATGTAAACGGGTGCATCTGGGTTCCACTTTACGAAAACTTACGCGAGTTGGTGATGGATGAAGCACATAAGTCTCGTTACTTAGTACATCCTGGATCAGATAAGATGTATCACGACTTAAAGACTACATACTGGTGGCCTAGCATGAAAGCCCACATAGCAACTTACGTCAGCAAATGTTTGACTTGTGCGAGATTCAAGATTGAATATCAGAAACCATCAGGCCTACTTCAGCAACCAGAGATACCGAAATGGAAATGGGAGCAAATTTCCATGGATTTCGTTACTGGCTTGCCTAGATCTCAACGCGGAAATGATACCATTTGGGTGATCGTGGATCGACTCACAAAGTCTGCACACTTCTTGGCTATCAAGGAAACAGATAAGTTCTCCACTCTAGCTGACGTTTATCTTAAGGAAGTTGTTTCGAGGCACGGAGTGCCAACCTCTATTATTTCCGATCGTGATGTGCGTTTTACTTCCGAACTGTGGCAAGCAATGCACAAGTCTTTTGGCTCTCGTTTAGACATGAGCACAGCATATCACCCGTAAACGGATGGGCAGTTTGAACGCACCATCCAGACCCTTGAAGACATGCTTCGAGCATGTGTAATCGATTTTGGCAATGGCTGGGAAAAGCATCAACCTTTGGTGGAATTTTCGTATAATAACAGCTACCACACCAGTATCTAGGCCGCTCCGTTTGAGGCATTGTACGGACGTAAATGCCGATCACCTCTTTACTGGGCAGAAGTTGGTGACAGTCAAATCACTGGCCCAGAACTTGTGGTAGACACAACTGAGAAGATTGCTCAGATACGACAAAGAACCGCGGCAGCTCGCGACAGTCAGAAAAGCTACGCTGATAAGCGCAGGAAACCACTCGAGTTCCAGGTTGGGGATCGAGTGCTACTCAAAGTCTCACTTTGGAAAGGTGTAGTTCGTTTTGGCAAACGAGGCAAACTCAATCCGCGTTATGTTGGACCGTTCGAAATCATTGAGAAAATTGGTAAAGTCGCTTACAAGTTGAATCTACCTGAAGAACTCGGTGGAATTCACAACGTATTTCACGTGTCAAATCTGAAGAAGTGTCTGTCAGATGAGACCCTCATAGTTCCTTTGAAGGAGCTCACAATCGACGATCAGTTGCGATTTATCGAGGAACCACTTGAAATCACAGACCGAGATGTTAAGGTCCTCAAGCGCACCAGAATACCTCTTGTTCGAGTTCGTTGGAACTCCCGTCGTGGCCCAGAGTTCACCTGGGAATGAGAAGACCAAATGAAACTCAAGTATCCCCAGTTGTTCAAGAAAAGTGCAACCACTGCTGAGGCTGAAGCTACTGCGGAATTTCGGGACGAAATTCCAAACCAACGGGGGGATGATGTGACACCCCAGGAAAACCAGGAAACAACGCAACACAACTAGCTTCCTCAGTAACCACATGATAAATTTCGGGATGAAATTTCTTTCAAGTTGGGGATGATGTGACAACCCGAATTTTCTAGGTCAGTAACGTTTAATCTTATGACTGTAATTCCTTGTTATTCCTTTTTCACTTTTGCTACAGTTAATTATTTAACGTAAACGCGTCAGGTTATGCTCGAGTGTGTTATTGGGCCACTCTTGTGATTGGGCCGTCCTTGGTATTTCATGTATTTGGGCCAAATATTCTTGGGCCGTCCATGTCATGAAAATATATTTAACATACAATTGGGCCGGTCATCATATTAGATATATGTTGAGCCCACACATCAAGTTACCAGCCCCTAATATATCAATATATCTCTATTTACTTCATGAAGTGATCCGCAGCTTAGTTTAAGCCCACAAGGAAACTGATAAGATTCTTGGCACGTATATATCTTTAGAGTAACATGTAGGTATACGTCCATATAGTCTTCGAGCAATAAACAAACCCTAAACACTCTTGTTCGCTTCTGGGAATCATCGGCAGATTATCTCGTGCGTCATCTTTTGTGTCTAGCAAACACTATTATCCAGTTAGTATGATTACGATAGTACTTGCAATGTTTTCTGTCGTGTTACATGTGTATATGTGGATTATTGGTGTTGCAAATCATATGAGTAACAGTTTATTGCATGGGGGATCGATATATGTTACATGTTGATCACGAATAATTGTCGTCCGTTAAGTATTTGATGATGGTGATACATGTGAGTTTTAAATCCATAGGGTCTTGATCATGTTCTTGAATATTAGGGTTGCATAGTAAATTTTAGTTGCCTTGATGATAGTTATGCTTGCAACCGTATCATGTTAAATCGCTGGGATGATGCTGAAATTAATATATGATTACATAATATGCTGATAGTTGTTAATTGTTATTTCCTTGGCTGATTATGTGGCAAGATGAGTAATGGGATGATTCTTTAATGTTACCAGTGAATAATTAATGAAGCAATTTAATTATATGGTATTACATGATCGATGCAATTACTGATCTTATGTTAAAGGATAGTAATATGTAGGATGGTAATAATATTTACATGATATTGGATTGTGGTGACATGCATGTTGTTAAGTATGGATAATAATTGCATGAGAAGGTGATGACCTACCCATGTGATCTAATCATTCTACATTAGGTTTAATCAAACTCATCATTAAATTGTCAGAATGCTGGGTTAGTGTTTCAAGTTGCATGTGATCATTATTATCTATAACCTTTGACCATTGATAGATTGCCTGTAGTAAAATTGAACTGTGTTTTGTCGGCCATACAAGTTAGTGAATTTATGTGTAATATGTATAAGGAAATTGTGATTAAGTGTTAAGAAACTGACAGTTACCGATAATTATGTTAGGATTTGGTCGATCAACGGTAAACACGTTACTAATCCTACCGAGCAAACTAAGGTGAGTTCACACTCTTTATAAGGCATGGGATTCCCGGTGGTTGGGAATGGGTTAAAGAATTAAAACGGAACCTACATATCCTCCTTGGGTAGGATATGTACGGCCATCCTCCATGGGTAGGATGGTAATATTAATCCTGCGTATTCTCCTTGGGTAGAATACGTACGTTCGTCGTCCTTGGGTAGGACAACAACCTTAAACTTACTAGACAAAACTCTATCATTAAGTCCCTCATTTTATATCGACTTAATCGCCGAGGCCGATGGCGAGCGGGTCATTAGTTAATAGCGCTATTAGGTTTGACAAACCTCACACCGTGCCAGTCGGACGAGCGTGTACTAATGGATCATGGCAAACTGTCAATGATGATAGACATTGACGTAGGGCACAACTATTAATGGTTTGGGAAAGAAGGAATTGGTTAATCATACATCAACTATGGGGTAACCCCCACGACAAGTAAGCCAGCTAAAGAAAAACTATGTTTTTGGAACAACTTAAAACGAACATCCAACTGTGAACTCGCTCAACTTTGTTGTTGACTCGTTGTTACATGCCTTGCAGGTCGTTAGGTACTTATGGAGCTTGCACAGGAAGGAGTGATTGTTATGGGACATGGACTGTTGAGTTCCATGTTAAACATTTAAACTTATGAACTTATTATTTAAGTTTGGGTTTTACTTTATATGCTTCCGCTGTTAACTAAAAGTTGGTTACTTTCTTTTAGACAACAATTATATTGTGGTTGGTTTATTTATTTAATTACGTTGTTCAATATGATTGGTGGCTTGATCCTGGTCGGTCACGCCTCCATGTGGTGATACTCCGCAAGTGGATTTTGGGGGTGTGACATCAGGATCCCTCCACCTTTGGCCATCATATTGTCTTAAGTGCAGGAAATTAAAATTGTTCAACACAGAAAAGTAAATTATTCAAAAGACATTTAACCAACAGACTTAAAAAAGTGGGCTCCGGCCTAGGCACGAATATCCATCATCGCCCACTTCACTGCCTTTAAGCAGCAGCATCATCTCCATCAACCATAGCTTCACCACCAGCATCCGGTCCAAGATCAGCCCCAGCATTCTTATCAGCATCGCCACCAGCATCAACCGCCATCTCATCCGCTTTAGAAGACTCTTCGACCACAGGCTTAGCAGGATACTCCACAGGAGCACCGCAGAGATCCTTCAATTTCGTCTCCCATGCTTCGATGGTCCAAGTTGGGCATTCAAAGCCGGCAACCTTGGCTTCATAGGCCATCTTCAACCTAGCCTGGAGGAGGGAAATCACAACGGAGCTCTTGAGGCCTTCCCTATAGGAGACCATATCCTGCTCATGCTGGGCTTGGACATCGTCGAGCTTTGCCTGAGCCTCCTGGGTGGCCTTCTTCATAGCAGCTTGATGCTCCTGGGTCATCGCCTTGAACTTGTCTTCGTAATGCTGCGACTTGGCAGTAGCAATCATCCCCTGATCAGCAATGGTGACTTCAACATTCTTCAACTTAGCCTCCAGCATCTTGTTAACCCTGCAAGTTTCCTCGTATAAATGCATCAGGCGCTCAAGGCCCTACAATAAAAAACACAGGTATCAGTTTGTATAAACTAATCACGATATCACTTCAGCATATATGTGCAGGATACAGGATAAAGATTTTTACCTGGTTGAGAAAGGAAGTCATGAATCCACTGGATTCAATGAATCCATGATTCTCGTAAGGAAAGGCCTCGGGGGTAGCAGGAGAGTTGTTTCCTTCCTTTTGCGGGCATTGGAGGCACGAGTCTTGGTGGCCGGAGAAGGCTTGGGGATGGTAACAGCTTTGGAACTAGTGGGCTTGGATGAAGTCGCAGGTTTGGGGCTTGGTTCTTTCTTCACATCAACAGGACCGGAATAGCTGTCCAATTCTTCGAGATCAAAGACTTCAGGGATCTTGGCTGGTGCTGCATAAAGGGAAAAAGTCTTAAACTTTTGAATACCTTAATATCATGATTAATCTGAATTGTACATGAATAATTAGCACAAATGTCCTTGCCAGACATGTTAGAGCTTGATTTTTGGCTTGAACTTGCGAAAGACAGGGAAAAGGTTCTCTCGCTCTCTGGGAGTTGGTAGATAGCTTTGATTCTTTGTTCTGATTCTGCACTCAGAGGGGCTAGTTCTTTAAAATTTGCTGCACAAAAAATGAAAATATTAGTTCGGGATGTAACAAAAGGATATATTTGGGGATATGTCTAAAACCCAAGATCCTACCAGTGGTCAACCACTTCACCGGAAGGTCAACACCCTTCTCAATGGATTCTCTTTTTACAAAAAAGAACTTTCGCTTCCACTAATCCTCATTTTTAGTTGCCTTGAGGATAAGGGGATGTTTAGAAGTTGCGAAAAGGAGGAATCAGCTAGAACCATGGGACCGTAGACGGTAAGTAATAGGAAGATCCTCGATACAAAGATCAGGAATGTGATGGGTCTTGATCTGGTCCAGTACCACCAAAACTCGCCAAACCATAGGCATAGTTTGGGCAAAGCTGAGACCAGTGAGATCAAAGAAACGCGATATGAAGTCAGGAAAAGGGTACCGAAGTCCTATGGAAAAGGGGTAAGCCAAAAAATAAACCCACTCATCGGAAGACACGTCTGATCAGATATTCCGGTCAAATGGTCGAATGATTGCTCCGGCGGGAAAAGCACCGGAGGCTTTCAGGGCGGCGATGTGAGCAAATTCGAAAGAATAAACTTCTTTCTCAGGCTCCTTGAGGAGATGTTGTTCCTCGAAGGTCGGAATGGAATCGGCTGTGTGTGATCCTGTTCGACTGACCATGAGGAAATGGAAGGAAAAAGAAAGAAGAAAGAAGAAAAGAGAAGTGATTACTTGAAAATTCTGAGAAGGATGGTTGGATTTCAAAGAAAAAGAGAGAAGATATAGGAGCTTGATAGATAGGCATTGAGTAAATTTCACGTGGGAAGTTGCAGCCTGTTAAATCAACCGTTGCCTCCTATTAATTGCCTCGATTGACACAAAGGAAAAAATATATCCATTTGAATTTGGGGATTCCAACCGATATATTTTTGGGGACAATTGTTATGGGTGGTTTTCTGAGCCCATATCCTGAAATTATATCTTGACTTGATTATTTCTGATTATGGTCAGGATACCGGATCAGGATATTGGTAACATCCTGATGCAGTATCCTGGCAGTTACTAATTGTTTACTTGAAGGTCATGGCTGCAGGATCGTAACATTCATGTGGACTCTTTCTCCTGAAGAATCGCTCCATTTAATTGGAAAATAAAATTTGAAGCTGGAAGAATAGGTCACCAACGTTTAGAAAGGAATATTCTGGAGCATCCCTAGTTTATAGGAGAATTTGTTTGATATTTGTAACTATAAATAGGAAGGCTAGATCGTAGGAACACTTCACTTCACTCTCTGCTCTCGAACTCTTACTTCTTTCTCTTGCAATCACGCACTAACACTCAACACTTACAATTGTTGTACCACTTAGTAGCGATCTGAGCATTATCTTGCACTGTATCCTGAACATTCAAGTAATAAGAAGAACAAGGCAGCCGACGATTGTCAGCTCCCGAGGTTTTATGCCAGAGATCTAGATTGATCAAGGGCTTTCCTCGTATATCATGTGTCCATTTTTACTTTTTCAGCTCATTGTTTGATTGTTGATATAGTTTCATATCCTGAGACTATATCCTGAAACAGTTTTTGCAAACGAACAAACCAACATATTTTCACAAGCATTGCTAGCACACTACCTCACAAACTAATTTGATCACTTAATTGCATTGGTAATTTTTGACCAAAACAATGGGTGTGCCAACGATGGGCCGGTGGTGGAGGCGGTGGTGCACGACCGTTTTTCCCAAGGTGGCCGTCTTAAAAAAAAAATCTCCGATAAGTTCTTGTTCTTTGTTCTTTTTTTCACCTCAGATCCGTTTATATCCCCAACTTTTCGGCCTTTAGTTGTAGTTGCAGGTTATGGTGGAGGCCGACGACGGCGCCGTCGAAGCCACGCCCACGCCGGCAGACGGTGGTGGTGGAATAGACGATGATGATGTTGGACGACGATTAAAGCGTCGCAGCCACGATGTTCCCGGTAATTTCTTTCTAAGCTCTCTCTTTCAGCGAATCTTTGTAAATCCACTTCCTTTCGGTCGATGTTTCTTATTTCAGGCGGGGGTGGGGTACGACGGTGGTTGACAGCGGTATATAGCCACCGGAATTAACGGCGACAAATAGTGGTAGACATATTCGATTCAGTTTTGGCACACTTCGATCCAGTTTCAGTTCACATGGTTCAGCGGGTTCGGGCTTCTCAACTGGTTAGATTCACGTTTTGAGTTCGGTCAAAACGAGTCGACTCAGTCAACACCCGGTCAACAGCGAGTCAACACAAGTCGACAAATCAACTCGTTTAGATGTCACGGGTTAACGGGTCAGATATCGAGTGGGGGTCAACATGGTCAAAGGATGGTCGACGAAAGTCAACTGGTCAAACCCCAGTTAACGGCAGTCAACTGTCAGGTCAAATTCGGTCAACACAAGACCCGGTAAACTTTAAACGAAATGAATTTTAATTTCGTTGTTTATACACATTTTACTTTACGCGAACCGAGCTCGAACCAATACCTTTAGTGATTATTTACGTTTTATTTTGTCCTATTTGATGAAAATTTATTATATATTGCTTGAATTGATTGAATTATTGTTGCATTTTGAACTTATATCGACACTTTATTGTCGGGATCGTCCAAAAACAGAGAAAACTTTGTCCGTTTTTTTTCGTAAAATCCGTTATACGAAACATTTATAATTCCTAAACGACGTCAATCGGAAGTATATTTTTCTTTGTAAAATAAATACAAAGTATATTTATATTGTCGACGCTTTACGACTTACGCTACGAATTGATAACATTCGACAAACGTGAAATTCTAAGTAACGAAACTCGAAACTTATATAAAATAAAGGAAAAATTACAAGTTTTGTCCTTTATCTTTATACCACTTTTCAGGCGGTGTCCTTTTTAACGAATGTTGACAGGCAGTGTCCTTTACTAGGTATTTTGTTGCGAGTTTAGTCCTTTACACTCAACCCAGTTAAAAAACCCTGTTAATTGTTGGGTGTAAAGGACTAAACTTGCAACAAAATACCTAGGTAAAGGACTAAACTTGCAACAAAATACTTAGTAAAGGACACCGCCTGTCAACAATTAACAAGGTTTTTTTAACTTGGTTGGGTGTAAAGGACTAAACTTGCAACAAAATACCTAGTAAAGGACACCGCCTGTCAACATTTGTTAAAAAGGATACCGCCTAAAAAGTGGTATAAAGATAAAGGACAAAACTTGTAATTTTTCCTAAAATAAATATAATTATTTATATTTATTTCAAAATGCATTTAAAACTCGAATACCTTTATAAAATAAATATAATTGTTTATATTTATTTCAAATGTCGTTAATTCATATACTTTTATAAAAATAAATATAATAATTTATATTTATTTCAAACTTCTAAACGAAGAACGACACATTTCCATAAGATTATAACAAGCGATATTATTAATCGACTAGTTTCGATAACAACGAGCTTATATATATATATATATATATATATATATATATATATATATATATATATATATATATATTTACGTCTTACGGAAGTACAACGGTATATTACCATATCATATACGACATTTTGAATACGTATCATTATCCACCTACGTATTTTTATTCACGACGACTAACACGACTGCGTAAATATATTTATATTTATATATATTAAATCACTCAGAAAACTAAGTCTTTTCCGAGACTTAGTCTTATCCCGATTATAAACAAGATCAAATAACCGTAGATCGGTTATTCTAAGTCAAGATAATAACCCTTTCATAGAGTCGTATGGTCGACGATTCGGTAGAGCTCGGACACGTAGTTTATCTACGTCGTTTTATGTAGAAACTTATAAGTATTTCCTTGGTAGGAATGTTATAGGTTGCATGCTAGCAAGTTCACGTTCTTGGAACGACATCACAGAATCACATTAAGCTAGCTTTGCACAAGGATATCAAGGTGAGTTCATAATCTTCACTTTTTACCATCTTACATTTTGATAAATGTTTTCGAGGGTGGAAAGACATGCAAGTTTTGCAAAAGCAAACAATATTTGGATGAACAAAAACTCATATTTCTAAACCATGTTGCAAATGAATTTCGACAAACTCAAATGGTTTACGAAAGGTTTATGCTAAACATACCGGTTTTACAAAACATACGCGTATTTTTGAAACGTGCATGATTTTTATGACTTGTGACGGGATTGTCCTAGTAACAACAACGGGACTGGGTTCATCTGCAAAAGAACAACGAGACAACCAAATGGGTTTATGTCCCCCTTTTCTTTTGAAATACATGTTAACTAGGGTATGGTTAAGCTATGGAATGAATTCTTGGATCACGTGCGAATAGGCGCAAATTTAGGCACCATTAATCCTTTTAAGGACCAACGAACAAAAGGGGTAGATCTATCGGGTACGGGCGAGCTCCACCCACCGGTGCTTGTGAGACCATTTAGAGTGCTTTTGTGTCCCAATCGAGGTTAATCGGCACATAAAATCTTCTACTGGGTTGAGTGTTTCCTATGTTGGCACACATAGTAATGTCCTAGCTACACATTAATGATCATCAGGTTCATTGTTGGTACATACGTCTGTCAACTTCGTCTTGTATCGAGTCTAGTATTAGAATTGTTAGATCAGGGCGTGTTGTACGAGAAAATAGGAAGTTTTAGGGTGTATTTGAGCTAATTCCGTTTGAATGACCTAATTCCGCTTGAAAGTGACATTGCCACTTTCAAACGAAATTAACTTTGTTAATTCCATTTGAAATGGCACATGACACATTCAAACGGAATTACCTATCCTATAAATAGGCTTCAAACGAGATCATTTGTAACATTCTGATTTCCGGTGCTGAAGTGCTGCCGACGCGTCGTTTGATCTGGAAACTTGTTATTATCAATATACAAGACGTTTTAGAGTGAAACAAGCTGTTTTACAAGTCTGTTTCTTTGTTTCCGCCTCTGAAACAGACAAGAAATCTTCTAATTGACTCGTTTGGGTCACGGAACGATCCTACAAGTGGTATCAGAGCTCAGGAAGAAGAGTTCTTGCCAAAACAGCCTTATTTTCTGACTTCTACACCTTCTTTTTGAAATTGAACTAGTTTTCACGGTCAAAATGTATTGAATTTCACATATCAAGTGCGAAACTATGTTTTAATGAATCCTTGAGAATATTGGACCTTAATTCAGTTTAAAAATGGTAAAATTCTTAATTCCGTTTGAAATTCAGATCGGACAAGATGATGTCAGCAGCATTTCAAACGAGATTAGCACTTGATTCCGCTTGAAAAAGCTATTCCGCTTGAATAGTACACATAATTCCGCTTGAAAGTACCTAATTCCGTTTCTGGGAGTAATTCCGATTGAGGAGGTTCAAATGAAATTAGGTAATTCCACTTCAAGTTGGTATTTCGTTTGATTGTGTACTTGTTCAAACGAAATCTGTGATTCCGTTTCTAAGTGATTTCGTTTGAGAGTGTTATTTCGCTTCAAAGAGTTGATTCCGTTTGAAAGTTGATTCCGTTTGAAGAATTGATTTCGTTTGTGGGTTAATTCCATTTGAAACTTGAAATTTTTGTGAAAATTTGCCAAATCATGGAAGAGGAATTCTACAATGCGTTTGCGGCACTGATTGCACCTGTTACTGCTGCTGAAACTCTTTACAGTGAGAATGAAACGGGAACTTACCAAAAACCACCTAGGCTAATGTTCATTGAAGATTTTAAAGGTTGGCAAAATCGATTTGAGAACTGGGTGCAAGCATATAAGTTTGACGCGTGGTGTGCGTTACACAAAGATTATGAGAAACCGAAAAACGAGCGTGGGCTTGAAAAAGCTTTTTGTGATTTTTCAGAGAATGATAAATTGAAGTATACAAGTGAGAAAATGATGACCAGTCTTCTACAACAAGCAGTAAAGGAAGATATTTTTGTTTTGCTTCAACATGAGGATACTGCTGGATCGATTTGGAATGCATTGATTCAAAAGTTCAAAGGAAGCGCATATATGATTAAAAACAAAAAGGCGTTATTGAAGAAATCATTTGATATGTTTGCAGCTTTCGATCATGAAACAACAAAGATGACCATTGATAGATATTGTCATTTGGTATTGGAAATGGGAAGATTGGACATTAAGAAAGATGATGATGAATGGGTTGATAAACTTGCCGATGCATTACCACAGCAAAAATAGGGAACTAATCTGTTGATTGTGAAACACATGAGAAAATCGGAAAATATGAATCTAGCACAGTTTATTCAAAAGATTGAAGAGCACAAGTTGGATATTCAGAAAACGGCAATCATGAAGAATCCAAATGCTCAACAAGATGTCAGTTTATATTACAGAGGGAACAAGTTTGAAGCTACCCCCAGCCCTAGCCCAAAGATCCAAACTGGTTTTAGTGCTGATACTTCGTCTGGAACAAAGGGTAGGAATGTGACACAAAGTGGTGGATCTTCATCTTCATATTCAAGCTTTGATCCAAATTTTACAATAACAAGTCCTCAACAACAGAATTCTACAAATCTGCAGTGCAATGTTACCTTGAACATTCAAAATGGTCAAAATTTGTCTCCGGAAATAGCAAAGCAACACATGGCATCACTCGTGGCTATGTTGGAATCATATGAAAGCTTGATTAGTGGCAGAATTGGAAATCCGATGCTTACAAAAGAAGATTATGACCAAATTGATGCAGAGGAACTTGAGTTGATGGATGTGAAGTGGTGTTTGGCTAGTGCTTGTAGGAGGGCAGAAAAGTTTCAACAAATTACTGGTAGAGATGAGTTTGGAGGAATGGCTACTTCTCCGTTAGGTTTTGACAAATCAAAGGTTACCTATTTTCGTTGCAAAGGAAAGGGACATTTTAAACGAGAATGCAAAAACAAAGAAGCAACTGGAAGACAAGATGGAAAGAATGATTATTATCAAAGGTCAATTTTTCATCAGATTGATCAACAACCACAAATTGTTAAACAACCACAAACTGCTCATGCACTTCCCATTGAAGAGAAAAGAGCTTTTTTGGAATAATTGATCAAGATGATGAATTTGTTGCAGAGGGATTTAGTTGGGATAAATACATTCCACCAGGTTCAGGTCTTGTTGCTAGAATTCTAGGTGAAGATGAGGCTAGTCAGAAAAGAATTCCGATTTTTCCAGATCTAGGAAGTGATATTGATACTGATGATGAGGAAGATTGCCAGATTGAGGAGAAGATTGCCGATAAAGTTGAATTGCTGAATCAGAAGAAGATTGCAGATAAAGTTGAATTGCTGAATCAGAAAGCTAGAAAAGGCATAGATCCTGACAGTTTTAATTTGTTTTTTGCAGATAAAGTTGAATTGCTGAATCAGAAGAAGATTGCCAGATTGAGGAGAGAGCTGGAAGCAGCAAAAATACTCGCTGATGAAAAGGCAAAGACAGAAGCTGGAGAAGCTAATGTTGAACCAGCAACTGAGAAAGTAGTAGAAAAAATCTTTGAAGTGGAGAAAGTGGTGGAAAAATAGTTGAAGTTGAAAAAATAGTTGAAGTTAAGAAACTTGTCGAAGTAGAGAAAATTGTCGAAATAGAAAAAATTGCTGAAGTTGAGAAACTCGTTGAAGTTGAAAAGACTGTCGAGGTTGAAAAGATAAGTGAAAAAGTGGTTGAAGTTGAAAAACCATGTTTGAAGTGTTTAGAATCTTGCAAAGTTTGTGAGGAGAAAGATAAGAAGATTGCTGATTTGGAGAAGATTAAAGAAGATTTATTGTCTGATTTGAAGTATGTAAAAGAGTCTTATGATGTTTTGAACAAGACAGTTGATGGTTTGAACAAAACAAATCGAGAAGGTGATGCTGCTATGACAATGATGAGCTCAACATTAATGACAAAGCAGAGCGTCATCAATGAGTATATAGAAGATTGTGCTAAGCTGAAGCAGGAGTTGGAACTTGAAAAGATTGAGAGTGAAAGGATTAAACGATTACTGTTGAGTTATACTACTTGTGATTATTTGATTGATCGTGTTTATCCTACTGTTGCAGGTCTTGAAGCATTTCAAGATAAAAAAGAAGATCCGGATACTGGTAAGAAACCAAGTGTCAAATATAACAAGTGTCCGCCCCCGATTTGGAATAGTTATTCTCCCAGAAAGCCAAATGAGGAATGTTTAAATAAGGCTCTCAACATCAAGTTAAAGTCTGAAATCATTGATGAATTACCAGATAATATTGATGTTACATTCACAGCGTCTGACACTGATCATGAGTCTGAGTTATTAAAGAAAGTGGTCGATCAGGTGTTGAATATGGATGAAGAGTCAAAGTCGGAGTCTAAATCTGAAAGTTTGAGTTCGTCAGAAAAGAGTCTGAGTTCACCGGTTAAAAGGGTTTACAATAAAGAATTCCTGTTATCAAAATCTAATTTGAATGATGGATCAATCAAAGTGGCTTATACCTTGAATGATTCAGACAAATTATATTCTGATGAGGAATTCCCAATAAGAAGTGTCAAAACGGAAATGATCAAACAGGTTTTCAAATTAACAGAAATTAACATTTCTGAAATAAAAGATTTAAATCTTGATGGAAAACCTAATAAGTACACTTCTTCAAGAATTCAACAAAGAGTAAACAGGAAAATGGGTTACGGTTCTGGTTATGGATTTCAAAAGAAACCAAACCATAACAGTAATTTCAAAAAGAAAGGTTTGGGTTTTAATTCTTCAGAAAATTATAAAAATGAGAAAAATTATAAACCAAAAACAAAATTTGTTTCAGGAGGAAGTTATGAAGATGAGCAGAAGAAACCATTCTGGAAACAGTCAAATCAAGAGTTTCTTGCTGAAGTAAAGAAGAATGTAAAGAAATTTGCTCCGAGAGTTGATAGAAGAACCTGTTTTAAATGCCAAAAAGTTGGACATATTGCTTGGAATTGCCAACAGTCCAACAACACAAAACAGGGAGTTACTTCTAACTCAAAATTGAAAGAAAAACTTGTCATTGAGAAGAAACAATCAACTGAGAAATTTAAAGTGTTTGAAAATTCAACTTCCGAAGAAGGTGAAAGTTCAAAACGTTTTTACAAAAGAAAAGTTGATTTAAACAAACAAAAACGGGTTGTAAAATCTGAGAATAGTTCTGACAATGAATCTGATTCCATAAAATCAGAGGAGTCATCTGTTGAGAAGAAGAATGAGAATTCCGTTCCAGAGGTGAATGATGAAAATTTTCCTAAATTTTCAAAGGAAAATTTGAAGTTGAAAGTAGGTAAAACTGAAATTTCAGGTCAATTCTTTGCTGGTAAGAAAGAATTTGATGCTGAAAAAGTGTTTAATGGAAAAGTTAAACATATTTTCGGGAAGATGGTTGATGGAAAGGTTAAAGGTGCAAAAGAATTCTACAAATCAAAATGTTGGTGGGATAGATGTGTACCAGAATCTCCCAAGGCTGGTCAGGCTTGGGGGAAATTTCCTAACTAAAATCCGGACTTGCCGGAGCTCCCAGGTTGGTAAACGTGGAGCAGGAATCGGCATTATTCTTGAAAAGGTTTGATTGGTAAATCTACAGGTGATATCTTTAAATTGTTATATTTTGATGTACAAGTGGTTTTGATTGACAAGTGAACCTACATGTGGTTGAAGAAGGTTTTCACTTACAAATGGTAAATCAAGGACATTAAGTTGTACTTGTTTTTCCTACATATGGTAGTTTGGAGAACAAAGTGATGAACCCCTAACTTACAAGTGTTAAAAACAACGAAACTTATTTTTCGGAAAAACCATTTGATTAAAACAAACTTAAGTGTTTTGAAATCACAATGGGAAAATAGTTTGTTGTGAGGGGGAGTTCTGATTGTTTATGACAAGTGGATGGCGATCTGAAGTGATTTGATATCAGTTGTTGCTTTACTTGTATAGTTTGTTTTCAAATTTCCTTAAATGATTTTGCATTTTAGGGGGAGTAAGAAATTTCAGAAAATCCAAAAACATTTGAAAATTTGAAAAAGTAAAAAACATGATAAAATCAAAAATGAGTTTTGTTGTGAAAAAGAGGAAATGATAGTACATCAGTGGACGATCACAGCATGCTAAAGATTTGGAAAGTTAAATAGTGATAAACGGTCTCACTGATGATGTGCCAGTAGGTTTTTGCACATTTAGTAGATTGTGACGAGATATAAACCTAAATTCAAACTTGCTTAATTCGTGGGTAACATCTCTCGGATATATGGGTAACCCCCGAAATCTTGTTTGAAGGACCCCTCTTTCTGAGATACTAGGTCTTTATGCTTAGTGATATCTGGGGTATTATCCCGGGACTTCTGATTTTGCGGAAGCAATGGCCTAGTCCCCGGAGAATACTTTACGCTTGCTTGAAATATAGCCTCCCCTCAGCATAAAAAATGATGAAACATTGAAAAATGCTAATCATGTGATGTTGAAGAAAAGATCCTCTAAAGGGGACACACCAAAAGTCGAGTCGTCATCTCTCTGCTGAACGAAAGTTCTGACCTGAGCTCTCACGGCCTTCGCAATCTAACCCCTTACAGATATCATCTAGGTATACTCACCTGTAAGACTGAATATTGGGATCTGGATACGGGAGTATATTCTGAGGTGGGACACGCGAATAAGTTTAAGTCTCTTAAAACATTAATCTCGTATCTCAAACCAGTTGAACTTTGTGTGAAAATTTAAGTGGATCAGTATACTGACAATCTAAGTGAATCGTTTAGAACTTAAAATGTTTTAAGCTTAACGGTGTTGGTGATTTGTCTCAAAATCTGATATGATCCTCTTACACAAACTCACAAAAATATTGTATGTAAATATTTCTTTATTGCATTTCATGTCAAAAATCCAAAAAGATTTTAGTGTGTTTTAGCATAAATTTTGAAAAATCCAAAAAGATTTTAGACAACTGATGTTGGAAAGCTGATTTTCAAAATTCCGAGTGCTGAACATGACGAACAGGTTTGGGAAAGTTTGTTTGAAGATGCTTGAAAAGAAAATTGATATACATGCAAGTGGTTCATCAAAATTTATAATTGTTAAATCATTATTTGGTCGATACTTGAAAATGATATGTTCAGGGTGTGTCTACAAGTAGTTAGCAGGGTTTCTAAATTTGTTATATTTTATCTTTTATGAAACTTATGTTTTGGGTAGAGAATATGCAGGTGAGTCAGGAATCGATCCTGAACCTGTAAATATGTGAGCAGAGTTTGAGCCAGACTTCGATCCCAGCATAATTCAAGGGGGAGTCTGCTAGTAGATCAACATCCGATGGAGAGAAGAGTATGTGGATACAAGAGCCAGAATCAAATTCTGAAGAAGGATTTGGAGTGAGGCAAGAGACAGGTCGAAATCCTGGAAGCCCATAGACTGATAAAGACTGAAGACGTTGAAGACTCGACACTTAAGACTCTTCAACATCCGAGGGGGAGTCTGTTGGTGCATACGCCTGTCAACTTCGTCTTGTATCGAGTCTAGTATTAGAATTGTTAGATCAGGGCGCGTTGTACGAGAAAATAGGAAGTTTTAGGGTGTGTTTGAACTAATTCCGTTTGAATGACCTAATTCCGCTTGAAAGTGACATTGCCACTTTCAAACGAAATTAACTTTGTTAATTCCATTTGAAATGGCACATGACACATTCAAACGGAATTACCTATCCTATAAATAGGCTTCAAACGAGATCATTTGTAACATTCTGATTTCCGGTGCCGAAGTGCTGCCGACGCGTCGTTTGATCTGGAAACTTGTTATTATCAATATACAAGACGTTTTAGAGTGAAACAAGCTGTTTTACAAGTCTGTTTCTTTGTTTCCGCCTCTGAAACAGACAAGAACTCTTCTGATTGACTCGTTTGGGTCACGGAACGATCCTACATTCATAGACGCTTACATACCAGCTTTCGATAATCAAACCTTCAAATGTTTTAAGATTCATTTGAAGCAACTCGCAAACACATGAATTTACAAACGTTGGTGACGTTTCAACTTATATACAAGTAAGGGGACAGGTTGATCCTGCTTGCAAACTCAAACGATTTAAGATTTATTTGAAATCTCAGGGACTAGGTTGTCCCACATACAAAGTTTTATAAACACAAAGTTTTCAATTGACATGTCGAGAAAAATGGTTTTATTACATTTTCTCAACAACTTTTAAACCGGTTAACAAAAAGATTTGTTTTAAATATTTTTCAAACAAACTATGAACTCGCCAACTTTATGTTGATTTTTCGCATGCTCTTTCTCAAGTTGCATTTTTCAAACTATGGAACGGTTGGAATAGGAGAACCCATGGGGATTCGAGTACTTAGAAGGCGTTCATCTATATAGAAGACTTAGCTCAAATACTTCCGTTGTGCAATGAAGAGACCATTTGGATCACACCCGGCTCTGATGTAATCGATTTATCAGGGTGTGACAGATTGGTATCAGAGCTATAGGTTTCTGCGAATTAGGTTTCTGTAGAGATACCTAGGCTCTAACCTCACTTTCCTCTGGGGACTTAGATTATTAAGACCTTGAATACGTATAGAACACCTAGGACTCGAATATGGGTTCCAACTGTTGCCGAAACAATGAGTCAGCATTTGGTTTTAAAAATACACAAGTGTTGTGCTTGATACACGGTACACGAAACGACTACATACAATAAGCAAAACTTTGAGAGTTTTGATAACATACATTTAGGACCTTTGGAAAACTTATGTCGAAATTCATTAAAGGTCATCACGTAGGAACCGCGATTATTAACTCGGGCATACGCCATTACATTATGTCGTCTATGCTATTTTATTTACCCGAGCAGATAACCTATGTGGAACGAAACGCTATGGCGCAACTATACGTGAAACTGAAACTATACATTAGCGGACGTCGAAGTACATCACAAACCACTTTCGAGGCAAGGCCTTTGGAAAACATGAATGAGTATGACAACAACGATGCTAATTTCGTCAGCGGGAGAACTACGGACTGAAATGCGGCAATTTGCCACGCAATCCTACAAGCGACATGAATCACGCTGAGGCATGTTTAAATAGGATTTCACGACGATCGATACTTAGTCTAATGAGACTCACAATTATTGGCGCTGCAAAAGAAGTCACCTGTCTTCGTATCCCCCCTATTTCATTTATGGCGATTACGCTATGCTCGACATTCCATGGTAATGTCACCTAATAACCAACCATCACACGAAATTCCAGGTAAAGTCCTTAGATTTCTTTTATTGAAATTCTGACTTTTGCATATTGTGAGTAGATTTTCACATTTCTACTCCCCCTAATGGTCCTTGTATCATGAGGATTCCTTTCATGATAGCAAACACTCATTTGTTCCATTTCTTGTCAAACTCATACATTACGCATGCCTTGTTTGTTGCGCATGTGGTTATTTTGATTAGTAAAGACCATCAAGGGCTTCACTCTAAATTGTTGTTTATCAACGTTCAATATTGTCTCGCTATGTTTGAGTTTTGCATTGTGATTTCGATAACTGCATTATTGCAAAGTGTTGACTCCTTGATATCGAGTCAACTAACTCATTGGAACTCCCTCTCTTTTCGAGTTACATACATGGTTTTTCGTTGCAACCATGTCAAATTTTTCTTGTTGACGCATGTATCCATTGTTGGATTGTCTTTAAACCAAGTTCAATTGTTTGAACTTGCTCGTAATATATATTCAATTCAAGGTTCCATATGATGGATTGAGGTCATCATATTCAACATAATCCCAACAAGCACTTCATTTGTTTCGAACCATAACATGCTTGTTTGGTCTTCGACCTCATTGAATCGTTTCTTTGATCACGATCACCTTGTAGTGACGTTTTCACAAATTTGAAGCTTGCGCTAGTCTCGTTTGCACATATCGTGTACAAATTTAATTATTTCTTCATTTACTTATTTTTATTAAATCCACTTTGCTGGTTATCATATTAAAGCAGTCTTAATACAATCGTGTGTTAAGATAATGGTACATAAATTCATGTTATATTTCGGTGTACCTCTTAACGGTTCCTTCAGCATCGATCGAACATTTTGTGATATTCATTGCTTTTTCATATTCAATCGGAAACATTATTTCTTTGTTATCCCATTATCGATTGGAAATCCTATGATGCTTGTTTGGAACAAACATTTAAATTTACTTCGTTGAACCTTTCATCTGATTTCAAACACAGTGAACTTGTTCGGTCACCGCTATTATTGAATTATTTCAATCACTACGACACCTTGTGGTGTCGGTATAAACTTGTAGCTTGGGCTAATCATGATCGAGCGTTTCTTGCAAAACACAGTGATACTTTTTTGGTCATCGCTATTAATGAATTATTTCATTCATTACGACACCTTGCGGCGTTGGTATAAACTTATAGCTTGCGCTAATCATGATTGTTCACTTCATGCAAAACTATGTATGCTTTTCAATTGACACATCATTTAAATAGTCTTAACGCAACTACGTATTAAGACGAGGATACACTAAATTATGTTGTATGTCGGTGTATCCTTGCAATTCAATAATGTCAACACATAAATGTTTATTCGTTTAACGGTTCGATAGTTGGAAAATCATTTTTATGATTCTATTTATTTGAGCTTGTTGAATTCGAGCTTCAATCATACAACAACCAACGTAAGTTTCCGTTGGTAGTAAATTCTATTGTTTCAAAAATTGATTTACATATTGTGAACATTCATTTGGAATTCTAGTTGTCGAAATTCCTCTTTTGTTGGACCCCTGTAAACTTGGTCACATTGGTGATACTATCACTATGCTTCGTTCACTTGACATCGATTTCTAGAACAAACTTAGTTGAACCGTTGGGTTCTTATTGATGCAAACGTCCTTGCATTCACGTAATTTGAACAAGTCTTGATTCAGTCATCTTGTCATTCACTTTGGTATTATTCGAACTTACCTATGAACGACTCTGATAAGATAACATAGTCTAAATTTCGAGGATGAAATTTCTGCAACAGGGGGAGAATGTGACAACCAATAATTAACGGCTTCAAATTACGCGATTGACAAACGTTTAAGGCAATAATAAATAGTGTTTAAGGCAATAATAAATAATGTTTAAGGCACGAATTAACTTAATTAGGCTCTTGGTATGCCTAGGAACGCCTATTTGACTTTACAGTACGCGTATGGTGATTTTGGGAAATCTGCTGAGCGTTAAACGATAACGAACTGACACCGAACAAAACACTGACAACGCTGAAAAATACGAATTTTATACATATCTTGTATACATATGAACTTGGTTTCACGGATTTATCATGCCTTCGGACGGCACAAAACGCAAACGTGAACGAAAAACGCGGAAACAATAACGCACCGACAATCAACGACGAAACGGATGCACCGGACCCAAATTACATCTTGATATTAATATATTATGGTATATTTAGCTTAGTTTTCAAATTTTAATATCCATAGTTTAAAACGGATCGAAAAACGGATTAAAAACGATAAACGAAACGTTTTGCGCGATTTTAACGCAACCGGTGAACGAACGCGACAAACATCAATTTCCTACATAATTTTTAGTGTTTCGACTCTAAAAGTTTATTTTACAACAACCTACGAAATTTCGGTGATCGGAGATCGGAATTCAGGCCGTTTTCTCTGACCGTCGCACACCCCAACACCCTCCTTCCTTCTTCCCAAGTCTCCTTCACCCACAACCCTCGTTCTCACCGTCGTTCTCGGGTCCGGCCAGCCACCAGCCGTGTCCGATAACAATGATGTTGCTATTGACGATGATGATGATGTTGTTGTTGTTGGTTGATGATGATGTCGATGATGGGTGTGCCGATGACGGGCCAGTGGTGGAGGCGGTGGTGCACGACCATTTTTTCTCATGGTGGCCATCTTCAAAAAAAAAAAAAATTCTCCGCTAAGTTCTTGTTCTTTATTCTTTTTTTTCACCTCAGATCCGTTTATATCCCCAAATTTCCCGCCGTTAGTTGTCGTTGCAGGTTTTGTTGGTGGCCGACGGAGGCACCGTCGGAGCCACGCCGACGCCGGCGGACGGTGATGGTGAAAGTGACGATGATGATGTTGGACGACGATTAAAGCACCGACAGCCACGATGTTCCCGGTAATTTCTTTCTAAGCTCTCTCTTTCTGCGAATCTTTGTAAATCCACTTCCTTTCGGTCGATGTTTCTTATTTCAGGCGGTGGGGGGTACGACGGTGGTCGACGACGGCATATAGCCGTCGAAATTAACGGCGGCAGAAATAATGGTAGACATATTTGGTTCAGTTTTGGCACACTTTGGTCCGGTTTCGGTTCACATGGTTCAGCGGGTTCGGGTTTCTCAACCGGTCAGATTCACATTTTGAGTTCTGTCAAAACGAGTCCACTCGGTCAAACCGAGTCGACTCGGTCCACACCTGGTCAACAGCGAGTCAACACAAGTCGACAATAGGGGTGTAAACAAGCCTAGAGGCTCGGGAGCTATTCGTGATCGGCTCGGTTAAAAGCTCAAATGAGCCGAGCGTTAACGAGCCCGAGCTCGAGCCTGAAATAGAGCTCGTTTTGTTATCGAGCCCGAGCTCGAGCCTGAAATACAAAGCCTTGTTTAGGCTCGCGAGCCTAAACGAGCCCAAACAAAATTTTAATTTTTTTATATATAATATATTAATAATGATGATGACATTGATGAGCCGAGCTCGAGCCGAGCTTTGGCTTGTTTAAGCGATGTTGAAGTGAGCTCGAGCCGAGCTTTTAGCTCGTTTAAGGTTGTTCTCAAAATAGTTCTTGCCGAGCTCGAGCTCTGGGTTTTACCCGCGAGCCGAGCTCGAGCTCAAAGAAGTAGGCTTGAACCGAGCCGAGCTCGAGCTTCATAAGAACCTAACGAGCCGAGCTCGAGCCTGGTCGAGCTCGGGCTCGGCCCGACTCGTTTACACCCCTAGTCGACAAATCCACTCGTTTCGGTGTCACGGGTTAACGGGTCAGATATCGGGTGCGGGTCAACGTGGTCAAAGGATGGTCAAAGTCAACTGGTCAAACCCCAGTCAACGATAGTCAACTGTCGGGTCAAACTCGGTCAACACAAGACCAGGTAAACTTTAAACGAAACGAATTTTAATTTCGTTGTTTATATACATTTTACTTTATGCGAACCGAGCTCGAACCGATACCTTTAGTGATTATTTACGTTTTATTTTGTCGTATTTGATGAAAATTTATTATATATTGCTTGAATTGATTGAATTATTGTTGCGTTTTGAAATTATATCGACACTTTAGTTTTTCGTAAAATCCGTTATACGAAACATTTATAATTCCTAAACGACGTCTATCGGAAGTTAAAGTATATTTTTCTTTCTTAAAATAAATACAAAGTATATTTGTTTTGTCGACGCTTTACGACTTACGCGACGAATTGATAACATTCGACAAACGGGAAATTCTAATTAATGAAACTCGAAACTTATATAAAATAAATATAATTATTTATATTTATTTCAAAACGCATTTAAAACTCGAATACTTTCGAACACCTTTATAAAATAAATATAATTGTTTATATTTATTTCAAATGTCATTAATTCATATATATATATATATATATATATATATATAGACTCACACACACACACGTCTTACGGAAGTACAACGGTATATTACCATATCATATACGACATTTCGAATACGTACCATTATCCACCTACGTATTTTTATTCACGATGACAAACATGACTTCGTAAATAAATTTATATATATAAATATATACATATATATACATATAAATATATACATATAAATATATACATATATATATGTACATATATACATATACATATATACATATAATATATAAATATATATTATCACTCGGAAAACTAAGTCGTTTCCGAGACTTAGTTTTATCCCGATTATAAACATGATCAAATAACCATAGATTGGTTATTCTAAGTCAAGATAATAACACTTTCATAGAGTCGTGTAAAGATGTAAACTCTTTCGGTATGAATGAAGCTTTCGACTATTCTGCTTCTACTCCGTTCTAAATAATAATATTCTACCGAATTAGTTCTATCTCGTCCAAACTTCCGTCTAATCCCGCCGGATCCTGGACTCTAAGTAGTTTTTGATATCATTTTGGAATTATGTTGAATTGTATTAGCTTACGGTTTAAACATATTGGAACTTGCGTTGTGACGCTTGATTTTTGAATTTATGTCTGTAACTTCGGTGAATTTTGTAAAACAGGTTTTTGGTATTACAGATTATTTCTGGAATTTTTCGCCAGAAAAATACAGAAATATTAATTATTTTTTTGTAGTTTTTTTTATTTAATAAATTAGGTGGTTGGAAATGTGTCACAACCAAAATAATGAAGTTATTCCTTATACATCGGCAATGTGTCACAACATAAAAAAATTTTGTCGGGAAACCAACAAAATAGTTGACCTGTAATTTTTGTTTTTCTTTATTTTGTTAGAAATTTATCACAAACCATACTCAGTTTCGTCGAAAAACCATTACAAAAAATATTCAGTTTCCTCATAATTTGTAACAACACTTCTTATTTATTTGTCGAAATTGTGTCACAAAAAATACTCAATTTCCTCGAAATTTTGTAACAACACTTCTTATTTATTTATCGGAATTGGGTCTCAAAAAATACTCAGTTTCCTCGGAAAACTGTTACAACATTATGTGATTTTTATTTTTAATTTTTTTTGTGTCGGAAATTTGTAACAACACTTCTAATTTAGTTGTCAGGATTGGGTCACAAAAAATACTCAGTTTCCTTGGAAAACTGTTACAAAATTATGTGATTTTTATTTTTAATTTTTTTTGTGTCGGAAATTTGTAACAACACTTCTAATTTAGTTGTCGGAAGTGGGTTACAAATAATGTTGTATTAAAATTTGTTATTTTTTGTTGTTTTTTTGTATGAAATGTGTAGCTAAAACAATAAATCCTAAAAGCTAATAATTAAATATAGTGTAGGAGATTCATACCAATTTGCGACGTAGTAGTTTTGTAGGAAATGTGTAGGAAGTTGCATAGGAAATGCGTTGAAAACGGGTTTCCTATGAGGTGTTTTCCATCATCAGGTGTTTGTCATAAATGCGTAGGAAAGCCAGTTTTATGACGCATTTCCTACGAAAGCTGGTTAAGAAGCTTCAGATTTTCTAGTAGTGTCAACAGTCTTTTGAAGCCCGTTTCGGGAATATTTTTCCAAAATAGAAAGAAAGATTATCTCAGAAGCTTTTAATAAGTCAATCCATTTTGCTTTGGTAGAAGTGTCGAGACGGGTAGAGGTTGTAAGATCAGGGATATTGAACAGAGAACTTGTTTTGAGATGATATGCTAAAATGATCCCTACGTGCTAAGCAATGTTTAACGGCAAACAGAGGAGTTGCAAACGGGTTTTGTGGAGTTGCCAGACTGGCATCAGGTGACGGTGGGCGATGGGATTCGAACGACGTAATCAAAATTCATTGGGCATGAAGTTGAATTGGTGGGTGTTTAAGATGAAGGTAAAGATGAAAAAGAGAATGCCTAGGTGTTTAAAGATCACAATTTGGGTATTTAACAAAAGGATTCGAGGGTCTTAATGCTTGGTGCTAAAAAGTATTTAACAAAATTATGTTTTATTTATTTGCAAATTGTTTATGTAATCTATGGTAATTGCAATTTGTTTGTGTAATTGTGGTGTAATTGCAAATTGTTTGTGTAACTGTGGTGTAATCTAAGAGAGAGAGAGAGGGTGGTGGTGGTGGTGGTAGGGGACTCACAGTGTAGAGAAAACCAAACCATAAGGACACATGTTTTATTGTGAAAAGATCAATTTACATGTCAAACAGTATATTCCGTTAGTCAATTAATGGAATATACTAACGGCAGTGGACCTTAAGGGAAGGGGTACATTGATGTGATTTGGAAAAACTAAGGACTCACTGTGTCAATGGCCCTTATCACAGGAACTAAATTTGAGGCTTACTCAGTAATCCTGTAATTTCTATACATATTTGAAAGGTCAACAACCATTCTCCAACTAAAAAAAATTAAAATCACTGATCTTTTTAGTTTGTTTCTAATTCTAGTAATTTTTTAAACAAAGTTGAGATTATTATCTATTAAAAGAGAAGGTTTTTAAAGAAATATGTAAAAACAGAAGGTTTTGTTCTATCCAACTTATTATTGATTCTTTTTAGGATAACATGCATTACGTAAATGAGGGTGCGTCTATAGCCTATAATAACGATATGTTTAGCCTAAGTATACACACCGTGCATCTAATAGGACAATGGTGAATCCAACTTTGATGATGTAACGTATCTCCGACTATGCTACTTCCTCAAGTACATAGTGTGGTTAACTAGTCAATTGTGTATTTAACTGACGTTTAAGACTGTACGCTTGCATGATTAGAGGAAAATAACTTTGACGTGTTTCAGAAGTTCAGGACCTGCGCTATGGCCTCACGCCCCAGCCAGGTGGCATGCTGGCCGGCGTAAGGCGGTGCTATACACCGGCAGAGAGGGTGGGAACATCAGCGTGAGAGGCTGAGGTGTGGAGGGGAACATGACATGAAGGAGAAGGGTGTTGGTAGGGCCCATGCCAATAAACCCATCCAATGTTTTAATAAATACTTTTTTATATTTTAATATTATTATACTAAGGCGTGAAAACTTATGAAACCATATTAGATGTTAGTGAAAACAAGTGAAGGAAAGTGGGATAGTCAGGTGAGAGTTACTTTATAACGTGGAGTGAAAGGGCATGAAACTATAATGGATAGCCACAAGTAATGTAATTTGTTCGCCATTTGGGTTATATCCCAGTGGTAAAAAGCATAGCTTATTTAGAGAAGACCTAAGTTCAAATTTTGGGCAAGGTTAGTAGTATAGGTGAGTATGTAAGTTAAGCCTTAAAAAAATAAAACTTTTTCACAAAAAATATTTTTGACTAAAATGCCAAAATCTTCTATGAGGTTTGGTCACTTCAGTCTAAAAATGAAACCTTTTGTAACTAGACCCCTGAGTAGGGCTGTAAACGAACCAAATGAACACGAACAATCATTAAGGAATGAATCTGGTCATGAACTATTCACGAACACCTACCAAACAAGATTCTTGTTCGTGTTCGTTCATTAAGTAAATGAATGTGTTTATGAACTATTCACAAACATTACCGAACGTAAACAAACGCAAATGAACATCAGAACACAAACAAATGTTTATGAACATATATGGATACAAACGAACATTCATGCACATAAACAAATACAAATGAACATATATTCATTTTAGAATAAAATATGCATTTCTCATCACAAAGACATAATGAAGAATCCACTAAAAGTAAATAAGTACTTAATATAATTATTCGAACGTACTTAACATAATTTTCATAAACATAACTAACACAAAAATTATAAAGTTTCTCAAGATTTAACACAAACTGAAATTGAAATAGATAAATGAGAGATGTTAGTGGAGGTTTATCATATAACTAGGGTTTCAAAGTTTTTAAAAAACTAAAACCAATAAAATAAAATATAACATATAAAAACCTTTAAGTGAATAAAAAAAATGAACATATATGAGTGAACATAAATGAACACATTACCGAATATTCATCGACATAAACATAAACGAACACTTTATCGAACGTCCACAGACATAAACGAACAAACACATCCTCTGTTCATGTTCTTACGTTTAGCTTAACGAACAGAATTTTTTGTTCGTGTTCGTTCATTTAATAAACGAACTAACATAAATGAACTTCCCGCCGAACGGCTCACGAACTGTTCGTTGGATGTTCGGTTCGTTTACAGCCCTACCCCTAAGGTTTAATTTTTGTTGACATTTCCATACATATCACCAACTCAGTTAAAATGTATCGTTAACTCCCATGAACGACTTTGGCAATTCTCAAACCTTAGGGATGATTTTGGCACTTTCCTATTTATTCTTTTGTTTTTTTTTTAATTTTATCTTTACCCTTAAATAAAAAAACAATAAAAAATTAATTATAAATAACATATATATATATATATATACACACATTTATATATTTACACACTTATTTCTTTAATTTTCTTTTTTACCTTTAAATAAAAATAATAATAAATTAATGATGTTTGGTACAACGTATAGATGGGTGGTACTTATGTTTGGCATGACGAGGTGAGATGTGGTACGGATGCCGAGATAGACCGGGTGGCTATGGCAGCGATAATGGTGATGGGGATGGAGTTGGAGGTGGAGAAAAGAGAAGGGTAGAAGAGAAAGAGTGTGTATGGTATGTGTATACAGTGGCGAAGCTTGAACGAAAACTCTGTAAGGGCCAAACTCTCAAAATCCAAATCAGTGGGGACCGGACTCTTAAAAATCCAATATTTACACTACAAAAAAAATAGAAATCTTTGTTAAATTTATCACTGCGAATGGAAAATCGGTGGGGGTCGGGCTATCTCCGGCCCAAATAAAGTTTCGCCAACGTGTGTATATATATAAACTTATAAATGTGTGTATTGTGTATATAGGGCGGGAGTCGGCTACAAAGTCCATTTTTCCTACAAAGTGTAAAAAGTAATAAAACACCATAATGTCAATCATAAAACACACTTAAAACCCGCAAAAATTTCAAAAGATTCCATCGTAACAATTAACTGCGCTGCGTATTTATTAAATTGGCGTATTTAATAAATACGCCAAACCGTAAATATATTGTATATAAAAAACAATCATCATTCTTCTTTTGAACTTTTACACTCGTCACATTTCAAACTCTCAAGAACACTCATATTCTTTATCTAACCTTCTGATTATCTTTCTGTTAGATATGATCAACGATAGTAAGTTATAAATATGTCAGAAATCGAACATTGATTTTTATCACCATTGCACTGAATCGGGATGAAATCATGGGATAGTGATTGTTTAGATCAGTGTTGGGTTTATTGGGGGTTTATCCAGAACAATTTAAATGTAGCGTATTTGTCATGAAGCCAGCGGAATTAACAGAAGGCAAAGGGTCACAGATTTAAGTCTCGAACGCGAGTTTGAGCAACCGACGTATTTGACAAATACGCTTGTCTGTCAGTGTAGATTAATATCTACGCTGACTATGGTCTCGAGACCTAACTTAACTACGCGGTGAGTTGCCGGCGTAATTAGCTTTTGCGCAACCCCCGACCCCTACCCCGGGAGCGGGAGCCGCGAACAACAGCTGGTGGTATCGGTGTTTATTAATTTGGTATAAAAAATGAGAACATCAGGATCGTAGTTAGGAAATAAATTTCAGAGTTTTAAAACACCAAATTTTTATAATAAACAAATGGGATAAAATCCATATTTCATTCATAATACATTTGTAGGGATAAACCCTAGTTGCTGAAAACATAAACTTCTTTTATTTAGGTAACTTTTATAGCCACTTTCTTTAAGCCTTCAGTGCTTCATAACTGGCTTCTAATAGCTTCACATTAAGTTACCTGAAACGCGTTTTAAAAAATAATTATTAGCAAGAAATACTGGCGAGTGCATCCAAGTTTAATCAAAATAAGCTTTTATATCTTTACAGTATTGAGAGCGATTACAATGTTTATGTCTACCCAATTACTCATTCAGTATTTGTCATGTTGGCAGTTCCATGACTGTGGTCATATTGCTATTGGCTAACTCTTTGTCCAATGGTAACGCTTAACTAGTAGTGTATACAAAATTCCACATACCGGCAGCAATTGTAGAATACAAAGACTCAATCACTGTAAGTATAATTGAAAGTATTTGAGATTTTGTAACACAGTTTGGTAGAAAAAAGAGAATAACTCACATTGTAGACTTACGTATTTCTACAGTTTCCTGTTGATTTTCCTAATTATTTTCTATTAAAAACATACAATGCACACGTGTTGGTAAGATAACCCAAATCAATTAGCCATACAACACGAGACAGAACCCCAACGAACTTAGTCAGACAAAGCCTCGACATGTGTTATGGGGCCCTAGATCAATCGGGTAGGGTAATGAATTAGTGATCGGGGTTAAAATACTTACTACGAGGCAGAGCTTCGTGTTTTAGGGGTATAATACCGAGCTATTTTTGGCTATATTATAGACTGAGAGTGAAAGAAATTTGGACGATTTGTGAATGCTGCTGAAGAGCTTCATTTATAGGTGAATTCGTGCCTCTCTCGCACCCCACGACCCCCTGCCCCCGATCCTCTCGCGACCCGTGAGACATACCTAGCTACGGCTAGGTTTGACCGATCATCACCGTAGGTTTGACACGAAGGGGACACGTGTCACCCTGGTTGTTCAACAAGGAAGGGCTTCTCGCACCCCACGAGACCCCCAAGTCTCCCTGTCGCGGCCCGTGAGCGGGTGAAAAACCTTATTTATTTGATTTTTAATGAAATTAGGGTTAATCGATCCGGTTACGTGTATACGGGGTATAATTAGGGCTTTTTCGAGGGTTATTATATCCTCCCCACCTTGTTTTAAATCTCGTCCTCGAGATTCATTAGAATAGGTGTGGGTATTTCCTTTGCATTTCTGACTCGAGTTCCCATGTGTATTCTGGTCCTCTCTTTGATCCCATTTTACTTTGACCAGAACTAATCTCTTGTGTTTGAGATTCTTGATTTTTCTATCTTCAATCTGAAGTGGTTTCTCTACAAACTTAATCTTCCCATTTACCTCTATGTCCTGAGAGGTATTACTAATGATTCGTCTGCTAAACATTTCTTGAGATTACATACATGAAATACATCATGTATTCCAGCCATTTCTTCTAGCAATTGTAGCTGATAAGCTACTGGCCCTATTCAATTGATAATTTCAAAATGTCCAACATACCTTGGGCTTAGCTTTCCTCTTTTAATGAATCTAACAATTCTTTTCCATGGAGAAACTTTTAATAATACCTTGTCTCCCACTTGAAATTCCAATGGTTTTCGTCTGTTATCTGCATAACTCTTTTGACGATCTCGTGCTGCTTTCAGTCTTTCCTTGACTTGAATGATTTTATCAGTTGTCTCTTGCAGAATCTCTAGTCCTGATAGTTCCTTTTCTCTAATCTCTGCCCAACAGACTGGAGTTTGGCATTTTCGTCCATAGAGGGCTTCAAATGTTGCAGCATTGATGCTGGTATGATATCTGTTGTTGTGGGAAAATTCTATGAGAAAATTCTATGAGGGGCTCTAAGCATGTCTTCCATTGTCTGAATTGTCCTTTCACTTTGTCCGTCCATTTGAGGATGATAAGCTATGCGTAGATTCAACCTGGTTCCCATTGCTTTTTGGAAACTTGTCCAAAAATGAGAAGTAAAACGACTGTCTCTGTCAGACACAATAGATAAAGGAATTCCATGTAATGAAACTATTTCATTTACATATAACTTGGATAACTGTTCCATACTGAAAGTTTCCTTCATTGGTAAGAAATGAGCAGATTTGGTCAATCTATCTACAATCACCCAGATTATATCATTACCTTTTCGTGCCTTGGGTAATTTAGTAACAAAGTCCATTGTTATCAATTCCCATTTCCATATTGGCATCTCTAATTGCTGCAATAACCCTGAAGGTTTCTGATGTTCAGCTTTAACCTGGGAATAGGTTAGACATTTAGCAACATAATTTGCTATATCCTTTTTCATTCCTATCCACCAGAAATTCTTTCTTAAGTCTTGATACATTTTATCACTACCAGGATGTATTGTATACTTAGACTAATGGGCTTCTTCCAAAATTTGGTTTCGTAGGTTCCTTTGAATAGATATCCAGATTCTTTTCTTATGAAATCTCCAAATTCCGTCTGCTCCTTGTTCTAATTCCTTAATGATTCCTTTTAAACCTTCAGCATCGTCCCTGATTGATGTCTCCTGTATTTTTCTAATTTGCTCATTTAAATCTATCTGCAGATTTAGTCTAAGAGAGCGTACTCGTTTTGCCTTTTCATGATACTTTCGACTTAAAGCATCAGCTACTACATTAGCTTTTCCTGCATGATACTGGATGTCATAATCATAATCACTAAGAATGTAAGGCCATATAATATAGTAGGTTTATGCTTATCTTTATCAAACGCAATTATAGGCTATTGGGCTTAACCTTCTAGTGGGTTAGATTGTATTTGAATAAGCCATGTGGGCTAATTTAAGCATATTGGGCTTGGGCTAGGCCATGTGGGCCGAATTCTATGAGAACCCTATATAATGATGTGTTTAGTTCATTATTAGGGTTAGACTTTTAGAGATTGCTGTTTAGTTTTTTGTTCTTCTTAGCGATTTTCGAATTATGTGTACCAGACGGTTCTTAGAAACCGTGTGCACTTTGATTATTCAATCAATTTCATTCTTGTTCATCCCACTTTCATTAGTATTCCGCACTTTTGATCGTGATTTTGATATCCGATTGATAGTTTGGGGACTTACAATTGGTATCAGAGCCTAAGTAGTCTTTCGAAGGCTCGGTTTGAATCGGATATTATTTGAAGATCGAAGAACGAATAAACTGTTTGCAGATTCGAAGAACAGTTCAAAATTCGTGTTTTGATCTTGTTTTGGGAAGAATTAAGGGTGTTTGCATGTTTTTTGGAGACTATTGGTGGAAATAATCTCTCAAAATTAAATTTTTAAATTTGTTCCTTGTTTTTCGGGATTTGACTTTTGATTGGTTTAAAATTCAGTGTGGGAATTATCCTAGAAGTGTGCGACCAGAATTACAAGCTACTGTGCGACAAAATTCATCATCGTTCAAATCATCTTCACATTTTCATTGGAGTGTGCGACTACAAAGCAAGTGTGCGACAAATTTCCATCAAATCTTCATGGTCAACATTAACTGTGCGACTGCATCTAGGAGTGTGCGACATATGTAATCATCATTTTCATCATCAACAAAGATCATCATCATCTTTCATTCAAGTTTTAAACATCCAACATTCAAGTGTGCGACCATCTTCATAGTGTGCGCCTACCTTCATCTCCGCCCGCGTAACGAAGTCTTCATCATCTTCGTTGTTCGACTTCGCATCCTCGCCGACCACCGCCATCCCGTCGTCAACCACGTCCATCATCAACTCCGGCAGACACCAGACACCAGACATCATCATCATCTCCGGCATTCATCATCGCACACCACAACCTCGCACACCTTCTGCGACATCGTACTCGTACACTTCGAACAACCTGCAACTCAACCATCCTCATCTTCAAGACATCTTCACCACCTCCTTTCACCACCGTCGTTCACCGTGATTCCTCAATCTTTGCATCGAACAACCACCTACATCGATCATCATTTTCAACATCATCATATTCGAAATACATTTTTTTTTCAGAAACAAGTTTCGAACAAGTTCTGAAGTACATCTGAATTACAGTCATCGTCCACAAATCCGAACAGAATTCAAATTGCAACAGATCTCCCTCGTTGCAACAACATTTCGTTAATCATCAACATCTTCATTCTTCTTCCGACCACCGTTCGACACCATATCTGTCGCCATCACACCGTACATCATAACATTCCGACCACCGTGCATCGCTTATCTCCGTCAATCAACGACTGTAGAATCACCGTGTTTCTACTCTGTGTTCATCAAAGACTTGTTGGTGGGAAAAGGTGTTTGAAACTAGGGTTGTCTGATCGAAGAAGAAGATACACGTGTTGACTTTTGAATTTATTTAAAGATTTTGTTTAATAATTAATAATAATAATCATCATCATTAAGTAATCATTAGGCAATAATTACTTTATTATTAATAATAATAATTATAATATTCAATAAGGTTTTTATATAAAATTAAAAGTAAAAAATATTATATTTTGAAAATTAAAAAAAAAAAGTTTGGTTATTGTTTGGTAATAAGTTTTGACAGGTTTAGAGGCACGGTACAGGAAGTTGGTCTTGCGTTTTTCAAAGGGTTTGAGTTAGCGAGTACACGGGTTCTTGCTTTAGCTTGTGTTTTGAGGAAATAGTGTACGGGATCCCAAGTGTACGACTTATACTAGTGTGCGGCTACGATTTTAACGCTCCGTTTCAGTAAAACGAACATTTTCGGGGGGTCACATTTCTGGGGGATCACATTTTCGGGGGATCACAGTTCAAAATCTTAAAAATGTCTTCGAAGAGAGAGATGTGCTTGAGCAACAACTTCAAGGATTCAGATACTCATATGGTGAATCTATAGAAGAACTTACAAACCGCTTACTGAACTGCTCTCAGAAATGAAGACGACAGAGATTGAGGTGTCTACGTTTTGGAGCAACAGAAAGCTTCTGGATGTTATAAAAGGGATTCCTGATCAGGCAAACTGTAGTTAGTTTAGCAGTGTTAACCAGATAATATTAACAACCGATTGCTACTGTTACAAAATGAAGTCGGATGAGCTGATCTCACTCATCAAATCTTATGATAAGGCTGACAAGCAGAAGGCTCAATGCAACACGCCTGCTAAAGTTTGCTCATCCACTCCTGCTCCTGCTGCTTCTGCTGCTCCATTACCTGCTGAAGTTTGCTCGTCTACTCCAGCTGATTCAGGATCAAATTGTCGTGCAAGCTTTCCAATTTATGAAATCCCTCCTATTCCTACTGAGGTATGTGACAACTCGAGATTTCCAAGATTTCCATCTTCGCATTTAGTGCACGTTAATTTTTTTTTTATTTTTATTATTTGTTTGTTTATACGACTCGTGGTTTCACAACGCTTATCTTTGTAATACGTTATATCGTATTTCGATTGATATTTTATAATTGGGATCCATAATATTTATTATATGTGAGGGTATGTTAACAAGGTTTTGTATTAATTAACATGCTAAATAAAGATGGAACTTACTGAGAACAAGTATCCATGAAATCACTCAAGTGGTGAAAACACTTTAAGTGTTTTCGTCCACTGATGACCAACGAAATCAGAAGATGGGCCTTGGCCCAGTGTTGAGATATTTTATATAATCGTTTTATAAACAAATCTTCTCGGAGAAGTTTCCTACTTACCAAACCATATCTTATCACAATTGTTTCTCTCTCTATCTCTGAAAACCCACAAAGAGAATTCCTCATTGAAGCAAAAACCTCTGTTTAAATCCTTGGTTAGTGATTTCATGATTTAGTTGTTTCTTGTTGCATATCGTATGATTATTGGATGTTTAATCATGTTGTATGTATATATGTGATTATGTGATTGATTATTGTGTGCTTGATAGATGATTATTATCTATGAACTGTATGAATATTGGATGTTTGGATCAACAGTGGGTATAAGTTATGAATGATAAACTGATGGAATTATGTTCTAGATCTCACAAAGTTTTGGTAGAGTATTTATTTCATATCAATGGTTGATTAATGACTTGTAGATGTTTAATCATGTATCTGTAATGAGATTATAGTTACTGGGTTTTAAGTTACAGTAAGTGTTGTTGATGATGATGACTAGTAACGAAAACCCCCACAAAAGAAAGTGGACGAAATCACTTTAAGTGATTTCGGCCCAAATAGTTCCGGCCCAAAGGGTGTTTTCGGCACCCATGTGTTTTCGGCCCACATAAGGATTTCGGCCCAGTGAGGGGATTTCGAACATAAAGGGTTTTCGGCACATGAGGGATTTCGGCTATAAGTAAATTTCGGCCCATAGTGTTTTCGGCTCTAAAGGGGTTTTCGGCCTTAGGGTGTTTTCGGCACTTATATGTGTTTGGCAACATGTTAACTGTTAGTATTAATGTTATCAATAATATTATTTAACCTAACTAGCCATTGGAATAACTCAGTTAGTTTACCTAACCTTGTTAAATATGTAAATTTATAACTTCATCATTTGAGAACTCTGTTAGTTGACAAATTCTGTTAAGTTGTTAACTGGGTTAACTGACTTACTCTGTTTATTTATTATTCCAATGAAGTGGATTAATTATGTTATTCCATGAAATCTGTTAACTTTATTCACTCAGTTAACTTTCTAGTTCTGCTAGATGCCAACTCTGTTAAATGTATGGATGCAATTAACTGTTTATGTTGTATGACTAACTGCCAAACACACTTTGTGATATTACTGTGAGGATAGTTACATGTGAAATATTACGAACGTGAACTGATTTAATATACGTGCACTATAGGACTTGACTGATTAAATGTGAGCACTTAACTTAGCATACCGAGCAAACAAGGTGAGTTCACACTCTTACCAAGGCATGGGATTCCCGGGGTTGGGGATGGGATTGAAGGAATGGACTTGTACTTACAATGTTACTAGACTATCTACCATCGTCCTCGGATGCGCAGGACACATACGTAAAACCTACGTATACTTGTACACATCACTGTCCTCGGTTGTGAAGGGCACTTACGTAAAACCTACGTAAACTTATACTCATTACTGCCTCGGGTTGTGTCAGGCACTTACGTAAAACCTACGTAAACCCCCGCGTACCCCTGTCCTCGGTTGTGAAGGACACTTACGTAAAACCTACGTAAACTTTGTACGTACTACTGTTCTCGGTAAGAAGAGCACTTATGGTTGCGAATAGTCTAGTGTATATGCAAACATGGGAAGCCCCCACTAATAGAACATACTATTGGCCCAGTATAGCCGCACGTTACGAAATGAACTTGCATTTACGAACCTACTTACTGTGAACTTGCTCAACTAGTTGTTGACTCTCTGTTACATGCCTTGCAGGACCTTAGGTACTTTTGGAGCTTACACGGGAGGCACGGTCGTTGTGGACATGGATCGTGAATGTGTTTTTAAACATTATGACATTTTGTACTTAAACTTATGTTGGGTTTTACATTATTGCTTCCGCTACCCACTTGTTTATATTTGGTTTTGGAAACACCTATCGTATTGATGAATGACTTTTACTATATACTTATGTTCAATATGATTGGTGGCTTGATCCTGGTCATGTCACGCCTCCAAGCGGTGGTACTCCGCGTGTGGATTTTGGGGGTGTGACAGATTGGTATCAGAGCCATTGGTTATAGAGAACTCGGTTTTAATAAGGGGAAAACGTTTTTATTAAAATCAGACTATAACCGAAACAGTGCTCAACGATCCACAACGACGCCTCGCTCCACGTGCAAGACTCAACATCCTAGGTAATATGGTACATGTCTTATTGCCTACTTGCTAGAATTGCATAGAACTTTGCTCAGGGTATGCTTAGGTTAACTTAACACTATTGCATGAGAACACTTGTGTGCTTACTCTCTTCTGTTATCGCACTACTCGCGAACCTCTCTCACTTATGTTATCTTTGTTATGAAGATCATGTCTGGACGTATCAACATGACACAAGCCCAGCTGACGGCTCTCATTAACGAACAAGTCGCTGCGGCAGTGGCAGCCACACAAGCAGGAGGTCAACCACCTGTTTGTACCTTCAAAACTTTCATGGACTGTCGTCCTACTACTTTTAGTGGCACGGAAGGAGCGGTTGGACTCCTCCATTGGTTTGAAAAGCTTGAGTCCGTATTTGAAATGTGTGAATGCCCTGAGGCTCGCAGGGTGAAGTACGCCACTGGTACTCTAGAAGGCATTGCGCTGACTTGGTGGAATGCGCAAGTTCAGATGTTAGGGTTGGCTGTTGCTAACGCCACACCCTGGAACGGTTTCAAGGAATTGATCAAAGAGGAATACTGTAGCCGTGATGATATTCATAAGCTGGAGGTAGAGTTTTACCACTTAAAAATGACGGGGTCAGAAATTGAAGCGTACACCAGAAGATCGAATGAGTTGGCTATTTTGTGTCCTACTATGGTGGACCCTCCCATTAAGCGTATCGAACTGTATCTCAATGGTCTGGTGCCGGAGGTTCAAATCCACGTAACCTCAGCGAATCTTGGCACTATTCAACAGATCGTCAAGCTAGCTCATCGCCTCACCGATCAGGCGGTGGAACAGAACAGGCTGCCTAAACGTATCAGCGCTACTACCGTTACCACTCCAGCTACTCCTGCTACTCCCAGCGACAACAAGCGGAAATGGGAAGGGGATTCCAGCAGGGGTTCAGCTATTGTACAGTCTCAAGCACAGCAACAGCGCAAGACTAGTGATTATCAGAGCCCTAGTCAGCAATCTTCGGGCAGTCACAAGCAGGGTGGTTATCGAGGGAACCTCCCAAGGTGTAACAACTGTAACAGGCATCACAGTGGCCAGTGCAACAAGGGTCGTTGTCAGAGGTGCCTCAGGATGGGCCATGAGGCCAAGGATTGTAGGAGTCCGCGGCCTGCGAATCAGAATCAGCAGCAGCAGCAAGCACCGCAGAATCAGCAACAGGGCAACAAAGGATGTTTTCAATGTGGTGCTGAAGGTCACTTCAAAAGACACTGCCCTCAGTTAAACCGAAACCAGAACAACAACAACAACCAGGGCAATGGGAACAACAACAACGGGGGAAACAACAATGATGGGAATAATGGTGCTAGGGGTCGTGCATTTGTGATTGGTCGGGGTGATGCGAGGAACGATCCTAATGTGGTTACGGGTAAGTTTCTTCTCGACGACTTTTATGTTACCGTATTATTTGATTCGGGTGCGGATACCAGTTATATGTCTCTGAAAGTTAGTCAAATGCTTAAACGCGCACCAACACTTTTGAACACCAAACATGTCGTAGAGTTAGCTAACGGTAAAAGTCTAGAGGCCACACACATAGTTCAGGGTTGTAATCTTATCCTCGCTGGTCAGACTTTCTCTATCGATCTCATTCCTATAACTCTGAGTAGTTTTGATATCGTCATTGGTATGGATTGGTTATCCCAACAGCAAGCAGAGATCCTATGCAAGGAGAAGATCATTCGTATTCCCCGTACTGGCAAAGAACCTCTCGAAGTTCAAGGCGACAAGAGTGGTGTCGTGAGTGGCATCATCTCCCTCTTGAAGGCTCAGAAGTGTCTGCGAAAGGGCCACATAGCTATTTTAGCACTCGTTACTGATACATCCTCGACAGAGAAAAAGATTGGGGATATTCCTGTAGTACGCGACTTCCCTCAAGTGTTTCCTGAAGAGTTACCTGGGCTACCGCCTCATCGCCAGGTCGAATTTCAGATCGAGCTAGCTCCAGGAGCAGCACCTATAGCTCGAGCGCCTTACCGCTTAGCTCCAAATGAACTGGAAGAACTGTCTAAACAATTGCAAGAACTCTTGGAAAAGGGTTTCATACGTCCTAGCTCTTCGCCCTGGGGAGCTCCGGTATTATTTGTGAAGAAGAAAGACGGTACCTTTCGTATGTGCATAGATTACCGCGAACTGAACAAGGTGACGGTGAAGAATCGTTATCCTCTTCCACGCATCGACGACTTATTCGACCAGTTGCAAGGGTCGAGCTATTACTCGAAGATTGATCTGAGGTCAGGTTACCATCAACTGAGAGTCCGGGATGAGGACGTCTCCAAAACAGCATTCAGAACTCGCTACGGTCATTACGAGTTTTTGGTCATGCCATTCGGGCTAACGAACGCGCCTGCGGTTTTCATGGATCTTATGAACAGGGTGTGCAAACCTTATCTTGACAAGTTTGTTATTGTTTTTATTGATGACATCCTGATCTACTCGAAGAGTCGGGAGGAACATGAGCAGCATTTACGACTTATTCTGGAACTCCTTCGAACGGAACAGCTGTACGCTAAGTTTTCAAAATGCGACTTCTGGCTTCGTGAAGTTCACTTTCTAGGCCACGTGGTAACCAAGGATGGGATTCATGTCGATCCATCCAAGGTAGATTCGATCAAGAACTGGCCTGCACCTCGTACACCGACAGAAATACGCCAATTCTTGGGTTTGGCGGGTTATTACAGACGGTTCATCAAAGACTTCTCAAAGATTGCACAGCCGCTTACATTACTGACACAGAAAGGTATTGCTTACCGTTGGAGTGATACACAGGAAACAGCGTTTCAGCACTTAAAGGATAGACTCTGTAGCGCACCTATCCTCTCATTGCCTGAAGGCACGGACGATTTTGTAGTCTACTGCGATGCATCTATCCAAGGTCTTGGATGTGTGTTGATGCAACGGGATAAAGTTATTGCTTATGCTTCACGTCAACTTAAGATTCACGAACGGAATTACACTACGCACGATTTAGAGCTTGGAGCTGTTGTTTTTGCGCTCAAAATATGGAGACATTATCTGTATGGCACCAAGTGCACCATCTACACCGATCACAGGAGTCTTGAGTATATCTTCAAGCAGAAAGAATTGAACATGCGACAACGTCGATGGGTCGAGTTACTGAACGATTACGAATGTGCTATAAAGTACCATCCGGGCAAAGCCAATGTGGTGGCCGACGCCCTCAGTCGAAAGGATACTACACCTAGGCGTGTACGAGCGTTGCAACTCACTTTTTAGTCTAGTCTTCCTTCACAGATACGAGATGCTCAGGTAGAAGCATTGAAACCGGAAAACGTCAGGGCTGAAGCCCTACGCGGCTCAAGGCAATGGTTAGAACAAAAGGCAGACGGCGCCTACTATGTAACAGGACGCATCTGGGTCCCACTCTATGGAAACTTACGCGAGCTTGTAATGGATGAAGCTCATAAGTCTCGCTACTCAGTACATCCTGGTTCAGATAAGATGTACCACGACCTCAGAACTACATATTGGTGGCCTAGCATGAAGGCCCACATAGCAACTTATGTTAGCAAGTGTTTGACTTGTGCGAGAGTCAAAGCGGAATATCAGAAACCCTCAGGCCCACTCCAACAACCTGAGATACCACAATGGAAATGGGAACAAATTTCCATGGATTTTGTTACTGGCCTACCTAGATCTCAGCGCGGAAATGATACTATTTGGGTGATCGTGGATCGACTCACAAAGTCTGCTCACTTCTTGGCTATCAAGGAAACGGATAAGTTCTCCACTCTAGCAGACGTATACCTTAAAGAAGTTGTCTCGAGGCACGGGGTGCCCACCTCTATTATCCCTGATCGTGATGCACGTTTTACTTCAGAACTGTGGCAGGCAATGCACAAATCTTTTGGCTCTCGTTTAGACATGAGCACAGCTTATCATCCTCAGACAGACAGACGGGCAGTCTGAGCGCACTATTCAAACTCTAGAAGACATGCTTCGGGCGTGCGTAATTGACTTTGGCAAGGGCTGGGAAAAACATCTGCCACTTGTGGAATTTTCGTACAACAACAGTTACCACACCAGCATTAAAGCTGCTCCATTTGAGGCATTATACGGGCGTAAATGCCGATCACCTCTTTGTTGGGCAGAGGTGGGTGACAGTCAGATCACAGGTCCAGAAATGGTAGTTGATACTACTGAAAAGATTGCTCAAATACGACAACGCATGGCGGCAGCTCGTGACCGTCAGAAAGCATACGCGGATAAAGACAGAAAACTACTCGAGTTCCAGGTTGGGGATCGAGCACTACTCAAAGTTTCACCCTGGAAGGGTGTTGTTCGTTTTGGCAAAAGGGGCAAACTCAATCCACGATACGTTGGACCATTTGAAGTCATTGAGAAAATAGGCAAAGTGGCCTACAGACTGAACTTACCAGCTGAACTCAGTGCAGTTCACAACGTCTTTCACGTGTCGAATCTGAAGAAGTGTCTGTCAGATGAGACCCACATAGTTCCTCTGAAGGAGCTCACTATCGACGAACGGTTGCATTTCGTCGAAGAACCAGTTGAAATCACGGACCGGGATGTTAAGGTCCTCAAGAACACCAGAATACCTCTTGTTCGAGTTCGTTGGAACTCCCGTCGTGGCCCAGAGTATACCTGGGAACGCGAAGACCAAATGGAACTCAAATATCCCCAGTTGTTCGAAAACAATGCAACTACTACTGAGGCTGAAGCTACTACAGAATTTTGGGAAGAAATTCCAAATCAATGGGGGAATAATGTGACACCCCAGGAGAACCTGTAAACGATAACTTACCTAGCTTCCTCAGTAACCGCATGCTAAATTTCGGGACGAAATTTCCTTCAAGTTGGGGATAATGTGACAACTCGAGATTTCCAAGATTTCCATCTTCGCATTTAGTGCACGTTAATTTTTTTTATTTTTATTATTTGTTTGTTTATACGACTCGTGGTTTCACAACGCTTATCTTTGTAATACGTTATATCGTATTTCGATTGATATTTTATAATTGGGATCCATAATATTTATTATATGTGAGGGTATGTTAACAAGGTTTTGTATTAATTAACATGTTAAATAAAGATGGAACTTACTGAGAACAAGTATCCATGAAATCACTCAAGTGGTGAAAACACTTTAAGTGTTTTCGTCCACTGATGACCAACGAAATCAGAAGATGGGCCTTGGCCCAGTGTTGAGATATTTTATATAATCGTTTTATAAACAAATCTTCTCGGAGAAGTTTCCTACTTACCAAACCATATCTTATCACAATTGTTTCTCTCTCTATCTCTGAAAACCCACAAAGAGAATTCCTCATTGAAGCAAAAACCTCTGTTTAAATCCTTGGTTAGTGATTTCATGATTTAGTTGTTTCTTGTTGCATATCGTATGATTATTGGATGTTTAATCATGTTGTATGTATATATGTGATTATGTGATTGATTATTGTGTGCTTGATAGATGATTATTATCTATGAACTGTATGAATATTGGATGTTTGGATCAACAGTGGGTATAAGTTATGAATGATAAACTGATGGAATTATGTTCTAGATCTCACAAAGTTTTGGTAGAGTATTTATTTCATATCAATGGTTGATTAATGACTTGTAGATGTTTAATCATGTATCTATAATGAGATTATAGTTACTGGGTTTTAAGTTACAGTAAGTGTTGTTGATGATGATGACTAGTAACGAAAACCCCCACAAAAGAAAGTGGACGAAATCACTTTAAGTGATTTCGGCCCAAATAGTTCCGGCCCAAAGGGTGTTTTCGGCACCCATGTGTTTTCGGCCCACATAAGGATTTCGGCCCAGTGAGGGGATTTCGAACATAAAGGGTTTTCGGCACATGAGGGATTTCGGCTATAAGTAAATTTCGGCCCATAGTGTTTTCGGCTCTAAAGGGGTTTTCGGCCTTAGGGTGTTTTCGGCACTTATATGTGTTTGGCAACATGTTAACTGTTAGTATTAATGTTATCAATAATATTATTTAACCTAACTAGCCATTGGAATAACTCAGTTAGTTTACCTAACCTTGTTAAATATGTAAATTTATAACTTCATCATTTGAGAACTCTGTTAGTTGACAAATTCTGTTAAGTTGTTAACTGGGTTAACTGACTTACTCTGTTTATTTATTATTCCAATGAAGTGGATTAATTATGTTATTCCATGAAATCTGTTAACTTTATTCACTCAGTTAACTTTCTAGTTCTGCTAGATGCCAACTCTGTTAAATGTATGGATGCAATTAACTGTTTATGTTGTATGACTAACTGCCAAACACACTTTGTGATATTACTGTGAGGATAGTTACATGTGAAATATTACGAACGTGAACTGATTTAATATACGTGCACTATAGGACTTGACTGATTAAATGTGAGCACTTAACTTAGCATACCGAGCAAACAAGGTGAGTTCACACTCTTACCAAGGCATGGGATTCCCGGGGTTGGGGATGGGATTGAAGGAATGGACTTGTACTTACAATGTTACTAGACTATCTACCATCGTCCTCGGATGCGCAGGACACATACGTAAAACCTACGTATACTTGTACACATCACTGTCCTCGGTTGTGAAGGGCACTTACGTAAAACCTACGTAAACTTATACTCATTACTGCCTCGGGTTGTGTCAGGCACTTACGTAAAACCTACGTAAACCCCCGCGTACCCCTGTCCTCGGTTGTGAAGGACACTTACGTAAAACCTACGTAAACTTTGTACGTACTACTGTTCTCGGTAAGAAGAGCACTTATGGTTGCGAATAGTCTAGTGTATATGCAAACATGGGAAGCCCCCACTAATAGAACATACTATTGGCCCAGTATAGCCGCACGTTACGAAACGAACTTGCATTTACGAACCTACTTACTGTGAACTTGCTCAACTAGTTGTTGACTCTCTGTTACATGCCTTGCAGGACCTTAGGTACTTTTGGAGCTTGCACGGGAGGCACGGTCGTTGTGGACATGGATCGTGAATGTGTTTTTAAACATTATGACATTTTGTACTTAAACTTATGTTGGGTTTTACATTATTGCTTCCGCTACCCACTTGTTTATATTTGGTTTTGGAAACACCTATCGTATTGATGAATGACTTTTACTATATACTTATGTTCAATATGATTGGTGGCTTGATCCTGGTCATGTCACGCCTCCAAGCGGTGGTACTCCGCGTGTGGATTTTGGGGGTGTGACAAGGTATGTGTAGACAATATATGTTTTACTCCTGGTTGTAGGGAAAAGGTTAAAGGGTTCAATGTCACGGCCCCCGACCCTTTTTGCCTGGTTCGGAAGCCGCGGGACAGAAATTCGTGGTATTGGTATTTTTATTGGCACCGGAAATTTTAACAGGACCGTTTAAAAGAAAATACCGAATTATTTTATTACAATTCCCGTATTTTACAAGAAAGGATTTTCACTGGGAAATCCCCTGATTACAGAAAACATGTTTATTTATTGGCAAATTGGATTTAAATAATCCCAACTCACTGTTATTGGCCAATAATAATCCCAACTCATTTAATCACCAATAATAATCCAAACTATTCACTTTTGTTTGTAAAATACTCCCAGTTAAAAAAACACTAACTAGGTTAAAAAATTGCTGATGTGGCTTGCCACGTCACCTGCCACATCAGTTGCCACGTAATCGAAAAATGCCACGTAGACTGCCACATCATCAAAAATGCCACGTAGACTGCCACATCAGCTGCCACGTCATCAAAAAATGCCACATCAACTGCCACGTCATATGACACATCAGCTAAAAGGGCCACATCAGATGCCACATCAGCAATTTTTTAACCTAGTTAGTGTTTTTTTAACTGGGAGTATTTTACAAACAAAAGTGAATAGTTCGGATTATTATTGGTGATTAAATGAGTTGGGATTATTATTGGCCAATAATAGTGAGTTAGGATTATTTAAATCCAATTTGCCTTATTTATTTACTGAGTCACTTTATTTAAGCTGGAGTGCTACATGGCACTTTTCCTTCTTCACAGTAAATCACCTGAAACATGTTTTAAAAAGATTTGATCAGCAAAAAATACTGGCGAGTGCATTAAATTTATACAAAAGACACATTGTTATAAGTTACAGTATTAAGAGCGATTACAATTGCTTTTATCTTATAATTAGCTGACCCAGTTGTCACTCGACCGGATCAGTGACTGTGGTCATATCACTATTGGGTCCGTTCACCCAAAAGTGACGTGTATCACTATTTAGGTCCGTTCACCTAAAAGTGACGCTAGATAAGTAATGTATAAAAAACCCCATGTACCGTCAGTAATTTAAGATAACAAAGACTTAATCACTGTAAATATAACGAAAAACATTTAGGTTTTGGAAAGCACTTTAATAAAAATAGAATGACTCACATTGCAAGTTTAAATAAATGGTAAGAGCCTGCCTACTAATTAAGTTGGTAAACCTAGTTAAATATACAATGCAAACGAAACTAGGCTAGTAACTTAATTCAACATTTACGATAATTCACGAGATCGAAACCCTCACGACAATGACAAAGTATAGCCCAACGTAGGCAATACTTAAACATCCATCGGATCGGTTTCAATCGATCGGACATTGTATCGTAGCAGTGATCGAGTTATTACCTCGTTATCGTAGCAGCGTTTCGGTATTTTGAACGTGTATTTAGAGCAGAATATGGTGATTTTAGAAGAAAATTTCGAGCACAGAGACCTGCCCATGCAACGCTCAATATATAGTTGATTTTCAGCTTTCTCGCGGCCCGCGAAAGATCATATAGAAAGGCTGTCGCGCCCCGCGAGGGCCAGCCTAGCTACGGCTAGGGCTGCCGTGTCACACCCTAGCTTCGACACGTGGACGACACATGTCGGTCATCGTTATCCGGAACCCTAGGTCTGTCGCGCCCCGCGAAGACCTCTTCTGAATCTGTCGCGCCCCGCGACCGAGTAAAAATTTTGTTTTTCTTGGATTTTTATAAAAAGTAAGGTTTTAGGGGCTAGGGTTTTCACTTACGGAGCGTTTTAGGACATTTTTGTGTGAGTCATTACATCATCCCCACCTTATTTAAAATCTCGTCCTCGAGATTTACTGGAACAAGTAAGGATATTTTGTTTTCATTTGTGATTCCAGCTCCCACGTGTACTCAGGTCCTCTCCTTGAATCCCACTTTACCTTGACCAGAATCAATTTCTTGTGTTTGAGATTCTTGACCTTTCTATCTTCTATTTGAAGAGGTTTCTCAATAAACGTTAACTTTTCATTTACCTCTATATCCTGAAGAAGTACTACCAGTGATTCATCAGATAAACATTTCTTAAGATTAGATACATAAAATACATCATGCACACCGGCTAATTCTTCAGGTAGTTGTAGTTGATATTGTCACACCCCCAAAATACCACCTAGGGAGTGTCCCTGTTAGGCGTGTGACGTACCAACAACGAGCCACTAATTACATTGAACCCATTCAAATTTATAAATAAAATCCCCAATTATTAATGAAAAATGTCATCAACAAGTTTAAATGAAAACCAACATGTTCAGCGGAAGCAAATAGTAAATCAAGGTTAACCAGTTTCAAAACAAATGTATAATATCAAGAAATCAAACACATGAATCCTTCCAGTCGACCCATGACCACTCCAGCTACTCTAGACAGCAAGCTCCCAAATCCAAGATATCTAACGACCTGCGAGCATGCAACATGTGTATCAGAAAACGCTGGTGAGTTCATAGTTTTACGAAAACGTTGGTTACCAAGTGTTTAGTTAATCCTTTGAAATTAATGTTGATAATACCCCGAATACAAAACGGCTTCTGATTTACATTTCCCTTTCTCCAATGCTCCTATCAAAGCATTGGTCATGACTAGGTCATTAGTTCAACACCCGTCCTCCCAGGTACGGGGTGAGGTTGCCAAACCAAAGTAGCGCTACCAACTAATACCATGTTACCTCTCAGGTAACCAAACAACACTGAGGGACTTTAAAGGTAATAGGATGAGTATATTATCCAACATTCCCGTTTTTACCCAAAAGACTTATCCCTCCCCGGGATACCCACTGACTGTCCCAACCACCGGGACGCATGCTCAAGAGAGATGAACTCACCTTAGAGTGCTCGGTAAGATTTAGTTACTTGTTTGTCAATGGCTTACACACGCCCTATCATGGTTACCGTCAATAATCAGTTTCGAGTGCACATGATCCACATATTTCATGTACAATTAATTCAGGCACTCTTTGTTCACATAATACACAATCAAGGTACATGTAGTACACACATATAATTCACGTCATAGCAATTAATCTACAGTAACGCCACATAGTCACATAACACGTTATCAAATACAATAGCCAATTTATCTCATATTCTCATGTTCTTGGGCCATATAACTCTCGACTCCTCGAAACAAGAATACATAATCTGTTAAGCAAGTTAATATTTCACATAAAGTCTGGACAACTGTAACACCCCGAAAACGGGTTTGGTAATCAAACCACCTTAATATTAATGAACAGGTAAAATACCGTTAGTGGTAAAAATTAACCCGGTAAATATTAGGATTTAAATAATTAAACCTAATATTAAATAAAACGTGAATAAAAGCTTTTAAGGAAGTAAAGTTTATAAGAGGCCTGAGTTAACGGGACTTAAAATAACTAAGTCATAACTTTCTCGATTTCACCAAGTAGCTAGGAACATCAACCTAGTTAAAAAGGTGTCTTAAAACAATGAAGAAAATATGGGTAATAACCCTTTTTATAAAGTTACAAAACATGAGGGACTAAAGTTGCTAACAAAGAAATTTGTTTTATTAAAAACAAAACATAAAACACAACACACACATAGAGTGTGTGTGTGTGTGTGTGTGTGTGTGCGCGCATATGCCCAGGAGCAAGAACAAGGGCTCCAAACCCTAGTTCAACAAATTGATCAAATTGAAGCCCAAATCAAGAGCCAAATCAATGCATGAACACAAATTCGTGATCACCAAGTCAAGGGGATCGTGAGGTATGTTGAATTTCTAACATTCGTGAAGTTGTAAAAATTTGATAATCATCCTAATCGCGAATTAGACATGAATTAGAGAAGCTATGGCTAGATAAGTGATGTATACTTGCTTAGGAACGAAACCCTAAGTGAAGATCATACATAACATGCTATGAATTGAATGATTGAATGAATTCCCACACTAGGCTAAGTGGGTATTAGTCATAAGATGAAATTGATGATATGATTATGATTAGAATCATCATGCATGTTAAGTAATCGGGAAATACTTAAACAATTTGCAAGTTTGAGTATTTGATCATAAGGGATAGTGGTGAATTTTGATGTTAATCTTGGTAAAAATAACTAGTTATGAACTAGTTGTAAATGTGTAAAAATGTATGCACATTAGGTGTTTGTTAAAATGCCTAAATGAAAAACTAAAGTGTTGAAATTAGAGTGAAAATGTGTATTTGAATAATATGGCAAGTTATATAAAATATGAAACAAGAAGAGTTCTAATCATCATGTTGATTTGAACTAATGTTGTAAATCATGTGATCGAAAGTAGTTAACTTTAATAAGCTAAGTTAACTAATCATGAAGTCGAATAGTAGTTTTGACTTATGAAATAAGTGAGATGGAATAGTCGTGAATAATTATGACTAATCTAACCATCTTACAATTTACAATGATAGTTTGACAATTAACAAGCTAGGTGAAAGCTTGGGAACGAAGCGGGTCAAACGAAGCAAGAATGACGGAAAAGCATAATTTGGAAGTAAGGTAAGTATGGCTTACACTAGTCTTATACTTTAGAATATTCTCTTATCGTATTAGTTACGAATAAGATAAATACATAGTTGTGGTATGATGTTTCGGCGTGTAGACGTACGGAACAAGATAGTCGAGCATGACAAGAAACCATGTTGATGGTTTAAAAGGAGTTAAATCGGTAATTCGATCATTTTATGACAAATGGAAAATGAACTTTTAAATGGTTACCTTATAGGGTAAACTAAAACAAACAATAAGGGTAAAACGGTAAATTGGTCACGCGTCGACCATAACTATTGGTTTTAAAAGACACTTATGAAGTAAGCCTTAATAGGCCGAAAAGTGTTAAGAAATGAATTATAAGTAAAACGACCGCACGATGTAAATCGGAGCGACTCATATAGTCGAGATGAAAATACATGTCATCTCGCTAATATAATCGGTCATTTAGACCAAACGGGTCAAAGGGTGAAGATACCACCTTTTGATAATAGCGACTAATGATTCTTGTCGACTTATATGATTTCAGGAATAAATGTAGAAATGATATTTGCATCGCTATTATTTAGCGAATATTATAGCAAGGCATTAAAACAGGTCAATACATTGACCCGAGCCAGGTATGTGTAATAGAGTAATTATTCATTTAGAATGTAAGGTTCAATGAGCATTAAATGAAGTCTTAGATAGACAATGGGTTACTTAAATGGGTAAACCGAATGTTTTAAAAGAGGGTCGTGGCGTTTCGAAAAGCATAATGACTTTTCAAACAAGATCATAACTCAAAAGAAGAATTATGGGTCAAACATACTCTCAAAAGACCTTGTCGTAATTAAAAGACTAAAAAGGACCAAAACGCCATTGTTAGCTAATTTGAACAAACAACCTTTAAAGGTTGTTTGGAAACGAGTTTTATGATTAGGTAAATACTTAGAATAAGTATAGAAGCTGAAAGAGGTATTATATTAGTCAAATGGCACTATTTGAGTTTTTGCCGTAAAATAATGATTCGAGAGGTAAAATTTGGTTTATATAGATCACCACATTAAACCCACCATAAATACAGTTGTGGTGGGAGATTATAGGATAAGAAATGTGGTGATGGAATGCTAGAAACAATCGAAAGCGATTTTAGGCTCGAAAGTGCTTAAATACCCTTAACGGGTCAAAATAAGCATACGAGCGAAAACGGGTTTAAATTGTGTAATAAACATGTGATTAGAACCTAAAATGGTAGATAACATTAATTTGAAGAAGTGTATGTGATATAGGAATCAAACAAATATGTTTGTTTGATAAAATGCATAAACGGGTTAAAATTCGATAAAAAGGTAACGAGTCGAAGGCTTAGAAGTCTCAAAATTTATTATGTTGGATGTTGGATTTTAACTCCATATGATGGAGAATTAAATTACGGACGCGTAGGAAAAAGAATCGGGTAAAACGGATTAAAAACGAGAGAGTTATGCTCGTTTCCGTGAAATCGGGTCATGCTGGGTATGTACAGCAACAGTTTAAGCAACATTCTATGAAAAGGAGGGCTAGGCGTTACATGACGCCCCCTAGTTCCGGAAAAACTTTATTTTTTTGTTGTTTGGCCCATGGAACTTGTTTAAACTTATTATTTAACTATCAAAACTAACTTTTAAGTTGGTTTTGATCATAGGTGATCGCCAAGAGTGCCCGGATGAAGATCAAGCTCGATGAGGAACCGAACACGATAAAATACAAGCTTCCGCGCAGCGTTTCGTCGTATCTTTTAAACGACGAATTCAATTACATTAAGTTGTATTTTTTTTTTGAAATGTTGTAAACATGTGGGAATGTTAGTATGAAAAGCTTTTGTAAAGTCACATTTTAGCATTAAAATGTGTATTTTATTATTAAAATCTTGATTTATTAAGTCGGGTGTTACAAGTTGGTAATCAGTGCTCATGGTTAAAGAATAAAGTGTGTTCGGTTCGAGGCTTGATCGCAAATCCGGTAAGTACATGTATGTTAATAGTTTAGCATGCTAAAGTGTTATAAACAACACATAGGGCTATCGTGTGATACACGTTACCCCAGTTAAAATGATTGATATAGTTGACAAAAATACGCGCGTTGACGCGTATAGTAGAAAAAGCCTTGTATTATAATACAGACGATTATTGAAGTTGACATTACTAACTTTTGTGAATGTTTTAATTGAAGGACACTCGCGTTTGAAGACGACGAGAGTTGAACGAATTGTGGATATGATGATGGAACGGTCCGAGATATGACAAGAAGAGCATACTCATCAAGGACCTAAATCGCGTAACGATCGCAAATAAGTAATGGCAAGAAAGTCCCTTAGGGCAAGCATTTACCAGGTGCACGTTTAAATTATTACATGAATAGAAGTATGCAACAAATACGTAGAAACTGATAGTTGCATAAGTAGATTGAAAACTTGGAAAAACCTAAATAGAATACCTATCCAGGATATTGTTTCCAAGAGAAATAAATAGAGGTGTTACTTACATGGGGTGTGATGTGAAAGTTATAAAAGGGTCATGTATGTCATGTGTTGATCGCCTACTCTGGCCAAGTAGGTAGTGAACACATGATACCATGAACTTTTTATGATGGACACGCTTACACCCGATGTAGTAAGGACGGGGTGAGTGGGACAAATTAAAAAGGTAACCAAATGAATCAGATAAGAAAAATATCTGATCATAATGTAAACCCACAGCCGAGTGACGGAAGCGTATTATATTAGGATAATGAGCCCGAGAGAAGGGACAAAGAAACATGTAAAATGATTAAGATATGCACTGGGAGGGGGTGTACTTACACTCGAACCCGGAAAATGCGAATATGTCTCTAAACGGGTCGTTTTTGTAAAACGTCAAACTCGAGGACTAAGTCGGAATATAAAAATGAAGCGAGGTCTTAATGCATACCGGGAGGGTTGCAATAATAACGACTTCGGTAAAACACCCGGTTGATGGGTAAGAATTTAACGCATGCGTAGACCGAGAGACGGGGACTCGGATGGAAAGTTAAAAGACCCGGGTTTTGAGTCATAACTAAAAGACGACAAGATAATGTAAATAGAAATTTTGAATAAATTATGTTCAACTATTTTGAAGTTGAACGGGTCGAATATAATATCATACCGGACGGCATGAGTAAACGCAAGCAGGATAATGGTAGCGTCAAATGCAAAAGAGTAATGAGCCCGGTAATGGGACATAACCAAATAAGAATATATGCCAACCAAATAATAGTAAGCATAAGAAGAACTGACGCATAAATGACGTGAGAAGTCATAAAGTCGGAAAATTGTCCGAAAGAAAACAATTGTAGCCACGAAACTACGATCAAGGTTAATGGAACCTAAGCTTGAAACCAAATGTTTCTTCAAACAAAACAGGGTGCCTTGACACCAAACATGTATTTTAAGAATGACATGAGCAAGGAATGATCTACGGGATCAATATAACCTTTGGGGTTATAAATAATGGAAAGGTCTACGAGACTAAAACGACCCACGGGTCATGATTAGAAAGAAATAAATTATAAGAACTCTGCCTTAAAAGGGTGAAAGTCTAATAAAATAGCCCATAGACTAAGTGATAAAACCTACGGGTTAATTAGACAAAGCGAGGGAATAAATGGAGAATCCTCGCATAAAACAAAGACTGAAAAAGAATAAATTTTGGACTGTCAATATCCCAGTATGGATAATTGACAAAGGTTAAAGAGAAGACGCTAAACTAAAACTTCTGTTTTGGTAAGAAATAACGTTTCTACAAAAATGAATTATGATAGACGTATAAACGGTAAACATGAAAGATATAAGTCTTGACACGGATAGGTGCAAGACGATATATCCGAAAAGTGATAATTCTGAAAATAGAAAGTTGATGTAAAATTTGGCATGACGTGACATGATCACGGTCAAGAAGTGTAATGTGAAATATAATCACATTAGAGCCGAGTGATGAATATTAGAGCCGAGTGATGAATATTGCTAAGTTAATTAAACTAGTAGAAATAACGAGATTACGTTATTTCAAGTCGCATTATGTCATGTAAGATACGTAGATGATTAATAACCAAAAGGATATTACCATACTTTTCCGGTAATACTAACAATCGGTTAAAGTATGAGAAATGCTTAATTGATTATCGAGAGCAAATGCATGGAGTTAAACTCGATAAATTATGTAAGAAAAGGTTTTGAGGACGAAACCTCTTTAAGGGGGGTAGACTTGTAACACCCCGAAAACGGGTTTGGTAATCAAACCACCTTAATATTAATGAACGGGTAAAATACCGTTAGTGGTAAAAATTAACCCGGTAAATATTAGGATTTAAATAATTAAACCTAATATTAAATAAAACGTGAATAAAAGCTTTTAAGGAAGTAGAGTTTATAAGAGGCCCGAGTTAACGGGACTTAAAATAAACTAAGTCATAACTTTCCCAATTTCACCAAGTAGCTAGGAACATCAACCTAGTTAAAAAGGTGTCTTAAAACAATGAAGAAAATATGGGTAATAACCCTTTTTATAAAGTTACAAAACATGAGGGACTAAAGTTGCTAACAAAGAAATTTGTTTTATTAAAAACAAAACATAAAACACAACACACACATAGAGTGTGTGTGTGTGTGTGCGTACGCCCAGGAGCAAGAACAAGGGCTCCAAACCCTAGTTCAACAAATTGATCAAATTGAAGCCCAAATCAAGAGCCAAATCAATGCATGAACACAAATTCGTGATCACCAAGTCAAGGGGATCGTGAGGTATGTTGAATTTCTAACATTCGTGAAGTTGTAAAAATTTGATAATCATCCTAATCGCGAATTAGGCATGAATTAGAGAAGCTATGGCTAGATAAGTGATGTATACTTGCTTAGGAACGAAACCCTAAGTGAAGATCATACATAACATGCTATGAATTGAATGATTGAATGAATTCCCACGCTAGGCTAAGTGGGTATTAGTCATAAGATGAAATTGATGATATGATTATGATTAGAATCATCATGCATGTTAAGTAATCGGGAAATACTTAAACAATTTGCAAGTTTGAGTATTTGATCATAAGGGATAGTGGTGAATTTTGATGTTAATCTTGGTAAAAATAACTAGTTATGAACTAGTTGTAAATGTGTAAAAATGTATGCACATTAGGTGTTTGTTAAAATGCCTAAATGAAAAACTAAAGTGTTGAAATTAGAGTGAAAATGTGTATTTGAATAATATGGCAAGTTATATGAAATATGAAACAAGAAGAGTTCTAATCATCATGTTGATTTGAACTAATGTTGTAAATCATGTGATCGAAAGTAGTTAACTTTAATAAGCTAAGTTAACTAATCATGAAGTCGAATAGTAGTTTTGACTTATGAAATAAGTGAGATGGAATAGTCGTGAATAATTATGACTAATCTAACAATCTTACAATTTACAATGATAGTTTGACAATTAACAAGCTAGGTGAAAGCTTGGGAACGAAGCGGGTCAAACGAAGCAAGAATGACGGAAAAGCATAATTTGGAAGTAAGGTAAGTATGGCTTACACTAGTCTTATACTTTAGAATATTCTCTTATCGTATTAGTTACGAATAAGATAAATACATAGTTGTGGTATGATGTTTCGGCGTGTAGACGAACGGAACAAGATAGTCGAGCATGACAAGAAACCATGTTGATGGTTTAAAAGGAGTTAAATCGGTAATTCGATCATTTTATGACAAATGGAAAATAAACTTTTAAATGGTTACCTTATAGGGTAAACTAAAACAAACAATAAGGGTAAAACGGTAAATTGGTCACGCGTCGACCATAACTATTGGTTTTAAAAGACACTTATGAAGTAAGCCTTAATAGGCCGAAAAGTGTTAAGAAATGAATTATAAGTAAAACGACCGCACGATGTAAATCGGATCGAGTCATATAGTCGAGATGAAAATACATGTCATCTCGCTAATATAATCGGTCATTTAGACCAAACGGATCAAAGGGTGAAGATACCACCTTTTGATAATAGCGACTAATGATTCTTGTCGAGTTATATGACTTCAGGAATAATTCTAGAAATGATATTTGCATCGCTATTATTTAGCGAATATTATAGCAAGGCATTAAAACAGGTCAATACATTGACCCGAGCTAGGTATGTGTAATAGAGTAATTATTCATTTAGAATGTAAGGTTCAATGAGCATTAAATGAAGTCTTAGATAGACAATGGGTTACTTAAATGGGTAAACCGAATGTTTTAAAAGAGGGTCGTGGCGTTTCGAAAAGCATAATGACTTTTCGAACAAGATCATAACTCAAAAGAAGAATTATGGGTCAAACATGCTCTCAAAAGACCTTGTCGTAATTGAAAGACTAAAAAGGACCAAAACGCCCTTGTTAGCTAATTCGAACAAACAACCTTTAAAGGTTGTTTGGAAACGAGTTTTATGATTAGGTAAATACTTAGAATAAGTATAGAAGCTGAAATAGGTATTATATTAGTCAAATGGCACTATTTGAGTTTTCGCCGTAAAATAATGATTCGAGAGGTAAAATTTGGTTTATATAGATCACCACATTAAACCCACCATAAATACAGTTGTGGTGGGAGATTATAGGATAAGAAATGTGGTGATGGAATGCTAGAAGCAATCGAAAGCGATTTTAGGCTCGAAAGTGCTTAAATACCCTTAACGGGTCAAAATAAGCATACGAGCGAAAACGGGTTTAAATTGTGTAATAAACCTATGATTAGAACCTAAAATGGTAGATAACATTAATTTGAAGAAGTGTATGTGATATAGGAATCAAACAAATATGTTTGTTTGATAAAATGCATAAACGGGTTAAAATTCGATAAAAAGGTAACGAGTCGAAGGCTTAGAAGTCTCAAAATTTATTATGTTGGATGTTGGATTTTAACTCCATATGATGGAGAATTAAATTACGGACGCGTAGGAAAAAGAATCGGGTAAAACGGATTAAAAACGAGAGAGTTATGCTCGTTTCCGTGAAATCGGGTCATGCTGGGTATGTACAGCAACAGTTTAAGCAACATTCTGTGAAAAGGAGGGCTAGGCGTCACGCGTAGCCCCTAGGCGTTACACGACGCCCCCTAGTTCCGGAAAAACTTTATTTTTTTGTTGTTTGACCCATGGAACTTGTTTAAACTTATTATTTAACTATCAAAACTAACTTTTAAGTTGGTTTTGATCATAGGTGATCGCCAAGAGTGCCCGGATGAAGATCAAGCTTGATGAGGAACCGAACACGATAAAATATAAGCTTCTGCGCGGCGTTTCGTCGTATCTTTTAAACGACGAATTCAATTACATTAAGTTGTATATTTTTTTTGAAATGTTGTAAACATGTGGGAATGTTAGTATGAAAAGCTTTTGTAAAGTCACATTTTAGCATTAAAATGTGTATTTTATTATTAAAATCTTGATTTATTAAGTCGGGTGTTACAACAACCCACTGACACACTTCGGCCCAACCTTTAAATATTTCATTTGATTATTATTATGCAGCCTATACAAAGCCTCGGTGCACAGTCCAATCCAGTTTCATAAAAACCCACAATTCTCTAATTAATATTTCACAGTTCTTTATTGAAGTTATGAAATCAATTCAGCAAATAGGTTGTTTCTAAATCTTACGGTCACCCCCTATCTAATCCTCGGCCCACCTGATATCATCATAAGATATGCGGCCCACTAGTGTAAGATAACTAATTTCTTTTGGCCCAATTTAATAACAATCATCCACCAAACTATGTATGTTACATGATGAGATTTAATAACATGTTTCTCAATCAACATATCTCAATTATCATTCCTCTTGGACTTCTAATGCACGAACATAATTGCTTTCCACAAGTTTTTGCTCATGAACACAAGATCCACAGTCACCAATTTATGTTAATCTCATACCCTAGTATATCGAATTAAGTCCTAATCAGTGCCTAACATGGATCTAATGATTCAACATCACCAAGAGTTATCACTTAACTATCCATCAGTAACACTCAATTCGGATCATGCAAAAGGTATCACATAGAATTTGTATTTGACGTCCATACCCTCCTAATCATACCGATCCTAGCACACTTTAAAATCACAGCTATTCATAACAATCAATTCTTTTACATATAACCTAACAATCTACTCTTTTGCAAACAACATAACAATCAATTCTTTTACAAATAACATACAATCAACAAGTATAATCTCGGCCAAATATAGCAAAGAATCGACACTAAATAACCAGATTACACTAACCGAATGATGAAACGTAGGAGAGAGAGCTGGATACGAGGGAAGGAGGTCTCGAGGTCTGTTGTCGCGAGCCAAAGAGAAACAAAGAGAAGTAGGGTTTGGTGTATTGTGATATTTGTGAGAGCTACAAGGAAGTTACGTAACATCCAATTATAATACCAAAAGCATAAGTGGGCTGGTTGTCTTCTTTGGGCCAAAGAGAACCAGGCCGAGATGGTCAAATACACGAAGGGTTTCTATCTCTTAAATTAATAAAAAGTGCATTGGACCATTTATATATATTAAATCCAAACAAGGGCTGCCAAACCCTCTTGGGTTTTTATTTCTTGTTTGGGCTTTTATGATGCTGGGCCGGGTACAAACAACTCAAAAGGGTGGACCGGGTTTCGGGTTTAGAAGATTTGGGTTTATGACTTCAAGTGTGAGCCGAGATGTGTGTGTGCCAAGATGCCCAAATGCGGCCCAATATGTGTGTGCTCAACCAGTTCATGACCCAAGTGTATCAAGTAAATTCGCGGTTCAACTCAATTAATCACCTAACTTAATTAAGCGATACATAAAACGTTTAACAATTCTTAGCATAGCAATTAATCATGTTCACATAAACCTTTAGTGGTGCACGAGATAGACAAATAGCATAGAGATACACACTAAAAGTTGTGGGATTTCAAGCAATGTTAACCTTAATTATCTGGGTTGTCACATCATCCCCAACTTGAAAGAAATTTCGTCCCGAAATTTGACAAGTAAGCACATAAGAGTGAAGCGATAGAAACTCTAATAATCAAGCATTACACGTAATCACTAAGCATCCAGATAACTGCACAGACACCACGTAAACCAAATTGTAAAACAGGATTGCGAGGTCAGTTGGGTGCCACATCATCCCCAACTTGAAAGGTAATTTCGTCCTGAAATTCGCCAATGATATCGAAAGTTGGTCCCGCCGTTTGAACAATCGGGGATAACAGAGCTTCACCTGATCTTTGCGTTCTCACAGGAACTTCGGTCCACGTCTTGTGTTCCAACGAACTCTCACGATTGAAATTCGACTGTGTTAACAGTGGGTTTCTCAACAAGGGTATCACAAGTGTTGCGTCAAACAGACGCTTCTTTAGGTTCGTGACATAAATGACATCGTGTATGTTATCGAATTTGTAGGTTACGCTACCGATTCTTCCCAGACTGTTGAATGGTCCATCGTGACGTCAGTTAAGCTCGCCATGCTTCCCTAGCATTCCACACCCTCACAGGGTGAGACTTTCGACACGATACGATCGCCTACAGCGATCTTCCAGCGTTTCCCAAGTTTATCAGCTTTCCTGACAGTCACGCGTTGCCGCCAATCGTCTCCAGTAATTAAGTTGTCAACCATCTTAGTCTAACAAGAAGGTTGACCTTATCATCTATGTGATTCCTTAACAGAGCTGTCTGGTTACCAAAATGATAACTGCCGCAGTAGTACTCAACCATAGGTAAGAGTCCTTCCAATCCGCACCAAAGCCAGTCACACACATGCTCGCAGTATGTCTTCGAGTTCCAGGAGAGTTCGTCCTCTCTGATCGTTTTCCCAACGGTGATAAGCAATGCTCTGGTCCTAAAAGCCGCCTCTCTCAGAGGAACATTCACAACTGTGAAGACTCGTCAATTTTCTTGTTTGCAAGAAAGTGTGCTGGTAACTTGAGTCCATCAATGATCACCCAGGTGATAATGTTTCCGCTTCGAGTTGCAAGTAGACTAGTGACAAAATCCATGGCAGTCTGTTCTCATCTCCATACATGTTTTTCTGGTTGCTAATATCTCACCTTGACTTTCCCACATGTCAAACTTCGTTCCCATGCGTGGCTATGTGGACCTTCAGGCCCGGTCACCCGTACATGGTCTTCAAGTTTTAATACATCCTATCAAAACTCAGATGAATAGGATATCGAGGCCCGTGTGCTTCGCCTGCACCAGTTCCGTAAATTTGCTGTATAGTGAGGTTCATATTCATCCCATGAAGTAACAATATCGTCCGATCTGCCAAAGGTTGCTTCCCCATGCCCCGCATGGGTCAATCTGGAGAACTCTCTTCCTTCAGTTCTTCAGTTTGGGCAAGGCGGGTCTGATCAGGTATGTTATAGTCGATAGTAGGCTGCAAAGCTTGTGCACGTTCGGGTTTCACGGTCGTATTCATTCAATAGCTCCATCCAGCAATGTCGTTACATGTTTAGCTCCTTCGGAACAAGGGTATACGGGAGGCCCTTGTGATCGGTCTAGGTAGTGCATTTGGTACCGTCCAAGTAATGCCTCTAACTTAAATCCAAAGACCATGGCTTCCACCGTAGGTCGTGACTCATGCAATTCTTCCTGTAAGTCCACCACGTGGGCCATCTCCTTCTCGTGCTGCATTGATGTGTAACTGGGACTCTGATTCGAACCATCATGGTATACCGCCAGTTCATCAGTACCCTCGGATAGAAGTGATGCTCAATGCGTTGCAGGGTTGGGTTTCAAAAGCTGAAGAAACGTTCCCCTGTTTTATTTCCCATGTATTCACAGCTCCCCGATGTGCTAAGGAGGTTGAAGTTGCGCCATCTTCGAAAATCCCATGATGAATCTGCGATAGTATCCAGCGAACCCAAGGGATTGCTGTATCCCAGAAGAAATCTGAAATTGTATAAGGTCAATCTGAAATTCCACCTGACGATGTGGAGGTAAACCAGGTAACTCTTCAGAAAACACGTCAGAAAATTCACGAACAACTGGAAGATACTCGATCTTCCTTTCTTCAGGTTGCGAATCGGTGACGAGAGCTAGTATAGCAGGGTAGCCCTTCCGTAGACACTTCAGGGCTTTCATGGCTGAGATGATGCCAACCATGGCACCACTACGATGATCTTGAGCTGATATGGATTCCCCACTAGGGAGAGGAATACGCACGATTTGCTTTTTACAGAGAATTTCCGCTTGATGCATAGATAACCAAATCCATGTCAACGACCACGTCAAACTTACAAGAGTATCGGGAGGTAGGTCAATGTCGAACACTTAACCCATGAGATCATGTTTACAACCAAAAGGAACATGAGAAGCTTCTATCGTTTTGCTATCAGCTAATTCTACTACATGCTTATTTACAAGAGGGGTGGGAGTCAGTCCTAACTGATGACTGAACCCCAACGACACATAACTCCAATCAGTACCAGAGTCGAATAAAACAGAAGCAAAAAGATCATTCAAAGAAGACGTACCGGTCACAACATTGCCATCATTGCGAGCTTCCCCAGCGCCAATAGTAAATACTCTTCCACTTGCCCCGTTCCCACCATTGTTCCCATTGTTGTTATTCCCAGTATTGTTGTTGTTGCCAGCATTCTGATTAAGCTAGGGGCAATCCCTTTTAAAATGACCCTCATCACCACACTGAAAACAGCCCTTATGATTTCCCTGATTCTGTTGAGGTTGCTGCCTCTCCTGTTGTTGCGGCTGCTGCGGCGACTTTGGGAGCTAGACCCTACAATCTTTAGCCATATGACCCACCTTGTTGCACCTATGACATACCCGGGTGCACGGTCCGCGATGGTGGAACATACACTTATTACACTTTGGTAGCTTTCCCTCGTAAGAACCCTGATTTGAATTGTTGCTCTGATTCTGGTTCACAGAAGACGACTGGCTAAAACTGCGGTGGATGCTGTTGTCTGCCCTTTTCTGAGATTGGTTAGCACTGGTTGCTTTGTCAGTATCGTTCCATTTTGGCTTGTGATCACTAGCAGCTGTGGTGGCTGTAGCAGTCGGGGTAGTAGCAGAAACACGTGGCTGCAAGTTGCCACGTTCGACCTCTTGGTCAGTAATCTTATGTGCCAATCGAACGATACGGGGCAGATTGTCTAGGTTTGCAGCAGTAACGTACCCCTTAACAGCTGGTACTAAGCCCTTGAGATACAACTCAATTCGCCGATGTGGGGGTCGAGACCGGTTAGGGCACAAAGTTGCTAAATCATTAGACCTCCTAGTGAATACTTCAATCTCAGATCCCTCCATTTTCAGATTGTAGTACTCGTTCTCCAGTTTCTGAACCTCATCACGAGGACAATACTCCTCACACATCAACTCCTTGAAATCATCCCAAGTAGTGGCATTCGCCATCTCAATACCCAACATCTGAACCTGGGCATTCCACCATGTCAGGGCACCATCCTCGAGTGTGCCCATAGCGTACTTCACTTTGTCCCCAGCAGGACAGTTACACATTGAAAATACCGATTCTGCCTTCTCGAACCATCGCAGGAGTCCTACAGCCCCTTCAGTTCCACTGAAGGTCTGTGGCTTACAATCCATGAACATCTTGTACGTACAAGCAGGTGGAACAGGTGGATTGTTTTGATTCGCAGGTTGACCAGCCTGGTAAGCCGCTAGGGCTTCAGCTACACGAGTGTTGATCAAGTTAGTTAATTCGGCCTGAGTCATAGCAATGTGGCCGCGTCTATGGCCTCGTCTGCTCATGTTTCTATACAAGAAGAGGGAAAGATTACGAGTCGAATTAAGGTAGGAATCAAACCTCCTAATGACTTTTACAGACTACAGAGTTCACATCAAACGACGAAGCGGAACCCCTCTTACATTCGTTAAGCCTCACTAGGACTCGCATCCACCCCACATTATTATTATGTGTGCACCCATAATAATAAGGCAATTTTCATGCTTATCTTAGTGCCTCTTAACTCGCGCTAAAAGGCTCCCCAAATTCGAGCAATAAGACAGATGACACCACAACATAGATCATGAAAATTCAAGAAGAGTCGCACTTTTAAAACACGTAACATGGGTTGGTGACATAAGGGCTCATACTGCTGTGCCAAGTGTGCATTCACGTGTAATGTCATACATAAGTGTACACTAGATATACTATGCAATAGTAAATGAGAAACGAACCTTGCAGTTTGGAGCTGAGTGTCATGGTCGATTTCGGTACTGTTCAGTTATAGTCTGGTTTTATAAAAACGTTTTAAAACCAAGTTCACTATAACCAGTGGCTCTGATACCAAACTGTCACACCCCCAAAATACCACCTAGGGAGTGTCCCCGTTAGGCGTGTGGCGTACCAACAACGAGCCACTAATTACATTGAACCCATTCAAATTTATAAATAAAATCCCCAATTATTAATGAAAAATGTCATCAACAAGTTTAAATGAAAACCAACATGTTCAGCGGAAGCAAATAGTAAACCAAGGTTAACCAGTTTTAAAACAAATGTATAATATCAAGAAATCAAACACATGAATCCTTCCATTCGACCCATGACCACTCCAGCTACCCCAGACAGCAAGCTCCCAAATCCAAGATATCTAACGACCTGCGAGCATGCAACAAGTGTATCAGACAACGCTGGTGAGTTCATAGTTTTACGAAAACGTTGGTTACCAAGTGTTTAGTTAATCCTTTGAATTTAATGTTGATAATACCCCGAATACAAGACGGCTTCTGATTTACATTGCCCTTTCTCCAATGCTCCTATCAAAGCATTGGTCATGACTAGGTCATTAGTTCAACACCCGTCCTCCTAGGTACGGGGTGAGGTTGCCAAACCTAAGTAGCGCTACCAACTAATACCATGTTACCTCTCAGGTAACCAAACAACACGGAGGGACTTTAAAGGTGATAGGATGAGTATATTATCCAACATTCCCGTTTTTACCCAAAAGACTTATCCCTCCCCGGGATACCCACTGACTGTCCCAACCACCGGGACGCATGCTCAAGAGAGATGAACTCACCTTAGAGTGCTCGGTAAGACTTAGTTACTTGTTTGTTAATGGCTTACACACGCCCTATCATGGTTACCGTCAATAATCAGTTTCGAGTGCACATGATCCATGTCACGGCCCCCGGCCTGGTTTTACCCGTTTCAGGAGCCGCGGGACAGAAACCCCGTGGTAATTAATATGTTGGCAGCGGAATTTTAACAGGATCTTTTAAAATTTGAAAATGCCCAACTTATTTTATTTCACAATTAGGGGATAATACCCATAATTTACAATAAAGGTGATTTCACTGGGAAATCCCTATTTTTACAAAAACATGTTTCTTTATTTTATTGAGCCACTTCCTCAAGCTTGTAGTGCTACACGGCACTTTTTCCGGGATTACAGCAGATCACCTGAAACATGTTTTAAAAAGGTTTTATCAGCAGGGAAATACTGGCGAGTCACTCAAGTTGCACAAAACGACACATTGTTATAATATACAGTATTAAGGGTGATTACATTGTTTTTATCAACCAATTACCCCAAATCGGTATTTTTCACTCGACTCTATCTGTGACTATGGTCAGATCACCCATTGGCTAACCCGTTGTCCAATGGTGATGGGTATCAAGTAATGTATACAAAACCCCACATACCGGCAGTAATTGAAGACTACAAAGACTTAATCCCTGTAATTATAACTTTAAAAATAAATAGGGTTTTGGAAATAATTTGATAAAAAAAGAATGACTCACTTTGCAGGTTTAGACAGGCAGAGTTTAGCCTACTGATTTAGCCTTGTAACCTAATTTAAATGATAATGCATACGAAACTAGGTTAGTAACTTAAGACAACATTTACGATAAGCTCACGAAATCAAAACCCTCACGACGAATGACAAAGTGCAGTACTTAAACATCCATCGGATTCACAACGAATGACAAAGTATAGCGCGAGTTCGGGCAGCACTTAAACATCCATCGGATTCACAACGAATGACAAACTATAACCCGAGTTTAGGCAGCACTTAAACATCCATCGGATTAGTTTCAATCGATCGGACATTAAATCATAGCAGTGACCGAGTTATTACCCTGTTATCGTGGCAGAATTTCGTGTTGTGTGTGTTTTTGAACGAAATGGAGTATAACTCAGTGTAGGAAACGAATTTGAGCGTCGTAATAACAGTTCCATGCAAGTGCCAAACCCTGCTATATATACTGAAAAACCGGCTCTGTCGTGTGGCGCGACAGGCTGTCGCGTGGCGCGACAGGCTGTCGCGTGGCGCGACGGCGCCCTTTCTAGCATAGGGTAGCCACGTTTGCAACTAGCTTGTGTGAGTCGACAGATCGAGGAATTTCGATTTTTACAGCGAGTTATGAGGATAATCGTCAAGTAGGGGATACCCCCCTTGAGTTTTAGGGGCCCTGATCCTGATTTCGATTGTTCTGAAAATTTTAAGGGTCAAGCAATATCACTTGGGGGTCTCAATTAGGGTTTCCTATTGGACAAAATAAAATAGGAAATAGTATTTTTAATGAGAGTTGTTACATCCTCCCCACCTTATTAAAATCTCGTCCTCGAGATTTACTGGAATAAGTAGGGATATTTTTGTTTTATCTCTGATTCCAGTTCCCAAGTGTATTCAGGTTCTCTCTTAGAATCCCACTTGACTTTAACCAGTACTAGTCTTTTGTGCTTGAGAAACTTGACTTTTCTGTCTTCTATCTGCAGTGGCTTCTAAACAAATTTTAACTTTTCATTTACCTCTACATCTTGAAGAGGTACTACCAGGGATTCATCAGATAGACATTTTTTGATGTTGGATACATGAAATACGTCATGTACCATGGCTAGCTCTTCTGGTAGTTGTAAGCGATAGGCAACTGGTCCTATTCGCTGGATTATTGGGAATGGTCCTACGTACCTTAGACTTAGCTTTCCCTTCTTTCCGAACCGAACTACTCCTTTTCAAGAAGAAACTTTCAAGAGTACCTTATCTCCGATTTGAAATTCCAGTGGCTTACGTCGATTGTCTGCATAACTCTTCTGGCAATCTCGAGCCGTTTTCAGTCTTTCCTTGATTTGAGTGATCTTGTCGGTAGTTTCTTGTACAATCTCGGGACCTGATAATTGGCTTTCTCCTATTTCTGCCCAACAAACTGGAGTTCTACATTTTCGTCCATACAGTGTTTCGAATGGGGCAGCTTCAATGCTTGAATGATAACTATTGTTATAGGAGAATTCAATTAAAGGTATGTGGTCATCCCAGTTTCCACCAAAATCTATAACACATGCTCTAAGCATGTCCTCCAGAGTTTGGATCGTCCTTTCAGTTTGTCCGTCCATTTGGGGATGATATGCAGTGCTCAAGTTCAGTCTAGTCCCCATTGCTTCTTGAAAACTTGTCCAGAAATGTGAAGTGAAACGACTATCTCTATCCGATACAATAGAGAGTGGGACTCCATGTAAGGATACTACTTCATCTACGTATAACTTGGCTAATCTCTCCATACTGAAAGTTTCCTTCATGGGTAGAAAATGAGCTGATTTGGTTAATCGATCCACAATTACCCAAATTGCGTCATTACCTTTTCTGGTTTTGGGTAACTTAGTAACGAAGTCCATGGTTATTAGTTCCCACTTCCAAACAGGCATTTCTAATTGTTGAAGTAACCCTGAAGGTTTCTGGTGTTCTGCCTTAACTTGTGAACAAGTTAGACACCTAGATACATATCTAGCTATGTCCTTTTTCATTCCTATCCACCAGAAATTATTTCTTAAATCTTGGTACATTTTATTATTTCCAGGATGCATGGTATACCTAGATTTATGGGCTTCCTCTAAAATCTTATTTCTTAATTCTCCCTGCTTAGGTACCCAAATCCTTCTTTTGTGGAATCTCCAAATTCCGTCAGCTCCTTGCTCTAATTCCTTTATTCTTCCTTTCATTCCTTCAGCATCATCCTTGATTGCTGTTTCATGAAAGTTCTTTAATTGTTCCATTAAGTCTAATTGTAAACTTAATCTAAGAGCACGAACTCGCTTTTGCGTTTCATGATACTTACGACTTAAGGCATCTGCAACTACATTTGCCTTTCCTTCGTGATATTGAATATCACAGTCGTAGTCACTTAGAATTTCTATCCATCTTCTTTGCCTCATGTTCAATTCTTTTTGCCCAAATATGTATTTTAAACTCTTATGATCTGTATAAATAGTAAACTTATTTCCATACAGATAATGTCTCCAAATCTTAAGGGCAAAAATTATTGACCCTAATTCTAAGTCATGCGTCGTATAGTTTTCCTCATGCTTTTTCAATTGTCTTGAAGCATACGCAATTACCTTTTTGCGTTGCATTAATACACATCCTAATCCTAGCTTAGAAGCATCAGAGTAAACTTCAAAATCTTCTGTCCCTTCTGGTAAGGCAAGAATTGGGGTGTTCGTTAACCTTTGTTTTAAAATCCTAAAAGCCTCTTTTTGCTTAGGTCCCCATTCAAACTTAACTGTTTCACAGGTTAGCTTAGTTAATGACACGACTATCTTAGAGAAATCCTTAATAAAGCGCCTATAGTACCCAGCTAATCCTAGAAAACTTCTAACTTCTGTAACTGATTGCGGGACCTTCCATTTGGTGATTGCTTCTATCTTGGAGGGATCTACGTGAATACCTTCGTGATTCACCATGTGACCTAAAAATTGCACTTCCTGTAGCCAAAATTCACACTTCGAGAATTTGGCGTAAAGCTTCTCCTTCCTTAACAAAGTTAAGAGTGCTCGTAGGTGCTCACAATGCTCTTCCTGGCTTTTGGAATAAATAAGTACATCGTCGATGAAGACAATTACAAATTTATCCAAGTACGGTTTACAGATCCTATTCATCATGTCCATAAATACTGCAGGAGCATTTGTTAGTCCAAAGGGCATCACTGTAAACTCGTAATGACCATACCTAGTTCTGAAAGCAGTTTTAGGTATGTCTTCTTCTTGTACCTTCAGTTGATGATATCCGGAGCATAAATCTATATTAGAAAAATATCTAGCTCCCTGGAGTTGATCAAAGAGATCATCAATCCTAGGTAATGGGTGTCGATTCTTAATTGTAACCTTATTTAATTCCCTATAATCAATACACATCCGCATCGAACCATCTTTCTTTTTCACAAACAACACTGGAGCTCCCCAAGGGGATGAACTAGGTTGTATGAATCCTTTACTGAGCAATTCATCTAATTGCTTTTTCAGTTCTAACATTTCAGTGGGTGCTAATCGGTAGGGTGCCTTTGCTACCAGTGTAGTTCCAGGAATTAAATGAATTCTAAATTCTACCTCCCTATCTGGTGGTAATCCTGGTAATTCTTCTGGGAATACATCTGAGTATTCTGATACTACAGGAATTTCCTTAAGTTCCTTACCCTTAGTGCTAATGATTACTGAAATCATATACACTATTCCTTGCTTTCGTCCATAACTAGCAACTTTCGTTGCTGAAATGAACTTCATTGGTTTACGCAGCTTATCCCCTGTAATCATAATTACTTCTCCTGTGGGTGCACGTATTTCTATGGAGTTCTTATCACAGAGGATTCGAGCATGGTTGGCTACCAACCAATCCATTACTAATACGACATCGAATCCAGCTAAATTCATGGGTAGTAGGTTTGCAGAAAATTTATGACCTGAAAGTTCTATATTTTCTTTTCGCAAAACCGTATCTATATTAACAGAATTTCCGTCTGCCGTTTCTACCGTAAAAACTTACCTAAGTTTCGTTAAGGGTAGCTTAAGAGCTTGGCAGAATGAAGTATTTATAAAACTTTGGTTTGCACCAGAGTCAAATAATACTTTCGAATAAACGTTGTGAACTAAGAACGTACCGGCTATTACGTCAGGAATCAGTTCGGCTTCCTGCGTGGTCAATTGGAAGGCTGTTGCGTTCTTCTTGTTAGTCCCTTCAGCAGGTTTGACCTTGTTATCTGCTGGTTTGACCAATTTAGGGCATTCTGGTCTAAAATGCCCAGCTTCTCCACAGTTGTAGCAGATCTTTGTCTTCTTCCTGCAATCTTCTTCACGATGTCCTATCGCTTTGCAGAAGTTGCAGGGTTCATTACATTTTCCAAAATGTTTCTTTTTACAGTTCCTGCAGAACGGCGGAGTAGAAGATTGCCCAGTTCCTCTTTTCTTGAAATTGCTATTATTACCCACATGAAATCCTTGGGTAATTTTCTGAGCCAATTCCTTCTTCCTATTTTCTTCTCGCGTACGCACCAGTCCGTCAGTCAGAGTGTTAGCTAACTCTACCGCATCATCGATCGTGCGGGGTCTCGCAGCTTTGACAATATCCCGGATCTCGCTAATTAAACCCCAAATGTAGCGAGAAATAAGTACCAGTTCTGGCGAAGCCAGAGTAGGCACAATTCGAGCATATTCGAAAAACTTCGAAGTATACCATCGGCAATCAACATCCACTATCCGGTGGCTCAGGAATTTGTTCGCCATTTGTTCTTTTTCATATTCTGAGCAGAATTTTCTTTCCACCAAACGCTTAAATTCTTCCCAACTCATAGCATAAGCCAGGTCGCTTCCCTTGGCTTGCAACACCATATTCCACCATTCTAATGCCTCTTCCTTGAAAAGTTGAGAAGCATACATGACTTTATCCTCCTCGGCACATTTACTTATTTTAATTACTACCTCGGTTTTCTCTAACCAACGCAGTGCAGCAGTCGCCCCTTCATTGCCTGCGAACTCGACAGGTTTACAGGCAAGAAATTCTTTGTAAGTGCAACCAGGCGTTGCAGCTTTCATTCTCTTAAGAATTGGGGCCTGCATCACATCATAATGAACAATCGCACATAATCACGTCAATGCATATAGCCAAAATTGTCGATTTTTCGACTTCCATATTTTTATATATTTTAATATGCATCCGTACACACCAGTTATCTTACAAGAGTTTTATTTTTTAAGTTATTTTACATGATTATATTTTTATTTATTTATTATTATTAAATACGTAACCCTACAACCACATACGATCCCGTCAGCTGGCATTTCAGAAACGACGTTCCCTCTCGTTGTACTTCCATGATATCCTCTCCCCCATATCTCGGATTCTATTTCCTGTGTCCACCAGCTCCTCGCCATAGTGGCGAAGTTCAGCCAAGTTTTCGGTGCTCATTGGTGGGTGTAGTGGAGGCTCAGGGTCAAATTGAGGGAAAAAGGTATTAGGGTTATTTAAAAGATTCTGAAATTGCCAATCAGTGGTCCACCATTCTTCTAACTCTTCTGGTAGAGGTCTAGGGTGGATAATAGGATCTGGGATAGCAGGCTCCAAATTAACTGGAAGTTGTGCTTTCGTTGGGTAATCGAAGAGGTTTTCATCGGCAGGTCCGATGAGGTCACTAAGTGCCAGTTTACGATCCAGCTCATCCCATGATGGCATTTCCTGAGCTTGCCCGGAACTTTCCCCAATTTCTTTTCCTTTTCCTTTATCCTTCGGATCCTCAGTCTTTGTAACTTTTCGTGTTGCTGGTTTCTTCCTACGCACACGCCTCCAGCCTACTAGTCTTCTTCTCTTTTTCGGTTTTGGTTTCCCCTGAGGTTGGGCTTAGAATTCCATAGGTTCCTCAATATCGGCCCAATAACCAGAAAAACCCCCGGAAACTTCCATATCAGCAGAATGGATAGTGATATTCTGAAGAGCTTCTGACAACTCATTCATGCTGTTAGCATAAATGAAGAAACACACAAAATTCTAAGTTAAAATTTTGTAAATTGGATTTTCACATAATCACAGAATGGCAATCAGAAACATTAAGTATTTCTAAATACTTAATTAGCTTAAATCAGTGGCTCTGATACCACATTTTTCTGTCACGGCCCCCGGCCTGGTTTTACCCGTTTCAGGAGCCGCAGGACAGAAACCCCGTGGTAATTAATATGTTGGCAGCGGAATTTTAACAGGACCTTTTAAAATTTGAAAATGCCCAACTTATTTTATTTCACAATTTGGGGATAATACCCATAATTTACAATAAAGGTGATTTCACTGGGAAATCCCTGTTTTTACAAAAACATGTTTCTTTATTTTATTGAGCCACTTCCTCAAGCTTGTAGTGCTACACGGCACTTTTTCCTGGATCACAACAGATCACCTGAAACATGTTTTAAAAAGGTTTTATCAGCAGGGAAATACTGGCGAGTCACTCAATTTGCACCAAATGACACATTGTTATAATATACAGTATTAAGGGTGATTACATTGTTTTTATCAACAAATTACCCCAAATCGGTATTTGTCACTCGACTGTATCTGTGACTATGGTCAGATCACCCATTGGCTAACCCGTTGTCCAATGGTGACGGGTATCAAGTAATGTATACAAAACCCCACATACCGGCAGTAATTGAAGACTACAAAGACTTAATCCCTGTAATTACAACTTTAAAAATAAATAGGGTTTTGGAAATAATTTGATAAAAAGAGAATGACTCACTTTGCAGGTTTAGACAGGCAGAGTTTAGCCTACTGATTTAGCCTTGTAACCTAATTTAAATGATAATGCATACGAAACTTGGTTAGTAACTTAATACAACATTTACGATAAGCTCACGAAATCAAAACCCTCATGACGAATGACAAAGTGCAGTACTTAAACATCCATCGGATTCACAACGAATGACAAAGTATAACCCGAGTTTAGGCAGCACTTAAACATCCATAGGATTGGTTTCAATCGATCGGACATTAAATCGTAGCAGTGATCGAGTTATTACCCTGTTATCGTGGCAGAATTTCGTGCTGTGTGTATTTTTGAACGAAATGGAGTATAACTCAGTCTAGGAAACGAATTTGAGCGTCGTAATAATAGTTCCATGCAAGTTCCAAACCCTGCTATATATACTGAAAAACCGGCTCTGTCGCGTGGCACGACAGCGCCCTTTCTAGCATAGGGTAGCCACGTTTCCAACTAGCTTGTGTGAGTCGACAGATCAAGGAATTTCGATTTTTACAGCGAGTTATGAGGATAATCGTCAAGTAGGGGATACCCCCTTGAGTTTTAGGGGCCCTGATCCTGATTTCGATTGTTCTGAAAATTTTAAGGGTCATGCAATATCACTTGGGGGTCTCAATTAGGGTTTCCTATTGGACAAAATAAAATAGGAAATAGTATTTTTAATGAGAGTTGTTACAATCCACATATTTCATGTACAATTAATTCAGGCACTCTTTGTTCACATAATACACAATCAAGGTACATGTAGTACACACATATAATTCACGTCATAGCAATTAATCTATTAACCCAGTAACGCCACATAGTCACATAACACGTTATCAAATACAATAGCCAATTTATCTCATATTCTCATGTTCTTGGGCCATATAACTCTCGACTCCTCGAAACAAGAATACATAATCTGTTAAGCAAGTTAATATTTCACATAAAGTCTGGACACCCCACTGACACACTTCGGCCCAACCTTTAAATATTTCATTTGATTATTATTATGCAGCCTATACAAAGCCTCGGTACACAGTCCAATCCAGTTTCATAAAATTAACCCACAATTCTCTAATTAATATTTCACAGTTCTTTATTGAAGTTGTGAAATCAATTCAGCAAATAGGTTGTTTCTAAAGCTTACGGTCACCCCCCTATCTAATCCTCGGCCCACCCGATATCATCATAAGATATACGGCCTACTAGTGTAAGATAACTAATTTCTTTTGGCCCAATTTAATAACAATCATCCACCAAACTATGTCTGTTACATGATGAGATTTAATAACATGTTTCTCAATCAACATATCTTAATTATCATTCCTCTTGGACTTCTAATGCACGGACATAATTGCTTTCCACAAGTTTTTGCTCATGAACACAAGATCCACAGTCACCAATTTATGTTAATCTCATACCCTAGTATATCGAATTAAGTCCTAATCAGTGCCTAACATGGATCTAATGATTCAACATCACCAAGAGTTATCACTTAACTATCCATCAGTAACACTCAATTCGGATCATGCAAAAGGTATCACATAGAATTTGTATTTGACATCCATACCCTCCTAATCATACCGATCCTAGCACACTTTAAAATCACAGCTATTCATAACAATCAATTCTTTTACATATAACCTAACAATCTACTCTTTTGCAAACAACATAACAATCAATTCTTTTACAAATAACATACAATCAACAAGTATAATCTCGGCCAAATATAGCAAAGAATTGACACTAAATAACCAGATTACACTAACCGAATGATGAAACGTAGGAGAGAGAGCTGGATACGAGGGAAGGAGGTCTCGAGGTCTGCTGTCACGAGCCAAAGAGAAACAAAGAGAAGTAGGGTTTGGTGTATTGTGATATTTGTGAGAGCTACAAGGAAGTTACATAACATCCAATTATAATACCAAAAGCATAAGTGGGCCGGTTGTCTTCTTTGGGCCAAAGAGAACCAGGCCAAGATGGTCAAATACACGAAGGTTTTCTATCTCTTAAATTAATAAAAAGTGCATTGGACCATTTATATATATTAAATCGGAACAAGGACTGCCGAACCCTCTTGGGTTTTTATTTCTTGTTTGGGCTTTTATGATGCTGGGCCGGGTACAAACAACTCAAAAGGGTGGACAGGGTTTCGGGTTTAGAAGATTTGGGTTTATGACTTCAAGTGTGAGCCGAGATGTGTGTGTGCCAAGATGCCCAAATGCGGCCCAATATGTGTGTGCTCAACCAGTTCATGACCCAAGTGTATCAAGTAAATTCGAGGTTCAATCCAATTAATCACCTAACTTAATTAAGCGATACATAAAACGTTTAACAATTCTTAGCATAGCAATTAATCATGTTTACATAAACCTTTAGTGGTGCACGAGATAGACAAATAGCATAGAGATACACACTAAAAGTTGTGGGATTTCAAGCAATGTTAACCTTAATTATCTGGGTTGTCACAGATATGCGACTGGTCCTATTCGTTGAATAACTGTAAATGGTCCGACATATCTTGGACTCAGTTTTCCTTTCTTACCGAATCGGACTACACCTTTCCAAGGAGAGACCTTCAATAGTACTTTATCTCCTACTTGGAATTCTAACGGCTTACGTCGATTGTCGGCATAACTCTTTTGGCGACCTCGAGCCGTCTTTAGCCTTTCCTTGATTTGAGTTATCTTGTCGGTGGTTTCCTGTACAATCTCGGGACCTGATAATTGACTTTCTCCTATTTCTGCCCAACATACTGGAGTTCGGCACTTTCGTCCATAAAGTGCTTCGAATGGGGCAACATTAATGCTCGTGTGATAACTGTTGTTATAGGAGAATTCTATTAATGGTAAGTGGTCGTCCCAATTTCCACCGAAATCTATAACACATGCTCTTAACATGTCTTCCAGGGTTTGGATCGTCCTTTCACTTTGTCCATTTGGTCTGGGATGGTATGTTATACTTAAATTTAAGCGTGTCCCCATTGCTTGTTGGAAGCTTGTCCAAAAATGTAAAGTGAAACGACTATCCCTATCTGATACAATGGAGAGTGGAACTCAATGTAGTGACACTACCTCATCTACGTATAGCTTAGCTAGTCTTTCCATGATAAAGGTTTCCTTCATTGGTAGGAAATGAGCTGATTTAGTTAATCGATCCACAATCACCCAGATTTCATCGTTACCTTTCCTTGTTTTTGGGTAATTTAGTAACAAAATCCATTGTTATTAATTCCCATTTCCATACAGGCATTTCTAACTGTTGAAGTAAACCTGAAGGTTTCTGGTGTTCTGCTTTAACTTGTGAACAAGTTAGACACTTAGAGACGTAACTAGCTATGTCCTTTTTCATTCCTATCCACCAAAAGTTATTCTTCAAATCTTGATACATCTAGTTATTACCAGGATGCATCGTATACCTAGATTTATGGGCTTCCTCTAATATTGTATCTCATAGGTTTCCTTGTCTAGGTACCCAAACTCGTTTCTTATGGAATCTCCAAATTCCATCAGTTCCTTGCTCTAATTCCTTTATCCTTCCTTTCATTCCTTCAGTATCATCATTGATCACTGTCTCTTGAACACTTTTCAGTTGCTCCATTAAATCTAAATGTAGATTTAATCTAAGAGCACGAACTCATCTTTGTTTCTCATGGTACTTACGACTTAGGGCATCGACTACTACATTTGCTTTTCCTTCGTGATATTGAATATCACAGTCGTAATCACTTAAGATTTCCATCCATCTTCTTTGCCTCATGTTCAGTTCTTTTTGCCCAAAAATATATCTTAAGCTCTTATGATCTGTAAAGACAGTAAACTTACTAGCGTACAGATAATGTCTCCAAATTTTAATGGCAAAAATTATTGCTCCTAATTCTAAATCATGAGTCGTGTAATTTTCCTCGTGCTTTTTCAATTGCCTTGATGCATATGCGATCACTTTCTTGCGTTGCATTAACACACATACTAATCCTAGTTTATAAGCATCGCAATAGGCTTCAAAAGCTTATGTCCCTTCTGGTAAGGCTAGAATTGGGGTATTTGTTAATCTTTGCTTTAGAATTCTAAAGGCCTCTTCCTGCTTAGGTCCCCATTCAAACTTAACAGTTTTACATGTTAACTTAGTTAATGGAACAGCTATCTTAGAATAGTCTTGGTTGAAACGCCTATAATATCCAGCTAATCCTAGAAAGCTTCTGACTTCTGTGGTTGACTTCGGGACTTTCCAACTGATGATAGCTTCTATCTTGGAAGGATCTATGTGAATGTCTTCGTGATTTACCATGTGTCCTAAAAATTGCACTTCTTGTAACCAAAATTCACACTTAGAAAATTTTCAATAAAGCCTTTCTTTTCTTAACAAGGTTAAGAGTGCATGCAGGTGTTCACAGTGTTCTTCCTGGATTTTGGAATAAATAAGTATATCGTCAATAAAGACAATTACAAATTTATCCAAGTACGGCTTACAGATTCTATTCATCATATCCATAAATGCTGCAGGAGCATTTGTTAACCCAAATGGCATGACTGTAAACTCGTAGTGACCGTACCTATTCCTGAAAGCAGTTTTAGGAATGTCCTCTTCCTATACTCTCAGTTGATGGTACCCGGAGCGCAAATCTATATTAGAGAAATACCTAGCTCCCTGAAGTTGATAAAAAAGATCATCAACCCTAGGTAACGGGTATCGATTCTTAATGATAACCTTATTTAATTCTCTATAATCGATACACATGCGCATTGAAGCATCCTTCTTCTTCACGAACAACACCGGTGCTCCCCAAGGGGATGAACTGGGTTGTATGAATCCATTACCTAACAATTCATCTAACTGCTTTTTTAGTTCTAACATCTCGGTGGGTGCTAAACAATAGGGTGCCTTAGCTATTGGAGCAGTTCCAGGTATTAGATGAATTCTAAACTCTACTTCCCTGTCTGGTGGTAATCCCGGTAGATCTTCCGGGAATACATCGTGGTATTCTGATACTACTGGAATTTCATGAAGTTCTTTGCCTTTAGTGTTAATGATTACTGAAATCATATACACTATGCCCTGTTTCCGTTCGTAGCTAGCAACTTTTATTACTGAAATGAACTTTAGTGTCTTGCGTGGTTTATCTCCTGTAATCAGAATTATTTCTCCTGTTGGCGTACGGATTTCTACGGAATTTTGATCACATAGAATTCCAGCATGGTTGGCTACTAACCAATCCATTCCTAACACAACGTTGAATCCTGCTAAATTCATAGGTAGAAGGTTTTCTGAGAACTTATGTCCTGAGAGTTCTATTTTTCCTTCTTGAAGTACCTTATCTATACTAACAGAGTTTCCTTCTGCCGTTTCTACCGTATAAACTTGCCTAAGTTTGGTTAAGGGTTGCTTAAGTGCTTAGCACAATGAAGTATTTATAAAACTCTGGTTTGCACCCGAGTCAAATAATACTTTTGCATAAATGTCATGGACAAGAAACATACCAGCTATCACGTCCGGTAACAGATCCGCTTCTTGTGTCATCAGCTGAAAAGCTCTTGCCTTCTTCTTATTAGTTTCATTGGTCGCTTTTGCTTTGTTGTCAGCTGTCTTGACCAATTTAGGGAAATTCAGCTCAAAATGCCCTGTCTCTCCACAATTGTAGCAGACAGTGGATTTCTTCCTGCATTCCTCCTCTCGGTGCCCCGGTATTTTGCAGAAATTGCAGTATGCCTTACATTTTCCAAAATGATTTCTTTTAAAGTTACTACAAAATGGCGGGGTGGAAGACTTCCCGACTTCCTTCTTTTTGGAGTTACTATTATTACCTAAACGGAAACCTTGGGTAATCTTTTGGGCCAATTCCTTTTTCCTATTCTCTTCTCTCGTACGAACCAACCCGTCAGTCGAGGTATTGGCGAATTCGACAGTATCGTCGATAGTCCTAGGTCTCGCAGCCTTGACTATGTCACAGATCTCGCTAATCAATCCCCAAATGTAGCCAGAAATAAGTACAGGTTCTGGCGAAGCCAGAGTTGATACTCTTCTTGCATACTCAAAGAATTTCGAAGTATACTCATGACAATTCACATCCACCATCCGATGGTTCAGGAATCGGTTTTTCATTTGTTCCTTTTCGTAGGAAGGACAAAATTTCCTTTCTATCAGTTCTTTAAACTCCTCCTAACTCATGGTATATGCCACGTCACTTCCTTTGGCTTGCCGCACCGTGTTCCACTATTCTAATGCTTCTTCTTTGAAAAGGTGGGATGCATACATTACTCTGTCTTCTTCTGTGCACTTACTTATTTTAATCACAACTTCTGTCTTTTCTAACCAGAGTAGTGCAGCAGTTGCTCCTTCATTGCCCGCAAATTCGGTTAGCTTACAGGCGAGGAATTCTTTGTAAGTGCAACCAGTTGTCATCACTTTCATTTTCTTAGGTAATGGGGCTTGAATTACATTATTATTATTGCCTCCATTTATGCTATAACTGAAATTATCGTCACGGGTGCGTTTGCTATGGTTGGCTTTGGAAGGTTCAACGGGATTCTTAACGGCTGCGACGATTGCTGGGATAGCATTAGCTATACCCTGAGCAACTATATTTTCTATATCTTCTCTATTGAGAAAGTTTTCTTGATTATTTGGTTCCGATTGATTAACTTCATTTGCCGATTGGTGAACTAAATTTGCCATCTGGATTATTAACAATATACACGGACTAATGTCACAAAATAGATAGCAATTAAACACAATATGGCAATCACAAACATAGCTAAGTTAACACATGTAGCCAAAATTTTCGACCTTGCGATGTTTCGATTTATATTATTATATATATGCATCCGTACAAGCCACGTATTTACAGATGTTTTATTTTAGTGATATTTATATTATTATATATTATATTATTATTATATATTTTTTTCTATATTACTATTATACAAAATATCTATACTATGGTTAACGGTCTTCAGAAGTGAAATTCCCTTTCGTCGTACTTCCAGGAGATGTTCTCACCCACAGCTCGGATCTGGTTCCCTGCATCCACCAATTCTTCGCCATGGCGGCGTAGTTCAGCAACATTTTCTGGGTTCATGGGTGGAAAAGTAGCGGGGACAGGTTCAAATTGTGGGTAATAAGGGTTGGGATTGTTCATGATGTTTTGGAAATGCCAATCACTGATCCACCATTCTTCCATTTGGTCCGGAAGAGGTTGTGGGTTGACAATAGGTTCAGGGAATTGATAGGAAGTTCCGATTGAGCGGGAAAATTCATAAGGGTTTCATCAGCGGGGCCAAGAAGGTCGCAGTTTTCCAGTTTCCTATCTAGTTCCTCTCAGGGTGGTAAAGTTGGAGCTTGGCCAGAACTTTCTCCCACTTCTTTCTCTTTTCCTTTTGGCTCAACAGTTTTCTTTACTTTTTGACCTGCAGGTTTCTTCTTTCTCCCCCTTTTCCAGTCTAAAAGCCTCCTTCTCTTTATAGGTTTGGGTTTTTCCTGGGCTTAGAACACTATTGGCTTGTCTGCATCAGCCTGGTACCCCGTCTGGTTTCCGGTAGTCTCCATCTCAGTGGAATGTATCGAGAAGTTTCGGAGAGCCTCTGATAATTCATTCATGCTGTTAGTCACACATAAGGAAACACAAAATTCCAAATTAATTTTTTTTAATTAGTGCAATTAAATTTCACAGAAGCACAAAAGTTCCTGTCTTAAAATTTAAGTATTTTTCAAATACCTAATTTGCTTAAACTAATGGCTCTGATACCACCTTTTATGTTACGACCCCGACCCTTTTTTCCTGGTTCGAAAGCCGCGGGACAGAAACTCATGGTATTGGTATTTTTATTGGCAGAGGAAATTTTAACAGGACCATTTAAAAGAAAATACCGAATTATTTTATTATTAATATCGAGACAATTCCCGTATTTTACAAGAAAGGATTTTCACTGGGAAATCCCCTGATTACATAAAACATGTTTATTTATTTACTGAGCCACTTTATTTAAGCTGGAGTGCTACGCGACACTTTTCCATCTTCACAGTAAATCACCTGAAACATGTTTTAAAAAGATTTGATCAGCGAAAAATACTGGCGAGTGCATTCAATTTATACAAAAGACACATTGTTATAAGTTACAGTATTAAGAGTGATTACAATTGCTTCTATCTTATAATTAGCTGACCCAGTTGTCACTCGACCAGATCTGTGACTGTGGTCATATCACTATTGGGTCCGTTCACCCAAAAGTGACATGTATCACTATTTAGGTCTGTTCACCTAAAAGTGACGCTAGATAAGTAATGTATACAAAATCCCATGTACCGTCAGTAATTTAAGATAACAAAGACTTAATCACTATAAATATAACTGAAAACATTTAGGGTTTTGGAAAGCACTTTGATAAAAATAGAATGACTCACATTGCAAGTTTAAAAGGTCAGAGTCTACCTACTGATTAAGCTGGTAAACCTAGTTAAATATACAATGCAAACGAAACTAGGTTAGTAACTTAATTCAACATTTACGATAATTCACGAGATTGAAACCCTCACGACGAATGACAAAGTATAGCCCAATGTAGGCAGTACTTAAACATCCATCGGATTGGTTTTAATCGATCGGAAAATGTATCGTAGCAGTGATCGAGTTATTACCCCGTTATCGTAGCAGCGTTTCGGTATTTTGAATGTGTATTTAGAGCAGAATATGGTGATTTTAGAAGAAAATTTCGAGCACAGAGAACTGCCCATGCAACGCTCAATATATAACTGATTTTCAGCTTTCTCACGTCCCGCGAAAGATCAAAGAAAGGCCGTCGCGCCCCGCGAGGGCCAGCCTAGCTACGGCTAGGGCTGCCGTGTCACACCCTAGCTTCGACACGTGGATGACACGTGTCGGTCGTCGTTATCCGGAACCCTAGGTCTGTCGCGTCCCGCGAAGACCTCTTCTGAATCTGTCGCGCCCCGCGACCGAGTAAAAATTTTGTTTTTCCTTGAGTTTTTATAAAAAGTAAGGTTTTAGGGGCTAGAGTTTTCACTTATGGAGCGTTTTAGGACATTTTTGTGCTAGTCATTACATTCAAAGAGCAGGCAGACTCGCTCGATATGCAACTTCAATATACAAGATCTAATGGTTATGAAATTAAAAAGAAACTGAATGGGTACAAGGATATGGTGGAGGCGCAAAAGCGTGATATCCGTAAGTTGCATAACGACCTGAGTGAGGCAAATTGTAGATATCTCCACTTTAAGGAACTGTCTGAAAAACTAACTGTTGAACTCGATAATTTAAAATCAACTTTTGAAAACACGGAATTTAATTTTAAAAAGTTTGAAGTGTCTAGTGAGAAAGTTGAAAAAATGATTAATCAACAGTTAAAATATAGTAAAAAGGAAGTGAGGAATAAAGGATTGTGATTTGTATGCATACCTCCACCGTACAATCACAATTACTGCTCAATTCCCATGATTGAAGAGGAGATAGATAATCTGCCTGATATGGAATATGGGAAGCTCGGGGATAGGAAGGTTGAGCCTGTTAAGCCAAAGAAAGTTAAAATCACAAGGCCAGATAAAACCGAAATTATTCTAGAAAAACAGGCGTTTGATAAAACTTTTGTGAAATCTGCTGATACTTCAAAGCAAACCGAGACTCTAAGTTTTGAGAAAAATGCTAACATTGACAAACATTTTCAAGTGTTGGATGACAATGAATCAATTTTTTCTCAAAATTTACCTGAATCGCAAAACCAAGGGCAAGAGTCTGAAACGAAATCAAACAACTTTGAATTTGCCATGATGAAAGAGTTGGCTGAATTCATAAAAGGGTTTGGGTCGGGCAAACAAAGTGAATCAGCTTCTTCATCTGATTCATCATGTGACTCTTTTGAAATAGCTAATTGTGATAAATCAGAAATAGTTGAATCAGTCGAGTCCAACAATGAATCACCTGAAAAAGTTGAATCACTTCAGATTGAAGTCAAGTCTAGTGAATAGACTGAATCACCCGTTTCATCTGATTTGATACATGATTCCTCAAAAATAACTAACTGTGAAAATTCAGAGTTAGTTGATTCAGAAGAATCTAGCAACGAATCATCTGAAACAGCTGAATCAAAATTGACCAACCAGAAGCGACATCAGGAGCTTCTGTTGAGTCTAATGGTGAAACGACTATAGAATCTCCTGCTGCACTTTCGAATGATAATGATTCTGGAACTTCTGAACCAATGGTGTCACTCGAAACTACAAGCACTACTACGGCATCGCCTGACACCGTTTGTGAAAAAGTGAACATTGCTGATGCTTCTACTTCATGTGCAGATGAGGTAATAATTGAGGATTGGGTTGAGGGGGATGATATTGTTTGCCAAAAGGCTAACGATGTTTGTTCTAAGAAATCGAATTTGGCTGCTGATGCTTCTCCATATGTGAGAAAGGCTATTTCTGAGCCAGCTTTGAGAGGCCCTACAAATAAATATGTGCCTCCAAAGCCAACAGTTAAAAATGAAAATGCTAAATCCAATGAATGTGCTAACTGTTGTAAACAGAGATATATGAAGCAGGGAAGAAAGGTTGAACAGACTGCAAACAAATCATCCAACAAGTGTTATAACTCAGACTCAGCATCAGTTGGATCAAATGAATCGGGATATGCTCCTTACGTGAAAAAGCAAACATGCTACAACTGCGACATATATGACAACCCGCAAATTCCAGAGGTAAAAACCATTAGTTTCGCATTTATAAATCAATTTATATACTGATCTTATTCGACGAATTTATGTATACTTATTTAATTTATAGTGTGCAAAAAAATAATCGAAACCAAATCCATATCGTGTAGAACCGACCCGAACCGTTTGAACCACAACATATGTCTCGCCTGTCGATTCAACCCACTCGCGTAGCTCAAAACTTATAAGGCCCGAACCTTAGCAATAATATAATACATTTATAATAGTTAGTTAATTATTCATTTTAATAGTAATTAATTATTCATGTAAAAAATAAAATAAATACACAATATAATCAACAGCAAGATTGTTGTCTACCACCTCCACTTGCGATTTGTGAGCAGCCATTAGAGGCCCAACTCCCCAAGCCACCTATTCTAATTTGTAAGTATGCATATTTGGTTTTTATTTTTTTGTGTTATACCCCTCATCATAAATTCCTAACCTACGACCCAATCCCTTTTATTCCAAACCGCCCCCAACTTAAACACACATATATATTACGTATCTTTGCATGATGTATAGATAACAAATCCCAAACCCTAACCTGCGACTACATAACTGCCATCGCTCCCTCTTTACTATCGACACAAACAAGACCCAAGGAGATCCTTTAAGAACTTTCGGTTCAAGGCGATAATATTTCTGCTTCATTGCTAGGTACAATATTCGAGTTCGTTTATAGTTCTAGAATAATATTATTTGCTTTTAACTTGTTCATTCAGGATTTATGGGGCTGTGTTTTTGTCTTGCTTGATAATTCTTGATGTTTGGGATGATAACATGTGGTCTAGTGCTTGCGAAATCAACTGTGATGCTTAGTATTATTGAATAATCCCTCGAAACATCGCTGCGTTTTCCTGATTTGGTGATGATTATGAATGTTTGTTGGGATTGAACCCTATCAGAGGAACAGATAATAAAAGCCAAAACTGGATCAGAGCAGTGGATCCAGAATAAGCAAATGATTACAGATGGTTCATACAAATCTCTCCCCTTGAAAGTGATTTCATATCTACTGACCTCCTATCTGCTGATCTTACTAAGTGCTGACCTACAACTGCTGCCTTGCATCTACTGCCAATGTCAAAGACTGATGGAAGACCAAAGCCCTGCTGATTCAATCTACTGCCTTGAATCAAGTACTGCTGATCCGGACAAGCACTGCTGGATTCACAGCAGTGGAAGGATGCAGCAGCTGTTTAAGTGTCTTTTATAATGAAATGTAATAGCAGTAGTTAGTACATCAGTGTTTGTATAGATCAGAGGTTAGAGTTTGTTAGGAGGTTAGATGTCACTTTCATGGTGACGTCAGCTAAAGATGCTCAGTGGTTTGCAAGTGCCTATAAATAGTTCAGTACTTTGTACTGTTCTATTAGCTCTTTCACAACATTGTCTTCTTTGCACGAACAAACTACTGAGCTCTGGCTGAGGGGGAGTTTGCATTCATTCATCAATCATTGTAATCGTTGTTGAAACAAATTCAATCTTTCGATTCATTGTGTAAAGATGTTTGATTAAAGTATTACTCTCGTTTGATTGTATGCAAAGTTTGTTTTCATCTTAATTCCGCTGCACAACTCTTTCATTTCCATCTTAATTTCAAACGAAAATACAATAAAAAACAAACTCAGATCCAACAATTGGTATCAGAGCTTGGACAGTCAAATTTGATCTAACAATCATTTTGACGTAAATAGTTCAGCTCATAACAGTTGATACTGATCGTTTGTTCGTCCGTTGAAAAACAGAGCAAGGATTAATCACCATTAAAGTTGATTTCTCAGTGTCTGTAAAACAACAAGAATGACGTCACAATCTCAAGATGATAAAAACAACATCGACTCGCTTTTTAAACCACCTATGCTAAAAAGAAATGAGTACAACATCTGGCAGAGGAGGATGGGTCACATCCTTGCTCAACAAAGCACAGGTTGTTGGAGGTCTGTCATTTATGGTCCCCATGTTCCTTCAGTGCCAAGCGCTGAAGATGCTAAAAAGTTCGTTCCAAAACCAGTTGAAAATTATACCGAAACCGATTTTCAAAAGATCGAACTAGATGCTAAAGCGTTTAGCATCATAGCATCAGCGCTGCCCAATGAAATATATGCTGGACTGTTACACTGTAACAGTGCCAAAGAGTTATGGGGCGCACTTAAGGAACAGTTTGGGTGAACCGAGGAAGTCATAGAAAACAATAGGGAAATCCTGAACCAACAGTATGAAACATTTTGCTACGTTAAAGGTGAATCACTAACGCAACAATTTGAGCGTTTCAGTTGTCTCATCAATGAATTGAGGCTTGTTAACACTACTTTTACAAACTCAACTCAAAATAGCAGGTTCCTCAGGTCACTGCCAGAAAAATGGGACACCATAGCTTTTGTCACCCGAAACTCACCTGAATTCAAGGATCTGACCATGACCCAACTCCACGGTCGACTCCTGACTTACGAAAGGGAGTTGAACCAGAAAAGGAGGTTACAAGAGTCAGGAAAAGTTACCGATGATTATACTTTCGGTAATACTGCTCTTCTGGGTCAAGAAGAATCTGGGAGCAGTGGTAAGGATCAGGGTTATAATCACTTCATTGACATAACTGCTGGTGCAAATTTCAACAACCCTGACCCTCACTCTGCAAGTTATGCATTCACTGCAAACGAAAACCAGATGTCAGACAATTTAAGCTTTGAACTAAATGATTTGCAACATTTTGATCCCACTGACTTAGAGGAAATGGACATCCTGCACCAACTGGCTTTGCTAAGTGTTAGAACTAGCAAATTTTACAAAAGAACAGGGCGAAAATTCCCAGGTTTGCATGGGAATCTAAGGGTTGGGTTGGATAAATCGAAAATCAAGTGCTACAAGTGCAATAGGTTAGGGCATTTTGCTAGGGAGTGCAGAAGTCAAAACACTGGACCAATAGTTACTCATCCTAGCTCTAACCCTAGACCACAAAGTCAAAACACTGTGCACTATACCCAATATACCCCTGCAGCTCAAGTGAACACTGCTCACTATGCTGCTGCCCCTGTGCCAGTGGACTATGTCCAAACTACTGTTCCACAGATCCAATATGTTCAAACCTCTGCTCCACAGGTACAAGTGCAACCTGTTGCACCTCAAACCACTGCTCCAGCAGCAGCACAACCAGATCAACAAAGTTTTTTCACTCAAGGGTTTGTTGACTGGAGCAGTATGCCTGAAGACCTTAGTGATGAAAATTTTGCACTCTATGCTTCTAATGATTCTTCTCATGATGAGTTTTGTTTGATGGCATTAGAGTCAATACAGGAGGGGGTTGAAACTGAGGAGGAACAGCAGAGCTTTGAAACAGTGGATGAGGTGACTGAAGCAGTGGTTACTGCTGTGGCTGGTGAACTACTGATTGGAGAAAGTTCAGGTACCCTGATTGAACCAATGACAGATCCATGGTCCGTAGAGGACAAAGAAGAAGAGAAAGAAGAAAAGGCTGGTGAAAAGAAGGTGAAAGCTGATGATGAAGAAGATCATCAATGTGATTGTGCAATGATGGCAGCTGCCAAGGTATCTCCTCAAGTTTTTGAAAAACTGTGTTCTGACAATTGCATAATTGCTTTTGCTAACATCAAAGAGGTGAATGAAAACCTTCGGGATAAAATCTTGACTGATGAGGTCAAATTTGAAAAGTCTTTAAAAGAACTTAAAAACAAATTGACTGAAAAGGAAAAAGAAATCAGCTGTCTAAAAGAAGAGCAAAGCATCACCAAAACCCAACTTCAAACTATGGTAGAAAAATACCAAGTTTGCAAAAAGGAGTTGGAATCCACCCAGATTACTTGTGAAAGATGGGTGGAATCCTGCAGAGGATATGAGGTGATGCTTGCTAAACAGATTGAAAGCAATGTGAAATTTGGGGTTGGTTATAGAAAATATGATGATGAACATATTGCTTTTGAAAAATCTGTCCAAACCACTGATGAAGCTACTGAGCTCATCCCCACAAACAAGAATGGCCAAGAAGTGAAAATCACTGACAAACTTGGTAACAAAATCACACTTACCAGACCAATGGGATCCTCCACTTTCAAGGAGCTTGAAGATCATCAGTTTAAACCAAAATGGTCTGATGAGTGTGATATTCTTGAAAATTTCAAGCCAATGGACTTTACATCAACTGATGGTGTTAAAGCTCCAAAAGCTAGAGTCATACCTCTCAAAGATATCCCAGCAGTGGTTAAAACCTCTGCTACAAAGGAATCTGAAAAGAGAAAGAAGAAAGAAAAAATTGATAACTTGTTTTGTGAATTCTGTGAGAAAAGGAATCATCTAACAAAAGACTGTTTCCACTTAAAAGCTTATGATCTAAACAAAACAAGTGTCATTGTTTCAGCAGAAAGCTGTATTGTTTGTGGTAAAACAAACTATAAAACTCAAGCATGTGTGTATCTCAAAATTTTTGATGTGAAAAAGAATGAGTACATGGCTAAAACATCCTTGAGTCCATCATCATCATCAACATCTGTCAAATTCACCAAGAAACAACCACTGTTTGTGCCAGTTCAAACAGCTGTTACAAAACAGCTGAACCAAACATCTGTCAAAAGAGATGTTCAGGTTACTGATGCACCCCCTGCCAATCAATTCAGAAAAGGCAAGGAAAAACAGTCTTACCAAAGGATTCCACACGTTTATGAGACCTACAAAAGGTCCTCTAAACCCAAAGTGAATAGGCATCCTTTTGGTTACCAGCAGATGATTGGTCAGGACCCACAACAGTGGTTAGAGAAGAACTGTCCTAAAACAGTTCAAATCCCTGACCTAACCACTGTCCATCACTCTGCATCCATCCCAGACACTGTTGAGACCCCATCCAAAGCCTTGTTGGCTTTGGAGACCTTAATGAACTAATCCTTTTACTTCATGTGCAGGGAGCTTCTGCATGCTTTGATAGTCTTTGGTATGTAGATAGTGGAGGCTCCAGGCACATGACAGGATGTAAAGCCCTCCTCAAAGACTTTAAAATCCATGGAGGGGGTGATATATCCTTTGGGAATAATAGTAAAGGGAAAGTTCTGGGGTCTGGTACAGTGCATTCTGGAAAAGTAAAATTTGAAAATGTCAATCTAATAGACAATCTAAAATTCAACCTTCTGAGTGTGTCCCAAATGAGTGACAAGGGATTTGGGTCATTCTTCACAAAAGACTGTTGTAGGATTGTTGGACCAGAAATGGTCAAAAAGATTGAAGCAATAATCAAAACTGGTCAAACTAAACTTGTTGCTCAAAGAAGTGGCAATGTTTATGTTGTTGACATGTCAAAAGAGTGTCCCAGAGCTGATGCCTGTCTGTTCTCAGCTGCCTCTAACAAAGAGACAGAACTTTGGTACAGAAGACTGGGGCACACAAATCTTAAGACAATCACAGAAATTTCAAAAAATGGGTTGGTAAGAGGCCTACCACAAAAATTGTTTTCATGTCCTGAACATTGCATTTCCTGTTTAAAAGGAAAACAGCATAAAAGTTCTTACAAGTCCATTGAAGAGTCCAAAACAACCCAGTGTTTGCAAATGCTACACATGGATTTGTTTGGCCCAGTTCAAGTCATGAGCCTCAAAAAGAAAAGATATTGTTTGGTTATTGTTGATGACTTTTCTAGGTTTACATGGACTTTCTTTTTACACTCAAAAGATGAGACTGCAGGCATTTTGCAAGACTTTGTAACACAGGTTGAAAAGCAATTTGACCTTCCAGTGAAAAGCTTTAGGAGTGACAATGGCACAGAATTTAAAAATAAGGAGTTGGATGCCTTCTGTGTGAAGAAAGGGATTGTAAGGCAGTACAGCATCCCTAAAACACCAGAGCAGAATGGGGTAGTGGAAAGGAAGAACAGAACTCTGATTCAGGCTGCCAGAACTATGCTTGCAGATTCAGGTTTGCCACTAACTTTCTGGGCAGAGGCAGTAAACACTGCTTGCTATGTCCATAACAGAGTTTTAATAAACCCTAGGCACAAAAAGACTGCTTATGAAATTCTGTATAAAATCAAACCACTGATCTCTTATTTCAAGGTGTTTGGCTGCCCATGCTTTATTTTGAACTTAAAAGATTCCATTTCAAAATTTGCAGCCAAAATTGATTGTGGTTATCATTTGGGATACTCAACCACTGCCAAGGCCTACAAAGTGTTCAATACACGGACCAAGGCAGTGGAAGAGACTTTGAATGTAAAGTTCAATGAACTTTCATCAATGAAAATCCCAGCAAACCCTGCAGATCTGTTTGATCTTGAAAAATTTACTTTTGAAAATACTGTTGTCAAGACTAACAGTGCAGGTCCATCAGAGGACACAACACCAGACTATGGGTATGAAATCATCATCCCTCAAAGGTCTGCCACAAAGGGAAAAGCACCAGCTGTTCAAAACAGTTGTCAAAGCTCAACCACTGCTACCTCAACAGTTGTTGATCAAAGTAGCCCATCAACCACTGCTTCCACATCCTCTAACACTGCTGACAAAAGTCCTCAAACAGTGGACAAAAGTCAGCAGTTGTCCACTTCATTACCTCCTATTCCACCACCTTTTGAAGCCACTGCTGGATCATCAAAGTCCCCAGCAGTGGTTAGCTCAGATGATACACATTTGCAGCCCTCACCAACCAATGCCATCATACCATATCAAGGAGATTTAATCTTCTTGAGATCTCATCCACCTGATCAAATTATTGGCAACATAAATGAAGGGGTGCTCACAAGAAGCCAAACCCAAAACATTTGTCTCTTTGCTGGTTTTCTATCACTCCATCAGCCAATCAAGTACCAAGAGGCACTAAAAGACAACAGCTGGGTAGAAGCCATGCAAGAGGAGCTCCAACAGTTTAAAAGACAACAAGTATGGGAGCTTGTACCACTGCCAGAAGAGGTTAGTCCCATTGGCACAAAGTGGGTCTTCAAGAACAAAACTGATGAAAGGGGTATTGTTGTCAAGAATAAAGCCAGGCTTGTGGTTCAAGGTTACAGACAGGAAGAGGGGATTGATTATGATGAAACATTTGCCCCTGTTGCAAGATTGGAAGCCATTAGACTGTTCCTGGCCTTTGCTGTCAACCACAATATGAAGGTGTTCCAAATGGATATCAAAAGTGCTTTCCTCTATGGTACAATTCAAGAAGAGGTGTATGTTTGTCAACCTCCAGGTTTTGAGGATCCATTTTATCCAGATCATGTCTACAGGCTAAACAAAGCTTTGTATGGCTTGAAACAAGCACCAAGGGCCTGGTATGAAACTCTTTCCAACTTCTTACTCTCAAATGGTTTCAAAAGAGGTACCATTGATAAAACACTGTTTTTAAAATGGAGAGGGAAGGATTTAATGATTGTCCAGATTTATGTGGATGACATTATTTTTGGAAGCACATGTAACTCAATGTGTGAAGAGTTTAGAGAACTCATGACAGCTGAGTTTGAAATGAGTGCAATGGGTGAGCTGCAATGCTTTCTTGGTCTCCAAGTACAGCAAATGCAAAATGGAACTTTCATTCATCAAAGCAAATATGCTAAAGAACTTTTAACCAAATTTGATATGAATGATTGTAAACCATGCAGCACACCCATGGCAACAAATAAGCTGGTCATGTCTGATGAAAAAGATGAGCTGATTGACCAAACACTTTATAGAAACATGATTGGGTCCTTATTGTACCTAACTGCATCTAGACCAGACATCATGTTTGCAACATGTGTCTGTGCAAGAAGTCAATCAGCTCCCAGAAAATCAAATCTCATTGCTGTAAAAAGGATCTTCAGATACATAAAAGGTGCTCCCACACTTGGTATCTGGTATCCAGCTAATGGGAACATCAAGCTTTCAGGTTTTTCAGACAGTGACTTTGCTGGATGTCACACCACAAGGAAGTCCACATCAGGAGGGTGCCAGTTTCTAGGTGATTGCTTAGTTTCATGGCAAAGCAAAAAGCAAGCAGCTGTTTCAACATCTACTGCTGAAGCTGAATACATTGCTGCTGCAAGCTGTACAGCCCAACTCCTGTGGCTTCAAAATCAGTTGCTGGATTTTGGTATCACTGCCTTAAAGACACCACTCATGCTGGACAGCCAGGCAGCAGAAAATATCATCAAAAATCCAGTTTCCCATTCAACCACCAAACACATCGACATCAGACATCACTTTGTGAGGGATTGCTATGAAAAAGGTTTGATTTCTCTGCATCATGTCCCAACCAAAGACCAACTGGCAGATGTGCTAACAAAAGCACTTGATACAGCCACTTTTGAAAGCTTGGTCTCTAGAATTGGGATGCTGAACATGGAATAACAAGCAACATCTTGTTTTTCTATGAATAAAAGCAACAAAATGTTTTCAGAAAATCAAAACTCCATCCTTAAAAATAGCTAAAAATGAAATTTTCATTAAAATCCTTAAAAGTCTGCCATTAACCACTGTTTGTTCAAAAGTCTGCTCTACTTCGAAAGTCTGTCCACTGCTGAAAGTCAACCTCTGTTCTCTTATTCCTTTGATAAACTCTGTTGTTCAAAAGCAGTGTATTATCCACTGATATGCTATCCACTGATAGTGAAAATCATCCACTGCTTTCATACCACTGCCTTCATTAGTCACTTTCATAAAAGTATTGTCCTTCACTTTCACCAGAGGTTGTCACGTGGGCAGTACATATTGGTCAGGCCTTTTGTAACGGCTGCCACCTCAGCATTCACTTTCTTCCCTATAAAATCCCCTATTCACCACCAAAACAGGGTTTTACTGTCGAATTGAATTCTTAAAAATTCTCTTCTCAAAACAGTTTTTCATCTCATCTTCCACAAACTTCTTCGATCATTCATCTTCAAAATGACAAAATCGAAGTCATCTTCAAAACCCTCATCCAAATCATCATCGAAAACAGCCTCTCAAAAGGCAATCTCCATTGAAATTCCATATAAACCATCTCACAATCTCCTGGGTCTTCTCACAAAACTAGGAACCACCAGAGTTTTCGATTCCATCATTGACATCATGGCAAAATCAAAGTACAAAACTTTGTTCACCGTCGATGCACCAATCTATTTGGCGTCCCAAAGAGAGTTTTGGAAGAATGCAACCCTTGAAAAACAAGGAGACATTACAACCACCATAAACTCTTCTATAAAGGGTAAAGCTGTCCAAATCACGCCACAATCCATTTCAGAGGTCTTTCAACTCGGTGATCAGGAAGGTAAAATTTCTTTCACTAAAAACGAGTTACAAACTGACTTCATTGAGAGAGGGTATGAAGCCACAATGATGAAGAAAATTACCTTAGAAAAAGGTTATTTTCCTTTGCAACCAGATTTTTATTTCATACTCTCCTACTATGTGTTTCAAACAAAACCACTTCTTTCAATGAAATCCCTTTAAAGATTCAAAATCTGGGATATGCAATTCTTCAAGGAGAAAATTTTAACTATTCTCGAGAAATTTTTAAAGATTTGGTTAATAATGTTGAAACAAAATCATTCTTACTGTTTCCAAGGTTTTTAAGTTACTATTTTGCAAAGAAATTCAGTAAGGATGATTTAGCATTAATAAATCAAGGTGATCAAAGCAGCAGAACAACTGTTTTGAAACCCACACCTAAAGTCACCAAAAAGCCAACAAAAAGAAAAACACAAAAACCCCCCAAAACCATCAAAAAGGCATCTCTAGAGGATGAGATACCAGAGCTCCTGCCAGTGACAACACAAAAGTCACATGAAACCACTGCTGCTACTTCCTCACAGCAGTTGGTACAAATATCTCAACCCATAACCAAAACTCCTCCTGCTTCTTCACAAAAAGAACAGGTTGTACAAATAGGGTCTCCACATCATGATGCTCTGGAAACACTTGTTTCTATCATCCACAGCTCAATACCCGGGGCAAATCCATCTTCTACACCACCCTTCACATCCACAATTCCCACACCAACTAAACTGCTGTTGGATGCAATTGATTTGAACCAGGCACTAACCAGTCCTTCTCAATCACCTATCAATGAGAATATGCCTCAACCACTGACTGGGTCTAATGAATCAATCTTTGCTAACCCACCAACACAACCTGAGGAGGTTACACCCCTTGAGTTACAAGTAACTTTTGGTGGTAGTCCAAGTGAAGCAGCCACTACAACTGTTGAACCCACTGGTTTACTATTGGACAGTGGTTTCATTAATAAGACTTCCTTAGAGGCAATTCCTTACATAGCACCTCTGCCAACCACCAGTGGATTTATTTATCCTACTGGCAACATCAAAAGGTTGTCAAGTGTTGAAGGAAGAAGACCCCAGTACCAAGACAAAGGGGCATCAGTGGTAGATGTTTGGAGCACACTCCATATCTCAACCACTGATAAAACCACTGTTAGTGGGAAATCAGATGATCCCATTAAATTGGGTGATGATTTAAAATATCAGGATTTGACGGATCGTATTGGAAAGCTTGATAACTCTGTTGCAGGACTCAAAGATATGCTACAACAGGTGTTACAAGTACAAAAGGCACAATCAACTGCTGCTCCATCTCAAGCACCTGCTCCACAAAGGGCACCTGCTACAAATGAGCTCTGGAACTTGTTTCAACCTTTTCTCCAACAACAAGCAAAATTAGCAGATCAGCAACATGAGAAACATGTCCAACAGCTGAGAAATGCAATGGAGTCAAGGTTCAAAAACACTCAGGCTGATTTAAAGGCTCTCAAAACTCAGATCCTGCAAACCACTGGCACTGCTCCTCCAACAGTACTTTTCATTGATCAACTCCCAGATGATAATGCCAAAAGGGGGGAGAAAATTCAGGATTGGAAGAAGAAAGGAATAGATGATGGTCTATACATTGAACCTGAAAAGGATGCTATGACCAGAAAAATTCCTGTGCTAGATGGTAGTAAGAAGGTTGATGCTACTCAAGAAGCACTTGATGAAGGAGTAGCAAGTGTAAAAAGAGATAGAATGGCAAAGGATGTTTCAAGGTGGAATGAGGAGAAAAGAGCTTTCATGGAGCTGTATAAGCAGGGTTGTTCTGGTTCTAAAGATTCTAAAAATCCGAAGACAAAAAGAAAACCTAAGTCCACCTCATCCAGATTTCCAAAGCCTCCAAAACCACCATCCAAAAGCCATCAGCATAAAACCTCCACTCAAACAGCTGTTGTAACTCCTGCTGTATCAACTACTGCTGGTACTTCAGTGGTTTCAACATCTGTTCTCACTTCAACACACACTACTTCAACACACACCACAATTACTACATTACCATCACCACTGTCACCACCAAAAACAATCTCACCACCACTTCCACCTGCTGATAAAAAGCAGAAGACAACAGATGTTATAACATCTGCTGTAATGACAACAGTGGTTGAAACACCAGTTGTTTCAACAGCTGTTAGTCAGACACAAACCACTGTCACTCAATCTACTACCACTGTTCCATCTCAAACATCATCAGTCTCTCCTAAACCAAAAAGGAGAAGGCTAATTTTAAAAGATGATGACACATCTCCATCACCAACATCTTCAAAATCCCTGTCACTTGTCACTATTCCAAAACCCATACCTCTCTCTTCAGCTCAAATTTTAAAGCCATTACCTCCTGCTGGTGTCTCATTTCCTCTGGAACTCATTGCAGTCAGAGAAGAAATCAAATCCTTTTATTATGAAGATGACCCAGCCAAAAGGAGTTTACCATCAATTGCAAATTATCCCAGGCCTAACAATATTGAAGAATACTTGAAACTCAAGGCCAAATAAGCAGAGGATATTGCAATCAAAAATAGAAAAGGGAAATCTGATAGAGAATTTCAACAAAACTATCAGTTTTTACTCTCACAGGTCAATGCTATGGAGCGTTTTGCTAAAAATGTATGTCAGAAAATTTCAGAAAGGGCAGATGAGTCCTTAAGGAAAGACTACATTGAAAACATCATGACCTACAAGAAATACAAGGGGGAGAAACACATGTACAAGAACTAGACCATTCCTGAGCTTGAAAAAGTAGCAGCCAGGATTCAAGACATGATCAAAAATAAGGTTAAGCAGACTCCTCCTGAAAAATTCAAACAATTTGAAGCTGAGAAGATGTTAGAGTTGAGGAGAATGAAAGAGGAGCTGATTGCAGCTGATTATGGGTCAAAGAACTCTGTGACAAAGTGGGGAGAAGATAGAGTCAGGGCAACCTATAAAAGATTAGAGGAACTTAGAAAGAAAGATCCAAGAGTTCCACAAAAGCCTGACTATTCCAAAGCAGAGGTCTCAAAAAGACCACCAAAGCTGCAAGTCAAAAGAACCACTGCTCCAGCTGGTGCTGCCATCTACAAAAGAAGGAGCAAAAACCAGTTTAGCATGGAAACAATTCAAGATCTATTAGCTGGAGATGCCATTGTAAAAGCAGGCACGGAAGTAATGATAAAAGAAGATCTTGAATTGGAACATTCTGCAAGTGCTGCTCAGCCAGCTATGAACAGGCCAGCCTCACCAAATACTTCTGCAAATAAACATCTCCCAAGAAACCCACCAGGCTCAAAAATACAAAAGTGGGAAACTGACAAACAGACCTGCGTATTGACTTTGCTCAGGTCTGGTGGAGGAGTGGAGAAAATATCAAGGGAACAAGCTCTTGGCCTGAGTCTTGAAGATTTGCAGGATCTCCTTGATCTTCCACTTAGCAGGGATGATGAAGACACAGATGCCCTAGACTTTGAACTACAATTCAAAGGTCAGATAAGGGAACTGTTAATGAGGCAATAAAAGATTTCCACAAATAATGAAGAGTTTTGGCATTATCTGTTCCAGGGGGAGATTGTTGGGATTGAACCCTATCAGAGGAACAGATAATAAAAGCCAAAACTGGATCAGAGCAGTGGATCCAGAATAAGCAAATGATTACAGATGGTTCATACAAATCTCTCCCCTTGAAAGTGATTTCATATCTGCTGACCTCCTATCTGCTGATCTTACTAAGTGCTGACCTACAACTGCTGCCTTGCATCTACTGCCAATGTCAAAGACTGATGGAAGACCAAAGCCCTGCTGATTCAATCTACTGCCTTAAATCAAGTACTGCTGATCCGGACAAGCACTGCTGGATTCACAGCAGTGGAAGGATGCAGCAGCTGTTTAAGTGTCTTTTATAATGAAATGTAATAGCAGTAGTTAGTACATCAGTGTTTGTATAGATCAGAGGTTAGAGTTTGTTAGGAGGTTAGATGTCACTTTCATGGTGACGTCAGCTAAAGATGCTCAGTGGTTTGCAAGTGCCTATAAAAAGTTCAGTACTTTGTACTGTTCTATTAGCTCTTTCACAACATTGTCTTCTTTGCACGAACAAACTACTAAGCTCTGGCTGAGGGGGAGTTTGCATTCATTCATCAATCATTGTAATCGTTGTTGAAACAAATTCAATCTTTCGATTCATTGTGTAAAGATGTTTGATTAAAGTATTACTCTAGTTTGATTGTATGCAAAGTTTGTTTTCATCTTAATTCCGCTGCACAACTCTTTCATTTCCATCTTAATTTCAAACGAAAATACAATCAAAAACAAACTCAGATCCAACAATGTTCTTGATGATACTTGTAGTACTAGTGGTTAAAAATCATATGTGTGCTATGTTAAGATCGAGTGTGAGTTACCTAGTCGTAGGATCTAGTTCTTTGCATGATCTTGAAGGAAATCAGGATGGTTCTTGATAACTAAAGGATATGCGACATAATTTGGGATGGTTATCTGCTGGGAATAAGATTTATAGGCGAATGGGTTCGCTAGTTAATCGTTTGCGGGATTGGGTAACGAAACAGTGATCTGCCCAACAGTTACAGCCGACTTTAATCGGCTGTAACCGGGTCATAACTTAACGAAAATTTGGTTTTCTTGCATCTATAACATGTTATTTCGAAAAACGCTTCAAATGGCGATGGAATCATATTTTTTGAGGTCGTTTGCTATTTTTAATGGTCTGTTTTGTACAGCAGCAAAAGCTGCGTTTTTACTACAGAAAATTTGTGTTATGTTTTTCATCATAACTTGAAACCTGTGTAGAATTAGGTCATAAAATTTGTACTGTAGATGGCCACTGATGTTGTAATTCTCCAACTGGAATTTTGTCAATCGGACTTACGATGAATTTTAAATGAATTTTCCCCTGGACTGAAGTTAGAAAGTGACGAATCTGATTGCAGCCCGGTAAATGATTTTTATAAAATAATTGGTAATGAATTGGATTCTGACATTTTTACAGTATAATATTTTGATCGTTTAAGACATTCTGTAAAAATTTGGGAATTTTTGGAACAAGTTAACTATTTTATTAAAATACCAGAAAACAGCCCTGTTTCGAGTATTAAAGCTGAAACGTATTAAGTCGAAATGTGTGCATCTAATTGTTAGTTGTGTTATCTGAGAATGATCGAACAGGTTTAATGTCAACATTAAATGTCCTTTAAGTTGTTGTATGCTACGACCATCTATATATTCATATACATATACCGTTGGAACGAAAATATATATGTGGAATATACATGTAAGTTGTCAAGGTGATTGCATGATACGTGTAAGGATTTCGTGCTTTATTTGAAATCACTAATAAACTAAATGGTAATCATACTAGGACGTGATTGACCAACCCTAAGTGTTAGCTATTTTTAAGAGCCCAACCGAGCAACCAAAGGTGAGTTCACACTTTCTATAAGGCATGGGATTCCCGGTGTTGGGAATGGGTAAAGGATTTAATCGGAAACTGCGTGACCTCCCGGTCTGGAGCACGTACCACATCCTCTTTATTGAAGGGTGATAACATGTACTAAGGATTTAATCAAAACCTTCGTGATCTCCTGGTTTGGGGACACGTACCACATCCTCTTTATTGAAGGGTGATAACATTGATACTAGACCAAAATCTCTATCATTAAGTCCCTCATTTTTATATCGACTTAATCGCCGGGCCAATGGCGAGCGGGTCATTAGTTAGATAGCGCTATTTAGGTTTGACAAGCCTCACACCGTGCCGCAGAGGACGGGCGTGAACTAATGGATATGGGCACGTCAATGATGATAGACATTGACGCTAGGGCACCAACTTACTTCAGTCAGTAGTCTATATGGTAACGGGTCTAGTGGTTCACATGGGGAAGCCCCCACTGGTTGTGGTTTGGGAAACAAGGAACTGGTTAACACATGGTTTACGAAAGAACTTATGTTTTTGGAACAATTTTAAAATGGACAACCAACTGTGAACTCGCTCAACTTTGTTGTTGATTCATTGTTACATGCCTTGCAGGCCTTTAGGTGCATATTGATGGAACTTGCTGTCTGGGAGACTGGAGTGGTCATGGGTCGAGATACATGGAATCGCAACACAAGACTAATGGTTTTTACATGTGGTTATAAACACTTAACGAATGAATTACACTTCCGCTGTATACTGTGAATTATTTGTAACGTTGTATTACTTAATGTTAATAAATGAAATGTTTTATTTAAATATACCTATGAGTTCAATGTGATTGGTGGCTAGATCCTGATACGTCACACGCCTCGCGGGGGTTTCCGCATGTGGTATTTTGGCGGTGTGACAGATTGGTATCAGAGCCATTGGTTATAGTGAACTTGGTTTTAAAAAGGGGAAAAACGTTTTTATAAAACCAGACTATAACCGGACAGTTCTGAAAACGTGAATACGACCATGACACACAGCTCCAGATTGCAAGGTTCGTCCTTCTTACTTATTGTATACGTTACGTGACTAGTACACATTTGTTTATGACGAAACATACGAACACACACTCGTCACTATAGCATGATGGCATGGATTGCTTGCTTACCTTATGATGCGTTGATAGTATGCCATAGTCCTTGGATTTTTGGTGATCTTATTACTTTGACGACCTCCGTTTGACATCTGAGTTTGAGGAACCATTTGACATGAGTTAGGAGGAACTGAGATGAGCATGCAAATCGCAATATTATTGTGGGTGCACACATAATAATAATGTGGAGTGCATGTGAGTCCCAGTGAGGCTTAACAAGTGGAAAAGGGGCTCCGTTCCGTTATATTGATCGATGTGAAACATAACAAACCTATAGGGGTCATAGCAGTGGTTGTCCCTTACTCGAACATGAACTTTTCATTCATCTCTGGATTCTTTCGAATCACGATGTTATCGAGTATTACCTGAACACCCATATGAACACTTAGCGAACCGTGTAGAATGTTAGGTGCTTATATGAACATCCCTGAGTTGGATGTCATAGCGTCGAATGATTGATCGATACCTTTCTTACTCCTCTTCGTTTGCTGGAACTCATGTATTGACGTCTTAGATCCCGAAGTGTGATCACTTCTGCAACACTCCCGCAACATATTGTGTATTACTCAAACAACTTGCAACATCAATGGACAGGAAGTTGAGCATAGTACTTTACCGACCTCAGTACTTTGACAACCCCGATTACCAGCAACGAGCACCAGCTAATTGGCTTCAATCGAATCCTTAACCCTTGTCAGGGACTCATGGGAGTCAACTCTTACGAATCAATCGGTACATAAGCACAGTGAGTAGCGCTTTAGGACGTGGCTCAGAATGTGAAAAGATGGACTTTGATGGTGAAGAATCATAGGGCTTCGTTTCGAGCAATGACATTGGGAGCAGCAATCATAGCGACGACAAGGTATTCGTAACCCTAGCCTACAGTATGGAAATAAAGGTGCCTACAACATGGATTGGCCGTGGTTAAGTTAAGAAGACAACGACCAAAGGAACAATGACAGTACTTGAAATCCTTGTAATGAAAACAACAACACTGGAAATGATGCTCATGGAAGGGCATTTAGGGTTGACGTGGGCGATGCCAGGATGGTGGCAACTTGGGAGCTTGTACAGGTAGCTAATCGCTTCGTCTCACTCCTGATGCTTCTCGAAAGGCTGATGGCAAGTGAATTGAAGTATCATATATCTATAGGGATGCAAATTCAACCATGTGGGACAAGTTTTCGACATCGATCTTCCTTCTACTACCCACGATGGTGTTAATGCAGTAGTCAGTATGGGTTGGTTAACCAGACATCGCGCAATTATACCCTGTGAGGGGAAAGTTGTCGTCTGCCATAAAGTATCTGAGTGGTGCAGAGGTTAGCATCAATTCGGCAGTGAAGGCCAGAAGTGTCCACGAAAGGATTACCCCACCATGATAGCCTCGTTATTGATGTCAAGACTAAGGAAAAGAGGATTGAGGATCCACCAATTGTTCGTGATTTCTCCCTATGTGCTACCAGAAGAACTATCAGGTTTACCTTCACATCGTCAGGTGGAATATCAGATCGGTATCATGTCGGAAGCAGCCTTTGTTTCTAGCATTCCATATCGTCTTACACCAGGAAGGTTGCAGGAACTGCCTAATCAACTTCAGGAACTATTAGACATGAGTTTTATCGGATCTAGTTTTTTTGCTTTGGGGAGTCCCAGTTATACCAGTGAAGATAAGCCTTTTCGTATGTGTACCGATTATCGAGAACGTAACAAGGTGACAGTTAGGAACCGTTTGTCTCGACCGTGTATTGGCCACCTATCGACCAGTTGCGAGGGACCAGCTTCCATTCGAGGATTGGCTAGCGAACGAACTATCATCAGATGGAAGTCCAAGAGGAGAATGCTCTTAGAACAGCATGTCGAATGCAATGCAGCCATTTTAACTTTGTACACCATGATCATTGAGTTTATCAACACACTAGCTTTAGGGATCACATGTATCGACTGTATTTATTGACGACGTTCTGAATCATGACCAGGAGAAAGGAACACCATGGGTGGCATTTGTATCTTATTTTAGAGCTTCCGAGGGAGGAGCCACTCCGCGCAAAGTCTTGTTACATGTAATTTCTGGGTTTGAGAGGTACCTTTTGGACATATAATCAACGGAGTAGGAATACACATGGATCTCGCTAAGACCCATTTTGGTTAAACCGATCGACACCAAAGATTTCTTCGGGGTTACAGCAATTCCTTGGTTTCGCTAGGTACTATCGCAGCTTACTCACAGGATTTTCAAAGGTCGCACAGCTTAAATCTCCTTAGCACAGCAGGGTGCTGTGTTCGTGAAAGACGAAACAGGGGGACGTCTTTTCAGCTTTCGAACTCCAACTCTGCAATGCACTGAGCATCGTCTTTACCCGAGGGTGCGGGTGATTCAGTGGTATATCTTTATGGTTCAAATCAGAGTCCCAGTTACACGTCAACGCAACACGAGAGAGTGATGACTTATGTAATGGAGTTACAGCACACACCCGGCGGTGGAAACCGTGGTCTTTGGATTTACTTGGAGGCATTACTTGGACGGTACCGAATGCGTTACTTAGACCGATCACAAGCGTCTCTAGCATATCTTGGATCAGAAGGGGTTGAACATGCGACAGCTTTGATGGGTCGAACTCCTTAACGACTACGAATGCGCAATCAAGTATCATCGAGGCCAAGCCAACGTTGTGGCTGACGCCCTCCACTCCAGATTTCCTACCCAGATTCATGACGCTCAGAATGAAGCATTAAAGGAAGAGAACCTCAAGTAGAATCCCTACGGGACATTGAGAAGAAACTTGAATGCAAGGAAGACGGCACTTATTAATTCATGGAACGTGGATGGGTTCCATCTTACGGAAACCTACGAGAGTGTGTGATGGACAAATCACACAAGTCTGGTTACTCGGTGCATCCTAGTTTTGAAAAGATGTACCAAGATCACAAGACTCTGTACTGGTGGCCCGAAGCCATCAGGACAACTCCAACCCCCCCCCCCCCCCGAGATCCCAACATGGAAATGGGAGCAAATTTCCATGGATTTCATCACTGGTTCGCCTAGATCTCAGCGGGGAAACGACACCATCTGGGTGGTTGTGGATCGACTATCTAAGCCTGCACACTTTCTGGCAATCAAGGAAACTGACAGGTTTTCTACGCTCGCGGACATCGGTCTGAAGGAAGTAGTCCCTAGGCATGGAGTGCCAACTTCTATTATCTCTGATCGAGACTCACGCTTTACATCTGAGTTATGGCGGGCGATGCACAAATCTTTCGACTCACGTCTAGGCATGAGCACAGCGTATCACCCTCAGACGGATGGGCAGACTAAACGCACCATCCAGACACTAGAAGATATGATTCGAGCATGTGTTATCGATTTTGGAAACGGCTGGGAAAGACACCTACCTTTGGTAGAGTTCTCATACAACGAAAGCTACCACCCTAGCATCAAGGTTGCTCTGTTCGAGACTTTGTACGGGCGGAAATGCCGATCACATATGTGCTAGGCAGAAGTGGGCGACAGCCAAATCACTGGCCCAGGACTTGTTATCGACGCAACGGAAAAGATTGCCCAAATCTGACAACGAGCGACGGCAGCTCGGGACCGATAGAAAGGCTACGCTGGAAGCGTAGGAAACAGCTCGAGTTCCAGGTTGGGGATCGTGTGCTACTTAAAGTCTCACCTTGGGAAGGTGTGGTCCGTTTTGGCAAACAGGGCAAACTTAATCCATGATGTGTCGGATCTTTTAAAATCACTGAGAAAATCGGCAAGGTGGCTTACAGACTAAAATTGCCCGAAGAACTCAGTGGTGTTCACAATGTCTTTCACATGTCAAATCTGAAGAGGTGTCTGTCAGATGAGACCCTTAACGTCCTTTTCAAGGAACTCACTATCGACGACCAGTTGTGCTTCGTCGAGAAACCGGTGGAAATTATAGACCGGGAAATCAAGACTCTCAAACGTACCAAAATACCTATTGCTCGAGTCCATTGGAACTCTCGTCGTGGCCCAGAGTTCACTTGGGACGAGAGGACCAGATGAAACACAAGTACCCCCATTTGTTTAAGAAAGGTGAGTCCAGTACAGAAGCTACATCGGAAACTCGGGACGAAATTCCAAACCAACGGGGAGATAATGTGATACCCCAAGAAAACGCATAACACAACTAGCTTCTCCAGCGACTATGTGCTAAATTTCGGGACGAAATTTCTTTCAACGTGGGGATGATATGACAACCTGCAAATTCCAGAGGTAAAAACCATTAGTTTCGCATTTATAAATCAATTTATATACTGATCTTATTCGATGAATTTATGTATACTTATTTAATTTATAGTGTGCAAAAAAATAATCGAAACCAAATCCATATCGTGTAGAACCGACCCGAACCGTTTGAACCACAATATATGTCTCGCCTGTCGATTCAACCCACTCGTGTAGCTCAAAACTTATAAGGCCCGAACCTTAGCAATAATATAATACATTTATAATAGTTAGTTAATTATTCATTTTTAATAGTAATTAATTATTCATGTAAAAAATAAAATAAATATACAATATAATCAACAGCAAGATTGTTGCCTACCACCTCCACTTGCGATTTGTGAGCAGCCATTAGAGGCCCAACTCCCCAAGCCACCTATTCTAATTTGTAAGTATGCATATTTGGTTTTTATTTTTTTGTGTTATACCCCTCATCATAAATTCCTAACCTACGACCCAATCCCTTTTATTCCAAACCGCCCCCAACTTAAACACACATATATATTACGTATCTTTGCATGATGTATAGATAACAAATCCCAAACCCTAACCTGCGACTACATAACTGCCATCTCTCCCTCTTTACTATCGACACAAACAAGACCCAAGGAGATCCTTTAAGAACTTTCGGTTCAAGGCGATTATATTTCTGCTTCATTGCTAGGTACAATATTCGAGTTCCTTTATAGTTCTAGAATAATATTATTTGCTTTTAACTTGTTCATTCAGGATTTATGGGGCTGTGTTTATGTCTTGCTTGATAATTCTTGATGTTTGGGATGATAACATGTGGTCTAGTGCTTGCGAAATCAACTGTGATGCTTAGTATTATTGAATAATCCCTCGAAACATCGTTGCGTTTTCCTGATTTGGTGATGATTATGAATGTTCTTGATGATACTTGTAGTACTAGTGGTTAAAAATCATATGTGTGCTATGTTAAGATCGAGTGTGAGTTACCTAGTCATAGGATCTAGTTCTTTGCATGATCTTGAAGGAAATCAGGATGGTTCTTGATAACTAAAGGATATGCGACATAATTTGGGATGGTTATCTGCTGGGAATAAGATTTATAGGTGAATGGGTTCACTAGTTAATCGTTTGCGGGATTGGGTAACGAAACAGTGATCTGCCCAACAGTTACAGCCGACTTTAATCGGCTGTAACCGGGTCATAACTTAACGAAAATTTGGTTTTCTTGCATCTATAACGTGTTATTTCGAAAAACGCTTCAAATGGCTCTGGAATCATATTTTTTTGAGGTCGTTTGCTATTTTTAATGGTCCGTTTTGTACAGCAGCAAAAGCTGCCTTTTTACTGCAGAAAATTTGTGTTATGTTTTTCATCATAACTTGAAACCTGTGTAGAATTAGGTCATGAAATTTGTACTGTAGATGGCCACTGATGTCGTTGTAATTCTCCAACTGGAATTTTGTCAATCGGACTTACGATAAATTTTAAATGAATTTTTCCGTGGACTGCAGTCAAAAAGTGACAAATCTGATTGCAGCCCGGTAAATGATTTTAATAAAATAATTGGTAATGAATTGGATTCCGAGATTTTTACAGAATAATATTTGGATCGTTTAAGACATTCTGTAAAAATTTGGGAATTTTTGGAATAAGTTAACTATTTTATTAAAATACCCGAAAACAGCCCTGTTTCGGGTATTAAAGCTGAAACGTATTAAGTCGAAATGTGTGCATCTAATTGTTAGTTGTGTTATCTGAGAATGATCGAACAGGTTTAATGTCAACATTAAATGTCCTTTAAGTTGTTGTATGCTACGACCATCTATATATTCATATACATATACCGTTGGAACGAAAATATATATGTGGAATATACATGTAAGTTGTCAACGTGATTGCATGATACGTGTAAGGATTTCGTGCTTTATTTGAAATCACTAATAAACTAAATGGTAATCATACTAGGACGTGATTGACCAACCCTGAGTGTTAGCTATTTTTAAGAGCCCAACCGAGCAACCAATGGTGAGTTCACACTTTCTATAAGGCATGGGATTCCCGGTGTTGGGAATGGGTAAAGGATTTAATCAGAAACTGCGTGACCTCCTGGTCTGGAGCACGTACCACATCCTCTTTATTGAAGGGTGATAACATGTACTAAGAATTTAATCAAAACCTGCGTGATCTCCTGGTTTGGGGACACGTACCACATCCTCTTTATTGAAGGGTGATAACATTGATACTAGACCAAAATCTCTATCATTAAGTCCCTCATTTTTATATCGACTTAATCTCCGGGCCAATGGCGAGCGGGTCATTAGTTAGATAGCGCTATTTAGGTTTGACAAGCCTCACACCGTGCCGTAGAGAACGGGCGTGAACTAATGGATCTGGGCACGTCAATGATGCACTACGTGAAAGATGGGCTAGGGCCACACTTTTGGCAAAACAGCCAAGCCACACATTTGAAAAAAATGTGTGGCTAAAGGTCACTCATAACATTTTAAAACATCTTTAGCCACACATTTTATTATTAATGTGACAATTGTATACCAGTTCAGAACCTTTGGTGACACTTTTAGAAAATAATGTGACATTTATTAGCCACAACTCGAAATGTGTGGCCAAATGTGATCTATGGCCACATTTTTTTTCATGTGACCAAAAACACATGCATTTAACACCTTAGCCACACTTTATGAAAATAAATGTGACATTTATTAGCCACACTTTCAAAGTGTGGCTAAATGTGATATACGACCACATTATTTGTTTTTATGTGACCAATAACACATATGTTTACAACATTTAGCCACACTTTAAAAAAAGTGTGATATTTATTAGCCACGCTAAAAAATGTGGCCAAATGTGATCTATGGCCATAATATTAGTTTCATGTGACTAAAAACAAATGTATTCAAAATCTTTAGGCACACGTTAAGAAAAAACAGCCACATTAGAATAGTGTAGCCAAATGGGATCTATAACCACAATATATGTTTGATAATGTGACTAAAAGCTAATGCATGTGGCCACATATATTATTTTGTATCACCAAAGATTAGACAATGATCACACTTAAAATTACAAAATTTCATGTGACTTTACAAACATTTGTTTATTTTGTGTGACCAAATGATATCAAATGTCATGCAAAAAATGTGTGACCAAATGTTAAACTAACTACATCTTTAAAAGTTCCCTCCAAAACATTTCATCCTAAAATTTAAACTTCCCTCCAAAATATTTTATCTTAAAATTTCCCCTAAAAATATTTCATCCTAAAATTTAAATTTCCCTCCAAAATAATTTCATTTAAAAATTTATATTAATTAATATTAAAAAAACAAATCTTACTACCTATTTAAAAATTCAAACTATTAATTAATATTATATATTCTAAACCGTATTTGTTACTACTCGTTTTTATTTTATTAATATGTTAATGTATGCATATTAGTACCGGTACCAAAGGTCTCGTATCGAAATGTTTTAGGTACCGATTCAGTACCAACTTTTTAAAGTTATGGGTACTTGTACTTTCAGTTCGGTACGGTACCGGTATTTTACTTTCAAATACCGATACTATGCAGTACTATAACGAACATTTTCGGTACCAGTACCCATATTTTGCGATTTTCGGTGTCGGTAGGTTCAGTACCAAGCGTATCTCGATCTATAATTATGTACGTTTTAGTGGACCGTATTGAGCCTTAATAGATCACAGTGGCCAGTAGTGAATCATATATGTTTTAATGAACCATATTGGGCTTTAATTGGCCAAAATGAACAATAGTAGATCATACATTTCTTAATTGACCATATAGGGCCTTAATGGATCACGATGAACGATAGTAGATCATATGTGTGTTAATGGAACATATTGGATCTTAATGGATCACAATGACAAATAGTGGACCATATATGTGTTAATGAATCATATTGAGCCTTAACGGGTCACGATGGACAATAAGAGATCTTATATGTCTTAATAGACCATATTAGGCTTTAGTGGGTCACAATGGGTGATATTAGATAATATGTGTTAACAGGCCATAGTGGGCCTAGATGGATCACAATGTCTAACAGTGGATCATACATGTTTTAATAGACCATACTGGGCCTTAATGGATCACAATGGACAATGGTAGATCATACATGTCTTAATGGACCATATTGGGCCTTAATGGATCACAATAAACAATGGTAGATAATATATGTCTTAATTGACTATATTGGGCCTAAATGGATCACAATAGCAAATTGCGGATCATTCATGTTTTAGTAGACCATATTGGGCCTTAATGGATCATAATGGACAATAGTAGATTATATACGTCTTAATCGACCATATTAGGCTTTAATGGATCACAATAGACAATAATAGATGGACCATATTAGGCCTTAATAGATCACAATATACTAGGCCTTAATGGGTCACAATGAACAATATTAGATCATACATGTCTTAATGGACCATATTGGGCCTCAATGGACCACAATGAACAATAGTAGATTATACTAGTCTTGACGAACCATATTTGTGACAACCCGTAACTTCAGGTTATTACCTTAAACCTAACCATATTATGCTCGACCTCAGCTCGGACTCGATAAGGCTCAGTCGGTTTGCACCCTTACTCACGAAGAGATGTATGACTAGTAATTATAAAAATAAAACATAATTTTGAAATATATCATGTTAAGAAATAATTATATTATATACTTATTATTATTAATTATTTAGTTTTTTAATTAATTAACTATTATTAATTAATATTTAATATTTAATATTACCTATATATTAAAAATAGAACCCAATGAATATTAATTAATTATTAATTAATTTTATTTATTTATTTATTTAATTCATTTAATTATATTTAGGGTAAATTACTTTTTGAGTCCTTGTGTTTTAGTGTTTTAACAACTTGAGTCCAAAATTAAAATGTTTAACTCCGTGAGTCTCTATATCCACTTTTCTTAACCATTTGAGTCCAAATTTATAACACTTTTAGAATTATTCTGTTAATGACCAAATTACCCTTATACTTAAAAAACCATTTTATTATTAAAACTATCTATATCTATATATAATATATATGAATAAAGTGTGGGACACGTGTCCCTATATGGTGCAATCATTTGTGATTTTTGGCGGGAAACAGTGGGAAACATGTTAATTTTACACGGGATCCGATTGTGATATCCATACCCGCTAATTTTGACACGACTATATATTGCTTCTAAAATACCTCAATCACTCATTCCCCAAACCCTAATACGCCGTTCAATCTCTCTGCCGATTCTCCCCTGCCTTCGATGCACAACCTCTAGAAGGCAAACCCTAGAAGTTATCCACAACTGTGATCAACATAATTGTCCAGTTCACCACATAGTCGTTGCCATCTACATGGAAATCGACGCACACATCAAAAACCCTAAAAGCTCCCACGTTCTTCTTCAATCGCCTGAAAAAGGATTCCAAAATCAAACCGATTCACTTCCAGGTATGTCGATTCTGTATGGTTCATCGCTTAGGGTTTTAAAAATGTTCTTTTGGTTTCAAATTTCTAAGAACTCCATGATTTCCGATCATACGACATGAAAATTGCGATTCATGTTTCAATTATGTGAGATGAACACCAGAGACAGTGCCAGAATACTCACTGTTTTGATTAGGTTAGTTTTTTTTTTTTTTTTGGTGAGTTAGGTTTTGGGAGTACATTGATTAGGTTATTGTTAATCGTTTTTTTACGAATTTTTGTGAATTGGTGTTTTTGGTTGGTTAACTGAAGGTGTCCAGTTTAAATGAGCATTTGTTTGGAGACAATGCAGCCAGACGTCATCAAAGCCAAAGCAGTAGCCGTAAAGGTATTGTGAATTCCACTCCTATTTACTTTTAATTTGTGTGTTATGTTTTTTTAATATAAGTAATTTAGGGTCACTGCTCTCTAATTGGAATGTGTTATTGTGGATATTGCTACCTGTTTAATTTTATGTGATTGAATTATAATGTTATGTTGTATTATCCTTTACAAGAAGGGAACTTGTTGAAGTGGTTTGGTAACAACAGAGGTGATTTCAATGTGCAGGTTAGGTGTATAAACACATAGACATGATCATCGTATTTTTGTTCGACATGGTATAGTTAAGTAGTTAACCCGGGATTGTTTTGGTTGACAGATGGCAATCGAAGTTGAGTTCAGTGGCTCTACGATTCGGGTTAATTGGTAACTTGTGTCTAGCATTTTTTTTCTTCCCAGTGACTCGAGGATCGTCTATATTGTCGATGTTCGGGCTAACTTCTGAGGCCAGCATCAAGTATCACATACGGCTAGGCCATATTGTTATGACCCTCTTCACTTCTCATGGTGTTTGTTACATTATTTATTGGATAGTCACCAAGTAGACATCAGAGGTACCATATATTGTTACATTATTAATATTAGTTTATATATTGCTTACAAACTTTATGTTACATTATTAATATTAATTTATATATTGCTTAAAAACTTTATGGCTCAGAAGGCTTGAAAATATTCCAACGGTGAATTCAGAAAATGAAGATAAAGCTCATAATTGTTAGAATATTTTCCACTTCAAAAGTCAACTTCTGTGATGGTCCAAAATAATTGACCAGCACAAAGTTATGTTACTTTACTATTATTACATGATTATATTAATTATATCATTGAATAGTGTAACATGATGTTTAACTTAGATGTGTCAAATAGGTTGGCAGGTTGTAAATAGGCTGGTAGTTTGTAATCAAGTCATAAACACGTTGTTTTTTTTTTTTCAAAAAGGATGAACCATGGCAAGCCTCTTGGTGCAGGTTAGTCTTCTGACTCGCTTGGCAATACGTTTTTAAAATGCGTTGACATCGACTTAGTTTCAAATTTGTGCCATGCTAAAGGAGCTATTGTTTTTAATGATGCAACAGTTCCCACACGTCTGAACGACCTTGCAACTTTAGTTGTCGGGACACACGTACCAAAGTTTCGCAACCTTCATCGCCAACACAGTATTTGAAGCCACTGATAACAGTACCATAGCATCAACGACAGTGATTTACAAAAGGTGTTGTGACCCGTTTTCAACCTGAATCCATATTGGCCCTTAATGATCCACAGTTAGTTGTTATCGCATATTTCTCTAGCTAAGCTGACCTTTAAACATATCGGGGTTTTCGTCAGCCAAAAAACTTTAGCATTTAGTGGTAGCGCGTGGCTACGGTTGTGCGGTGGCTGAATCAGGTGGTGATCGGCGGCTGATTCATAGCCGTGAATGGTGACATATAGCTGCCATTCTGGTCAGTTTTGGGCTGAAGCCGTGAACACATTTCGCTTAACGGGTCGTGCCTTGACCAGGTGAGCGGTTTAATATGTTTGATTTTTAAAATTTTTAAAAATATGTTGTGTCTTAAGTTAAATTGTTCTGGTATAATACGTCAAATTTTAAAAGATTAAAAAGCAATGAGCATCATGTTTTTATTTTTAATGTAAGTATTTTACATAGATTTCTACTCTTTGTTGTAAATTTGTAATTTTAGTGTATTAACATGCAAAACATGGCAGGTTCATGTGCGGACACAAGTGAGAAAGATGCAATATTTAACTATAGGAGGAAGTATCTACCCACTAAGCAGGTACCACTTCCGATTACAATAACAATCTAAATGGTATCACTTTTGCTTCTAACAACAATTGGAACATCATTGGGTCTTTCGATTTCTAGGGGATATTGGTGTAATCCAGTCAGGTTTGAAGGTCTATTGTAATATTTACAAACAACTCATACGAAGATTTGTCAGGTAGTTTCATTTGTTAATTAGAGCTGTCAACTGTCAACATTAGCTGGTCAAGTCGGGCAGAATTTTTTATCGGTCGGGTTAGGTTTGATCCGAAACACTTTTTGTCTAGAATCTTTATAAATAGACCCGTTCATAAGTAAATGACCTGTTTGACCCGTTGACAATGCTTTGACCGTGGTAGTAACTGGCAGGCTTTTGTTTTCTCCAATCATTACAATATTACATGCATTTTTGTGAACTGTCATCCTTTTCTCAGTTTCCTCATGCAACCAATGTTATAAACTTATAAACCCTATCCACTGTATAAATGGACGGTTTCTTTTTCTTTGGTGTCTGCAGTGAAGCAGATGAAATACGTAAAATTTGCAGTGTGATAGGCAACCCAACAAAAAACTCATGGGCTGAAGGAATTGATCTTGCGAGTGGTATCAACTATCTGTTTCCAGAGGTTAGTTTTTTTTATAATTTGATTTTGGTTTATTTAAATTCCTGTATTTATAATTACAAAATAATGGTGCATGTTGATTTGCTTTGCCTTAGCAGCTTGGTGGTGTAAATCTTTTTGCATTGGTACCATCTGCAAGCAAGGATGTAGTCAATCTGATTTCGGTAAGCATTGGTTACTATGCTTTATAACCGCCGCAAAATTTTAAACTAAAGATGTTATTTTTTTCCATTGTTTTGCTATGTAGTTGCTTTATTCTTGGGATCTGTGTAAGAGGCCAACATCGTCAGAAGCTCTTCAGCATCCTTTCTTTCAGGTAAAAACTGTTGCTATGTCCAACAATCTCAAAAATAATTTGTAAGTTAAGATCATCTAATATTTCATCTTATATTTCATCTGTTCTTCAGTGGTTTCACGAGTAATTTGTGCTATTTGCCATCAGGTCCAAAGGAACTTACTGGAGCCATCGATCTTGTACAATACTACAAATTGTTTCCTCACTATGAGTTCTTTTGCAAGAAGTCAACTTCTATATCGGTTTTAGATGCACATTACCTTCATAATGTTGTCGGAGACAAAGAAATTCGTAAAGGCGAAGGGATGCAGTTAAATCAGCTCATTAATGATAATAATTCCATTTCACAAGAGGCAATACACCCGTTTGATCTTAATGCTCTCGGGGACGCCTTTCACTTGAGGGAAACGGCTCCCATTGAGCTTCCAGACATAAGAAAGTTGACTATTTTATTTCAACGCTCAATTTTACATTGCTCTATTTTACCTATATTACATATCATATAAAGTACTAAAATATGTAACTAATGAGAGGTGTTATTTTCTTGTGCTGTTTTGTAGTCACAGAAGGGAGTTCCTACACAAGCTGGAAGATCAAAAAGCGAATTAAAGGGCAAGGAAAAGAAGCATAAAAAGCACAAAGACAAAGAACATAAAAAACACAAACATCATCATCATCATCATAAGGATAAGAAAAACGAGAATGATAAAATAAATCCTCGTGACTCTGGTGCTGAGCATTTAAAAAAACCCCATGAGAAGGTTAGATCATATTTTGCTGCTTTTATTTTGAGAAATATTACAAAAATTGAGTAAGAAACTTTTTTAGGCTCATGTTTAAGTCACCCACACTATAAATCTTATTATTGTTATTCAATGGTCTCAGAAAAGGAAGGTTGATGGAGATGAGGACCTCAGTGGCATTCGCAAGCACCATAATACTAAGGTAAACTTGATCAACTTTTGTTTTCAATTCAAAGTGCTGTATTCTTTTAGTTACCTATTTGTGATTATCGTTAGCTATTTAGTTGCCCTTTTGACTTATAATTCTGTAGTATAAGAGATCAAAGATGGATGAATTTGGTGTGATAAGGATAGCAGCTTGAAAGTGTATACTATTGTTTGTCCTCAAATGTTGCAATTGGGACTTTAACAAGGTCCTTATCTATTATTGATGTACTTGTAGTATTTTTTATTCCATTTGATTTTTTTTTTTTTTGTTATGCTTTTTAGTTTCTACATGCATACTGAAAAGATAGGATCATGACTGCGTCCTTTTTATTCAGGAGGCTTAAGGTAAGCACACGTTTGGTCAAAGATTTCTTATTGTTTTTCTTTTCTTTTTTATATTGTGCAATTTATTGTATTCTTGGTTTCTTTTAAAAAGGTTGGAGCAATTGTTTCTTAATATAACATTCTACCAAAGCAAATGCTCATGGTAAAGTCTCTAAAATGTTTTTGCTTTTTAACCTTACCTCTTTGTATACGTTGAATTCATGAGTCATAATATATCATTTGCAGATTTAGGATGACATAGATTTGCTTTTTGGATAGTTTGGACTATTGCCAAAAGGTGGGCTTGGGGGCACAATGGGTAAACGTCATGCTGCTATCGCTTGCTTTTCTAGGTATCGTTTTTTTGAGTATATCTCATAGTTTTGTAGTACAAATGAGTTCAGAAGCTACAATGTGTTGATCGTCGCTATTGATGCAGTCCGAGTGACAGGAGATTCCGTTGAATGTGTTGTTACGTGTATTGAGATAAACCTCCCACGTGTAACCACTAGAAGAAGGCTTCCTTCCGTAAGAATGAAAAAATTAATAATATTTGCTATGATGTGAATGTTCATAATCTATTTTCTCTTATATATAGATGTGCAGAAACTTATTTATATTTCTTTGAATGTAGTCTTGAAACAACCCGTCATGCGTCTGTGGTTACAGTTACTTTATCAAAGAAGGAGGTTGATTCGTCATCTGTCGGGTAAGATAGAGCTGTCTGCTGGTTTTGATTTGGCTTCTATGGATTCGGTTTCGAGGTGTGTTGTATGTTTTAATTTGGTTGATTAGAATGCATGTTAAGTGTTTGTAGAAATGCCTGAGTGAATATGATGTGTGATTTTGAGTTTATGTGTGATTTTGAGTTTATGTGTGATTTTGAGTTTAGATGTGAATTAGGTGTTTTAATTCGATTGTTTAAAGTCCATATTCAGTGTTTATATAAGTGCCTAGGTGAAAATGATGTTTGATTTTGAGATTCGATCTTGGTTTTAAAAAGCGAGAGACACACAAAAGCGCGCTTTCTGTAAAACCCAAAAATTGTGCTTTTCGTGCGCTTTTTGGAAAAAGCGCGACTCGGGTGACATGAGACGCTGAGGCCTGCGCTTTAGTGCGCCTAGGCGCGCCCCAGGCGTGCTTTTTAAATCCCAGGGTTTCGATGTTTATTAAATGTTTTATATGACTATATGTGTGGATTGCAGTGACTGTAGACAACCGCTAACAATGATGATGTGAATACGAGTTGTTATAATAATAAAATAAACAAGCGTAAACTGGTTGACGTCTACAACTCTCCAACTTCAAGTAACGTCAAGGATTCGGAGAAAGTTAGCAAGAAAGAGATGGAGCTTCCTATATCTAAGAATTGAAAATTAGTTTTTATGTTTTTACGTCTTAAACATTGTTTTTTTTTTATTATTTCTGTTTGTTGAGTTTACTGTTTGATGTTTATTTTGTTTTCATACGTGTGAATAATTCTATCGTTTTTAAAGTAAATACTTTTGTTTTTATTTAAGCTAATCGTCCTTACATTTGACATTTAAGGCTTTTATCACCTTGGTCAAAATACTTTATTTAACATAAATCAATGAATCTTTATAAAAGAAAAACTAAAACCAATTACATAAGATTTCAAAAAAACCATTGATTATAATTCCTTTATTAATGTATTTCGTTGCAAATTCAAGTAATAACGTATTCTAATATAATTTAAAAAAACATGTTTATGTACCTTTTATTAGCGAAAACTAAATTCTTCTAACCCGGGATGTTCCCGGGTGATAGCCTAGTTATTAAATATATAAACATATTCCTCTCATCCCAAACCCTAACCCCACTCTCACATCCCTCACAACTGCCTCCCATCCACTGTCCCCTCCAAAACCCTAACAAAACACCCAGTCTGCGTCTCCCTAAGCGGATGCGGCCGAAATTCAAGACTCGGAGGCCGGTTCGGATGCACGACGGTAACCTAAACATCCCTCTACCTCCGCCGGAGCCTATAAACTCTGGCAACCCAAAATTACCCAATTTCAAAAGCTGAAATGCAGAGGGTTGTTAAAGATCAACACGGTTTGAAATCTGTGAAAGCTGTGACGATTTATGCGTGTGCTCAGTCTGGAGATGTTGCCAGTGTGTAGAAGTGGGTTCGTGAGAATCCGGCATGGTGTGATAAGCGGGTTCGTGAGAATCCTGCTGGTTATTTATAGTGGTTGAATGCTGTATTTGAATTTAAAAAAAAAAAACTGTTTGATATTGAGTTGATATGCGAATCTGCTGATGACTTATTGCGTATTGATTAAACTTTTTTTTACCAAATTTGTTTTATTGGATATCATTATTGTCTTTTAACTTGTTTGTTCTAGTTTAACTTGATAGTTGAATCTTGGAGCCTCTATTTGATTCCGTATGTATGGACTATGGAGTTCAATAAGAATTGTGACATTTAGTTTGATTAATATTAAAATATATCATTCTTGAATTTTTAAATGTGTAGTTGTTCAACATCTTTAGCATCATTGTTTGTATCTGGATTTGTTTCAGAAACTGTTTAGTTTTCTTCTTTAATCTATGAATCTATTGATGCCCCTTGATTGATCTTTTTCTTTACACACTATGTTATCTTGGATATTGTTGTCGTCTTTGAATTATGTGTTTGTACTTTGCTCGATTTTCAAATGTTAATACCAGATGCCTTGTTGTGAATGTGTTTATATTCTCTTTTTTTATTCTAATATGTTTTTTGTTTGTTTAAACAGAAGTTTATCGGATAATCAGCCTATTTCCATCGGTTAATCGGTAAGCAAGAAAGAAAAGATGGCAGAACGAAAGGTGCTGAATAAATACTATCCACCGGATTTCAATCCGGCTAAAATTTCAAGAAGGCGCATGCCAAAAAACCAACAGATTAAAGTTCGTATGATGCTTCCAATGAGCATTCGGTGTAGCACATGTGGGAACTATATCTACAAGGGTACAAAGTTTAACTCCCGCAAAGAAGACGTTATCGGTGAGGTATGTACAGACATATCTTGGAATTCAAATATTTAGATTCTATTTCAAGTGCACCAAGTGTTTGGCCGAGATTACTATGAAGACCGACCCTCAAAATTCCGATTATACTGTTGAGTTTGGAGCCGCAAGAAATTTTGAGCCTTGGCGTGCAGAAGATCAGGTGAGCGTATATACAAAATACTAATATAGTTTGTTTTTATCTACTGTTGTTGCGACTTTCGTCCAAAGGTTTGTTTTTTCACATTTGGATCCAAAAGGTTTGAAGCCTTGCCATTTTCATCTGGCTCGTTAACTCCATCAATTTTCCCTGTTAAGTCAGGGCTATTTCCGTCTTTAAGTTAACAAAAAAAGATCAAAATACCCCTGGATTAACTGAGAAAAATGGATGGAGTTAACGAGCCGGATGAAAATGGCAAGATTTCAAACCTTTTGGATCTAGATGCAAAAAAACAAATCTTTGGACGAAAGTCGCAAACCTGGCCAAAACTCAGGGAAGAAAATGGCATTTTACTCTTTATAAAATTTTTATCTCAAAGGGGTCAATTAGTACATCGTTGCTAAGAAAGAAATGGGTCAAATTAGTCGAAAAGCGCCCGGAGTCTATTGTCAATGTGTGTGAAATTGTAAATCAATTTGTTTAGATAGTTGTTTTGTAATCATAATTAACGATATATTCATTTATAAAAAATGTTAATGTTTCAGGTGGGTGAAGAGGAGCAAAGGAAAAGAGATGCCGAAGAAATGGGAAATGCGATGAAATCGTTGGAGAATCGAACACTTTATTTAAAAAGAGAAATGGATATTCTTTCGGCACTCGATGAGATGAAGTCCATGAAGGTTTATTTCTAACCATACACATAAATATGTGTGTTAAATTTATTTATACGCGCGTGTGTGGATCTAAAAACGCCATTTGTATCTGTTTTGTAAGTGTGGATTCAATGCTTGAAGCCTTGCAGCGATCAGCTGTATGGCATTTGATTCGATTTAGTTATTAACATTAAAATTTATATATGATTATTAGAGTTATTGCTTATATTGTTTCTTCATCTTTTGCAGCAGGAAGAAAAGCTTGAAGAAGAAGATGAAGCGCTCATAAAATCTATTTTTCAAGTTAGTACGACTTTTAAGTTTTATAATCAGTTAATCACGCTATGTTTCTATCACCTTTTTGTTGAAATTCTTAAATTTTGAGTTTTGTTAGGGATCACGAGAGTTTGTGCGAAGAATTGATGACGACGACGACGATAATATCACTAAGGTATGATAAGGTCTTACGTATATCGTGTCTATCGTATGTTTGTTTTTTGTAAAGATTTTATCTTACAGTGTAATTGTAATGCAGAAGAGGAAGATTTCTGAAGATAAGCCGGACCGGTTACTTAACCAAAGCCAGCATTGTCGACAAACCGAATAAGAAAGGTAAATTAAATTCTACGGTTTTTTCTTTTTGTGTGTGTGTAGAACTGGTTTAACTAATATTTATAATACTATTATTATTACTGCAGAAGAAGCGAGTGTTCATCAAGTGGGCGGATCGTTCTGAAGTCTTGGACAGTGAAGTTTAGCGTCGTGAAGAAACCGTCAGAGGCTAAAACACAAGATAAAGTTGAAGAAGAAAAGATTGGCCAATGTAATGGACTTGCTTCATTATGTCACAATGATTTCATCACTTGCAGCTGCTTGCTCATCAGATGGAGTCCCGGTTCTGTTCATAAAAGACAGATACTGTCATATCACGGTGTAGAAATAGATCTTAGCTTATGTGTACACTCGTATCCCTTTGCAACTTTTGTAGATAGCTTTGGATTAGAAATTTCTGTCTTTGGCTTATTGTTAAAAATTTATGTATGATTTTATGGATGTGGTTTTATTATTGTTAATATCCTATAGTTTTTAGGGGTCTCATATAAATATTTAATGTTGTTTTTATTTTACAAAATAAAAATAAATCAAAATGGTTAATTGCATAAAAGTTGACATAGAACCAAAATCAATGTGTGGTCAAATGTTATAAAATAGTCACTCTTAAAGTATAAATCCATGTGACTATATAATAGAAATGGTCACATTTATATTAAATTCATATGACTATATAATAGAAACGACAACACTTACAGTAAATTCATGTGGCCGTTAAATACCATTTAGCCACACTTAATGAACCATTTGCTTGATTATAATAATCTTTTTTGCCACAATTTTTTTAAATTGATGTGGTTAAAACAAACTTTTTAGTGACTATACAATATAAACAGACACACTAACAGTAAATTTATGTGACTATATAACAAAAATAACTACACTTATAGTAAATGCATATGACCATTAATACCATTTAGCCACACCTAATAGACCATTATTAATACCATTTAGCCACACCTAATAGACCATTTGCTTGATTACAACAACCTTTTTGACACAATTCTTTTAAATTAATGTGGCTAAATCAATTTTTTTAGTGACTATACAATAGAAACAAACACATTTACCGTAAATTCATGTGGCCAATGATACCATTTAGCCACAATTAATGGACCATTTGCTTAATTACAACAACCTTTTTGCCAAAGTTTTTTTTAATTAATGTGACTAAAACAAACTTTTTAGTGACTATATAATAGAAATGGCTATAGTTGTAGTAAATTCATGTGGCTATATAATAGAAACAGCCACACTTACAGTAAATTCGTGTGGCCGTTAATACCATTTAGCCACACTTAATAGACCATTTGCGTTATAACAAACTTTTTGTCACATTTTTTTTTAAATTGATGTGGCCAAAACAAACTTTTCAGTGACTATATAATAGAAATGATCACACTTATAGTAAATTCATGTGGCCGTTACAACCCTTTAGCCACAATTATTGGACAAAATTGAACAAAATGCTTGATCCTAGCAAGACCCTTTAGCCACATGTTTATGAGCTACGACCACACATATGTGAATGTGGCTGCATGATACCTATGATGACTCGACCTTTAGTCACACTTGAGTTGGAAAAAAAATATGTGGCCATAGGCGTATGGTCACAGTTTTTTAGTGTGGCTGTATCTAGTTTTTGACGTTGTGATGATAGACATTGACGCTAGGGCACCAACTTACTTCAGTCAGTAGTCGATATGGTAACGGGTCTAGTGGTTCACATGGGGTAGCCCCCACTGGTTGTGGTTTGGGAAACAAGGAACTGGTTAACACATGGTTTACGAAATAACTTATGTTTTTGGAACAATTTTAAAATGGACAACCAACTGTGAACTCGCTCAACTTTGTTGTTGATTCGTTGTTACATGCCTTGCAGGCCTTTAGGTGCATATTGATGGAACTTGTTGTCTGGGAGACTGGAGTGGTAACGGGTCTAGTGGTTCACATGGGGTAGCCCACTGGTTGTGGTTTGGGAAACAAGGAACTGGTTAACACATGGTTTACGAAATAACTTATGTTTTTGGAACAATTTTAAAATGGACAACCAACTGTGAACTCGCTCAACTTTGTTGTTGATTCGTTGTTACATGCCTTGCAGGCCTTTAGGTGCATATTGATGGAACTTGCTGTCTGGGAGACTGGAGTGGTCATGGGTCAAGTTACATGGAATCGCAACACAAGACTAATGGTTTTTACTTGTGGTTATAAACACTTAACGAATGAATTACACTTCCGCTGTATACTGTGAATTATTTGTAACGTTGTATTACTTAATGTTAATAAATGAAAAGTTTTATTTAAATATACCTATGATTTCAATGTGATTGGTTGCTAGATCCTGGTACGTCACACGCCTCGCGGGGGTTTCCGCATGTGGTATTTTGGGGGTGTGACAACATACCCGGTCACATTGCAAGAAGTTGCACACATCGTCCCTATGTGCCATGCTATACATATCATCAGAGGGTTACACCAAGGGATAGATCTTATTCTAAGCCAATGAAGGTTTAAAAGCGTAAGGCAATGATGAATAAGCATCCCCAGGTTAAACCATCTGATGGGGATTGGAATGCTGCAAAAACAAAGAGGAAACAAGCTTTGAAACCAAAACAAGTTTTGAGAAACAAAAAGGTTGAAAAGCAATCTGTTTTGCCCAAGGTATCTAAGAAATTAGAAAAGCCTAAACACGTTTGGAGGGCAAAACACTAAGCAGCGACATCACCAATCCTTGAATCAAAAGGGAACATGTGCTTTCGAGAAGTGTCGTACGTTGATGCTTTAGGAATACCCAGTACCACGATGGCCTGGGTACCAATGTCTTACTAATCTCCTTACTTTTCAGGGACAACCAAGGAGGAGCTATTGACAATCCTTGGATGTTGATAGCGGTTGTTCCAGAGACATAATGGGTAGCATTTCACTGTTGCAAAATGTATATTTCTTTACAGTTGATATGTTTCGTTTGAAGGAGATAAGAAAAGTAAGACTAGATCAGCGAAATGGTACAAGTTTGAATTTCGTATTCTAATTTCAATATTGATTAATCTTAAATCTTATGATGGAACGGTTAGGCAAAAACAACAAAAATATTTTCATTTTCTTTCGTTTTATTTGTACATACGTTTTCATTATTAGGTAAATTTGCGCATAAAATTTATGCACAAATTTAGGGGGATATCCAGAGATATCTGTAAATAGAGAAAATGAGAAAAATACAAAAACACTCGAAAAACTAAAAAACTAAAAAATATTTTGTTGCATATATGGGAAATGAAATAATTTCACTATGTGGATTAAGGCTGACTCATGTAAGACCAATATTGAAATGGTCTGACCCTAGAGCGATATGTTGGTAGGCTTTATCCTGATAGCTAGATTCGTTGACTGGTTTTGTGCAGAACACTAACATTATTCTATGACCTCAGGAAAGAATGTCACTTGGAATTAGGACATGGCTATTTGAATGCGTGTGTGACGTCCCGACACACACAATTTTGTTCTAGTTCTGAAATCTTTTCTGACCAACTCGTGTATCTCCTTTGTTTTGCATGAGCAAAGACCTGGAGGTGCTAGGCAACGTCGGCTTCTGTTTTGCATGAGCAAAGACCTAGTTGTACGTTGTCGCTCTGTGGATAAAATACACCCGAAAGAGGCCCTCTAGTGCCCAAAAGAAACCCGAAAAACCTATATCAAACTGAGAAAACTCATTTGATCTGTATATTATATCCATCTCTGCAAATGATCTATTATGTTCTCTTCTCAATCCAGTCCCAGTCAAGGTTTCAGAATCCTAGAACGGGCTTGTGAAATATGTGGTAGGGAAACTGTATGTGTGATAGCGTGTTCTGATTAAAATTCCAGGATTTGATTGTGATTTAAATTGAGTGTTCATATAAATTAAATTGAAAAAAATGATAAATCAGTTGCAGACCGTCACTTGAAAAAGGCCTAGGGAGATAAGTTTAAGTGGACAAATATACTAGCAATCGCTCGGATCACCCAAAGTAAATTAGTGTTGATAAGTGTAGTCTGGCCCGAAACACTGTGATTTTATCCCATTGCAATTGTAATTGTATACTAGTTTCTTTGTTTATTTATGTTGTTTTGGTTTATATTGTTAGTTTTTATAAAATCAAAAATCCAAAAATAGAGTGTTTTTATTTGTTTTATAAATTTTTTAACCGTTGTTGAAGATTTGATTGATCAACATAAGTTGAAAGAAATTTGAATTGTGAAATCCGAGTATAAATACTTGGATGTACCGAGTGTTCATGTGGTATTTCCCCCTGTTGCTTAGAAATGTTTGCTTATGAATTTCTGAGCATGTACAGAATTTGATTTAAATCAAGAAACAGGGGTTGTTGAAGGTTGGAATGCTGCTGGTTGCTGACAAAGCATGAAGCATCATAATAGCAAGATGTACCTGAGTCAGAAGAACCAGATACGTGTCATCATCTGATGGTGATAGTACATTTGAAGAAGTACCTGTGAACCTGCTTGAAAGAGAAGACATTGACGAAGAAGAGAGTTGTTGAGAGTCCTCCGCTTGCATTCTTTTCTTCAAGATTTTCAAGCAAAGCTGATCGTGATTAAGAAGAACAAAGAGCCCAAGTTTCAAAATGAATACATGAAGTATCTTCTCACAGAAACATGATGAAGACTGCAATTTGATAAAGACAGCATAAACCTAGGGGGATATTGTAAGGCCATATAATATAGTAGGTTTACGCTTATCTTTATCAAACGCAACTATAGGCTATTGGGCTTAGCCTTCTAGTGGGTTAGATTGTATTTGAATAAGCCATGTGGGCTAATTTAAGCATATTGGGCTTGGGCTAGGCCATGTGGGCCGAATTCTATGAGAACCCTATATAATGATGTGTTTAGTTCATTATTAGGGTTAGACTTTTAGAGATTGCTGTACAGTTTTTTGTTCTTCTTAGCATTTTTTGAATTGTGTGTACCAGACGGTTCTTAGAAACCGTGTGCACTTTGATTATTCAATCAATTTCGTTCTTGTTCATCCCACTTTCATTAGTATTCCGCACTTTTGATTGTGATTTTGATATCCGATTGATAGTTTTGGGACTTACAAAGAATTTCCATCCAACGTCTCTGTCTCATATTTAATTCCTTTTGCCCAAAAATATATCTTAAACTCTTATGATCTGTAAATATAATGAACTTATTACCATAAAGATAGTGTCTCCAAATCTTAAAGGAAAAAATTATGGCTCCTAATTCTAGATCATGGCTTGTATAATTTTCTTCATGTTTCTTAAGCTATCTAGAGGCATAAGCTATAACATTTTGGCGTTGCATCAGCACACATCCGTATCCTAATTTAGACGCGTCACAAAAGACTACATGGTCTTCAGTTCCTTCAGGAAACGTGAATATGGGTGCGTTGGTTAACCTTTGTTTCAAAATCCTAAATGCTTCCTCTTGTTTTGGTCCCCATTCAAACTTAGCCGATTTGCAAGTTAGTTTGGTTAATGGAATGGCTATTCTAGAGAAATCTTGAATAAAACGTCTATAATATCCTGCCAGTCCAAGAAAACTTCTTACTTCCGTTGGTGACTCAAGGACTTTCCATTTGGTAATCGCCTCGATCTTTGTGGGATCCACATGAATTCCTTCATGATTAACCAGATGTCCAAGGAATTGCACTTCTTGCAACCAGAATTCGCATTTTGACAATTTAGCATAAACCTTTTCTTTTCTCCATAATGTAAGAAGTATATGCAAATGCTCCGCATGATCCTCCTTATTCTTAGAGTAAATTAGAATATCATCTATAAAGACAATAATGAATTTATCTAGGTATGGTTTATATATCCTGTTCATCATGTCCATAAATGCGGCTGGGTCATTGGTTAAACTAAATGGCATGACTGTAAATTCACAATGATCGTACCTTGTTCTGAAAGCATTTTTAGGAATGTCCTCTTCCTGTACTTTCAATTGATGATATCCTGAGCATAAATCGATCTTAGAAAAGAATCGAGCTCCTTGAAGTTGATCGAACAGGTCATCGATTCTCGGTAGTGGGTACCGATTTTTAATCGTAACCTTATTTAGTTCTCGGTAATCTATGCACATACGCATCGATCTGTCCTTCTTCTTGACAAATAACACCGGTGCTCCCATGGCGATGAACTAGGCTGTATAAAACCTTTCTCTAGTAATTCGTCAAGCTGTTTCTTCAATTCCTGCATCTCTGTTGGTGCTAGTCGGTAAGGTGCTTTGGCAATCGGTGTCGTTCCTGGTATTAGGTGAATTCTAAATTCAACCTTTCGATTTAGCGGTAGTCCAGGTAACTCTTCTGGAAAAACATCTGAGAATTTAGATACTACGGGAATATCTTTTAAATCTATTCCTTTAGTGTTAATGATTACTGAAATCATATACACCAGTCCTCCCTTCCTTGCATAACTTGCAGCTTTCATCACAGAGATGAATTTTGTTGACCTGGTTGGCTTGTCTCGTTTAATTGTGATCTTTTCACCATTTGGTGTACTTACTTGCATGGATTTTTGATCACATAATGGCATGATTGGCTACCAACCAATCCATTCCTAATACAACATCGAATCCGACTAGATTCATTGGAAAAAGGTTAGCAGTAAAGTTATGGTTTAAAATTTCTATGCTTACTTCCTGCAGGATTGCGCTTATCTTGATAGAATCTCCATTTGCCGTCTCCACCAGACAGTCTTGTTGAAGTATAGTTAATGGTTGATTGAGAATTTTGCAGAAAGTAGTATTGATAAAACTTTGGTTTGCACCAGAGTCAAATAATACTTTAGCATAAACATCACTAACTAAAAACGTACCGGCAATCACATCCGAAATCATCTTGGCTTCTTCAGCTATCAGAACGAATGCTCTGGCATTCTTCTTGGGTCCTTCGGTTTCCTTAGCTTTGTTGGTTGCTGCTAGAGCTAGTTTCGGACAGTTCGGTTTAATATGACCAGCTTCTCCACAATTGTATCATATTCTATTGTTAGCTTTCTTCCTACAGTCTTCTTCCTTATGTCTAGATATTTTGCAGAAGTTGCAGTATATCGAGCATCTCCCTGAGTGCTTTCTTTTGCAATACTTGCAGTTGGGTGAAGAGGAAGAACCTGGTTCTTTTCCACGTTAGGAGTTACCATAACGTAATTCTTGGGTAATCTTTTGAGCTAGGTTTTTTTTTCTGGTTTTCCTCTTGTGTACGTACCAATTCATCGGTCAAAGTGTTAGCCAGTTCTACTGCTTATTCTATGGTTTGTGGTCTAGCTTCCTTGACTACATGTCTGATTTCGCTGATTAATCCCTTGATGTAACGAGAGATTAATACTGGTTCCGGTGAGGCTAATGTTGGTACTATCCTAGCATATTCAAAGAATATGGTAGTGTATTTCCTGTAATCTACCCCACTCATTCTATGATTTAAGAACTTATTGGCAATCTGTTCCTTTTCATGAGTAGGACAGAACTTGTTTCAACTATCTCCTTAAAGTTGTTCCATTCCATGTTATAAACTCTGTCACTTCCTCTAGACTGTAGAATGGTATTCCACCACTCTAATGCTGCATTCTTAAAAAGATTAGAAGCAAATATGATCTTATCTTCATCTGCACATTTACTTATTTTTAAGACTGCTTCTGTCTTTTCTATCCAGCGCAAGGCTGAAATGGCTCCTTCATTGCCTGAAAATTCTATCGGTTTACAGGCTAAGAATTCTTTATAAGAACAACCACATGAGATGGTTCTTCTTCTTTTTAGGATTGGAGCTTGGATAAGTGGTCCGTGATTTCCGTTCACACTGTGACTTGGTTCGGTGGGTGCACGTTTACTTTCGATTACAGAATTATTTTCTGCCTTTTTAATAGTGTTGATAATATATTGCATAGCATCTATGATTCCTTTGGCTACTATGTGTTTGATAGCACTTTTATACACTTGGTTCCCGTTATTATTGTTATTCTAGATTTCCTGATTTACTTCGTTTTACATCTGAATTGTAAACATTTATCAGGTATTAATATCACAGAATAAAATTGAATACGAATAAACACTCAAGCAGATTGAACCAAAAACGTCGATCATTGCGACTTACTCTTTTTGTATTCTATATATGCATCTATTACAGATTACAACTGGAATTTAAACACTAGTAACTATGCATCGATATATATACAGATGATACATATTAGTTTATATCTATATTAGTTGATTTTTTTTCAACGTATCAAAATACATACATATATGTATATATATATTAGGTGTTGGCTTTCCTAGAACTGCATTTCATGCTCTTCATATTTCCAGACGAGTTTTTCTCCTATTTGGCGAATCCGATTTCCCACCTCAACCAACTCTTCACCATACTGGCGAAGTTCTTCCACATTCTCTTGATTCATGGGCGGTAGTGGGGCTGGCACTGGTTCAGGGTAACGTGGTATTGGTTCTTCGTAGGGATATGGGTTATTCAATATTTCCATAATTTACCGGTTGTCGTCGCACCACGGATCATAGTCTAAAGGGTTTAGTGCGGGAATTCTAGGTATCTCATTTGGATCAAATCCTGGGATTGGGAGCTGGTTCACCTGGTTCTGTTCTAGTTCCATGGGTTGGTCAGGAAATAATGGTAGAAGTTATGGGTCTGCTAGTTGGTTGAGATTAATTCCTCCTTCTACATTTCCAAACTCTACATTTCTAAACATGTGAAAGTCAGCTAGTTGCCTATCCAATTCTTTCTCCCATAAGGGTCTAGCTTCCTGGTTTTGGATATTTCTCTCTCTATTCGCTATCCTTCGTTGTTGGAGTTTTCTCATTCTTTTCCTCCTTTCATAAGTTGCCTTACTAAACCACCCTCGTTTCTTATGGGGAAAAGGTTCTTCGGATTTGGCTTTGAAAACAAAGACATCCTCAGAATCAGCGGTGTTTCCTGGGGTTGGCTGGGATGTTCCTTCATTCTTTGGAGAATGAGGTAGGTGTCAGTAAGCGTCAGATGTACCCTGATCACTCATACTGTAAACTAGAAAATTGTCAAAATAACAATAAAATAATATATATATATATATACACACACAGAATAACACATATGTTATTTCCTAACACAATTGGATAAAATTTAGGTATTAAGAGAACACCTAAATGGCTTAAACCAGTGGCTCTGATACCACCTTTTGTCGCAACCCCCGACCCCTACCCCCGGAGCGGGAGCCGCGAACAACAGCTGGTGGTATCGGTGTTTATTAACTTGGTAGTGGAAATGAGAACATCAGGATCGTAGTTAGGAAATAAATTTCAAAGTTTTAAAACACCAAATTTTTATAATAAACAAATGGGATAAAATCCATATTTCATTCATAATACATTTGTAGGGATAAACCATAGTTGCTGAAAACATAAACATCTTTTATTTATGTAACTTTTATAGCCACTTTCTTTAAGCCTTCGGTGCTCAATAGCTGGCTTCTAATAGCTTCACATTAAGTTACCTGAAACGCGTTAAAAAAAGATTTTATCAGCAAGAAATACTGGCGAGTGTATCCCAGTTTAATCAAAATAAGCTTTTATATCTTTACAGTATTGAGAGCGATTACAATATTTATATCTACCCAATTACTCATTCAGTATTTGTCATGTTAGCAGTTCCATGACTGTGGTCATATTACTATTGGCTAACTCTTTGTCTAATAGTAACGCTTGACTAGTAGTGTATACAAAACCCCACATACCGGCAGCAATTGTAGAATACAAAGACTCAATCACTATAAGTATAAATGAAAATATTTGAGATTTTGTAACACAACTTGGTAGAAAAAGAGAATGACTCACATTGTAGACTTATGTATTTCTACAGCTTCCTGTTGATTTTCCTGATTATTGTCTATTAAAAACATACAATGCACATGTGTTAGTAAGATAACCCAAATCACATTAGCCATACAACACGAGACAGAACCCAAACGAACTGAGTTAGGCAAAGCCTCGACATGCGTTACGGGGCCCTAGATCAATCGGGTAGGGTAACAAATTAGTGATCAGGGTTAAAATACTTACAACGAGGCAGAGCTTCATGTTTTAGGGGTATAATACCGAGCTATTTTTTGCTATAATATAGACTGAGAGAGAAAGAAATTTGGACGATTTGTGAATGCTGCTGAAGAGCTTCATTTATAGGTGAATTCGTGCCTCTCTTGCGCCCCGCGACCCCGTGCCCCCGATCCTCTCGCGCCCAGCGAGACATACCTAGCTACGACTAGGTTTGACCGATCATCACCGTAGGTTTGACACGAAAGGGACACGTGTCATCCTAGGTGTTCGACAAGGAAGGGCTTCTCGCGCCCCGCGAGACCCCCAGGTCTCCCTGTCGCGGCCCGCGAGCGGGTGAAAAACCTTATTTTATTTTATTTTTAATGAAATTAGGGTTAATCGGGTCCGGTTACGTGTATACGAGGTATAATTAGGGCGTATTTTGAGGGTTGTTATAGCTTTGGTTTCAATCAGCGCATTTAGAACCTTGAACTCATTCCCGGTGTATTTAATTAAATTGACCAGCGAAGATATCTGTAACCGGTATTTTTGACCCTCTTGTCTGGAGTAATTACTTTGTAATGCCGGCGTATTTAACCTATCAACAAAATCCTTTGGGTCTTATCAGCGCATATAACAGCGGATTTAATCCTTTATTTTTATTTCAAATTTAGGTTATATATATATATACTTTTTATTTTCTATTTTTATTTTTAAAATGTAAATACTTTTATTTTTATAATTTTGTTTATATATTTTATAATTATGTAAATGTCTTGTAAATATTATAACCAACTAACAGTTACTTTTCGGAACTCGGAATCTCACTTGACTCGTTTGCGTATTTTTCATAATGGTGAAGGATATCGTATGGGATAAGACAAGGAAACACAATCAACCAACCACTTTACAGCCGGTACCTAAAGACTTTGAAGATGTGGCGGATTGGGTGAACACAAGAAAAATTAGTTGTGCTGTTCAAGCAGATCCAAAAATATACTGCATTCAAATTGAAGAATTCTGGAGAACTGCAAAAGTGAAGACCGTAAACAATGTCAAGATGATCCCGACAATTGTTTGCAATAAGGAGGTCATTGTCATAGAAGACAGTATAGAGAGAGTTTTAAGTCTCGGAGATAGTCACAAGGATGCATTACATTTATCAAAGGAAGAAATTCTAGATGGTTTCAAAGGAATGAAGTATGTTGGAGACTTTCACCAGAAGAATGAAATCAAAAGGAATGGTCTCATAAAAGATTGGCGGTTCATACTACACGTCTTCGCAATGAGCAAAGCCCACAGAAAAGGAGTTTATCATGGGTTAAACCTTTAATGATCCGCTGCTATGATCAATGTGTGCACCAAACAACCATTTAACATTTCTTGCTTGATATTTTATTGCATGGTCGATAACCTAAATAGGATAACGTGGGCCATGTATCCTCAATTCATGCAGCTCCTCATTGATGATCAATATCCCGAACTCCCACACGATGGAAACACGTATAAATTTCAGTTGCCGACTGGACGACAAATTACGGAACTGAAGACAAATGAATGGGTGATGCTTCATCACTGGATGTACAGAGATGAAAGACTTCCATTGGTAAAAGCTACGTATGAAAAGTATCAGGATTCAGTTAAAGAATAGAGAAAGAAACAGAAACATGTTGAGGAGGAAGCAGAAGAAGAAGAAGAAGAAGAAGAAGAACTTGTTCGAAAGAGGAAAGGGAAACAGCCTGCGGAAGAGGGGGGATCTTCTAAGAAAAAGAAAGATACCCCGAATCCAGAACGATTGATGGGTGATAGTATACGTGCGGGTGAAACAAGAGAGCACGGAGAGCATTTTGAAAATCTACGAGTTATTAACGAAGCCAAAGAAGCGGAAAAGAAAGAAAAGAGAAGAGAAGGAAAAGGCGTGAAATGACGGAGTCCGAAACTCAAGTAACTGTGACGGCCGAATAAGAGCAGTTGGATGCTTTCGTTAATGAAATACTTGTAGATTCGAATGAAACAGTACCAAGAAAATCACCTCCACAGAAAAAGAAGAAAATAGGGGAGGATCTTCAAAAGATGTTCCGATAAAGCCAACTCCGGTCACTCGACCACAAACACAACAAACTCCACGCAGACCTCGTCCTTTCCAAGAGCTTTATGAAAAGTTATCAAAAGAAACTGGAACAGGTCATGCGAGAGAATTCTGTATTTTGAAGCATCAGGTCAATGATACAAATGTGCTAAGAGAAAAGCTTAAGGAACAGAGAAAGAAAAACAAGGAGCTCCATGCCTACGTGTCGGAACAAACTAGATTTATAAGATTTCAACAAGACAGAATGGAGAAGATGTATAGAATGATCAGAGAATTATGTGCTAAAGTAGGGTACAGCCAATGTTCTCATCCACAGATATCTTCGATTACGAAATATTTAAAGTAGAGAAAGTAAAGTGCAAAGCCGAAGAAGCCGAGAGAAAGAAACAAAGGTTAGAATCGGCAGTAAATGTTAATGAAGATGATGAAAGTGAAGAAAAAGAGGTGGATCGGGATGAAATGCGTGCGAGATTCCTTGAGTGGGGATTGGAGGATGAGATTCTGTATAAAACAGAAGATGGTGATGAAGTGACCCCACATCATTGAGTGGTTCAAGAAGGAAAGAGAAAAACTTCCGGATTTCTATCCGGTAGTTACGGTTGAAAAGACAGAAGCTACCGACAAAATTATTAGCTGGAAGTATTGCAATTTGAAAGGGATGTTTATAGTAAAGAGACGTGGTGAGGTCATACAACACTTCAAGATTGGATTAGACATGCAAAGGTTGCCTCGGTGGGACATCCGCGAGCTTGGAAATTTAGGTATGATCAATCCGACCTATAGCAGCATTGGGGCTGATTTCGAAAGATTAATATTACGAGAATGCAATTGCGGATTCACTATCTTCAAACCTAAACGTCCATACAGAAGGGTTTCGAAGACCACCAAAGATCCGATTACCGGTAAAGGCAAGGTCACATGGGTCATCGATCCTTCAAAAGTTGTGACGAGGATCAAGATCCCTCTGGAGCATCCAGTCACACTCAGCAACTTCAAGAAGTGGTTTTACAATGGAAAAACATGTGAAGTTGTGATCAGATCAACCTCCAATGAAGATATCCGTATTCTAGATCCAATGGATGTCTTCATGTTCTGCCTGTCTGCTCTGAATATCTTATACGGCCACACAATACATGTCTGTGCTGGAACGAATACAAAGAAGAAGGCATGTTGTTTCAAAGGGCGGTAGAATGGGCAAGGGAATGGCATATAGAAATGATGGATATCGTGAACAGAATAGAAAAGAAAAAAGAGTGAGTCGAAGCAAAGAAAAGGAAAAGCAAAGAGAAGAAGAAACAAAAGTCTCCAACTAAGTAGAAAGATCCATCACCAGAGCCCGTTGGAACAAATTCTCAACCTCCGACCTCATCCACATATAAGGTCACTATGGAGGATCCACCAGTCACTAGTGAAGCTATTATCAACCAACCACCACCTGAACCGACTGCAGATCAAGCTGCCACAAATCTAGAAACCCAAGCTCAAGATTGAAGAACGATCAAGCACGCAACGGTCTAGGGGGATATCGTTAGAGCTTATGAGACCGTTGGTACTCGGTTTTAGTAGGTTTTGGATTGTTTTGTTATGTTTTATTGTGTTTTAAAGAAATATGTAAAAACAGAAGGTTTTGTTCTATCAATCTTATTATTGATTCTTTTTAGGACAACATGCATTACGTAAATAAGGGTGCGTCTATAACCTATAATAACTATATGTTTAGACTAAGTATACACGTCATGCATCTAATAGCACAATGGTGAAGCCAACTTTGATGATGTAACGTGTCTCCGACTATGCAACTTTCTCGAGTACATAGTGTGGCTAACTGACGTTTGATATTACTGTACGCTTGCATGATTAGAGGAAAATAACTTTGATGTGTTTCAGAAGTTTTAGCCATGCGCTATGGCCTCACGCCCCAGCCAGGTGGCATGCTGGCCGGCTTGAGGCGGCGCTATACACCGGCGGAGGGGGCGTGAACATCAGCGTTAGAGGCTGAGGCGTGGAGAGGAACATGACATGAAGGAGAAGGGTGTTGGTAGGCCCCATGCCAATCAACCAATCTGATGTTTTAATAAATACTTTTTTAGATTTTAATATTATTAGAGTAAACTACCAAAATGGTCCCTGAGGTTTGGTCACTTTTATCACTTTAGTCCAAAACTCAAACCTTTTGAATCTGGATGTGCCATTTTCATCCAAATAAAAATCTGATCAGATTTTTCAGTTAACATCCAGTTTTTTTGTCCTTTTCCTCCCATTTTAGTGAAGGCCAAAATGGTTTTTTAACGTTTTATTATAACAAATTAAAAAAATCTGATGATTTTGCCCTTCATTAAAAGGGAGGAAAATAATAAAAAAAGGTGGATGTTAACTGAAAAATCTTACTTGATTTTGCTTTTGGATGAAAATGGCAACAAAATTGAAACCACAAGGACCCAGATTCAAAAGTTTTGAGTTTTGGACTAAAGTGGCAAAAGTGACCAAACTCAGGGACCATTTTGGCAGTTTACTCGTATTATTATAATAAGGCGTGAAAACTTATGAAACCATATTAGATGTTAGTGAAAACAAGTGAAGGAAAGTGGGATAGTCAGGTGAGAGTTAGTTTGTGACGTGGAGTGAAAGGGCATGAAACTATAATGGATACCCTCAAGTAATGTAATTTGTTCGCCACTTGGGTTATACCCCAGTGGTAAGAAGCATAGCTTATTTGGAGAAGACCCAAGTTCAAATTTTGGGCAAGGTGTAATTTAGTAGTATAGGTGAGTATGTAAGTTAAGCCTTAAAAAATGTAATTTTTTCACAAAAAAATATTTTAGACTAAAATGCCAAAATCGTGCATGAGGTTTGGTCACTTCAGTCTAAAAATGAAACCTTTTGTAACTAGACCCCTGAGTAGGGCTGTAAACCAACCAAACGAACACGAACAAGGCCTTGTTCGCGTTCATTCATTAAGGAATAAACCTGGTCATGAACTGTTCACGAACACTTACAGAACAAGATTTCTTGTCGTGTTCGTTCATTAAGGAAATCAATGTGATTTTGAAATATTCACGAACATTACCGAACGTAAACGAACGCAAATGAGCATAAGAACACAAACAAATGTTTATGAACATACATGAATACAAACGAACACTCACGTACACAAACAAATACAAATGAACATATATTCATTTTAGAATAAAATATCCATTTCTCATCACAAAGACATAATGAAGAATCCACTAAAAAATAAACAAGTACTTAAAATAATTATCCGAACATAGAAAAAGGTCAAATAAACAATTCTTATCATATGTATCAAGTTTGTAATTCATCTTCTACTCTTTTAAATTCGCTCTTAACAAAAAACAGAAGCCATTTGCCCCGCGACGGACTAAGGGGGATATTTCGCGCCCAGCGAGCGACATATAGTATTGCTTTTATTTGATTTTTGTAAAAATTAAGGTATTTGGGGGCCGTTTTTCATATACGGGGTGTATTTTAGGACGTATAGAAGAGTTTTAAGTATCTTAGGAGAGTTGTTGTAGTTTAATCCATGAATTTTGTATTCTAAATTATCCTTAGTCGGTCAGACTAGTGGGAACAACTTTGAATTAAGACTATTCTGATTTTTAGACTCAAGGAGTTGTCTTCCAAATTCATAGGCCTCATTGTGAATGATGCTGGATGTAACTCGCATCAAATCATCTTCATGGATCTTAGTCATAAGTTGTTTTTGATTTAGGCATACTCATTTAGTATCCTCTGACCTAAGATACATACTAGAACTTTCGTTTACTAAGGACTATTCTTTGATTAGTGTCAACCGCTGTCGCGTAACTACCAATTATAAAGGCATTGGTTGGGAGTAGCTCTGAAGTTCAGTAGGAGTTATATGTAGTCAAGATGGGATTCTGTACTCTTACAATGTAACAGTTAGACATCGGGGCGCCCTCGTTGATTCAAACTGGTGAAGTGTAAGGCCTTACCCAAACTTACTGTGTGTTTGATTGGACCACTTTGATTCTTGAACGAGAACGATAATGATTGAACGTCATATGAGATTGAATCTGATCCATGTCTCATTGTTCAATTGGTGTCTTTTACAAAAAGGATAGATGACAACGATTTCCATAAGTCTACTGTCTTCAAGTAGCAAGCAGTTGCTGAGGGAAAGATACATTGGTTAGTGACTTTAAAATGTCATGACCTGTTGGGGGCAGCTATGTGTAGCTAGAGCACCGATGGCTGTCTGCGTTGAGATCTTATCAGAGACCGTCCAAGTGGGAGCTGTTGGATATTTATGTCCAGTTCGATAAGTCAACGCTACCGACTGGGTGTCTTGACCCGTAAGAGTTACACCGTGGGCAACGAACAAAAATCCACATAACCTGTTTAACTGGTAATTACGAACTTATTATGGGTATTAACTGAGAGACGGGTACATGGACCGGGTGAGACAAGAACACTCCTCTCGCCACTTGTCATGCATGCATCCGTGTTGCGCCACTTGTCACGCATGCAAAGAAGCCTGGCCACTTGCCGCGCATGCAAAGAAGCTTGGCCACTTGTCGCACATGCATTATGCATGTCCGCCACTTGGCAAACATGCATGGACCTCCATGTACTATTTAGTTGAGGTTTTGGATCTTGTTTTGGTTGTTGTTGCAAGAACTAAAAAACCACTCTCAAAAGAAACACCCATAACCGACCGCCAGCCATTGCCACGCCGCCGCTCGCCGCTGGTCACCTCCGCCGCTACACGGGTTCTTACTTGTGTTTCTTTACTTCGTATCACTAGCACTTGTTCGTTGAAACTTGGTGTCTTAACCGGTTATTTACTCGAAGGTATATCTAAACCCCCTATGGTTGGTGTTTTATTTCGTGTTTGCATGTGGGTGACCTTGTTCCATTGCGGATACTCCTTGATATGAAAGTGTTCATATTATTATTATATCGTTACTTACGCTTCTGTTGTTTAAAAATGTATATATATATATATATATATTACTAGTTAAAGTTTATTTAACTAACATATATATGTGTACACCTTTTTGCTTGACTAATCTTTGTAAGAAATAAATAAATACATATATGTATATATATATTGTAACACCTCGTAAAATCGTGTCCAATGATGTGTTGACACGTGTAACGATCCCTAATAAAGTCAAACGTTGACTATGAATTACTAATTTCGTCAAAAATGAAAACTATGAATATTGAAGGACTGAAAGTGTCAACATGCCTAAACTAGGCCTCTGAGTGATCTTATACGGTGTCCGTATTCTCAAACGAGCCACTAGTTGGACGAGAGGAGCCGTTTGCGTAATTATTTAAAAGTTTACGCGACGAAGGGTTAAAAGTGTCAACATGTTAATTCTTACCTCTAAGTGACCTTTTAACAAACTGAGAGCTTCATAATGTTTGATTATATTCTCGGGAACGCCTATTATTGGCCATTCAAGGCTTTTATGCCAATAAGTGAAGTTGCGCGCAAGTTTGTAAGTTAGAGGGGTTAAAAGCGTCAACATGTTTAATTATACCTCTGAATGACCTTTTAACAAACCTGAAGCATTATGATGTGCAATCATACTCTTGAGAATGCTTAGCATGAGCTACATAGGGCTTTGATGCTATTAAATGACGATACGCGCAAGTTTACGCGTTAAAGGGACCAAAAGCGTCAACGTCAGAAAATACACCTTTGAGTGATCTTTTATGTGAACTGGAGCGTTGTAATAAATGAGCATACGCTTGGGAATGCCTAGAATGGGCCTAGGAAGATTTTGATATCGATAAATGTTATTACGCGTCACTTTACGCGTTAAAAGGACTAAACGCGTCAACGGGTGAAACTACGCGTTTGAAGGGTCTTTTGAAGAATCGGGAACTCCGAAATGCTCGGCCACACTCCCGAGTGTGCCTAAATTGGTCGCAAAAAGTTTTCGTGCCTCACTATGATGTTATTGAAGGAATTAGAAACTTCGTGCCAAAAGTGCCAAGTATGAAAAATTAAAAAGATAATTAATATGTGAAGGGGGTTGTTCTTGACAAACCTTCAAAAGTCATCATTGAACTTGGAAATACCTGGTGTATAAATTTTAGGAACAGATGCGTCGTTTACGACAATTCAATAGTACATAAACGACAAGGACTAAAATTGTCAAAATAGTAAAAACTGAGACAGGGACTATTTCTGTCAATCTGCTGATTGTTGTTTGGGCTAAACCTTGTCTTGAGTCACGACCCAGGCCCGACTCCTTGATCACGGGCTGCCAAAACAGTTAAATATCAGCTGTTGACCTGTTATGTGTGCAAAACGAAAGAACAGGGACCAAAATCGACTTTTGCCAAACTTGTTGTCTGGGCCTGACCTCCAGACGGGCCGCGTGGCCTGTATCTGTACATATATATATTTTTTTATTGTTTCTTGCTTGTTCATCACTCAAATCCATTCTAAACCAATTATGTTCGAATCCTTGGGCTCCAAACCAAGTAGGACAGCTGTGGTAACACTTGTATTGATCCTAACATATCTCTAAAACACTTGTCTTGATCCAAATCACTCCCAAAACCTGTATAAAGGATGAAAGTTCATCCATTTCAATATTTTCATTCTATCATCCTATCACTCAAACCTGGAGCTTCCTAATCTGAAGTGGAACTTTTTCTTAGTAGAAAAGATAGCTAGGACCCTTTGTAAGTGTCTTAGCCCTCTCGTTAGTTCAGTTTTACAATTTAAAAACCGAAAAGTCAAGTTATCGTAAATTAACTTTGACTTTCGGTTTAAACTCAAATGGTCCAGCCACGGTTCAAGATGAATGTGGTTATATGACCATAGTTAGGTAGGTGATTAACCCTTGAAAGGGCACCTCCTAATTCATTCGTTTGCTTAGTTAATTGTCGGGTCAAACCATTTAATTAAAAAGTCAAACTTGGTAGAATTCTAAATAATAATTAAAAGCAATGATGCAGAGGTTGTAAATTATATTTTAACACTCTAATAACTTGGTAATTATTATTAGAACATGTCTAAGCATGTTCAACCCGACAATTATGAGTTTAGGGTCGGTTCGCAACTGAAAGTCGCAAAAGCTTGACTTTTGCTTTGACTTTCAGTTCTGACCCAATCTAGCTTAAATCCTTGATGTTTTAAGCTTCCATTAGGACCATATTATGTTGTAGTATAATCCCCTAAGGTTATATTACCTGGTCCTTAGTAGTTTGAATTATATGCTAATCTCCGTTATTATGCTTATAAATGCCCATTTCGCCCTTTTGACATATAAATAAGAATTTTGAAAATGTGAGAGGACAAAAACCTTTATTACTGATATATAAGTATGTCCCGAAAACATCAGTTCTTGGTCTCAAACAAGAGTTACGCTCGATATCGTAAATAGAAGCTTTTTATTAATTAAATTGCGATATCTTGCATAAGGCGTGTTTAAACTCGGATTTTGACCCGAAACTCATTACCTACAGTTAAGATATCATTCTTATGGATTTTTGGAATGTTTGATCAGATTATAAACTGATCGTATCATAGAGTTCTTGTGTAATTCGGTAAATGACGATAATACCCTTTTCATGCATAAAATGAGATTTACAAATGATTTGAATGCCAAACCTTTTCCTACTGATTTTATACATTAAATAAATTATTTTGAACATTCAAAACTGATCAAAATCTCAGATTTCCATAAAACACCTTAATTATCGTCAGTTAGCGATTTTTACGCTATTTAAGAGCATAGTATGGTTCTAAACCATAATTAACACCTAAGACTTGTTACCTACTGAATTTTTAAACAAATTTTAATATCATTACAGTAGGTATAAGTCATGAACTCAAACTTCCAAAAATGACCTTAAAAGCATATGTGAAATGACCAAAATACCCTTCGAGGAATAGTTTGGCCATAAATGGTAACCCTCACATATGTATGATATCTTACTGATGTAATGTAATAAAATAAATATTTTTACTGATTACCAAAGAACAGAACCTCAGTTTGCTTTAAAACCTCTTTTATAAAGGGTAAAATGACCAAAATGCCCATACGGGACTTAATTTGGTTTTAAATACTTTTTGGGCATATATGTTAACATCCTACTGATGTATTAACATATTCTAAGCATAATAACATATGGGATTTGAATATGGTTCTTTTGGTTACCCATTACGTATTTACGCGTTTGGATCGGTTTATGTAACTAGTTTACGTAAGTTTGCCGAAAAGGGTTTAACCTTATCATTTTTATCTCAAAATCCAGAATACACTTAGTTTACCCATATTATACAAGTCTTCGTACTTGTTGGGTCTAAAGTACATTCTATTCCGGTCATCGCTTAATCTAGCGTATCGTGCCGTTTTAGATACCTTAAGCTAGTCGGCTAAGTCCACAACTTAAATAAGACCATTAGCATTCTGAATTGGTTATATATTACCATCACTCCAGACTAGAGCCACCCGGTAAAAGCTACCTGCATTTAGATAGATTGGATACGACTGAGTTATTTTGTTGTGAATCAAGTATTAGCTCAGGTAAATACTTTTAACTTATTTTCCCTTATACGGGCTTGGGATACGGTAGATTAATACCGCTTGGTCGGGTGTGGATCAATAAAATGCCGGATTGTGGTTAGTAAATCCACAAAACCCGTTTTGATATTGTTCTGTTGATAACTTAAACATTGGGGGTTAACGACCATGTCCTGGATATATCCTCGGCTCATTTCATTGGTAAATGACCACGACCGATGCGCAAGGTGTAGGCATACACCAAAAAGATGCCAATATTAAATTATTAAATTACCCACAAGTTGGGGATAACTCCTTTATGGGTTTTATAAGTGGTGTGTCGTTTAATCATGTCTCAGTCTCTGTACTGGGCCCCAGATGTAGGGTAAACATGTAATTCAGTATACAAGATTTTATTAAAGATTGTCCCAAGTTATAAAAGGTTTTGTGCCTTGTGCGCCTAAATCAATTTTTATAAACTCTTTTCAAATGAGTCGGTTAATTGTATTTACCAGTGAAAACTGACGTATTTTCAAAAGACTAAGTGGCAGGTACTACTCGTAATAGGCTGGGAGTTGCTCGGTGTCGAAAAAGAGGATCTTGCAAATCCTTAAAGATGCCATAAAGTCTGCTAAACTTCATTTTATACATTCTGTAAAGATCCACCTGTGGATTTAATATTACAGGCTCGTCTATGATAAATACTTTGATATTTTCAGACATTTGGGTTCCAAGACTTCCGCTGTGCTATTATGTGTATGTTTGACCATGATGATATCAACTACGTCACAATACTCCCCACCGGGCCCACCGGTAATATGTGGAAATATCTGGGTGTGACATATATATATATGAACCGGGTTCAAAAAAAATAGTATACCTCAGATTCCCTTCAACTAGACCCCTGAGTAGGGTTGTAAACGAACCAAACGAACACGAACAAGGCCTTGTTCGTGTTCATTCATCAAGGAATGAACCTGGTCATGAACTGTTCACGAAATCTTACAGAAAAAGATTTCTTGCCGTGTTCGTTCATTAAGGAAATGAATGTGTTTTTGAAAAATTCACGAACATTACTGAACGTAAACGAACGCAATTGAACATAAGAACACAAACGAATGTTTATGAACATACATGAATACAAACGAACATTCATGCACACAAACAAATACAAATGAACATATATTCATTTTAGAATAAAATATGCATTTCTCATCACAAAGACATAATGAAGAATCCACTAAAAATAAATAAGTACTTAACATAATTATTCGAACCCAGAAAAAGGTCAAATAAACAATTCTTATCATATCTACCAAGTTTGTAATTCATCTTCTACTTTTTTAAATTCGCTTCTAACATAAAACATAAGCCATTTGCCCCCTCCTCCTTATCAAAACAATGTATCGTTACCAAACCTTAAAATTACCCACCAAATAGTAAGTATAATGCCATGAACCAAAAGTTTCTTTACTCAAACCACTCGGAATAAATATTAGCCAGTTATCCTTATAATCTTTTTCTTAGGTGCTCAACACATTTAAAATATGTAACGTTTTACAATTTTTTCTATATCTACACTTGATTAAATACTAAAAGTTGTAATCGATCGTTATGTGCTGCACATCATTGATGTTTATTTTATATATTGATTTCTCTTCATAAAACTGATTTATATAAAAAAATCTGGATATTAATTGCTGTCTTAATTTATAAAATTTAAAACATCCTTCACCTTAACAGAAAAAACAAACTGAGTTAATGGTTTGAATGAAAATTTATAAAAATTATGTGACAAAATTATTTTTTTTTTTTATGAAAACTACATGTATATTCTGTTTTATATATGTGACAAAATTAATTAAATAAAAGAAATTAAAAAGAGTGAGTAAATTGTCAAAATCGTACCTGAAGTTTTATATTTACCAGTTTCATTAAAATATCTTTCAACTTAACATAAAAACTAAGCTAAGTTAGTGGTTTGGATGAAAATGGCAAAAAAATGTCAAAGGTGAAGGGATGTTTGCCACAAAAAAGTCATTTTGAATGAAACTGTCAGACAGTCCTAAACCTCAGGGACGATTTTGACAATTTACTCAAAATTTTAAATTTGTAAGGGTAAATATGTAATTAATTAATGGAAAAGGCTAAATGTACTCCCTCTTATTACTTTTTATACCCCATTTTCCATATAATCGCATTAAAACTTGTAATATTTACCCCCTATACAAATTATCATTTTAAATATTATTCTTTTTGTTACAAAACAAATTCAAAAGTGTAAAAAAGATTACAGGCATTTTTTTTTCAAAAAAAAATGTCTTTTAATTTTTATTTAAAAAACATATTTTTTTTAAAGTTCTCGGATATTGTTTTCAAAGACACTTTCTCAAATAGTATTTTGACATTGTTATTTTATTGAGCATCTTTACAAATAAATAATAACATTTTTTATAAAAACAATAAAAAAAGTTTTGAACTCTCGTTTAAAAAAAGTCTATATTATGTTTTCCCCTCGTCTAGTTTGTATTTTAAAGGTCCTACTTTTATAATTTTTAATAATTTAAATGTGTTTATAAAATAATTAACAATTTTTATTTATTAAAAAGTAATAAAGTTTTTCTTTTAAAATAATGTTTATAGCTCTAGCACATATTAATCATTCAAACCATCTATGTAAGTGAACAAATAAACAATATGTACTAAAATAATTTTATCAAACTATAAATTAACAATCTATATAAGTTCAAATTTAATTAGTGTAAGGAGTATGTTATAAGCAAGTTAAAACCAGTTTAAGACTTTCGATCGAAGTGAACACTTAAAAAATATATGTTTTTTAAATTAATATAAAAAACAAACAAAAATTTTGAAAAAAAAACCGTCTACAATATTTTTTTTACATTTTTGAATTTGTTTTGTAACAAAGATAATACTTTTAAAAAATTATAACAAGTATGGGGTTAAATATGATAAGTTTAAATGTGAATTTACGTAAAGGGGGTATAAAAAGTAACAAGAGAGGGTACGTTTAGCAACCCCTCTTAAGGCCTTTAAAAAAAAAGCAACCCCTCTAAAAAATTATGACAAGTATGGGTAAATATGATAAGGTGGTAAGATCAAATAAAAAGTTAATTTTGCCTAAGTAGGATGAGAAGTAATCTTAATCATTTATTTTTTAAATCAATGGTTAAGATGAAATGATAGGACAAAGGAGGAGTACAAGGGTATCTTGGGAAAATCCTATTTATGGACTTTCTCTCTCCACATGCAAGGCACATGCATATTCCACCCCCATTTTTTAAACGTTCATAACTTTTTTATACGACATTATTTTTTCATAAAAATTTCACCGTAAAATCGAGCGTTTTTTTATCTTTAATTTGAGTACCATATTGCTATATAAAATATGAATACTAAAAAAACCCACTTAAATGTATTGTATTTCTATGTTGTATAACATTTTTTTGTGCTGAATTTTTGTACTATATTTTTGTGCTAAATTTTTTGTGCTGAATTTTTTTGTCTTAAATTTTTTTTTCCTCAATTTTTTATGCTAGATTTTTTTGTACTACATTTTTTTGCTGAATTTTTTCTTGCTATATTTTTTTGTGCTATATTTTTTTGCTATATTTTTTGTACTAGATTTTTTGTGCTATATTTTTTTGTACTAGTTTTTTTGTGCTAGATTTTTTTGTACTAGATTTTTTTTGTTGTATTTTTTAAAAAACAAAAGGGGTGCCACATGTTATTTTCACTTCTATTTATAAGGACCAAAATGTTCTTCATTCCTACTTATTAGGAGTGCCACATGTCATCATCACAATCCTTTTTAGGCTAATTAGGCAAAATCCACTTTTTGGTGGATCTTTTCCCATATGATAAGATTAATTAACTATTAGAAAACATGTTACGTGCGTAGATTTCGTCACTAGATTTTTCTTTTGGACAATATTTATTTCCGTTGAGCTAAATTTAAAAAAAAATATATATATATATAAATTTATTCAAAAGGAAAGCATTGTTTTCGTCTTCCCTTCCTTCTGGAAGCTAAAATAGAAATCTAGAATCCTCTTTTCCCCTTCCATTTCTTTCCAGAATCTACTTCTTCATCCATATAAATCCGCCATTCAAACTCTTCTTTCCTCATCATTATCATTCAGTTATACAACTACTACATCTCATTTCCAATTCTTCAATCGCTTTCAACAACAACAATCGAAATGGAATTCAGTCTGATGGGATTAGACTCTCCGTTCCTCCGCAACCTCCAACACATCCTCGAATCCACCGATGACAACACAACCGCCAACAAGTCCAACAACGGCGGTCCATCTCGGGCTAACGTCCGCGACGCCAGAGCAATGGCGGCAACCCCTGCTGACGTCAAGGAGTATCCAAACTCCTACGTGTTTATTGTGGACATGCCGGGGCTGAAGTCAGGGGATATAAAGGTGCAGGTGGAAGACGACAACGTTTTGGTGATAAGCGGAGAGAGGAACCGAGAGGAAGAGAAGGAAGGAGTCAAGTATGTGAGGATGGAGCGGAGGATTGGTAAGTTCATGAGGAAGTTTGCATTGCCAGAGAATGCGAATACGGATAAGATATCGGCGATTTGTCAGGACGGAGTGCTTACGGTGACTGTGGAGAAGCTGCCCCCGCCAGAGCCCAAGAAGCCGAAGACGATTCAGGTGCAGGTGGCTTGAAGAATGCGTATGCGGTAGTATCGATATGGGAATGGATAATAATGAATCGGATGTTTGATCTGTAATGGAATGTTATGAGTGATGGGGTTTAAAGAATGTTAGTGGATATATGGTTTGTTGTTTGGCTCTGTTTGCTATCATAATCGACGTGCTGTTTGTTTGTTTTTTTAATATGAACTCTGACTATTTTGGGTTTAAATTCATGGATGTTTGATTTCATTTGAACGATTTTAGTAGAAATAATGAACAAGTTTAGGAATTGAATTTGCGTTAGGCGAAACTCAATTTCAAGCCATGAATTTTTTTGAGTTCACACAAATGATAATTCTCCTGAAAATGCATTGACCAAATTATAGAAATGGACACATGTCAAATTTGGGGAAATTTATGTCGGTGACATGAATTTCTGACACATGTTTCTGATATAAACATGCGTCATGCTAATTACACACGGCCAAAATTATTTTCACACCTTAAAGTGTCGCGCTTTGGCCATAGCGCGGCGCTTAGCTCGACAAAAGGTGACTTGATTGACGTTTGAGACATGAGTTACTATTTGAGAGACATAAAGCTGATTACGAGGTTTGTCGTTAACCCTAAGCGCCGCGCTTTGGCCATAGCGCGGCGCTTCGACCCCAAATTTTCACTTTTAAAAGCAAGCTGCTCAGACAATACATTTAGCGTTCGAGACATAAAGCACTCAATATGTTGTTTACAAACATACGGGGGTTTTGCTGTTTGTCGATTTCCAAATTACTTGTGTTTCTTCAAAATAACGCGCGGTTTTGCTGTATTAGTTACGTGTCTTGAAAAAACGATGTCGTGGTTAAGCAACTATCTTTTCGGTCCATATTTTGACGAGTCAGTTGTTCCTGATTCTTACGAGGGGACCGCTATTTCTGACTCGTATGAGAAACCGGTCTCGTCCAACTTGAAGGAGGCAGAGGTTGTATCTGGCATTCGTTATCGTGATAACACGGTGACGCTGGATTTGAATACCCCTGTGGAGGACCCTTACGCACAACAAGATTATTCGAATTTCGGTTACGGTGGCGAGCACAGCTTTGTACAGCATGAGTGTTATCCAAACCACAGTTACGGTTGTCAACAGAGCTTTGAACATCAAGTCTATTCGGACCTCGGTGACGATGGTGAGCCGGAGAATGTGTCTGTTGACGAGGAAGGCTGTTACGCGGTTACATTTTCGTTTGATACAACGCAGACCTTTTCGTCACGTAAAGAGTTGGTGCGTTGGGTACAAGACACGGCAAAAGACAATGGTTACCTCATTGTCATTAAGAGGTCGAATAAAAGAGGAGAGAATTACAAGATTTGGTTTCAATGTACTTTTGGTGGGGAGCATAAGAGTATAGCTACACAGAGGAAAACGGGTAGCAAGAAAATAGGCTGCCCGTTCGAGATGATCGGGTTTTCAGAATCATCCGGAAGTGTTTGGAGGATCGAGGTGACGAAGGCGAAGCATAACCACACTCCTATTGAAAACTTAGAGGGTCACGCGTATGCGAGAAGGCTTTCTTCGGAGGATACAAAACTGGTTAAGGAGCTGGCAGAGCAAGATATTCCCAACCAAAGTATCTGGCGAACGCTGACGAAAAACAATCCGGCTAGAAAGCTTATTCCGAAAGATATACACAACGCTGTTCAGAAGATCAACGCCGGAAAAAATGTCGGTAAGTCTCCGATGCAAAAACATGAAAACATTCTTCTCGAAAAAGATTACACTTATTACATGCGCACGAATGAGATATCGAACGCAGTTGAAGATGTCTTCTTTGTTCACAAAAAAACATTCACTATGTGGTGTGCCTTCCCGCATGTGCTAATGATTGACGCCACCTACAAAACGAACATGTACAACCTGCTATTTGTTCAGGTCGTAGGCATGACGTCGACAAACAAATCGTTTACGGCTGCTTGTGCGGTAATTTCCGCTGAGAAGTTAGAGAACTACCTATGGGTGTTGCAGAGGATCAAGTCTATGCTGGTAGGATGTATGGAACCGCGCGTGATTTTAACAGACAGGGAATTTGCGCTAATTAACGCGTGTGAACAAGTTTTTCCAAAAGCGCATAAGTATCTTTGTCGGTTCCATATTCAACAAAATATTAATAAGAACAGCAAGTGGAAATTCTCTGACAAGCAGTGGAAAGAATTCGTACGTACATTTTGGACATTGTGCGAGTCTACGACCGAGGAAATATACAGGTATAACTTGGAAAACCTTGAAGCACAGCTGAAAGAAGATGGCCGTGAACGTGAGTATTTCTTACATAATTATGTTCAAATTTTATATAATAACAAAAACTGACTATCTACGTTTTTTAATTCCAGAGGTTTTTGATTATTTGATGAAATCCTGGTTGGATCCGTACCGTGAAAAGTTTGTATCTTGCTGGATTAACAAAACTATTAACTTTCACCAAACTACGACCAACAGGGTTGAGGGCATGCATGCAACACTAAAAAGTCACTTTCCAAGTCATCGCAACACACTGGATAAACTTGTACTATATGTTGATCATGTTGTTGATAGACAATACGCCGAGATTAGTAGTAGCTTTGAAACAAGCCTCCGAAAAGTGATGAAGCACCACAAGGATCATCCCATGCTTGCAAATATTCTCCAAAAGGTTTCAATATTTGCGATTGAGCTTTTGAATATGGAACTAAAACGTAAGGAAGACGGGTTGAGAGCCTACGGTGCAAGCTGTGGTTGCCAACTTTTTACCAGCTGTGGTTTTCCATGTGCCTGTCGTTTGGAAAAGTTGGAAAATAACGGTAATTAATATTTTTGACCTTTGTCGTTATGATTTTTCCACCTAATTTGGGTCGAGTCCACAGGTCAGCAAATCCGTATCAATTTGATAGACGTGTTCTGGAAGAAGCTTGACTTCAAGCCGCAAGGACTAAGATAGAGGATATCGATGTAGACGCGGAATTTGAAAAATTGAAACGACAGATCGATCCAACACCCCCTCAAGTGAAAAGGAGCTTCTTTGAAAAGTTTCAGCAAATCCTCAATCCAAGGAACAATAACAAAAAACCTCCTATTGTTCTGAAGAAAACTTGTGGTCGCCCAACATTAAAAACGCAGGAACAAAGGAAGGTTGAAGCCGATAGAAAAAGCTCGTACATTCCGTCGGAAGAAACTTGGGTCGAGGCCTCAGACGATCTTCCCCGTCACAGCTCGTACGTATCATCCCAAGATTCTAGAAGACAAAAGAATACCAAACCGCTCAACCTACACCCTGATTTCCCGATGATCAAGCTCGGTCCTAAGACGGATATAGCGATCCGCAACTACGCATCTCAGATTCCCAAAGTGATCCATCCATACATCGTGAGAATAAAGGACGTGAAACCAGATGGTCATTGTGGGTTTCGATCGGTGGCTGTTGGGTTAGGAGTGAAACAAAATACGTATTTGATGATCCGGAAACAACTTAAAATGGAGTTACGTATGAACGAATCGCTTTGGAGGCAGGTTTTTGATCCGGAAAACATAGGACATTATGATGCGCTGGTTAGACGGATTGATTTCAAGGGGGTGGGGCGAGCAGCTATCGAAAATTACATGACGATGCCTGAGACGGGGTTTCTTATTGCCCAACGATACGGTGTGATTGTTCATACCTTCGACATTCATGGGAACGATACAATTTTCCCTCTGCTGGGCGGGCCAAACGAAGCTGAGCAACCTCACCTGGTGGTTGCGGTTGTGTTCGTCGACGGTGGGCATTTCATACATGTAGAGCTTGGAGGTTGTTATCCAATGCCTCCCCCAAACCCACCCTGGACAGCACACAGAACAGAGCGCGCAGCAGCCTGCCATACATTATACAGGGATCAGATCAACGCGTACGAAATGCTTACGTATCGTCCCCCTGACCTTAATGTAACCCCATATGTTCAAGATGTATGTTAAATGTGTTTAATAATAATCACGTTTGTGTTTGTTCAATATATGCGTTACATCACGTTAAAAACCGAATGTCACCGACACGACACGACACGACACGACCCAATCAGATCCAATATCGTCCCCCTGACCTTAATGTAACCCCATATGTTCAAGATGTATGTTAAATGTGTTTAATAATAATCATGTTTGTGTTTGTTCAATATATGCGTTACATCACGTTAAAAACCGAATGTCACCGACACGACACGACACGACCCAATCAGATCCAATATCGTCCCCCTGACCTTAATGTAACCCCATATGTTCAAGATGTATGTTAAATGTGTTTAATAATAATCACGTTTGTGTTTGTTCAATATATGCGTTACATCACGTTAAAAACCGAATGTCACCGACACGACCCAATCAGATCCAATACGCACTTGTACGACCCAAAATGACAATATACATCATAATACTACAATTAATGAAAAAATACGTCATGTACATGTACGGTAGGAGGCTGATACACATAAAACTACTCATAGGAGTACTTGTGCTTTCAAACAAAAATGATACGATATAATGGAATACGACATCACACGTAACCGATTTGATCCGGAACTTGTAGTATAGTCCATATATATTAAAAAATGATGTATAATGGAAAAAGCGTAAAATTTAGACTATTATCGACGCGTTTGTGAATTAAAAACAATTTTAAAAAATTTAAAAAAGGCCCTAAGCGCCGCGCTTTGACCTAAGAGGGGCGCTTTGCCCGAAAATTTGAACTGAAGCGCACCGCTATGGCCAAAGCGGTGCGCTTTGGTCCCTCATTTGGGCTGAAGCGGGGCAGCTTCTCCCCCATTTCATCAACAAACACAAACACACACATAAAGGTGCGATTACACACAGTTGGGCTACAATCTTATTTTTCAAGATTTCAACCGCTAAAACGTAAGATCGAACATCCTTTATCATTTTGGTTAAATAGTTATGTTTGATATTGTTTTGATTGGCCGGGTTTTGATTCGATTACTGGGTTCTGTTTTTGAAAACGAAGAACCAAAGCGCCGCGCCGAGGCCAAAGCGGGGCGCTTTGGTTCATGTTTAATTTTTTTTCTGTTATTTATTTATTATTATTTATTGTTTGTATTGTTTAATAATATTATTTTTTTATTATCTTTTATTTAATATTATTTGTGTATTTGAATTGTTTAATAATATTATTTGTTTATTATCTTTTATTTAATATTATTTGTATTTAAACGTGCAGGGATGGATTCCGATCACGAGGAGGCGGAGGATATTGAGCATATGGAGGCTGAGGGAGAGGAGGTATGTCCGTACCTGCAGTTTGAGCAGGGGTCACGGGCGGCGAGGAGATGCGCTAGTTTGCGCACCATGGAGATTGGGGGGCATGTAGGGATAGACTGGGACCTGCTGGAGACCGTGGGAGAGGCCGCGCGGACGCGTGATATAGTTGGACTAGATACTCCTTGGTCGCGCCTCTTTCAGATAGCGATGGTGGACTCGTACCGCGAGCTTTCGATCGAGTTTCTTTCTACGTTTACATACGCGCCGCATCCGGCGGATTACGTGGAGGACCCGGATTTTCCAGTCCACGAGGTTACATTCCGTCTCGCCGGTCAGCAGTTTCAGATGAGTGTGCGGGAGTTTGCTGTCCATACAGGTTTGTACACAGAGCCCGAGCTTGATACTGATTTATATACGCAGGGGGTTAGGGCGATGGACAGGCAGACGCTTATCAGTTTCTGGAGGGCCATTTCCAGGGTTCCCTTTGGGAAATCCTGGCAAAAGGCCACCACCATTAGAGACCCCTTGTACCGATACCTGCACCATGTTATCGCGTCATCTATCGTGCCGCGGGGTACCAGCAGGGAGAAGGTCAACCTCAGTGACCTTTTCTTTCTATACTGCCTACTTCGCGGCCAGACCTGCGATCTAGCAGCATGCCTGGCAGATTACTTTGCGAGTGCATACCACGGGCAGCTCCACGGGCAGCTGCACACTGGCTCATACATCACCGCCATTGCACGCTCGCTAGGGCTCGTGCCCGAGAGTGATCCGGAGCTGTCCGATCCGATCCCGTCAACCAGGTTGGGCCGCGCGTCAGTATCTAGCATGCAGATCAGCCGTACCTTTGATGTTGGTCTGAGGTTTAGGGGCGGTGACGGGCAGATTTGGCATGCGGAGGTGTTGCCGGAGATCATCCCGGTTGTTATTGAGCTGAGGGATGGAGTGTTAGCCCCTGCTCATGTTCAGGAGGCCGCTCGGCAGGCTCAGCTATAGGCTCTGGGCCTCGATCAGTACCCGGGCCAGCCTCAGGCTCAGGCTCAGGCTCAGCCTGTATTCGAGGATCCGGCTCAGGAGTAGCATGTCGAGGAGATCCCGGTACCACCAGTTCAGCCACCTCCTGAGCCGCCGCAGTACCCGCAGCACGTTTACGCTGACCTGCCTCCGGTAGCGCGTGCGGTGGCTCGGGACTTCGACCGGCGCCTCAGACGCCAGGGCGCACTCATTGACTGGATGGTCGAGACGCTCGTTGCTCTACGAGAGCTCGCCGGGTTGCCTCCACTTCCCCTCCCACCGTCCCCACCGCACCAGGATTAATACCTTAGTTTGTTTGTATAGTGTTTTGTTATGTATTATGTACTCAGTTGTACCTTTTTGTTTTGTATGTACAAACTTATATATATATATATATATTGCAGTTAATCTTCTATTTACATCACGTTGGTTTTGGATTGTTTACGTTTAATTCTTATGGCTTTCTGTACATTTTATTTAACGTGTTCGTTTAATTTAACAAAATAAACTAGGTTAACAGTTTATAAAGACGCACTTATATTATATACGTTCTATAAAAATAATGACGTAAAAAAACGTAATTATAAAACAACTATGAATTATATGTAATACTAATATTTTATAATAATAATAAAACTCAAATACAATTTTTTTCCTCCAAAAAACACTACCAAACTAACCCACATCCCACCTATTTCAAAAAAAAAAAAAAAAAAACAACACAAACTCCGCTGCACACGCTCTTTGTCTTTTTGCACACCTAAAGCGCCCCGCTATGGCCAAAGCGGGGCGCTTTAGGTGTGCAAAAAGACAAAGAGCGTGTGCGAATAGACCAAGCCATAAACATTCTATCAAATAGTTTCCATATACAAAATACTAGGGTTTAGACAAGCATTGCAATGGGCCGGGTATGGGTTCGGTACTCATAGTTGTATACGGTTGTAAAATCTTGTCTTATACCCGGTCTGTATTTGACGGGTATTTATCCATCAAGTATCGGGTATACCCGTTGCGATTTAATCATAGTTTTAACAAAATTTAATGAGTAAAATGCACAGATAGTCCCTGTGGTTTGGTGAAATTTCACCTTTAGTCCCCAACTTTTCAAAATTACACTCTTAGTCCCTGTGGTTTGATGATTTGTTACTCGGATAGTCCCTAGAGTGGATGTGGGTTCATTTTCTCAGTTAAGTTCATATAAAATGACAAAAATGCCCTTAATATAAACACAAATAAAACTAAATAAAATGGGACCCACCACTCAATTCATCTTCTCCAATTACACAAATCCCTAATTCCCAATTCATCTTCTTCAAAGAACACCGACCAGCACTTCAAAACATATTTACCTACCACCATCAACAACCTCCACCTGTAATTTTCCACAAAAAACACTTCAGATTCAATAAAACACCACCAGCCACCACCTCTATAAACCACAAACTAAAACCAATACCACCTCCATAAAACACCACCAGCCACCACCTCTATAAACCACAAACTAAAACCAATACCATCGCCATTGCATCGAATGTCGTTCATTATCGCGTCCAAAACAGACACAATTTCAAATTTCTCAATCAAAAGCCTACAAACTTCCAATAATTAACATAAATTCAGCAACTTACATGCTTCCATCTAGAACGATTAATAGATGACGAGTGAACAACTGAGCGGTGAACTTTCCGACGAGCAAGTCTGACCAGTGAAGCAAGTGAACTGATATCGATCTTCCAATGTGAAGCAATTCCCTAAATATACAGGCTTGGAGTACAGAGGGTTGTGACGGCAACACTAATCTTCGACGGCGGAGTCTCAGATGATTACTGCTTTGAACAGGTATTCCTCTGCTTCATCGACATATCAGTCCCTAGTGGTGATGAGTTAGTGGATTTGAGAAAGATTTTAGAGATTGATAAAGATTTAGGGTTTACTTTAGGTGGGTTTTTTATGTCGCAAAGTATTAAGATGGAGATGGGTGTTTGCCGGAGAAGAAACGGGAGGGGTTATTTAGTCTGAGAAGAAAGGGTTGGTGGGGTTTGGTGGGGCGTGGTTTGATAATTGATGGGTTCACTTGAGTTTAGATTATTAAGTAAGTTTTTGTTTTAGTGTTTAATTATTGTTTTTATTAGTAAGGGTATATTTGTCTTTTTACACACACTTAACCAGAAAACTTAACGACCATCCACTCTAGGGACTATCCGAGTAACAAATCGTCAAACCACAGGGATTAAGAGTGTAATTTTGAAAAGTTGGGGACTAAAGGTGAAATTTCACCAAACCACAGGGACTATCCGTGCATTTTACTCAAGTTTAATAAAAGAATTCTTTTACTTTTTAAACAAAAAACATTTTAAATTTTTTTATATACATTTAGTTATAGTTTTAACAAAGTTTAATAAAATAATTCTATTATTTTTTAAACAAAAAACATTTCTATAGGTTTGGTACGTGTTTATTATATTATACTATCTATGTTATAACTGTATTATATACTACACTTTTTTTACAATTTTTTGTATATATTAAATTATAGTTTTTGTATACCAATTTTATAACTGCATTCTATACTACACATATAATATGTTATACAACAACGATTAGCATATACGAGATCTAAACTACACCTATAGGCCTATACGAGACCTATACTAAACCTATAGTTTACCATACTTATGCTATTGTATTTATGTTATAATTGTCACACCCTAACCGATGGCGGAAACATCGGGGCGCGGCACTGAGCGAAACAGATTGTCCAGGAGAAATCCATAACAACTAATATTACCGGATATTTAACGTTACGTCCCATACCATAACATATCAAATAAAATAATTATTACGGACATAGTATCTCAAAGACAAATTAAATTGTTCCGACAACTCAGATTAAATTATTTGTGGGTTTCTAGACCACCTAAACTTGATTCCATAGCAGCTAGCAAGCAAAAGCATCCTAAACACCTGTCACATCCATTAAAATAATAGTCAATACACATAGTGTAAAGGTGAGCATACAAGTTTAATAGTATAGTAGTAGCGAAAGCGATTTACGCATAACCAGCATGTAACACGTAGAAATGTGAAGCAGGTAAATTATCGACAATGAAATATGCACAGACCTGACTGCGAGTTGTAGAATGCGCAACACATGTCACCTCTGTGACATGTGAAGAAAATCCCTTAACAACCCCTGTCCACGACAGGTGCTGAGTCCAAACTATAGTACTATTGTTGCTAAGGTGTCAGGCAACAATCACTGTGTAAACATAACATACTAGCATTCATCGAATAACACGTATAACATGCGAGAGCGGTTGGCGTATAGAAGTGTTTGCGTTGTGTGTCGATGTGATTTGATATATGTAACATATGTAACACCCAAAAGTGCGTTAAGCAAAAATGGATCGAGTATACTCACAGTTCCTGTTTAATAAATAAACACAAGCTTGGATTGAAGGGAGCACTAGAGAGTTAGCCTGATCAGAGAATGATAGTGTAACCGTTGAAAAGTGTGTTAAACAGCGTGTCGGAGTGTTTGAGTGGCGAACAGTGATCCGGTCAGATGACCGTCCGGACGGATGGTCATCCGGACGGATGACCATTCGGTCGGATAGTCATTCATCTGGGAAGGATGTGTTTGTGTATGAACTTTGAAGTTTTCGTTGTAGCATTTTAAAAATCATGAAGTGTTTCTACCTCTTAGGTCGTCCGGTCGGAAGGTCATCCGGACGGATGGCCGTCCGCTCGGATGGTGATCCGAGTGGGTTCAGATTAGGGCTGGCATAACAGGTCAACCCGATCTGCTAAGACACGAAAACGATAAGACACGAACCCGAAACACGTAAACAAGAACACGACACGAAATCTTATCGTGTCAGATTTTCGAAACACGAACACGAACCTGTTAATAAACAGGTTACACGAAACTACTTGTTAAGACACGAAAAAATTACCAACGTATCATACGACCTGTTTAGGACACGAACACGACCTGTTAAGACAAGAACACAACCTGTTTAAGACACGAACATGACCTGTTTAGGACACGAACACGACCTATTAAGACACGAACACAACCTGTTTAAGACACGAACATGACCAAATTGGGGAAGCTGTGAACCGAATTGGGAATGGTGGTGTTTATAAGAGACATTTAAAAATTAGGGTTTGGATTATGGAAAAAGAACCACATGTTTGTGTATAATTCATCCTAAGCCCCACGACGGATGACCTCATGTCCACATCTGCATGTAATATTTTTTTTAATTTTTAATTATTAACATGTACCTAACGGGTCTTAACAGGTTAACGGGTTTTAACCTGTTTAGACACGAAACCTGTTATGTTATTATCGTGTCGACCTGTTTTAGACACGAAACCTGTTAAGGTCAAACACGAAACATGATAACTTCGTGTAGGTTCGTGTCGTGTTATCGTGTCGTGTTATCGTGTTCGTGTCAGAATTGCCAGCCCTAGTTCAGATATTCTGGAAACTTGGAGAATTTTTTAAGTTTTGAATTCACAAGTCACCTGATCGAATAGCCGTTCGATCGGATGGCTGTTCGTCCTAGCCACTGTTTCAAGTTGAAAAGTTTGTAAAAATCAGTTAAGTTAAAAGATTTTATCGAGACGGTATGACAACGTGCTGAACAACGGAAACCACATCTAGTCCAGCTCATCCGGTCGGACGGGAATCACCCCGTTTGGCCAGACTCAGCTGTTCGTGGCGGTGTTTCATGTTCAACCCGTGAATCGGTCTCTTTGTTAGAAATCCATTCTCAGTCCGGGTCTCCGCTGAAGAATGAGTAGTGAGCCCAAACAAGTCCAGATTCTAACGGTTTTGAGGGAAACATTAAGAATGTTGAAGAAAAGTTTGAAACACTTTGTTTATGCTTAGATTTAGTTGAAATCAGTGTAAAAACATGTAGAAATCTATTAGATTCGAACCATTCTTGCAGAGATGAAGTCATTCTCTGAAGTTCATAAGAACTTGTGATGACGTCACCATTGAACAGCCCAAAATCAAGTGATTTCATGGTTAAAAGTTGTGATTTGATGGTGAAAATGATGAAGAAGTGTGTAAAGATCAACGAAGTACAAGATTTGAGATGAAAACTTACAAGAATCGCGAGGAATCGAGAGAAAAGAGGCTGGGAGTGTGTGGGTCGGAGGAGAGCTGTCACATCATGAACAGTGATGTAATAGGTGAGGTATTTATAGGTGAAGAGGAGAAGAGGCGGTGTGGAGTGATTCGGTCGGAGGGCCTTTTGATCGGATGGCCATCCGATCGGATGGTCATCCGGACGGATGACCATTCGATCGAAGGGTCATTCGATCGGATGGCTTGAGTGAGTTAGTTTCCGACTTTTTGTTTCGTGTGTTGAGCGTTGCGTTTCGAGTAAGCGATGCGATAGTTTAACACATTAGTTACATAAATAACATAATCAACCTAATAACCATAAAAGTAACTTGCATTTCGAATTGCGATGCGATAGCGATAGAGTTACGATTGCGTTTGCGAATAACATCCAACAACATATAAGCACACACAAGTAAAGCACATAATAGCACACACACGTAAAACAATATCCATAACCTATGATTCGAATTGCGATGCGGTAGCGATGTGATAGCGCTTAGTAGGTAGCGTTTAATTACGTTTATCGCATTGTTACTTCACATATTAAATAATCGTAAAACAAATAGCGTCAAGCAAAGTATCGATTATCTAGTCAAAGAGTACAAGCAATAATTAAGTCAGAAATGACAAATCTGATTAGCAATATTTTCTTCCTTTGACTTTGACTTGTACTTTGACTTTGACTTCGAAAGTCGGGTTGTTACAATAATATGACATGTAACGACAAAATACATCAAGTAATAATACCGTATGACACGTATACATACAAAAGGACACGTTAGAGTACAAGTGGATTCCAAACAAAATTACATATAATCATAGAATACGATACCACACGAAACCGAATGTCACCGGTACGACACCCCTTGTTTATTTGAGAATTTCGGGGGTTTATATGGATCGTATAGGTCTATACGAGTCGTATAATGGTACTATACGACCCAATTTTAACCTATACGATGCGTACAGGGGTAAAATCAAAACTTCATAATTTTAGGTTTTGCCTTTTCGATGCGTATATGTGCCGTATTTTGTCGTTACGTGTCATTTTATGAAGAATACCTTTTATACGAGTCGTTTCGGTGACGTTCGGTTCTGTGTGGTATCGTATTCTATGATTATGTGTAATTTTGTTTGGAATCCACTTGTACTCTATCATGTCGTGTTGTATGTATACGCATCGTACGATATCATTAATTGACGTATTTTGTCGTTAAATGTCGTATTATGACGTATATTGTCATTATGTTTGCGTATTATGGCATATATTGTCCGTACGGGTCGGGTCGTGTCGTGTCTGTTACGTTTGGTATTGTCACATTTATAGTTTGTAAGTGTCGTATTAGGGTATAGATTGTCTACACGTGTCGTGTTATCGTGTATTATGGCGTAGTATGTCTCCACTTGTCGTATTGTTCCGTATTATGGCATATTATGTCTATACAGTGTCGTATTTTGACGTATATTGCCGGTTACTTTACGTGTTGTATCCATTAAACAAACGAAAAAACACTTTAAATACATTATACAAACAAAATACCTTTAAAATTACAAATAACCTATACGATACATATACGAGAACTTTTCTACACCTATATATGCTCATACGGGACATATACCTCACCTATATTATACTACATTGTATATGGTATTCTTAAAAAAATTAAGAAGTTTTTATTGAAAAAAATATTATTTTAGAAAATTTTGTTAAAACCATAAACAAATGTATCAAAAAATTTGTATAAAAAAACTCAACCGATACCAATCGTATAGGTTCAGTCAAATAGACAAAATCTAACACATCGGTCTTTATTGGAAATTAAAAAAACAATACGACATGTATAGGCTTATCCAACCCGTATCAAAGGTGTCGATTTAGTAATTTAGGTGGGCTAATAATACGACGCTTATTTCCCAAACATACATTTACCAAATGGGGGAATAGTGCCAGGCAGCTGCCTGACACTCCCCTATTGGACCAACAATTTTATTATTTTATATTCATTTTAAAAATTATGTTTTTGCTCCTTTTTAAAATTACCGTTTTGCCCCCAGCTAAAAATAAAATTACGTTTTTGTCCCCATCTCAAAATTACGATTTTGCCCTCAATTCAAAATTACGCTTTTGCCTGGCCCTCCCCCATTGGACCAACCAGTTTATTATTTTATATCCATTATAAAATTACGTTTTTGCCCCTTGCTAAAAATAAAATGACGCTTTTGTCCCTAGCTCAAAATTACGATTTTTCCCTCGATTCAAAATAAAATTGTGGTTTTGCCCCCAGCTCTGAATTACCTTTTCGCCCCCCAGTTCAAAATAAAATTTTGTTTTTGTCCCCAGCTAAAAATTACGATTTTGCCCTCTGTTCAAAAATGTGATTTTTCCTCGTTTAAAAAATTATGATTTTGCCCTCAGTTCAAAATTACGTTTTTTCCCCAGTTCAAAATAAAATTATGCTTTTGCCCCCATCTCAAAATTACGATTTCGCCCTTGGTTCAAAATAAAATTGTGGTTTTGTCTCCAGCTTAAAATTACGATTGTGCCCTTAGTTCAAATTTATTTTACGCTGTTACCCCAAGTTCAGAATTACGAATTTGCCCCTGTGAAAATTTACAATTTTTCCCTGGTTCAAATTTACAGTACTGTGATCATTATAGCTTTTGGAAAATTACGATTTTACGGCAGTCAAAAAATACAACTTTTCCTCAGTTCAAAATTACAATATTGTCATTGTTTTAGTTTTTTTGTTTTTTATCAAAACTATAAAAGTGTTTTGTTTTAATTGGTTGACTCGATTTATTTGTTAGCTGCCTAACATTCGCTGATTATTCGGCCATCGCCCCGCAACACGGACGGGGCATCCACTGGTTAAGAAACATGTTACATGCCTAGATTTAGTCACTAGATATTTCAATTAGCGTGCGAGGGCAGTTTTGTGTTTTTGTATGTCAATTGTCACCGACTTTGTGTTTTAAGAGTTTAAAGAATATTAAGTTTGTATGGGTAAATGTGTAATTAATTAATCTATGAGAAAACATGTTACATGCGTAGATTTCTTCACTAGATTTTTCTTTTGGACAATATTTATTTCCGTTGAGCTAAATTTAAAAATATATATATATATATATATATATATAAATTTATTCAAAAGGAAAGCATTGTTTTCGTCTTCCCTTCCTTCTGGAAGCTAAAATAGAAATCTAGAATCCTCTTTACCCCTTCCATTTCTTTCCAGAATCTACTTCTTCATCCATATAAATCCGCCATTCAAACTCTTCTTTCCTCATCATTATCATTCAGTTATACAACTACTACATCTCATTTCCAATTCTTCAATCGCTTTCAACAACAACAATCGAAATGGAATTCAGTCTGATGGGATTAGACTCTCCGTTCCTCCGCAACCTCCAACACATCCTCGAATCCACCGATGACAACACAACCGCCAACAAGTCCAACAACGGCGGTCCATCTCGGGCTTACGTCCGCGACGCCAGAGCAATGGCGGCAACCCCTGCTGACGTCAAGGAGTATCCAAACTCCTACGTGTTTATTGTGGACATGCCGGGGCTGAAGTCAGGGGATATAAAGGTGCAGGTGGAAGACGACAACGTTTTGGTGATAAGCGGAGAGAGGAACCGAGAGGAAGAGAAGGAAGGAGTCAAGTATGTGAGGATGGAGCGGAGGATTGGGAAGTTCATGAGGAAGTTTGCATTGCCAGAGAATGCGAATACGGATAAGATATCTGCCGTTTGTCAGGACGGAGTGCTTACGGTGACTGTGGAGAAGCTGCCCCCGCCAGAGCCCAAGAAGCCGAAGACGATCCAGGTGCAGGTGGCTTGAAGAATGCCTATGCGGTAGTATCAATATCTGAATGAATAATAATGAATCGGATGTTTGATCTGTAATGGAATGTTATGAGTGATGGGGTTTAAAGAATGTTAGTGGATATATGGTTTGTTGTTTGGCTCTGTTTGCTACCATAATCGACGTACTGTTTGTTTGGTTTTTAATTTGAACTCTGGCTATTTTGGGTTTAAATTCATGGATGTTTGATTTCATTTGAACGATTTTAGTAGAAATAATGAGCAGGTTTAGGAATTGAATTTGGGTTAGGGGAAACGATATTTCAAGCCATGATTTTTTTTAGTTCACACAAATGATAATTCACCTGAAAATGCATTGACCAAATTACAGAAATGGACACATGGCATATTTTGGGAAATATATGTAGGTGACATGAATTTCGTCTATGTCTCTGTCTGATATGAACATTCTATCAGATAGTTTCCATATAAGTAAAGTTGTGGTGTGGTTTGATGAGAGTGTAAATAAGTGGGTGTGGTTATTTATATTTGTATAAAAAGTGAATTTTTTTTTTGTTTATGACCGTTCAAAAGAGCCGTTCCTCGATCCATGTGCCCAATTCAAAGCGGTGAACAACCACCGAAACCACCCCCCGAATCGGGTCCCCGCGGTGATGGCGGCGGTGTTCCCGATCGGGGAAAGTGGTCACCGAACCCACTCCCCGAGTGTGCCCCGGATACCCTAAGGGTCATTCTATACGCACCCCCTAATTACTAATTACACCCCCCTCTCCTATAATACATCACATCAATTAATAATTTTGTTTTGTTTTTAGTCTATTTTGTCTTTTAGTTAATAATAACTTTTGTTAAGTTTTTAGTTTTTTTGTCTTTTAGTTATATATTATTATTATTATTATTATTATTATTATTATTATAACTAATTATTATAACTAATTATTTATCCAATTACATTTATAGTAGTAATAGAAACTATAAAAAAAATAAGTGCATTCTTACAAAATTATATTTTTAAACATTTTACATACCGAGCTTTAATCTACAACATAATATGTAGCAGGTTGTGCTATCCAAGAATTATACATATTTTGACGTGATTCAAATATATTCTCCCAGCCAGTTGCATCATTTTCTCTCATTAATTTCCATAGGTTGTTTGTGCTGGCAATTGGATGGTTACCATTCACGTGTGCAATTGTAATTATTTTTTTTTTCTGGGAACTCGTGAGGGCCTCTCCAAAGCGAAAAACAAGTAGAACTGTTTCTTTTTTCTTGAGATAAAAAATGAACGATCACATTAAACTTGTTCGCAATCAAGAATCCTACCTCTGGCATAATCATCCAGTGTTTTTCAGGTGCAACCCCCGATCCTGACCAAGCCAAGGACGTGAACACATCTTTGAATGAGCCTAAGAAAGCCTTAGTGTACTTATTTCTAAACTCGAGTAGCTCTTCCATCAGTGATCTACGGATAAATGACCATTCATCTTCACCGTACCCGAGAGCAGAAGCTGTCGCCCGAAACCCACAATTTCCATCACCTAACACGTTATGTATGCGTGTAACATACGCATGGAAGATTTTTGGAATTAGATGAATATAGTTGTGTATCACCTGTGATGCTTGATCTTGGTTCAACCCCATGAAGTCATAGCCTGGCGCACTTGTAGAGTTGGCGAAAGAACTTTGTCCGACAATATCTTGGTTCAACCCCATGAAATCATATCCCGGTGTGTTTAAAAGGTTGGTAAAAAAACCTTGTCCGTCTGTATCTTGTGTCATGAACGGACTTGGTTCACCAGGATCGTCCTTGAATGGTTCACAAAAATTTCTTTATACTTGTTTAACCAAGTACTATTCAAGTAATCCAAAACATCTGCAAAGATAATAATGATGATAACGATGGTAACAATAATACTAACAGAATTATAGTAATAATACATACCTTGATGATGGATTAACATTGACTGAAGTTGCTTGTAATTTTGGAGGAATGATGTCCACGTTTGAGATTCAACGAGTGCATTCCACATTATATTGAAGATTTTCCAATCATGATCCGTGGTGAAAAATGATTTGCAGTTTCTAAATATACTTTGAGAAACATGCCACCTATAAAGTAATCGGGTAGCATTCGGAAAAACTTTCTCGCATGCATTCATCAGAGATAACTCCCTGTCCGTAACTATAACACGTGGTTGTTGCATGCTCTCCTCTAGAGTTGATTTTAAACAGTTTAATGCCCAAAGATATTTCTCCTCTGTTTCTTTACGCATAACTGCAAAAGCTATGGAGATTGTCTTGTTGGTAGAAGTTACACCAACAATTTCAAGAAAAGGCAATTTATACTTGTTCGTATTGTATGTGACATCCATAAGCAACACATGTGGAAAATCAAGGAAGTACTTGTCAACTCTGCCACCAATTGGTGTTCATTAGGTGTCAATCGTTTGAGGATTGAGTGTCCCTCCATATATTCTCCGGGTGGATGATTATGTTCACCAGCTTTTACTTTTAACGTCCAAGAACCATTCTTTTTTGAAAATTTCCCTACCATTTCAAACGGGCAATTTATCTTTCTAGTGCCAGTCTCTCTACTTGAATCTTTAACTGATTTATACAAACCACCACGATCACACATAAGTACAACTTTAGACACGTAGCCATTTTTAGCTTTCGATCTTTTAGTCACTATAGCGTAACCAAGACTACGTCCGGTGTTTCTAACCCATTCCATCAACTCTTCACGAGACTTGAACACCTAAAAGTGAACTAATATTAGTTACAAAATATTAGGTGAACAAGCTTGAGTAGTTACAAAATATATATTATCCAAACAAACTCATTTAAACTAAAACAAGACCCTTAACCTAGCTAGATTATATAACTAAGTTGAAACTTGAAACATGGGAATTAAAAACTATACCTGATCTGTTGAAAATCCAGACATCTCTTTAACTTTTTTGAATGCTATGATGAAGCATAAATAGATCACTCTTTGAACAAGTAAATTTATGCAGCTCTTTGAATAGCTTTCTCAAGTATATGAAGCGAATGCACTGAAGTGAAAACAATAATATCACCGATAGTATGAGAATATGATCATCTTCATTATTATAGTTGTAGCACCGATAGTATTGAAGCTCTACGAAACATAGCACCAATAATATGATCATCTTCATTATTATAGTTGTAGCACCAATAATTTGAGGCATATCCTTTTTACCTAGCACCAATAATATGATCATTTTACACGTTTTTTTTTTCAATTTTAATAATAATAATAATAATAATAATAATAATAATTCATTACTAATAGTAAATAATAATAATAACAAAAAGACACTAAAATATAATAAAAAAGACAACAAAAAGACAAAAAAGACTAAAAACAAAAAGCAAATGATTGATGGATGTGATGTTTTTATAGGGGGTGTAATTAGTAAATAGGGGGGGTGTATAGTATCACCCTCCATATAAACCCAATGGGGTCTTGGGTTTAGACAAGGATTGCAATAGGTCGGGTATGGGTTGGGTAGGGCTAATATGACACTCGTATCAGGTTGTAAAATCTTGTCTCATACCTGGTCAATTAATCGTCGGGTATTTGGCGGGTATTTATCCATCGAGTATTTGATATATCTGTTGCCATTTTCAAGTATATATATTTTTTACTTTCCTTTATAATTTTTTGTTTTAAAAATTATATAATATATTAAAGAGTAGGGATCCAGCGGAAAGTGTGTTTTTCTTAGAAAGTGTAGGAAGCGATCTAGGCCATTAGATGAGTGTGTTTAATGGCTTAGATCAAATGGATGGCATTTTCGTAATATCTGAGTTATATAATTAGAGACTTTTCATATAGTGAGGGTATTTTGGTAATTGGAAGTGTTTTAAATCAGTTAAGAAACTGCCATATCAATAACCAATCCCTAAATTCATGCGATTTCCCCTCTTTCTCTTTCTCTTTCTCCCTCTCTAAACCCACCTCCAAAAACCTCAAAACGGTGATGGCCGCAACACACAGTGGATGAGGGATTTTGTGGGGTTAGGTGGCGGCGCAGGATGGCGCTGTGGTGGTGGTGCTCAGCGACCAGAAGGGGGTAGGCAGAGAGGAGCGGCTGGGGTGACGCCGCCGCCGACGATCAGTCAAGGTTTCCGGCGAGCCCTTTTCGAATCCAGGTCAGTCTCATTTAACTCTAGGTTACCCGATTCACTTTCGTATCTTCGTTGTATGATTTAAGGTTGATGTGTTTTACCACTTTAAGGTTGATGTGTTTTACCACAGCGTCAAGGAAATCTGCTTGCTGTTAAAACACAATGTCAAGAAATCTGCTTGCTGTTAAAACACATCGTCAAGGAAATCTGCTTGCTGTTAAAACACAATGTCAAGAAATCTGCTTGCTGTTAAAACACAATTTCAAGAATCCTCCAGAAATCTGCTTGCTGTTAAAACACATCGTCAAGAAATCTGCTAGCTGTTAAAACACATCGTCAAGAAATCTGCTTACTGTTAAAACACAATGGCCAGTAATCTCCTTGCTGTTAAAACACAACGTCAAGAAATCTGCTTGCTGTTAAAACACAATGTCAAGAAATCGGCTTGCTGTTAAAACACAATATCAAGAATCCTCCAGTAAATCTGCTTGCTGTTAAAACACAGCGTCAAGAAATATGCTTGCTGTTAAAACAAAATTTCAAGAATCCTCCAGCAATGTTGTAAAATCCTTTTTTACGAATTCCTGTGAATATGTTGTATAGATTGTATGATTTAAATTGAAACTGTCAATTTGAATTAAATGGTATATTTAGTTTCCATAATTTTCTAGTTAGTTAGTTATCCTAATAAAATAATCCATAATTAAAATAATATTCAAATTACACAATTGCCCTTTTAGTTAAAATCCTTCAATGCCACATGTCGCGTTCTTATTGCTTCCTAGACTTTTTAGAAAAACACACTTTCTACCCATTTCCTACTCTTATATTAAATTATGATAAATAATATACATATTATCGTCGCCATAATAATATTTGATATATTTTAAAATGTAAATATAGTATAATATTAATCTAAAAAAAACTATTGTATTTTATAGCATAGAAATATGAATCTATCTATCTATACTTTCTATAAAAGGAGAAATCTGAGTGACATAAGAAAAACTGATGTGTGAGCTGGAGAGGTTGTCCAACAAGGTTTTTCTTATGTCATTATTACATTATAAAGCCTAATATTAAAAGACTTTAAAATTCAAAGGTGGCCCACATTCAAATTCCAAAGGTTTGCCATCAAACCACTGCCCATCTCCAAACCTCCAAACCTATGTTATAAATTCAAACCTCTGCATTCCAAACCTCTGACGATTCAAAATTCAAAATCTCTGCCCACATCCAAAATTATGGCTCCATATTCAAAATTCAAAATTGTGGCTCCACATATATAAGATAATTATTGAGACTCCATATTCAATATTCAAACCACAGTGCATCTCTCCCAGTTCCGACACCGATAGGTGCACAATTCCGATCAATATATTTATTTCAATGGTGCCATTGTTGTAAAAACCGCTCATCCTCAAACCCTAATTCTCCCTCACTATCCAGATAACTTCTTCCTTATATGTATCTTCTTCTGTATTTAACTTTTTTGCTATCTTTAATCAAGACTATAATGTGTTAGATCTCAAACCCTAATTTGGTCAGATAAAAATGACCCACAACCATGAATTGGCACATAGTTTATCTATTTTTTGGTTTGATTTTAGGAGCTTTGAGGTCCAGCAATTGAGGAATCAGTAGGAGATATTCCAGAAGTAGATTGAACAATAACCCAGGAGCAATAATGCCTCGAAGCATTTCGAGGTCACCGTCGTCTTTCCGCCGGAGATACTCACCGTCCCCGGTCAGTCGCCTTCTTAGTGTCTTACACTGATTTTGAAACACCTTGATGAGTCCTTAAGATAATGCTTCATACGAAACTATCATCTTCAACATTTTGTATTATATTTTATTATATGAGGATTTTAAATTCCATTTGAGATTGTTCGGATAAAAATCCGGTTTTATATTCTAATCCTGCAAAGCCAATAACTTGAAATTTGGGGAGTCTACCAGCTATCCTGATGCCTAACCTTGTCAGCGAATCCAAAACCCCCATTTCTTCATCAGAGCGTAAATCAGTACGTTCATACATCAATCTTTTTTGACTGGATTCTATCTGTTACCACTTACCATTGCATATTATGTGTGTTTTTAATGAGCTCCACCCATCTTTGTAGGTTTTCTTGCACCAATGGGGGCTGATAAAGGTCGAAAAAGAGTCCAAATTGGGCGTTGGAGGCTTTGTTAACCGATAGTAAGGGGTTTATTTTTCTTATTGATTTCCTGTAAATTTTAATTAGTTTATAATTACATCTGATTATCAAGTAGGAAGCCTTAATTTAAGTTTTGGACTTATGTTTCTAGAGAAACTTTGATCATGTATAGGATGATTCTAAAGTTCAATCTGTCATTGCGATAAGTTGATTAAATTTGGGGAACAAGGGTATTATTAGGTTATGTTATACCAAATATTTATTACACCATCACACATAACTTCCATCTAAATATATGTATAATGATATATCCAAAAAGATTAACTCGGGAACTCTATTGTCTCGAACACAGTCTTTTGGTTAGATTTCAATCCCTAATTTGGTCAGATAACAACGACCCACAGCTATGAATCGACACATAGTTTATCTATTTTTTGCTTTGATTTTAGGAGCTTTGAGGTCCAACAATGGAGGAATCAGTAGGAGATATTCCAGAAGTTACGATATCAGTGCTGATATGCCGTTGAAGAGCGTGAACGATGACGCCAGAAACTCTCATTAGCATCATCACCGTCGTCATCCATAGGTAATACTTCCTCCAAACTTTTATCTCAACTTACACAGATTTTACTCGCCGTATATCGATTCTTATCATTTCACAGTAAACAACATATTACAAAACTATATTGAATACCAAAGTCAAAGTTCATATGTAGATTGAACAATAACCCAGGAGGAATAATGCCTCGAAGCATTTCGAGGTCACCGTCGTCTTACCGCCGGAGATACTCGCCGTCTCCGGTCAGTCGCCGCCGCCGGAGAGATCGGAGCCGTTCTCCTTACAACACTACTCATAGCAGGTTACTTTGCATTCTATGTATCTCTGTGATTTTACCAATTTTAGTTATAAAAAGTTATGTATTGGTAATAGATATGTTAAAAACAAAACTTAAAGGGCAAATACTAAGTAATTGAGTAATAAAGTGTATGTGGTCTAAATTCGCCTCACATTTCTTACTGGTAACTCTTTAAACACTTCAAGCTTCAAATTACGAAGGTCTAAAAGATTCAATGTCTATTATTCTTCAGCATTTATCATCGTTTAGTGTAATAGGTGTTCCTTACATTAGTTGATAGTTATGCATCTGCTCTTTGCAAAATATATAACATGCAACAGTTTGGCGTAATATTTCAGTTAAAAAATTTGTTCGATTCCAGTCCAGAAATGAATTAGTCAGTTGATGTGTCCATAAAGTGTATGCTCTATACAAAATATATAACGTTTAACAGTTTGGTGTAAGATTCCAGTTAAAAAATTAGTTCGATTCCAGTCTAGAACTGAATTAGTCTGAGCTGACAATATTCTGTTTCAAAAATGAAAACTTGAAAACATAAACTGATCTCCTCCTCCTCCAGGAAGGCCTGTATCTCCTCCTCCACAGAGGCTTACTTCACCTCCAACAACTGTTCACCAACAGCCTAAAATCAGCCACATACCAGAATCATCTCTACAACAACGCCACCTTTCAGCTACCAGGATCCAGGCTGTCTATCGAGGTTATATGGTAAGCATTTATACTTCTGTTAAAGCTTGAATAAATTTACAAATCGCCATTTTCCTTGCAATTGACATCAGAGTTACTTTGACATGTAAAACTTGATGTCAACATTGTTACATATACCAACTTTCACATATGTTTGAAGTTGACAGTTATAAAAGCTTTGCTTGATGGCGGATACATCGGTGGTAAATAATACCTACCGGTTTAATATATAGTTGTAGTATTACAATGATGGATGGATGTACAGGTAAGGAGGAACAAAAGAAGTTTGACAGGCCTTGTGAGACTTCAAAGTGTTGTAACAAGTAAAAATGTGAAACGACAGACAGTGAACACCATGAAGCAGATGCAGCTGTTGGTCAGAGTCTAAACACAAATTCGGTCACGAAGAATCCAAATGTTAGAGAATCAAACACTCAAACCACAACCTAACAAAAACAGTCCTCATAAACAAGTAAGATAAAATTACTTGGCCTTTCTACAGTCAAATTATCCCAAACAAAAACGACCATTTGAGTGTCAATAAAAGAAGAAAATGTAGTGACATAAGAAAAGTTGTTGACGAAACCGTGGGCAAAGGTTATAGCGGCATTTCATCTAAAGGCCGGTCTCTATAATAGTTGAAGACGAAGCCGCGGGCAAAGGCTATAGTGGCCTTTCACCTAAAGGCTGATCTCTATAATTTATTGAATACTCTTGCATGTTATTGAGCTTTAGATTATGCATTTCATCAAATAGATGTTTGTTTTTCCTTTTGTAATATTTGTTTTTGAAAGAAAGGTTAGGATTTCAAACAGTGGTATGAGAAACATATGTTTGAAACCTCTGTTTGGTTACAAACAGAGTCTTGAGAAATAGTGATTTGGAGAAACATAGATTACCCTTTACCAACAGTGGTTGACTTTAGTCAAATAGAGTTTTAGATACCTCAAACAAATGATACACTCTTTTGAAACCTAAAATCTGTTTATTAATTAGAGGTTTGGTTTTTAAAACAGAGGTTAGGATTTCAAACAGTGGTATAAGAAACATATATTTGAAACCTCTGTTTGGTTACAAACAGAGTCTTGAGAAACAGTGATTTGGCGAAACAGAGATTACCCTTTACCAACAGTGGTTGACTTTAGTCAAACAGAGTTTTAGATACCTTAAACAAATGATACACTCTTTTGAAACCTAAAATCTGTTTATTAATCAGAGGTTTGGTTTTTTAAAACAGAGGTTACAAACAGAGGTTAGGATTTCAAACAGTGTATGAGAAACATATGTTTGAAACCTCTGTTTGGTTACAAACAGAGTCTTGAGAAACAGTGATTTGGCGAAAAAGAGATTACCCTTTACCAACAGTGGTTGACTTTAGTCAAACAGAGTTTTAGATACCTCAAACAAATGATACACTCTTTTGAAACCTAAAATATGTTTATTAATCAGAGGTTTGGTTTTTAAAAACAAAGGTTAAATGTCTGTTCACTTTTGGTCAATCAAATGTTTAGGGTCTAGAGTGTGATCAAGGTCATATGAAAACGAAAAAGCTTACTTATATTTAACCTTTTGGAAAACAAAAACTAAATATTTTATAAGTAAAATGTGTTATGCATGGTTTTCTATAAACCACCCGTGTTTGCACACGGGTCTCACCGCTAGTACTTTCTATAAAAGGAGAAAACCAAGTGACATAAGAAAATCTGAGGTGGCAGCCATATAGGCTGTCACGACCCCCGACCCCACCCTGGACAGGAGCCGCGAGCAGTCAAGTGGTACCGATGGTTATTTTAAAAACATTGCAGCGGAAATGTTCATCAGGACCGTGAGTTAGAAAAATATCAGAGTTTAGAAAACACCGGATTTTATTTATTAAATAGATGGAATAAAATCATGTTTTGAAAGGTAGCTTTAATATGGGATATACCAGAATACGCAAAACAACGTTTAATTTAATTTAATTTAATTTCTTTGATAAAATAAGCCACTTCTTTAAGCCTTTCGGTGCCGTCTCGCCACCCTTGTTCCAATCTACTGTAATTACCTGAAACACGTTTTAAAAACATTTGGTCAGCAGGAAATACTGGCGAGTTCATTCATTTTGCACAAAATGACACATTGTTACAATTTACAGCATTAAGGGGTTTTATATTTGCCTCTATCTTATAATTAGCTGGTTCAGTTGTCACTCGACCGGATCTATGACTGTGGACATATCACTAATTAGGCTCGCCCACCTAAAGTGATAAATCGTTAGTAGTAATGTGCACAAAACCCCCACATACTGCCAGTAATTAAAGATTAGCAAAGATTTAATCACTGCAAAGTATAACTGGAAAATATTTAGGGTTTTGTAAAGCAATTTGATAAAAAGAGAATGATTCACCTTGTTAGCATATAGTCTTTGATTAAACAAGCCTCTTGATTCTATGCCTTCTAATAACTAAGCATTTACTTTATAGTTCTGAATCTTCTGATGATTAAGCATCCATTTTGATTGTAAGGTTATGGATCGAAGTTTTCTGATAGTTAAACATATAGTTTAACAGAGTGGAATACGTTTTGGTGTAAAACCATATCAAACCTGACGATGGTCACGAGATTAGAACCTTAACGAAATTCAAACAAAGTATAGTCTTATTCAGACATCACTTTGGCATTCGTTAGTTGGTTCCCGAATCGATCGGAAAGAATATCGTATCGGTGATTATTGGTTAGAACACCAACGTATAGAGAGAAGAATAGAAGGAATGAGCAAAGAAAAATGAATCCTAAGCTTCCTATTTGTAGGTAAGGGGATAAGTCTTACCCCTATATAGAATTTCCCTAGGTGTTATCTTCCTCAGTTGAACCTTCCCTAGATAAAACCTTCTCTATATATTATTTTCCTTAGATAATACCTACCCCATATATACCTATTTAGATATTATCTACTCATGTATATCTTTAGCTGTTTCACTTTTACTTAACCGTTTAACTGATTAACTTACTTAGCTGATTAATTAATCTTACTTAGCTTAATAAATCTTACTTAGCTAATTAATTAATCTTACTTAGCTTTTTAACTGATTATTTTTCCTTATTTGTTTAATTAAATAATTTACTTAGCCGATTAATTAATTAATTAATTAGCTCATTAATAAACTTAATTAGCTAGCTTAACTGCTAAGTTTCCTTTCCTATTAAGTTTCCTTAGCTATTAAGTTAACTTAACTGTTAAGTTATTTTAACTACCATGTTTACTTAATTGCTAAGTATTCTGGTTTAGCAGCTTCCTGATTACGTGTTCTAATTTCTAGATATAATGGAACTCGTATTAGCGTATTAACTCAATTCAACTTTAACGATAATCACGAGATCGAAACCCTCACAACAAATGACAAAGTATAGCCAGATATTGGTAATACTTAAACATCCATTGGATCGGTTTTAATCGATCGGATACAGTATCGTACCAGTGATTAGAGTTATTACCTTAATAACGGGCAGAGTTTCGGGTTTTAGAAGGTATAATACCGAGCTACTATTTTGCTATAATAGAAGCTGAGGGAAAGAAAAGAATTGAGCAGTTTGAAATGCCCAAACTTCGTCCAATTTATAGCTGAAATTTAGGTCTCTCGCGGCCCGCGTAAACTTGAAGGGGGATCCTTCGCGGCCCGCGAGGCCATAAAGGCGGCAGTAGGGTTTGCTGAGTCATTGGTGGTTTCGACGCGTGTAGGGACACATGGCCCTCATGCTTATCCGGAACTCTAGGTCTGTCGCGCCCCGCGAAGACCTCTTCTAAATCTGTCGCGGCCCGCGACAAATGAAAATTATTGTTTTTCTTGGATTTTTATGAAGAGTAAGGTTTTATGGGTTTGCGTTTTTACTTACGGAGTGTTTTAGGACATTTTGGTGCGAGTCGTTACATAGGCTATCCAACAAGGCTTTTCTTATGTCATTATCGCATCATAATCCTTAATATATAAAATCACTTTAATTTAATTTTCAAAGGTCTGGCCATATTCAAACCTTTGCCCATATTCAAAATTTAAAATCCTGGCTCCAAATTCAAAATTCAAACTACATATGAATCTGACCCCCTATAAATAACATATATGAATTTGGCTCCACATTCAAATTTCAATTTATCTCTCTCCTTTATATTTTCGATCATATCTCTCTTACTCAAGTGCATAGCTCTCATGATTGAGCCGGTTAATATTTGATTACAGTTCTTCGTTCGAACAGTTGTAGGTTCAGTTTACACATTATCCTTTTAATATCATTGTTCCAATATCATTGTTCCAACATCGTTGTTTCATTGAAGCTCTGTTTCACACACCAACGTTTGACCTCGGCTTTTCTTATGTCACTTGGTTTTCTCTTTTTATAGAAAGTATAGATAGATTGTTACAGGATGCCAAATTTGTGTCACACCCCGACCACGTAAAACAACAAAACGTGGCGGAAACGTCGGGGAGTGTTGTAACAAAATCATTGTTTCATAACACATGGAAATTTGAATATTGTTTTATTGATTAAAAGTGTTACAATGTCTTGACAATCAAAGAAACAATATTCAAATTTCCATGTGTTATGAAACAATGATTCTGTTACAACACTCCCCGATGTTTCCGCCACGTTTTGTTGTTTTACGTGGTCGGGGTGTGACAGAAAAGTTGGTATCAGAGCCCATGGTTATAGGGAATTAGGTTATTAGTAATGCTTTGACCTAGTCTATAACCTTCCTAGGACCCTAACGCGAGTTTACTTGCGTTTAGACATAAAACAATACCGTCACCTATTCTTAGGTGATAACCACAACAAGAACATAAATTTCAAAACCACTTTGAAAACTAATCATCTGTTCTTGGATGATTGATTACTAGGTTTTGAACCCTCTGTTATAAGGTTTTGAACCCCTTTGAATTTTCAAAACCTCGTCAAAGTTTGGGTCTTATAGTGTGAACACGTGCAATCTGGAAGAGTGGATGCCTGTACACTGAGTTTTCTGTCTAAGACTAGAGTGTTCGTACAAATCCACATAATCGGACCAGTCACTCTTACCTAGGAACTCTTAGGGTGAGTGTCCACTTATAGGCTAAAGCATGTCTTCGCGATACATTAATATGACCCGCTTACTTTGATTAGTCACCATCTCATTTGTTTGCCTTAGGTAACAAACAAATGATCGCAATTTCTATGCGTTGTCATTTCATTTGTTTCCTCCTATATCTTTCATTTCCTTCTAGAATTTCTCTTCCTCTCAGCAACGGTCAAATGTCCGAGCAAACAGCCAAATTTGCTCAGCAAATAGGCGAAGTGATTCTAAAGACGATGGATTTAGGCATTGCCATGTCTCGTCTCAACAATGAAGCCACTCAAGAGTCACCAAAGGAAGCAGAAGTCAAGCCTGCACCAAAATCAAGGAAGCGTAAGGCTTCAAAGAAACCCGCAGCAGTTACACCTAATCAAGTGGGACCTAGCCAAATGGCAGCGCCACCAGCTAGGAAGCCGTACTTTGGAACTGCCCCATGGTGCAAACGATGCAACCGTCATCATTCAAACCCCATACCCTGCTTCAAATGTACCTACTGTGGACGGCGGGGACATTTGGTTAACATATGCCGCTTTGCTATCCAAAACAAAGCTGTTATAAACCTTGCTGCTGCTCAACCTCCTGCTAGGAAACCTTATGCCAGTACTGCACTGATGTGCAACAAGTGTAATGCACCTCACCGAGCTTACCTGCAGTGTCGTCTGTGTGCATCATGTGGACGACTCGGTCACTTGGCAAATACTTGTCAATTCAACCCAATCCAAGGTGGTCCAAACCAACCCCAAGTCAACCCTGCTCCAGCCATTTACCATCTGGTACTTGGTACAACTACGGCGAGACGAGTTATTTCAGGAACAAGTGAACAAAGATTGTCAATGCAAATCTGACCCACGGATGAGCATTTGGCTGAGTATAAGATGTTACTGTTTTAATCTTATGCTTTTATTTCTTTGTTTTTCTTGAAATGTGAAACAATCAGTTTTGTTTATAAATAAATCGTTGATCACAAATTCTGATATACAAGTGTAGTTACATGTGTGTATGGCATTTCCCTATAATACCTACATTAAGGAACTATGTTCCTTACAAACTACTCTTGCGAATTTTCCCATTCTTGCGTTTGCTCATGATTCCCTTGGAAAAATTCTAAGTACTCGTTTCACTCTAAGAAACAAAGTACAGAAAATAAAGTGACATTATGAGTAATCGTTCTTTTGCACATCTGTGCCTTTGAATCCTTGGTTAGATAAACTAAGGGTATTTTCAAATCTCATAGCCATTACGTTTTGATTTTTTTTCAACATACATGGTATGAGTATTTCAAAAACAACCTTCATGATTTCAAAACATTTCATATAGTCTGAAAACAATTTTTTTTTTTCAAATGCATCGTCTATATTTCAAAAACAACCTTCATGACTTCAAAAACATTTTATATATAGTTCGAAAACGTTCTTAATATAGTGTATTTACTTAACATATCAAATGCATGATTTCAAAAACATTGTCTATGTTTTCAAAAACAACCTTCACGATTTCAAAATGTTATTAATACAGTATAATTACTTATATCAAGTGCATGATTTCAAAAGCATCAAACATGTTTTCAAAAACCTTATACATAATTTCAAAATTCATCTCGCATGATTTTAAAACATTTTTACCTAATACACCTACTTTATGATTTCAAAAGTATTATATATAAGGTTTCAAAAACAGTAAACACATTTTTAAAAGAAACCCCATGCATAGTTTTCAAAGTATTTTTCTCATACATTGACTTAACCTTCAAATTTCGCTTCATATGTCACCTTGGCATATCGAGCATCTCAACTTCATAAGCATTTTACCTCATGTTTTGACTTAAGCACATCCAGTGCAAGGTTTCAAAACATCTTCAACTTCTGAAATCAATATGGGATCTTTTTATCTTCACAATTAGACCCTTGTGGATGATTATCATTCAAATCAGAGTCCTTAATTGGATTCCTTGTGTACCTTAATTCGAACATTTCAATTCCTTATAATCGAAATCGAATTTTCCCTTTAAAAGATCTTTCTATCTTTATAGTTAGATTCTTAGAAATATTTAAAGCACCAATCAAAATCCACTGATTGGATACCTGGTGTGCTTTGAATACATGTGCACAGTTAGCAGAACAAATTAACAAAATGATAACAAATCTAAAATCAAGTTAAACAATTATGTGATTATGTGTTTATGCATTTTGTGTTTTCTTTTATGCATTTTTGTGTTTTTGTATACTCTGGATATTCGTTGTCCAAATCCTCGTAGAACCTTTCGTATCTTCATATGAGGGATTCGTAGAAGGATATTCAAAAAGGTACTACCCTAAATCCTTATTGGGCTTCTACGTGTTAGTTAAGACCCTTGGATTATATAATACCATTCCATGATTCATAAGAGACCCTTTTAGTGGTCTAGTCAAAAGATCGATTTAGGATCTGGTTAAGAATGACATGTGATGCTTTAGCTGAAAAGACTCATTAGTGGTCTATCTAAAGAAATCATTTATTGATTTGATTAAAAGGATCCTATGGAGGTCTAGTCACGCTCATCGCATGTTTGTTCATTGGGTTTTCCTCTACACATTATAAGATACACTGTGTGGACGATGCAAGGAATTACGTAATTATGGATGCATACATAATTATGAAATTTAGTGCGCGGAAACCACAGTAAGAATTATCATGTGTAGGAACCTATAGTGGCAACAATAACAAAACCTAAACAATGTAATGGAGGTACGGTGGACGCACCAATGACGCTTCATATACTTGTATATAAGTATCCCTCTTACATTGCAAGCATGATGTTATTAAAGTTACTAGAAGTTCAAGAACCCTAACCAATGTTGTTCTATCTTTTCAACTTCACGTTTTAAACTCTCACAAGTTTCCTCTAAATAAATTTCAGGACGAAATTTCCTGAAGTAGGGGAGACTGTGACACCTGGGTCACTGCGACCATCAAACAAATACCAAACCAATGAAATATTGTATTTCATACTTGGGATTTGTACAAATATGTGTATCATTTGCACATATCAATTCTTGTTCGATTTCGGGCTCTAAATCGCTTTCTGGAAGGTTATACGCGCACTGATGCGTAAATATAACCAGTTTAATGCAACGAACACTCCGGAATAGTGACATAGTCTTAACATACCTTAAATAACCTTTACATAACTTAGAAATAAGTTTTGAAGGCTTTGGTATGGCAAAATCAAGTCTATTCGCTTACAGGGACTAAAGTTGACAAACTACGAAAGTATGCCAATTTGAACTATAACAGATATTCCGGAACTTGATCATAAGTTAAACATACCCTAAATATCCTTTACATAGCTTAGAAATAGGCTTTGAGGGGTTTGGTATGCTAAAATAAACTTTATTGATCAATAGGGGCTAAAAGCGTCAAAAAGTGCACAAGTTTGCACTTTCGCGCATAATTTACGTTCTGAATACATCCGGACATCCAAAAATTTATGTAAGCATTATAATATTATGATTTAGTGTTTGGCTTGTCAAAAATCCATTCGTCGCTTAATTTGGATCGTTTTTGCGTTCGTTACGACTCCCGTCGTAATTAACCGAACAACGCAATCGTACGGCCAAACGAACCGACATCCGTGATGTTTTCAAGCATATTTCATGTTCCCTATGTCTTAACATCATTTTGGAGCTTGAAATTGGGTTTGACGGGTGTTAGAAGTGCCGTTACGCAACGAAACAAGGTGCAGGGACTGAAACTGTCATTTCAACATAGTTGATAGCTTACGGACCGTAAACCATCAACCTTACCATGTATTATTCTTTTATACATATATATCATTTTTTTTGATAGCAAGTAAAAAAATGGTTAAGTAAATAACCAAGTAAAATGAGTTTATATCAGATAAGTTGTTTGTAAAACAATGTATTGTGAAAAGTATGTTATTTGTATAAAATGTTATATGTCTAAATTGAAATGGTTTAAATAACGCTACGATATGTAATACCATACAAGCACTTATATATAGGAAGTACCAGCGGCGTATCCACCATGCTTGTATCATATTTCACACGCCTCGTTACTTAAATCACTTACTCAAACCAAACCACCAAAGTAAAATGTTTATGTATAATCAAATGTCAAATGTTTGTGTGAAAACCATGTCTAATGTCTATGTCTAATGTAAATCATGAATTGTGTATATCAATGTCAAAATGTTTATGTCTAATGTAAATCATGAATTGTGTATATCAATGTCAAAATGTTTATGTCTAATGTAAATCATGAATTGTGTATGTCAATGTCAAAATGTTTATGTATAATGCAAATCAGGTAATGTGTATCCAAAATATCATGTATGGTAAGTGAAATATATCAACTAAACCATATGTAAAATGCACAAAACAAGGTATTGAAGTAAAACATGGTTTAAATCAAAGTTATGTTTTGTGGAACAAATGCATGCTATACTGATATAAACATCTATGCGGTATTTGTGAAAATGCATACATCCAAGCCTTGTGACTGTGGCGATAAACCCCTAAACGAATTTAAAGGTCTATCTGTGTTATGTTTATCGAATTCGGTCATTTCTTCCACCCAAACAAACCTAGGGTTCAGGAATGGGAGTTGTCAAGTCCTATGGTACCATTACCTACTAACGAGCGGCATGATCGGTGTTAATGAATGTATATTGTCCCATTTAAACAAACCAAATGTCATACAAAAAATGTAAGCATGTGATGAATAACAAATGTACTAAGTATGCAACAAATGGACATACATAGCATGTGATGTGATGTAATGTAAAACAATGTACTAAGTATGCACACAATGGACATACATAGCATAAAATGTAATGTAAAACGATGTAATAAGTATGCACACAATGGACATACATAGCATAAAATGTAATGTAAAACGATGTACTAAGTATGCAACAAAAGACATACATAGCAAAAACACAATGAAATCATGTACTATAAGTGTACTATTGAACATAACAAGCATATGATATGAAAACATGAAAAGCACAAAAGTAACAAGTAGGCACATGTGTTTCACCCCAAAACAGTTTGAAAACGGTAAAAGAGGGGTCTATGTACTCACTTGAGATTGCTTAGTAGTCCTTGAGTAACAACCAAACAATGCTAGAGATCACGGATATCAAACGGCACCTAATATAGGTAACTATGTTAATATATCGGACCTAAATCGGAAGATCGGATAGAATGAGGGCTCGTAAACCAAATGAGTATGGGAAATCATGTAATATGGTTTAACAAAGCCTACATACTACAATGAAACCTAACCTAAGTGCTTACGACCCATTACGACCCGTTTAGGTAGCTTATGCTACTTTAACGCGTCGTTCGCGTGAAACGCGTTCGGAATGCCTAACTAGTCCTATGATAAGTAAAATATGCCTTAACATGTCTAATATTGTTGCCAAATCAGTTTAGATGTTAAAAGTTATGTTACATATGCTTAAAATGAATTTTGGCGTAAAAAGGGCATTTTGGTAATTTACCTAAGGCATATAAACTACCTATCATACAACTACTTAACGAAGCGACCATAAGGTATAACCTCGGAAGGTTATTCCCTATATACTATGGTCACCTAATGTGTTTGGTCGGATCCTAATGATCGACCAAACGGGTCGGGTTCGAAAGTATAAGCGATTGTTTAGATCGCTTACCTTACGACCCTATATAAGCACTAAACTAAAAGTGACGAGCTAAGCATGTTAAAACATGCTTAACTAAGTTTAGAAAATAGGTTTGGTATCAAAACAAACGGTTTTGATACCTAAGAGTAGTTTGGTTAAAAAATACGCAAGAATGCGCATTTTGGCCGAAACTACGACTCGTCACTGAGTCTAGATAACGTGGTAATCAGTAGGTATAGTCACTAAGGACTATAACCATCGTGATTACGCTCACGTTATGAAGTTCAAACGAACTTCGCATTGACCATAAACTGGTCAACGCAGAAAGTCAAACAAAGTTTGACTTTTAACGCTAAAAGTATAAAAAGAACGAAGGAACACTTACAAAGGGTCCCCGAAAGCTTTGATCTCCAAGTAATCTCAGGTAGGAAGTGTATGAACGCAACCACTTAGAGAAAAACTCAGATTTCAAGTGGGTTTTGCAAGTGATGTTGGTGGGTATTTATAGATGTGGTAGAACCGTTAGGATCGTTTATCGAATAGCGTGCTTTGATCTTGTCCATACACTTGTTGAAATACCCATGGAACACCAAATTGGCCCCTCATTATCCTGAAGGGGCAAGTGCAAAAGGGATTAGGTGGGAGTAACAGCTGTTAACAGCTATTTAATCTGATCTGCTGTTCTGGGGAACCCTTACGGACCGTAAGGTTGATGGCTTACGGTCCGTAAGCTATCAACTATGCTGAAATGACAGTTTCAGTCCCTGCACCTTGTTTCGTTGCGTAACGGCACTTCTAACACCCTTCAAACCCAATTTCAAGCTCCACAATGATGTTAAGACATAGGGAACATGAAATATGCTTGAAAACATCACGGATGTCGGTTCGTTTGGCCGTACGATTGCGTTGTTCGGTTAATTACGACGGGAGTCGTAACGAACGCAAAAACGATCCAAATTAAGCGACGAATGGATTTTTGACAAGCCAAACACTAAATCATAATATTATAATGCTTACATAAATTTTTGGATGTCCGGATGTATTCCAGAACGTAATTTATGCGCGAAAGTGCAAACTTGTGCACTTTTTGATGCTTTTAGCCCCTATTGATCAATAAAGTTTATTTTAGCATACCAAACCCCTCAAAGCCTATTTCTAAGCTATGTAAAGGATATTTAGGGTATGTTTAACTTATGATCAAGTTCCGGAATATCTGTTATAGTTCAAATTGGCATACTTTCGTAGTTTGTCAACTTTAGTCCCTGTAAGCGAATAGACTTGATTTTGCCATACCAAAGCCTTCAAAACTTATTTCTAAGTTATGTAAAGGTTATTTAAGGTATGTTAAGCCTATGTCACTATTCCGAAGTGTTTGTTGCATTAAACTGGTTATATTTACGCATCAGTGCGCGTATAACCTTCCAGAAAGCGATTTAGAGCCCGAAATCGAACAAGAATTGATATGTGCAAATGATACACATATTTGTACAAATCCCAAGTATGAAATACAATATTTCATTGGTTTGGTATTTGTTTGATGGTCGCAGTGACCCAGGTGTCACAATTTTCATATTCAATCTGTTCATCTGCGATTACAGCTTTTTGTACTTCACGTAATTTTTCCAACATCATTGTTGCAACATCGTTGAGGGTATGTTTTTTTCTCTGATTTTGAATCTTAAAATTTGAACTGATCTGTTCTAATTCTTGGTTTATATTTCAGCCTAATCAGAGTTGTTTAAAATTCAAACAATCAGTTGTGGGTTATTTTAGGTTTGTGGATTCTTTTAAACTGTTGATATATGTTGATAATATTTATTTTAAGGTGTTGATATATTTCAGCTTTGTTTTTTCCGAGCGAGCAGTGGGGAGTTCTTCTGCACTGTTTTTGAAGTCTGAAGTGCAGAAAGTGGAGTACTTCATGAAGCGCCGATGTTGTTCCAGGTTTTCTTGTATTTATTATCACTGATGATGTCCATTTTACGTCCATTATATCCTTATTTTACATCAGACTTGAAGAAATATACATGTTAAAAATGTCATCATGCCCTTATGTAGGTTCTTATGATTTAAAGGATCGCTTTATCAAGCAAGTTGAGGATCAAGTATATGAGGATAGGGCTACTGTTCAAGAGCTGAAAATTATTAAATTTCGTTGTTCAGTTCTCAATGTAATTGTTGATCTATCGTCATATGTGTTATGTAAATTTTAATTCTATTAATCTTTGTAGAGCATTTTATTTTTACTAATTTGAGCATCAACAATTGTTAGAGTTGATACCTGCTGTTGTAAATGTTAAGTTGCTACTGTTGCCAACCATTAACACAATAGAAGTTCTGAACATTCTTAAAAAATAGGTATTTTGAAAAAAATTGATAAAAATCTTTAAAAGTCTGTTGAAAACAACTGTTTTTAAAACATCTGTTTGGCAAAAGATTCATCCACTGTTTAAAGGTATTGTTGACTGTTCTCATAATTTCTGTTTTTTGTAATGACTGTTGAGTTGCTACTGTTGCTAACATCTGTTATTCCCAACAGCAGTTTCCAAAGAATTGTCAACCATTAACATAATAGAAGTTCTGAACATCTATTATTGCTCAACAGATCTTTGTAAAATGTCTTCAGAACATGAAAATTCCATTCTTAAAAAATAGCTATTTTTTTAAATATTGGAAAACTCCATCAACAACGCTTTTTAGGTTATTATTGCATCATAATTATAAGTCTTAATATATAAAATCAATTTAAAACTGATTATCAGTGTTTTCATAATATTTGTTTATGTTTTGAATCAACTTCTGTTTGGATAAAAATTCATTCACTGCTAAAAGGTATTGTCTGTTTTAATAAGTGTTGTTTATCATAGCCACTGTTGATTTACCACTGTTTACAACAGTTGTGTCCGATGAAGTGGTAGTAGCCTTTGTTTGCCATGTAGATTATTGTTGATGTTTAAATGAAGAGTTTTTTTTTAAATTTTTATTATGGCAGAGGTTTAAAATTTGTCCTTTCAGTTTCTTGATATTTAATTTTACAGTTTTCCCATGAAAATTTATTTTTAGATGTTTTGCATTAAATGGCTACTGATATTTAATATCAATTTATTTGTTTATATTAAAAGTCTGTTGAAAGCAACTATTTTCCAAACCTGTGTTTGACTAAGGACTGCTGACTTACTAGTGTTGCATAAGATCTGTTGTTGGCCAACAGTGGTTTCCAAACACTGCTGAAGTGTAACACCCTTACTATTATAAAAGGGTTTTTGTACTAATAACGAAAATTAACATGTGATTATGATTACATATACATTAAAATATACAAGTTTACTAAAACTTTTACAGTTTAAAAATACTACAACATAAAATATTTGAGCTCGTCGTTTAAATGACGACGAAACAACATGCGGAAGCTTTAATCTCGTGTGTTCGGTTCTTGTTAGACGCTTGATCTTCACTCAGAAGGCTGACATCATTCACCTGTAATCAAAACCAACTCAAACGTTAGTTTTGATAAATTTAGAACATGTTTCATCGAGTTCCTTGAGCCAATTAAACAAAACAAACAAAATCTATGGAATCATCCCCGTCGCGTGCCGCGACGAGGTTCCCTAAATCCGTCGCGTGCCGCGACTGTGTTTCAGCTTGGCCGTCGTGCAGCGCGACCCCATCATTTTGACAGAATGTTGCCCTCTTTCAGCTGCATATATGCCCAACTATATTTTAACTAATATCCAACTTCTAGTTAGCATAACTTTTAATCTAGATGTCCGTTTTACACGATTCTTTTTCCTACGTGTCCGTAATTAAAATACGGACCCGTTTACCATCATTATTCGTATTAAAACCGGTTTATAGGCAACTAGTCTATAAATCCCTTTTCCTATTATTCGACCCATTTTAAATTACATTGCAAGAATGTTATTAGGAGTCGTTTCTAACATTTCCTACCCATCCCGGGCTTGTCAAGCAATAGCGTTTTCACTCCCATTACGGGGTTCGCGTATGCACTTACATTCACCGATTTATGTGCATCTTTCAAATCACTTTATTCACATTTAACTTCCTAATTTATTTTGACCCATTTAGTGGACTTTTAAGCATTAAGCATCCAACTCGCTATTTTCCTTTCGCGTCTCGCATTTCCATACTAGTTAACTAATTATCTTCCACCACAACTATTTTTGTGGTGCATTTAACGTAAGGAACCCAAAATCGCAATTTTTACCCTTCGATTAGTCATTTTACGCAAATGACCCATTTTTAGGCATTCGACCCACGAATGTTTTTGCCTACACTTTTTATATGTATCTAAGGGTTTCATAATCAATAAACAAGTTTCTAAACAACCTCTAACGGTCGTTTACCCGGTTCGCCCGTTAAGGGCTTTTTGGTCAATTCGAGTCTCTTATTTTACGACGAAAGACTCTCACCAATTATTGACCAAAATAGCACTTTTAACAACAACATAATTATGTGTACCTGGCTCGGATCAATACATTGACCCGTTTTAATACCTTGTCTCAAAAATTTGCTAATTCATAGCAACGCTAAGCCGCTTCATCCTGTAAGCATAAGACTCGACAAGTGCTTATTAGTCGATATTTGTCAAATGGTATCCACATTACCATTTGACCCGTTTGACTCTTTTTATTCATTTAGGCTTACTTATAGTAACCGTTCAAAACCCATTTTTTACAACTAGTTTTTCATGGCTAATTTACCGTTTTATCTCTTTTACCATTAAACAAGGTTTTTATCATTTATATTAGTTCCACCCGTATTATTTCGCGTCGGGAACCATATCTTGTATATTATCCTTATTGTATTTGCAACTTATAGAATAAACATTTATTCTACTAAAAGGTGTAAGTTTCACTTACCTTCCATCCGGTCATGCTCTTTTCTGCCTACCCGATCCGTCAGACCCGCTTCTTTCCCAAGCCTCCACCTATCTCATTAAGCGTTAAACTATCGTCATCATTTACAAGGTGGTTAGATTAGTCATTTAAAAATTACGACTATTACACCTTACGTATTTTCTATGTCAAAACTACTATTCGACAGTACCGTTGGTTAGTTTGACTTTCAAAGTCAGCTACCTTTAATCATATGATATGCATAATTGAGTTCCATATTCACTAAGGCATTTTAACGAACACCTTATGGGCAAGATTTTTATATACCATTTATCTAGTTCAAGACTAACTTTTAACCAAGTTGCAATCATCAAAATTAGGCCCTTATGTCTAGCATTAATGAACAATATCAAGAACTTGCATCATAACATTGGTATTCATAATTTAAACATTCAACTTCATGAGTTCATCATCTTGTTATAAAACCCACTTAACACATACATGGGTGTTCATCAAATTCCTAGTTTTCAACACTAATTCATCAATTTTTAACTAGGGTTTGTTCCTACACATGGATTCAACCCAATATCACTCATTCATCCAACATTCATTCCAGAATTTCGATTATGATTGTTCATCATAGAATCTCAACTTCACTCAACATGAAAATTTTACATACCTTGTGATCCTCTAAGCTTGGTGATCACGACTTTATTAAAAGCCCCAATTTCCCGGCTCGATTTCTCTTCGATTTTGTTGTATTTTATGTGTTTAGGGTTTGTTTTGGCAAGAACCCCTTTTCTTGGCTCTGGATGTCACGACCAAAACACACACATGTGTGTGTGTTTGGTGTTTAATTAGTTTTTTTATTTAAAAACAAATTTCCTGTTTTACCCTTTTAGTCCCTCTAATATACAAAGGTTATAAAAATGTTACTAATCCAAGTTTCTTTATTATTTTAAAACACTTACTTAACTAGGTTGATATTCCTAGTTACTTAGTGTGTTCCGGGAGTTATAACCCGTTTTATTTTTTTAAGTCCCGTTAACTCGGGCCTTCTATATACTTTGTTTTTCTCAATGTATTTATCCTCTTTTTAAATAAATATCAAGTTTATTCATTTAAATCCTAATATTTACCAGGTTAATTTTTACCACTAACGGTATTTTATCCGTCGTCACTATTAACGTGGTTTGTTTACCAAACCCGTTTTTGGGGTGTTACAAGTCTACCCCCCTTAAAGAGGTTTCGTCACCGAAACCTTATTTACGTATTTCATTGGTTTAATCAAACGAACCAAGTTTCGTTTTCAACGCACACACTTCTCTTATGTGTAAGGCCTCGTGGGCCGTTACTTTCATCTTGAATCCGTCATCTTCAGTGATTATTTACTTGGCGGTAAAACTTGTTAGTCACTGGTTACATTATACCCCATCACCCGGGTTTACTATATTGCCGTCTCCGGCCTTATGTGTGTTTACTTGCATCCAGGAATTTATCTCTGAGGATTTATTACTTTTCCATTATTATCTGATGCGGAGAATTATAACTAGTTCCCACTCTTAACCCTAATGACCTGTAGATTCTTTCACTTAGCCTCGTAGGCTATTTATTCAGATTTTCACCAGACCCCGACACTTCGTTTCTTTCTTTTTGTGATCTGAATGTCTTTTAGGTCCCGTAGACCTCAACATTACATATAATCCCGTAGGTTATGATGATCCCATAGATCATCTTTTATTCTCGTCTATATTCAAATGTATATGTATACATATATAGCTTTAAGGCATCCCTTGTTACGTTTGGAATCAATTATTTTCTCTTTTGAACTTTAGTTGACATTGACCGTAGTCTAAGGCTTCATTTGTTTAGTTTCGGACTAATCTTCCAACTTTATGACTACTTACATCATTTACTCGTCAGTTTGTTCTATACTTACCGTTTCCCGATTCGTACTTATACTTCTTTACAATCCATTACCCATGTTCTTTTATCTTAATGTTTTTAACATTCTTGTTTCGTCAGTATGCGTTTTTCCCTTTTCTACACTATCCCATAACCTTTTATATAGATTTGTTAATATTTCGCGCTTTTATTTATTCGGTTCGCGCTTAGTTACGTTATCAAGCGGTATTCTTAATTTAACTCGTTTGACTTGTTCGTGTGAAATTTTCATCACTTGTGAACGTCAAACTCCGTTCTTTATTCGACCCGTTCGACTTTAAAATAGTTGAACGTAGTTATCAAAATTTCTACTTGCATATTCTCATCGTCTTTTAGTCATGACTCATCTTCCGAGTCTCTTGACTTTCTATTTCGCGTTCCCGTCTCTCGGTTTACGCATTCATCCACAAGCCCACCCGTCCATCGGGTATCTTTACTGAAGTCATCATCAAGTAACCATTCTTATATGGTTTTAGACATCATCTTAATTTATTTGATCGTCTTAGCGAAATCCATTGCTTTTATTTAGTCAAGTCCTTTATTCTTTTATTCTACCCCTTTGACTTGTCTGTGTGAATTTCATCACTTTCGACGGTCAAAATTTATCCCCTATACCTTAGCATTCACATTAGTTGGTTTGTGTTTTCATTTACTTTGATCTTTGTCCCTTCTCTCGGGCTCGTTATTCTAACGTAATACGCTTCCGTCAACCGACTTGCGTTTACGTTTACCAGCAAACATTTTTTTTACTTATTTGACTCGTTTGGGTATCTTTTTAATTTGTCCCATTAACGCATCCTTACTACATCGGATGTAAGTATGTCCATCATAAAAAGTTCATGGTTCCACGTGTTCACTACTTACTTGGCCAGAGTAAGCGATCAACACCTGATATACATGACCTTTTATAATTTTCACATTACACCCCATGTGGGTAACGCCTCTATTTAGTTTTCTTGGAAATAATATACTGGACAGGTATTCTATTTAGGTTTTCCAAGCTTTTAATTTACATACGCAACGATCATTCTCGACATGTTTGTTGCATATTGCTATTTGTGCAATTAAATTTAAAATGTGCACCTGGTAATGCTTGCCCTAACAGGCTTCTCTTGCCGTTAGCCTTGTTCGCGATCGCTACGTGATTTAGGTCCTTGTTGAGCAAGTTCTACTTGTCTTACTTTGGACCGTTCCTCCGTCAAATCCGCAATTGTTAGACTCCCGCTATCTTTAGATGCGAGTGTCCTTCAACTAAAGCATTTACAAAAGTTAGTAATTTTGACATTAATGAACGCCCGTATTGTAATACAAGGATTTTTACTGTACGTGTCAACGCAAGTAATTTCGTTAACTATATCTATCATTTATCGATTTGATTGGTGTAACGTGTGTCACTCGATAACCCTATGTGTTGTTCTCAACACTTTAATCATTCTAAACCATTAACATACTTGTACTTATCGGATTTGCGATCAAGCCTTGAACCGAACACACTTACTCTTTAACCATGAGCTCTGATTACCAACTTGTAACACCCTTACTATTATAAAAGGGTTTTTGTACTAATAACGAAAATTAACATGTGATTATGATTACATATACATTGAAAAAGAAAGGTTTACAAAAACTTTTACAGTTTAAAATATTACAACATAATATATTTGAGCTCGTCGTTAAAATGACGACGAAACAACATGCGGAAGCTTTAATCTCGTGTGTTCGGTTCTTGTTAGACGCTTGATCTTCACCCGGAAGGCTGACATCATTCACCTGTAATCAAAACCAACTCAAATGTTAGTTTTGATAAATTTAGAACATGTTTCATCAAGTTCCTTGAGCCAATTAAACAAAACAAACAAAATATATGGAATCATCCCCGTCGCGTGCCGCGACCCCATCATTTTGACAGAATGTTGCCCTCTTTCAGCTGCATATATGCCCAACTATATTTTATCTAATATCCAACTTCTAGTTAGCATAACTTTTAATCTAGATGTCCGTTTTACACGATTCTTTTTCCTACGTGTCCGTAATTAAAATACGGACCCGTTTACCATCATTATTCGTATTAAAACCGGTTTATAGGCAACTAGTCTATAAATCCCTTTTCCTATTATTCGACCCATTTTAAATTACATTGCAAGAATGTTATTAGGAGTCATTTCTAACATTTCCTACCCATCCCGGGCTTGTCAAGCAATAGCGTTTTCACTCCCATTACGGGGTTCGCGTATGCACTTACATTCACCGATTTATGTGCATCTTTCAAATCACTTTATTCACATTTAACTTCCTAATTTATTTTGACCCATTTAGTGGACTTTTAAGCATTAAGCATCCAACTCGCTATTTTCCTTTCGCGTCTCGCATTTCCATACTAGTTAACTAATTATCTTCCACCACAACTATTTTGTGGTGGATTTAACGTAAGGAACCCAAAATACCAATTTTTACCCTTCAACTAGTCATTTTACGCAAATGACCCATTTCTAGGCATTCGACCCATGAATGTTTTTTCCTACACTTTTTATATGTATCTAAGGGTTTCATAATCAATAAACAAGTTTCTAAACAACCTCTAACGGTCGTTTACCCGGTTCGCCCTTTAAGGGCTTTTTGGTCAATTCTAGTATCTTATTTTACGACGAAACACTCTCACCAATTATTGACCAAAATAGCACTTTTAACAACAACATAATTATGTGTACCTGGCTCGGATCAATACATTGACCCGTTTTAATACATTGTCTCGAAAATTTGCTAATTCATAGCAACACTAATTCATAAGCCGCTTCATCCTGTAAGCATAAGACTCGACAAGTGCTTATTAGTCGATATTTGTCAAATGGTATCCACATTACCATTTGACCCGTTTGACTCTTTTTATTCATTTAGGCTTACTTATAGTAACCTTTCAAAACCCATTTTCTTACAAGTAGCTTTTCTTGGCTAATTTACCGTTTTATCTCTTTTAACATTAAACATGGTTTTTATCATTTATATTAGTTCCGACCCATATTATTTCGTGTTGGGAACCATATATTGAATATTATCCTTGTTGTATTTGCAACTTATAGAATAAACATTTATTCTACTAAAAGGTGTAAGTTTCACTTACCTTCCATCCGGTCATGCTTATTTCTGCGTACCCGATCCGTCTGACCCGCTTCTTTCCCAAGCCTCCACCTAGCTCGTTAAGCGTCAAACTATCATCATCATTTACAAGGTGGTTAGATTAGTCATTTAAAAATCACGACTATTCCACCTTTCGTATTTTCTATGTCAAAACTACTATTCGACTGTACCGTTGGTTAGTTTGACTTTCAAAGTCAGCTACCTTTAATCATATGATATGCATAATTGAGTTCCATATTTCACTAAGGCATTTTAACGAACACCTTACGAGCAAGATTTTTATACATCATTTATCTAGTTCAAGACTAACATTTAACCAAGTTTCAATCATCAAAATTAGGCCTTTATGTCTAGCATTAATGAACATTAGTTTTCATAATTTAAACATTCGACTTCATGAGTTCATCATCTTGTTATAAAACCCACTTAAGACATACATGGGTGTTCATCAAATTCCTAGTTTTCAACACTAATTCATCAAGTTTTTAACTAGGGTTTGTTCCTACACATGGATTTAACACAATATTACTCATTCATCCAACATTCATTCCAAAATTTCGATTATGATTGTTCATCATAGAATCTCAACTTCACTAAACATGAAAATTTAACATATCTTGTGATCCTCTAAGCTTGGTGATCACGATTTTATTAAAAGCCCCAATTTCCCGGCTCGATTTCTCTTCGATTTTGTTGGATTTTATGTGTTTAGGCGTTGTTTTGGCAAGAACCCCTTTTCTTGGATCTGGATGTCACGACCAAAACACACACATGTGTGTGTGTTTGGTGTTTAATTAGTTTTTTTATTTAAAAACAAATTTCCTGTTTTACCCTTTTAGTCCCTCTAATATACAAAGGTTATAAAAAAGTTACTAATCCAAGTTTCTTTATTATTTTTAAACACTTACCTAACTAGGTTGATATTCCTAGTTACTTAGTGGGTTCCGAGAGTTATAACCCATTTTATTTTTTGAAGTCCCGTTAACTCGGGCCTTCTATATACTTTGTTTTTCTCAAAGTATTTATCCTCTTTTTAAATAAATATCAAGTTTATTCATTTAAATCCTAATATTTACCGGGTTAATTTTTACCACTAACGATATTTTACCCGTCATCACTATTAACGTGGTTTGATTACCAAAGCCGTTTTTGGGGTGTTACAAGTCTACCCCCCTTAAAGAGATTTCGTCCCCGAAACCTTATTTACGTATTTCATTGGTTTAATCAAACGAACCAAGTTTCGTTTTCAACGCACACACTTCTTTCGGTCCAAAGTTTTTATTTATATTGACACGTATGTCTTTTATGTGTAAGGCCTCATGGGCCGTTACTTTCATCTTGAATCCGTCATCTTCAGTGATTATTTACTTGGCGGTTAAACTTGTTAGTCTCTGGTTACATTATACCTCATCACCTGGGTTTACTATATTGCTATCTCCGGCCTTATGTGTGTTTACTTGCATCCAGGAATTTATGTCTGAGGATTTATTACTTTTCCATTATTATCTGATGCGGGGAATTATAACTAGTTCCCACTCTTAACCCTAATGACCCGTAGATTCTTTCACTTAGCCTCGTAGGCTATTTATTAAGATATTCACCAGATCCCGACACTTCGTTTCTTTCTATTTGTGACCCGAATATCTTTTTAGTCCTGTAGACCTCAACATTACTTATAATCCCGTAGGTTATGATGATCCCATAGATCATCTTCTATTCTCGTCTATATTCAAATGTATATGTATACATATATAGCTTCAAGGCATCCCTTGTTACGTTTGGAATCAATTATTTTCGCTTTTGAACTTTAGTTGACCTTGACTGTAGTCTAAGGCTTCATTTGTTTACTTTCAGACTAATCTTCCAACTTTATGACTCCTTACGTCATTTACTCGTCAGTTTGTTCTATACTTACCGTTTCCCGGTTCGTACTTATACTTCTTTACAATCCATTACCCAGGTTCTTTTATCTTAATGTTTTTAACATTCTTGTTTCGTCAGTATGCGTTTTTCCCTTTTCTACACTATCCCATAACCTTTTATACAGATTTGTTAACATTTCGCGCTTTTATTTATTCGGTTCGCGCTTAGTTACGTTATCAAGCGTTATTCTTAATTTAACTCGTTTGACTTGTTCGTGTGAAATTTTCATCACTTTTCCTATTATTCAACCCATTTTAAATTACATTGCAAGAATGTTATTAGGAGTCGTTTCTAACATTTCCTACCCATCCCGGGCTTATCAAGCAATAGTGTTTTCACTCCCATTACGGGGTTCACGTATGCACTTACATTCACCGATTTATGTGCATCTTTCAAATCACTTTATCCACATTTAACTTCCTAATTTATTTTGACCCATTTAGTGGACTTTTATGCATTAAGCATCCAACTCGCTATTTTCCTTTCGCATCTCGCATTTCCATACTAGTTAACTAATTATCTTCCACCACAACTATTTTTGTGGTGGATTTATCGTAAGGAACTCAAAATCCCAATTTTTACCCTTCGCCTAGTCATTTTACACAAATGACCCATTTTTAGGCATTCGACCCACGAATGTTTTTACCTACACTTTTTATATGTATCTAAGGGTTTCATAATCAATAAACAAGCTTCTAAACAACCTCTAACGATCGTTTACCCGGTTCGCCCGTTAAGGGCTTTTTGGTCAATTCTAGTCTCTTATTTTACGACGAAAGACTCTCACCAATTATTGACCAAAATAGCCCTTTTAACAACAACATAATTATGTGTACCTGGCTCGGATTAATACATTGACCCGATTTAATACCTTGTCTCGAAAATTTGCTAATTCATAGCAACACTAATTCATAAGCCGCTTCATCCTGTAAGCATAAGACTCGACAAGTGCTTATTAGTCGATATTTGTCAAATGGTATCCACATTACCATTTGACCCGTTTGACTCTTTTTATTCATTTAGGCTTACTTATAGTAACCGTTCAAAACCCATTTTTTTTACAATTAGCTTTTCTTGGCTAATTTACCGTTTTATATCTTTTACCATTAAACATGGGTTTTATCATTTATATTAGTTCCGACCCATATTATTTCGCGTCGGGAACCATATCTTGAATATTATCCTTATTGTATTTGCAACTTATAGAATAAACATTTATTCTACTAAAAGGTGTAAGTTTCACTTACCTTCCATCGGGTCATGCTCTTTTCTGCGTACCCGGACCGTCTGACTCGCTTCTTTCCCAAGCCTCCACCTAGCTCGTTATGCGTCAAACTATCGTCATCATTTACAAGGTGGTTAGATTAGTCATTTAAAAATCACGACTATTCCACCTTACGTATTTTCTATGTCAAAACTACTATTCGACTGTACCGTTGGTTAGTTTGACTTTCAAAGTCAGCTACCTTTAATCATATGATATGCATAATTGAGTTCCATATTTCACTAAGGCATTTTAACGAACACCTTACGGGCATGATTTTTATACATCATTTGTCTAGTTCAAGACTAACTTTTAACCAAGTTTCAATCATCAAAATTAGGCCCTTATGTCTAGTATTAATGAATAATATCAAGAACTTGCATCATAACATTAGTTTTCATAATTTAAACATTCGACTTCATGAGTTCATCATCTTGTTATAAAACCCACTTAACACATACATGCGCGTTCATCAAATTCCTAGTTTTCAACACTAATTCATCAAGTTTTTAACTAGGGTTTGTTCCTACACTTGGATTCAACACAATATCACTCATTCATCCAACATTCATTCCAGAATTTCGATTATGATTGTTCATCATAGAATCTCAACTTCACTTAACATGAAAATTTTACATACCTTGTGATCCTTTAAGCTTGGTGATCACGATTTTATTAAAAGCCCCAGTTTCCCAGCTCGATTTCTCTTCGATTTTGTTGTATTTTATGTGTTTAGGGTTTATTTTGGCAAGAACCCCTTTTCTTGGCTCTGGATGTGACGACCAAAACACACACATGTGTGTGTGTTTGGTGTTTAATTAGTTTTTTATTTAAAAACAAATTTCCTGTTTTACCCTTTTAGTCCCTCTAGTATACAAAGGTTATAAAAAGGTTACTAATCCAAGTTTCTTTATTATTTTAAAACACTAACTTAACTAGGTTGATATTCCTTGTTACTTAGTGGGTTCCGGGAGTTATAACCCGTTTTATTTTTTTAAGTCCCGTTAACTTGGGCCTTCTATATACTTTGTTTTTCTCAAAGTATTTATCCTCTTTTTAAATAAATATCAAGTTTATTCATTTAAATCCTAATATTTACCGGGTTAATTTTTACCACTAACGGTATTTTACCCGGCGTCACTATTAACGTGGTTTGATTACAAAACCCGTTTTTGGGGTGTTACAAGTCTTCCCCCCTTAAAGAGGTTTCGTCCCCGAAACCTTATTTACGTATTTCATTGGTTTAATCAAACGAACCAAGTTTCGTTTTCAACGCACACACTTCTTTCGGTCAAAAGTTTTTATTTATATTGACACGTATGTCTTTTATGTGTAAGGTCTCGTGGGCCGTTACTTTCATCTTGAATCCGTCATCCTCAATGATTATTTACTTGGCGGTTAAACTTGTTAGTCACTGGTTACATTATACCCCATCACCCGGGTATACTATATTGCCGTCTCCGGCCTTATGTGTGTTTACTTGCATCCAAGAATTTATGTCTGAGGATTTATTACTTTTCCATTATTATCTGATGCGGGGAATTATAACTAGTTCCCACTCTTAACCTTAATGACCCGTAGATTCTTTCACTTAGCCTCCTTGGCTATTTATTCAGATTTTCACCAGACCCCGACACTTCGTTTCTTTCTATTTCTGACCCGAATGTCTTTTTGGTCCCGTAGACCTCAACATTACTTATAATCCCGTAGGTTATGATGATCCCATAGATCATCTTTTATGCTCTTCTATATTCAAATGTATTTGTATACATATATAGCTTCAAGGCATCCCTTGTTACCTTTGGAATCAATTATTTTCGCTTTTGAACTTTAGTTGACCTTGACCGTAGTCTAAGGCTTCATTTGTTTACTTTCGGACTAATCTTCCAACTTTATGACTCCTTACGTCATTTACTCGTCAGTTTGTTCTATACTTATCGTTTCCCAGTTCGTACTTATACTTCTTTACAATCCATTACCCAGGTTCTTTTATCTTAATGTTTTTAACATTCTTGTTTCGTCAGTATGCGTTTTCCCTTTTCTACACTATCGCATAACCTTTTATATAGATTTGTTAATATTTCACGCTTTTATTAATTCGGTTCGCTCTTACTTACGTTATCAAGCGTTATTCTTAATTTAACTCGTTTGACTTGTTCGTGTGAAATTTTCATCACTTGTGACTTCTGACACGTCAGCATTCACTTTTTCACTTTATAAACCCCTGTTTCATCCCCAAAAAGAGGTTTTACTTTCTTCTTGATTTTAAAATTCATCAGAGCGGTTTCCACCTTCTTCTTCTTCAACACTTCTTCGTCAACCTCTCGCAACTTTCAATTCCGATCATGCTTTGATGATGAAAAATTCGCATAACTACCTGGCTATTTTTGAGAAAACCGAGAACAATACTCTCTATCATTCAATGATTGATGTTCTTATATCATCAAAATATAAGGTCATTCTTACCGCCGACGCACCCATTTACCAAGAGACGCTTCGCGATTTTTGGACAAATGCAAATATTGAAGAGCAAAACAATGTGGCCGTAAGTATAACTTCAAAAGTCGGAGGTGAATCGGTTTCTATTACCCCCAGTACCATATCAACAACATTTGAGGTAAATGACTTGGCAGGTAAGACCTCTTTGCCGAAAAATGAGATTCAAACATACTTGATTGGGAGGGGATATGATGGACAGTTGAATCAGGAAACTATGTTTAAAGGTAATTTTCCACCACCAATGAAATTCCTGTTCCATACTCTCTTAATCTGTCTCTCAAATAAAACTACTTCTTTTAATGAAATACCTTTGAAAATTCAGTCATTGGGGTATGCAATTTTGACAAATACTGATTTTAACTACTCCCAGGCACTGTTTGTTGATTTGGTTGCAAATTTAAAAAACATTAAAAAGGGGAAAACTGCTGCTATTAAAAAGGGGAAAACTGTTGGTTTTCTTATGTTTCTTAGACTATTAAGCTACTACCTGCAAAAACATGTTTCTCAAAAAGCTTTTGAAAAAGGTAAAGCTATTAAAATGAATAGTCTAACATCTGAAACTTTTACTCGCCTTATGGCTAAAGAGTCAGATGTTTCCAAAACTGAAGCAGAGGGGAATAAGGAAATTTTAGATAAGTCCACAACTGCTCCTCAAAACTCTGTTGCTGAGCCCACTGCTCTTGGTGATCACAGCACTACAACCACTACTGTGAAACCCCCACCAACAAAACTCAAAAAGACCAAAACAAAATCCAAAAAGCCCACCGAAACCAGCAAAACGGGTCCTCTGGAAGATGAGTTCCCAGAGGTTAACCCTGTGACAACACAGATGTCACTACAAACCACTGTTGCTACTTCCTCACAACATGTGGAAAGATCTCAACCCATAAACCAAACTTTTCATGATTCCTCACAAAAGGAACATGTTGTATGCACAGGGACACCACAATATGATGTCATACCCTCATATGAGAGTATACTTAAAAGCCCTCCTCCCAGGGCAATGTCTCTTTTGACAGCAATCCCTTCATCTTCTATTCCACCAAAGTTTGTAACACTGCTTCAAGCTATTGACATTCAGACTGATAGCAATCCCTCCCACGAACACTTTACTGAGAGTTTAACTTCAACAATAGCTATGTCTGAACCTTTTCAATTACCTAACCCAGAAATAGTTGAAGAGGCTACACCTCTTGAATTTCAGCAAATTCTTGATGGTATTTCAAGTGGAGCAGCTACTACAAATGTCAAATCCACTTATTTACATTTGGACAATAGTTTCATCAGTCAGACTCCCTTGAAGGCAACCACTGCTGTGTCTATCAAGGTATCCACTGGTGAGTTCAAGTTAACCAAGGGTGAGATCACTAAGGTAACCACTGATGCAGAGGGAAGTCCCCAGAACCAAGAACAAGGGGCATCTACTAATGAAAATTTGGAGATACCTCCTCTTTCAAAAACAGATACAACCACCTCTGGTGGGAATTCAGGTGATCCTATTAAGTTAGGTGATGGATTAAAATACCAGGATTTGACGGACATGATATCTAACTTGGAAACAACTGTTGCTGATATGAAAGATCAATTGAAGCAGTTGGTGGATGCTTTCAAAAGTCGACCTTCTCATCAGCAGTTGTGCCAAGAGCTTTGGAATTCGGTACAACCCATTCTTGCAGCTCAAAGGGAACTGGCTGAGATTCAACTTAATTCCCACATGAAGCTAATTAGAGTTATGGTTGAAGCAAGATGCAAAGACACACATGCTGACATCAAGGGCAAAAAAGAATGCATTGCAAAGTTAACTGGTACTACCCCTGCACCTGTGTTTGAAAAAGACGATGAAGATGATGCTGAAAAGAGGGAAAATGATTCCATGAAAAACTTTGGCAAACCAACACCAAGGAATCAGCCAAAACAAAACCCAAAGCCTGCCAAGCAAACTTCTGCAAAATCTCCTGGAAAATCTGATACTGGTAAGAAAAAGGGAATTGATGATACCGTTAACAAACAGACAGATAAGGAGATTAAACGAAAGCAGAAGAGGAAGCATACAAAAGAGGAAGATGAAGTGGTCAACATTGGAACGTCAAATAGAAGAAAACCACATAAACACAACGAATCTCCTATTGTCATGTTTCCTAAACCAATATCACCACCAGAAAAACCAACCACTGCTGCGAAACTTAAAACCACTACTGAACCTAAGAAGCCAGATTCTGATACACCTAAAACAAAACTCTCACCAAAAAAACCAGCTGTCAAAAAGCAGAATACAAAATCCTCATCACCACTGCCAACCTCCACTCAAACAATTGTTGATGCAACAAATGTTTCAACACATGTTAAAACAACAGCGGTTGAGACACCAGTTGTTTCAACAGTTGTTAGTCAATCCACTGATTCTACCCAATTTCAATTCCTAACACAATCAACCCTTACACTTATAGCACCTTTTTCTTCCCTAACTCCTCGTTCTCCAAAATCTGTTTACACAAGAAAGAGAAAATTCATGGTGCATGAAGAAGAGAAGGAAGAAAAAGATATACCCGCACCAATTCCGTTATCAGCTACTCCATTCATTCAAACTTCACCCAAACCATTCGTCCCACCTCCATCAACAAAGATCAACCCATTGGCAGTAACTTTCCCTCTGGAACTGCTTGCCGTTCAAGATGAAATGACTCAATTTTACACAGAGGATGATCCATCCAAAAGAACCTTCCCATCTCTTCATGGATTCGAAACTCCAAAGAATATTTATGAATATCTGAAGCTAAAGGTCAAGTAAGCAGAAGATAAGGCAAAAGAAGAGTGTAAAGGGCTAGGAGACATTAACTTACCAGCTCGCATGCAACATTGGCTTGGTGAAGTCAAGAAGTTGGAAGATTTTGCTAGAGACCTGAGTAAGAATATGTCAAATCTGTCACCAAATGCTGAGCTACACAAGACATTAAGGAATGATTTCTTGAACACTATCATGGATACCAAGCCCTACGAAGCCTACAGGCCTGATTTCAAAGACTGGCTCCTTGAAGCTCTTAATGAGGAAGTTAATAGAATTGAAAAGATGAATAAAGATCCTCAAATGCCAAAATCTGCTCCCAACTGGAAACAATACAAAAGGGTTGAAGTGGATGAAGTGTTGAAGTACAAGAGAATGAAGGCAGAACTTATAGCAGCTAAGGTTGGGACTGCTAGACAAATTGGAAAATGGTCTAGGCAGTATATTGATCGAGCTTACAATAAGTTAAAAGAGCAAAGAAAGACAGATCCATTCCTTCCTAAAAAGCCAGTATACAAAGATGAAACCACTGTTAGACGTCGGCAGACCATTACATCTAAAAAGCTGTTCTCATCAGCAGATGTATCCATCGCTGCCTTGAACCAAAGAAAAAGACAACAACTGGTGGATGTGGAAGATGAAAATAGGTATGCTGAGTACAGAAAAGAGTCTATCAGAAATCAGTTACGATATGGATTGGATGACGATTCGTTGCAATTACAAGCTCAAGTTGCTCAAGCACTTCAGAAGTTGGCAAGCAGGCCTCAATCGCTAAACTCCTCTCAAATAAAACTTCTCCCAAGAAACCCACCAGATCCAAAAATAGTAAAGTGGAAGTCTGACAAACAGACCCATGAATTGACTTTGATCAAGTCTGATGGTAGTGTTGAAAAGATATCAAGGGAGAATGCACTTGGTCTGAGTGCAGTTTACCTCCAAGATCTTTTTAACCTTTAGCTTGATAGGGATGAAGATGATACTGATCCCTTGGATTTTGAGCTCCAATTCAAAGGGCAAATCCGGGAAATGTTGATTAGAGAATAAAGATCTGCTGATTTCTAAAGTCTGTTGATTCCTTGATTTAGTTTTGCTGAAAATTGTTGAGGCAGGTGATTGTGTGTTTGTAGTTAACGTTTGTTGAACCTTAAGTTGTATTCAAATTCTATTAAGTACCTATGTCTATAAACCGTTTATATTGTCTTTTTAGGTAAACAGTTAAATTGTATGTAACTGATATATTAGCCAATAATTTATGTTTATAGTTGTCTTTTAGCTATAATAGATAACACGTTTTGGTACAATATCTATACACGTATCTATATGTTTTATTAATATGTGTTATGCATGGTTGTCTAAGAAACGACCCGTGTTTGCAGCTCTCATTTTTAATGAGAGTACTAAATTCTTTGTTAATAACATTATTCTCTTAATATCTGTTTACTAACCTTTGTAATTTCTGTTGACTGACCTTTTTAACATGGGTTGACTAACATCTGATACTTACTATCTATCCATTTGGCAAGCTCTGTTGGAGATAATGGATAACAGTTTTTAGGAAAGTCTGTTGGAAAGCAACAGAGGTTTTTAACAGTTAATAGACAACAGTGGTTTGCTATCAACATAATGGAATTGCTGTTGAATAAACCTATTTAGCATTAGTTTATATCAATTTTGTAAGTCTGCACTAATTATTTTTTTACTATGTCAATATGTGTTATGCATGGTTTTCTAAGAAACGACCCGTGTTTGCACACGGGTCTTACCGCTAGTACTATATAATAAAAGAAACCAATAGGGGGACACATGTCATTCATTGAAGTCATCTATTTTTTAGTTTTCTGATCTCTATCTCCTACTTATTTATAATTAATATTAATTGAAAGATAATTATAAAATAAAATTTAATATAAATTTAAGTAATTCGTATAGGAGATAATATAGTGTTTTGAAATATTTATTAGATTTCAAAATTATTTATCTTGAAATTAACAAAAGAGTTAACTGTCATTTAGTCCCTTTAGTTTGGATTATTTTGTCAGTTTAGTACAAAGGTTTTATAATACACAGGGTTTATAAAGATATAACAAGATATAACTTTTTATTGATTGGTATATAAAATTACATGAGCTCAATCCATACAATACATGAGGTTCTTAAAAATGTAACTTTTTTCATTATTTAATATATAAAATTAAATTTACTCAACCCATACAATACACGGTATTCTTAAAGATATAACTTATTTATTATTTAATATATAAAATTACATTTATTCAACCCATGTAATAAATGAGATTTTTAAAGATATATTGTTTTATTATTTGGTATATAAAATTACATTTATTCAACCCGTGTAATAACCGAGGTTTTTAAAGATATTTTTTTTTTATTATTTGGTATATAAAATTACATTTATTCAACCCGTGTATTACACGGGGTTCTAACCTAGTAATGTCATAAAAAAATATATATGTAAAATGAATTTTTTATTTTTCAAATAATAAACCTATCAGAATATGAAACATTACTAAACTATAACTAAAGAAAAATAAATATAAAACTTAAAAGTCTTCAGGTATATATTACGGGTAAACGGGTATATACAGTGGCGCAGCATGTGAGGGGCCGGGGGGGGACGTCCGCCCCCCGGGATTTTTCGCTCAGTAGTGTTATATATGTAATTTTCGTATAGAAATTTGTGGGTATATATGTTTTCACCCCCCCGGTTCTATAGAAATTTTTGGGTATTCTATAGAAATTTTTTGGTATATATGTTTTCACCTCCCCGGCCGAAAAATCCAAGCTTCGCCACTGGGTATATAGTTTCGGATAATCAGATCGAGTATCATCTAATCCCATACCCACGAAATATGTTTTTTCTATACCCATACCAGCCCAATACCCGTTTGTCTATCTCGGGGTTACGTCAAATCATGGCTAAAGCAATTCAAATAAAACCAAAAATCTGCTCAGTCAATTCAAAATCGTATTATAACCTTTGAAGTGGGGCGGGCCCAGCAGCATTATAGCTAAAGCAATTATGGGTAAAGTAACAGTTTTGAGCCCAGTATTTGTAGAAATATATAATATGGATACTATCATGTAATTTTACAGTTTTAACAAATCATGCTTTACTATCATTCCGCGGAACGAATGAAAACTTTAGGTGGCGTTTGGTTCGCAGGAATTCAATGGAGAATTGGAATCTGAATTTCATCTCTTAATATGTTTGGTTCACAGAATTTGATGGAATTGGCATCTCAATTCCAATGTTCATGTGTTTGGTTGACAATGGAATTTGAATTGAAATTAGCATGAATTCCTTTAAATTCCTTTATGTGAAGGAATTCAAAATCCTTCCTTTATGTGAAGGAATTAAAGTATTTTCATTGGAATCTTCGACCGTTTCGACCCGTATCGGTTTCGATCCAAACCGTTTCGACCCGTACCGTTTCGAATCGAACCGTTTTGACGTGAACCGTTTCGACGCGAACCGTTTCTACACGAACCGTTTGACCCGTTCCGTTTCGAATCGAACCGTTTCGACCCGAGCCGTTTCGCCCCTTACCGTTTAGTCGCGACGAGAATCGAATAGTCAAAAGGTTATTGAGGTGTTTTGACTTTTGACAATCAAGTCAACACCCAATAAACGTTCAGCACTATGATTTAAGAAATGAAAATCATGCTCACAATCATATTGACAATCTAGCCCGTTCTCTCAGGAAAAAAGGAAAATTGGCCCGACTCAATTTCGACAAGAACCGATTCGACGTGAACCGTACCGTTTCGATCCGAACCGGGAGTTGTGGGTGATGCGGTGATGGATTCCAATTCATTTGACAACCAAACACAACAAAAATGGAGTTGAGATTCCAATTCTAACAATTTCCAATTCCAATTGAAATGTTTAAATTCCAAATCCAATTCCCTCAAATTCTAATTCCTATACAAATTCCAATTCCAATTCCAAAACATTCCGTGGACCAAACGCCCCCTAAGAAACGAATGCTACTTTAGAGTTATTCTGCCACATGATTCGTCTAATTTTATGAATTTTACAAAAAAGGAAAATTGGCCCGACTCAATTTCGAGACGAACCGATTCGACGTGAACCGTACCGTTTCGATCCGAACCGGGAGTTGTGGGTGATGCGGTGATGGATTCCAATTCATTTGACAACCAAACACAACAAAAATGGAGTTGAGATTCCAATTCTAACAATTTCCAATTCCAATTGAAATGTTTAAATTCCAAATCCAATTCCCTCAAATTCTAATTCCTATACAAATTCCAATTCCAATTCCAATTCCAAAACATTCCGTGGACCAAACGCCCCCTTAGTTCCAATTCCTGTTCAATTATATTCTAAGAAACGAATGCTACTTTAGAGTTGCAATTCTGCCACATGATTCGTCTAATTTTATGAATTTTACAAGGCCTCTACATTGCTTTATTCAAGGAAATATGTATCAATATCAATGCTACAATGGGGGAGTAACCAATTAGCACATGAAAGTTATAAAATTAGATGCCCCACACTTCTCCAACTGGCGGATCTAGAAACTCTTCATAGAGGTAACGTTTTATGAAAAAGCGGTAACGAAATCGAAAAAACGTCAAAAAAGGTCAATTTTTTTCAACATTTAAACTACCGCCGGAGCGCTAAGCGGTAGCAGAGGCTACCCCTTCCCCTAAGGTAGGTCCGCCCCTGCTAACAATTTAGGAATCAAAATATAAGCAAACAGGTAGTATGTTTGGAAGGGGTAGAAGACGACCTGTGGTGAATGATTGGAAACAAAAGAAAGGACATAAATCAATAAAGGCGGTGAACAATTGATGATAAGCAATGGACGTATATGACAAGAACTTACCGTCCATTCTAACCCGAACCGAAAGCTGGATTGAGGGAACCCGGATGGGATTCCAACCAAACCACGGGGTTGTAATCAGTTCCTTGGTTGAAACTGGTTAAACACAAACCAAACTGGTTTGGGGCAAAAAGTGATGTTTGACTAAACCCAAATTGGCTTTAACCCAAACCAGTTGTAATCCATAACCCGCCTTGTGCACCTCAAGCCCATATACACCCATAAATAAATAATTTAAGGCCTAGGCCTAAAATAACCAAATAACATTCTCTCTAGAACTATTATATACAACTAACCTATAGATTGATTGACCATTTTAATGATGTTGTAACTTTAAATCTCGTCTTGAGGATCATGAGAAATGATAGCATTGTAAGCCTTGCTATAGATAATAGAATACTTTGAGAATCTAATGTGAGAATAATATGCTGATATAAAAAGTATAAAATTATCTATATAGACCAAGAAAATGTTTTATTGAATGCACATCCTATCTATATTAAAGATTAGGGATGGGCTATTTTTCTCAAATACCAATACTCGTATTTGTATCGGTACCGATTTTAGGTATTCGGTACATGTATCGGTACCCAGTTTTATTGATTTTGGTATTCGGTACTTTTGGTATTGGTACGGGTACGGGTAAGGGTAAAAATGGGTACCTGTACCGAATTTTATATAGACTGATGTGCGTGCGGTGTGATATATTTTTATGTATATTTTTAGCCCTTTTTCAACACATTAGTCAAGTTTTAAATTTATAAAACACGATATTTACTAACACCAAACACACATATGGGCAAGTGCACCCATCGTGAGAGTAGTATAGTGTTGGTAAAATACCGAGGTCATCCAAAGACACAAGAGCTTTTAATACCAGTTTATCCTCAACGTCTAATCAAATCAAAAGTTTAGAAAAGGGTTTTTAAACTAGAAAATAAAAAAAACTAAAAATGCTGAAAATAAAAATAAAAATAAAAACAGATAGACAAGATGAATCACTTGGATCCGACTCGCCTTTAGTGTAACCTTTGATTATTTCCGCACTTTTGCACTTTTTAAGAGATTATCTTAGTTATAGTAGTAGGCCCCTCTTTTGAAGGTGACGTTACCCTCAACCCAGTAGTTTGAGTCAGCAAGGATACAATTCTAAAGGGTTGGATTATTGAAAGACAATTAATTAAGTTATTAATGCGAAATGTGGTAGGCCCCTCTTTTGAAGGTGACTTTACCCTCGGCTAAGTAGTTTGAGTCAGCAGGGATACAGTCCTACGTAGCCGGGTTAATGTTTTAATAGTAGCTTACATATGAGGGGATCAAGAAATTCGAACCCCCGCCATCCAATACCAGTGGGTATTGAAGGAGGTCCTACTAAGCTTGACCCAGGTCCTTGCAGGATCTATACACTGAACAAGGCAAGACTCTTATGAAACCATTCCCTTAACCCCCGACCAGGTAGCCAACATATCTCCATATAGACCGTGGAGATATGAATGGTGTAAATCTTTTATTTTATAAAGACAGTAAAATAACGCCAAGACACCACGGACAAATGATAAGGAAGACTCACCTTCAACATAAGAAACTAGTTATTAAAGTCATTAATACATAACCAAATAAAAAGTGCGAAAAGATTAAAAATAAAAAGTATTACACTAAATGCTTGTCTTCACCAAGTGATGTAAGAGACTTAGGCAAACATGGCCTTTGATTGTCAAGAACTCTTTCGATCAATCTTGGATCCCGAGACTACTACACACACTCTATGATGGATGATGGATGATGGATGATGGATGATGGATGATGGTGGTGGATGTGGGTTGTGATGGTGGTGGTGGGTGGGTGAAGTGTGAGAGAGGTGGTTTGCCAAGGGATGATTTGCAAGTGAGCCAAGCACCCCGATTTATAGCCTGCACAGAAGCCCGTACACGGCCCCGTGTCCATTGGGCACGGCCACGGGTCCATCCATCTTCTCTTTCTTCATTAAATGCAGTTTGTCTGCATTAGTTGACCACGCCCCCGTGTCAGCTGGGCACGACCCCGTGTGCAGAAGCGTATTTGTACTATCAAGATTTTCCTAGATTCTGTGAATCTTAGAGTTGACCACGGCCCCGTGTCCGCTAGGCACGCCCCCGTGGTGGGTGATAGAAGCTTCTACAACTTTGTCTTTTTTGCAGACACTTGTGTTCAGCCTTCTGTTTTCTTGTTTTTGCTTGGGAGGATGCTGTCGAGGGGTCGGGCATGCCACGTTTATTCCTTTTCTTGTATTTATGTTAGATTTAGCTGCCTTTGTGCTTCTTTTGTTCATTTGAGCTCATTTAATCCTGAAAATACAAAAGGAAGACAAAATCACACTTTTTCCAACATTAGTACTAAAAAGGGGTTAGTTTTATGCCTCATTTGATGTAATTTATATGTTGCATTTTACACACATCAAATACCCCCACACTTGAATCTTTGCTTGTCCTCAAGCAAAACTCTTTATAATGTGGCTTTACACTCCCAAATGGAATGGCTAGAAGAGAAGGTTTTTGGGCTTGTCATAGAGTGTCGGGATTCCAAGATTTTTATTAGGTTTTATTTTTATGTTATTTACAATTCTATTCGTCATGATTTATTTAGAACATTACATAAGATAAATTACTTATTTGGGCATAACATGCCTCTTAAAAATTCCATTTATATACAAGTTCACATACCTCACGGGAGATCACTCAACACTCGGCCGAAAATGTATGTCTGTGAAACACTCGAGAGCGGCATGGAACTTACTTCTACCATATGTTTGCCAAACAATCAATCCTCCGCCTTTTTAACTATAAACATTTGTAAATATCAAGAGGACTTTGGGGAAAGGGTAGGCTTGGGTTAAAGGAAGGAGGTTGGGTTAGTGGTTAGTAGAAAAGGGCGAAAGGCGTAAAAAGTGTCGGTTTTCGTAAGACTTTTTATTTTTTTCCATAACTTTTTGTTTTGATGAAACAATTCTTTAAACAAAGTTCTTTTTGATAAACTTGTTTGTTTTATTTCTTGGCTTCATCATCATCAAATTTTTTTTATAAGGAATGTCATATGAAAAACCGAGCTTCTTACTAAAATAAGGGGTTTAAAATGAAAAAGGATTTTGGTGGGTAAAAGGGTGTTTGTTTTGTGGGTTAAGAAATGAAAATGTTTAGGCTTAAAGGGGTTAACTAGTGGGATTTTGGGTAGGTGGTAAAAAAAAAAAAATAATGGTGTAGAAAATAAAAAGGGTTAGTCCTAATGCCTCCATCATTTACTTACTCGGGTTTAAGTTGGTAAGGATCGGGAATGAATCGTCGTGGCAAGTTCTAGAGTCGTAAGAAACCAAGCGCCTATTCACACAAGAAACGAAAAATGAGCATTTAGTTTAAAGATGTGTATTTGTATGCTCAATAAAGGCTCAAAACTCACTTTTTATGGGAATGGGTTTTTATGTGATCGAGTATATATAATCAAATTTTAACTAGATTTGTCATGCCGTTTCATAATTTTCTTATGTTGGTTCTTTTTATCTCGACGCTATCGGTTGTAAATTTGTAAAAATATAACCTTTTTAAAACTTGTAATTCCCAAATTAAACCAAGACAAGTAAAAAAATGAATTTTTTTTTGAAAAAATTTGGGGTGATTAGCGGTTCCAATAGAGTTTTGTGTAAGGCTTGTAATTAGGACTTGCAAAATTCAAGGTTTTAGCACCCCCCCCCCCCCACACTTAAATTACACATTGTCCTCAATGTGTCCCAAAAATAAGTTTTTAGGTTGATTGAATGTATAAAAGTGTGTTTAAAAACAAAATTTTAATGTTATTGTGCGTCTGGACACGGGGTGGTGTCCGGGCACGGCCCCGTGTTCAGGTTGTCAGTAACAGAAATCTTTAAAAAGAAACAGAAGCCTGGGCACGGGGGCGTGCTCAGCGAACACGCCCCGTGTCCAGTTACCTGAACTGGGCGATTTCCTGCAGATTGTTCAGCACGGGGCCGTGTTGGGTGGGCACGGCCCCTGCTGAACTTGCTGTAACAAAGAAAAACTATCGGGAGGCTCTGTTTTTGTGCATGGGGTGCTGGTTCAAGTTTCCCTTGGTATCCTTCACCATCCCGCGTGTGTTTTACCCATTACAACATCATCCAAACACCAATTTAATTAAAACCAGCATTCCATTAAAATAGAGAGAGTTACATAAGGTCCTAGAAAATTAAAAACAAAGCAGAAAAATAAAAGCTAAAGGTCCTAAATTAGATAGGTCAAGTGATACATAAAATCATCCTAAGGAGTTCTACTTTTACAATAGGAATCAAAATTCCGGAAATAGCTTTCCGGTTTTTAAAGGCTTCGTAGAACTCCGAACCGAGGGGTGTCCCCTAGACGTTGTTAAAGCCTTTCTTCTATCTCTCTCGGGAGGAAGAATGCGGCTTCATTTTCCTCAACATCTTGTGGAGGGGGAGTGACACCAACCGGAACCCCTTGTAGTACGTCTCGAGGGGGCCCCGGGTGTATGGTGTACCACTCGGCCAGTATGATGACTTCCGGCACCACATTCCATGCCCTTTGGGTGATGATTGGCACCAAAGGAGGAGAAGCGAGAATGTTCAACCTTTGGTGCAAAAGGTTGACCTCTCGAAGATATCCTTCTAGTCCCACGGTTAAGTGATTGATACGGTCGATTACGGTCGACCAATGCTTCTTCTACCCCCGTCATCTCATCAATGGCCTCTCTTAAAGAGTAAACATAGTTTACAAGAGAGTCTTCTACCGTTGATGACCTTCTCCCTTGTCGGTTGTTCCTGGAGTGCGATGAAGATGTTCCGCTAGTTCTGCTTGCCATTCTGAGAAAACAGACCGAAAAGGGTTCAATTTTTATTTGAACAGTACCTCGGACACGGCCCCGTGTTCAATGAGCACGGCCCCATGTTCACCTGTCTGCAGATTTTTTGAACAAGGAATCTTGGAGTTTCAAATTATTTTTCTGATTTTTAAAGCATTTTCAAGCATAAATAACTTAAAACGATGTTGTAGAACTTATTTTTAACAAGATTCCTTGAATAAAAACCTTACAAATATCACAATAAAGCTTGGAACCATGGTGATTTCAAGCTCTAATGGAGGTATTGAGTGAAAAATTGAAGAAGAAGGTAATGAACAAAAGTGGAAAAGACAAGATGGTTGTTGAGAACCTTCTTTAGAATATACCTAGGATGGTATGTGTGAAGATTTCACCAGATCTTTGTCTTTGGAGTGGTCCAAATGTGCAGGAATCCTGCTGCCTTTATAGAAAACGACAGCACGCTGCACACGGCCCCGTGTCGGCGGGACACGGCCACGTGTGTAGACAAGATCCTGACACATTTTGTCCGTATTCTGACCACAGGTCAGACGGGAATCTTTTGGTGGACACGGGGGCGTGCTGACCTGGACACGACCCCGTGTCTTGAGGCTGTCTATGGAGTTTTGTGTATTTTTAAGGAATTTATCCAGATCGGGTGGTTCCTTACTGGACAGAACAACACCGAAGTGCGTGAGATACCTTAATTGCTCTAAATTTAGACGAGAACGCAAGAGGTTATCGGTAAGAGTGATTCCTATGCTAAATGTAGGTGGACAAGTCCAACCCTTTCCCGGACTCTCGTTAAAGAAGGTGTATGTCGAATCGCTCGGGTCTATGTATGCATCGAACGAATTCGATGGGGAGTCCTTCACGGCACAATCGACACAGGGACGACTATCGCTCAAGTCTTCGCCAGAGTTAGAGGTGATTTCGGGAACAACGAAGTTGTTTTTATCCGAATGCGATCTCAATAATTCTTCTTGGGTATCGTCTTAAGGTGAATTAATGATATCCTTCTCAAGCTCTTTTAACCAATTAAGAATTAGATCTTCCATTTGAAATAGTTCATCAAGAAGCATTTCTCCTAGAAGGTCTGATTGAGAGCATTCGAGGGAGAGATATGGATTATTTTTACTTTCGCCCCTCTTAAGGCTACAGGAAAACAATGGGTCTATATAGTGGGGCTTGTAATTTAGAAAATAACATTCTAAATCTTTATGAGGGCCACCACATATTTGACACCACGTACCATAAGAGGTCCGATAGTAAAAAAAATCAGTATCACTCATGTTTTTGTCAGAAATTACCAACCGTCGGGATCTTACGGTTCTGTTTTCTGTAACTGATACTTGGGCACGGGGTGTGTTGAGTGGGCACTGCCCCGTGTTCAGCTACTGTCTGACTTAAAACAGGATTGCCAGTACCAAAGATTGGGCAAGGGGCGTGTTCAGCGGGCACGGCCTGTGCTGAGTTCTGCAGAAGCTGAAAAACTAAGGGAAATCCTAAAAAACACAGAAAAATAAGAAAAAAAAACGATTAGGCCGTTGATTCCTAACTTTCTTAAAATCCTTGTGTCCCCGGCAACGGCGCAAAAAACTTGATGTGCGTGCGGTGTGATATATTTTTATGTATATTTTTAGCCCTTTTTAACACATTAGACAAGTTTTAAATTTATAAAACACGATATTTACTAACACCAAACACACATATGGGCAAGTGCACCCATCGTGAGCGTAGTATAGTGTTGGTAAGATACCGAGGTCGTCCAAGGACACAAGAGCTTTTAATACCGGTTTATCCTCAACGTCTAATCAAATTAAAAGTTTAGAAAAAGGTTTTTAAACTAGAAAATAAAAAAAAAACTAAAAATGCTGAAAATAAAAATAAAAATAGATAGACAAGATGAATCAGTTGGATCCGACTCGCCTTTAGTGTAACCTTTGATTATTTCCGCACTTTTGCACTTTTTAAGAGATTATCTCAGTTATAGTAGTAGGCCCCTCTTTTGAAGGTGACGTTACCCTCAACCCAGTAGTTTGAGTCAGCAAGGATACAATCCTAAATGGTTGGATTATTGAAAGATAATTAATTAAGTTATTAATGCGAAATGTGGTAGGCCCCTCTTTTGAAGGTGACGTTACCCTCGGCTAAGTAGTCTGAGTCAGCAGGGATACAGTCCTAAGTAGCCGGGTTAATGTTTTAATAGTAGCTTACATATGAAGGGATTAAGAAATTCGAACCCCCGCCATCCAATACCAGTGGGTATTGAAGGAGGTCCTACTAAGCTTGACCCAGGTCCTTGTAGGATCTATACACTGAACAAGGCAAGACTCTTACCAAACTATTCCCTTAACCCCCGACCAGGTAGCCAACATATCTCCATATAGACCGTGGAGATATGAATGGTGTAAATCTTTTATTTTATATAGACAGTAAAATAACGCCAAGACACCACGGACAAATGATAAGGAAGACTCACCTTAAAAATAAGAAACTAGTTATTAAAGTCATTAATACATAACCAAATAAAAAGTGCGAAAAGATTAAAAATAAAAAGTATTACACTAAATGCTTGTCTTCACCAAGTGATGTAAGAGACTTAGGCAAACATGGCCTTTGATTGTCAAGAACTCTTACGATCAATCTTGGATCCCAAGACTACTACACACACTCTATGATGGATGATGGATGATGGTGGTGGATGTGGGTTGTGATGGTGGTGGTGGGTGGGTGAAGTGTGAGATAGGTGGTTTGCCAAGGGATGATTTGCAAGTGAGCCAAGCACCCCGATTTATAGCCTGCACAGAAGCCCGTACACGGCCCCGTGTCCATTGGGCACGGCCACGTGTCCATCCATCTTCTATTTCTTCATTAAATGCAGTTTGTCTGCATTAGTTGACCACGCCCCCGTGTCCGCTGGGAACGACCCCGTGTGCAGAAGCGTATCTATACTATCAAGATTTTCCTAGATTCTGTGAATCTTTGAGTTGACCACGACCCCGTGTCCACTGGGCACGCCCCCGTGGTGGGTGATAGAAGCTTCTACAACTCTGTCTTTTCTGCATACACTTGGGCACGCCCCCATGCTCATTGAGCACGGGGCGTGTTCAGCCTTCTGTTATCTTGTTTTTGCTTGGGAGGATGTTGTCGAGGGGTCGGGCATGCCACGTTTATTCCTTTTCTTGTATTTATGTTAGATTTAGCTGCCTTTTTGCTTCTTTTGTTCATTTGAGCTCATTTAATCCTGAAAATACAAAAGGAAGACAAAAGCACACTTTTTCCAACATTAGTACTAAAAAAGGGTTAGTTTTATGCCTCATTTGATGTAATTTATATGTTGCATTTTACACACATCATAGACCATTAATTTTTTTTATATTATGTTTTATTTCGTATTATGGTATTTATAGTACTCGTATTGATTTTACCTATATGGTATCCGTATCGTATTGGTACTCGTATCAATTTTACCTATTTGGTACTCGTACTATATTTGTACTCATGTCAATTTTACCTATTTAGTACCCATACGAGTGCTAAAAACTAAATAAAAACAAAATGGTACCTGAGCGGGATACCGTACCAAAATACCCGTACCCATACCGTACCTATATATTTGATACGGTATTTGGTACCCAATTTTGTTCAAATTCACTGATTTTTTCAATACTGGTACAGGTATGAATACGTATATTGTACCAATACCAACCCTACTCAATCCCATCCCTGCTAAAGATATCATTGTTGGTGCATATTTATGACAACAGCTTAAATTTGGTCTTTGGATATCTTGTAATTAGTTAAACGATAAACAATTAGCGGGTTTAGCTTTGTAATAGTTAGTTGTAATGTTTGGACTAAACAAACCCACCAGATTGGGTGATGGGGGGCGAATTGGGCTTACACCAATTCGCAGTCCATGAGGTATAACCCAGCCCAAGTTGCAACCTTGTGTTATATAAACAAGGTTAGGCTTTAGGGTTTAGGTTAATCAGCTAAAACAATATTTGAGAGAGAAATTTTGTGAGAGCATAGGCTTGGACGAAATTGAGAGAGTTAGGGATCTTGATTGATTGTAATCAGTTTGATAGATAATCAATAAAGATCCGGTTTGAAAGTGAATTGCTGATTTCTGTTTCTACTCATTCTGCTATATTCTGATCAAGAGGATTCCGCACTCTTGATTAGATTAACAATTCTGTTGAAGATCCATACATCATCTGTCACACCCTCAAATTCCACATGCGGAGTACCACCGCGAGGCGTGCGACTGACCAGGATCCAGCCACTAATTATTTTGAACCGTTTGGTTATAATTATAAGTAATGGTAAAATTAGTGACCGATTTAAATTTTTCAAAACATAGTTTAAGTGGCAGCGGAAAGGAAAAGAATACATATCGTAATTTAAAACCACAAGTTTATTAGTTATGAACTTACAAACCACGCACTCCAGCCGATTGCAATATCCGTCCTAAACTGTATCGAGCAACCTGCAAAGCATGCAGTAGGGTGTCAACATAAAGTTGGCGAGTTCACGAGTTGTCCAGTTTTAGTTGTTGAAAACGTAAGTTGTTTAGATAAAGCATTTATAATCACGTCATGGGGAGCTACCCCATATGAAAGCTACTAAACTGGCGTTACCGAAACTATTGACGAGAAGATTTTGTGCCCCGAGTCAATGTCTATCGTCATTGACCAAGATGCAAGGTATACTAGTTCACGCCCGATCTCCCCCGGTCACGGTGTGAGGTTGTCAAACCTAATAGCGCTATCAACTAATAACCCGTTCGCCCCCGGCGATTAATCGGTACTATGAGCAGGGACTTTACATGATAGAGATTCGTTTAGTTTTGCTAGTTGTGATTTATAAATAATATCCAAACGTATCTCCCCCGGAGATAGTATTGTAAAAGTACCCATTTGCATTTTCCCCCGGAAATATTAATTGGAAGTAATCTTTAAAGATGGCGGTTTGTTCGTGTCCCTCCATGGGACGCATGCTTTTAGTGTGTGAACTCACCTTGGTTTGCTCGGCAGACAATTTACTTGTTTTACGTTGGTCAACCATACCCTATTATGGTTTATAAATATTTATTAGGTTCGTATGCAGGAAATGTCACATATAGGTTACACATATCTAACACATAGCATGCATCTCATACTGGCATGTACGCTATTGGGCCTATCCTAACATATGAGCATTTAAACAGTAGCAGCACATAGTCCGGTTAAGCAGTGGCAGATAACACACAATCCAAAACATGTTATCACATGGTGCGGCCCAATAACGGAGTCACGCAGCCCAGTCGAGGCCAGGTGGTCTCGACTCGAGATCATGAGGTCTCGAGTCGCAACCAAAAGGTCTTGGGTTGCAAATGGAAGGTCTCGAGTGATGCATGCATGAATCGAAACCTCGAGTTCTCGAGTCAGGTCCCGAGTCGAGACCAGGAGATCTCGAGTCGCAACCAAGTTGGTCTCGAGTCCCCTAATGTGCATGCTGGATCTCGAGTAGTCGTTCAATGGTCCCGAGTCGCAACCTCGCGGTCTCGACTCGCAACCACTGATGCAGGTACAGGTGGAAGCCTTCTAGAACATTCTCCAACTTTTGTACTACCCAATCAGATTTCATGAATATGTGCTGTCCAATCAGAAATTTACTAACATGTTTTCAACATTCTATTCGAATCAAATCATTTCATATAAAATAGGGCATACAGAAAGTGGGACCAGCTCAAAATCAATTGTGCGATTTAGAATGTTCCTTAATTCACTAACTTTTTGGTATATGTTACTAGGTTGTACCCTAGGCATGAACACTTGTACATTCCATAATAATTTTATATTTCACATATTAGGATAATATGAAGTAGGACAAAGCCATCATCCAATCACACATTCAGTATGCATCAACTCAGAAAGGAAAAACAACTTTCATATTATGATTTCAGATTATCTCACATTTGGAGAGTTGTACCCTATGCTTAATCACTTGTACCCTCAGCATCAATTACCAAATAGCAGCCACCTTTTAAACATTAGAGCACAGATAAGACAACCATTCTTTTTAGATTCTATCAATCACATGACACCTCATCTCCTAAATATAAAAGCATGCATTAAACAGTTGTACCCTACGCATATAATTTCGTACATACCATGAAAACATAGATTCAAGCCTTCAAACAACATTTATCATCCAAATCAAGTGCATGGCAGTTTATAGAGATTTCATCAACATAAGCATCAATTATTAACAACAAACATATACTGCTTCAGTGAGCATAAGTCATCTTTATTCATCCTTTCACATAAAACCAAATAGTTTTTAACAACTTTTGAACTCTAGGTTTATTTGCAAACAAACAGCTAATACCCAAGTATACATATGCTTAAAATCTCATAACATAACACACATAGACACACTTTCATTTAAAGAAAATGCAGAGGATTCAAATCACTATTAGGAGCATGAAATGTAAAACAAGGGTCTCGCACACTGACCGAAGAAACCATGGAACGAGTGTGTGTGTGTGTGTCACCGATTCGTCTTGTATCATGACCCGAAATGAAACCCGAGGCTGCTGCCCTGCTTCTTTTCCCGAACTAGGACTCGAATCGAACATAACCCGAGCCAACATCATCGTCAGCTCAAGTCTGAGCGGTGAGATTCGTCGGAGACTCAGAACCACCGCCGCTGTCAGGGCGCCGCCGCCGCTACAGACCAGTTCTTCATTCGTCACCGGAAACATCTCTCTTCTGAATCGGTCGTGAACATCATCATCATCAGCGGTAGTCGTCGGAGGAGAAGAATCACGCTGGTTATCGGTCAGAATCATTCCGGTTGTCGGAGAAAAGAGGGATAAAGCAGGTGGGTGCGGCTGGTGTTGTTAGCTCGTCGGTAAACCAAATCAAAGAGGGAGAGAGAGAGAGAGAGACAAGGGGTGTGGGTGTTTGGCTGCGGACAGACAATCGCCGGCAGCCGGTCGGCATCTTCGGTCGCCTGTGTCTGAAGCTCGAGAGGGAGAGAGCACAGGGATAACTTGTGCGGCTGTAATTGTTGTCTGTATGGTTTCTATCAAAAATAAGGGGGTGGGGTTTAAGTTCATATTTATAGGGTAGGGTTTAGGTTTAGGGAGTGGGCTTAAGCCTAGCCCAAGTGTGTATGGATTTCTATCAAAACAAATAGGCCCGATTATTTTATTAAATGTAAAGGTAATTAAATACTAAACGAATAAATGTCTCGTTGCGGATTATTATTTAGTAAATAATAGTAATAATAATAATCGGTTGATTACTGAGGGGATCGGGAGCACGGGTTGTCACATTCTCCCCATGTTACTGGAATTTCGTCCCCGAAATTTAAGCTAAGATATACGATTCGTTAATAACCTTATTGTTATATCTAAATACACGTAGTCCACGAAAGTTCACAAAATGAACATGTGAGCCACATAGCACATAAGATCACACAACACGGATGTAGCGCGTAACAGTCACGTAGCACAAGCTCCACAGAGTTTGTACGTATTTCACATAGTATAGAATTTCACAAATTTAATTACAACATCCAAGTAACGTATGGGAAGACCCGAAGTGTCACATTATCCCCAAGTTCAAGAAATTTCGTCCCGAAATTTAGCGCACAGCCACTGACAAGCTAGTGGGATTAAACGTTTTCGTGGGGTGTCACATCATCCCCTTGTTGGCTTGAAATTTCTTCCCGAAATTCAGCTGTAGCTTCAGTGCTGGAAGTAATGTTTGTAGACAACTGGGGATACGTGCGCATCAGCTGGTTTTCCCCGTTCCCAGGCAAACTCTGGGTCACGGCGTGAGTTCCAACGAACTCGGTCTGTTGGTTACACTACGCTAGAGGGTTTTGATTTCTTGATCCTTGATCTCAACCGGTTCCTCAACGAAGCGTAGTTTGTTGTTGATCATGAGTTCCTAAAAGAACAACAAATGTTTCATCTGACAGACACTTCTTCAAATTAGGCACGTGAAAGGCGTTGTGTACCGCATTCAGCTCTTCAGGCAGGTTTAGTCTGCAAAGCTACCTTACCGATCCTTTCGGTAATTTCGAACGGTCCAACATATCGTGGATTAAGTTCGTCCCGTTAGCCAAAACATACCACATCCATCCAGGGTGGAACTTTAAGTAGTACCCAGTCTCCGACTATGAATTCTAGCGGTTTCCTACGCTTATCCGCGCAGTCTTTCTGACGGTCTGGAGCTGCCGCCATGCGTTGACTATTCTGGGCAATCCTACCCGTTGTGTCAAGTGCAAGTTCTGGGCCGGTAATTTGGCTTCTGCCCAACATAGGGGTGACTGGCATTTGCGTTCGTGCAATGCCTCCAATGGTGCTGCCTAAATGCTAGTGTGGTAGCAGTTGTTGGAAAAGAATTCTACAAAAGGGAAGTGTCATTCGTATCCAAGGACGATGACACATGTTTCTCAGCATGCCTTTGGGTGTTTGGATGGTGCATTTGGCCTGGCCATCAGTTTACGGGCGATAAGCATTGCTCATGCCTAACTGTGAGCCAAAGGTCTTTGTGCACAGCCTGCGACGAATCGGATGCAAAACGTGGGTTTCGATCAAAAGTGATAGAAGTTGGCACTCCGTGCCCAGCATCTACTTATGTCACGTAGATGGTTGTAAATTCGAAAACTTGTTGGTTTCTTTGGTCGTGTGCCGTTACTAGCAAATATTTCATCAATGCCTTGGACAGGATGGAATAAGATAGAAGCACCTCATTGATTATCTTCCAATTGCTGGAGTTGCGGATCGCTGAGCATCTCTCAAATGTCACGTGATACTCTTTCGAGTCTAAATCGTGAGGGGTTGTGTATGTAATCAAGAAAAGCGGGCTTTGCGACGTTAAAGGTCGCGCGTTGAAAACTTAACGTAGGCGGTTTGAGTCGTAGAAGTACCAGGGTAAAGCGTAGGAGTCATCCTGATTCCCACAGGTTTTCAGAGTAGGTTCAGATGTTGTCGAAAGAAACAAGTGTCGAATTTTGACAGGATGGAATAAATTCGAGTGTCATAACTAGGTGTTGATTGTATCGAGTTCGAAGAACAGTGCTTGCGACACCCGTTACCCCCGGGGTATCCTTGGCTCGTTGCTCGAACGAGTAACATTCGTAGGGAGTATTTCATCCAAACGGAGTCTTGTGCAGAGTAGGGCATGATAAGGATCATGGCATCCGTGAAACATAATACGAGTAGCGAGATAATGCCAGAAGGGTAGTCAAAATTGATGCATTCAACTTGAGACAAAACATAAAGGCTTTGGGATCAACAATAGAGATTTATCAGATGTCAATGAGGTAGCTGGTCGTACACAAGCTATGGGTGTTTAGAATTAAGAATGTTGCTTGCTGATAAGGGGTGTTACGTCGATGTGGTTAGCGCAAAATGAAGTAGCTAGAGAGGGATGGTCGTCGTGCGGGTCTGTAGGTTTCAGGATCTACTGAGACGTCTGGCAGGATGTGATTTCTTAGGTCGGTAGAAAATCAAGTTCGAGTGGGTTGTTCTAAGCCGTGCGAATGAGTTTGAAGTAGCGCTTGCGTCGTCCGGGGGGGGGGGGGTTGATGTGAAACTGCGGAAACAGGCTCTCGAAAAAGCACGATTGAGGTAAATGTTGCCAGTTCTCAGGGTTTATGAAGTTCGTCGACTAAAGGTCGATCTTGCTGAATTCATTAATCTGGAAAGAAATCTGGTCAAGGTTCTCGTATGAAGAAACGCGGATACTGTGATGAAGAAATGGTAGAAGCGGGGATACCATCTGGAGTAATAAACACAGATTCATACAAAAGCAAGCGAAAGAATTCACGGAATCAGAAAAGTCGTCAAAGAATAATGGTTCTGGCAAATGAAGGATAAGGTAAGCATCTAGGTCACCGTCCTCATCGGTGGGTTGACTGGTTCATGTCTTCGTCGTGTTACGCCTCCATATACGCCGATTGTTAAGAAAGATATCAATTTGCTAGGTTTTTGGGGCGTGCTAAGGTATAAGGTTCAACTCGAATAAGGATTAACCATGTAACGAGGAATTAGGGAGAAATCAATCCGTGGTCGATGGAAAGGTGATACGATTGCTGGCACTATAATGAGAAGCATACACCACGCATGCTTTTCGTGTTCGAGACGTGCAAACAGAAACCCGAACGGTGTAGACTTACTAGAATGCTTCAAGAATCTAGGTGATCAGTCGTATGAGGGAACAAGTCTCACTACTTAAGTTGGGAAAAGAAATACGCAAGTAAAAAGGATGCGAATGACGTCGTCGTTCCTCCTAATATCCCATGATGTAGGGGTGGCTCCCCTTCGTTGATTCGTTCTCGTAACTTCTCTATGTGCTTCGTAGCAGGCCTTTCCTGAGCAGGTATATCGAGTAAACGTTTCCCGTGTCGGTTCGTCATAGCCCAGGGATGACGTCAGGAAATATGTGGGCGAGGACTTGGAATAACAGATTCCTTTCCCTAAGTGGGTCATGGTTTTGAATCAAGGTTAGGAGAATCCACTCCCGCTTATCGTAGATCAGGTTTGCATAGCTTTCGTATGATTCGCAGGGTTGAATACTAAATATACAGTTACATATTTACGCTCATATGTTACGTATATACATACACATTTACACATATGCATAAGTAGATGCCAATAACCATAATTACCATGTGAGTACCTGAATCTGACGAACCTTGCAATCCGGAGTGTGGTGTCGTTGTGGTTTTTATTAAGGAACGGTTATAGTCTGGTTTCCATATAAAACATTTTTCATCTTAAAAAAAATATTTTATATCTTAAACCTAGTTCACTATAACCAATGGCTCTGATACCAATCTGTCACACCCTCAAATTCCACATGCGGAGTACCACCGCGAGGCGTGCGACTGACCAGGATCCAGCCACTAATTATTTTGAACCGTTTGGTTATAATTATAAGTAATGGTAAAATTAGCGACCGATTTAAATTTTTCAAAACATAGTTTAAGTGGCAGCGGAAAGGAAAAGAATACATATCGTAATTTAAAACCACAAGTTTATTAGTTATGAACTTACAAACCACGCACTCCAGCCGATTGCAATGTCCGTCCTAAACTGTATCGAGCAACCTGCAAAGCATGCAGTAGGGTGTCAACATAAAGTTGGCGAGTTCACGAGTTATCCAGTTTTAGTTGTTGAAAACGTAAGTTGTTTAGATAAAGCATTTATAATCACGTCATGGGGAGCTACCCCATATGAAAGCTACTAAACTGGCGTTACCGAAACTATTGACGAGAAGATTTTGTGCCCCGAGTCAATGTCTATCGTCATTGACCAAGATGCAAGGTATACTAGTTCACGCCCGATCTCCCCCGGTCACGGTGTGAGGTTGTCAAACCTAATAGCGCTATCAACTAATAACCCGTTCGCCCCCGGCGATTAATCGGTACTATGAGCAGGGACTTTACATGATAGAGATTCGTTTAGTTTTGCTAGTTGTGATTTATAAATAATATCCAAACGTATCTCCCCCGGAGATAGTATTGTAAAAGTACCCATTTGCATTTTCCCCCGGAAATATTAATTGGAAGTAATCTTTAAAGATGGCGGTTTGTTCGTGTCCCTCCATGGGACGCATGCTTTTAGTGTGTGAACTCACCTTGGTTTGCTCGGCAGACAATTTACTTGTTTTACGTTGGTCAACCATACCCTATTATGGTTTATAAATATTTATTAGGTTCGTATGCAGGAAATGTCACATATAGGTTACACATATCTAACACATAGCATGCATCTCATACTGGCATGTACGCTATTGGGCCTATCCTAACATATGAGCATTTAAACAGTAGCAGCACATAGTCCGGTTAAGCAGTGGCAGATAACACACAATCCAAAACATGTTATCACATGGTGCGGCCCAATAACGGAGTCACGCAGCCCAGTCGAGGCCAGGTGGTCTCGACTCGAGATCATGAGGTCTCGAGTCGCAACCAAAAGGTCTTGGGTTGCAAATGGAAGGTCTCGAGTGATGCATGCATGAATCGAAACCTCGAGTTCTCGAGTCAGGTCCCGAGTCGAGACCAGGAGATCTCGAGTCGCAACCAAGTTGGTCTCGAGTCCCCTAATGTGCATGCTGGATCTCGAGTAGTCGTTCAATGGTCCCGAGTCGCAACCTCGCGGTCTCGACTCGCAACCACTGATGCAGGTACAGGTGGAAGCCTTCTAGAACATTCTCCAACTTTTGTACTACCCAATCAGATTTCATGAATATGTGCTGTCCAATCAGAAATTTACTAACATGTTTTCAACATTCTATTCGAATCAAATCATTTCATATAAAATAGGGCATACAGAAAGTGGGACCAGCTCAAAATCAATTGTGCGATTTAGAATGTTCCTTAATTCACTAACTTTTTGGTATATGTTACTAGGTTGTACCCTAGGCATGAACACTTGTACATTCCATAATAATTTTATATTTCACATATTAGGATAATATGAAGTAGGACAAAGCCATCATCCAATCACACATTCAGTATGCATCAACTCAGAAAGGAAAAACAACTTTCATATTATGATTTCAGATTATCTCACATTTGGAGAGTTGTACCCTATGCTTAATCACTTGTACCCTCAGCATCAATTACCAAATAGCAGCCACCTTTTAAACATTAGAGCACAGATAAGACAACCATTCTTTTTAGATTCTATCAATCACATGACACCTCATCTCCTAAATATAAAAGCATGCATTAAACAGTTGTACCCTACGCATATAATTTCGTACATACCATGAAAACATAGATTCAAGCCTTCAAACAACATTTATCATCCAAATCAAGTGCATGGCAGTTTATAGAGATTTCATCAACATAAGCATCAATTATTAACAACAAACATATACTGCTTCAGTGAGCATAAGTCATCTTTATTCATCCTTTCACATAAAACCAAATAGTTTTTAACAACTTTTGAACTCTAGGTTTATTTGCAAATCATCATCATCAGCGGTAGTCGTCGGAGGAGAAGAATCACGCTGGTTATCGGTCAGAATCATTCCGGTTGTCGGAGAAAAGAGGGATAAAGCAGGTGGGTGCGGCTGGTGTTGTTAGCTCGTCGGTAAACCAAATCAAAGAGGGAGAGAGAGAGAGACGAGGGGTGTGGGTGTTTGGCTGCGGACAAACAATCGCCGGCAGCCGGTCGGCATCTTCGGTCGCCTGTGTCTGAAGCTCGAGAGGGAGAGAGCACAGGGATAACTTGTGCGGCTGTAATTGTGGTCTGTATGGTTTCTATCAAAAATAAGGGGGTGGGGTTTAAGTTCATATTTATAGGGTAGGGTTTAGGTTTAGGGAGTGGGCTTAAGCCTAGCCCAAGTGTGTATGGATTTCTATCAAAACAAACAGGCCCGATTATTTTATTAAATGTAAAGGTAATTAAATACTAAACGAATAAATGTCTCGTTGCGGATTATTATTTAGTAAATAATAGTAATAATAATAATCGGTTGATTACTGAGGGGATCGGGAGCACGGGTTGTCACAAAGGGGACCTACAATTGGTATAAGAGCGTTAGGCTCTTGAAGGCTCGGTTCAGAATTGTATTCTGCAGAAACAGGGAGTTTTTCGAATTTTTTTGTAAAACTTGACAATTAGGGTTTCGAATTTTCTGGCTGATTTGATAAAAATTTTCGAAAGTTTTTGGTTGATTCTGGAAGAATTTTTGGCTGAATTTCTTGAAGATTCGAAGACTGTTCTTCGTGTTCTTCGTGGTTTTCCATCTGTTCTTCATAATTTTTGAAAATTTTGAGCTGATTAGGTTTTCTGATTTTGCAGATTTGTGTTGGAGAATCTTCAGAATTTTGATCAGATTGAGTTTCCGATTTTACAAGAACCCGCGAATTTGACTATTGACGAATTTACCAAATTCGCAGACTGATCAGCGAAATTGTTTGACCCGGCGAACCTAAAATCCAAAGGCGACTTTGGTAACCGTATAATTTTCCTCAGCGAAATTATTACGGTTTTCGGTGACTATACTGGTCGTCGTAATAGTGAACTGGTTACCCGGCGAAATTAACAGACGAAATTAATCAGCGAACTTGAACTTTGATCAGCGAAATTGAACAACTAAAAGACCAGCGAAATTACGTAGAACTGACCAGCGAATTTAAGCTGTTTTCAGCGAAATTAACTGGGGAATTAAAATTAGCAAATTTAAAGTGGTGGAATCTTAGTTGGCAAGCGTCGATAAAATTTCAGTGTTTCGCATATAGAAATTGATCCGTAGCTCGTTTGGCAGAATCGTCTGCACCGTTGAATTCCTCATATTTTTAGGACAAAAAAAAAGGCTCTGGAAAATCCTGAATTCGGTTTTTGACATTAGATATCATTGGATTCGTCTTTTCGAGACGATTCTAACGGTGTAATTTGGTAACCACTATTTTCGGAAACATTTTGTACGGTTTTATCAGTCTGCAACGTTAAAATGTTAAACACGTCTACTTTAAATGAGCTGTTGAAGATGGAGCATGAGGTTGGCACTACCAACAAACCACCTAAGATGATGAAGGTGGAGAACTACTTGACATGGAAGGATCGTTTTCAATCCTTCATTGAATATCAGGACACTCGCATGTGGATATGCATTGAAGATGGGTACACAAACCCAACACACGACTTTGAGGGCAGACCATGTAGAACTGCCTATGTGAACATGGAAGATGCTGATAAAAAGATGTATGTGGCTGAAAAGAGAGCCTTGGCTGCAATTAAAATGTCCTTACCTGATAGCATCAAGCATACTTTCAAGAAGTACACAAACTCAAAGGATATGTGGGATGCATTGGAGAAAAGATATGCGGGAAATGCAGATGTCAAGAAAAACAAAGTTGATCTTCTGAAGAAGCAGTTTGCTGTTTTCAAATACATGAAACATGAGTCACTTGAGGACATCATCACTCGTTACTACCATCTGATGTCAGAAATGGAGAATTATGAGATCGATTGCTATTCTGACGTAGAGAAGAATGACAAGCTGCTCGATGCATTACCTACCAAGTGGGATATTTACACTCTCATGATCAAGGGAGAAGCAGATTATGAGACAAAAGAGCTTGAAGAAGTAGTTGGCAAGCTGAGAGCTTATGAGCTCAGTATGAAGAAGAAAGACACTGGATATGATCAGGTTCAAGATCCAGCGATTTACAATGGGCTTACATCTTCTTCATCTCACAACGCTTCTAGCGACTCTGCTACTGCATTTCTATCGTGTGAGAATGAGCAAGTCACAGTGAATGAGGATGGTGATGTGTATTTTGTAGCTGCTTCAGGAGGATCATCAGGAGCCAAGAGAACATCAGGTTCTAAGCAGAGCAGTGGTGTTAAGTCGATGCCAATGAGTGTAAAGTCTATTGAAGAGCATCTTGCTCTACTTGCTTCATTTGTTGCTTCTTATGAGAACTACATTCAGGGGAAGATATCTGATCCTGCCACTTTAGATGAAGATTACGATCAGATTGACCCTGATGATCTTGAAGATATGGATTTGCAGTGGCAAATGGCCATGATTACTAGACGAGTGAAGAGGTTTATGAACCGAACGGGAAGGAAGTTTATAGGAAAGACTGTTGGTTTCGATAAAACCAAAGTGAGATGCTTCAACAGTCAAAGTTATGGGCATTTAGCTAGGGAATGTCAAAAACCAAAGTAGGAGACTTCGAGTCAGTGTTCAAACAATAGGAATGCTTTAAACAACTCTAACTCGAGAGCACTGATCTCTACTGCTAGAGAAGGTTCTTATGACTGGAGTGTTCACTTGGAAAATGATGACAATGTCACTCAGGCATTCATGGCAGAGATAACGCCAGTTAATGATGGTGAAGCTACTGTGGGAGATGCTGAAGCAAAAGTGGATGCTGAGGCTGAAGTGAAGACAGAGAGTAAAGCTGAAGAAAAGAAGGCTGATCAGAAAACAGATGCTGAAGAAGAAAAGCAAAAGTCTGACCATGAAAAGGAAGCTGAAGAAAAGGAAGCTGAATACAAAAGAGTGAAAGCTCAGCTTGCGGCTCTTATGGCCAACCTTGATAAACAAACAGGAGAGGTAAAGTCTAATTCTGTGTGTTTAAAATGTCGTGAACTACAGGGTGAGGTTGACAGGTTGTCAACACAAAACTAAAGTCTGGTGAGCGAGATGTCTAACATTAAAGAATCTAACTTTTTTGCTAAAAGAAACGAATCGTCATACTTGAAGAAGATAAAAGGTTATGAAAGTAAAATTGACTCATTAACCTGCAAATTAAATGAAAAACTTCAAGTCATAGACTTAGCTCATGAAATGATGGTTGAGAAAACAAAAGAGATTTCTGAAAAATGCAAAGAGTTGTCAGATGCACAACTCAAAATTGTTGAACTTGAAAAGAAATTAGGTCAGTTCAGGGACTCTACTTTTGTTATGAAACATATGATGGGTGGTTTGAAGAAAAGTAATGACAAAACTAGTGTGGGATTCCATGGTTTCAATGAAGGTCCACCTCCTGTTAGTTATGACTATTCTTTCTTGCCTGATGAAGATGACCTCATGGACTTTGTGTTAACATCACCAAGTAGTTCCACATCAAGCCAAGGAAATGTGTTTGAGAGTGCTGATGCTCAGAAGGATAATAACAGCACACCTGTTTTGAAAAAGAAAACTTCACATCCTAAGAATAACAATCCAACTTTTGTTAAAAAGGTTAATTTTGTTCAAGGAAGTGACATGAAAAACGAAACAGCTGTTATTGAAAACGAATCTAATGTAGAGTTTGCTAAAAACAAAAACAAAGAAAATTCTGAAACTAAGCAAACTGAACCAAATCCTTCTAAGGCATCATCAGCAAAACCCGAATCTAGTTCAAAGGCTTCAGAAAAGAAGTCTTCGAAAAAGAGATCGTGCTTCAAATGTCACACCAAGGGACATGTAGCTAGCTGCTGTCCTAACAAAAAGAGTGAAGCACAAGTGAGTGAGAGAAAGAAAGAGAAATCACCTGAGAAGAAAGGTGATAATGAGGAGAAAGTTGCAAATTCTTCAAAGAAATCTGCTCCTAAGCAACCAAAAAATGTTGTTGTTGGTGTAGATAAGGCTGAAAAAGGAACTCCACAAGTTCCTCGTTTTCAAAGAAATCAACCAAGATTTCAGCCTAGATCTCCACCAGGCAGATATGAGAGACCTAGAAGCAGTTCACCAAGAATGAACAATAATAATTCAAATAATTTCAGAAGTCAAGGTCAATATCAAAATCGATACCAAAATAATGGTGGTCGAACTTTTTATAACAACGGATTTAGAAATTATGATAATCAAGCTTCTTGGAATCAAAATTCAAGATATCAAAATCAAAATTTTCAAAGGTCAAATAGTCCAAACACATATAGGAACCCTCAGGACCAAAGACCTAGTGGAAATCAAAATCAAATTCCATCAACAGGTCTAAGATCCAAGACTCCAGTTAGGAGTAATGGATATTGGATGGATGTTCCAGTGGTTGGCGAATTTGGACGACCCAAGACCATTAAGGCTTGGGTCCCCCAATCTAACTAATTTCTTGGTTGGTGTGTGCAGGAGCTGCTAAGGAGGATTATCAACTTATGGTATGTTGATAGTGGCTGCTCTAGGCACATGACGGGGGATGCGAGATTGTTGACTGAGTTTGAAGATTATGATGGTGGAAATGTGAATTTTGCGGGTGCTAAAGGTGGTAGAATTACAGGACGAGGAAAAGTGACCAATGGGAAGATTACACTGGACAAAGTGAATTATGTTGAGCAGCTTAAACACAATCTGATGAGCGTGTCTCAAGTCTGCGACAAGGGTCACTCGGTCCATTTTACCAAGAATGAAGCATTAGTGTTGAAACCAGGTTTGAAGATTCCGGACGATTGGATAGTGATGCGAGCGCCAAGGAGAAATGACACTTATGTCATGGACATGGGTGCTAAGGATCCAACTGCTGTGGTGGCGTGTTTACTATCAAAAGCATCTGAAGCTGAATCGATGTTGTGGCACAGACGCATGGCCTATATTCACTATCGAAAAATGAATTACCTTGTTAAAAATAAGCTAGTGAAAGGGGTTCCAATGCAGAGGTTTCACGTGGAAGATAAATGTCTTCCATGTCAAAAGGGAAAACAACACAAGAAACCTCATAAATCTAAAACAGTAAATTCCATAGATGCCCCTTATGAATTACTTCACATGGATTTATTCGGTCCAGTGAACGTAAGGAGCATAGGTGGAAAGTACTATTGTTTAGTTGTCACTGATGATTACTCACGTTATTCATGGGTTTTCTTTTTAGGTACAAAAAATGAGACAGCAGAGATGTTGATAGATCTTTTTACGAAATTGGAAAACGTCCATGATGCAAGGATCAAAAGGATAAGGAGTGATAATGGCACGAAGTTCAAGAATCGGATTCTGGATCTCTATTGTCTTCGAAAGGGAATTGAACATTAATATTCTGCTCCTTATACACCTCAACAAAATGGAGTTGCTGAGAGGAAAAACAGGACGTTGATTGAAGCCGCTTGGACAATGCTTTCAGATTCAAAGCTACCAGTTCTTTTCTGGGGAGAAGCTGTGAATACAGCTTGCTACGTCCTAAACAAAGTTTTGACTGTTAAACATTTTAATAAAACTTGTCATGAATTAATGTTTAACAAGAAACCAAACTTGGAAGGCTTTGAACCATTTGGATTACCCTGCACCATTGTGCAAAATAAAGATAAACAAAAATTCGGTGAGGTGGCTGACGATGGCTACTTTCTAGGTTATGTGCCTGGCACACCGAATAAAAGGGTTTTTAATCTAAAAACTGGTAAAATTGAGGTTGTTTACAATGTTGAAATTACTACATACAAACCTCAACAATCAACGAGTGGTCCTGCTATATTATATGATTATGAAAGCACTTTTAAATCATTTAATATTCCTGAGTTTCCAAATGCAGATGATTCTCAGTTGATTCAAGCAGTGATTGGTGGAGACGATGAAGGCGAGTTCATGCCTAGATCGAATGTTGATATGGCAGATGCTCCAGAAACTTCCTAAGGTGCTGCTAATACTGATTCAAGCGATAGTGACTCTGAACCCATTGAGGGGGAGGATTTCATTAATCCGATTGCAAATCAGAACATTCAAGGGGAGGTTGGCTCAAACCTGGGTGATAATCTAGAAGTTGATGCTGTTGCTACTACACGAGCAAATAGAGATCATCCAGTTGACATGATACTTGGGGATCCTAATGCAGGTGTTCAGATGAGAAGAAGCATAACAGCGAATTCTGGCTTATTTGTGTCGATTGAAAAGACTGGGATTGTGAACGAATGCTTGTGCTTTATTTCCCAAGAGGAGCCGAAGAACATTCATATGGCTCTTAAAGACAATTCATGGGTTGAAGCTATGCAAGAGGAATTGGCCCAGTTTGCAAAGTTGAAGGTTTGGGAGTTAGTTGACCTTCCTAAAGGTGAAAGAGAAATTGGCACTAAATGGGTATTTAGGTGCAAGAAGGATGAAAGAGGGATAGTCACGCGAAACAAGGCTCGATTGGTGGTAAAAGGTTTCAATCAGCAGGAAGGGATTGATTACAATGAAGTGTTTGCACCAGTGGCAAGGTTGTAGGTAATTCGTTTGTTTCTAGCTTTTGCAACATTCAAGGGCTTCAAAGTTTACCAACTAGACGTGAAGAGTGCGTTTCTTTATGGGAAAGTCCAAGAAGTGGTGTATGTCTCACAACCAGATGGGTTCGTTGATCCAGATTATCCAGATCGTGTGTACAAACTTGATAAGGCTTTGTATGGATTACATCAAGCTCCCAGGGCGTGGTACAAGACACTGTCTACACATCTGATCAAGAATGGTTTTGAAAGAGGTCAGATTGACAGTACACTGTTCATCAAGAGGAAGAAGGAAGATTTTCTGCTAGTACAGGTGTACGTGGATGACATCATCTTTGGGTCATCAGATGAGAGCATGTGTAAAGAGTTCGAGCAGGTAATGAAGAGCAAGTTCGAAATGAGCGCTATGGGTGAGCTGTCTTACTTTCTGGGATTACAAGTTGAACAGAAGGAGGATGGGATGTTTATTCATCAAACGAAGTATGTGTATGACATTTTGGATCGGTTCAAAATGAATGATTGCTCTACTTTCAACACACCCATTTGTGAAAATCACAATCTTGGCCCAAATCATGAAAGTACTGAAGACGTTGATCCTACTCAATACAGGGCAATGATTGGTTCTCTGATGTACTTGACGGCTTCAAGACCTGACATCATGTTTGCCGTATGCTTGTGTGCCAGATATCAGGCGAATCCAAAAGAGTCACACATGAAAGCAGTGAAGCGTATTCTTCGTTACTTGAAGGGGAAACCTAAACTTGGGTTGTGGTATCCAGATGACAGTGATATGAATTTCGTCGCATACACTGACTCAGACTTTGGAGGATGCAAGTCGAACAGAAAGTCAACAACAGGTGGTTGTCAGTTCTTAGGAGGCAGGATTGTGTCTTGGCAATGCAAGAAGCAATCTTATGTGTCTACATCTACGTGTGAAGCTGAATATATTGCTGCGGGTAGCTGCTGCTCTCAGGTTCTCTGGATACAACAGCAAATGCGCAATTACGGTTTGGATTTCACTCGTACTCCTATTATGATAGACAATAATGCCACGATTTCTATAACTAATAATCCCGTGAAACACAATCACACAAAACATATTGATATACGTCATCATTTTATACGGGATTGTGCTGAAAAGAGACTAATTGAATTACATCGAGTCGACACACTAGATAACCTGGCAGATCTTTATACTAAAGCTTTTGACAGGGCTCGCTTTGAACATTTAGTCGAACTCAACGGGATGAGGAATCCTGAATAACTGGTTTTTCATAAGAATTTTTGTAAATAGTTTACTGCTTTTCTTAAAAATCAAAAATACAAAAACATTGAAAAATCAAAAATAGAAAAAAATAGAAAAACAAAAATGAGTTATCACTGTGTGAAAAAGAAGAAATGATAGTACATCGGCAAGTTAGACTGTCACACTGAAAATGAAATTAAAATGCTTAAGTGTGATAGCAGCTTCATCATATGATGTACCAGTAGGCAAAAAGCATGAAATAATCAACTTACCAATGTGATATAAACCTAAATAAACTGAGTATGAGTGGGGAACACATCAGTGGTGTATGGTTTAATGACCTTAAATCTTGCGTTGATAGATTGCCAAAATCTGAAGTTTTGGGTCTTTATATTGTTATTTCATCTGGGGATATTAGGGTTGTCCTTCTGCTCCATCCAGATACATGCTGACCTAGGCACAACCAGGATATCTTAAAAGAGCTAAAAATGCCAAAACCCTGAAAATGAAGAAGCTCTCATAGAGAGTCATTCAAATGTGCAAAATGCATAAATCGTACCAAAAATGGTATTTGTCATAGCCCTCGTTAGATATTTTGGTCTCTTTGCTGTACGGAAGTACTGACCTGTTCACCAATTATCTAAACGTTGAAAAACAAAACGGATGAATTCAGTATACTCACCTACTACGATGAATCTTTGTGCATACCTTGATCGCGGGGGTATATCCTGAAGTGGGACACACTAGTATTTCAGTAATAAAATTACCTTAACGTATCATACGGTAATGGTACTTGAAATGTTCATGCATTTTGTTTAAGTGGACAAACATACTGGTAATCGTCTTGGACTGCTTTTCACGAAAAATTAAATAAAGAATTATCTAATTGTGTGAAACAGTTTGATTGTGCTGATATGATCTTCTTACCAGTGATTCTCACAAAAATAGAGTGTTTATTGCTTTTGTTATTTACTTGCTTTCAGAAAATATAAAAAATCCAAAAATAGTGTCTTTTTCTGTTTAAAATTCTTAAAGTACGGAAAACTGTTATTCTTGGAGGAATTGTTACTGATAGGGGGAGACGGTGTTAGAAAGTGAGTTCAAAATTTTCAATCATGCGGGTTATAGGGTGTGTGATTAAAAAGTTTTGCGTGTTGGTGATAAATTGAAAATGCTTAATCTGTGATACAGTTTAACTATCTCTTGAATAATAATAATTTATTTAACTTTGTTGAAAAAATTCTTATGGTTTCTCGAGATGTTTGTTTTATAGTATACAGATTGAAGCAGTTTGTTGCTGAGAAGTTGCTGTGAAGATGAGAGTTTGATTGGATGCATGGTAGGACCTCCTTTCTACATTGCAGACAAGTTGAAGAGTTTGAAGATTGCTATACAAATGCTGAACTAGAGTTTACTCAAGTGCTAACGTTTTGAAGATTTGGTGATTGGATGCATCAGCTTAGGGGGAGTCTGTTGATGACAGAAGCTGTTGAAGCTGAAGCTATCCAAAGACCAAAGACAGTGCAAGACTACATGAAGATTGCAAGAAGACTGAAGACAAAGTTATTTTATGAAGCTATTGTCAAGGGGGAGTTTGTTGGTGCATATTTATGACAACAGCTTAGATTTGGTCTTTGGATATCTTGTAATTAGTTAAACGATAAACAGTTAGCGGGTTTAGCTTTGTAATAGTTAGTTGTAATGTTTGGACTAAACAAACCCACCAGATTGGGTGATGGGGGGCGAATTGGGCTTACACCAATTCGCAGTCCATGAGGTATAACCCAGCCCAAGTTGCAACCTTGTGTTATATAAACAAGGTTAGGCTTTAGGGTTTAGGTTAATCAGCCAAAACAATATTTGAGAGAGAAATTTCGTGAGAGCATAGGCTTGGACGAAATTGAGAGAGTTAGGGATCTTGATTGATTGTAATCAGTTTGATAGATAATCAATAAAGATCCGGTTTGAAAGTGAATTGCTGATTTCTGTTTCTACTCATTCTGCTATATTCTGATCAAGAGGATTCCGCACTCTTGATTAGATTAACAATTCTGTTAAAGATCCATACATCAAGGGGACCTACAATCATAAACAAACTTGGTGACTAAATGAACAAACATTCTTAATGACTAAATTCTTATGCTAAAAGCTAAAGATTAATATATATATATATATATATATATATATATATATATTGGGGAAGTATGTATAGAAAACTTATTTGTGCTAAGAAAACCTAGTAAACCTCATCCTCACCATCCATTATCTTTGATCAATGGCTCATATTTTTAGTTACCTTTTTTGTTTAAATTAAATATCTTTAAAGTACAAAAAGTGGATCTAAGGGTATTATTGGTATAACCAAAATGTCTCTCTTTCTTCCTGACACACCCACACCCACTATTTTCTAGAAAATCTCACCCTTCTTTTTCATTTCATTAATGTCATTCTCTCTCTAGATCTAAGTTCTTTCTTTGTGTCTTCTTCCCCATTTCTTTCACTCTCAAATAGAAATGAGAAACTAAACTAAACGAAGCTGTTCGCAGGAGCAAATAAACGATGAGTTCACGACTGCATGATGAAGGCGAGTGGCGACGAGATCGATCAGTGGTGGTGAAGGGTAGTGGTGGAGAGATCGGGATCCTAGCTACGTGAAACCCTCGATGGTGGTTGAAGGAGGTGACAAAAGCGTTCCAGTAATGGACGGTTTTACATCTGGACGCTAGTTGCGTTAAACCCTAGGTTGCAGGTTTTGTTTAAATGATTTCCACTGTTTTAGTTTGAAAAATGATTTTACACTTGATTTTTGAAAAATCTCTTAGAGTGTTTTATTTTGAAAAAAATGATTAGAGAGAGAAACAACAATCTCTTGAGTGTTTTATTTTGAAAAATTGTTTCACACTTGATTTTTTTATTAAAATGGTTGTTAATATGTTTTTGTGTGCTCAAAGTATTCTAGTTTGTGGGTAAATGTTTGTGTAGTTTGCAGGTTTTTGTTTTTGTGTTAAAATCATTTTGAGTATTTGATATTCTCAGTTGTTATTTGAATACCAATCAATATCTTTTAAAATGTTGAAATGTTTTTTTATGGGTTGTTAGATGTCTTGTATAAACTTCACTCGAATATCACATTTTCATTACCTTTAGAAAGTACATAATTTAATAGTTGATGATCTCGTTTATTTTACAAATAAAAAGTTGTGTTTTTTTACTGGCATAATTAGCAGATACATATGTTGTAACAATGTTACATATGTTACTTATAGTTACACCAGCCCTCCCTTGGACACAAAAAGGGGCTACAGATATGTAACACATGTTTGTAACTTGTGTTACACTGGAGGGTAACACATGTATAGCCACGTTACACGTGTTGGCCTTCATGATTATTAATATTTGTGTTTTTCATTTGTTATACAGCTGCAAGAGGGGCATTATTGGAACTAGAAAGAAACCTAACAAAAGTGTCTTCGATGTTGGCAAAACAATCTAAAATCTTCACTTCGTGTGTGTTAGAAATTTAGTATCATTTTTTTGTGTAACTTAATTTGGACAAATTGTGTAGGTGTGATGGATATACAGTGTAGGTGTTTTTTTTGTACATGAACTATGGTGGTTGACAAAAAATATGGTGTCATTTTGCTTGTACAACTTAATTTGGTCTCTTTTTAGTTTGATACATGTGTTACCTGGTTTTCTAGGTAACATGTGTAACAATACTACATCATGTGTTGTAACAATGTTACACATGTTACTTATAGTTACACCAGCCCTTTCTTGCACATAAAAAGGGGCTGCACATATGTAACACATGTTTGTAACTAGTGCTACACTAGAGGGTAACACATGTATAGCCACGTTACACATGTAACGTGGCTATACAAGTGCTAGCCTCTGGTGTAGAACATACAACTACTCTATGTAACATGTGTAACATGTGCAACACATGTAACATTCTATGTTATCTAAAAATATGTTACAATCCTGGTGTAGATCACATAACTACACTATGTAACATCCTGGTATAGATCACATAACTACACTATGTAACATACGTAACTTGGTTGTACATGTGTTATCCACTTTGGAGTTGTGACAACTGCCAAATTTGCATACATCTGTACGATTATTAGACGATGATTAATGCTTAATGACTGTGCTGCATTTCAATTAATTACTTGAATTACTTTTGATTATTATCATATACATACATGTGCATCATATATTGCTTAATGTCATGACATTATTGCATAAGAGCTTTATTGGTTCAAATGATGCACGAAGCACATTTAGCATAGTTATCCGGCAAATCAGAAAAATGCTGACAGGATTCAGAACATAGACAGATATGTTATTGAGATTCAGAATGGGCCAGAAAACAAGTATTACACTAGTATAGTGTGTAGGAAAGTAAGGATCATAAAACAGCCTTCCTAGGGATAGTTTAAGTGCCGGAAAGTGCCTAAAACTCACATAAATTGCAGAATTCTGCAGAAAATCAGCAAAATCAGCATTTAAACAATCTAATATCATGCAGAAATATGCTTAAATGGTCCTGAATGCTTTCCTAAATGTCGGGAATCAAAACTGCTATACAAGGTAACATAAAGCTCACTAAACTGCAAAGTTTAGCACCTTAACGAACCGGTAACCAACCGAACAACCGGACACTACCCGAAACACCAAATATTTACTAGAAGCACTGTTTTAACATTACCAAGCTAGTTATGGTCCCCGAACATCATAACACCTCATATAAATATCTAGTAACTACAATACCTAACTGATACTTGATTTCTAACTATATAAGTAACTAACTAGTTGAAGCCTACACCTAGACCCCCCCCCCCCACCTATACACGGTTACATGTGGCCCCAACTTCTTGATTTTATTTGAATTATTTAATAGATTATGTCTCCTACGTAACTAGCATATCATACATTAGATTTTGAGATGTTGGTGATTATAAGTAGTAACCATAAGGTTCAAGATCCTTCATATCTTTCACACACCAACACACACTTTCTTTCTTCCTTCCTCTTCTTCTTACCTCACGACCAAGAACAAACCACCACCATCACCATCATTCAACCATCTTCCATCCATTCCACATATGTACAAAGGTGTTAGAAGGTGCCTAAGGAAGCTAGGAGCTTTCGGAAGTTGAAGGAACTGCTTCATTTGCTTTTATCCGGACTGCAGTTTTTGCTACTTAGTTGAAACTTCTTTTCTTTCAAGTTACATTCATGGTTTATCTTTGTAACCATGCCGAGATTCCCTTGTCGATACATACGTTTATCGTCAGATTGCGCTGAAACCAAGTTCAATTGCTTGAACTTGTCTATTTCTCATAATCAATTCAAGACGCCATATGATGTATTGAGAGCATCATATTCAAATTTATTTTTGCAAAAGTTCTTTGTTTCGAGTCGTAGTAGACTTGTTTGGTCTACGACTCCACTAAATCGATTGTTGGTTTCGACACCTTGAGGTGATGCTTTCACAAAATTGAAGCTTGCGCTAATTTCGTTACACACCTCATACACGGATTTAATTGTTTATTTATTGACTTTCTCTAAATCCGTTTTGTTTCATCATGATTAAAGCAATTTTAACACAATCGTGTGTTAAGACAATGGTACAAAAATTCATTTTTTTTATTTCGGTGTACCTATCAACGTTTCTTTCATTATCAATCGAATGCCTTACAGTGTTCATTATTTGTAATCATTCGATCGAAAACAATAGTTCTTTGGTATTCTATATTCAATTGAGAAATCATATGATGCCGTTTGAATCAAATTTTCAGGATTGCTTCGTTACACTTTCACTTGATTTCAAACACGGTGAACTTGTTCGGTCACCGCTATTATTGAATTATGTTATTACAACACCTTGTGGTGTCAATACAAACTTGTGGCTAGTGCTAATCATGGTCAACCATTTCACTCGAAACTACACATACTTTTGTTTGACTTGTCATTTAAACATTCTTAATGCAACTATGTATTAAGACAATGATACACCAAGATCGATTGTATTTCATTTTCGTGTATTTCCGCAATTCAATAATGTCAACACCCTAGTTTTATTCATTTGTTTGTTCAAAAGTTGACAGATCATTTTTGTGTCACTACTACATTTGAGCTTGCTGATTTTGAGTTCATCTAGCGGATGTTATTGTTTCTAAAACTTGTTTGCATATTGTGAACGATTGTTTGGAAAATCTATTGGTCGAAACTCCTCTTTTATCGAACCTCTGTGAAACAAGTTACACTAGATTATACATCTATACATCTCGTGTCCTTTAACATCAAATTCTGAAACACATACCTTTTAACTGCTGGGTTCTGATTGTTGTAATATGTCATTTGATGCACCTCTTTCGAATAAGTCTTGATTCGTTTTTTTGGTTATCCACCTCAGTATTATTCATATCCATACACGCATAATGTAACCCTAAGGAGTTAAGGTAGTATAAATTTCGAGGACGGAATTTTCTTAACAGGGGGAGAATGTGACAACTACCAAATTTGCATACATCCGTATGATTATTAGACGATTATTAATGCTTAATGACTGTGCTACATTTCAATTAATTACTTGAATTACTTCTGATTATTATCATATACATACATGTGCATCATATATGACTTAATGTCATGTCATTATTGCATAAGAGTTTTATTGGTTCAAATGATGCACGAAGCACAATTAGCATAGTTATCCGGCAAATAAGAAAAAATGCTGACAGGATTCAGAACATGGACAGATATGATATTGAGGTACATAATGAGCCAGAAACCAAGTATTACACTAGTATAGTGTGTAGGAAAGTAAGGATCATAAAACAGCCTACCTAGGGATAGTTTAAGTGTCGGAAAGTGCCTGAAACTCACATAAACTGCAGAATTCTGCAGAAAATCAGCAAAATCAGCATTTAAACAATCTAATATCATGCAGAAATATGCTTAAATGGTCCTGAATTGTAACACCTGTGCCTCCACGGCCATCAAACAAATACCGAACCAATGAAATATTATATTTCATACTTGGGATTTGTAAAAATATGTGTATCATTTGCACATATCAATTTTTGTTCAATTCCAAACTCTAAATCGCTTTCTGGAAGGTTATACGCGCACCGATGCGTAAATATAACCAGTTTAATGCAAAAAACACTCCGGAATAGTGACATAGGCTTAACATACCTTAAATAACCTTTACATAACTTAGAAATAAGTTTTGAAGGCTTTGGTATGGCAAAAACAAGTTAATTCGCTTACAGGGACTAAACTTGACAAACTGCGAAAGTATGCCAATTTGAACTGTAACAGACATTCCGGAACATGACCATAAGTTAAACACACCTTAAATATCCTTTATATAGCTTAGAAATAGGCTTTGAGGGGTTCGGTGTGCTAAAATAAACTTTTGGCTCATTCAGGTACCAAAAGCGTCAAAAAGTGCACAAGTTTGCATTTTCGTGCATAACTTACGTTCTGAATACATCCGGACATCCAAAAATTTATGTAAGCACTAAAATATTTTATTTTAGTGTTTGGCATAAGAAAAATCCATTCGTCACGCCATTTGGATCATTTTTCGCGCTTATGCGCATTCCGTCGTAATTAACCGAACAACGTAACCGTACGGCTGAACGAACCGACACCCGAGATATTTTTGAACACATTTTAAGTTCCCTATAATTTAACTTCATTTTAGAGCTTTGAAATGGGGTTAACGGGGCTTAAACGTGTCAAAAAAAACGCATCGTAAACCAAGTTTTGAGGTTGCAGGGACTGAAACTGTAAATCTGCCAAACTAGGTCCCTAAGTAGGGGCTAGATGCAGCAAAATATCTTTTTTACAGCTGTTAACAGCTGTTAACCACTCCCTAATCCCTTGCCACATGTTGATCTCTTATGGTGAGTGGCCATTTTGGGTACCATAAGGTTCCGACACATGTACGGATGTGATTAAGGCACGATATTCGACAAACGATCCTAACGGTGGACCATTTACTATAAATACCCACCTCCACCCTTCACTTTTCCTCACAAGAATCTGATCCAAAAGACTCTAAGTTGGAACCATTGTTTCATACCTGAGTTATTTGGATCTAGATTAGCATTCGGGGACCCTTTGTAAGTGTTCCTTCGTTCTTTTATTGCTTTTCGAGTCCGAAAGCCAAACCTTGTTTGACTTTCTGCATTGACCAGTTTATGGTCAATGCGAAGTTCGTTAGAACTTCGCAACGTGATTGTAATCACGATGGTTATAGTCCTTGTGACTATGCCTACTGATTACCACGTTGTCTAGGGTCGTAAGGGTAAGCGACTTGATCAGTCGCTTATGCTTTCGAACCCGACCCATTTGGTCGATCATTAGGATCCGACCAAACATATTAGGTGACCATAGTATATAGGGAATAACCTTCCGAGGTTATACCTTATGGTCGCTTCGTTTAACTAGTTGTATGATAGGTAGTTTATATGCCTTAGGTAAATTACCAAAATGCCCTTTTTACGCCAAAATTCATTTTAAGCATATGTAACATAAATTTTGGTATCTAAACTGATATGGAAACAATATTAGACATGTTAAGGCATATTTTACTTATCATAGGACTAGTTATGCGTTCCGAACGCGTTTTACGCGAACGACGCGTTAAAGTAGCATAAGCTACCTAAACGGGTCGTAATGGGTCGTAAGCACTTAGGTTAGGTTTCATTTAGTATGTAGGCTTTGTTAAACCATGTTACATGAGTTCCTACACTCATTTGGTTTACAAACCCTCATGCTACCCGATCTTCCGATTATAGGTCCGGTTTATTAATATAGTTACCTATATTAGGTGCCGTTTGATTCCGTGATCTCTAGCATTGCTTGGTGGTTATCTTAGGACTTCTGAGCAATCTCAAGTGAGTACATAGACCCCTCTTTTACTGTTTTCCAAACTGTTTTGGGGTGAAACACATGTGCCTACTTGTTACTTTCATGCTTTCCTGTTTTCACATCATATACTGCTATGTTCGTTAGTACATTATAGTACATGATTTCATTACACTTCATGCTAGGTGTGCCCATTGTGTGCATTACTTAGTACATCGTTTTACATGACATTTCACGCTATGTATGTTCATTTGATTACATACTTAGTGCATTGTTTTCACATGCTTACATTTTGATATGACGTTGGGTTTGTTTAAATGAATTTTTCACAATACCGCATAGATGTTTATATCAGTATAACATGCATTTATTACACAAAACATAACCTTGATTTAAACCATGTTTTACTTCAATACCTTGTTTTTGTGCATTTTACATATGGTTTAGCTGATACATTCCACTTGCCATACATGACATTTGACAAAGACATTTGACAAAGACATTTGACATGGACATTTGACATAGACATTTTGACATGATTTACATTTGACACATAAACATGGTTGACATTTGTTTTACACTACATGATTTACATCTTGACATAAACACTTTGACATATTATCCAATACATTTGACAATTGGTCTAGACATAGACATCATACATTGTTGGTTTGGTTTGATTAAGTGATTAAGTAACGATGCGTGTGTAATATGATACAAGCATGGTGGATACGCCGCTGGTACTTCCTATATATAAATGTTTGTATGGTATTACATATCGTAGCGTTATTTGAATCATTTCAGTTTGATACATATAACATTTTATACAAATAACATACTTTTCACAAGACATTGATTTACAAACAACTTATCTTATACAAACTCATTTTACATGGTTATTCATTTAACCATACATTATTCCCTTATTTATACATATCATCTGATCTTATTGTTTTTCAAATGATTTACAAGACAAAGCAAATTACAAGGTTCATGACTAAACATTTTCTCAAACATAAGTCATGAAACCTATTTTCACAAAACCTATGTATCTCACAGGCATTTTTATGCTGACGTACCTATTTTCACATGTGTTTTTCAGGAGCTGTTGCATAAGATGATCAAGATACACATAGGCAGACTTGGGCTTTAGTGACAATAAAAGATACAAGACTAGTTAATTATGTTGTATTTCTTTGTTTGATAAGACATTGTAACACTTTTAATTAATAAAACGAAACTTCAATTGCCATGGATTTGAAACATTAATTCTGTTACAACACTCCCCGACGTTTCCGCCACGTCTTGTTGTTTTTACGTGGTCGGGGTGTGACAGAAAAGATGGTATCAGAGCCAATGGTTATAGGGAATTAGGTTATTAGTAATGCTTTGACCTAGTCTATAACCTTCTTAGGACCCTAACGCGAGTTTACTTGCGTTTAGTCATAAAACAATACCGTCACCTATCCTTAGGCGACGACCACAACAAGGACATAAATTTCAAAACCGCTTTGAAAACTAATCATCTGTTCTAGGATGATTAATTACTAGGTTTTGAACCCTCTATTGTAAGGTTTTGAACTCTCTATTATATGGTTTTGAACCCCTTTGAGTTTTCAAAATCTCGTCAAGGTTTTGGGTTTTAAATAATGTGAACACGTGCAAACTGGAAGGGTGAATGCCTGTATTCTGGGTTTTCTGTCTAGGCAAGCACTTCGTATATATCTCATCAGACGCGAGACCAGTTGTGCTTACCTGGGAATCCTTGGGATGAGTGTTCACTTATAGGCGAGCATATCTTCGCGATACATTATTTTTGATCCATTTACTTTAATTCAGTCATTGTGTGTCGTTTGTTGCTTTGTAGTAACAAACAAATGACCACTATCCTGGCTTTCATCAGATTTGTTTCATCTCATTCTTTTCGTCTAACTCTCTCACTCATTTCCTTTCATGCTTCCTCTTTTAGAATGCCTCCACGACGCGAAAATCCGATATCTATTGACGATCTGGCAGCTGTCATTACACAGCAAATGACTGCTGCAATCCCGAACGTCGTTGCTCAATGTTACCAAGCTATCAACAACAATAATGCCCTCTGCAACTTCAAGACGTTCAACTCGGCTAAGCCATCAAAGTTTTCCGGGTCTCAAGGAGCGACTGCACTTCTACAATGGTTCGAGAGTTTAGAGAGCACCTTCAGGCATGTACAATGTCCAAACGAGCGAAAGGTAGATTTCGCATCTAGTGTCTTTAAGAAACGAGCTTTGACGTGGTGGAACGGTGTGGTGAGAGATAGGGGTGCCGAAGTGGCACTGGCCCAAACTTGGGAAGAACTTCGAGCACTGATGATGAAGGAATTCTGTCCTCGTCACGAGATCAGGGCATTGGAAAGGGAATTCGACGATCTTAAGCAAGACAGCGGTGAACATCGAGCATACACTGATCGATATGAGGAGCTGAGCCTGTTGTGCCCTACCATGGTTACGCCTTTGGATAAGGCGATCGAGAAATACATTGATGGTCTCCCTGACTCAGTCCAGGACATTGTTACTGGTAGTAACCCCACTACGGTTAGGTAGGCCATTGAGCTATCTGCAACCTTGACTGAATCTCAGATCAGAAAGCATAAACTTTTCTGGAAAGGTGACAAGAAACCGGTCGAGGAATCAAAACCAGTCGAGGAATCAAAGATCATGGATGAACAGACTGGATCCCATAAGGAGTCAAAGAAGCGTAAGGCTTCGCAGAATTTTGCGATTGCTGCTCAACCCAACCAAAACACCCGCAACCAACCAACTCAACCTCCTGCAAAGAAACCTTATGCCGGTACTGCACCGATATGCGACAAATGTAATGCACATCACTTAGCTCACCTACAGTGTCGTTTATGTGCATCATGTGGGCGACTCGGTCACCTGGCAAATGCTTGTCGATTTACCCCAAACCAAGGTGGTCCAAACCAACCTCAAGTAAATCCTGCTCAAGCTCGTCTTCCACCAGGTCCTTGCTTCAACTGTGGCGAGATGAGCCATTTCCGAAGAAATTGCCCAAGGCTTGCTAATGCGAATCCGGCTCAGGGATGAGCATCAGACCAACTAGAAGACAATGTTGTTTAGAAATAATCAAGCCTTATGTATTATTTCTTTTGTTGTCAAGGTCCATGAAACAGTTGTTATCATTGTTAATAAATAAATCTTTTTATTTACATTGCAATGTACAAATGTGATGGTTTGTATAAACAACGTATCCTCTACAATACCGACAATCAAGGGACCGTATTCCTTGAAGAACGGACTACCCCGTAATTTCTTCCATTTTATTATCTCTTGCGTTTTCCACGGAAATCCAAAATACCCGTTTCTTCCAAGGAAACGAAGTACAAGGCGCAAGTTACAACTCTGTACGAATACCCAAAGTACCATTATAAATTCTTAATAGGGTACCTAAGGGTATTTTCGTATATTCAAAAGTTATTACACCTTAATTCGAATATTGCGTTTTCTTGAAAACGAAATCGAATTTTTGGACGATCTTTCTATCTTTATAGTTAGATTCTTGCTAATGTTTAAAGTACCAAATGAAATCCATGAAATGGATTCCTAGTGTACTTTAAATTCTTAATTAACTAAACAAAGCTTACAAAGTATAGATCAAGTTAAACAATGTTGTGGTTATGTAACTATGTGTTTATGCATTTTGTGTTTTTATATACACTGGATATTCTTGTCATTCAGAATCCTCATAGAATCTTTTCTTCATATGAAGGATTCGTAGTAGGATATTCCAAAAAGGTACTATCTTAAATCCTTAATGGACTTCTACGTTGTAGTTAAGTCCCTTGGATTATAAAGTACTATTCAAAAAGTTAAATACATCCTACGTCGGTGTGGTTAAATGTTTCTCTTAGGTAGTTGAGTTAAAGAGATCCTACGTCGATCTAAAGTTAAATACATCCTACGTCGGTGTAGTTAAATGTTTCTCTTAGGTAGTTGAGTTAAAGAGATCCTACGTCGATCTAAAGTTAAATACATCCTACGTCGGTGTAGTTAAATGTTTCTCTTAGGTAGTTGAGTTAAAGAGATCCTACGTCGATCTAAAGTTAAATACATCCTACGTCGGTGTAGTTAAATGTTTCTCTTAGGTAGTTGAGTTAAAGAGATCCTACGTCGATCTAAAGTTAAATACATCCTACGTCGGTGTAGTTAAATGTTTCTCTTAGGTAGTTGAGTTAAAGAGATCCTACGTCGATCTAAAGTTAAATACATCCTACGTCGGTGTGGTTAAATGTTTCTCTTAGGTAGTTGAGTTAAAGAGATCCTACGTCGATCTAAAGTTAAATACATCCTACGTCGGTGTAGTTAAATGTTTCTCTTAGGTAGTTTAGTTAAAGAGATCCTACGTCGATCTAAATTAAATAGATTGGTTCGACAATGTAGTTAAATACATCCTACGTCGGTGTAGTTAAATATTTCTCTTGGGTAGTTTAGCTAAAGAGATTGTTCGTTTATCTAATCCTTTGGTGACTTAGTTAAAGAGACTCTATTACAGTCAAGTTAAATCACCATAGGATTATTCGTTTGATTTCCATACGCATTATGAAATGAACTGTGCGGACTGTGCAAGGAAGTACGCAATTATGGAGGCCTACATAATTATGGAATTCAGTGCACAGAAACCACAGGAAGTTTTGTCATGTGTAAAGACCAATAGTGGCAAGAGTAATGATACGGGAGAAGTCTTGGACTTTGACCGATGTCGTTTTATCTTACACTTCCCAATCCTGAATTCAAGTTTCATATGATGAGTCTTCATAAGAAACATTCTTCTGTCCGTAGTTCGAAACTCCATGTTTTGTTACTACGAGGACTTTACATTGATAGTCGATAATTTCGCTAAGAATCCTAACATGACCCAGAGTTTTACTTAAGGGTCAATGGATTTATTAGAAGGCGAAACTGTCACAGCTTTCTTCACAAGTTTCCTCTAGAAATTAATTTCGGGACGAAATTTCCTAAAGTAGGGGAGACTGTAACACCTGTGCCTCCACGGCCATCAAACAAATACCGAACCAATGAAATATTATATTTCATACTTGGGATTTGTAAAAATATGTGTATCATTTGCACATATCAATTTTTGTTCAATTCCAAACTCTAAATCGCTTTCTGGAAGGTTATACGCGCACCGATGCGTAAATATAACCAGTTTAATGCAACAAACACTCCGGAATAGTGACATAGGCTTAACATACCTTAAATAACCTTTACATAACTTAGAAATAAGTTTTGAAGGCTTTGGTATGGCAAAAACAAGTTAATTCGCTTACAGGGACTAAACTTGACAAACTGCGAAAGTATGCCAATTTGAACTGTAACAGACATTCCGGAACATGACCATAAGTTAAACACACCTTAAATATCCTTTATATAGCTTAGAAATAGGCTTTGAGGGGTTCGGTGTGCTAAAATAAACTTTTGGCTCATTCAGGTACCAAAAGCGTCAAAAAGTGCACAAGTTTGCATTTTCGTGCATAACTTACGTTCTGAATACATCCGGACATCCAAAAATTTATGTAAGCACTAAAATATTTTATTTTAGTGTTTGGCATAAGAAAAATCCATTCGTCACGCCATTTGGATCATTTTTCGCGCTTATGCGCATTCCGTCGTAATTAACCGAACAACGTAACCGTACGGCTGAACGAACCGACACCCGAGATATTTTTGAACACATTTTAAGTTCCCTATAATTTAACTTCATTTTAGAGCTTTGAAATGGGGTTAACGGGGCTTAAACGTGTCAAAAAAACGCATCGTAAACCAAGTTTTGAGGTTGCAGGGACTGAAACTGTAAATCTGCCAAACTAGGTCCCTAAGTAGGGGCTAGATGCAGCAAAATATCTTTTTTACAGCTGTTAACAGCTGTTAACCACTCCCTAATCCCTTGCCACATGTTGATCTCTTATGGTGAGTGGCCATTTTGGGTACCATAAGGTTCCGACACATGTACGGATGTGATTAAGGCACGATATTCGACAAACGATCCTAACGGTGGACCATTTACTATAAATACCCACCTCCACCCTTCACTTTTCCTCACAAGAATCTGATCCAAAAGACTCTAAGTTGGAACCATTGTTTCATACCTGAGTTATTTAGATCTAGATTAGCATTCGGGGACCCTTTGTAAGTGTTCCTTCGTTCTTTTATTGCTTTTCGAGTCCGAAAGCCAAACCTTGTTTGACTTTCTGCATTGACCAGTTTATGGTCAATGCGAAGTTCGTTAGAACTTCGCAACGTGATTGTAATCACGATGGTTATAGTCCTTGTGACTATGCCTACTGATTACCACGTTGTCTAGGGTCGTAAGGGTAAGCGACTTGATCAGTCGCTTATGCTTTCGAACCCGACCCATTTGGTCGATCATTAGGATCCGACCAAACATATTAGGTGACCATAGTATATAGGGAATAACCTTCCGAGGTTATACCTTATGGTCGCTTCGTTTAACTAGTTGTATGATAGGTAGTTTATATGCCTTAGGTAAATTACCAAAATGCCCTTTTTACGCCAAAATTCATTTTAAGCATATGTAACATAAATTTTGGTATCTAAACTGATATGGAAACAATATTAGACATGTTAAGGCATATTTTACTTATCATAGGACTAGTTATGCGTTCCGAACGCGTTTTACGCGAACGACGCGTTAAAGTAGCATAAGCTACCTAAACGGGTCGTAATGGGTCGTAAGCACTTAGGTTAGGTTTCATTTAGTATGTAGGCTTTGTTAAACCATGTTACATGAGTTCCTACACTCATTTGGTTTACAAACCCTCATGCTACCCGATCTTCCGATTATAGGTCCGGTTTATTAATATAGTTACCTATATTAGGTGCCGTTTGATTCCGTGATCTCTAGCATTGCTTGGTGGTTATCTTAGGACTTCTGAGCAATCTCAAGTGAGTACATAGACCCCTCTTTTACTGTTTTCCAAACTGTTTTGGGGTGAAACACATGTGCCTACTTGTTACTTTCATGCTTTCCTGTTTTCACATCATATACTGCTATGTTCGTTAGTACATTATAGTACATGATTTCATTACACTTCATGCTAGGTGTGCCCATTGTGTGCATTACTTAGTACATCGTTTTACATGACATTTCACGCTATGTATGTTCATTTGATTACATACTTAGTGCATTGTTTTCACATGCTTACATTTTGATATGACGTTGGGTTTGTTTAAATGAATTTTTCACAATACCGCATAGATGTTTATATCAGTATAACATGCATTTATTACACAAAACATAACCTTGATTTAAACCATGTTTTACTTCAATACCTTGTTTTTGTGCATTTTACATATGGTTTAGCTGATACATTCCACTTGCCATACATGACATTTGACAAAGACATTTGACAAAGACATTTGACAAAGACATTTGACATGGACATTTGACATAGACATTTTGACATGATTTACATTTGACACATAAACATGGTTGACATTTGTTTTACACTACATGATTTACATCTTGACATAAACACTTTGACATATTATCCAATACATTTGACAATTGGTCTAGACATAGACATCATACATTGTTGGTTTGGTTTGATTAAGTGATTAAGTAACGATGCGTGTGTAATATGATACAAGCATGGTGGATACGCCGCTGGTACTTCCTATATATAAATGTTTGTATGGTATTACATATCGTAGCGTTATTTGAATCATTTCAGTTTGATACATATAACATTTTATACAAATAACATACTTTTCACAAGACATTGATTTACAAACAACTTATCTTATACAAACTCATTTTACATGGTTATTCATTTAACCATACATTATTCCCTTATTTATACATATCATCTGATCTTATTGTTTTTCAAATGATTTACAAGACAAAGCAAATTACAAGGTTCATGACTAAACATTTTCTCAAACATAAGTCATGAAACCTATTTTCACAAAACCTATGTATCTCACAGGCATTTTTATGCTGACGTACCTATTTTCACATGTGTTTTTCAGGAGCTGTTGCATAAGATGATCAAGATACACATAGGCAGACTTGGGCTTTAGTGACAATAAAAGATACAAGACTAGTTAATTATGTTGTATTTCTTTGTTTGATAAGACATTGTAACACTTTTAATTAATAAAACGAAACTTCAATTGCCATGGATTTGAAACATTAATTCTGTTACAACACTCCCCGACGTTTCCGCCACGTCTTGTTGTTTTTACGTGGTCGGGGTGTGACAGAAAAGATGGTATCAGAGCCAATGGTTATAGGGAATTAGGTTATTAGTAATGCTTTGACCTAGTCTATAACCTTCTTAGGACCCTAACGCGAGTTTACTTGCGTTTAGTCATAAAACAATACCGTCACCTATCCTTAGGCGACGACCACAACAAGGACATAAATTTCAAAACCGCTTTGAAAACTAATCATCTGTTCTAGGATGATTAATTACTAGGTTTTGAACCCTCTATTGTAAGGTTTTGAACTCTCTATTATATGGTTTTGAACCCCTTTGAGTTTTCAAAATCTCGTCAAGGTTTTGGGTTTTAAATAATGTGAACACGTGCAAACTGGAAGGGTGAATGCCTGTATTCTGGGTTTTCTGTCTAGGCAAGCACTTCGTATATATCTCATCAGACGCGAGACCAGTTGTGCTTACCTGGGAATCCTTGGGATGAGTGTTCACTTATAGGCGAGCATATCTTCGCGATACATTATTTTTGATCCATTTACTTTAATTCAGTCATTGTGTGTCGTTTGTTGCTTTGTAGTAACAAACAAATGACCACTATCCTGGCTTTCATCAGATTTGTTTCATCTCATTCTTTTCGTCTAACTCTCTCACTCATTTCCTTTCATGCTTCCTCTTTTAGAATGCCTCCACGACGCGAAAATCCGATATCTATTGACGATCTGGCAGCTGTCATTACACAGCAAATGACTGCTGCAATCCCGAACGTCGTTGCTCAATGTTACCAAGCTATCAACAACAATAATGCCCTCTGCAACTTCAAGACGTTCAACTCGGCTAAGCCATCAAAGTTTTCCGGGTCTCAAGGAGCGACTGCACTTCTACAATGGTTCGAGAGTTTAGAGAGCACCTTCAGGCATGTACAATGTCCAAACGAGCGAAAGGTAGATTTCGCATCTAGTGTCTTTAAGAAACGAGCTTTGACGTGGTGGAACGGTGTGGTGAGAGATAGGGGTGCCGAAGTGGCACTGGCCCAAACTTGGGAAGAACTTCGAGCACTGATGATGAAGGAATTCTGTCCTCGTCACGAGATCAGGGCATTGGAAAGGGAATTCGACGATCTTAAGCAAGACAGCGGTGAACATCGAGCATACACTGATCGATATGAGGAGCTGAGCCTGTTGTGCCCTACCATGGTTACGCCTTTGGATAAGGCGATCGAGAAATACATTGATGGTCTCCCTGACTCAGTCCAGGACATTGTTACTGGTAGTAACCCCACTACGGTTAGGTAGGCCATTGAGCTATCTGCAACCTTGACTGAATCTCAGATCAGAAAGCATAAACTTTTCTGGAAAGGTGACAAGAAACCGGTCGAGGAATCAAAACCAGTCGAGGAATCAAAGATCATGGATGAACAGACTGGATCCCATAAGGAGTCAAAGAAGCGTAAGGCTTCGCAGAATTTTGCGATTGCTGCTCAACCCAACCAAAACACCCGCAACCAACCAACTCAACCTCCTGCAAAGAAACCTTATGCCGGTACTGCACCGATATGCGACAAATGTAATGCACATCACTTAGCTCACCTACAGTGTCGTTTATGTGCATCATGTGGGCGACTCGGTCACCTGGCAAATGCTTGTCGATTTACCCCAAACCAAGGTGGTCCAAACCAACCTCAAGTAAATCCTGCTCAAGCTCGTCTTCCACCAGGTCCTTGCTTCAACTGTGGCGAGATGAGCCATTTCCGAAGAAATTGCCCAAGGCTTGCTAATGCGAATCCGGCTCAGGGATGAGCATCAGACCAACTAGAAGACAATGTTGTTTAGAAATAATCAAGCCTTATGTATTATTTCTTTTGTTGTCAAGGTCCATGAAACAGTTGTTATCATTGTTAATAAATAAATCTTTTTATTTACATTGCAATGTACAAATGTGATGGTTTGTATAAACAACGTATCCTCTACAATACCGACAATCAAGGGACCGTATTCCTTGAAGAACGGACTACCCCGTAATTTCTTCCATTTTATTATCTCTTGCGTTTTCCACGGAAATCCAAAATACCCGTTTCTTCCAAGGAAACGAAGTACAAGGCGCAAGTTACAACTCTGTACGAATACCCAAAGTACCATTATAAATTCTTAATAGGGTACCTAAGGGTATTTTCGTATATTCAAAAGTTATTACACCTTAATTCGAATATTGCGTTTTCTTGAAAACGAAATCGAATTTTTGGACGATCTTTCTATCTTTATAGTTAGATTCTTGCTAATGTTTAAAGTACCAAATGAAATCCATGAAATGGATTCCTAGTGTACTTTAAATTCTTAATTAACTAAACAAAGCTTACAAAGTATAGATCAAGTTAAACAATGTTGTGGTTATGTAACTATGTGTTTATGCATTTTGTGTTTTTATATACACTGGATATTCTTGATCATCCCTAGCCTTGAGCTAGTGGTAAGAACCATGATCTTTCCATTTAACTTCTATTTTAAGTGGTTAAAAGAATATTCATAATGTTGATCATGAAGAACACTAAGAATCACAAGAAGTAAACATGAACATAAGCTTAAAATATGAAGAAATCTTGATGAATATGAGTTGATTTTCTTGTTGATTGTTGTTTGTTCATGTATATTATGTAGATCATCATATGATCTTGCTAGATCATGATTAAAAACATAATCTAACAAGATGAGAGAATATAAATGTTGTAGGATGATAGATCATCCACACATAAAACATGAACTTGAAAGAACAAAATTGTTTCTTGAAAAATAATAATCAAAATGAGTAGTAACACTTGTAGATCTAAAGATTTATGGATGATTTCAAAAGAAACCAAGTTTAAAATATAAGTTTTATTAAATCTTGGTTATTGCATAAACAAATCTTATTTTTAGTGGTTAAACAAGTGTAGAAACACTTGTGTAACATGAAGAATGAATAAAGAAGTATTTTTAGAAAATGTGACAAGAAGTTGTAAACATCTAACTTCTTTAAAAATGAAGTTTTTAAAGAACTAATCACATTTTAAAGGGTAACAAGACTTACTAAGAACACTAGTAAGTTACTACAAATTTTTACAAATATTCAAGTTCATGAAGTAGTTAGATTATGCTTGATTTGGCAAGATTGGTAAGTGTAAGATGTTTATTGTTGAATGATGATTGATTGTGTTGATTTTTACAAAAGAAAATGATATGCTTGAAAGCATGGAAACCTCCATTTTTAGGGGAAACTATGGCAAAATTTTCTAAAACTCTAATGTCACACCCCGACAACGTAGAACAACAGAACGTGGCAGAAACGTCGGGGAGTGTTGTAACAGAATTAATTGTTTCACAACCATGGAAATTAAAGTTACGTTTTATTTATCAATCAAGAGAGTTACATTGTCTTAAACAAGAAACAAGGAGTACATAACATAATTTAACTAGTTCTTGCTTCGTTTTAAGTCACTAAGGCACAGGTCCGCCTAAGTGTGTCTCGATCATCCTATGTAACAGCTCCTGAAAACACATGTGAAAATAGGTACGTCAGCATAAAAATGCCTGTGAGATACATAGGTTTTGTGAAAATAGGATTCATGACTTGAGTTTAAAGAAACTGTTTAATAAAAGGTAGTCATGATTCTTGTTGAGTGTTTCTTTTCATAAATCATTTGAAAAGCAATGGATAAATCAAATGATATATATGTATAAAAGAATGACGTATGGTTAAGTGAATAACCAAGTAAAATGAGTTTGTATAAGTTAGGTCATTTGTAAAACGATGTTTATGTGAAGATTGTATTGTAGATGTAATATGTCTAAACTGAAATGGTTTAAATAACGCTACGATATGTAATACCATAAAATCACTTATATATAGGAAGTACCAGCGGCGTATCCACCATGATTTTATCGTATTACACGTCGCCTCGTTACCTAAATCATTTACCCAAACAACCACCAAAATGTAATGTTTAACAATTGTAGAAATGTTTATGTATGGTCAAATACGGTTCACACGGTTCAACAGTTACAACGGTTCACATGATCAAATGATTACAACGGTTCACATAGTCAAATTGTTACAACGGTTCAAAATGTAATATAATGTGTTCATATGCTGGATGAGCATATGCAACAGGATGTAATGTAAAACAATGTGTCCATATGCTGGATGAGCATATGCAACAGGATGTAACGTAAAACAATGTGTCCATATGCTGGATGAGCATATGCAACAGGATGTAATGTAAAACAATGTACTAAGTATGCACACAATGGACATACATAGCATGAAATGTAATGTAAAACAATGTACTAAGTATGAAACAAATGGACATACATAGCAAAAACATAATGAAATCATGTACTATAAATGTACTAATGAACATAACAAGCATATGATATGAAAGCATGAAAGGCACGAAAGTAACAAGTAGGCACACGTGTTCCACCCCAAAATGTTTGGAAAACAGTAAAAGAGGGGGTCTATGTACTCACTTGAGATTGCTTAGTAGTCCTTGAGTAACAACCAAACAATGCTAGAGATCACGGAAATCAAACGGCACCTAGTATAGGTAACTATGTTAATAATCCGGACCTAAATCGGAGGATTGGATAGAATGAGTCTCGTAAACCAAATGAGTAGGGGAACTCATGTAATATGGTTTAACAAGGCCTACATACTATAATGAAACCTAACCTAAGTGCTTACAACCCATTACAACCCGTTTAGGTAGCTTAAGCTACTTTAACGCGTCGTTCGCGTGAAACGCGTTCGGATCGCTTAACTAGTCCTATGACAAGTAATATATGCCTTAACATGTCTAATATTGTTGCCAAATCAGTTTAGATACCAAAAGTTATGTTACATATGCTTAAAATGAATTTTGGCGCAAAAAGGGTATTTTGGTAATTTACCTAAGGCATATATACTACCTATCATACAACTAACTAAACGTTGTGACCATAAGGTATAACCTCGGAAGGTTATTCCCTATGCAACTATGGTCTCCTAAAGTGTTTGGTCGAATCCTAATGATCAACCCAACGGGTCGGGTTCGAAAGTATAAGCGATTGATTAGATCGCTTACCTTACGACCCTACATAAGCACTAACTAAAAGTGACGAGCTAAGCATGTTCAAACATGCTTAACTAAGTTTGGAAAACAGGTTTGGTATCAAAACAAACGGTTTTGATACCTAAGAGTAGTTTGGTTACAAAATACACAAAAATGTGCATTTTGGCCGAAACTACGACTCGTCACTGAGCCTAGATAACGTGGTAATCAGTAGTTATAGTCACTAGGGACTATAACCATCGTGATTACGCTTATGTTATGAAGTTCAAATGAACTTCGCATTGACCCTAAACTGGTCAATGCAGAAAGTCAAACAAAGTTTGACTTTAACGCTAAAAGAATAAAAGAACGAAGGAACACTTACAAAGGGTCCAAGAACGGAAGGTTTGAATCCGAATACTCTCAGGTATGAAGTGTTAAACACAACAACTTAGAGAGCAAATTCAGATTTCAAAGGTGTGGGTTTTGCAAATGAAAGGGTTGGGTATTTATAGGAAATGGACCACCGTTAGGATCGTTCCTCAAATACCGTGCTTTGATCTTGTCCCTACACTTGTTGGTACACTAAGGTAACTCAAATTGGCCCCCCCAACATCAGGGATTAACATGTGGCATTGGCCTTTGGAGTGTTTAGAAGCTGTTAACAACTGATTAAACAACTTTTGCTAATCTGAAAGGGCCTCGCGTGACGCCTAGGGGGCTAGGTGTCACGCCTAGGTCCTTCTGATCAGCAAACAGTTTCCAAAGTTTCCATTTTAGTCCCCGTTGTGTATTAAGGCCATTTCCGACATGTTTAAGGCTCTTTAAGCCAACTTTAAGGCCCTAAAATGATGCCTAAACATTGTGGACATGAAACATGCTAAAAAATATGCCGGATGTTGGTTCCTTTGGTCGTATGATCACGATATTGCGACGGAATGCGCATAAGCGCGAAAAACGATCCAAATTGCGCGACGAATGGATTTTTCTCATGCCAAACACTAAAACAAAATATTTTAGTGCTTACATAAAGTTGTTTGATGTCCGGATGTATTCAGAACGTAAGTTATGCGCGAAAATGCAAACTTGTGCACTTTTTGACGCTTTTAGTCCCCGAATGACCCAAAAGTTTATTTTAGCACACCGAACCCCTCAAAGCCTATTTCTAAGCTACGTAAAGGATATTTATGGTATGTTTAACTTATGGTCATGTTCCGGAATGTCTGTTACAGTTCAAATTGGCATACTTTCGCAGTTTGTCAAGTTTAGTCCCTGTAAGCGAATTAACTTGATTTTGCCATACCAAAGCCTTCAAAACTTATTTCTAAGTTATGTAAAGGTTATTTAAGGTATGTTAAGCATATGTTGATGTTCTGGAGTGTTCGTTGCATTAAACTGGTTATATTTACGCATCAGTGCGCGTATAACCTTCCAGAAAGCGATTTAAAGCTTGAAATCGAACAAGAATTGATATGTGCAAAAGATACACATATTTATACCAATCCTAAGTATGAAATACAATATTTCATTGTTTTGGTATTTGTTTGATGGTCACAGTGACACAGGTATCACAGTCTCCCCTACTTTAGGAAATTTCGTCCCGAAATTTATTTGTAGGAGTCTGTCTGTGACTTTGTGTTAAATAACCATCAAGATATGTAAGGCATAATCTTGTCATTTTCCTCAACGGGTATTTTTCAGAATTGGAAATGACGGATTTAAACAAACGGATATTCATTTCCCTCAACGGATATTCTTCAGAACGAAAATGAACAAACGGAGTCATTTTCCTCAACGGGTATTCTTCAGAATTGGAAATGAAGGATTTAACAAACGGATATTCATTTCCTCAACGGATAATCTTTAGAAACGAAAATGAACAGACGAAGTCATTTTCAACGGTTGCTTCCTCAGAAACGGAAATGAAAAGGATAAACAAACGGATATTCATTTCCTCAACGGGTAATCTTCAGAACGAAAATGAACAAACGGAGTCATTTTCCTCAACGGGTATTCTTCAGAATTGGAAATGAAGGATTTAACTAGACGGATATTCATTTCCCTCAACGGATATTCTTCAGAAGCGAAAATGAATGGATGATTCATTTTCCTCAACGGGTTCTTCGTCAGAAATGGGAATGAAGGATTTAACAAACGGATATTCATTTCCCTCAACGGATATTCTTCAGAAGCGAAAATGAATGGATGATTAATTTTCCTCAACGGGTTCTTCGTCAGAAACGGGAATGAAGGATTTAACAAACGGATATTCATTTCCTCAACGGATATTCTTCAGAAGTGAAAAATGAATAGCTAGTTCATTTTTCCTCAACGGATGCTTCATCAGAAATGGAAATGAATTGGGTTAACTCTAGATACATGATAGAACTTGCTGTGATTTCTGTGCACTAAATTCCATAATTATATATGCATCCATAATTACGTAATTCCTTGCATAGTCCGCACAATTTGTCTTGTAATGTTTAGGGGAGGAAAAATCAAACCTGTGATGAGGGTGACTAGACTACCATAGGGTCCTTTTAATTAGATCGACAGATGATCTTTATAATTAGGCCACCAAGGAGTCCTTTCAGCTATATCATCACATGATATTCCTAACCAAATTTTCGGATCAATCTGTTTAACTAGACCACTCGAGGGGTCTAATTATGGAGTAGTACTTTATAATCCAAGGGACTTAACTACAACGTAGAAGTCTATTAAGGATTTTAGATAGTACCTTTGGGTATCCTACCATGAATCCCTTATACGAAGATATGGAAGATTCTATGAGGATTTGGATAACATTGTTTGGATCACACAAAACATAAAAGGGAACACATAAGCACTTAATCACATAATTGTTATTTTGTTATTGATTGTTATTAACTTGGCGTCTTGTACTTCGTTTTCCTTGGAAGAAACGGGTACTTAGGAATTTCGTGGTAAACGTAAGAGATCAAACAATGGAAGAAATTTGGGGGTAGTCGATTCTTCAAGGAATACGGTTCCTCGATTGTCGGTATCGTAGGGGATATGTTGTTTATTCATGCAACCATAATAAACATATTGCAATGTAAATAAAAGATTTATTTATAAACAACATCAACAACTGTTTCTTAGATCTTGACAACAAATGAGAATAATACATAAAGATTGATTATTTCTAAACAACGTTGTCTTCCATTCGGTCCGGTGCTCATCCCTGCGCTGGATTCACATCAGCAAGCTTTGGGCAGTTTCTTCGGAAATGGCCCATCTCGCCACAGTTGAAACAAGAACCTGGTGGAAAATGACCTTGAGCAGGATTGTTGTTAACTTGATTTGGTGCAGCTGCTGTTGGGCAAACCCTCGCTGTGTGACCTACAAGTCCACAAACTTGGCATGTGCGGCACTTCACACCAGCATGATGATGAAGGTTACATTGATTGCACAAGGGTGCTGTTCCATTGTATGGCTTTCTAGCAGGGGGTTGAGCTGGTTGGTTGGGGATGGCTTGACCATTGTGAGCGACCACTGCGAAGTTCTGAGAAGCCTTTCGCTTCTTTGACTTCTTAGGGGATCCAGTCTGTTCATCCATGGTCTTTGATTCCTCGATTGGTTTCGATTCCTCGACCGGTTTCTTGTCACCTTTTCGGAAAAGTTTACCTTTCCTGATCTTTGATTCAGTCAAGGTTGCAGATAGCTCAATGGCCTGCCTAACTGTAGTAGGGTTGCTACCAGTCACAATGTCTTGTATTGAGTCAGGGAGGCCATCAATGTACTTTTCGATTGCCTTATCCAAAGGTGTGACCATGTTTGGGCATAACAGACTTAACTCCTCATAACGGTCCATGTAGGCTGGATGCTCACCGCTATTTTGCTTAAGATTGTCAAATTCCCTTTCCAAAGCCCTCAGTTCATGACGAGGACAGAACTCCTTCATCATAAGAGCCCTAAGCTCGGCCCAAGTCTGTGCTAAAGCAACCTCAGCACCATGGTCTCTCATCACCCCGTACCACCATGTAAGTGCCCTCTTCTGGAACACACTGGAAGCAAACTCGACCTTGCGATTATCAGGACACTGAACGTGACGAAATGTACTCTCAGTGCTCTCGAACCATTGTAAGAGCCCAGTTGCTCCTTCAGAACCACTAAACTTGAGTGGCTTAGCCGAATTGAAACTCTTGAAATTGCATGGAGCATGCTTGTTGTTGTTGGCTTGGTTCCATTGAGCAATAAGATTTGGGAAAGCAGCAGCCATTTGTTGCGTGATGATTTCCGCAAGTTCGGCATTCGCTATCTGATTGTCGCGTCGAGGAGGCATTCTAAAAAGGGGAAAATAAGAGAGAAAACAAATGAAATGGCATTGGGTAGGAATAGGATGTTATAACTACCGACCAAAATCATGGGTGATGGTCATTTGTTTGAACCACGAAGCAAACAAACGACACACAAAGGCTGAATCAAAGCAAGTAGGTCCTCATAATGTATCGCGAAGACATGCTCGCCTATAAGTGGACACTCACCCCAAGAGTTCCCAGGTAAGAGTGACTGGTCCGATTATGTGGATTTGTACGAACACTCTAGCCTTAGACAGAAAACCCAGGGTACAGGCATTCACTCTTCCAGTTTGCACGTGTTCACACTATTTAGGACCCAAAACTCTGACGAGATTTTGAAAACTCAAAGGGGTTCAAAACCTTATAACAGAGGATTCAAAACCTTACAACAGAAGGTTCAAAACCTAGTAATTAATCATCCAAGGACAGATGATTAATTTTCAAAGCGGATTTGGAATTGATGTTCTCATTGTGGTTGCTGCCTAAAGATAGGAAACGGTATTGTTTTATGACTAAACGCAAGTAAACTCACGTTAGGGTCCTAGGAAGGTTATAGTCTAGGTCAAAGCATTACTAATAACCTAATTCCCTATAACCATTGGCTCTGATACCAACTTTTCTGTCACACCCCGACCACGTAGAACAACAGAACGTGGCGGAAACGTCGGGGAGTGTTGTAACAGAATTAATTGTTTCACAACCATGGAAGTTAAAGTTACGTTTTATTTATCAATCAAGAGAGTTACATTGTCTTAAATACGAAACAAGGAGTACATAACATAATTTAACTAGTTCTTGCTTCATTTTAAGTCACTAAGGCACAGGTCCGCCTAAGTGTGTCTCGATCATCCTATGTAACAGCTCCTGAAAACACATGTGAAAATAGGTACGTCAGCATAAAAATACCTGTGAGATACATAGATTTTGTGAAAATAGGATTCATGACTTGAGTTTAAAGAAACTGTTTAATAAAAGGTAGTCATGATTCTTGTTGAGTGTTTCTTTTCATAAATCATTTGAAAAGCAATGGATAAATCAAATGATATATATGTATAAAAGAATGACGTATGGTTAAGTGAATAACCAAGTAAAATGAGTTTGTATAAGTTAGGTCATTTGTAAAACGATGTTTATGTGAAGATTGTATTGTAGATGTAATATGTCTAAACTGAAATGGTTTAAATAACGCTACGATATGTAATACCATAAAATCACTTATATATAGGAAGTACCAGCGGCGTATCCACCATGATTTTATCGTATTACACGTCGCCTCGTTACCTAAATCATTTACCCAAACAACCACCAAAATGTAATGTTTAACAATTGTAGAAATGTTTATGTATGGTCAAATACGGTTCACACGGTTCAACAGTTACAACGGTTCACATGATCAAATGATTACAACGGTTCACATAGTCAAATTGTTACAACGGTTCAAAATGTAATATAATGTGTTCATATGCTGGATGAGCATATGCAACAGGATGTAATGTAAAACAATGTGTCCATATGCTGGATGAGCATATGCAACAGGATGTAACGTAAAACAATGTGTCCATATGCTGGATGAGCATATGCAACAGGATGTAATGTAAAACAATGTACTAAGTATGCACACAATGGACATACATAGCATGAAATGTAATTTAAAACAATGTACTAAGTATGAAACAAATGGACATACATAGCAAAAACATAATGAAATCATGTACTATAAATGTACTAATGAACATAACAAGCATATGATATAAAAGCATGAAATGCACGAAAGTAACAAGTAGGCACATGTGTTCCACCCTAAAATGTTTGGAAAACAGTAAAAGAGGGGGTCTATGTACTCACTTGAGATTGCTTAGTAGTCCTTGAGTAACAACCAAACAATGCTAGAGATCACGGAAATCAAACGGCACCTAGTATAGGTAACTATGTTAATAATCCGGACCTAAATCGGAGGATTGGATAGAATGAGGCTCGTAAACCAAATGAGTAGGGGAACTCATGTAATATGGTTTAACAAGGCCTACATACTATAATGAAACCTAACCTAAGTGCTTACAACCCATTACAACCCGTTTAGGTAGCTTAAGCTACTTTAACGCATCGTTCGCGTGAAACGCGTTCGGACCGCTTAATTAGTCCTATGACAAGTAATATATGCCTTAACATGTCTAATATTGTTGCCAAATCAGTTTAGATACCAAAAGTTATGTTACATATGCTTAAATTGAATTTTGGCGCAAAAAGGGTATTTTGGTAATTTACCTAAGGCATATATACTACCTATCATACAACTAACTAAACGTTGTGACCATAAGGTATAACCTCGGAAGGTTATTCCCTATGCAACTATGGTTACCTAAAGTGTTTGGTCGGATCCTAATGATCGACCAAACGGGACGGGTTCGAAAGTATAAGCGATTGATTAGATCGCTTACCTTACGACCCTACATAAGCACTAACTAAAAGTGACGAGCTAAGCATGTTAAAACATGCTTAACTAAGTTTGGAAAACAGGTTTGGTTTCAAAACAAACGGTTTTGATACCTAAGAGTAGTTTGCTTACAAAATACACAAAAATGTGCATTTTGGCCGAAACTACGACTCGTCACTGAGCCTAGATAACGTGGTAATCAGTAGGCATAGTCACTAGGGACTATAACCATCGTGATTACGCTCATGTTATGAAGTTCAAATGAACTTCGCATTGACCGTAAACTGGTCAATGCAGAAAGTCAAACAAAGTTTGACTTTAACGCTAAAAGAATAAAAGAACGAAGGAACACTTACAAAGGGTCCAAGAACGGAAGGTTTGAATCCGAATACTCTCAGGTATGAAGTGTTAAACACAACAACTTAGAGTGCAAATTCAGATTTCAAAGGTGTGGGTTTTTGCAAATGAAAGGGTTGGGTATTTATAGGAAATGGACCACCGTTAGGATCGTTCCTCGAATACCGTGCTTTGATCTTGTCCCTACACTTGTTGGTACACTAAGGTAACTCAAATTGGCCCCCAACATCAGGGATTAACATGTGGCATTGGCCTTTGGAGTGTTTAGAAGCTGTTAACAACTGATTAAACAACTTTTTTTGATCTGAAAGGGCCTCGTGTGACGCCTAGGGGGCTAGGTGTCACGCCTAGGTCCTTCTGATCAGCAAACAGTTTCCAAAGTTTCCATTTCAGTCCCCGTTGTGTATTAAGGCCATTTCCGACATGTTTAAGGCTCGTTAAGCCAACTTTAAGGCCCTAAAATGATGCCTAAACATTGTGGACATGAAACATGCTAAAAAATATGCCGGATGTTGGTTCGTTTGGTCGTATGATCGCGATGGTCGCTTAATTGCGACGGAATGTGCATAAGCGCGAAAAACGATCCAAATTGCGCGACGAATGGATTTTTCTCATGCCAAACACTAAAACAAAATATTTTAGTGCTTAAATAATTTTTTTTGATGTCCGGATGTATTCAGAACGTAAGTTATGCGCGAAAATGCAAACTTGTGCACTTTTTGACGCTTTTAGTCCCTGAATGACCCAAAAGTTTATTTTAGTACACTGAACCCCTCAAAGCCTATTTCTAAGCTACGTTAAGGATATTTATGGTATGTTTAACTTATGGTCATGTTCTGAAATGTCTGTTACAGTTCAAATTGGCATACTTTCGCAGTTTGTCAAGTTTAGTCCCTGTAAGCGAATTAACTTGATTTTGCCATACCAAAGCCTTCAAAACTTATTTCTAAGTTATGTAAAGGTTATTTAAGGTATGTTAAGCATATGTTGATGTTTCGAAGTGTTCGTTGCATTAAACTGGTTATATTTACGCATCAGTGCGCGTATAACCTTCCAGAAAGCGATTTAAAGCTTGAAATCGAACAAGAATTGATATGTGCAAAAGATACACATATTTATACCAATCCCAAGTATGAAATAAAATATTTCATTGGTTTGGTATTTGTTTGATGGTCGCAGTGACACAGGTGTCACATCTAAACACTTAGAAAAATATTTATTAACATACACTTACAAGTATATTCCAAACCATGGAGATTTACAAAAACTTTGCCATAAATTTTGTTACAAAAGTTATAATTATTGGAAGTTGGTTTTTGTAAATAAAAGTGACTAAATATGTATTTAGGAAATATATATTTAGATGACACCATGTGTGTGATTATTTGTATATTTTGTGTATAAGTTATATTAATTTAGGACATGAAATAATATAACACATCAAAATACCAAGAATTACCATCCAAAATATTATCAAAATTCCAAGGAATAAATATACACATTTCACACAAAATATTGGTTAAACCGAACTAAGGAATATAACATACAAAATATTCCGGAAAATTCATTCAAAAGTATATTTTGGTAAATAATATTTTGGACACCAAGGAAACGAAAATATGATTTTACAATTTCTACAAGAATATGTCAACATTTTCGACTAGGGAAAAATATATTATTTTTGGCAAATAGGAGTATATATTTTTCTTGAAATCTTTAGAAGATATATTATTTTTAAGAAATATATATTTTCTTACACAAACACGAAATACAATATTTTTGGGGTGAAAAATATACTTTCTCAAATAAATATGAAATATATCATTTTTGGAGAAAAATGAATTTATATATATATATTCCCTAAGTTAGACTTGGAAATATAATATTTCTGAAACTTGTACAAGATTTACAAATATTTTTGACAAAGGAAAAATTATGAATAATCTTTCTAAGTAATATTCCTCAAAATATATATTCGGGAAATATATATTGGTGAACTTTTATTAAAGATAATATTCCGGAAAAATTAATACGAAATTAAGTATAAGAATACTTAACAATTACAAGAAGATACGTATTCACGTACGTATAAATACACACCGGAATACGACCCCAATACATGGCAAAAATATATAAGTATAAGAATACGAATATAAATACCCCAATCCTTGGGAAGGATATACAAGTATGAATACGTGGGAAGTATTAAGTTAATATATATTGTTTTAACAATTATTCGAAAATATAATAAATATATTAATTATTTTAACAAATAATTATATAACTTGTAATAATAATAAAGACACTTGGAAACGTAACTCAAAGACATTAATGCTAAGTCAAGGCACGACCGGTTCGTCTAATAGACATTAGTACGTTGTAGGTAGTCGTGTTTATCCGAAGAGCTTGAGTTACGGTGATTGAAGACGCAATACTGTGAGTTCATGACCCTTTTTTTCTCTTTAACTGTTTTCGGTTTTATAACTTTAGGGGTGAAGTACATGTTACAAACTGTTTACAAACATTTATACATGGTATGGTTAGCTAAGAAAGGGTACTGCTAGATCATGTGAGTGGTGGGTATGACGCTTAAGGCCATTAATCCTCTTTCTAGGACCGAGGGATATGAGTGATAGATCTATTTGGGTGTAGCGAGCCCCACCCATGAGTCCGTCGATTGGACCATGTGGTGACTATGTCTTATTGCCGGAGACAAGTCTGCTAGGTTTGAGTTTTCCTGCATCACGTCACAAATATTAATGTATTAGCTACACATTAATTGATCTGTTTCCTTGTTGCTTTCATACTGAGGTTTTCAAGTACATACAAACATACTTTTAGCTATTTCAAAGGTTTATTCACAAACGCACACATGAACTCGCTCAACTTTTGTTGACGTTTTCAAACTACATGTATTTCAGGAAGTTAAGTATGGATCTGGCGGGTGTTGGAGTTTACAAGTTGTGTCTCTAATAAAAGGTGTCATCCGAAGTCGAAGGGTTTGGGATATGTATTTTATCTTGGATAAGATACATGGCTTGAAACCTGTTTTGCTTGTGTCTTTTGAGAAGTCCAGTATGGAACTTTAAGCTTTGGTTGTCATGTGATCTAAACTTGAAGTCTTAGTTTGATGTTAAACGATGACGGTTGTATTATTTTGAAATTATATACGGATGAACATCTTGGTTTTTCATATAGTTGTTTGTTATGGTTGAATGCAATGATATTAAGCAAGTCACACCAAATCACGCTTCCGTAAAAGTCAGGTTGTGACAGTTTGGTATCAGAGCTTCGATTGTAGCGAACTAGGATTCCTTCTCGAGTCTAGACTACAATCATTAGGGCTCTAACGAAAGTATTTTTACGACATGTTTTCATTGCATACACGAAAATGCCCAGATCCAAGAAACAAACGTTTTTATAAAGAAAAGACACGAAACACATTTCAAGGTTTATGTTTGTGGTTTAGTCTGAGAGACTGGGTGGTTCAGTCTGAGAGACTGGGTGTTTCAGTCTGAGAGATTGGGTGTTTCGATCTGAGAGACTGGGTGGTTCAGTCTGAGAGACTGGGTGGTTCACTCTAGGAGGCTAGGTAGTTTAGTCTGGGAGACTGGTTGGTTTAGTCTGGGAGACTAGGTGGTTTAGTCTGGGAGACTGGTTGGTTTAGTCTGGGAGACTAGGTGGTTTAGTCTGGGAGACTAGGTGGTTTAGTCTGGGAGACTAGGAATGATAGAAAGTTTCATGAAGAATAATGTGAATACATGATTACATGATGAATTGTCTTTGCTTTCAATACACTAAGTGTTAGTGATTACTATGGATATACATGCTATGATTATTATGTACCGACACACATGTCACTTTCTTCAGAGAGCGAGTTGACAGACGTTGAAGACCCTATGGCCACCGCCACAGATAATGAGATTACACCTACGCCAGAGATATTTACGTCAGACACTGAGAGTGACCCTGACATGCTGACCAAGGACGAGGACGACTTCCAACTGTTCGCGCTACTAGACTTGGGCGATGATTTACCCCTTGCTGATGGCTTCCCTGACGAGGACCCTTTTTGACATCTGTGTTCCAGTCCATGGCCACCTCGTCATTTGGATACCCCGATGGCGAGCACATCGTGGCTCCGATCCTCGATGCCGTACCTCTCGTGGTCATTCCTCCAGAGGATCTGCCCTTTCAATGATTTGTTTGATGATGACGTTGATTTCTTTGTTGATGATCCTCTTGTTGACGCCCAGGGTGATGGAGAGATAGCTGAGGATGTCGTTGCTATTCTACCTCCTGAGATTCCTTCCATTGAAATATCCTCTTCTTCCATTTTACACTTGATTTCAGACTCCTTTGAGTTTGTGACATCTGCAGCTTTACAGACGACCGGACTGCAGTTTTTGCTACTTAGTTAGATGATGAAACCGCTATGACTGCTGCACTATCACCTGCTCGAGATCCCACACCTTCACACGACCCAGAGCCTGCTCCTAAGCTAGCTCCTGTTCCTTTTGGGTCAGCCTGATGTTGCACCTACTGATCTTGAGCCGATTCCTGATCCTGACCATGTTTCTTTTGGTTAACCAGACATTGCACCCCTTATACGTGATTCAGTTCCTACACCTGTTGATCCTCCTTTTGTTGAGCCATGTATTCCCCCGCCTGCACCACTGATGTTGCTCCTTTTCCCCTATGGAGACCGACGTCCATCGCACCGACATGCCTATCATTTTCTTTCAGGATATACCCGCACCCCGTTCAGAGGAAGGTACTTCTGGCCAGCACCCGCGCGATGATCCCTTTGCTTCAGCAGCTTTTTCCACAGATCCCTCAGGATGCACCGTTTGCTCCTTTCATTTCTTCACCGCTAGACGAGCCATTCCGATGGTTCCTATCATACACTGTGCTGATTTCAGACCCCTATCATTCTTCGCATTATGGTGGCTATACACGGGATGAGTTGCTCCTGTTACTTCAGCTACAGTTTGAGGTTTTGAGTTATAGAGTTTTGGAGCTTGAGCTGACACCATGTCCTCCACCCTGTCTATGCCAATATACTTTGATCCTCCACATTCATCACTATCTCCTTTTGCACTCTCACCTGCTGCTATTACACCTTTCCCAGGTTTTGATACTCATTTCTTTACTATCGAGTAGCAGATCGCCGTGTATACGAGCTCGAGGAAAAACTCGCACATGTTAGCAGTCGCTTTTCTTCCCTCCTCCACCTCAGTCATTAGTATAGTTGTTTTTTGGTTTTATGCGGATTGCATTACTTTTGGGTAAAGACACTAATGATGAGCCGAGATTGTGGAGACTTTTGAAGACTACTTTTGACCACGTGATTTTGATACACTGATAGAATTATTGGACAAGGGTAGGGTGACCCTGTGTCCCTTTTGATGTAACGCACAATGTAGACAATGTGATTGTGGTCGGTAAATAATGAGAGCTCAGTCTCTATGTCCTCGCTAAGCACGTTGTTGATCTGCATGTGTGTGCTATAATTATGATGCTACGTGCCTGCTTGTTATGTTCTCATTAAATATGTTCCTATCTACCTGTTTGTGCTATAGTTGTGATGTTATATGATTGCTTGCTATGACGATTGCTTATATACATATGTATACGCACCTCCTAGGTCTTATTCGTTAAGTAGAGGCTTATGTGCCTGTGTCTTTAATAAGACCTGACCTAACCAATCTTCTTCCTAGAAGATGTCGCTTCAAAGGAACACCGATACCAACAACCCTCTGCCGACGACAGAGGCAGAATTATAAGAGCGCATCTCACAGGCCATCGCACAGCACGAGGCCCTTCGCTCCGAACGCAGCGGAGGTACCTCAGGAAATAACCCACCCAACGGTAATGTTTAGTCACTTAAGACGCATTATAAAACGTTTGGACATTTCCAAGGGGGCTTTGCTAATGCCTTATGTGAATGATGTTGCTTATGTCACAGGATGCACCTACAAGTAGTTCTTGAGCTGCAAGCCCCTGGATTTCGACGGCACTGGGGGTGCCATAGCTTTTGTGCGTTGGGTTGGGAAGACGGATTCTGGTTTGCGTTTGAGCAAATGTGCCCCAGAGCATCAGGTCACGTACATAACTGGACTGTTTCTGGATGGGGCTCTGTCATGGTGGAACCTTTAGGTTCAGACGTTGGGTGAGACTGCTGCGTATGCTTTGACGTGGGACGAACTGAAAGAGCTGATGCGTAAGAGATATTGCTCGAGGGCAGAAGTCCAGAAGTTGGAGACTGAACTTTGGAATTTGAAAATGGAAGGTCCAAAGATAGCCGAGTATGTGCAGAGATTTCACGATTTATCGCAAGTTGTTCCATACCTGGTGGAACCAGAGTTTAAGAGGATCGAACGCTTTATCGGGAGATTGGCACCTCAGATTCTAAGCCTGGTGACAACATCTAAACCTCCAACAATCACCGATGCTATCGACTTAAGTCTGGCGCTCACTAAAGAAGCGGTTAGACTAGGAAAATTTTCCACCTCGGAGGAGAAAAAGGAGACTCCTGTGGAGCCATCTGGAGATAACAAGAGAAAGTTCGCAAACTTCAAGAAGGGTACTCGGGCGAGTAACAAGAAGAAGGCCAAAAAGGGAAAAGAGTACATGGGTCTCCTACCTAAGTGCGACAATTGTCTACGTTATCATGTCGGGCGATGTAAATATGGAAAATGTGATAACTGTGGCAAGAGGGGGCATCCCAAGGAGATTTGTAGGCAAGGTACTGAACGCGGAAATGGAGGCCAAGATGGCAGCAAGAGTCACAAGGGAAACGACGACAACGACAACTATCAAGGCAGAACGAGTGCAAACAAAAATGTGCTCAAGGTTGTTTTAACTGTGGAGACAAAAAGCATTTCAGAAGATACTGCCCTAAAAACATTCAGGCACGTGGGTGAAAGCTCAACAGCGGAGCTAAGGAAGTACGCCAGAAATCCAAACGAGGTTATCGGTATGTCCCATATTAGTCAACGTTATGCATCTGCGCCGCTTGATACTGTTGCCAATTTTAGTTTCGCATCTCTAGAGTTTAAAAGTATACTTGGTTTAGTAGCAAGTAAGTTGGATAATCCGTACTCGATAGAACTAGCTAAAGGGAAGCTTCGACGTGGTAATTGTGATGGGTTAGTTGTTGAGCAATCGAGCGGAGATTGTTATCCGCATCCCGATGGCGAACGAAGAAACGATCGTGATTCATGAAGCAGGATACGCCCCTACGGATTATCAGTCGTTGAAGACACAAAGGATGTATTGCCTTTTCTTGGCTCATGTCGTGGACAAAGAAGCCGAAGAACCTAAGCTCGAAGATATCCCTGTGATAAGGGAAAATCCTGAAGTCTTCCTCGAAGACATGCCAGGATTATCGCCTCAACGACAAGTCAAATTCCACATAGACTTGGTTCTAGGCCCCACACCTGTAGCTAAGACACCTTATCGACTTGCGCCTTTAGAAATGCAAGAGTGGTCAGCGCAACTTCAAGGATCAAGTTACTACTCTCAGATCGATTGTCGATCAGGGTATCGCAGCTACGGATTCAGGAAGAAAGTATGCCAAAGAACAGGGAGTCAGCAAGCTAATTTCAGACATGCGCTAGCGTTGTGTTTTATATACGATGCACAAAACAGTTTTACACAGAATACAAAACTTGGAGAATCTAGGAGACATGTACTTAGGACCTTCGGAAACCTAGGTCAAAACTCACTAGAGGTTATCACTTAGGAACTACGTCCGTTAGCTCAAGCAAACCTCATTATTCTGACATATATGCTATTTCAAGCTAACCGAACGAATAAAGTACTCGAATTTCTTTATTGAAATTTCCACTTTTGCATCTAGCCAGTAGATTGTTACAACCCTACTCCTCTTAATGGTAGTTGCATCACAACAATTTTCTTCATAAAAAGCAAACATTCCTTGTCTCGATACTTGATCATTTCTTCATTATAGCGAATACTCATTGTTTCATTTCTTGGAAATTCATATGTTACGCATGCACCCTTTGTCACGCATGTGGTTTCGTTTCGAATAAGCGCTCCATCAAAGATCAAATATTATTTGCTAAAGCTAATTATTTATTTGTGATTCAAATAACCTACATTATTGTAATTGTTGGCTCCTTTGCTATCAAGTCAACACACTTTCTTGAAACTTCTTTTCTTTCAAGTTACATTCATGGTTTATCTTTGTAACCATGCCGAGATTCCCTTGTCGATACATACATTTATTGTCAGATTGCGCTGAAACCAAGTTCAATTGCTTGAACTTGACTATTTCGCATAATCAATTCAAGACGCCATATGATGTATTGAGAGCATCATATTCAAATTTATTTTTGCAAAAGTTCTTTTGTTTCGAGTCGTAGTAGAATTTTTTGGTCTACGAATCCACTAAATCGTTTGTTGGTTTCGACACCTTGAGGTGATGCTTTCACAAAATTGAAGCTTGCGCTAATTTCGTTACACACCTCATACACGGATTTAATTGTTTATTTATTGACTTGCTCTAAATCCGTTTTGTTTCATCATGATTAAAGCAATTTTAAAACAATCGTGTGTTAAGACAATGGTACACAAATTCAAATTTTTTTTTATTTCGGTGTACCTATCAACGTTTCTTTCATTATCAATCGAATGCCTTACAGTATTCATTATTTTTCATCATTCGATCGAAAACAGTAGTTCTTTGGTATTCTATATTCAATTTAGAAATCATACGATGCCGTTTGAATCAAACTTTCAGGATTGCTTCGTTACACTTTCATTTGATTTCAACGTCGGTGAACTTGTTCGGTCACCGCTATTATTGAATTATGTTATTAAAACACCTTGTGGTGTCAATACAAACTTGTGGCTTGTGCTAATCATGGTCAACCATTTCACTCGAAACTACACATACTTTTGTTTGACTTGTCATTTAAACATTCTTAATGCAACTATGTATTAAGACAATGATACACCAAGATCGATTGTATTTCATTTTGGGGTATTCTCGCAATTCAATAATGTCAACACACTAGTTTTATTCATTTGTTTGTTCAAAAGTTGACAGATCATTTTCGTGTCACTACTACATTTGAGCTTGCTGATTTTGAGTTCATCTAGCGGATGCTATTGTTTCTAAAACTTGTTTGCATATTGTGAACGATTATTTGGAAAATCTATTGGTCGAAACTCCTCTTTTATCGAACCTTTGTGAAACAAGTTACACTAGATTATACATCTATACATCTCGTGTCCTTTGACATCAAATTCTGAAACACATACCTTTTAACTGCTGGGTTCTGATTGTTGTAATATGTCATTGGATGCACCTGTTTCGAATAAGTCTTGATTCGGTTTTGTGGTTATCCACCTCAGTATTATTCATATCCATACACGCATAATGTAACCCTAAGGAGTTAAGGTAGTATAAATTTCGAGGACGAAATTTTCTTAACAGGGGGAGAATGTGACAACTGCCAAATTTGCATACATCCGTACGATTATTAGACGATGATTAATGCTTAATGACTGTGCTGCATTTCAATTAATTACTTGAATTACTTCTGATTATTATCATATACATACATGTGCATCATATATTGCTTAATGTCATGTCATTATTGCATAAGAGCTTTATTGGTTCAAATGATGCACGAAGCACAGTTAGCATAGTTATCCGGCAAATCAGAAAAATGTTGACAGGATTCAGAACATAGACAAATTTGATATTGAGGTACAGAATGGACCAGAAACCAAGTATTACACTAGTATAGTGTGTAGGAAAGTAATGATCATAAAACACCCTTCCTAAGGATAATTTAAGTGTCGGAAAATGCCTAAAACTCACATAAACTGCAAAATTCTGCAAAAAATCAGCAAAATCAGCATTTAAACAATCTAATATCATGCAGAAATATGCTTAAATGGTCCTTAATGCTTTCCTAAGTGTCGGGAATCAAAACTGCCATAAAAGGTAACATAAAGCACACTAAACTGCAAAGTTTAGCACCTTAACGAACCGGTAACCAACCGAACAACCGGACACTACCCGAAACACCAAATATTTACTAGAAGCACTGTTTTAACATTACCAAGCTAGTTATGGTCCCCGAACATCATAACACCTCATATAAATATCTAGTAACTACAATACCTAACTAATACTTGATTTCTAACTATATAAGTAACTAACTAGTTGAAGCCTACACCTAGACCCCCCCACCTATACATGGTTACATGTGGCCCCACTTCTTGATTTTATTTGAATTATTTAATAGATTATGTCTCCTACATAACTAGCATATCATACATTAGATTTTGAGATGTTGGTGATTATAAGTAGTAACCATAAGGTTCAAGATCCTTCATATCTCTCACACACCAACACACACTTTCTTTCTTCCTCTTCTTCTTACCTCACGGCAAAGAACAAGCTACCACCATCACCATCATTCAACCATCTTCCATCCATTCCACATATGTACAAAGGTGTTAGAAGGTGCCTAAGGAAGCTAGGAGCTTTCGGAAGTTGAAGGACCTCCTTCATTTGCTTTTATCCACTTCATTTATCCTCTTGATCATCCCTAGCCTTGAGCTAGTGGTAAGAACCATGATCTTTCCATTTTACTTCTATTTTAAGTGGTTAAAAGAAGATTCATAATGTTGATCATGAAGAACACTAAGAATCACAAGAAGTAAACATGAACATAAGCTTAAAATATGAAGAAATCTTGATGAATATGAGTTGATTTGCTTGTTGATTGTTGTTTGTTCATGTATATGATGTAGATCATCATATGATCTTGCTAGATCATGATTAAAAACATAATCTAAAAAGATGAGAGAATAGAAATGTTGTAGGATGATAGATCATCCACACATAAAACATGAACTTGAAAGAACAAAATTGTTTCTTGAAAAATAATAATCAAAGTGAGTAGTAACACTTGTAGATCTAAAGATTTATGGATGATTTCAAAAGAAACCAAGTTAAAAATATAAGTTTTATTAAATCTTGGTTATTACATAAACAAATCTTATTTTTAGTGGTTAAACAAGTGTAGAAACACTTGTGTAACATGAAGAATGCATAAAGAAGTATTTTTAGAAAATGTGCCAAGAAGTTGTAAACATCTAACTTCTTTAAAAATGAAGTTTTTAAAGAACTAATCACATTTTAAAGGGTAACAAGACTTACTAAGAACACTAGTAAGTTACTACAAATTTTTACAAATATTCAAGTTCATGAAGTAGTTAGATTATGCTTGATTTGGCAAGATTGGTAAGTGTAAGATGTTTATTGTTGAATGATGATTGATTGTGTTGATTTTTACAAAAGAAAATGATATGCTTGAAAGCATAGAAACCTCCATTTTTAGGGGAAACTATGGCAAAATTTTCTAAAAATCTAAACACTTAGAAAAATATTTATTAACATACACTTACAAGTATATTCCAAACCATGGAGATTTACAAAAACTTTGCCATAAATTTTGTTACAAAAATTATAATTATTGGAGGTTGGTTTTTATAAATAAAAGTGACTAAATATGTATTTACGAAATATATATTTAGATGACACCATGTGTGTGATTATTTGTATACTTTTTTTATTAGTTATATTATTTTAGGACATGAAATAATATAACACATCAAAATACCAAGAATTACCATCCAAAATATTACCAAAATTTCAAGGAATAAATCTACACATTTCACACAAAATATTGGTGAAACCGAACTAAGGAATATAACGTACAAAATATTCCGGAAAATTCATTTACAAGTATATTTTGGTAAATAATATTTTGGACACCAAGGAAACGAAAATATGATTTTACAATTTCTACAAGAATATGTCAACATTTTCGACTAGGGAAAAATATATTATTTTTGGCAAATAGGAGTATATATTTTTCTTGAAATCTTTAGAAGATATATTATTTTTAAGAAATATATATTTTCTTTCACAAACACGAAATACAATATTTTTGGGGTGAAAAATATACTTTCTCAAATAAATATGAAATATATCATTTTTGGAGAAAAATGAATTTATATATATATTTCCTAAGTTAGACTTGGAAATATAATATTTCTGAAACTTGTACGAGATTTACAAATATTTTTGACAAAGGAAAAATTATGAATAATCTTTCTAAGTAATATTCCTCAAAATATATATTCGGGAAATATATTTTGGTGAACTTTTATTAAAGACAATATTCCGGAAAAATTAATACAAAATTAAGTATAAGAATACTTAACAATTACAAGAAAATACGTATTTACGTACGTATAAATACACACCGGAATACGACCCCAATACATGGCAAAAATATACAAGTATAAGAATACGAATACAAATACCCCCATCCTTGGGAAGGATATACAAGTATGAATACGTGGGAAGTATTAAGTTAATATATATTGTTTTAACAATTATTCCAAAATATAATAAATATATTAATTATTTTAACAAATAATTATATAACTTGGAATAATAATAAAGACACTTGGAAACGTAACTCAAAGACCTTAATGCTAAGTCAAGGCACGGCCCGTTCGTCTAATAGACATTAGTACGTTGTAGGTAGTCGTGTTTATCCGAAGACCTTGAGTTACGGTGATTGAAGACGCAATACTGTGAGTTCATGACCCCCTTTTTCTCTTTAACTATTTTCGATTTTATAACTTCGGGGGTTAAGTACATGTTACAAACTGTTTACAAACATTTATACATGGTATGGTTAGATAAGGAAGGGTACTGCTAGATCATGTGAGTGGTGGGTATAACGCTTAAGGCCATTAATCCTCTTTGTAGGACCGAGGGACATGAGTGATAGATCTATTTGGGTGTAGCGAGCCCCACCCATGAGTCCGTCGAGTGGACCATGTGGTGACTATGTCTTATTGCCGGAGACAAGTCTACTAGGTTTAAGTTTTCCTGCATCACGTCACAAATATTAATGTATTAGCTACACATTAATTGATATGTTTCCTTGTTGCTTTCATACCGAGGTTTTCAAGTACATACAAACATACTTTCAGTATTTCAAAGGTTTATTCACAAACACACACATGAACTCACTCAACTTTTGTTGATGTTTTCAAACTACATGTATTTCAGGAAATTAAGTATGGATCTAGCGGGCGTTGGAGTTTACAAGTCGTGTCTCTAATAAAAGGTGTCATCCGTAGTCGAAGGGTTTGGTATATGTTTATTTTATCTTGGATAAGATACATGGCTCGAAACCTATTTTGCTTGTGTCTTTTGAGAAGTCCAGTATGGAACTTTAAGCTTTGGTTGCCATGTGATCTAAACTTGAAGTCTTAGTTTGATGTTAAACGATGACGGTTGTATTATTTTGAAAATTATCTATGGATGAACATCTTGGTTTTTCATATAGTTGTTTGTTATGGTTGAATGCAATGATATTAAGCAAGTCACACCAAATCACGCTTCCGCAAAAGTCAGGGTGTGACAGGAGTAACACATGCAAAACATGGAAATTGATATTTGTGTTTTTCATTTGTTATACAACTGCAAGAGGGGCATTATTGAAATATGAAAGAAACCTTACAAAAGTGTCTTCGATGTTGGCAAAACAAACTAAAATCTTCACTACGTGTGTGTTAGAAATTTAGTGTCATTTTTTTGTTTAACTTAATTTGGACAAATTGTGTAGGTGTGATGGATATACTGTGTAGGTGGTTTTTTGTACATAACTATGGTGGTTGACAAAAAATATGGTGTCATTTTGCTTCTACAACTTAATTTGGTCTATTTTTAGTTTGATACATGTGTTACCTGGTTTTCCAGGTAACATGTGTAACAATACTATATCATGTGTTGTAACAATGTTACACATGTTACTTATAGTTACACCAGCCCTTTCTTCGACATAAAAAGGGGCTACACATATGTAACACATGTTTGTAACTTGTGCTACACTAGAGGGTAACACATGTATAGCCACGTTACACATGTAAGTGGCTATACATGTGCTAGCCTCTGGTGTAGAACATACAACTACTCTATGTAACATGTGTAAAACATGTAACATCCTATGTTATCTAAAAATATGTTACAATCCTGGTATAGATCACATAACTACACTATGTAACATCCTGGTATAGATCACATAGCTACACTGTGTAACATATGTAACATGGTTGTACATGTGTTATCCACTTTGGAGTAACACATGCAAAACATGGAAATTGATAAAAAGATAGTATTCAATCAAAAGTTTCATGAACAAATGAGCCCATACATGGAAATGTTTGACCTTGTTTGGTACATGGAGGTAACGACAAGTCGCCATACTCATCACTTAATTGATCTACAAAAATGGTGGGAGCAATAATTACGTAGGGTAAGGCCAACTGTGACAATGTATACACAGTAAGAAAATTGTAGCCTAGGGAAGCCCTTGTAGTATACAACAAATATACTAGTTAAAAATGGTGAAATATGATGTGACATGTGTTAAACCAATATACGGTTACATATGTTGTATGTATTAGGAGTATATAGTTCGTGTCGTAGAATCTAACAATATTACATCATTTATGGAGTAAAAAAACATGAAGGTGTAAGAAGATCCTGATATGTAACTTGTGCCATAATCCCACCATTTAAAAAAAGTAACTTGTGTTACGGAGTGTCAAATGTAATTTGTGTTACGTTTAACTTTCTAATATAACACATAAATAGATGGAAAAGGAAAATTTATAAGGGTGCAAACACTTCAAATGTAACTTGTGTTACGTGTAGATACCTAATATAACACAATGAAAAAAAATAGTAAAACTGATGCTTCCTAATATAACACATAAACAGATGGAAAGAGGGAAATTTACAAGGGTGCAAACACTTCAAAATAACTGATTCTATTACATCGTCCAGACTTGTAAAAGATCACAATTTTGTTTTGCACCTTTTTGACTGAAAAACCTGCTTGATCATCGAAAGTTTTATACATGGAAAGAAGAGGATGATACTGCTTGTCAACAATAGGTGTCTAGGATGGAATTACTTGTCAACAATAGGTGTCCAGTATTTCGTGGGTTGGTTCTTTGTAAGGTCTCATAAACGTAGTAGCGAGGGGCTGTTGTTGATCATCTATAGAAAAGTAGTCATGTTAGAGGTTAATAAACATATTAACACGTGTATACTCAGGTCGTAGGCCATAGTCTCTAGCATAAGGGTGTAACGTGTATGTCATGAGTATACATATGTTACCACTTATGTAAGACATATAACACCATGTATGTAAAAGTATGTTACATGAGTTACACATACATGCAACATGTGTAACCTGGATATACATGTATTATCCTCTGGTATAGAATATGCAACGACTCTATGTAACATGTGTAACCTGGATATACATGTGCTATCCTCTTGTATGAATATGCAACGACTCTATGTAACATGTGTAACCTGGATATACAGTAATTACAAACTAGATTAACACAAAATGTTGGTCACATCATTCCTTTTGTCCTGGTGTGTAACATCGAAAACAAAGATGACACCTAGCTGGTCGTTACATATTTAACAATGGGTTGTATCCGTAAAAAATGTAGCTGGCAGAAAATATAACATATATAACAAAATAAGGGGACAAATAGATTGTATATATTATAAAAAAAAACATTACAATCAAACTTAAACTTAACAAAAGTGTTTTATATGAACTTAAATATATAAAAATGATCCAAAAACTATCATAAGTTAACAAAAATCTAGCTATGCTTCGCTTCTTGATAGCCATCTTCATCTTGAGCACAAAACATCCATTCACCTATGAACAAAACAAATACATCAGTATTCTCCTGTAGTTAAACGTATTAATCTCTTATGTAACATGTGTACATGTGTAAAGTTTTTCTATAACACATGTAACAACTATATGTAAAATGTGTAATGTGGATATACATGTGTTACCTATCTAGTGTAACACATGTTACAAATATGTGTTACATATGTGCAGGCCCCTTTGTGTCCAAAAAAGGGCCGGGGTAACTATAAGTAACATGTGTAACGTTGTTACTGCATATAAGTAACTTTTTATTTGTAAAATAAACGAGATATTCAGAATAAATTATGAAGTTTATAAAGGTAATGAAAATGTGTTATCCAAGTGAAGGCCATCTAAAAAACATTTTGACATTTAAACTCACTATTAGGTTAAGTATAAATGTGTAACACCCTGTAACAACATATATTACCCCAAAGTGTAACACATGTTACAAGATAGAGGACAAACAGTTTAGAATACAACTGGCAGAAATGTAACATACGTAGCTAATTATGCCAGAAAAAAAACATGGCTTTTTTATTTGTAAGATAAACAAGATCATAAAAAGTATTTGGTGCCTTACGTCTGCTCATAAACATAGTAGTGAGGCGGGTGTTGTTAATCATCTTTAGAAAGTAGACATGCAAGGATTCAAAACCACATTAACAAGTACGTAGGTTATGTGTTAGATAAGAGACTGTAAACACAAGTAACACCAAGATGTAACTTGTGTAACATAGGTATACATCTCTAACCCACTGGGTGTAACACATGTAACACACTGTATGCAACATGTATAACCAGGTTACACATGCGACCTATATGTTGTAACATGTGTTATACCGCGGGTAACACATGTTACACCAGAGGCCAGCATAGAAGACACATTATAATAGTCAAAACTTCTAATTTAAACCTTCTTCAACAGGTGTAACAAACTGTTTTCATATAGGACATACAATTTAGAATGTAGCTGGCAGAAATGTAGCTGACAGAAATGTAACATACGTAGCTAATTATGCCAGCAAAAAAAAAACATGACTTTTTATTTCTAAAATAAACGAGATGTAACTTATTAACACCAATGTTAATCTCCTATGAACAAAAAAAAGTACATCAGTGTTAATCTCCTATAGTTAAACTTATTAACATCAATGTACCAACACTTATATACCGCAACTTATTAAATTTCACAATGCAACCAAAAGCGAAACTTATAATTCAAAAATAGAATAATACTCCAATAATCTCAATCTCAAATTACCATTTATATTTTCAAAATCCACACAAAATCAAAAAGATTTTGCACCTTTCTTACTAAAATAAAAAAAAACTGAAACAACAACTTACTTGAGAATGGTGTATATTAGATAACATGTAAAGGAAAAGTAGGTAAAACCACTTATCATTTTTACTAAAAAAAGTTGAAGGCATATCTATTTGATCTTCCTCTTGACCATGACCAGAGAACTTCTTCATCATCTAAATAATATACACCTGAATCTTTTTCTTCTTGAAATTGAAGTTTTCATCATCTTGAGTTTTCATCTTGCTGGGTCTCTCTGTTCTTGCTGGACCTTCATCCGGAAGCTGGATTCAAGGACGAACATAGATCTGGAACGATTATGACCAGACCTTCATCCTGAGAAAACCCTAACCGCCGTACCGAATCATCGATTGCCTTCGCCATACAGATTTAGAATAGGCATGGATCTGTAACGATTTTGAACCGTAGCTTAAAAATCGTTGATGATTTTGGAATTGTTGTTGCCGACGAGTAACAATCAATTAGCACAAAATCTTGAAAGTGAAAGAGAGGGTGGACAATGGTGGCTTTAAATTTGGAGGTTGGTGAGTTTTTCTTGCACAGATGAGAGAAGAAGAACAAAAAGAAGAAGAAGAAAGAAGAGAGAGGAAAGAGGAAAGAGAAGAGAGTGTTAGTTGCACATAAAAAGAGAAAAAGAAATAACTATACAACATTCACAAATGACCAAACTACCCCTTAATTAAATGAGTTTACCAAGTTTTCTCATTTAGGAGGGTTTTCCCCAGATACTTACAATATATATATATATATATATATATAGTGTAAGTATCTATAGAAAACCCACTTTTATTTAGAAAACTTGGGAAACTCTAACCTCCCGATTTTTTTTTTAAAATTTACACATGTTATATACATGTTTTTAAGGGTTTTGGGCCAAAAAAATCAAAAAAGCGCCGAGTAGATATTTAAAAAAAAAATAAACAAGTTTTGGTGTAACACATGTTACAAATATGTCAGATGAATGTAACATATGTTACACCAAAACTTGTTTATTTTTTTAAAAAATATCTACTTGGCGCTTTTTTGATTTTTTTTGCCCAAAACCCTTAAAAACATGTATAATTTTTTTCAAAAAAAAAACATTGGGAGCTTTGAGTTTCCCGGGTTTTCTAAATTAAAGTGGGTTTTCTATACATCCTTCCCCTATATATATAGTATACTCATGTAAGTATCTGAAGAAAACCCATTTAATCAAGAAAACTTGGGAAACCTGGATTGTGTGGATAGGATTCATCCACATAATCTCTTTAAAATACATGTTCAAAGGGCAATTTGGTCATTTTGTTGAAGCCATCACTTCACCCTTTCCCCATCCCATCAAAGGTACCTTTCCTAGCCACTAACCCATCACCTTTTTAGTCAAAACCCAACCCCAAATTTCAAACCCCCCATTTTCTTTCTACCTCAACTGTTTCTCTCTCAACATTCAAAACCCCAAAACCCATCGGAGAAGAAGAAGAAAGCACCGCAGATCCAAACATTTCTGATGATCATTTGAGCACAAAATTGTACGGCGATCATTGGAGAAACAAGAAAAAACGACGGTGATTTTCGATTGGAGGAAAACCCTAGATATGAGAGCCAGATTTCGGTTGTTATCATTCGGTAAATGTCGCCGGAAATGGAAGAAATCAAGAAGCAAGTGTAGAACCAAGTAAGTTTCCTCCGTTTTTTTCCGATAAATGTCTCCGGAAATGTAGCTATTACGTTTTTTTTCCGATGATTAACGGAACAGACAACCATCTGTCTCATAGCTCTTCCATCGGTAGGTGTTTAGCTTCAAATGTCTCGTGTTTTTGCGACTTTTAATCTAATATAAAATTGTTAGTTGTTTTGAATGAGAGTAGAAATATGTGTCTTCTTGTTCATATCTGATGTTGTGATTTTTTATAAGATTTCAAGTAGGATCCCATGACAACTGTTATGTGCTTAATTGGTTTACTAGAGAGTTGGTTTTATAAAAGTTAGGATTGAGATGTTCACTTGGCTGAGATAATGCTGAATTCGAGTTTTGTTATATGCTAAGGATGTTGACTTAATATTCTTGGGGACAAAAGGTTGTTTGATGAACTGTTGGTTTGTTTGCTTTTTTTGTTTGAAAACATGTTGAGAATAATGGCCATAAATTGTGTAGGAGACTTTGCAATTTCAACTCAAAAAAACAGATTAGGTAACATGTGTTAAACCTGTCTTATTTTTATCAAATTAGGTAACATGTCTTAAACCTGCCTTATTGTTAGTTGTTTTGAATGAGAGTAGAAATAGGTGTTTTCTTGTTCATATCTGATGTTGTGATTTTTTATAAGATTTCAAGTAGGATCCCATGACAACTGTTATATGCTTAATTGGTTTATTAGGGAGTTGGTTTTATAAAAGTTAGGATTGAGATGTTCACTTGGCTGAGATAATGTTGAATTCGAGTTTTGTTATATGCTAAGGATGTTGACTTAATATTCTTGGGGACGAAAGGTTATTTGATGAACTGTTGGTTTGTTTGCTTTTTTGTTTGAAAAATAAAAGCAAGATCAAAACATGTTGAGAATAACGGCCATAAACTGTGTAGGAGACTGTGCAATTTCAACTCAGAAAAACAGATTAGGTAACATGTGTTAAACATGTCTTATTTTTATCAAATTAGGTAACATGTATTAAACCTGCATTATTTTTATCAAAAACATATTAGGTAAACATGTCTTTATTAGGGTAACATGTGTTAAAACTGTCTTATTAGGTAAGCATATTAGAGTAACATGTGTTAAAACTGTCTTATTTTAATCAAATTATAACATATAGGAGATTAATACTGATGTACTTGTTTTGTTCATAGGTGAATGGATGTTTTGTGTTCAAAATGAAGATGGCTATCAAGAAGCAAAGCATAGCTAGATTTTTGTTAACTTATGATAGTTTTTGGATCATTTTTATATATTTAAGTTCACATAAAACACTTTTGCCACTTTTGTTACCTTATGTATTACACTACAACTTCCAGGAACCAAAACCCTAAAGATGTTACATATGTTAACATAAATAGACTCTCTTAAAATCAGAAGAAGTATTACATCTCGTAAAGAGGAGTATCGTTGAACGTAATATAACATTACATGTACCACATAACATCATTAAAAGTAAACCAGTTGTTGTAAACCATTCCATGAAGCACATAAACCAGTCAGAAAAGGGTAATATAACATTAAATGTTACCCATAACATCATTAAAAGGGTAATATATAAAAATGATACAAATTGTATAAACTTCATAATTTATTCGGAATATCTCATTTATTTAACAAATAAAAAGTCGTGTTTTTTTTGTGGGATAATTAGCTACATATGTAGTAACAACGTTACACAAGTTACTTATAGTTACCCCAACCCCTTTTTTAGACACAAAGGGGGGTTGCACATATGCAACACATGTTTGTAACATGTGATACACTAGAGAGGTAACACATGTATAGCCACGTTACACATGTTACATAGGAGATTAATAAGTTTTAACTATAGAAGATTAATATTGATGTACTTGTTTTGTTCATAGGTGAAAAGATGTTTTGTGTTCAAGATGAAGATGGTTATCAAGAAGCGAAGCCCGCCGAAGGATTACAACGCATCATCAGGTTTTCGTGGTGACGATGGTGTGTTTTTTGGTTGGTTGCTATGTGTTTTGAAGATGGATGTTGTTGTGAAGACCATTTTTAGAAGCATTACAACTATTGATATAAAATTCATTTTTATTTTCATTTTCATTGTTAGTATACCCATTTTTGGATGTTCTTGTGAAGACAATTTTTTTGGATGCAACAACTATATGTAACATGTGTAACCGTGACGTTGTAACACATGTAACACCTATATGTAACATGTGTAAGATGGTTATACAGGTGTTACATATGTTACCCCATAGTGTAACATATGTTATAAACATGTGTTACATATGTCAACCCCTTTGGTGTCAATTTAAACTTAGTAAATTACATATGTAACAACATTACATCATCCAAATGTCATATCAATGAACAAACAAGTGATATATGTAACTATAAGTATATGTGACTAGTGTAACGAATTAAAGGGACAAACGATACACTTCATGTAACATATGTACCTAGAGTTGTTATTAACAATGTTATTAGTAGATAAAAAAACCTGCATTAACGTATATTTTTTACATTGAACCCAGCTTATTGGTCATAAGTCTTATACATGGCAATAAGTTCTTCCAGTGTGGCGTATGATTTAACAATAATATGATGATATTGCTCGTTGACATTCGGTGTCCACAATTAGTGCCATTAGAAGACTCATAAAAATGGTAACGTGGAGTATGTTCAAGATCATCTATGGACATAGGGACGGATGTTAGTATAAGTTTACGTGTGTTATGAACATTTTAATACGTTTAGCACCCTTGGGTAACAAAAAAAAAAAGATCACACGTGACATTTGTCGCCATGTTACACATGTTAATTATGTGTGCACATGTAACATCTTCTCTACAACGTGTGCAACATCCTTAAAAGTTATGTTCCTACTCTGCTTTATATTTTGTAAGTACTTATAGGTAAACATGTTTTAAATATACAACATGTAACATGTGTTACACCGAAATGTTACACCGAAATGTTACACAAGTGTTTCTAGTTTACACATGTTACATCTTGTGTAACTCTGCTTTATATTTTGTAAATGTTTCCAGTTTCCAGTTTAAACATGTTTTAAAGATACAACTTGTAACATGTAAGTACTTATAGGTAAACATATTTTAAAGATACAACCGTATCACCTTACAAGTTATATGTTTTGCTGACAAACGCCATGTCACACATGTTACACACTATAGAGTGAAACAACAGTATTGAACGCTGCTACACATTTCCTATTCTGTCGTAACATATGTAACCTTTATGGGAGTATCGATGTTGTAGGTTTATATAGGCTTAAAATATATACAAATGATCCAAAACTGATCATACATGTGTTACCCTCTAGTGTAACATTAGTTACAAACATGTCTTATATATGTGCAACCCCGATTTTTGGCAACAAAGGGGTTGAACATATGTAACATATGTACAACGTCAAAGGTACCCACCACATGCCCTTCATCGACTTCTTGTTCCCATTCTTCATCGGTTTCTCCATCTACCTTCTTTCGCTTTATGGCCACCTTTTGTCGTATCCGATATTTTGGTTCTCTTTCTTCCTCCCAAGATCCCTTCTCGTTTGGATGCAACTGCTATGGTCAAGTCGCAATAAAACAAGTTACAGTCCAACATTTTTAATCTACTAATTAAAAAAAATCGTAGTAACATAACTAACACTAGCTACCTTCTACCAAATTATGCCCTGAACTTGAAGTCTCCCCAAATTTTGAGTTTTTATCTGCATCATTTAACACATAAAAAAAAACTAAGTAAAACCACCCAAAAAAAGGTTACATATGAAAACAGTTACCATACACTTCAAACAACTACTATCCGGTGGAACCAACTCCCTCGCTGCAAGCACTAAAAAACATGTAACAATATGTTAGAACAACCTTTCGTATTTGTTTGTCTTCGTATAGCTTTTGTTTGTCGTCGTATAGCTTTTGTTTTTGTTTTCTAGATCTCCTTCGTGATCGAAGGGAAAATCTTCCAAACTTCTACTACGACTTTGTTGTATCTGATAGGAAATTGAATGTTGTGTTTTGGGCTGATGAGATCTCCAAGCTAAACTACAAGGCTTTTGGGGATGTGTTAGCATTCGATGCTACTTACCAGACAAACAAGTTAGTAGATATATCACACCTAATATATGAAACATGTTGTACATGTGTTACACATGTAGCTCTTATGTTAAAACCTTTTCTGTTACCTCAAAACAATTTATAACATGTGTTACAGATCTGCCTTTTTTAATTTTTTTGACAGTTGTACATGTGTTACACATGTAGCCCTTTTGCTAAGGGGTTTTGGAAAAAAGATAAATTCATTATTACTTCAAAACGATAGGCAATTCTAAGATGTGTTACACATGTTAGAATTGTCCATTGTTTTGAAGTAACAATATGCATTTTAAAAAGATTCCTTTATTCTTATTTCAAAACAATAGGCAGTTGTAACATGTGTTACACATGTAGCTCTTAAGTTACAATCTTTTCTAACAAACGTAAGGCGTATTACATGTCTTACACATCTAACTATTAAGATAAATGGTTGTGAAGAAAGATATCTTTACTGTTACTTCAAAACAATAAGCAATTGTAACATGTGTTACAGATCTGTATTTTTTACATTTCTGACGCATTTACATGTGTTACACATGTGGGCCTTATGTGTGACACCTGTGTCACTTCAACCATCAAACAAATACCAAACCAATGAAATATTGTATTTCATACTTGGGATTTGTAAAAATATGTGTATCGTTTGCACATATCAATTCTTGTTCGATTTCAAGCCTTAAATCGTTTTCTGGAAGGTTATACGCGAACTGATGCGTAAATATAACCAGTTTAATGCAACAAACACTCCGGAATAGTGACATAGGCTTAACATACCTTAAATAACCTTTACATAACTTAGAAATAAGTTTTGGATGGTTTGGTGTGTCGAAATCAAGTTTATTCGCTTACAGGGACTAATTTCGACAAACTGCGAAAGTATGCCGATTCGTACTGTAATGAACATTCCGGAACATGATCATAAGTTAAACATACCCTAAATATCCTTTACATAGCTTAGAAATAGGCTTTGAGGGGTTCGGAATGCTAAAATAAACTTTATTGATCAATAGAGACCAAAATGCCCTTTTTACGCATAAATTCATTTTAAGCATATGTAACATAAATTTTGACATCTAAACTGATTAGGCAACATTATTAGACATGTTAAGGCATATATTACTTGTCATAGGACTAGTTAGGCGGTCCGAACGCGTTTTACGCGAACAACGCGTTAAAGTAGCATAAGCTACCTAAACGGGTCGTATTGGGTTGTAAGCACTTAGGTTAGGTTTCATTTTAGTATGTAGGCTTTGTCAAACCATATCATATGAGTTCCAATACTCATTTGGTTTACGAAACCTCATCCTATCCGATCTCCCGATTTAGGTCTGGTTTATTAATGTAGTTACCTATATTAGGTGCCGTTTGATTTCCGTGATCCCTCTAGCTTGCTTGGTAGTTGTTCAAGACTTCTAAGCACTCTCAAGTGAGTACATAGTCCCCTCTTTTATTGTTTTCAATTTTTTTGGGGTGAAGCATGTGTACCTATTTGTTATGTTCATGATTTCAAAAGTATAATTGATTATACATATTAGTACTTGATAAAAACCAAAGAGAAAATAGAGATAATCTGAATTGTCAATCTCATTCTATTCAACATTACAATATATAGATAAATGTAGCTGTAAACCCTAAAGCCCATAAGTAATGGGTTGGGCCTAAAATGTCTGGTTTATAACACTCCCATTCAGACATTTAGAATTATACACAGTTTAACAACATACTTCAGGATGATGTTAAATAGGTACTTCAGGACCTGAATAAATAAACTGATACTACTGGATCAGCTATGCTGCCTCATTAAAAACCTTACTAAGAAAACCCAGTGGGACAAAACTTAGTTAAGGGAAAAAGAGTACAGCGTGTATAATTCTCCCCCTGAATTCAACAAACATCTTTCAATCTACGAAGACCGATCTTGTGTGATAGCTGCTCGAAAACTACTTCTAGGTAAAGATTTCATGAACAGGTCAGCTAGATTTTCACTTGAGTTAATCTGGCGAACATCAATTTCCCCTTCCTTTTGCAAGTCATATGTTGAGAAGAACTTTGGTGAGATGTGCTTTGTTCTATCGCCTTTAATGTAGCCTTCTCTTATTTGAGATATGCAAGCAACGTTGTCTTCATAGATAATTGTTGGCTCCTTCTTGATCTATTCTAATTCGCATGCTTCTTGTATGTGATTAATCATTGATCTCAACCACACACATTCTCGACCAGCATCATATAGTGCTATCAATTCGGCATGATTTGATGATGTTGCTGTAAGTGTTTGCTTAGTTGACTTCCAAGAAATTGTAGTACCACCGTATGTGAATACATTACCTATCTGAGATTTTTCTTTGTGAGGATCTGATAGATATCCGGCATCCGCATACCCAACAAGCTGGGACTTTTGATCTTTCTGATAGAAAAGACCTAAGTCTTTTGTCCCGCAAATATACTAGAATATATGTTTTACACCATTCCAGTGTCTACGTGTTGGATTCGAACTGTATCTCGCTAGTACATGAACTGCAAATGCAATGTCAGGTCTTGTGTTATTTGCGAGACACATAAGGGCACCGATCGCGCTTAAGTATGGTACTTCTGGACCAAGTACTTCTTCGCCTTCTTCTTGAGGACGATAAGGATCCTTGTGTGGATCTAGCGGTCGGACAATCATAGGTACGCTAAACGGATGTGCTTTATCCATATTGAAACGCACTAACATCTTCTGGATGTAGTTTGATTGATCAACAAATGTGCCATTGCACATGTGACAACTGTGTTCTGTAATCGATGTACGATGTAAAACAATGATGATTATTAATAAAACAATGTGCTTTGGTGTTATTATATGTTTTTTTGGTGTTATTATATGTGTAATTGTGTTTAGTGATTTTACAATTTGTTTCGATTCCAATTTCAAGCTCTAAATCGCTTTCTGGAAGGTTATACACAAACTGGTGCTTAAACGCAGTCAGTATAACGCGAAAAACACTCCGGGATAGTGACATAGGCTTAACATACCTTAAATAACCTCCACATAACTTAGAAATAAGTTTTGAATGGTTTGGTGTGTCGAAATCAACTTTGTTCGATCGCAGGGACTATTTGTGTCAAACTGCGAAACTATGCCGATTTGTATAGTAACAAACATTCCGGAACTTGATCATAAGTTAAACATACCCTAAATAACCTTTACATAGCTTAGAAATAGGCTTTGAGGGGTTCGGTATGCTAAAATAAACTTTATGCTCATTCAGGGACTAAAAGCGTCAAAAAGTGCATAAGTTTGCATTTTCGCGCATAACTTACGCTCTGAATACATCCGGACATCCAAAAATTTATGTAAGCATTAAAATATTTTATTTTAGTGTTTGGCATGATAAAATTCCATTCGTCGCTTAATTTGGATCGTTTTTGCGTTCGTTACGACTTCCGTCGTAATTAAGCGAATAACGCAACCGTACGACCAAACGAACCGACATCCGAGATGTTTTTCAGCATATTTTAAGTTCCCTATACTTTAACTTTATTTTGGAGCCTTGAAATGGGGTTAACGGGGCTTAAAAGTGCCAAAAAAATCAAGTTTGACTAGTGTAGGGACCATTTTTGAAATTTCTGGCAGATTCAATGAACCTAGTCCATTTTGAAGTGTTGATGGTTTTAACCCATGGTTTTGCAAAACCTTGGGCTGGTATTCAATGAACATAGTCCATATTAGGGGCTCCCATGGTTTTAGAAAACCATGGGCACACATGTAAGGTCCAGATCAAAGCTCAGTTTTCGAGGAACGATCTTAACGGTTCTAGAAATCCTATATATACCCCATCCATTTCACTTCAAAACCCACAATTTGAAATCTGATTTATGCTCTCTAAGTGGAAGTATATGCTTCCTGCCTGAGAGAAAAATCAGAATCAAATCTTGCGGGGACCTTCTGTAAGTGTTCTTTTCATTCGTTTTAGCGTTAAAGTCAAACTGCGTTTGACTTTCTGCATTGACCAGTTTATGGTCAATGTTAAGTTCATTTGAACTTCATAACGTGAGTGTAATCACGATGGTTATAGCCCCTAGTGACTATACCTACTGATTACCACGTTATCTAGGCTCAGTGACGAGTCGTAGTTTCGGCCAAAATGCGTATTATTGCGTATTTTGTAACCAAACTACTCTTAGGTATCAAAACCGTTTGTTTTGATACCAAACTTGTTTTCTAACTTAGTTAAGCATGTTTTAACATGCTTAGCTCGTCACTTTTAGTTTTGTGCTTTTATAGGGTCGTAAGGTAAGCGATCTAATCAATCACTTATACTTTCGAACCCGACTCGTTTGGTCGATCATTAGGATCCGACCAAACACATTGGGTGACCATAATTGTATAGGGAATAACATTCCAAGGTTATACCTAATGGTCACGATGTTTAGTTAGTTGTATGATAGGTAGTTTATATGCCTTAGGTTTATTACCAAAATGCCCTTTTTACGCCAAATTTACTTTAAAGCATTTGTAGGTTTACAAGACCTCATTATGTCCGATCTTCCGATTTAGGCGTCTATTGTTTGACTAGTGATTCAATTACTAGGTGCTGCTTGATTTCTCTTGTTTACTCGAGTTTGTTGAAGTACTATTGATTGAGGATACCTTGCACTACATGTGAGTACATAGTTCCCCTATTTTACTGTTTTTCAAATGTTTTGGGGTGATTCATATGTACATAATGTTTTCAAGGTGTTAACGATAATTTCAAAAATGATTAAAACGATTTATACTAAACTAATAACGATTTCGACAATGTGAACGAACTTGTTGGTTGTAGTTACATAGCGAATGACAATCATTAATTTTGGCCGAACCGACCAGTATTAGGTTATGGTACCATAGGATCTGACAAATCCCGTTATTTCACTATACCCATGGTTATGTGTGGGTGTTGTGGGTAACGACTGAATCTGTAATTATTAACTTATCCTTTGGGGGTTTGTTAATACGAGAAGCGAGGAACGAGGTAGTCGAGTCACGAAGGTTTGAATGTTATTAGCGAGATGACTATGTATAAGTTTTCACAATTAAAACGAGGATGATTTAAACGATTTAAACGAGTAAACGATTTGGAAACGATTTGGAAACGATGTTAAACGATTTGGGTAAACGATTGGATTTTTGCTAGTGTTTAGATAACGGGACGGGTGTAATGTGGTGAAAACATGGTAGATACGCCGCTGGTACTTCTTATATATAAGTGTTTTCAACATATTACATCCCGTGGTGTTATTTAGTTCACTTGGGTAAACGATATTGAAACGATGTCACTCAACGATGTTTTCGAAATAATATACGAGTTTTATTAACGAGTTTTTACGAGATGTTTTACAAAATGGTTTTTCTAAAACAAAAGTGTTTTTGGGTTAAGAATCATGGCTACGAGATTTTATAAACGATAGCCCATTTGGTTTGAGTTGGTTAATTATGTTGCAATACGCTTTTCAAAACGAGGTTTGTATTTTGACTCTTGAAGTCTAATAAAGTACTGCAACATGTAAACGAAGCCATGATTCCGATACTCTTATAAAACCTATGTACTCGCCAACATTTCTTTGCTGACTTTGTTTTTACATATGTTTCTGGTGTTGTTGCTTGATTGACGTTCTAGGATGCATGCGTCACATAGGATCTGGAAGAGGCCTTAGTGACATAAAACGATGATAGTTGATATAAAACTTGTTTGTTATGTGTTAAAACAATGTTAATGCTTAATATTATCAATAAAACGAAACACTTTTTGTATCCATGGTTATGAAACGATAATTCTGTTACAACACTCCCCGACGTTTCCGCCACGCTTTGTTGTTTTACGTGGTCGGGGTGTGATAGAAGAGTTGGTATCAGAGCCAATGGTTATAGGGAATTAGGTTATTAGTAATGCTTTGGCCTAGACTATAACTTTTAGGACCCTAACGCAAGTTTACTTGCGTTTAGATTTTAAAACAAATCCGTCACCTATCCTTAGGTGATAACCACGACGAGAAACACAATTTTCGAATCCGCTTTGAAAATTAATCATCCATTCTAGGATGATTGATTACTAGGTTTTGAACCCTCTGTTGTAAGGTTTTGAATCCTTCCAGTTTAACTCATTTTTGGCATAGTGCCTTCTGAGTTTTCAAAATCTCGTCAAAGTTTGGGTCTAAATAATGTGAACACGTGCAAACTGGAAGAGTGAGTGCCTGTACTCTGAGTTTTCTGTCTAAGGCTAGAGTGTTCGTACAAATCCACATAATCGGACCAGTCACTCTTACCTGGGAACTCTTGGGGTGAGTATTCACTTATAGGCGAGCATGTCTTCGGCGATACATTATATTGACCCATTTACTTTGAGTAGTCATTGTTGGTCGTTTGTTTGTTTGAGGTAACGAACAAATGATCGCCTCTCTTGTGTTTTGTCGATGTTTTCAATACCTCTTTGTTTTTCCAATTGTCGATCCCACTCGTGGGCGAGCGTACAATCTGAATGCAAACGAGGCTCGAGCTGACAACCTCGTTGTCAGAGGTACCTTTCTTGTCAATGGTACGTTTCTTGTTAACAATCAACCTGCATCTATTCTTTTTGATTCTGGTGCCGATAGAAATTTTGTTTCATTATCTTTTGAGCCTTTGCTTGCGATACCTAGAACTAAACTGAGGAAACCCTTATCTGTCGAGGTTGCTACTGGTAAACCTTTGGTTCTCGATTCTGTTATTCGTGATTGTCAGTTGTACCTTGATAACCATCTTTTTCCTATTGACCTCACACCGATGCAACTTGGGAGTTTCGATATTATCGTTGGAATGGATTGGTTAACCAAACACCACGCTGAGGTGGTTTGTTTCGATAAGATTGTTCGTATTCCTTTGTCTTCCGGTGATGTTTTGGAAATACGTGGAGAGAAGCCATCTGGTGGTTTGAAGCTTATGTCGTGTTTGGAAGCCCAAAGGTATCTACGAAAAGGATATGTTGCTTTTCTGGCACATGTCACCGAGGAGAAAAGCAAGAGCAAGAGCATTCAGGATATTCTGATTGTTCGGGATTATTCAGAGGTGTTTCCTGATGAACTGCCTGGTTTGCCTCCAGTTCGTCAAGTCGAGCTTCATATTGACCTCATACCCAATGCCAACCCGATTGCAAAAGCACCTTATCGTCTTGCACCGTCAGAGATGCAAGAGTTATCTGATAAAGGATTCATCCGACCGAGCATTTCACCTTGGGGAGCTCCTGTCCTCTTCGTGAAAAAGAAAGATGGATCTTTTCGAATGTGTATCGATTATCGTGAGCTTAATAAGCTCACCATCAAGAATCGATATCCCCTACCTTGAATTGATGATCTCTTCGACCAGCTGCAGGGTGCTTCATGCTTTTCCAAGATTGATCTGCGTTCTAGGTATCATCAACTTCGTGTTCTCGAAGAAGATATTCCCAAAACTGCTTTCCGCACAAGATATGGGCATTACGAGTTCACTGTCATGCCTTTTGGTTTGACGAATGCTCCAGCTATCTTTATGGACTTAATGAATAGGGTCTGCAAACCTTATTTGGACAAGTTCATTATTGTGTTCATCGACGATATTCTCATTTATTCAAAATCTCGAGCCGAGCACGAGCAACACCTTCGCTTAACATTGGAACTCCTGAAGAAGGAACAACTTTTTGCTAAATTCTCCAAGTGTGAATTCTGGCTTAAAGAAGTTCAATTCTTGGGTCATATAGTCAATGAGCAGGGTATTCATGTGGATCCATCCAAGATTGCTGCTATTAAGGACTGGAATACACCGACGACGCCTACGGAGATTCGATCTTTTCTTGGTCTTGCTGGTTATTATCGTCGATTCATTTCAAATTTCTCGAAGATTGCGGTTCCACTCACTGCTTTGAATCAGAAAAATAAGCCTTTTGAGTGGGGACCCAAGCAAGAAGAAGCGTTCCAAACGCTGAAGAAGAAGTTATGTAATGCTCATGTTCTATCTCTGCCCGAGGGAAGCGATGATTTCGTTGTCTATTGCGATGCGTCCAACTTAGGCCTTGGTTGCGTCCTTATGCAACGAGGTAAAGTTATTGCATATGCATCTAGGCAGCTGAAAGTTCACGAGAATAACTACACGACTCATGATCTTGAGTTAGGAGCTGTGGTTTTTGCTTAAACTCTGGAAACACTACCTCTATGGAACGAAGTGTGTGGTTTTCATAGACCACAAAAGTCTCCAGCACATTCTTAATCAGAAAGAGCTGAACATGAGGCAACAACGTTGGGTTGAACTCTTAAACGATTATGACTGCGAGATTCGCTACCACCCTGGTAAGGCGAATGTTGTAGCCGATGCGCTTAGTCGAAAGGAGCGAGTCAACCTTCATTCTGTTCGAACACTATCTGATCTTCAAACTCGTGTCCTTCAAGCTTAGCAATTTTGTGTTTCACAAAATTTGATAGGTAATGAATTACCACGTCAACTTGAGCTTAAGCTCGAAGCCAAAGACGATGGTTTGCTCTATTTTAAGGATCGATTGTGGATTCCGAAACAAGACGATCTTCGCACTTTAGCGATGGACGAATCACATAAGTCTCGATATTCTGTCCATCCTGGTGCTGATAAAATGTACAAGGATCTTCATACTAAGATCTGGTGGCCTGGTATGAAGAAAGATGTTGCCTTGTATGTGTCAAAATGCCTAACTTGTCTCAAAGTCAAGGTAGAACATCAACGACCTTCTGGTTTGCTTGTACAACCAGAGATACTGGTTTGGAAATGGGAAAACATTGCCATGGATCTCATTACTAAGTTACCGCGTACGTCTAAAGGTCACGATGCTATTTGGGTTGTAGTTGATCGTTTGACAAAATATGCTCACTTCTTACCAATCCGTGAGGATTTCTCTGCTGAGAAGCTTACCAAGATCTATGTAGACGAGATTGTATCACGACATGGTGTTCCTTTAGATATCATTTCCGATCGTGATGCTCGGTTTTCATCTCATTTTTGGAAGGCCATGCAATCTGCTTTGGGAACCCAACTGAATCTAAGCACTGCTTATCATCCCCAAACAGATGGCCAATCTGAGAGAACGATTCAAACTTTGGAGGATATGCTTAGAGCATGCGTGATAGACTTTGGTGGTAATTGGGATTCTCATCTGCCACTGATCGAGTTCTCCTACAACAATAGCTATCATGCTAGCATTAAAATGGCACCATTCGAAGCTCTCTACGGTCGAAAATGTCGTTCACCTATCTGTTGGAACGAGACCGGTGAAGCTCAGCTTACTGGACCTGAGCTCGTTCTGGAAACAACAGACAAAATCAAGAGAATCCGCGATAATCTTGTGACAGCGCAAAACCGTCAAAAGAGATACGCGGATCTGCGACGCAAGCCCTTAGAATTTCAAATCGGAGACCGTGTCCTACTCAAGGTGTCACCTTGGAAGGGAGTGGTGAGATTTGGAAAGAAAGGAAAACTTGCACCTCGATATGTGGGACCATTTAAGATTGTGGAAAGAATTGGAAAGGTTGCCTATCGTCTAGAGCTACCTCCAGAGCTTGGAAATATTCACCCGACTTTTCACGTGTCCAATCTGTGAAAGTGTTTAGCTGACGCTGATCTACACATTCCTCTCGATGAGATCTAAATCAATGAAACAATGCACTTTGTCGAGAAACCCGTGGAGATCATGGACCGTGCTTTCAAACAGTTGAAGAACAAACGGATTCGATTGGTCAAAGTTCGCTGGGAATCCAAATGTGGCATAGAGTTTACTTGGGAATGTGAGGACCAGATGAAAATGAAATATCCGCATTTGTTTTCACAAGCTTCCTCTAGTTAAAATTTTGGGACGAAATTTCCTGAAGTAGGGGAGACTGTGACAACTGTGTTCTGTAATCGATGTACGATGTAAAACAATGATGATTATTAATAAAACAATGTTCTTTGGTGTTATTATATGTGTTTTGGTGTTATTATATGTGTTTTGGTGTTATTATATGTGTAATTGTGTTTAGTGATTTTACAATTTGATTCGATTCCAATTTCAAGCTCTAAATCGCTTTCTGGAAGGTTATACGCAAACTGGTACTTAAACGCAGTCAGTATAATAAGAAAAACACTCCGGGATAGTGACATAGGCTTAACATACCTTAAATAACCTCCACATAACTTATAAATAAGTTTTGAATGGTTTGGTGTGTCGAAATCAACTTTGTTCGATCGCAGGGACTATTTGTGTCAAACTGCGAAACTATGCCGATTTGTATAGTAACGAATATTCTGAAACTTGATCATAAGTTAAACATACCCTAAATAACTTTTACATAGCTTAGAAATAGGCTTTGAGGGGTTCGGTATGCTAAAATAAACTTTATGCTCATTCAGGGACTAAAAGCGTCAAAAAGTGCATAAGTTTGCATTTTCGCGCATAACTTACGTTCTGAATACATCCGGACATCCAAAAATTTATGTAAGCATTAAAATATTTTATTTTATTGTTTGGCATGATAAAATTCCATTCGTCGCTTAATTTGGATCGTTTTTGCGTTCGTTACGACTTCCGTCGTAATTAAGCGAATAACGCAACCGTACGACCAAACGAACCGACATCCGAGATGTTTTTGAGCATATTTTAAGTTCCCTATACTTTAAATTTATTTTAGAGCCTTGAAATGGGGTTAACGGGGCTTAAAAGTGCCAAAAAGAATCAAGTTTTACTAGTGCAGGGACCATTTTTGAAATTTCTGGCAGATTCAATGAACCTAGTCCATTTTGAAGTGTTGATGGTTTTAACCCATGGTTTTGCAAAACCATGGGCTGGTATTCAATGAACATAGTCCATATTAGGGGCTCCCATGGTTTTAGAAAACCATGGGCACACATGTAAGGTCCAGATCAAAGCTCAGTTTTCGAGGAACGATCTTAACGGTTCTAGAAATCCTATATATACCCCATCCATTTCACTTCAAAACCCACAATTTGAAATCTGATTTATGCTCTCTAAGTGGAAGTATATGCTTCCTACCTAAGAGAAAAATCGGAATCAAATCTTGCGGGGACCTTCTGTAAGTGTTCTTTCGTTCTTTTCATTCGTTTTAGCGTTAAAGTCAAACTGCGTTTGACTTTCTGCATTGACCAGTTTATGGTCAATGTGAAGTTCATTTGAAATTCATAACGTGAGTGTAATCACGATGGTTATAGCCCCTAGTGACTATACCTACTGATTACCATGTTATCTATGCTTAGTGACGAGTCGTAGTTTCGGCCAAAATGCGTATTCTTGCGTATTTTGTAACCAAACTTGTTTTCAAACTTAGTTAAGCATGCTTTAACATGCTTATCTCGTCACTTTTAGTTTTGTGCTTTTATAGGGTCGTAAGGTAAGCAATCTAATCAATCGCTTATACTTTCGAACCCGACCCGTTTGGTCGATCATTAGGATCCGACCAAACACATTGGGTGACCATAATTGTATAGGGAATAACCTTCCAAGGTTATACCTAATGGTCACGATGTTTAGTTAGTTGTATGATAGGTAGTTTATATGCCTTATGTTTATTACCAAAATGCCCTTTTTACGCCAAATTTACTTTAAAGCATTTGTAACATAATTTTTGATATCTAAACTGATTTTGCAACAACATTAGACATGTTAAGGCATATTTTACTTATCATAGGGCTAGTTAGGCGTTCTGAACGCGTTTTACATGAACGACGCGTTAAAGTAGCATAAGCTACCTTAATGGGTCGCGATGGGTCGAAAGCACTTAGGTTAGGTTTCATTTAGGATGTAGGCCTTGTTAAACCATATCACATGAGTTCCAACACTCATTTGGTTTACAAGACCTCATTCTGTCCGATCTTCCGATTTAGGCGTCTATTGTTTGACTAGTGATTCAATTACTAGGTGCTGCTTGATTTCTCTGGTTTACTCGAGTTTGTTAAAGTACTATTGATTGAGGATACCTTGCACTACATGTGAGTACATAGTTCCCCTATTTTACTGTTTTCAAATGTTTTGGGGTAATTCATATGTACATAATGTTTTCAAGGTGTTAACGATAATTTCAAAAACGATTAAAACGATTTATACTAAACTGATAACGATTTCGACAATGTGAACGAACTTGTTGGTTGTAGTTACATAACGAATGACATTCATTAATTTTGGCCGAACCGACCAGTATTAGGTTATGGTACCATAGGATCTGACAAATCCCGTTATTTCACTATACCCATGGTTATGTGTGGGTGTTGTGGGTAACGACTGAATCTGTAATTATTAACTTATCCTTGGGGGTTTGTTAATACGAGAAGCGAGGAATGAGGTAGTCGAGTCACGAAGGTTTGAATGTTATTAGCGAGACGACTATGTATAAGTTTTCACAATTAAAACGAGGATGATTTAAACGAGTAAACGATTTGGAAACGATTTGGAAATGATTTGGAAACGATGTTAAACGATTTGGGTAAACGATTGGTTTTTGGCTAGTGTTTAGATAACGGGACGGGTGTAATGTGGTGAAAACATGGTAGATACGCTGCTGGTACTTCTTATATATAAGTGTTTTCAACATATGACATACCGTGGCGTTATTTAGTTCACTTGGGTAAACGATATTGAAACGATGTCACTCAACGATGTTTTCGAAATAATATACGAGTTTTATTAACGAGTTTTTACGAGATGTTTTACAAAATGGTTTTTCTAAAACAAAAGTGTTTTTGGGTTAAGAATCATGGCTACGAGATTTTATAAACGATAACCCATTTGGTTTGAGTTGGTTAATTATGTTGCAATACGCTTTTCAAAACGAGGTTTGTATTTTGACTCTTGAAGTCTAATAAAGTACTGCAACATGTAAACGAAGCCACGATTCCGATACTCTTATAAAACCTATGTACTCGCCAGCATTTATTTGCTGACTTTGTTTTTACATATGTTTCAGGTGTTGTTGCTTGATTGACGTTCTAGGATGCATGCGTCACATAGGATCTGGAAGAGGCCTTAGTGACATAAAACGATGATAGTTGATATAAAACTTGTTTGTTATGTGTTAAAACAATGTTAATGCTTAATATTATCAATAAAACGAAACACTTTTTGTATCCATGGTTATGAAACGATAATTCTGTTACAACACTCCCCGACGTTTCCGCCACGCTTTGTTGTTTTACGTGGTCGGGGTGTGACAGCACATATACTCAAATTGTAGTCTGATGCATACTTTTGTTATACCAAGATCTTTCATCTCGAATTCCTTCTTTAACAACTGAGCAGCTTTCTCTATCTCTTCAGGAGATCCGATGATGTTGATATCGTCAACATAGACTGCTATTATAGTGAAATTTGAGAGTGATCGTTTTATAAAGACACATGGACTGATTAAATCAGACTTGTACCCTTCCTTTTCGAGATATTTACTAAGTTGATTGTACCACATACGACCAGATTGTTTGAGACCATATAAAGATCTCTGGAGCTTTATAGAACACATTTCTCGAGGTGTTGATTTTAATGCTTCAGGCAATTTTAATCCTTTAGGGATTTTCATGTAGATGTCATTTTCAAGTGTCCCGTATAAGTATGCGGTGACGACATCCATTAGTCTCATATGAAGTCCTTCAGAGATTGTGAGGCCGATTAGGAACCTAAGGGTTATCGCATCCACTACAGGGGAATACGTTTCCTCATAATCAACTCCTGGGATTTGGGAAAAACCCTTGTGCTACAAGTCGAGCCTTATATCGTACAATCTCATTCTTTTCATTTCTCTTTATTGCAAATACCCATTTATAACCTACTAGTTTGACGTCTATGGGTGTTCGGACTACAGGTCCGAAAACATGCCGCTTTTCGAGCGAATTCAATTCGGCGTTTATGGCTTCTTGCCATCTTAGCCATTCATTTCTGAGCATGCACTCTTCTAAAGTTTTAGGTACGTAATCATTTTCATTGATTACATCCGTTGCTATAGCATATGCAAATATATCATCAACACGTGTTTTATTCCGGTTCCACATTGTACTATCTTATACATAATTAATAGAGATCTCATTTTCGTTCGCTACCGGTGTTTCTTCTGAAACTTCATTTTCCTCTGGATTCACAGTTGTCTCTTCTGGGACATTTACCTCTACCGGGGTTTCACTTATAATCTTTTGTGAGTTTTCACCAACTGCATTACTTTGCTCTTTTCGTTTCCGTGGGTTTTTGTCTTTGGAACCGATTAGTCTCCCACGCTTTCGTTGTATAGTAATCGCTTCTGGGATTACTTCAATTCGAGCAGGTGCATTTGATGCTGGTACATGTGACTTTGTCACTCTATTCGTGTCTGTGAATGCATTTGGTAATTCATTCACTATTCTTTGCAATGTATAATCTTTTGGACTTTATATTCACAATGACCACTTCGGGGGTCAAGATTTGATAGAGATGATGCATTCCATGTTATTTCTTATGTTACCAGCCTTTCTTTGTCCTTATCTCCCCCTAAGACTGGGAACATTGTTTCATCAAAATGACAGTCAGCATACCGTGCTGTAAACATGTCTCCCGTCATTGGTTCTAAATATTTAATTATGGACGGGGAGTTAAAACCAATATAGATACCCAGTCTTCTTTGGGGTCCCATTGTAGTACATTGTGGTGGCGGTATTGGTACATATACCACACAACCAAAAATTCCAAGGTGGGACAAACTTGGTTCTCGTACGGAGAGCAGTTGCAATGGGGAGTATTCGTGATCAGCAGTTGGTCTCAATTTAATCAGTGCAGCGGCATGCAAAATAGCATGACCCCATGCAGAAGATGGTAATTTACATCTCATTAAGAGTGGTCTAGCGATTATTTGTAATCGTTTAATCAGAGATTCAGCTAAACCGTTTTGTGTGTGAACACGATGCACTGAATGTTCAACATTGATCCCAATTTGACATACAATAGTCATTAAAAGCTTGAGATGTGAACTCTCCCGCATTATCCATCCGGATGTTTTTAATTTGATTATCAGGGAAATTGGCTCTCAATTGTATGATTTGAGCTAAAAGTCGGACAAATGCTACATTTCGAGTAGCTAAAAGGCTCACATGTGACCACCTTGAGGATGCGTTTATTAAGACCAAGAAATAGAAGAATGGTCCACACAGAGGATGAATAGCCCCACAAATATCCCCTTGGATTCTTTCTAAAAATGATGGGGTTTCATGTATCAAATTAGTTTGTGAGAGCCGAGTTATAAGTTTGCCCAAAAAGCATGCTGCACATGATAAGTCTTGTGGTAGCAAAACTTTTAAGTTTTTGAGAGGGTGTCCGATTGCACTTTTGATTATTTGTCTCATCATTATGCTACCGGGGTGACCTAGACGGTCATGCCATATATTGAATGTTTTTTTTATCTAACAGCTTTTGGTTACTTACCATGTATGATTCGATAGGATTGATATTAGTACAATATAATCCAGAGGATAAGGCTTCTAATTGTATAACAATTATTTCTTTGCCATTTTTGTTTAAGTAATTTGAAGATATTCAATATTATTTTCAGATATTGTTTTTAGGTGGTATCCGCTTTTTCGAATATCTTTAAAGCTGAGTAAATTTCTTCTGGATTTACTAGAATATAATACATTATCAATAATTAATTGGGTACCCGAAGATAATGTTATGTATGCTCTGCCGGAGCATTCTATAAGGTTACTGACACCAGATATAGTACTAATCGGTGTCTCTGTCGGAGACAATTCAGAGAAAAATTTCATATCTTTGAGAATAGTGTTAGTACTACCGCTATCTACCAGACATTCATCGCCAATAATAGCTCTACTGGAGCTAGTATACATATTTCTTCAGGAAATGAAAATAAATAAAAGTTAATTCAAAGAAGTAAAATGAAACATTGCAAGAGTTTATAACAAATGCGTTGATATGCCTCAATGAGGTGTTTAGGGGTGCGACATGTGCGGGACCAATGATATGACATCCCATATTTATAACAAATGTTGCTTTGGTTCCCACTACTTTTCCCTTTTGAAAGTCGCCCCGTATTATGTCGACTCGATTCACCACCACTATTTTTTTTAGTGTTCTGGGACTCTCGATGCTATGTATATCCCTGTCCTCGACCACGACCACGACCTCTGCTCGGGCCGAGGCCTCTACCTCTACCTCGTCCGCTTTGAGAATTGGCCACATTCGCTTCAGGGAATGGGCTTGCACCGGTGGGTCGCGATTGATGGTTTTGTAGTATGAGCTTAATGTTTTGCTCCGCGACCAGAAGACATAATATCAGTTCAGAATATTTAGTAAATTGGCGTTCCCTATATTGCTGCGACAGGAGCATATTTGAGGTATGTAACGTTGAGAATTTTTCTTTTCAAGTATGTCTTCATCGGTAATTTTCTCCCCACATAATTTAAGTTCAGAGGTAATGCAGAACAGGGCATAATTATACTCACTAACGGTCTTAAAATTCTGTAGTCGTAAATGAAGCCATTCATAGCAGGCTTTGAGGAGTAAGACCAACTTCTGGTGCTCAAAACGTTCTTTGATGTTTGTCCATAATTCAGTAGGGTCCTCAACAGTTAAATATTCCCGCTTTAGATCTTCATAAAGATGATGGCGGAGGAATATCATGGCTTTTGCTTTATTTTGAGGTTTCCTTTGATTACCATCAATAATTGTCTCCCCCAAATTATTTTCCGTCAAATGAATTTTAGCATCAAAAGTCCATGGGAGGTAGTTGTTACCCGAGATGTCAAGTGCGGTGAATTCAACCTTTGATAAATTCGACATTTTGTATACAAATGAGAGAATCGTGGATTTAAAAATGATCCGCAATATAAAATATATACATTGTAGGAGAACTTCAGGTTCTCTATAGAACTTCGGGTTCTATACGTTAGGCCGTTGTTATATAATAAGAAAAGAATTTAAAAATATTTATATATATGATACTATAAATAATAGAGTAAATTACAATTTATAATATGATACGCTAAAGAATAAAGTAAATTACGATTCATAATGTGATATGCTAAATAATAATATAATGAATAATAGTATATTAATTTGTTTGAGATGGAGAAGAGCTGTAACACAGCTAAATTTTATTTATTATTAAATGAGGTAAAAGGATTTAGCAAATTCCCATATCAGAAAGATGATAATTTTTTTTTCTCCCCAGAGTCACCATTTCCCCATCTCTATCTCCATTTTAAAAACCCTTGTTCTTACAATAATTTGCAGGGAAAAGAAAAAATTAAACCCCTCAAAACTTCATCAATGGCATCCACAACCAAAACCTCCGTCCAAACCCTAAGGCGCTACAAACTTGATCTGTTAATCGGTAACATTCCGGTGAGATTGAATGTGAATCACTTCTTCTTTCCTGATCGACTCTCCTATACAACCCCTTCGCATCGGATCTCCAAAAAAAACGTCATCTCCGGCGACGGCTAGGCAGCCGAAGATCGGAGGCGGAGGAGCATCCCAGAGATCTGTAAACATGGGGATATCGCCACCAAACAAGCCGTAGCCAACATCGCAAATCAAGAACATCGGTGGTGTGTAGCATCGGTTAACCGCCAGAGAAAGGTTTTCGGGTAAGATTGTTAGGCGTGACAGTAGGAACAGTCGTGTGTTCGAAAAAAAATCTTATTTAATTGTATATTGGTTCATTAATAGTTGTGTTAGAGTTGTTTCGAATCCGGAAAAACTTTCAACGATGTATAAGGTTTTGGTTCCTGTCCTAATATTGATACTGTGTATTTCGTTTCTGTCCTAATTCACAAAAACAGGGCAATCCTGGTTTGATCTAAAGTTCAAAAGAAAATTGCAGAAAAATTGATAGTGTACCCGGATTTTGTGAACGGAAATTATCTGAATCCAAGCTGGTAAACTCCCTGATGAATAGAGCGTTCGTGCTGATAACGTGATAAAAACCAAAGAGAAAATAGAGATAAACTGAATTGTCAATCTCATTCTATTCAACATTACAATATATAGATAAATGTAGCTGTAAACCCTAAAGCCCATAAGTAATGGGTTGGGCCTAAAATGTCTGGTTTATAACAGTACTTATCTTTTGAAAAACTGAATGATAATTTATGGTTTAAACTCCAATTTTTCAAATATTATAAAATTAATCGTTGGATAGTACTTATTTTATGTTCACCAGACCGGTTGGTAGTATGATATAGCGCTATAGGATTTGACACCCCATTCCAGTTGTCATAGAATGTCAGAAACCGATATTTTATCCAAATAGGGATTGCCTTCGTGGTATTTCTATACTCTCCTAGGTGTATTTTGATGCACTAGGTTTGGTTGAATTCTTAAATCACATTTCTATTGTATATTTTGTTATACTCCCAAAAGTATAGTTTGATATGCTCTCAAGTGTGATATTGTACAAAACCAACATATATTTTGTTAATTACCAAAACATAGTTTAATATGTTATTTATAAAACCAAAGCATAGTTTAATATGTTATTTATAAAACCAAAGCATAGTTTAATATGTTGTTTATAAAACCAAAGCATAGTTTAATATGTTATTTATAAAACCAAAGCATAGTTTAATATGTTATTTATAAAACCAAAGCATAGTTTAATATGTTATTTATAAAACCAAAACATAGTTTAATATGTTATTTATACAACCAAAGCAAAGTTTAATATGTTATTTATAAAAACAAAACATAGTTTAATATGTTATTTATAAAACCAAAGCATAGTTTAATATGTTATTTATCAAAGGACTTCACTTTGATAGTTGGAAATTTTGCTAAGAATCCAAACATGGCCCATAGTTTTACTTAGGGTTCGAGGGATTCATTCGAAAGCGAAACCATCACAGTTGTCTTCACAAATTTCCTCTAAAATTAAATTTCGGGACGAAATTTCCTAAAGTAGGGGAGACTGTGACACCTGTGTCACTCCAACCATAAAAAAAAATACCAAACCAATGAAATATTTCATTTCATACTTGGGATTTGTAAATATATGTGTATCGTTTGCACATATCAATTCCTGTTCGATTTCAAGCCTTAAATCGCTTTCTGGAAGGCTATACACGAACTGATGCGTAAATATAACCAGTTTAATGCAACAAAAACTCTGGAATAGTGAAATAGGCTTAACATACCTTAAATAACCTTTACATAACTTAGAAATAAGTTTTGGATGGTTTGGTGTGTCGAAATCAAGTTTATTCGCTTACATGGACTAATTTCGACAAACTGTGAAAGTATGCCGATTCGTACTGTAACGAACATTCCGGAACATGATCATAAGTTAAACATACCCTAAATATCCTTTACATAGCTTAGAAATAGGCTTTGAGGGGTTCGGTATGCTAAAATAAACTTTATTGATCAATAGGGACTAAAAGCGTCAAAAAGTGCATAAGTTTGCATTTTCGCGCATATCTTACGTTATGAAAATATACGAACAACCAAAAATTTATGTAATCATTAAAATATTATATTTTAGTGATTGGCATGATAAAATTCCATTCGTCGCTCAATTTGGATCGTTTTTGCGTTCGTTACGACTTCCGTCGTAATTACCCGAACAACGCAACCGTACGACCAAACGAACCGACATCCGAGGTATTTTTGAGCATGTTTTATGTTCCCTATACTTTAACTTCATTTTAGAGCCTTGAAATGAGGTTAACGGGGCTTAAACGTGTCAAAAATGCATCGAAAACCAAGTCTTGGGCATGCAGGGGCTAAAACTGCAAATCTGTCAAAGTTCGTAGGCCTGGGGCGTAAGCCCAAGCCTATTCTTACGCGGGAGGCATAGTCCCATTAGACAGAAACATTGAATCTGGCTATCCAGCTGGTTTTTGATGGTTTTGAACATTGTTTTGGCATACCTTGGGCTATATTTGATGGTTTTTAAGGTGCCCATTGTTTAGAAATACCATGGGCCCAAATGGAGGGCCAAGATCGAAGCACGTTTTGCGAGAAACGATCCTAACGATTCTCCGAAAACTATAAATACCCAACCCCCACTTCCATTTTCTGCACAATTTGATCTGAATTCACTCTAAGTTGGGGTTTAAAACCTCATACCTGAGTATTTTTGGATCAAATCTCCTAGCTTGGACACTTTGTAAGTATTCTTTCGTGCTTTTACGCGTTTTTAGCGTGAAAGTCAAACTTTGTTTGACTTTCTGCTTTGACCAGTTTATGGTTAACACGAAGTTCGTTTGAACTTCGCAACGTGAGCGTAATCACGATGGTTATGGTGCCTAGTGACTATACCTACTGATTACCACGTTATTTAGGCATAGTGACGAGTCGTAGTTTCGGTCAAAATGCGTATTCTTGCGTATTTTGCAACCCAACTACTTTTGGGTATCAAGACCCTTTGTCTTGATATCAAACTTGTTTTTAAACCTTGTTAAACATGTTTTAGCATGTTTAACTCGTCACTCTTAGATTAGTGCTTATATAGGGTTGTAAGATAAGCGGTCTAAACAACCGCTTATACTTTCAAACCCGACCCGTTTGTTCGATCATTAGGATCTGACCAAGCATGTTATGTGACCATTGTTGCATAGGGAATAACCATCCGAGGTTATACCTTATGGTCACTTCGTTTAAGTAGTTGTATGATAGGTAGTTTATATGCCTTAGGAAAATGACCAAAATGCCCTTTTTACGCATAAATTTATTTTAAGCACATGTAACATAAATTTTGACATCTAAACTGATTAGGCAACATTATTAGACATGTTAAGGCATATATTACTTGTCATAGGACTAGTTAGGCGGTCCGAACGTGTTTTACGTGAACGACGCGTTAATGTAGCATAAGCTACCTAAACGGGTCATATTGGGTCGTAAGCACTTAGGTTAGGTTTCATTTTAGTATGTAGGCTATGTCAAACCATATCATATGAGTTCCAATACTCATTTGGTTTACGAAACCTCATCCTATCCGATCTCCCGATTTAGGTCCGGTTTATTAATGTAGTTACCTATATTAGGTGCCGTTTGATTTCCGTGATCCCTCTAGCTTGCTTGGTAGTTCAAGACTTCTAAGCACTATCAAGTGAGTACATAGTCCCCTCTTTTATTGTTTTCAAATGTTTTGGGGTGAAGCATGTGTACCTATTTGTTATGTTCATGATTTCAAAAGTATAATTGATTATACATATTAGTACTTATCTTTTGACAAACTGAATGATTATTTATGGTTTAAACTCTAATTTTTCAAATATTATAAAATTAATCATTGGATAGTACTTATTTTATGTTCACCAGACCGGTTGGTAGTATGATATAGCGCTATAGGATTTGACACCCCATTCCTGTTGTCATGGAATGTCAGAAACCGATATTTTATCCAAATAGGGATTGCCTTCGTGGTATTTCTATAGTCTCCTAGGTGTATGTTGATGCACTAGGTTTGGTTTTATTCTTAAATCACATTTTTATTGTATATTTTGTTATACTCCTAAAAGTATAGTTTGATATGCTCTCAAGTGTGATATTGTACAAAACTAACATATATTTTGTTAATTACCAAAACATAGTTTAATATGTTATTTATAAAACCAAAGCATAGTTTAATATGTTATTTATAAAACCAAAGCATAGTTTAAAATGTTATTTATAAAACCAAAACATAGTTTAATTTGTTATTTATAAAACCAAAGCATAGTTTAATATGTTATTTATAAAACCAAAACATAGTTTAATATGTTATTTATACCAAAACATAGTTTAATATGTTATTTATAAAATCAAAGCATAGTTTAATATGTTATTTATAAAACCAAAGCATAGTTTAATATGTTATTTATAAAACCAAAACATAGTTTAATATGTTATTTATAAAACCAAAGCATAGTTTAATATGTTATTTATAAAACCAAAGCATAGTTTAATATGTTATTAATAAAACCAAAGTATACTTTTGATATACTATTGAAAATTATTATTTTGACGACTAAAGTATATTTAATACACTATCTGATTAATTATTTTGGAACTGAAATATATTTTAATATATTACTTATTCGACTTTCTTAAAACCAAAGTATATTTTTATATATATACTACAAACCTTTTTTATCAAAAATATTGTTTTACAAACAATATATTTTATACAAACTCATTTTTCTTAATTATTTATTTATGCATTTTCTATTATATCATCTGATTTCTTATAAATTTTAGTATGAGTTATAAAAGAAAATATTTTATAGTTCATGACTGTTTTTGATTAAATATTTTTCTTAAACTTATAAGTCTTGAATCCTATTACAATAAAAACCTACGTGTCTCACAGACATTTTTATGCTGACGTACCTATTTTTACACATGTTTCAGGTGCTGTTATGTGTTGATTGTTGATACATGCTGCACATAAGATGGACTCGTGCCTTAGCGACTTTAAAACTTGAAAGATAATATTTGTATCTATCTGATTTGTAATAAAACAATGAGTTCAATAATTCAATAAAACGAAATTATTTAATCCATGGTTGTGAAACAATGATTCTGTTACGACACTCCCCGAGGTTTCCGCCACTTTTTCTTGTTTTACGTGGTCGGGGTGTGACATTATGCTAGGGGGTTTGGGAAAAAATATAAATTTATTGTTAACGATAGGGAATTCTAAGATGTGTTACACATGTTAGAATTGTTTATTGTTTTGAAGTAGCAATAAGCATTCTAACATGTATCTGCATAATGTTGTGAAAAAAGATTCCTTCATTGTTACTTCAAAACAATAGGCAGTTGTAACATGTGTTAGACATGTAGCTCTTATATTACAATATTTCCTAACCAACGTAAGACGTATTACATGTGTTACACTTCAGAACATTATGCAGATACCTGTTATAATGCCTATTGTCAAATCAAAACAAAAGACAATTCTAACATGTGTAACACATGTTACAATTGTTTTTTGTTTTGAAGTAACAGTAAATATATCTTTTTTCATTGTTACTTCAAAACAATAGGTAATTGTAACATGTGTTACACATCTTAAAATTGTTTATCGTTTTCAAATAACAACATGCATTCTGACATGAATCTAGATAATGTTAAGGGTTGGAATAAGAATATGCATTTAATTTTGAGTTCTGACACTTGTTACATGTGTTACACCGACATGTAACATGATTTTATGCTAACCGGCCACCCCTTTTTTCCCCAGGTACAGTCACCTAGCTTATCATATATAGAAAATATAACATACATACCATTTCGTCCCATAGCCGGCGGAGTTGCGCTGCTCACATCAATATGCACCACTCCTATTAAAAAATTAAGAAATGTTTTCATCAACCCAACTTACTACCTACGAAAACACTAGTCAATATAAAAAGAACAAACCAAATCTCCTTTTTTGTATTTCAGCGATTGGTATGTCCAAGTCCCAATCCTCAAAATCTATAGGTTTTTTCGGAAAAAAGAATCAAAACATAATAAATATTCATTTTTTAAGCAGTGGCCTTATCTATTGTTTGTTGGTTTGCCGGAACCCCTTCCGACGTACTCTCGAACTCACCACTCTTCTCCGGTGACAACTTCTTCTCCGGTGAGAGTTTCTTCTCCGGTGACAGCTTCTTCTTCGGTGAGAGTTTCTTCTCCGGTGACAGTGTTGGGATTGAACCCTACCAGAGGAACAGAAAATTAAAGCCAAAACTGGATCAGAGCAGTGGATCCAGAATAAACAGATGTTACATACAAGTCTCTCCCCTTAAAAGTGATTTCAACATCTGCTGACCTCCTATCTACTGATCGTACAAACTGCTGGCCTACAAACTGCTGATCAAGTAAAGACCTGATGAAAGACTAAAGCTCTGCTGTTCAATCTACTGCCTTGAGTCAAGCACTGCTGATCCGGACAAGTACTGCTGGGTTCACAGCAGTGGAAGGATGCAACAGTTATTTAGATGTCTTTTATGTAATGAAATGTAATAGCAGTAGTTAGCATAGCAGTGTCTGTATTGATCAGAGGTTAGAGTTTGTTAGGAGGTTAGATGTCACTTTCATGGTGACGTCAGCTTAGATGCTCAGTGGTTTGCTAGTGCCTATAAATAGAACAGTGCTCTGTACTTTACTATTCGCTCTTTGCAAAATCGTCTTCTCTGCACGAACAAACACTGAGCTCTGGCTGAGGGGGAGTTTGTATTAAGCATTGCATTGTAATCGTTGTTGAAATTAAATTCAATCTTTAGGTTCTTTGTGAAAAGTGTTTGATCAAAGCAATACCCTCGTTTGATTGTATGCAAAGTTTGTTTCCATCTTAATCCGCTGCACAACTCATCCATCTTCATTCTAATTCAAACGAAAAATACAATCAAAACCAAACTCAGATCCAACAATTGGTATCAGAGCTTGGACAGTCAAATTTGATTTAACAATCATTTTGACATAAATAGTTCAGCTCATAATCGTTGATATCGATAGTTTGTTCGTTTTTGTTGAAAAACAGAGCAAGGTTTAATCACCATTAAAGTTGATTAATCAGTGCCTGTAAAACAACCAGGATGACGTCACAATCACAAGATGATAAGAATAACATTGGCTCGCTTTTTAAACCACCCATGCTTAAACGTAATGAATACAACATCTGGGAGAGATGGATGGGTCACATCCTTGCTCAACAGAACACGGGATGTTGGAGATCTGTTGTTTTTGGTCCCCATGTTCCTATGGTGCCAAGTGCTGAGGACGCAAAGAAGTTCGTTCCTAAACCAACTGAAAACTCTACCGAAACTGATTTTCAAAAGTTCGAACTCGATGCCAAAGCATTTAGCATCATAGCATCCGCATTACCCAATGAGATCTATGCTGGACTGTTACATTGTAACAGTGCCAAAGAGCTATGGGATGCGTTGAAGGAACAGTTTGGGGGGGACAGAAGAAGTCATTGAGAACAATAGGGAAATTCTGAATCAGCAGTATGAAACATTTTGTCACATCAGGGGTGAATCACTGACTCAGCATTTGAGCGGTTCAGTTGTCTCATTAGTGAGCTAAGGCTTGTTAAAGTAACTTTTCCAAATTCAACTCAAAATAGCAGGTTCCTTAGGTCACCACCAGAAAAATGGGACACCATAGCTTTTGTCACTAGAAACTCTGCTGAGTTCAAAGATCTGACCCTGACCCAACTTCATGGTAGATTCCTGACCTATGAAAGGGAGTTTAACCAGAAAAAGAAGTTGCAAGAGTCTGGAAAAGTTGCTGATGATTATTCATTCGGTAGCACAGCTCTTTTTGGTCAGGAAGAATCTGGTAGCAGTGGTAAGGATCAAGGTTATGATCACTTCATTGATATAACTGCTGGTGGGAATTTTAACAACCCTGATCCTCACTCTGCAAATTATGCTTTTACTGCAAACGGTGAAAACCAGATGTCAGATAACTTGTGCTTTGAACTCAATGATTTGCAACATTTTGATCCCACTGACTTAGAAGAGATGGACATTTTGCATCAGTTGGCTTTGCTTAGTGTAAGAACAAGCAAATTCTACAAAAGAACAGGGAGAAAGTTCCCAGGGTTACATGGGAATTTAAGGGTGGGGTTGGATAAATCAAAAATCAAGTGTTACAAGTGCAATAGGCTAGGTCATTTTGCTAGGGAATGCAGGAGTCAAACTACTGGTCCTATAATCACTCATCCCAGCTCAAACCCTAGACCACAAAATCAAAGCACTGTGCACTATACCCAATATACCCCTGCAGCTCATGTTAACACCGCTCACTATGCTGCTGCCCCTGTGCCTATGCATTATGTCCAAACCCCTGTTCCACAAATTCAGTACGTTCAAACCCCTGTCCCTCAGGCACAAGTGCAAACTGTTGCACCTCAAACAGCTGCTCCAGCAGCAGCACAACCAGATCAGCAAAGCTTCTTCACTCAAGGCTTTGTTGACTAGAGCAGTATGCATGATGAGCTTGGTGATGAAAATTTTGCACTCTATGCCTTTAATGAACCTTCTAATGATGAATTTTGTTTGATGGCATTAGAGTCAATACTAGAGGGGATTGAAACTGAAGGTGAACAGCTAAGTGCTGAAACAGTGGATGAGGTGACTGAAGCAGTGGTTACTGCTGTGGCTGGTGAATTACTGCTGGGAGAAAGTTCAGGAACCCTGATTGAACCACTGACAGATCCATGGTCCGAAGAGGAAGAGAAGAAAGCAGGTGAGAAAGAAGTTAGAGCTGATGATGAAGAAAATCATCAATGTGATTGTGCAATGATGGCTGCTGCCAAGGTATCTCCTCAAGTTCTTGAAAAACTGTGTTCTGACAATTGCATTATTGCTTTTGCTAACATCAAAGAGGTAAATGAAAACCTTCGGGATAAAATCTTAACTGATGAAGTCAAATTTGAAAGATCTTTAAAAGAACTTAAAAACAAATTGACTGAAAAGGATAAAAAGATCAGCAGTCTCAAAGAAGAGCAAAGCATAACCAAAACTCAACTCCAAACTATGGTAGAAAAATACCAAGTTTGCAAAAAGGAGTTAGAGTCCACCCAAATCACATGTGAGAAATGGGTGGAATCCTGCAAAGGATATGAGTTATTGCTTGAAAAACATATTAAAAGCAATGTGAAATTTGGTATTGGTTATAGAAAACATGATGATGAAAACACTACTGTTGAAAAATCTGTTCAAACCACTGATGTAACCACTGAGTTCATCCCCACAAACAAGAATGGCCAAGAAGTGAAAATCACTGATAAACTTGGTAACAAAATCACACTTGACAGACCAATGGGATCCTCTACTTTTGAGGAGCTTGAAAAATATCAGTTTAAACCAACATGGTCTGATGAGTGTGATATTCTTGAAAAATTCAAGCCCATGGACTTTACATCCACTGATGGTGTTAAAGCTCCAAAAGCTAAAGTCATTCCTCTCAAGGACACCCCAACAGAGGTTAAAACCTCTGTTGCAAAGGAGTCCAAAAAGAGAAAGAAGAAAGAAAAGATCAATAACCTGTTTTGTGAATTCTGTGAGAAAAGGAATCATCTAACAAAATACTGTTTCCATTTAAAAGCATATGATTTGAACAAAACCAGTGTCATTGTTTCTGCTGAAAGCTGCATTGTTTGTGGTAAATCAAACCACAAAACTCAAGCATGTGTGTATCTCAAAAACTTTGATGTGAAAAAGAATGAATACATTGCTAAAACATCCTTGAGTCCATCAACATCATCTGTCAAATTCACTAAAAACCAACCACTGTTTGTGCAAGTTCAAACAGCTGTCACAAAACAGCTGAACCAAACATCTATTAAAAGAGATGTTCAGCTTACTGATGCACCCCCTGCCAATCAATATAGAAGAGGTAAGGGACAACGATCTTACCAAAGGATTCCACACGTTTATGAGACCTACAAAAGGCCCTCTAAACCTAAAGTGAATAGGCATCCTTTTGGTTATCAGCAGGTGATTGGTCAAGACCCCCAACAGTGGTTAGCAAGAAACAGTCCTAAAACTGTCCAAACCCCTGACTTAACCACTGTCCATCAATCTGCATCCATCCCAGACACTGTTGAGACCCCATCCAAAGCCTTATTGGCTTTGGAAACCCTAATGAACTAATCCTTTTACTTCATGTGCAGGGAGCTTCTGCCTGCTTAGATAGCCTCTGGTATGTTGATAGTGGAGGCTCCAGGCACATGACTGGATGTAAAGCCCTACTCAAAGATTTCAAAATTCATGGAGGGGGTGATATATCCTTTGGGAATAACAGTAAAGGGAAAGTTCTGGGGTCTGGTACAGTACAGTCTGGCAATGTTAAATTTGAAAATGTCAATCTGATAGACAGTCTGAAATTCAACCTCCTGAGTGTTTCACAAATGAGTGACAAGGGGTATGGGTCATTCTTCACAAAGGAGTGTTGTAGGATTGTTGGACCAGAAATGGTCAAAAAGATTGAAGCAATAATAAAAAATGGTCAAACAAAACTTGTTGCTCAAAGAAGTGGCAATGTTTATGGTGTTGATATGTCAAAAGAGTGTCCCAGAGCTGATGCCTATCTGTTCTCAGCTACCTCTAACAAAGAGACAGAACTTTGGCACAGAAGACTGGGACACACAAATCTTAAGACAATCACTGAAATTTCAAAAAATGGTTTGGTAAGAGGCCTACCACAAAAATTGTTTTCATGTCCTGAGCATTGTGTTTCCTGTTTAAAAGGAAAACAACATAAAAGCTCCTTTTAGTCCATTGAAGAGTCCAAAACAACCCAGTGTTTGCAAATGTTGCACATGGATTTGTTTGGCCCAGTTCAAGTCATGAGTCTCAAGAAGAAAAGATATTGTTTGGTTATTGTTGATGACTTCTCTAGGTTTACATGGATTTTCTTTTTACACTCAAAAGATGAGACTGCAAGCATTTTGTAAGACTTTGTGACACAGGTTGAAAAGCAATTTGACCTCCCAGTAAAAGTCTTCAGGAGTGACAATGGCACAGAATTCAAAAATAAGGAGTTAGATGCCTTCTGTGTGAAGAAAGGGATTGTAAGGCAGTACAGCATCCCTAGAACACCTGAGCAGAATGGGGTAGTTGAAAGAAAGAACAGAACTTTGATTGAGGTAGCCAGAACCATGCTTGCTGATTCAGGTTTGCCATTAACTTTTTGGGCAGAGGCAGTAAACACTGCTTGCTATGTCCAAAACAGAGTTTTAATAAACCCCAGGCACAAAAAGACTGCTTATGAAATTCTGTATAAAATCAAACCACTGATCTCATACTTCAAGGTATTTGGTTGCCCATGCTTTATTTTGAACTTAAAAGATTCCATTTCAAAATTTGCAGCCAAAAGTGTTTAATACACGGACCAAGGCAGTGGAGGAGACCTTGAATGTGAAGTTCAATGAACTTTCATCAATGAAAATCCCAGCAAATCCTGCAGATCTGTTTGATCTTGATAAGTTCACTTTTGAAAATACTGCTGTCAAGACTAACAGTGCAGGTCCATCAGAGGATTCAACACTAGACAATGGGTATGAAATTATCATCCCTCAAAAGTCTGTCAAAATGGGAGAGCAGCAGATGTTCAAAACAGCTGTCAAAGCTCAACCACTGCTACATCAACAGTTGTTGACCAAAGTAGCCCATCAACCACTGCTTCCACATCATCAAACACTGCTGACAAAAGTTCCCAAATAGTGGATAAAAGTCAGCATGTGTCCACATCATTACCTCCTATTCCCCCACCTTTTGAACCCACTTCTGGGTCATCAAAGTCACCAGCAGTGGTTATCTCAGATGATACACATTTGCAGCCTTCACCAATAAATGCCATCATTCCATATCAAGGAGATTTAATCTACTTGAGATCTCATCCACCTGATCAAATCATTGGCAACGTCAATGAAGGGGTGCTCACAAGAAGCCAAACCCAAAACATTTGTCTTTTTGCTGGTTTTCTATCACTTCATCAGCCAGTCAAGTACCAAGAGGCACTGAAAGACAACAGCTGAGTAGAAGCCATGCAAGAGGAGCTCCAACAGTTTAAAAGACAACAAGTATGGGAGCTTGTACCACTGCCAGAAGAGGTTAGCCCCATTGGCACAAAGTGGGTCTTCAAAAACAAAACTGATGAAAGGGGTATTGTTGTCAAGAATAAAGCCAGGCTTGTGGTTCAAGGTTACAGACAGGAAGAGGGGATTGATTATGATGAAAAATTTTCCCCTGTAGCAAGATTGGAAGCTATAAGACTGTTCCTGGCCTTTGCTGTCAACCACAACATGAAGGTGTTTCAAATGGATATCAAAAGTGCTTTCCTCTATGGTACAATTCAAGAAGAGGTGTATGTCTGTCAACCTCCAGGCTTTGAGGATCCATTTTATCCAGATCATGTCTACAGGTTAAACAAAGCCTTGTATGGCCTGAAACAAGCACCAAGAGCCTGGTATGAAACTCTTTCCACCTTTCTACTCTCAAATGGTTTCAAAAGAGGTACCATTGATAAAACACTGTTTCTAAAATGGAGAGGAAAGGATTTAATGATTGTCCAAATTTATGTGGATGACATTATTTTTGGAAGCACATGTAACAAAATGTGTGAAGAGTTTAGAGAACTCATGACAGCTGAGTTTGAAATGAGTGCAATGGGTGAGCTGCAATGCTTTCTTGGTCTCCAAGTTCAGCAAATGCAAAATGGAACTTTCATTCATCAAAGCAAATATGCTAAAGAACTTTTAAACAAATTTGATATGAATGATTGTAAACCATGCAGCACACCCATGGCAACCAATAAGCTTGTCATGTCTGATGAAAAGGATGAGCTGATTGACCAAACTCTATATAGAAGCATGATTGGGTCTTTGTTATACCTAACTGCATCTAGGCCAGACATCATGTTTGCAACATGTGTTTGTGCAAGAAGTCAATCAGCCCCTAGAAAATCCAATCTTATTCCTGTAAAAAGGATATTCAGATACATAAAAAGTGCTCCCACACTTGGTATCTGGTATCCAGCTAATGGGAATATCAAGCTTTCAGGATTTTCAGACAGTGACTTTGCTGGATGTAACACCACAAGGAAGTCCACATCAGGAGGGTGCCAGTTTCTAGGTGATTGCTTAGTTTCATGGCAAAGCAAAAAGCAAGCAGCTGTTTCAACATCCACTGCTGAAGCTGAATACATTGCTGCTGCAAGCTGTACAGCCCAACTCCTGTGGCTTCAAAATCAGTTGCTGGATTTTGGTATCACTGCCTTAAAGACACCACTCATGTTGGATAGCCAGGCAGCAGAAAATATCATCAAAAATCCAGTTTCCCATTCAACCACCAAGCACATCGACATCAGACATCACTTTGTGAGGGATTGCTATGAAAAAGGTTTGATTTCTCTGCATCATGTTCCAACCAAAGACCAGCTGGCAGATGTGCTCACAAAAGCATTAGATACTACCACCTTTGAAAGCTTGGTCTCTAGGATTGGCATGCTAAACATGGAATAACAATCAACATCTTGTTTTTCTATGAATAAAAGCATTAAAATGTTTTCAGAAAATCAAAAATCCATCCTTAAAAATAGCTAAAAATGAAGTTTTCATTAAAATCCTTAAAAGTCTGCCATAACCACTGCTTGTTCAAAAGTCTACTCTACTTCAAAGTCTGTCCACTGTTGAAAGCCATCCTCTGCCCTCTCATTTCCTTGATAAACTCTGTTGTTCCAAAGCAGTGTCTTATCCACTGATATGCTATCCACTGATAGTGAAAATCATCCACTGCTTCCATTTTACCGTTGAAACCACTGCCTTCATCAGTAACTTTCATAAAAGTAGTGTCCTTCATTTCATCAGAGGTTGGCATGTGGGCAGTACATAGTGGTCAGTACTTTTGTAACCGCTGCCACGTCAGCCTTCACTTTTTCCTCTATAAAACCCCCACTTCACACCAAAAACAGGGTTTTACTGTCGAATTGAATTCTCAAAAATTCTCTTCTCAAAGCAGTTTCTTCAACATCTTCTTCGATCATCATCTCCAAAATGACAAAATCGAAGTCATCTGTAAAACCCACTTCCAAATCAACATCCAAACAAGCCTCTCAAAAGGCAACACCCACTGAAATTCCACACAAACCATCTCACAATCTTCTGGGTCTTCTCACAAAACCCGGCACCACTAAAATTTTTGACTCCATCATCGATACCATCTCCGCATCAAAGTACAAAACTTTGTTAACAGCGGATGCACCAATTTACTTGACAACCCAAAGGGAGTTTTGGAAGAATGCAACCCTTGAAAAACAAGGAGACACAGTAATAGCCATCAACTCTTCTCTAAAGGGTAAAACCATCAATATTACAACACAATCCATCTCAGAGGTTTTTCAACTCGACGATCAGGAAGGTAAAATTACTTTTCCCAAAAACGAGTTAAAAAACGATTTTCTGGAAAGAGGGTATAATGCAGAAGTGAAAAAGGACACCTTACAAAAAGGTTACTTTCCTTCTGCAACAAGGTTTTTATTTCATACCCTTCTAATGTGTGTTTCAAACAAAACCACTGCTTTTAATGAAATACCATTAAAAATTCAAAATCTGGGATATGCTATTCTTCAAGAAGAAAATTTTAATTATTCCCGGGAAATTTTTAATGATCTGGTTAAAAATGTTGAAACAAAATCATTCTTACTGTTTCCAAGATTTCTAAGCTATTATTTTGAAAAGAAATTCAGTAAGGATGATATTGCTGTAATAAACCAAGGTGACTCTTTACAAATGCACAGCTTAACTGCTGAAACTTTTACAAGAATGTCAACACCTTGCAAAGTACAAGCAGAGGTGCCTGAGCAGATTTTAGCAGCTACCATAGCTCCTCAGGTATCTGCTGCTGAGCCCACTGCTCAAGGTGATCAAAGTAGCACCACAACTGCTTTGAAACCCACACCTAAAATCACCAAAAAGCCACAGAAAAAGAAAAATCAAAAACCCCCCAAACCTACCAAAAAGGCAACTCTGGAGGATGAGATACCAGAGCAACTGCCTGTGACAAAACAAAAGTCACAAGAAACCACTGCTGCTTCTTCCTCACAGCAGTTGGTACAAATATCTCAACCCATAACCGAAACTCCTCCTGCTTCTTCTCAAAAAGAACATGTTGTACACATAGGGACTCCACACTATGATGCTCTGGAATCACTCGCTTCCATCATCCACAGCCCAATGCCCGGGGCAAATTCTCTTTCTACACCAAACATCACATCCACAATTCCCCCCACCAACTAAACTTCTGTTGGATGCAATTGATTTGAACCAGGCACTAACCAGTCCTTCTCAATCACCTATCAATGAGAACATGCCTCAACAAATGACTAGGTCTGATGTATCAATCTTTGCTAACCCACCAACACAACCTGAGGAGGTTACACCCCTTGAGTTACAAGTAACTCTTGGTGGTAATCCAAGTGAAGCAGCCACTACAAATGTTGAACCCACGGGTTTACATTTGGAAAGTGGTTACATCAATAAGACTTCCTTGGAGGCAATTCCTTACATAGCACCTCTGCCAACCACCAGTGGATTTGTTTTTACCACTGGCAACATCAAAAGGTTGTCAAGTGTTGAAGGAAGAAGACCCCAGTACCAAGAAAAAGGGGCATCAGTGGTTAATGTTTGGAGTACACTCCCTACCTCAACCACTGATAAAACCACTGCTAGTGGGAAATCAGATGATCCCATTAAATTGGGTGATGGTTTAAAATATTTGGAATTGATGGAACGAGTTGATAAACTGGATACTTCAGTTGCAGATATCAAAGAAATGTTGCAACAGCTGTTGAAGGTACAAAAGATGCAATCCACTGTTGTTCCACCTCCAGCATTTGCTCCACCACAAGCACCTGCTACAAATGAGCTCTGGAACCTCTTCCAACCTTTTCTCCAACAACAAAAAGAAACGGCTGATCAGCAACATGAAATACATGTCCAAAAGCTGAGAAACATAATGGAGTCTAGGTTCAAGAACACACAAGCAGACATCAAGGCTCTCAAGGCCCATTTATTGAAAACCACTGGCACTGCTCCTCCAACAGTTCTATTTATTGATCAACTTTCCCCAGATAATGCCAAAAAGGGGGAGAAAATTCAGGAGTGGAAGAAGAAGGGAATAGATGATGGTCTCTACATTGAACCAGAAAAAGATGCTATGACCAGAAATATTCCTTTGCCAGATGGTAGCAAAAAGGTTGATGTTACCCAAAATGCACTTGATGAAGCTGTAGCTAGTGTAAAAAGGGACAGAGAGGTGGAATGAGGAGAAAAGAGCTTACATGGAGCTGAGTGCGCAGGGTTGTTCTGAGTCAAAGGATGCTAAAAATCCTAAGCCAAAAAGAAAACCCAAATCCGTCCCATCCAGACTCACAAAGCATACTCCAAAACCACCATCCAAAAGCCTCCAACATCAAACCTCCACCCAAACAGCTGTTGTAACTCCTGCTGTATCAACTACTGCTGGTACTTCAGAGGTTTCAACATCTGTTATCACTTCAACACACACCACAACCACTGCTTTACCACCATCACCACCAAAAGTAACACCACCATCACCTCCTGCCAAAAAGCAGAAGACAACAGATGTTACAACATCTGATGTAATGACAACAGTGGTTGAAGCACCAGTTGTTTCAACAGCTGTTAGTCAACCACAAACCACTACCACTCAAATCACCACCACTGATCCACCTAAAGCATCATCAGTCCCTCCTCAAACAAAAAGGAGAAGACCAATTCTTAAAGATGATGACACTTCACCACCACCAACATCTTCAAAATCTTTGTCACTTGTCACAATACCCAAGCCTGTTCCTCTCTCATCAGCACAAGTTCAACAGCCCTTAGCTCCTGCAGGTGTTCAATTTCCTCTTAAACTAATAGCAGTCAGAGAAGAAATCAAATCTTTCTACTATGAGGATAACCCTGCTAAAAGGAGATTGCCATCAGTTAAAGGATATCCCAGGCCTAACAATATTGAAGAATACTTGAAAATCAAGGCTAAGCAAGAAGAGGATATCTCAAAAAGAAATACACAAGGGAAATTTGATAGGGAAATACAGCAGAACTATCAATACTTGCTCACACAAGTCAGATCCCTGGAATAGTTTGCAAAAAATGTATGTCAACAAATTTCAGAAAGAGCAGATGAAACTCTGAAGAAAGACTACATTGAAAGCATTATGGCAACAAAGAAATACAAGGGAAAGAATCACATGTACAAGGAGTGGACCATTCCTGAGCTTGAACAAGAAGCAGCCAGGATTCAAGAGATGATAAACAAAAAGGTCAAACACACTCCTCCTGATTGGTCAAAGTATAAAAAGAATGTGCCTGAAAAATCACTTGAGCTGAAGAGAATGAAAGAGGAGTTGGTTGCTGCTGATTATGGGTCAAAACATCAAGTGGCAAGATGGAAAGAAGATACAGTCAGGGCCACCTACAAAAGGTTGGAGGAACTAAGAAAGAAAGATCCCATAGTTCCTCAAAAGCCTGACTATCCTGAAGCAGAGGTTTCAAAAAGACCATCAGAGCTGCAAATCAGGAGAGCCACTGCTCCAGCTGGTGCAGCCATCTATAAAAGAAGGCCACACAAACAGTTGGGTGGTGAAACCATCCAAGAGCTGATAAAGGGAGATGCCCTTGTAAAAGAAGGCATAAAGAAAATGATTATAGAAACTTTTGGTTTAGATCAAACTGCAAGTACTGCTCAGTTAGTTATGAATAGGCCTGCTTCACCAAACACCTCATCAAATAAAAATCTCCCAAGAAACCCACCAGGCTCAAAAGTACTAAAGTGGGAAACTGACAAACAGACCCATGTACTGACTATGTTCAGGTCTGATGGAGAAGTGAAGAAAATATCAAGGGAACAAGCACTTAGCCTAAGTCTTGAAGATTTGCAGGATCTCCTTGATCTTCCACTTAGCAGGGATGATGATGATACAGATGCCTTAACCTTTGAACTACAACTTAAAGGGCAAATAAGGGAACTGTTGATGAGGCAATAAATTTCCACAATAATGAAGAGTTTTGGCATTATCTGTTCCAGGGGGAGATTGTTGGGATTGAACCCTACCAGAGGAACAGAAAATTAAAGCCAAAACTGGATCAGAGCAGTGGATCCAGAATAAACAGATGTTACATACAAGTCTCTCCCCTTGAAAGTGATTTCAACATCTGCTGACCTCCTATCTACTGATCGTACAAACTGCTGCCCTACAAACTGCTGATCAAGTAAAGACCTGATGAAAGACTAAAGCTCTGTTGTTCAATCTACTGCCTTGAGTCAAGCACTGCTGATCCGGACAAGTACTGCTGGGTTCACAGTAGTGGAAGGATGCAGCAGTTATTTAGATGTCTTTTATGTAATGAAATGTAATAGCAGTAGTTAGCATAGCAGTGTCTGTATTGATCAGAGGTTAGAGTTTGTTAGGAGGTTAGATGTCACTTTCATGGTGACGTCAGCTTAGATGCTCAGTGGTTTGCGAGTGCCTATAAATAGAAGAGTGCTCTGTACTGTTCTATTAGCTCTTTGCAAAATCATCTTCCCTGCACGAACAAACACTGAGCTCTGGCTGAGGGGGAGTTTGTATTAAGCATTGCATTGTAATCGTTGTTGAAATTAAATTCAATCTTTCGGTTCTTTGTGAAAAGTGTTTGATCAAAGCAATACTCTCGTTTGATTGTATGCAAAGTTTGTTTCCATCTTAATTCCGCTGCACAACTCATCCATCTTCATTCTAATTCAAACGAAAAATACAATCAAAACCAAACTCAGATCCAACAGACAGTTTCTTCTCCAGTAACTTGGATTATGACAAATCCGCCAAAAAAACCGAGTGAGTTTCTTCTTCTTCTCCGGTGAGAGTTTCTTCTCCAGTGACAGCTTCTTCTCCGGTGAGAGTTTCTTCTCCGGTGACAGCTTCTTCTCTGGTGAGAGTTCTTCTCCGGTGAGAGCTTCTTCTCCGGTGACAGCTTCTTCTCCAGTGCCACTTTCTTCTCCGGTGACAGCTTCTTCTCTGGTGCCACTTTCTTCTCCGGTGGGTTTGGGAGTTATGATGGTTGAGAGAGAATGAGATTTTGGGTAGAAAAGAAGAATGGACTGTTTGAAATGTTGGGGTTGGATCTACAGTGCTTTCTTCTTCTTCTCTGGTGGGTTTTGGAGGGTTTTGAATGTTGAGAGAGAAACAGAGTTGAAGTAGAAAGAAAATGGGGGGGGGGGTATGAAATTTGGGGTTGGGTTTTGATTGATAGTCTGCCATGCATGTCAAATCACATAATATTATAATATATATAATGTACTACAATTATGGTTGGTTTTACCTAAATACCCTTCAAGTTCTCTTATTGATCTCATCATTCTATTAAATATAATTCAAAAAAGCTTCAAAATTTATGAGCCATTGGATGATCATGATCAATGGTTATAGATTGGGTTTCTTAGGTTTTCTTAGCACAAATAAGTTCTCTATACATCATTCCCCTAGTATACTCATTGGAAAGATAAAAAATGTTGGATTTTATGGTGTAACTTAAAAAAAATAATCACGTATAAAAAATAATGGACATTTATATATTGTGGGGTGAAATGAAATGTGATTAATATGTGCGCCCTTGTAGGACCTTACTGTTTACCCCTCCTGGTAGTTCTAAGGCCCTTAGTATTTATAAATATGCCACCGCATCAATCTTAGCCACCAATCACTAAGATCTTATGGCTAAGAATCGTTTTCACAGTTTTCACACTTTTGACTATTTTCTCTAGAACCCAATACTAAATATTGTAAATCTTTCATACTATATAATAAACTAAATCTCCTAAGGGACACATATCACTTATTGATCTCATCATTTTTTCCCACCGAAAAGATTGATTATATACAAGTTAATCATATCCATGTTTATTATTGTTTTAACTTTTAATATTAAATATAAGTTAAATTTCCTTTGGGCAATTCTTTACTTTTCTAATTGCAATAAATTTTTCCCACCGAAAAGATTGATTAAATACAAGTTATATAGGAGAACTGTGGAAGCCATTCACGGTTCAACAAGGAGGTGGGATATGATGTCTTGTAATAAAAGATTCACAGGAGTGTGGAAAAACATTGTGTCTTTTGGAAACAAAGTGAGGATTAATGGTAAAGGGTTATCGACTGTGCTACGGGGCGTTGTGGGTGATGACTTGGAGATTCGGTTTTGGTATGACCCGTGGTTAAATAATCATGTTTTGAAAGATAGATTCCCTAATATTTTCAGATTAGAGAAGGAGAAAACGTGTTGTGTCGCTGATAGGTGCAGAGGCTCCGGAGAAGACACTATTGTTTCATGGTCGTGGAATAAACTCCCCGAGACTGCTGCGGAGGTTCAGGAGCGGTCAGAATGTGAGGTTATGCTGCAGAATGTTTTTATGCAGAATCGGCCAAATCAGTGGCAATGGGCTGCGAGTGCTGATCACTCGTTCTCGGTGGGAGAAGTGAAGAAATGGTTGCGGAGAGAAGTGGGAAATAGTGATTAGAATGCAGGCCGGTTCGTTTATGTTTTGTGCAAATGGGTTCCTAATAAATGCAACATTTTTATGTGGCGTGCAGAGCTCGATAGATTACCTACAAAACTTGCTTTGCAAAGGAGGAGTATAGAGGTGGAAGATACGGTTTGTAGTTTATGCGGGGAAGGGGAAGAGACGGTTGATAATTTGTTTACAGCGTGTAGCGTTTCGTGTGGTGTTTGGAGTAAAGTTTCACAAATGTATGCGTTTACTTTCAAAGATCTGATTGATTTGGGGAACAATATAAGTGGGACGCAAGTAAAGAAGAAGGCGTTCTATGGAGTGGTGATAATTGCTTGTTGGAGGATATGGAAGGCGCGCAACGAAAATCTCTTCTCCAATAAAAACACTAAGGTGATTGATTTTGTTTCGGATGTGAAGGTTTTGGGTTTTCTTTGGTTTAGAAATAGATGTAAAGGTTACAATGTTGATTGGGAGAAATGGTGTAAGTTTGAATTGATGTAATTGTTTGGTTGGGGACGTGTGGTTTCTGACTTGGAAGCAACACGTTTCGCCTTTTGTTAAATGAAAGTTAATTTTCAAAAAAAAATTTATATCCATGTTTATTATTGTTTTAACTTTTAATATTAAACTTAAGTTAAATTTCCTATTGGCAATTCTTTACTTTTCTAATTGCAATAATTTAAATGACTTTAACTTGTTCAATAGAATAATTAAGATTTATAGGTTTATTTTTTATTTAAATTTATGAATTTTATTATATAATTGTTTCTACGTTTCTTAAAACAATTCAATACGGTATATATCTTATATCTTCTATTTTTTCATGTAAACCATATAAAAATAATGGTAGATACATGTAAGATTTGTAAACCACCTAAATAAATGTTTTTTCACATCTTTCTTCCATTAAATATTAGATATTACGCGTCGATAATATATAGATTTTGAGAAATATGTGACATATAATTTAAAATAAATATTTTTAATAAAACGTTTATTTAATTTGTGTAATACATGTGTCTCTAACTTAGGGGCCGTTTGGCAATATCTGAATGGTTAAGTGATGAACCAGTAAGAAGTCTGAACCATTAAAAGCTTGTATAATGATTAACCGTTCAGTGACAAATGTCTGACCAAATCAGATTAGAGGTCTTAACCGATTCAGACTCTATATAAGGCTTAACCATTCAGAGACAAATGTCTGAACCATTCAGACATCTGCTAGTGAAACAAACAGTCTGAACTATTAAGTGTTGAACCAGTATGAGCTCTCAATCATTAAGAGCCTCATTAAGAGGTAAACAAACAGTCATAGTTTTAATTTATATTTAACTTTTCTAGTTATTTATGTTAATATGTAATTTCGATTTCTTATATTTTATGGCTTTATATAACGTTATTTATTACACCTGTGCGTCACACGGACACATCAGCTAGTGGAATAAAAAATAAAACATATTTTTTTTATCAAGTTAAAATTTACTAGTTACTATTGAAACAATGTTTACACAAAGATTATTATTTTATGATTTATCTCCATGAAGACTCAACATATAATATATTTAAAATACGACATTTGCAAGTACATATCTTTATTATTGTAGCCAAAAAAATCGAATAGAATTATGATAACTACCAATAATGCCATCAATTTACTACGGTCAAGAGTTGCTATCTCTATCTTTATATTCATAAATTCATGTACCTTAAGATAAGTTTTCAGTGATACTTATTTAAATATGTATGTGTTTCGCTATCATCGTGTGTGAAGTGTCCACACAAACACTTACCCAATTTTACATGGTTCCGCTACGATGCATCTAGGCAAGTCACTAAACCAATACAAATCCACATACGAAAAGTTTACAAGTCATACATGAGTCCATAACTATCCACATCATGAATTTGTTGATTGCTAGCAGTCTCCAAGTTACGTATTGGTAACCTTTTTTTTCCATTCGATTAAACTAACCTAACAATGATAATTTAAATGTCAAATCGGCATAAGAAATGTCACCGGACTGCTCACTTACCAACTACGAATCCCGACAAAACCAACCAAAATTAATAAAGGTAAATTAAATAAAACGGTTGGTAATCCGTTGGTAATTATCGACGGAATCCATGTCCAAGGTTGTAGCTACGTTTACCGGCCCACACATGGCGCGGGAAAGCCTGAGTTTTTTTTTTTCATTTTTAGGGGAACATGTTACGGTCGAAAATTTTGTACTTTCAGAAATAAGTTTTTTGAAAACATTCCTGCTCAATCTTTTCGGTAGTTTGTTGGGTTTGAGTCCATTTTTGACTGATAATACGTCGGTAATCTGATGGTAATAATGTTTCTAAATAGCACGAGGGGCCTACCATTATTGGCAACCCATCATCAACCAAATAAAAAATGGTGATGGTTTTTCATTCTCGTTCGAGATACCTATAACCATGGTTGCTTTCCTTTGTCCGTCGACTAAACTTCCCTATTTTATAGCCTCTTTGTTTATTTGTTGGTAACTTAAATGTTGGAATTAGTGTGTTTTGGAAATGAAATGCATCAATACTGGTGGTAGTTAGACTATGGGGTATGGGGCGGGGTTGTGGCGTGGGTTGGGTACAAACGCCCAAGTCACAACCCCGGGTGGGCTTGGGTTTCGGCGTGGCGTTGGGCGGGCCCGAGCGTTGGGCGGGGCTATCAAGATGACATGGCGGGATCTCATTGGCCAAGACAAGTAGCCGTTTGGGCTAGCCGTTGGCCAACGGTTATGTGTTTAAAAAAATTATTTTTTTCACTATAAATACTAAAACTTCTATTCATTTTTTTACCACAACTACTTCACCTCTTCTATAATCATCTCTATCTTATTTTTAAAAAAACTTCTCATCCAACCACAATACAAAAAATGAATTCTCATAAGCGGGCAACTCACCAAATTTAGTGGTTATTTACATAAGGCAAAGAAAAACCCAAAAAGTGGTGAAACCGAAGCCGACTTTGTTACAAATGAATTGGTTACATACAAATCGAATGTGGGGAGCGATTTCCATTTCATGCATTGTTGGGACATTTGTAGGTTCCATCCCAAGTGGGCGAATATCCCCAGTGGTAACGAAACTAACACGTCTTCCAAAAGGTCAAGGACACCCTCGTCCCAAGCCCAATCAGATGCACGAGATCAAGAGTTGGAGGACGATGTGGATGATTCGCCAAACCGGCCAGAATACGGAAGAGATGCCGCAAAAAGGCGTGCTCAAAAATCAAGATCGGGTACGCCATCGCCTTCAGTTGGGAGTTCGGGCTTGCGTAGGGGAGTATACAGCGATCAGTTGGAAGACACTACATGCAAGTTAGATACATTTAACGTATTCCAACAACAAAGGGCCGAAATTCGGAAGAGCAAAGAAGCTAGGGATGCCCTGAAACAAAGACGAGATGATATGAAATTTCTAGCCCAGTCCATCGATCACCTATCAGGTGAAGAGTTGTAACTAATGCTGGAGACGAGAGAAGAGATAAAGAAAAAATATTCCAAGCACTAGGAATTTTTTTATGTAATCGGTTTTTATTTAAAAAACATTATTAAAAAATATAAATTTGTATATAAAAAATAAAAATATGGAGGTTTGGGCTGGCCACGCCCCAAACCCCCGCCCCACCATACCATCTTCAATGTGGGTCAGCCCAGCGAAGCCTACCCAAGCCACGTGTCGGGCCACGCCCAAACCCCCGCCCCACCATACCCCACGGTCTTAGACCATGTGTAGTGGTTAACACCCCACCCTTGGGCGTTTTGCGCCATGTGGCAGCCCAGTCAGCAATAGGGCATTATGGGGCGTTTTCTAAAATGGGTGTAGTGGGGATGTGGAGCATAATGTTAAAAGATGTGTAATAAAATTTAAATAAAAAAAACCATGAAAAATTGTTATTGGCCAAACAAAGAACAGGAGCACAGTCATTGGCTAACAAATTGCCTCATTGGCGTGTTTTAAACCACGCTACTCAACTTTTTTTTGAAAAAACGCCAAATAACGCCGATGGGGGTGGGAGTCGGGGCGAGATTGGGCGTGTTTGGTGGAGGATTTTGAAAAATACATGCCCATTACGGGTGGTCTTACCTCGTTTATGTATGTGGTATCCCCATTTACAAATGGTAGATCAAATAGTGGATGATTGTGACAACTCGTGCAAATTCCTGAACGTTTCGTTTTACTGTGTAATTTCCTGTACGTTAAATGAATTGAATTTAGTGATTTATTTTATTTGAACGGTTGTGTGTTTGGTAATGTGTAATGTGAATTATGTGAAACCGAAACCCAAAACTGAAATATTGGAATACGTTATTTTGTGAAATGAAGCGTTGTAATACATTGCTTTGCGATACGAATCGTTTTAATTAATTTATTTCGTGAATCTTGCGAAACTGCCGCTTAGTGCGCAACCATTACCTATTAAAACCCAACCCAAACCCACACCTCCCCTTTCTTGCGCCACTTATAGGCCCAAACCCCAACCCCAAGTCCCCTTATTCGAAACCTAAAGCCCAAACCCACATCTCTTGTTCCTTGCAACCCATTAAGCCCAATTCATTTGAGTTTTAATACATACGTATGCATGGATCAAGAAAAAAAAACCCAAAACCCTAATATTCCCCTCCCTTGTGATCGTCGACCAGAAGAGACCCCCCCTCTCTGCGCAAACCCTAGCTCCTCAGTTCAGCTTCCTGATTCGCCTTTCACTTCCTCGTAATCCCTTCTCTTGCTCCAAGGTTAGTATTCTTGATTTGGATTGTGATTATTGGTGTGATTTTTGTAGAAACATGGCTGTGATTTTTAGTTAACATGCTAGGGTTTTGATATTGCATGATTTATTTCGGTTAAGTATGCGATTTCTTGAACTAATCGATGTATGTATGCGTAAATGATTGTTGGCTGGATTTTTGGTGAAAATAATGATGTTTATAATTAGGGTTTGGTGATTATTGATATGGTTAGATGGTAATTGATGATTAGACTGTTGTTGGTTGTTATTAGGAAGATTCGGGGTCGTTTACACGCTTTTTGGTGTCGTTTAAATGTAAAACAGCATGCTGATTAACGGAAACAGCCAACTTCAGTTGGCTGTAAGCAGACCGTTATTAATCAAAAAATTGATTTTTTAAAATCTAAATTATACGTTTTAGAATAACAAATCAAATGGCACTGGAATCATATTTTTTTGAGGTCGTTTGCTATTTTTAAAGGTCCGTTTTGTACAGCAGCAAAAGCTGCGTTTTTTATGCAGAAAATGTGTGTTATGTTTTTCATCATAACTTGAAATCCGGATAGGGTTAGGTCACGAAATTTGTACAGTATTTGGCCACGGGTATCTTTGTAATTCTCCAACTGGAATTTCGTCAATCGGATTTACGATGAATTTTAAATAAATTTTTCCATGGACTGCAGTCAGAAAGTGATGAATCTAATTACAACCTGGTAAATTATTTTTATAAAATAATTGGTAATGAATTAAGTCCCGCTATTTTTATACAATAATATGGGGACCATTTCAGATATTCTATAAAAATTTGAGAATTTTTGGAATAAGTTAACTATTTTATAAAAATAACCGAAAACAGCCCAGTTTTGGATGTTAAAGCTGAAACAATATAAGTAGTGATTTACGTGTCTAAATGTCGGTTAGGTTATCTGATAATGATCCAACTTGTTATATGTCAACGAAAGTGTTATGTGAAGTATGGTGTGCTTGCTCTTGAGTAGTTATAGGTGGAATTTGTATATGGGCATGAACTGTCAAAGTGAGTGCATGTTATGTGGTAGATGCATGTAGGAACTTCGTGCTTTATTTGAAAACACTAATGAACTAAATGGTAATCATACTCGGACTTGATTGACCAACTCTGACTGTTAGCTATATTTAAGAGTCAAACCGAGCAATCAAAGGTGAGTTCACGCTTTCGTCAAAGCATGGGATTCCCGGTGGTTTGGTAATGGGTTAAATCGTAACTATCCCCCTTAGGTGGGATATAATCTGCCTATTCTCCTTGGGTAGAATACGTACCTCCGACCTCCAGGGGTAGGACAACAACCTTAAACTTACTAGACAAAACTCTATCATGAAGTCCCTCATTTTTATATTGACTTAATCATCGGGCCATTGGTGAACAGGTCATTAGTTAAATAGTGCTATTAGGTCTGACAAGCCTCACACCATGTCGTAGAGGATGGGAGTGGACTAATGTACTTGGGCACTTAGTCAATGATGATATACATTGACGCAGGGCAATTAAACGTGACTTAAGTTAGTAGTCGATATGGTAACGGGTCTAGTGGTTTATAACATGGGGTAGCCCCCACGGTATATGGTTATGGGAACATGGAACTTGATAACTTTTGGTTTTTGAAATAACTTAACAACTTATGGTGTTTGGAACAACATTAAAACAGACAACCAACTGTGAACTCGCCAACATTTTTGTTGATACGTTACCACATGCTTTGCAGGTCGTTAGGTTATTTGCTGGGGCTTGCATTGGAGAAGGAGTCGTTGTGGGACATGAACTGATGTGTGTTCATGAGAAACTTTATGAACTTTAAACTTATATTTTGGTTTTGAACTTATGCTTTGTAGGATCGATTCGCGACCTGAATGAGTCGTTCGAAAGAGCTCTAGTCCGTTTCAGAGGTGGAAACTAAGAAACGGATGTAAAAACAGCTTGATTCACACTTTAATCCTCTTGTATATCGATTTTACAATGTTTACAATCAAAGGATAAACCGGCAGCACCTCGGTATCACTCTGAGAACTCTGTTACAAATGACAAGAACACTCTCCTATTTATAACCTTCCTACTTTCGCTTGAAGACACATAAGACAACTCAAGCGAAACCTACCTAATTAATTTCAAGCGAAACCTTCATGAAATACATGTTCAAGCGGAACACAAATAAAATATCATTTTGTTTCAAGCGAAAGTCCCTTGTATATATTTGCAATTCCAAAGATGATGTCATCTATATGATGTCATCATTTAATAAGATGACATCATGCTTGATCAGATCCGTAACGCAACCAAGACTCGATATAAGACGAAGTCGACAGATGTATGCACCAACAGACTCCCCCTCAGATGTTTACAAGTCTTAAGTGTCGAGTCTTTACAATCTTCAGTCTTTATCAGTCTTTGGGCTTCCTTCACTCTAACTTTCTTCAACTAAATCTTTCAGGATCAAACTCCCAGCTCTTGCATCTTCAGACTCTCTTTCTCTAACAGACTCCCCCTCAACTTGTGCTGGGATCGTAGTCTGGCTTTCACAGGTTCAGGTATCGTAACCTGACTTACCTGCATATTCTCTACCCAAAACATAAGTTTCATAAAAGATAAGATATAACAAATTTAGAAACTTTGCTAATCACTTGAAGACACAACCCTGAATACATCATTTTCAAGTATCAAACAAAATGATTTATCATGTCAATTTCTGATGAACCACTTGAAAATTAGTTTAAAACACATTTGATTAAAAACATAAACTCCCCCTCACAACATGATCATAGCACTTGGAATTTTGAAAATCAGCTCTCCAACACCAGTTGTCGAAAATCTTTTTGATTTTTTCTAAATTTTATGCTAAAACACACTGAAAATCTTTTTGGAATTTTGAGATATTAAGAAATACAGTAAAGAAATATTTACATACAATATTTTTGTGAGTTTGTGTAAGAGGATCATATCAGTTTCTGAGACAAATAACCAACACCGTTAAGTTTTATTTCATTTTTAAGTTCTAAACAATTCACCTAGATTGTCAATATATTGGTCCACTTAAATTCTCACACAAAGTTCAACTGTTCCGAGATACGATATTAATGTCTTAGGAACTTAAACTTATTCATGTGTCCCACCTCTTGAATATACTCCCGTATCCAGATCCCAATATTCAGTCTTACAGGTGAGTATACCACAGATGATATCTGTAAGGGAATAAATTATAGTACGAAACCGTGAGAGCTCAGGTCAGAACTTCCGTTCAGCAGAGAGATGACGGTGTGTCCCTGAGGGCGGCGCTATGTTTCAAGCAAGCGGAAAGTATTCTCCGAGGACTAGGCCATTGCTTCTGCAAAATCAGAAGTCCCGGGATAATACCCCAGATATCAATGAGCATAAAGACCTAGTATCTCAGAAAGAGGGATCTTTCAAACAAGATTTCGGGGGTTGCCCATATATCCGAGAGATGTTTCCCCACGATATAAGCAAGTTTGAATTTAGGTTTATATCTCGTCACAATCTACTAAATGTGTAAAAACCTACTGGCATATCCGCAGTGAGATTGTTTATCACAATTTAACTTTCCATTTCTTTAGCATGTTGTGACAGTCCACTGATGTACTATCATTTCCTCTTTTTACAACAAAACTCATTTTTGAATTTTATCATGTTTTTGCCTTTTTCAAATTTTCTAATGTTTTTGGATTTACTGAAATTTTCTACTCCCCCTAAAATGCAAACACATTAAAGGAAATTTGAAAACAAACTATACAAGTAAATGACAACTGATATCAAATCACTTCACTTCGCCATCCACTTGGCATAAACAATCAGAACTCCCCCTTTCAACAAACTATTTTCTCATTATGATTTCAAAACACTTAATTTTGTTTTAACCAAAATGATTTTTCTGGAAAATAAGTTTTGTTGGGGTTACCATTTATAGGTTAAGGGTTTATCACATCGTTTATTCAATCACATATATGAGGATTACATCAAGTTCAAACTAATGACCTTGACGAATCACTTGGAAGATCCAACCTTTTACCACTTGTAAAAATATCCAAAACATATAACCACATGTAGGAATAAAACACCTACACAAACCATTTTACCAATCAAGATGCCGATTCCTGCTTCGCACTTACTAACCTGGAAGCTCCGGCATTAGCATAACCTGTAAAAATTTAGACAATTTTAAAATCTTTTCACAAAAACAAGTTTAACAAGAATGATGCCGATTCCTGATCCACGATTACAAACTTGGGATCTCCGGCAAGTCAGGTTTTTTAAGCAAAGAAAATGTCCACCCAAGCCTGACCAGTCTTGGGTGATTCCAACTCCTCTTTGGTTAGGGTGTATGTTGCTTTCTTTGTAGCATAAAATTCCTTTACCCCTTTAACCTTTCCATCGATCATTTTTCCAAAAAATTTCTTCACATTTCCATTAAACGCTTTCTCAACATCAAAATTATCCTTCTCAGAATAAAACTGATTTGAGATTTCAACCTTCCCAATCTTTTGTTTAAAATTCTCAGTCCTCAATGGTGGAAAGTTCTCATCATCCATTGAAGGTACTGAGTTTTCATCACTTTCATCAAATTGTGGCTCCTCTGATTTTGTGGAATCAGATTCATCACCAGATTTCTCCTCAGATTTCTTAACAACCCATTTTTGGTTGTTAAGCTTCACACTTCTCCTGTAAAACCTTTTTGAACATTCACCAACTTCATATGTAGGATTTTTAAACACTTTAAATTTCTCAATTGGTGGTTCGGTTTTATCAATAACTACTTCTTTTAGTTTATCTGAAACTCCCTGTTTTGTTTTAGTTGCTCTGGGACAGTTCCATGCAATGTGACCAACTTCATTGCATCTAAAACAGGTTCTAGTCTCTCTCCTCTGATGAGCTTCAATCTTCTTTTCAGCAAAAAATTCTTGATTTGTTTGTCTCCAAAATGAGCTCTTCTTTTCTTCTTCAGCAGACGGACCTGAAACAAATTTTGTATTTTTAGAAATTTTCTCATTTTTATAATTTTCTGGTGGTATAAAACCAAGACCTTTCTTTTTGAATTTACCATTATAGTTTGGTTTCTTTTCAAAACCAGAACCAGAATTGTAATTCATTTTCTTGTTTAAACGTTGTTGAACTCTTGAAGTGTATTTTTTAAATTTTCCAGTAAGATTTAAATATTTTATTTCATAAATATTGATTTCTGTCATTTTGAAAACCTTTTTAATCATGTCAAAACGAACACTTCTTATTGGAAACTCTTTATCAAAATATAATTTGTCAGAATCATTCAAAGTATAAGCAACTTCAAATGTTTCGTCATACAAATTTGATTTTGACAACAAAAATTCTTTACTATAAACCCGTTTTCCCGATGATTTTGAACTCTTTCCGGACGAACTCGAACTTCCAACAGACTGACATGAACTTTCGGACTCGGATTTTAACTCTGACTCCTCATCCTTATCCAACACCTGATCTACCATTCTTTTTATTAATTCGGACTCATGATCTGTGTCAGACGCTGTGAATGTGACGTCAATGTTGTCTGGTAATACATCGGTTAACTCGGACTCTAAGTTTAGATTTACTGCTTTTTGGACTTGTTCCTCATTCGGTTTTCTAGGCGAATACCCTTCCCAAATTGGAGGCGGGCACTTATTATAACAGACACTCTGTTTCTTACCAGTATCCGTTTTCATCTTTGACTTCTTTTCTTCTTCTTTAAATGCATCAAAACCTGCAACAGTAGGATAAATTCTATCAATTATGTAATCACAACTTGTATAACTTCACAGCAATCTTCTGATTCTTTCATTCTCAGCTTTCTCAGTTTCCAACTCTTGCTTCCATTTTGCACATTCTTCAATGTAAAAGTTTATCTCTTTCTGCTTTGACATCATGGTAGCATTCAACATCTTCAAAGCTTTTTCTCTTTCAGAGTTAGTCTTTTGCAGACTATTCACAGTTCTGTTCAATACATCATATGACTCTTTCAAATTTTTTACATCAAACAACAACTGTTCTTTCAACTTTTCTAACTCACTAAACCTCTCATCTTTTTCTATACATTGTTTACATGACTCTAAACAAGTAAGACAGGGTTTTGTGACTTCAACTATCTTTTCTACCTCCACCATCTTCTCAACTTCCACTATCTTCTCAATCACTTTGGCTTCTTTCAATTCTTTTGCAGCTTTCCTCTTTTTAATTTTCTTCAATTTATCTGCAAAATAGAAATCAAATCTGTCAGAAGATAAATGAGTTTTTCCAAGGTTTATCTGTTCAATTTCTTCATCATCATCACTGCTTTCTGAAGAAACAGATTTTTCATCTTGACTCTCCTCATCATCAGACATCACAGCCATCCACTCCTTCATCAATTCTGGCTTTTGTACAATCTGAGCAATAAAAGCTTTAACATTAGGATCAGCTGGAATATACTTATCCCAGCTAAAACCTTCAGCCACTTTCTCATCATCTTGATCAATGATGCCATAGTAAGCTCTCTTGTTTGCATCTTCGATCATTTTTCCATGTGCTGTTTGAGAATCCTTTTGTTGATGTGGTTGATAAGTGATTTGTTGATATATAGACTTTTTATAATAATCATCTTTTCCAAAAGAATCCTTTGCTCCTCTCGGCTCCTGATTCTTACACTCTCTTTTGAAATGACCTTTTTCCCTGCATTTAAAACACATAACTTTAGATTTATCAAAACCTAAAGATGAAAGATGAGCATCCAAAAAGTCATTTCGTCCTGTAATCATTTTGAACTTTTCAGCAGTAACAAGTAAACTCATATGCCACATTGCACTGAATCATATGCCCATTTCCAACACTTGCATTTTGAATACTCGGAGGATTAACTGTTGAAAACCCACTAGTGTTGACTGTACTTTGACTGCTTGATCCAGATGAGTTTCCTGCACTAAACGCGGTTTGAATCTTTGGACTTGCTTCAACTTTCTCAACATCACCTTTGTAATATAACTTAATGTCTTGTTGAGCATTTGAACTATTCATTCTTGCAATTTTCTGTTGTTCAAGATCTTGACCTTCAAGCTTCTCAATGAATTGTGCAATTGATAATCTACTAAACATCCCTGTATTCTTCAGAATCATGAGATATGTACCCCATTCTTTTTGAGGTAAAGCATCAGCTAACTTCTCGACCCATTCTGCTGGAGTTTTAGTAATTTTCAGCAAAGACATGGTACACACAAGATGGCAATATCTTTCTATGATACTCTTCGTAGTCTCCCCCGGCATACTCGTGAACAATTCAAATTCTTTTTGCAACAAAGAAGCTTTACTCTGTAGCATCTCAGTGCTTCCTTCAAACTTTTTCTTTAATGCTTCCCAGATTGAAAATGCAGTTCCATTATGTTGAAGCAACACAAATATGTCTTCTTTGACTGCTTGTTGTAACAGACTTATCATCATTTTCTCTCCTTTGTAACATTCCCTCTCCGTGTCTGAAAATTCTGATATAATCTTATCAACTCTCATAGCGTTCTGAGGTCTAACATATTCAGTTTCAATGCTTTCCCAAGCTTTCAGATGGTTCGCCTGAACCCAGTTTTCAAATCTTTCTTTCCAACCATGGTATTCTTCAATGTTCATAAGCTTTGGGGGTTTTTGCAATGTTCCGGTTTCATATTCCATGTTCATCTTTTGAACCACAGCAGCTGGAGTAGTCGGAGTCGCAAAGGCGTTGTAAAATTCAGAATCCATGATTCGGTATCGAAGAATTTCTCAAACAAGCTTTCAAACGAACTGATTCAACTCGTAAAACACCTGTATACAAACAAACAGAACACAATCAGTTTAAACGAACTGAATACGTAAAAGTGTGTTGATGAAATCAATTGAAGACTCGTGTCAAATATTCGCGGACTCGTTCCAATACTAGATGAATAGATGCACACTTCTTTACTCAAATGGGCCGGATAAATTCTTGCCGACACAACTCACATGAACAACAAAATGGTGGCCGACAACTGTTTATAATATGTAAAATCTCATTGGGCCATTCACTTTAAATCACATGAGCTATGAGGTAAATGAATCGGTGACAAATCACGTGGATTGAATCAACTTCTATTGGACCTCTAACTGAATAGTGGACAGCAAATACTTTGATTCTTGGGACGAAAAAACTTCACATGCAAAGTCTTGAATGAAACCAACTGACACACTTTATGGATCTTGGGCCGAGAGCTTTGAACAATAAACACAATCACATGGGCTGACACAAATCCATTTTAACTGACAATACTAAAAACACAATGTTCAATTCTTTGTATTCAGTCGATGCACATGACGTCTTTAATTTTGATTATCTTTCAAAATAATGTGACCGACAATATCAATTATCAATTCAATATGATTGGGCCACTTGGTCTTGAACTTATCCAACTAATTCAAAGATTGATTCTATTGAACCGATGACTAAAACAAACCGACAAAATGTGAATGCTTTAATGCAAATTGGCACAAACACATGATTTCATATCCCAACTAACTGACAACCCGTAAAATGTTACACACAACTCGACGTACACACTCAAGCGAAACCAGTGAGCGAGGTCAGACCTAAGTGTAGGTTCAAGCGAACCCTCAATGTATTTTCAAGCGAGATGTCAATTACAAGCGGACTCAACACATTTTTCAAGCGATATGCCAGATTCAAACGGACTCAACACGTATTTTCAAGCGAACGGTCCATTTCAAGTGAGATCACCATGTAAATTCAAGCGAAAGGTCAATGACATCAGCATTTCGAACAACTTTTCAAGCGAAAGTATGATTTTAACCAGTTTTAAGTCAAATTTAACGCTGAAACTTTCCAGGATTTGTTAATACATGATTGCGCATAATATGTGTGAATTTGAGCCGATTTTAACCGTGAAATTTTTTTAATTTTGTGAAAGAAGGTGTAGAAAACAGATTTTCAAGCTGAATATGGCAAGAACTCCTCGTCCTGAGCTCTGATACCACTTGTAGGTTTGTTTTGTGACCCAAACGAGTCGTTCAGAAGAGCTCTATTCCGTTTCAGAGGCGGAAACTAAGAAACGGAAGTAAAAACAGCTTGATTCACACTTTAATCCTCTTGTATATTGATTTTACAATGTTTACAATCAAAGGATAAACGCTGACTTTTAAATTTGGTTTTGGACTTTGGTTTGGTGAACTTTAAACGTTTATTTTGCTATGGTTTTACTTTACTTTACTTTACTTAATGTTTATTATGATTGGTGGTATGATCCTGGTCAGTCACACGCCTCACGGTAATACTCCGCTTGTGGATTTTGAGGGTGTGACAGATTGGTATCAAAGCCATTGGTTATAGTGAACTTGGTTTTAAAAAGGGAAAAATCTTTTTTGACAAAAACCAGACTATAACCTTTTTAGTGCTCAACGATCCACAACGATACTTCACTCCACGTGCAAGGCTCAACACTTTAGATGGCATGGTCTATGTTTATGTTACCTACTTGTTAGTTACATTTGCATGGTGCATTGTTTATGGTATGCTTAGTTAACGTAGTAGCATGTTGCCCTTATTAGTCCAAGTGTTATCATTTGACACTCAACTGTTTACTTGAAACTTGACAAGTAGTGGATACTTAGCCTTCATGTCACTTTCGAGTTCCCAAGTGAACTCGGCACCATGTTTGCCTTCCCAGCGAACCTTCACAATGGGAATGCGTGAGCGTCGAAGTGTCTTGGTCTCTCTGTCCATGATCTCGACAGGCTTTTCCACGAAGTGTAATGTTTTATCCACTTGTAGCTCCTCGAGATGGACGTGTAAATTCTGATCGGCTAGACACCTTTTGAGGTTCGAGACATGGAAAGTTAGATGTACGTTGCTAAGTTCCTCCGGTAGTTCGAGTCTGTAGGCCACTTTGCCAATTCTTTCCAGAATCTTAAAGGGTCCAACATATCGAGGCGCAAGCTTTCCTTTCTTGCCGAATCTGATCACCCCTTCCAAGGTGCAACCTTTAGGAGTACGTGATCGCCAACGTCAAATTCAAGGGGCTTGCGGCATCTATCGGCGTAACTTTTCTAACGACTCTGAGCTTTCAAGAGATTGTCTCGGATTTGGAGGATCTTGTCAGTCGTTTCTTGCAACAGCTCAGGACCGGTAATTTGCGCATCTCCGATCTCGTGCCATACAATAGGCGATCGACATTTTCTTCCGTATAATGCCTCAAATGGTGCCATTTGAATGCTAGAGTGATAACTGTTATTGTACGAGAATTCGACTAAAGGTAAGTGCGCGTCCCAGTTACCACCGAAATATATGACACATGAGCGAAGCATGTCTTCAAGGGTACGAATCGTGCGTTCAGTCTGACCCTCAGTCTGGGGATGGAAAGCTATACTAAGGTTAAGAGTAGCATCGAGAACAGATTGAAATGTTTCCCAAAGGCGTGAGGTGAAATGACCATCACGGTCAGAGATAATGTCACGAGATGTACCGTGTCGACAAATAACCTCGTCGGTATAGATTCGGGCTAATCGTTCTACCTTATAGTCTTCCCGTATCGGTAGAAAGTGAGCGGATTTGGTGAGACGGTCAACGATAACCCAGATGCTGTCGTGACCCGATGACATGCGTGGAAGTTTCGTTATGAAATCCATAGCTATACTCTCCCATTTCCACATAGGGATCTCGGGTTGGACGAGTAAGCCAGAGGGGCGTTGATGCTCAGCCTTGACTTTCGAACAAGTCAGGCATTTCAAAACATAAATAGCGATATCTTTCTTCATGCCCGGCCACCAGTACTTGTAGCGAACGTCCTGGTACATCTTATCGGCACCGGGATGAATAGAATATCGATATTTGTGTGCTTCGTTTAGCAGAATCTCCCGTAAGTTTGTGCGTTTGGGAATCCAAATTCGGTCTAGATAATGGAATATACCATTTGATTTATTCACTAGCTGTTCGCCGTTGTTGATAATCATTTCCTTCTTCAAAGTGTGTTCGGTAAAACAAGCATGTTGAGCATCACGGATTAGAGCTTCGAGATGGTGCTGGGCTTGAGTATTATGAATGCTATGCAAATAGCTTCGTCTATTGAGGGCATCGGAAACGACATTTGCCTTGCCAGGGTGGTAACGAATCTCACAGTCGTAATCGTTGAGGAGTTCAACCCATCGGTGTTGGCACATATTTAGTTCTTTCTGGCTCAGGATGTGCTGTAGGCTCTTATGATCCGTGAAGATTGTACACTTGGTACCGTATAGGCAGTGTCGCCAGATCTTTAATGCAAAAATAACTGCACAAAGCTCGAGATCATGGGTTGTATAGTTCTTCTCGTGGATCTTGAGCTGACGAGAGGCGTACGCAATAACCTTGTCCCGTTGCATAAGAACACAACCGAGATCGAGGTTGGAGGCATCGCAGTAGACTACGAAGTCATCCTTTCCGTCGGGTAATGAAAGCACAGGAGCGTTGCAAAGCATAAGTTTGAGGGTTTGAAAGGCCTCCTCTTGTTCAGTTCCACAAACAAAAGGTTTGTCCTTGTGTGTGAGAGAAGTAAGCGGGGCAGTGATTTTCGAGAAGTCGGCGATGAATCAATGGTAATAGCCCACCAATCCAAGGAATGAGCAAATTTCGGATGATGATTTGGGTGTAACCCAACTCTTAACAGCTTCGATCTTCGCGGGTTCGACGTGGATACCCTAACTATTTACAATGTGACCAAGGAATTGATCCTCTTCTAGCCAAAATTCACACTTGGAGAACTTGGCATAGAGTCGATTCCCTTGGAGTAATTCAAGAACCAAACGTAGATGAAGAGCGTGTTCGGCCTTTGATTTCGAATAGATAAGGATATCATCGATGAACACAATGACGATGCGGTCGAGATAGGGTTTACACACGCGATTCATCAAATCCATGAAAACCGCGGGTGCGTTGGTTAAACCAAAACGCATAACAACGAACTCGTAATGGCCGTATCGTGTTCAGAACGCGGTTTTAGGTATATCTTCCTCTTGAATTCGTAACTGGTGATAGCCTGAACGTAGATTGATCTTCGAGAAACATGTAGCACCTTGTAGCTGATCAAACAAATCATCGACTCGAGGTAAAGGATAGCGATTCTTGATAGTCAGCTTATTCAATTCCCTATAATCGATGCACATCCGGAACGATCCGTCCTTCTTTTTGACAAAAAGGACATGTGTGCCCCAATGAGAGGTGCTAGGGCGAATAAAGCATTTCTCAAGCAATTCCTGGAGCTGACTCGAGAGTTCGTGCATTTCAGATGGAACGAGACGATAGGGCACTTTAGCAACAGGATTTGCTCTAGGAACAAGGTCGATTCGGAAATCGACATCACGAGATGGCGGTAAGCCGGGTAAATCATCAGGAAAGACGTTAGGAAAATCACAAACTGCAAGCACCTTTTCCATCGCCTTATCTTTTTTTCCCTTCTCCGCTACTACGATGTGCGCCAAGAAAGCTTGGTATTCCTTGCGGAGATACTTGCTAGCTTGGACACACGACATAAGTTGTAACTTCTTCGAAGCGACTTCACCACAAACACACAATTGATCACCATTTGCAAGAGAAAAACGAATCATTTTATCGAAACACACAATTTCAGCATGATTCTCCCGGAGGAAATCTATGCCTACTATGACATCAAAGCTACCGAGCTGCATTGGAATGAGGTTGATCGGGAAAACATGACTGTTGAGCTCAAGAGTACAATCACGCAAAACAGAACAAACAGTGACGGTTCTTCCGGTGGAAACTTCTACGTCGAAGGTTGATGGAAGGTTAACACGTTTACGGTTTAGGATCCTTTGGAATTCGAACGATACAAAACAGTTATCGGCTCCAGTATCAAATAAACACGAAGCATATATACCATTTACGAGAAATGTACCATTAACCACGTTGTTGTCTGCTTGAGCCCGACGAGCGTTGATGTTGAAGACTCGCCCACGAGCTGCTTGCTGAGTTGGCTGATGCTGTTGCTGTTGTTGCACTGGTTGCTGTTGTGGCTCTTGCTTCACCACCCTGTTCGGGCAGACATTTGCGAAGTGGTTGGGATCACCACACGCATAGCAGGCTCTTGCGTGAGCAGGAGCTGCTTGTTGTCCCTGGGGAGTGGGAAGTAGAGCTGGTTGGGCAAGAGCTTGAACTTGGGCTGGAGCTTAATGGGGACCAGTACGGCAGTTGGCAGTGAAGTGGCCGTACAGGTTGCAGTGCACACAAAATAGACATGCATTTCTAGTAAGATGATGATAGGTATAGGTAGGGCAGAGAGGGTGCGGACCAGTGTATGCACGTTTTGCAGGAGGTGCATTGGTCGCAGGTGCCGCTGTCACACCCCGACCACGTGAAACATCAAAACGTGGCGGAAACGTCGGGGAGTGTTGTAACAGAATTAATTGTTTCACAACCATGGCATACAAAGTTATATCTTATTTATCAAACAAGAGTGTTACATTGTCTCAATACAGGAAATAAAAAGTTCAGAACATAATTAAACTAGTTATATCTTTATTTTAAGTCTCTAAGGCACAGGTCCGCCCTAGTGTCACGATCATCATCCTATGCAAAAGCTCCTGAAAACACATGTGAAAATAGGTACGTCAGCATAAAAATGCCTGTGAGATACATAGGTTTTGTGAAAATAGGATTCATGACTTATAAGTTTAGAAAAAGTTGTTTAGCAAAAGTCAGTCATAAACCTTGTAAATTGTTTTGTTTTGTTTTGTAAATCATTTAAAAAGCGATAAGATCAATGATATGTATACATAAAAGAATAATACATGGTTAAATGAATAACCAAGTAAAATGAGTTGTATAAAATAAGTTGTTTGTACAGCAATGTCTTGTGAAAGATATGTTATTTGTATAAAATGTTATATGTCTAAATTGAAATGATTCATATAACGCTACGATATGCAATACCATACAAACACTTATATATAGGAAGTACCAGCGGCGTATCCACCATGCTTGTATCATATTACACACGCCTCGTTACTTAAATCACTTAAACAAACCACCAATGTGTAAAGTCCATGTTTAAACCAATTGTCAAACAGTCCTTGTATAAGCCATGTCAAATGTTAAAAAGTCCAAATGTAGTCAAGTAATGTGTATCAAATGTTATGTATTGTAAGTAAAGTATTGTCACATAAACCAAATGTAGAAATGTACAACACAAAGTATTTTGAATATATCAAAAAGTTATGTTTTGCAAAGTAATGCATGTTACATTGATACAAACACTTATGTGGTAAGTTAAAGCATACATTCAAGCCTTGAGACAGTCGGATAACCCTAAGTCAAGGTTATCAAAAGAAATGTTTTCAGATTCAGTCATTCCTTACATCCAAACAAACCCGGGATGTCAGGAATGGGATTTGTCAAGTCCTATGGTACCAGTACTTACTACCGAGCGGCGTAGCTAATGTTAATGAACATATATAAGTCCCGTTTGTGCAAACCAAATGTCATAGAAAATGTGAACATGTTATATGAAAACAATGTACTAAGTATGCTAAGTTAACATACAAAGCAGAAAAGTCATGTAAATCAATGTGCTAGCATGCTATCAGTCAACATACATAGCAGAAAAGTCATGTAAATCAATGTGCTAGCATGCTATCAGTCAACATACATAGCAGAAAAGTCATGTAAATCAATGTGCTAGCATGCTATCAGTCAACATACATAGCAGAAACGTAAAGTAAATCATGTACTATAAGTGTACTAATGAACATAGCAAGCATATGATGTGAAAACAGGAAAGCATGAAAGTAACAAGTAGGCACATGTGTTTCACCCCAAAACAGTTTGAAAACAGTAAAAGAGGGGTCTATGTACTCACTTGAGATTGCTCAGAAGTCCTAAGATAACCACCAAGCAATGCTAGAGATCACGGAATCAAACGGCACCTAATATAGGTAACTATGTTATAAAGCCGGACCTATATCGGAGGATCGGATAGAATGAGGACTCGTAAACCAAATGAGTATGGTAACTCATGTAGTATGGTTTAACAAAGCCTACATACTAAATGAAACCTAACCTAAGTGCTTACGACCCATTACGACCCGTTTAGGTAGCTTATGCTACTTTAACGCGTCGTTCGCGTGAAACGCGTTCGGAGCGCCTAACTAGTCCTATGACAAGTAAAATATGCCTTAACATGTCTAATATTGTTACCAAATCAGTTTAGATACCAAAAGGTATGTTACATATGCTTAAAATGAATTTTGGCTTAAAAAGGGCATTTTGGTAATTTACCTAAGGCATATATACTACCTATCATACAACTACTCAAACGATGTGACCATAAGGTATAACCTCGGAAGGTTATTCCCTATACAACTATGGTCACCTAATGTGTTTGGTCGGATCCTAATGATCGACCAAACGGGTCGGGTTCGAAAGTATAAGCGATTGTTTAGATCGCTTACCTTACGACCCTATATAAGCACTAAACTAAAAGTGACGAGCTAAGCATGTTAAAACATGCTTAACTAAGTTTAGAAAACATGTTTGGTATCAAAACAAACGGTTTTGATACCTAAGAGTAGTTTGGTTACAAAATACGCAAGAATACGCATTTTGGCCGAAACTATGACTCGTCACTGAGTCTTGATAACGTGGTAATCAGTAGGTATAGTTTCTAGGGACTATAACCATCGTGATTACGCTCACGTTATGAAGTTCAAACGAACTTCGCATTGACCATAAACTGGTCAATGCAGAAAGTCAAACAAAGTTTGACTTTTAACGCTAAACGAATAAAGAGATCGAAGGAACACTTACAAAGGGTTTTGAGTTGTGAAAGGGTTGGGTATTTATAGGATTCTTGAAACTGTTAGGATCGTTTATCGAATAACGTGCTTTGATCTTGTCCATACACTTGTTGAAACCTTGTGGTGACTCAAAATGGCCCCTCATGAACTGAAAGGGCAAGTGTGGGTGAGTTTTTGGGTGCTTAACAGCTGTAATCTGCTGTTAAATTGATCTTATCTGATCTGGGAAGCTGACGCGGGCCGCATAAGGGGACTCACTAAACTTACGCGGGCCGCCTGGCCTGTCTGGTCAGAAACAAACTTTCACAAATGACAGTTTTGGTCCCTGTTATGCATTAAAGCCATTTCCGACACGTTTAAGGCCCTTTAAGTCAACTTTAAGGCCCTAAAATGATTCCTAAACATTGTGGACATGAAACATGCTCAAAAATATCCCGGATGTCGGTTCGTTTGGTCGTACGATCGCGATGTTCACTTAATTACGACGACATGCGCATAAGCGCGAAAAACGATCCAAATTGCGTGACGAATGGATTTTTCTTATGCCAAACACTAAAATAAAATATTTTAGTGCTTACATAAATTTTTGGATGTCCGGATGTATTCAGAACGTAAGTTATGCGCGAAAGTGCAAACTTGTGCACTTTTTGACGCTTTTAGTCCCTGAATGACCCAAAAGTTTATTTTAGTACACCGAACCCTTCAAAGCCTATTTCTAAGCTATTTAAAGGATATTTATGGAATTTTTAACTTATGGTCATGTTCCGGAATGTCTGTTACAGTTGAAATTGGCATACTTTCGCAGTTTGTCCACTTTAGTTCCTATAAGCGATTTAACTTGATTTTGCCATACCAAAGCCTTCAAAACTTATTTCTAAGTTATGTAAAGGTTATTTAAGGTATGTTAAGTATATGTTGATGTTCTGGAGTATTTGTCGCATTAAACTGATTACGTTTACGCACCAGTTTGCGTACAACTCTCCAGAAAGCGATATAGAGTTTGAAATTGAACAAAAGTCAAAACATGAAAAATGTAAAACATAACCAAACAAACATTGGGATAAAATAACATTGTTTTATTGATAATTGAACTGTTCACAATGATTACAAGCACAAATGTTACAGCCGCTACTTGGTGGTTCTGGTTCTGCTGTTGAGCGGGGACTGCATTGAATGGAGCGACGGTGACAACACAGTTCTTGTTGTGGTTGTTCTTGCGCTTGCGACGTGATGATTTTGACCCTTGTGTTGCCTTGTGTTGCAGTGGTTTCAGTAGCGAGAGCATCGGTAACTTGACGAAGACTTTTGGTGCTTTTATCGAAGTAACCAGCCCAAACTCGCTTGTCATTAATCTCGGCAGCGAGCAGGAAAGTTTCTTCAATAGTTGTTGTCTTGGCGGCTTGCACAAAGTCAGCAACACAATCCGGCAATGCACGGATGTATTTCTGGATGGTGACATCTAGAGTAGAGACTTGACAAGGACAGATTATGCTTAGCTGCTTAAAGCGGGCAGTAAGACCGGCGTTGTCGCCACCCTCTTGCTTGATGTGCCAAAACTCATCCTCCAGCTTCTGAAGCTCATGGGGAGGGCATAATTCCTTCATCATGATCTCCTTCAACTCCTCCCAAGTAAGCCCATAGGCTGCATCATTCCCTCGCTTGTTTCTTTCGGCAGTCCACCAGTCCAGAGCCCTGGACTGGAAAATGCCAGTAGCGTTAACAGTGCGAAGGTTATCGGGACAGCCAATTTTTCGCAGAGTGACTTCAATTGAATTGAACCATTGAAACATGGCAGTTGGCCCGTCTTCTCCGGTGAATTCTTTGGGGCCGCAGGCCTTAAACTGCTTGAAGCTAAAAGTAGCCTTAGGAGAGTCAGTCCTAGATTCCTCAAAGGACTTACTTGTGTTCTCATTAAGTTTGCTGACAATTTGCGGAATGACCTTGGTCATCTGCTTAGCGACGAGCGATGTGATGCGTTTGTTAGCGTGATTTCGGTGAGCAGTTCGAGAAGAGTGAGATCCAAACAACGACATTGTCTGCAACAGACATCGTCATGGGACTCAGAAACGCTTCGATTATCGTAAGTATAGTCTAGAGTATCACCAAAAGCTACTTTATGTAAAGCACAAGAACACGTCTAATCACATAATCACATAGGCAAATACTCCACAAAAACACATAGGCACATAAACACCAAGTCCATGTAAACCCAGAAGCACGTAATTCAGCTATATTTTGCACGTATTCACCTTCATATAGTTCACGTATTCTACTATCTTTCAAAGCTGTGATTGCGATCGAGAATTGCGTGTGCGAATAGCGAGTAGCGAGCCCGAGTAACGTAAGCGATTTGTTAGCGTATTGAGATAGATGTGCAGTGCGAGTTGCGTGTGTTTATTGAAAAGCGTATAAATTTCCATAATCGAGACACATAACGTATAAAACCACATAAATCACATAAAATCCCACATAAAAGAGATAAATCTCAGAGTTAATAGCTTGCGAGTTCAGAATCGAAACACATAAAATCAACGATTGGAGCGTCTAGGTGTGAGACCTCGAACACACGCTTCAGCTTAATATACTGTGCTCTCTCACCAGCATATGATGGATGGCACTCATCCTTCCGGCTTTTGCGTGAGTCGAGTCGTTGGAATTCATCGAGACTTTGGTGAGAGCTTTGTAAAAAAAACCAAAATGTAGAGCGGAAAAAGTCACCAAGATTCGGGTTTCACCCCTAGCTTGGCGACGGCATTCCTATTCGTGTGATAGAGTCATGAGATGGAGAGGGAGATTTGCGTCGAAGTATGGATTTCACTCCTGATTCAATGCAAATTCTTGTGTTTATAGTAAAATGTGCGTCGAACGAATGATTTGACCGAGAGTTTGCGGCTTTCACACCAAATCTCAACCAGATCATCCGTTTGTGTGTGTGTTGCCAGCCTTAGGAAAGGCTGACCTTGCGCGAAATGGTAGTATGCGAAGCCCACGCAGGAGCGTAGTGTTTAGCGAATTTAGGCGAGAATATCAAGTAAGCCTGTGCGAAATCCCTACCGGATTTTCACAAGTCGGTCTGTTGGTAAGTAGACTATAGACTACGTCAATTCTAAGACATCGACCCGGACTACGTCGTGTCTCACCTAATTCCCTATAGTTACTAGACAAAACTCTATCATGAAGTCCCTCATTTTTATATCGACTTAATCGTCGGGCCATTGGCGAACGGGTCATTAGTTAAATAGCGCTATTAGGTTTGACAAGCCTCACACCGTGCCGTAGAGGACAGGAGTGGACAAATGTACTTGGGCACTTAGTCAATGATGATAGACATTGATGCAGGGCACTTAAACATGACTTAAGTCAGTAGTCGATATGGTAACAGGTCTAGTGGTTTACAACATGGGGTAGCCCCAACGGTATATGGTTATGGGAACATGGAACTGGATAAATTTTGGTTTTCGAAACAACTTAACAACTTATAGTGTTTGGAACAACATTAAAACAGACAACCAAGTGTGAACTCGCCAACATTTTTGTTGATACATTACCACATGCTTTGCAGGTCGTTAGGTTATTTGCTGGAGCTTGCATTGGAGAAGGAGTCGTTGTGGGACATGAACCGCTGTGTGTTTTTGAGAAACTTTATGAACTTTAAACTTAAATTTTGGTTTTGAACTTATGCTTCCGCTGACTTTTAAATTTGGTTTTGGACTTTGGTTTGGTGAACTTTAAACGTTTATTTTGCTATGGTTTTACTTTACTTTACTTAATGTTTATTATGATTGGTGGTATGATCCTGGTCAGTCACACGCCTCGCGATAATACTCCGCTTATGGATTTTGCGGGTGTGACAGATTGGTATCATAGCCATTGGTTATAGTGAACTTGGTTTTAAAAAGGGAAAAATCTTTTTGACAAAAACCAGACTATAACTTGTTCAGTGCTCAACGATCCACAACGACACTTTGCTCCATGTGCAAGGCTCAACACTTTAGATTGCATGGGCTATGTTTATGTTACCTACATATTAGTTACATTTGCATGGTGCGTTGTTTATGGTATGCTTAATTAACGTAGTAGCATGTTGCCCTTATTAGTCCTAGTGTGCTCGCTTTGACACTCAACTGTTTACTTGAAACTTGACAAGTAGTGATCAAATTCTTTTCCTGTTTTCTCCTCACCCCACTACGACAACTGTTTTACGCGTTCTATTTATCCATACGATTATCTCGACATGACGTCGCCGTTACAGCTAAAATTCAGATCTGGCCCTCCATACATTCGGTTTGCAAGTCGACATTCACGTAGACCAGAACTGGCCCAAACGAATTTAGATTTAGGAGAACAATATACCCACATGTCCGTGTTGACAAACCCTATCATCTCTACTAGTCGTCATCACCAGAAATGAAGCAGTCACAATTACACGCGTTTGTTGTTGTACAACTCGAAACCCTATCATCCAAACTCTGTTTTCGACCAATGATATACTGTCACACCCCAACCGATGGCGGAAACATCGGGGCGCGGAACTGAGCGAAACAGATTGTCCAAGAGAATCCATAAAAACTAAATTACCAGATATTTAAATGGTACGTCCCATACCATAACATATCAAAATAAAGCAGTTATTACAGACAAGTTGTTCTCAAAGACAGATCATAGTTTCAACAACTAATAATTTATTTAGTTTGTTTCTAGACTCCCTAGCTTGATTCCAGCAAATAGAGCAAGCATCCTAAACACTTGTCACATACGTTAAAATAAAAGTCAATACACATAGTGTAAAGGTGAGTACACAAGTTTAATAGTATAATAGTAGCGAAGGCGATTTACGCATAACCAGCATGTAACATGTATAATGTGAAGTAGGTAGGTTATCGACAATGAAATATGCACAGACGTGACTGCGAGTTGTAGAATGCGCAACCCATATCACCACTGTGACACGTGAAGAAAGGCCCTTAACAACCCCTGTCCATGACAGGTGTTGAGTCCAAACTATAGTACTATCGTTGCTAAGGTGTCAGGCAACAATCACTGTGTAAACATAACATACTAGCATCCATCGAATAACATGCAAGGCAGTTAGCGTATAAAAGTGTTTGCGTTATGTGTCGATTGTGATTTGATATAAGTAACGTATGTAACACCCAAAAGTACATAAAGCAAAAAGGAATCGAGTATACTCACAGATAGTAAATAAACACTCTCTTGGATTGAAGGTAGCGCTGAGAGATTAGCCTGGACATAGTACGATTGTATGAGCGTTGAACGGTGCATAAAACGGTGCGTAGGAGTGATGGGGAACGGATTGTCATCCAATCAGACGACATTCCGGACAGATGGCCATTCGCTCGAAGGGTTGTCCATTTGGGATGGATGTGTTTGTGTATGATGGAACTTTGAAGTTTTTGTTGTAGCATTTTGAAAGACATGGAATGTCTCTCTACTCTTCAGGTCGTCCGGTCGGACAGTCATCCGGACGGATGGCCGTCCGCTTGGATGGCAATCCGAGTGGAGACTATATTCTTTTGAAACCTTGAAATTGTTTAAGTGTTAAACAACACAAGTCATTGGCTCGAATAGCCATTTGATCGGAGGGCTATCCGATCGGATGGCTGTTCTTCTGAACGACTGTTCGAGTTGGAAAGTTTTGTAAAATTTTAACTAAGTTTAGCGTGTGAACCGAGACGGTATGACAGCGTGTCAAACAACAGAAACCCCATCAAGTCTAAGTCCTCCGATCGGATGGGAATCATCCCGTCCGATCAGTGACTGTTCTTGACGGTACTTCATGTTCAACTTGTAAGTCATTTGTCTATCTGATAGTAACCCATTCTTGGACCGACACTTCACTATAGAATGAGTAGAAAGTCTGACCGAGCTCAGATCCCGTCGGTTTTATGTGGAAAGTTGAGATTATTGAAAAAAAGTTTAAAACACTTTGATTGTGTTTAGATTTAGGAGAAATCAGTGTTTAAACATGTTGAAATCACTTAGATCTGAGTTGTTCTTGGTGGAATGAGGTCACACTTTGGTGTTCTTGAGAACCCATGATGACATCATCCTAGAACAGCCCAAATCCATAGATTTCATGGTGAAAAGTTGAGATTTGTTGGTGAAAATGATGAAGAAGTGTGTGTAGATCAAAGAAGTACAAGATTTGGGGTAGAAACTTACAAGAATCGCGAGGAATCGAGAGAAAATAGGGCTGGAACAGGCTGATCGAACGAGAGCTGTCACATCGCGTGAACAGTGATGTGACAGGTGCTATTTATAGGCAAGAGAGGAGAAAGGCGGTGTAGTGGTGACGGATCGGTGGGCCTTCCGATCGGATGGCCATCCGATCGGATGGTCATCCGGTCGGATGGTCCTTCGATCGAAGGACTCCAGCGAGTTGGTTTCCGACCTTTCGTTTCGAACGTTGGGCGTTGCGATGCGTTGCGAGTAAGCGATGCGATAATATTACCCATTAATTACACCAACAACCTAACTAACATACATTAACCTAAACATAACCATTTCGCGTTTCGTGTTGCGATGTGATTGCGATGCGTTTAGCATTTAGTAGATTAGCGTTTAGTTATCTTTATCGCAATGTTACTTCACATAATACAACTAACAAGCGTAAATTCAAGTATCGATTTATCGAGGTTTGAGAGTACAAGCAATAATTAAGCAAGGAATAACGTATCAGATTAGCAATCTTTGACTTTGACTTGTACTTTGACTTCAAAAAGTCAGGTTATTACATATACTCACGTGACCATGATGCAAGGACCTTTTCTTTCGTGTCTTTGTCTCCATCTACCATTACTAGAACTGTCTTTAAAGAACGAAATAGTCGACGGAATTCTTCAGTTATTTGTTGTATTTTTGTTTTCGCTCAATTCTTTGTATGAACATTACGAACCTCCTGTTTCTTCGATCCGCAACCGATATAACGAAACACTAACAACCATACCATGATTTCCACCAATCACAAGGTTACCCCCCCCCCCCCATTACCCTGTTGGGTGGTTAATTCTTATTCTACTTTGATTTACACCTTCATATACCCAAGCAAGTGGTGTGACAACCCTCACAATTACAGGTACTGTACAATTAATTAATTTTAATTATGTGCTTAATGACTGTGCTTGATTACAACTGACAATTTAAACTGCTTTATGATTTCTGTATCATACATACATATGCATCACATTTCATACTGTCACTCCATTTATTACACACAAACTTTAGTGACATACTTGATGCACAAAGCACAGTTAGCACACTGAACGGATAATTCAGAAACATGCTGACAATGCCAGCACATAGACAGACTATGTTTTTAAGGCCAGTATGAGCCAGGGACAAGGTACTACACTAGTATGGAGTGTAGGGAAGTGAGGACCATAAAACTGCGTCACTAGGTGATAGTTAAAGTGCCGGGAAGTGCCTAAACACACACTTTAAGTGCAGAATTCTGCATTTTCAGCAATAATTCAGCATTTAACATGCTAGTAAGGTGCAAAAATATGGCAGAATAGTCCTGTATGCTTTCCTAAGTGCCGGGAATTAAAAGTGTTACAAAAATATATATAAAAGACACTTTACGGAATAATTAAAACACTTTAACGGAACGGTATCTAACCGAACAACCGGACATTACCCGGGACACCAAATTTTTGTCAAATACATTGTTTTATTATTTTTGGCTAGTCATGATCCCCGTTTACCATAACACCCCCTAAATATCAACTAACTAATATATGTAAGTATATACTTGGAATGTGACTAATAATTACCAACTAACATCAAAAATTTACACCAACCCCCCCCCCCCCCATGTCCGATTTTGGTCCCAAGGGACCCACTATATTTTACCACCTTACTTCCTAGATTACATCTCAATATTTTATTGGATTGTTTCTTGTTGTTTTGAACAAAATATAGTGAAGGATCATTATAATTATGGCCAACATCCTTTCATATCTTTCATAAGATTACACCCACTCTCACTCATCTATCTCCCTTCCTCTCGGCTCACCACAACCGCCACCACCTTCACCATATGAACACCATCTTCATCCATTTTTGAGCTTCATTCAAGACTAGAAGGTGATTCAAGGAAGCTTGCAACTTGTGGAACTTCAAGGAGCTTTGTTTCTTGCTTTTTACCATCATTTTCTTCATCCTTCTCACTAGAAATCATCCCTAGCCTTTGTGCTAGTAGTAAGTTCTTGTTAAACTCTTGTTTATCTTGTTTTTATGGTTAGAAGTTGTAGTATGATAAGTATATCTAAAACACTAAAGAACAAGAACTAAAAACATAAACATGAAGCTTTACATAAAGTTATATAAGGATGAAACATGAAGATGAAATGATGTAGTAGGATGTTGTTATGAATGTATTGTTGGATTCTTGATGATTCTTGGTTATGTGATGATAATCACCATATGGAGCTTGTTAAATGTTGTTTAGAAACATGATTTAACAAGACTAAGAAGATGATTATGTGATACATGAAGTAATCATCTTCTAGTTAAACATGAACTTAAAGGAAAATGATTTTCTTGAAATATGATTAAACAAGTAGGTTGAGGATCATGTAGATCCAAGAGTTACAAAAGACTTTTCTAAATAAACCAAGTTCAAAAACCGACTTTTAGAAAGTCATGACTTGTACATACACTTACACCATATTTGGAATTGAAATAAGTGTAGAAACCTTTTATTTACAAGAAGAGTTCAAAAGGCTAATTTTGTAAAAATTGTTTACAAGTTGTAAACATTAAACTCTTTTAAGAAAATGAATTTTAAAGAAATAAATACGCTTTGTAAGGTAACTAAGTCCACTAAAAGCTTTACCAAGTTACTACGCGTTTTCGGAATGTATCAAGTTCATGATTAATATGTAACGCATACGGTTTTGTTCTTGGTGATGTAAAATTGTTTAAGGATTGGTTGTTGATTGATTTTTGAAAAGAAAATGATATGCTTAATAGCATGGACACCTCCGGTTTTAGGGGAAACTCTGGCGAAATTTTCTAAAAATCCCAAGACATAGAAAATTATTTTCTAACAAGTATTTACAAATGTGTTTAACTTTGTTTTTTCGGAAGTAAACTTCGCCATAAGTTTGGTTACAAAATTTCAACGTGTCGGAGGTGGGTTTTCGTAAATAAAAGCGGACAAAAATATTTTTTTTAGAATATATTTTATACTAAAACGCTTGTGCGAATATTGTATGATTTGGGAACTAGTTATATTATTTAGATAAAAGTAATATAACTTAACAAAAATATGGTTACTAGTATATTTGGAAAAGTATATATTTTGGGATATGTTATTTCTGATAAATAAATTATTATATATTTTCTAGAGTGGGATTTAAAATATATAATGTCGGTACTTTAATTACAAAATACCTGTATACATACCCCCATCCTTGGGAAGGAAATACGCACATAAAATACTTGAGAAGTATGAATACGAAATAGTTGTCTAACTATTATTTCAAGACCTACAAATATAATGTAAGTTAAAATAATAATTATTATTTTAACAATAAGTTATAACTTGGAATAATATCAAAGTAACGTAACACAAACCCGTAAATACTAAGCCAAGGCACGGCCCGATTCGTCTAATAGACATTAGTACGTTGTAGGTCGTTGTATAGCTGACAAGGTTTGAGTACGAGCACAGGAGACGCACTACAGTGAGTTCATGTCCCCCTTTCTCTTAATTGTTTTCAGTTTTATAACTTCGGGGGTGAAATACATGTTACAATTATACAGAAATTTGTATACATGGTATGGTTAGCTTAAGGAGGGACTTTCATACATCGTTAGATCATGTGAGTGGGTAGGCGACTACTAAAGGCCATTAATCCTCGTCGTAGGACCGAGGGACATGAGTGATAGATCTATTTGGGTGTTGCGAGCCCACAACCATGAGGCCGGGGCGGCCCATAGTGGTGACTGTGTCTTACAGCCGAAATCCCGGTGCAACTCCGCTAGGTTTGAGTCTTCCTGCATCACTTCACACATACCAATGGCCTTGCAAACCATTGGTGATCTCTTTTTTTTCCTTATTGCTACATACCAGGAACTTTCATACATCGTGCAAGGGTTATACATACATCGTTTACAAAGGATTATACATACTCACATACACATGAACTCGCTCAACTTTTTGTTGATTTTTCAAACTACATGTATTTCAGGGAATTGATCGGATCTGGCAGGTGATGCACGTTAAGCTGCGTATTAAATAAAAGATGTCATCCAGGGGTGTAGGGTTTGGGGAGGTGTAACCCTTGCCTGGACAGATCACATGTCTCCAAACCTCCTTTTATGTAAGGTCTTTTATTGAGTCCATTGTGAACTCATTTTTAAGCAAGTCATGGTTGTAACTTAATTTGGGTAGATTTTTCAAGACAACTATGTTATGGCATTTTCTAAACTATATTAATGGATGAACATCTTGTGTTTTTATCATATAGCATTGTTATGATTGTTGCTATGGTATTAAGAAGTCACACCAAATAAACCCACGCTTCCGTAAAAGCCAGGGTGTGACAGCTTGGTATCAGAGCCTCGATCATAGCGAACTAGGATTCTTTCTCGAGTCTAGACTATGATCACTAGGGCTCTCACGAAAATGTTTTCAAACATTTTTACATTGCATACACTAAAAGTCCAGATCCGGGGCACAAACATTTTACAAAAAAAGGCACAAATACATATTTCAAAATTTATATTCAGTCTTAGAGACTGAGGGAGTTCAGCCTTAGAAGCTGGGGAGGTTCAGTCTTAGAGACTGAGGGAGTTCAGCCTTAGAGGCTGGGGAGGTTTAGTCTTAGAGACTGGGAGGTTGGTCTTAGAGACCAGGGAATTAGTTCTAGAGAATGGGAAAGTTGGTCTTAGCGACCAGGGAGTTGGTCTTAGAGACCAGGGAGTTGGTCTTAGAGACCAGGGAGTTAGTCTAAGAGACCGGGTGGGATAGTCTGGGGAAGACTAGGATGGTTACTTGCATACATTGGTTGTGACTTACATGCTTATTTGACTACATGTTGATATATGTGCATATGTGTAGCATGTCATCTTCGGATACCGGAGTGTCAGACACGCTTGATCCTATGGCGGTAGTCTCGGACGACGAGATCCTATATGAGAGCGAGGTTTATACGTCAGATACTACGAGCACTGATGAGGACGCCTTCCAGCCTTTTGCTGTGCCAGACTTCGGGGATGACGTACCTCTAGCTAATGGTCCTTTCGACGGGGACCTACCTTTTATTCAGGTCCCTGCTCCTCTCCCACTCACTGCAGTTCCGATCGAGGATCTGCCACATGACGAGTTCGCTGATGACGTTGGATCTGAGTTTGTTTCTGATTGTATTTTACGTTTGAGATTAAGATGGAAATGAAAGAGTTGTGCAGCGGAATTAATATGAAAACAAACTTTGCATACAATCAAATGAGAGTATTGCTTTGATCAAGACATTTTCAACAAGAAACCGAATGATTGAATTAACTTTCAACAACGATTACAAGTTATGCTTGAATACAAACTCCCCCTCAGCCAGAGCTCAGCGTTTGTTCGTGCAAAGAAGACGGTATTGCAAGAGCTAATAGAACAGTACAAAGTACTGAACTATTTATAGGCACTAGCAAACCACTGAGCATCTTTAGCTGACATCACCATGAAAGTGACATCTAACCTCCTAACAAACTCTAACCTCTGATCTATACAAACACTGATGTACTAACTACTGCTATTACATTTCATTACATAAAAGATACTTAAACAGCTGCTGCATCCTTCCACTGCTGTGAACCCAGCAGTGCTTGTCCGGATCAGCAGTACTAGACTCAAGGCAGCAGATTGAATCAGCAGAGCTTTGGTCTTCCATCAGTCTTTGACATTGGGCAGTAGATGCAAGGCAGCAGTTGTAGGTCAGCACTTAGTAAGATCAGCAGATAGGAGGTCAGTAGATATGAAACCACTTTCAAGGGGAGAGATTTGTATGTAAACATCTGCTTATTCTGGATCCACTGCTCTGATCCAGTTTTGGCTTTAATTATCTGTTCCTCTGATAGGGTTCAATCCCAACAATCTCCCCCTGGAACAGATAATGCCAAAACTCTTCATTATTGTGGAAATCTTTATTGCGTCATTAACAGTTCCCTTATCTGGCCTTTAAATTGTAATTCAAAGTCTAGGGCATCTGTGTCTTCATCATCCCTGCTAAGTGGAAGATCAAGAAGATCCTGCAAATCTTCAAGACTCAGGCCAAGAGCTTGTTCCCTTGATATTTTTTCCACTTCTCCACCAGACCTGAGCAAAGTCAATACGCAGGTCTGTTTGTCAGTTTCCCACTTTTGTATTTTTGAGCCTGGTGGGTTTCTTGGGAGATGTTTATTTGCAGAAGTATTTGGTGAGGCTGGCCTATTCACAACTGGCTGAGCAGCACTTGCAGATTGTTCCAATTCAAGATCTTCTTTTATAATTACTTTCGTGCCTGCTTTTACAATAGCATCTCCAGCTAATAGATCTTGAATTGTTTCAATATTTAACTGGTTTTTGCTCCTTCTTTTGTAGATGGAAGCACCAGCTGGAGCAGTGGTTCTTTTAGCTTGCAGCTTTGGTGGTCTTTTTGAGACCTCTGCTTTGGAATAGTCAGGCTTTTGTGGAACTCTTGGATATTTCTTTCTAAGTTCCTCTAAGCTTTTATAGGTTGCCCTGACTCTATCTTCTCCCCACTTTGTCACAGAGTTCTTTGACCCATAATCAGCTGCAATCAGCTCCTCTTTCATTCTCCTCAACTCTAACATCTTCTCAGCTTCAAATTGTTTGAATTTTTCAGGAGAAGTCTGCTTGACCTTATTTTTGATCATGTCTTGAATCCTGGCTGCTTCTTTTTCAAGCTCAGGAATGGTCCAGTTCTTGTACATGTGTTTCTCCCCCTTGTATTTCTTATAGGTCATGATATTCTCAATGTAGTCTTTCCTCAAGGACTCATCTGCCCTTTCTGAAATTTGCTGACATACATTTTTAGCAAAACGCTCCATAGCATTGACCTGTGAGAGTAAAAACTGATAGTTTTGTTGAAATTCTCTATCAGATTTCCCTTTTCTGTTTTTGATTGCAATATCCTCTGCTTGTTTGGCCTTGAGTTTCAAGTATTCTTCAATATTGTTAGGCCTGGGATATCCTGCAATTGATGGCAAACTCCTTTTGGCTGGGTCATCCTCATAATAAAAGATTTTATTTCTTCCCTAACTGCAATGAGTTCTAGAGGAAATGAGACACCAGCAGGAGGTAGTGGTTTTAAAATTTGAGCTGAAGAGAGAGGTATGGGTTTTGGAATAGTGACAAGTGATAGGGAATTTGAAGATGTTGGTGGTGGTGAAGGTGAATCATCATCTGATATATAAATCCTTCTCCTTTTTGTTTTAGAAGAAGCAGATGATGTTTTGGGTGGATCAGTGGTGGTAGATTGTATGACAGTGGTTTGTGATTGACTAACAGTTGTTGAAACAACTGGTGTTTCAACCACTATTGTCATTATAACAGATGTTATAACATCTGTTGTCTTCTGCTTTTTGTCAGCAGGTGAAAGTGGTGGTGAAATGGTTTTTGATGGTGACAGTGGTGGTAAAATAGTGGTTGTGGTGTGTGTTGAGGTGGTGTGTGTTGAAGAGAGAACAGATGTTGAAACCACTGAGGTACCAGCAGTAGTTGATACAGCAGGAGTTACAACAGCTGTTTGGATGGAGGTTTGATGCTGATGACTTTTGGATGGTGGTTTTGGAATATGCTTTGGAATTCTGGATGAGGTGGACTTAGGCTTCCTTTTTGTCTTAGGATTTTTAGTATCCTTTGAACCAGAACAACCCTGCTCATACAGCTCCATGAAAGCTCTTTTCTCCTCATTCCACCTTGAGACATCCTTTGCCATTCTATCTATTTTTACACTTGCTACTCCTTCATCAAGTGCCTCTTGAGTAGCATCAACCTTTTTACTACCATCTGGCACAGGAATTTTTCTGGTCATAGCATCCTTCTCAGGTTCAATGTAGAAACCATCATCTATTCCTTTCTTCTTCCACTCCTGAATTTTCTCCCCCTTTTTGGCATTATCGTCTTGGAGTTGATCAATGAAAAGTACTGTTGGAGGAGCAGTGCCAGTGGTGTGCAGGATCTGAGTTTTGAGAGCCTTTAAATCAGCCTGAGTGTTTTTGAACCTTGACTCCATTGCATTTCTCAGCTGTTGGACATGTTTTTCATGTTGCTGATCTGCTAATTGTGCTTGTTGATGGAGAAAAGGTTGAAACAAGTTCCAGAGCTCATTTGTAGCAGGTGCCCTTTGTGGAGCAGGTGCTTGAGATGGAACAGCAGTTGATTGTACCTTTTGTACTTGTAACACCTGTTGTAGCATATCTTTGAGTTCTGCAACAGATTTATCAAGCTTTTCAATGCGATCCGTCAATTTCTGGTACTTTAAACCATCACCCAAGTTAATGGGATCATCTGATTTCCCACTAACAGTGGTTTTATCAGTAGTTGATGTAGGGAGTATACTCCAAGCATTAACCACTGATGCCCCTTTTTCTTGGTACTGGGGTCTTCTTCCTTCAACACTTGACAACCTTTTGATGTTGCCAGTAGGATATATAAATCCACTGGCGGTTGGCAGAGGTGCTATGTAAGGAATTGCCTCCAAGGAAGTCTTATTAATGTAACCACTGTCCAACTGTAAACCAGTGGGTTCAACAGTTGTAGTGGCTGCTTCACTTGGACTACCACCAAAAGTTACTTGTAACTCAAGGGGTGTAACCTCCTCAGGTTGTGTTGGTGGGTTAGCAAAGATTGATACATCATACCCAGTCAGGTGTTGAGGTATATTCTCATTGATAGGTGATTGAGAAGGACTGGTTAATGCCTGGTTCAAATCAATTGCATCCAACAGCAGTTTAGTTGGTGTGGGAATTGTGGATGTGAAGGGTGGTGTAGAAAGTGGATTTGCCCCGGGTATTGAGCTGTGGATGATAGAAACAAGTGTTTCCAGAGCATCATGATGTGGAGACCCTATTTGTACAACCTGTTCTTTTTGTGAAGAAGCAGGAGGAGTTTTGGTTATGGGTTGAGATATTTGAACCAACTGCTGTGAGGAAGTAGCAGCAGTGGTTTCTTGTGACATTTGTGTTGTCACAGGAAGGGGCTCTGGTATCTCATCCTCCAGAGTTGCCTTTTTTATGGGTTTTGGGGGTTTTTGATTTTTTCTTTTTGGCTTTTTGGAGATTTTAGGTGTGGGTTTCAAAGCAGTGGTGCTGCTGCTTTGATCACCTTGAGCAGTGGGCTCAACAGCAGATACCTGAGGAGCAGTTGTAACTGCTAAAATCTGCTCAGGCACCTCTGCTTGTGTTTTGCAAGGTGCTAACATTCTTGAAAATTTTTCAGTTGTTAAACTGTTTATTTGAGTAGAATCACCTTGGTTTATTATAGCTAAATCATCCTTACTGAATTTCTTTGCAAAATAATAACTTAAAAACCTTGGAAACAGTAAGAATGATTTTGTTTCAACATTATTAACCAAATCTTTAAAAATTTCCCGAGAATAGTTAAAATTTTCTTCTTGAAGAATTGCATATCCCAGATTTTGAATCTTTAAAGGGATTTCATTGAAAGAAGTGGTTTTATTTGAAACACATAGTAGGAGGGTATGAAATAAAAACCTGGTTGCAGAAGGAAAATAACCTTTTTCTAAGGTAAGTTTCTTCATCATTGTGGCTTCATACCCTCTTTCAATGAAGTCAGTTTGCAACTCATTTTTAGTGAAAGAAATTTTACCTTCTTGATCATCGAGTTGAAAGACCTCTGAAATGGATTGTGGCGTGATTTGGACAGCTTTACCCTTTATAGAAGAGTGTATGATGGTTGCAATGTCTCCTTGTTTTTCAAGGGTTGCATTCTTCCAAAACTCCCTTTGGGTCGCCAAATAGATTGGTGCATCGACGGTGAATAAAGTTTTGTACTTTGATTTTGCCATGGTGTCAATGATGGAATCGAAAACATTTGTGGTTCCTGGTTTTGTAAGAAGACCCAGGAGATTGTGAGATGGTTTATGTGGGATTTCTGTGGAAATTGCCTTTTGAGAGGATGTTTTCGATGAAGATTTGGATGAGGGTTTTGAAGATGACTTCGATTTTGTCATTTTGAAGATGATGATCGAAGAAATTTGTGAAGAAATGAGATGAAAAACTGCTTTGAGAAGAGAAGTTTTAAGAATTCAATTCGACAGTAAAACCCTGTTTTGGTGGTGAATGGGGGATTTTATAGGGAAAAAAATGAATGCTGAGGTGGCAGCCGTTACAAAAGGTCTGACCAATATGTACTACCCACGTGACAACCCCTGGTGAAAGTGAAGCACAGTACTTTTGTGAAAGTGACTGATGAAGGCAGTGGTATGAAAGCAGTGGATGATTTTCACTATCAGTGGATAGCATATCAGTGGATAAGACACTGCTTTTGAACAACAGAGTTTATTAAATGGAATGAGAGAACAGGAGTTGACTTTCAGCAGTGGACAGACTTTTGAAGTAGAGCAGACTTTTGAACAATCAGTGGTTAATGGCAGACTTTTAAGGATTTTAATGAAAATTTCATTTTTAGCTATTTTTAAGGATGGAATTTTGATTTTCTGAAAACATTTTGATGCTTTTATTCATAGAAAAACAAGATTTTGCTTGTTATTCCATGTTTAGCATACCAATTCTAGAGACCAAGCTTTCAAAAGTGGCTGTATCAAGTGCTTTTGTGAGTACATCAGCCAGCTGGTCTTTAGTTGGGACATGATGCAGAGAAATCAAACCTTTTTCATAGCAATCCCTCACAAAGTGATGTCTGATGTCAATGTGTTTGGTGGTTGAATGGGAAACTGGATTTTTGATGATATTTTCTGCTGCCTGGCTGTCCAACATAAGTGGTGTCTTTAAGGCAGTGATACCAAAATCCAGCAACTGATTTTGAAGCCATAGGAGTTGGGCTGTACAGCTTGCAGCAGCAATGTATTCAGCTTCAGCAGTGGATGTTGAAACAGCTGCTTGCTTTTTGCTTTGCCATGAAACTAAGCAATCACCTAGAAACTGGCACCCTCCTGATGTGGACTTCCTTGTGGTGTGACATCCAGCAAAGTCACTGTCTGAAAAACCTGAAAGCTTGATGTTCCCATTAGCTGGATACCAGATACCAAGTGTGGGAGCACCTTTTATGTATCTGAAGATCCTTTTTACAGCAATGAGATTTGATTTTCTGGGAGCTGATTGACTTCTTGCACAGACACATGTTGCAAACATGATGTCTGGTCTAGATGCAGTTAGGTACAGTAAAGACCCAATCATGCTTCTATAAAGTGTTTGGTCAATCAGCTCATCTTTTTCATCAGACATGACCAGCTTATTTGTTGCCATGGGAGTGCTGCATGGTTTACAATCATTCATATCAAATTTGGTCAAAAGTTCTTTAGCATATTTGCTTTGATGAATGAAAGTTCCATTTTGCATTTGCTGAACTTGGAGACCAAGAAAGCATTGCAGCTCACCCATTGCACTCATTTCAAACTCAGCTGTCATGAGTTCTCTAAACTCTTCACACATTGAGTTACATGTGCTTCCAAAAATAATGTCATCCACATAAATCTGGACAATCATTAAATCCTTTCCTCTCCATTTTAAAAACAGTGTTTTATCAATGGTACCTCTTTTGAAACCATTTGAGAGTAGGAAGTTGGAAAGAGTTTCATACCAGGCCCTTGGTGCTTGTTTAAAGCCATACAAGGCTTTGTTTAGCCTGTAGACATGATCTGGATAAAATGGATCCTCAAAACCTAGAGGTTGACAAACATACACCTCTTCTTGAATTGTACCATAGAGGAAAGCACTTTTGATATCCATTTGGAACACCTTCATATTGTGGTTGACAGCAAAGGCCAGGAACAGTCTAATGGCTTCCAATCTTGCAACAGGGGCAAATGTTTCATCATAATCAATCCCCTCTTCCTGTCTGTAACCTTGAACCACAAGCCTGGCTTTATTCTTGACAACAATACCCCTTTCATCAGTTTTGTTCTTGAAGACCCACTTTGTGCCAATGGGACTAACCTCTTCTGGCAGTGGTACAAGCTCCCATACTTGTTGTCTTTTAAACTGTTGGGGCTCCTCTTGCATGGCTTCTACCCAGCTGTTGTCTTTCAGTGCCTCTTGGTACTTTACTGGCTGATGGAGTGATAGAAAACCAGCAAAAAGACAAATGTTTTGGGTTTGGCTTCTTGTGAGCACCCCTTCATTTATGTTGCCAATGATTTGATCAGGTGGATGAGATCTCAAGAAGATTAAATCTCCTTGGTATGGTATGATGGCATTGGTTGGTGAAGGCTGCAAATGTGTATCATCTGAGCTAACCACTGCTGGGGACTTTGATGATCCAGCAGTGGCTTCAAAAGGTGGTGGAATAGGAGGTAATGAAGTGGACAACTGCTGACTTTTATCCACTGTTTGAGGACTTTTGTCAGCAGTGTTTGAGGATGTGGAAGCAGTGGTTGATGGGCTACTTTGGTCAACAACTGTTGAGGTAGCAGTGGTTGAGCTTTGACAACTGTTTTGAACAGCTGGTGCTTTTCCCTTTGTGGCAGACCTTTGAGGGATGATGATTTCATACCCATAGTCTGGTGTTGTATCCTCTGATGGACCTGCACTGTTAGTCTTGACAGCAGTATTTTCAAAAGTAAATTTTTCAAGATCAAACAGATCTGCAGGGTTTGTTGGGATTTTCATTGATGAAAGTTCATTGAACTTTACATTCAAAGTCTCCTCCACTGCCTTGGTCCGTGTATTGAACACTTTGTAGGCCTTGGCAGTGGTTGAGTATCCCAAATGATAACCACAATCAATTTTAGCTGCAAATTTTGAAATGGAATCTTTTAAGTTCAAAATAAAACATGGGCAGCCAAACACCTTGAAATATGAGATCAGTGGTTTGATTTTATACAGAATTTCATAAGCAGTCTTTTTGTGCCTAGGGTTTATTAAAACTCTGTTCTGGACATAGCAAGCAGTGTTTACTGCCTCTGCCCAGAAAGTTAGTGGCAAACCTGAATCTGCAAGCATGGTTCTGGCAGCCTCAATCAGAGTTCTGTTCTTCCTTTCCACTACCCCATTCTGCTCTGGTGTTCTAGGGATGCTGTACTGCCTTACAATCCCTTTCTTCACACAGAAGGCATCCAACTCCTTATTTTTAAATTCTGTGCCATTGTCACTCCTAAAGCTTTTCACTGGAAGGTCAAATTGCTTTTCAACCTGTGTTACAAAGTCTTGCAAAATGCCTGCAGTCTCATCTTTTGAGTGTAAAAAGAAAGTCCATGTAAACCTAGAAAAGTCATCAACAATAACCAAACAATATCTTTTCTTTTTGAGGCTCATGACTTGAACTGGGCCAAACAAATCCATGTGTAGCATCCGCAAACACTGAGTTGTTTTGGACTCTTCAATGGACTTAAAAGAACTTTTATGTTGTTTTCTTTTTAAACAGGAAATGCAATGTTCAGGACATGAGAACAATTTTTGTGGTAGGCCTCTCACCAAACCATTTTTTGAAATTTCTGTGATTATCTTAAGATTTGTGTGCCCCAGCCTTCTGTGCCAAAGTTCTGTCTCTTTGTTAGAGGCAGCTGAGAACAGACAGGCATCAGCTCTGGGACACTCTTTTGACATGTCAACAACATAAACATTGCCACTTCTTTGAGCAACAAGTTTAGTTTGACCAGTTTTGATTATTGCTTCAATCTTTTTTACCATTTCTGGTCCAACAATCCTACAACAGTCTTTTGTGAAGAATGACCCAAATCCCTTGTCATTCATTTGGGACACACTCAGAAGGTTGAATTTTAGATTGTCTATTAGATTGACATTTTCAAATTTTACATTTCCAGATTGAACTGTACCAGACCCCAGAACCTTCCCTTTACTATTATTTCCAAAGGATATATCACCCCCTCCATGGATTTTAAAGTCTTTGAGGAGGGCTTTACATCCTGTCATGTGCCTAGAGCCTCCACTATCTACATACCAAAGACTATCAAAGCATGCAGAAGCTCCCTGCACATGAAGTAAAAGGATTAGTTCATTAAGGTCTCCAAAGCCAACAAGGCTTTGGATGGGGTCTCAACAGTGTCTGGGATGGATGGAGAGTGATGGACAGTGGTTAGGTCAGGGGTTTGGATTGTTTTAGGACAGTGTTTCTCTAACCACTGTTGTGGGTCCTGACCAATCACCTGCTGGTAACCAAAAGGATGCCTGTTCACTCTGGGTTTAGAGGGCCTTTTGTAGGCCTCATAAACGTGTGGAATCCTTTGGTAAGACTGTTTTTCCTTGCCTTTCCTGAATTGATTAGCAGGGGGTGCATCAGTAACCTGAACATCTCTTTTGACAGATGTTTGGTTCAGCTGTTTTGTGACAGCTGTTTGAACTGGCACAAACAGTGGTTGTTTCTTGGTGAACTTGACAAATGATGATGATGATGATGGACTCAAGGATGTTTTAGCCATGTACTCATTCTTTTTCACATCAAAGTTTTTGAGATACACACATGCTTGAGTTTTGTGGTTTGTTTTACCACAAACAATGCAACTGTCTGCTGGAACAATGACACTTGTTCTGTTTAAATCATAAGCTTTCAAGTGGAAACAATCTTTTGTTAGATGATTCCTTTTCTCACAGAATTCACAAAACAAGTTATCAATTTTTTCTTTCTTCTTTCTCTTTTCAGACTCCTTTGCAGCAGAGGTTTTAACCACTGCTGGGATGTCCTTGAGAGGTATGACTTTAGCTTTTGGAGCTTTAACACCATCAGTTGATGTAAAGTCCATTGGCTTGAAATTTTCAAGAATATCACACTCGTCAGACCAAGTGGGTTTAAACTGATATTTTTCAAGTTCTTCAAAAGTAGAGGAACTCCTTGTTCTGCCAAGTGTGATTTTGTTACCAAGTTTGTCAGTGATTTTCACTTCTTGGCCATTCTTGTTTGTGGGGATGAACTCAGTGGTTACATCAGTGTTTTCAACAGTGTTTTGAACAGATTTTTCACAAGTAATGCATTCATCATCATATTTTCTATACCCAACCCCAAATTTCACATTACTTTCAATCTGTTTAGCAAGCATCACCTCATATCCTCTGCAGGATTCCACCCATCTTTCACAAGTAATTTGGGTGGATTCCAACTCCTTTTTGCAAACTTGGTATTTTTCTACCATAGTTTGAAGTTGGGTTTTGGTTATGCTTTGCTCTTCTTTTAGACAGCTGATCTCTTTTTCCTTTTCAGTCAATTTGTTTTTAAGTTCTTTTAAAGACTTTTCAAATTTAACCTCATCAGTCAAGATTTTATCCCGAAGGTTTTCATTCACCTCTTTGATGTTAGCAAAAGCAATTATGCAATTGTCAGAACACAGTTTTTCAAGAACTTGAGCAGATACCTTGGCAGCTGCCATCATTGCACAATCACATTAATGATCTTCTTCATCATCAGCTTTCACCTTCTTTTCACCAGCCTTTTCTTCTTTCTCTTCTTCTTTGTCCTCTTTGGACCATGGATCTGTCATTGGTTCAATCAGGGTACCTGAACTTTCTCCCAACAGTAGTTCACCAGCCACTGCAGTAACCACTGCTTCAGTCACCTTATCCACTGTTTCAATACTCAGTTGTTCCTCCTCAGTTTCAACCCCCTCCTGTATTGACTCTAATGCCATAAAACAAAATTCATTATGAGAAGAATCATTAGAAGCATAGAGTGCAAAATTTTCATCACTAAGGTCTTCAGGCATACTGCTCCAGTCAACAAACCCTTGAGTGAAAAAACTTTGTTGATCTGGTTGTACTGCTGCTGGAGCAGTGGTTTGAGGTGCAGGTTGCACTTGTGCCTGGGGGACAGAGGTTTGAACATATTGGATCTGTGGAACAGTAGTTTGGACATAGTGCACTGGCACAGGGGCAGCAGCATAGTGAGCAGTGTTCACTTGAGCTGCTGGGGCATACTGGGCATAGTGCACAGTGCTTTGGTTTTGAGGTCTAGGATTTGAGCTAGGATGAGTAATTATGGGACCAGTAGTTTGACTCCTACATTCCCTAGCGAAATGTCCCAACCTATTACACTTGTAGTACTTGATTTTCGATTTATCCAACCCAACCCTTAGATTCCCATGCAAACCTAGGAATTTTTGCCCTGTTCTTTTGTAAAATTTGCTAGTTCTAACACTTAGCAAAGCCAGTTGGTACAGGATGTCCATTTCCTCTAAGTCAGTGGGATCAAAATGTTGCAAATCATTTAGTTCAAAGCTTAAATTGTCTGACATCTGGTTTTCGTTTGCAGTGAATGCATAACTAGCAGAGTGAGGATCAGGGTTGTTAAAATTTGCACCAGTAGTTATGTCAATGAAGTGATCATAACCCTGATCCTTACCACTGCTCCCAGATTCTTCTTGACCCAGAAGAGCAGTATTACCGAAAGTGTAATCATCAGTAACTTTTCCTGACTCTTGTAACCTCCTTTTCTGGTTCAACTCCCTTTCGTAGGTCAGGAGTCGACCGTGGAGTTGGGTCAAGGTCAGATCCTTGAACTCAGGTGAGTTTCGGGTGACAAAAGCTATGGTGTCCCATTTTTCTGGCAGTGACCTGAGGAACCTGCTATTTTGAGTTGAGTTTGTAAAAGTGGTGTTAACAAGCCTCAGTTCACTGATGAGACAACTGAAACGCTCAAATTGTTGCGTTAGTGATTCACCTTTAACGTAACAAAATGTTTCATACTGTTGGTTCAGGATTTCCCTATTGTTTTCTATGACTTCTTCGGTTCCCCCAAACTGTTCCTTAAGTGCGTCCCATAACTCTTTGGCACTGTTACAATGTAACAGTCCAACATATATCTCATTGGGCAGCGCTGATGCTATGATGCTAAACGCTTTAGCATCTAGTTCGATCTTTTGAAAGTCGGTTTCGGTATAATTTTCAACTGGTTTTGGAACGAACTTTTTAGCATCTTCAGCGCTTGGCACTGAAGGAACATGGGGACCATAAATGACAGACCTCCAACAACCTGTGCTTTGTTGAGCAAGGATGTGACCCATCCTTCTCTGCCAGATGTTGTACTCATTTCTTTTTAGCATAGGTGGTTTAAAAAGTGAGCCGATGTTGTTTTTATCATCCGGAGATTGTGACGTCATTCTTGTTGTTTTACAGACACTGAGAAATCAACTTTAATGGTGATTAATCCTTGCTCTGTTTTTCAACGGACGAACAAACAATCAGTATCAACAGTTATGAGCCGAACTATTTACGTCAAAATGATTGTTAAATCAAATTTGACTGTCCAAGCTCTGATACCAATTGTTGGATCTGAGTTTGTTTCTGATTGTATTTTACGTTTGAGATTAAGATGGAAATGAAAGAGTTGTGCAGCGGAATTAATATGAAAACAAACTTTTCATACAATCAAACGAGAGTATTGCTTTGATCAAGACATTTTCAACAAGAAACCGAATGATTGAATTAACTTTCAACAACGATTACAAGTTATGCTTGAATACAAACTCCCCCTCAGCCAGAGCTCAGCGTTTGTTCGTGCAAAGAAGACGGTATTGCAAGAGCTAATAGAACAGTACAAAGTACTGAACTATTTATAGGCACTAGCAAACCACTGAGCATCTTTAGCTGACATCACCATGAAAGTGACATCTAACCTCCTAACAAACTCTAACCTCTGATCTATACAAACACTGATGTACTAACTACTGCTATTACATTTCATTACATAAAAGATACTTAAACAGCTGCTGCATCCTTCCACTGCTGTGAACCCAGCAGTGCTTGTCCGGATCAGCAGTACTAGACTCAAGGCAGCAGATTAAATCAGCAGAGCTTTGGTCTTCCATCAGTCTTTGACATTGGGCAGTAGATGCAAGGCAGCAGTTGTAGGTCAGCACTTAGTAAGATCAGCAGATAGGAGGTCAGTAGATATGAAACCACTTTCAAGGGGAGAGATTTGTATGAAAACATCTGCTTATTCTGGATCCACTACTCTGATCCAGTTTTGGCTTTAATTATCTGTTCCTCTGATAGGGTTCAATCCCAACAGATGATGAAATTGACTTATTCATTGAGGGTCCCCCGGAGGGTGACCAGGATGGTGTGGCCCTTATGGATGACGATGTCCCTCCTGCTGATGTTCCCATTGATGATCATGTTGTTCCCATGATTGAGGTTCATGCTGATGTTCCCGTTGATGACCCTGTAGTTCCTATTGTTGAGGTTCCTGCCGCTGACGCTGTTATCTTGCCACCTGCTGAGGCTCCCGTAGAGGAGGCTCCATCTGATTCATCTGGTCCAGACTCGTTTGAGTCTGTGGCATCTGCATCTATTCATGACCGGGGCGTGCAGCGCTACCCTCCTAACGCAGACTCAGACATGGCGATGTCTGCTGCGCCTGTCATTCCCCATGACGTCAACCCAAATCCTGAGGTCGAGTTTGCACCTGCTGAGCCTGTTCCAGTTGGCCCAGGGCTAGTTATTGCTCATGACCCTATTGATGACCCAGCTATTGCACCTTTGCCTCATCCTTTACCAGAGCCTGACCACGTTGATCTACCAGTCGTGGCACCACCCGTTGTCGAGGCACCCGTTATTGCACCACCTGTTGTCGACCATGCACCTTTTGCCACACATATTGATCCCAGATATGCTGACACCCTTAATGGGTGGATCGAGGATGATGATTATCCCCCGTTTGTTGTCCCAGTCACACCCCCTGTTGCACCCATTTTTGCACTGCTTGATGTTCCCCAGCATCATCCGCACGTATCTGATGTCCACCGCACGGACCTACCCATCACCTTTCTACAGGACATCCCTCATCCCCATCTAGGGGAAGGACCTTCCACACAGCAGCCCAATCATATTCCCCATTCGACAGCAGCTTTTTCATTTATGCCCTCATTTACACCTGCCCCACACACTGCTTTTCCTGCTTCAGCGCTTATGGGTGAGCCATTTTTGTGGTCATCACCCAATGTTATGCCTCTGTCAGACCCGTATCACCCTTTTCATGTCGGATATACCACAGATGACATACTTATATCCCTGCAGTTACAGCAGGATGCATTGAGCAGACGCGTTCTGAAGCTGGAGAGGACCCCGCGTCCTCCCCCATGCCATTGTCAGTCTCCTTTTTCTACACCACCAGCTCCTCTTCCACTACCCCCTAATTATGATATTCGCTTTCTCACTCCTGAGCAACAGATTGTGTACCTGCTGCGTGGTATCCATGCACTTGAGGAGGATTGGGTGCGTTTGCGCCGTTTGATTTTCTTCCCTCCTCCTCCTCCCCCATCAGCATGAGGATTTTTGGTTTGTTGCAGGTAGCGTTGCTTTTGGTGAGAAGACAACGATTGAGCCGACTACATAGCATTTTGAAGACCGCATTTTGACATCATGACTTTTGATATTTGATTTTTGGTTGTTGTGTATGACTAGATAGTTCAGACAAGGGCATTGTGGCCATTAGTCGCTTTTGATGTACGATAAAGTTATAAAACTTGTAAACATTGTATTGTGGTCTTGATTATATGATAAGCTAAATCGCAGTGTTCTCATCATATGCGTTGTTGAATTAATTGTTTTATATTATAACATGGGATGTTATGTGTTATGAGGTTGATGGATGCTATTATATACGCATATTACTTACGTACTATACTTACTATGACCTGACCAATATGATCTTCTTCTAGAAGATGCCTCCACGAAGAGCTGTACGTTTGCCCACCACATAGGCGGAATTATAGGAACAAATTTCAAAAGAAATAGCTGATTATGAGGCCTCGCGTGCCGAAACACGCAGGAATACCTCAAACAATAACAACAACCCACCAAATGGTAGTATTCAAGTCGATTGAGACACACTACATTACATTCGGATATTCCTTGCACATCCGCTAATACTTTCTGTAAATGTTATTGCCTACACAGGCTGTACTTACAAACAATTTCTAGACTGTAAACCGCTTAACTTTGACGACACTGGAGGTGCTGTTGCATTTGTCAGATGGGCAGAAAAGACGGATTCTATCTTAAGGATGAGCAAGTGTGCTCCTGAGCAGCAAGTTACATACATCTCAGGGCTCTTTCTTGATGGTGCTTTATCATGGTGGAATCTGCAAGTACAGACCCTGGGAGAAGCGGCGGCATATGCATTGACGTGGACTGAGCTGAAGGAGCTCATGAGGAAGAAATATTGTTCACGGGCCGAGATACAAAAGCTGGAAATGGAATTCTGGAATCTTAAAATGGATGGCCCAAAGATCGCCGAGTATGTTCAGAGGTTCCATGATCTGTCCCATGTGGTACCATACATGGTTACTCCTGAATTCAAATGCGTGGAGCGTTTCATCTGGGGATTAGCACCCCAGATCATGAGCATGGTAACATCTTTAAAGCCTCCAACAATTACCGAAGCCATTAATCTCAGCGTGGCACTTACTGAGGAAGCCATCCGGTTAGACAAGTTTTCCATCTCTGAGCCGAAAAGGAAAGAAACTCATGTTGAATCTTCAGGGGAGAACAAGAGGAAATTCTCCAACTTTAAAAAGAGTACCGGCAGTGCCAACAAGAGGAAGGATGTGAACCGACCAGCTGAAAATAAGTGTGGTGCTGAAGTCAAAGGGAAAGGATACATGGGCACTCTGCCCCCGTGCGAATTATGCCAGTTCCATCATGCTGGCCGGTGCAGAATTAGCAAATGTGAATCCTGTGGGAAGATTGGTCACTTAAAAGACACTTGTTGGGATGGTACTGGCCGTGGTGGTCAAAGGGGATTTGGTAACAACAACCGAGGAGGTAACGGGAATGGGAACCGCAACGGCGGAAATGGTAATCGCGGTAACTTCGGGAATCAAGCAGGAAATGGTAACCAAAATCAAAACAACAATCAAGGCGGTAATGGAGATGGTAACGGTCGAGGACCGGGATGTTTCAACTGTGGAGACATCGGGCACTTCAAGCGTGAATGCCCAAAACTCAATCAAGCTCGTGGAAGGGTATTCAACATTGGAGCAAGGGAAGCACGCCAGGACCCGAATGTTGTCACTGGTACGTTCCCTATAAATCAACGCTTTGCATCTGTACTATTTGACACTTGTGCCGACTATAGTTTTGTATCGCTAGAATTTAAGAATATGCTTGGGTTAACTGCTAGTAAGTTAGACATTCTGTACTCAATCGATCTGGCTAACGGAAAGCTAGTAGAAACAAATGAAGTCATCAGAGGATGCGTGATAGAGTTGGGAGGACACGAGTTTACACTAGATTTACTGCCAGTCGAGTTGGGAAGCTTCGACGTGGTAGTAGGGATGGATTGGTTGTCCAGCAACAGAGCCGAAATTGTATGTCACGAGAAGACCATTCGCATCCCAATGGCGGATGGAGAAACAATTGTGGTTCATGGAGAAAAGCGAGATACGCCCTTAAGGATCATTAGCTGCCTGAAAGCTAGAAGGTGTTTGAAGAAGGGATGTGTTGCCTTCTTGGCACACATCGTGGATAAAGCAGCCGCTGAGCCGAAACTAGAAGATATTCCAGTCGTTAAGGAGTATCCTGAAGTCTTTCAAGAAGACTTGCCAGGATTGCCGCCACATAGACAGGTCGAGTTTCATATTGACTTAGTTCCAGGCGCCGCACCTGTGGCTAAGGCACCTTATCGACTTGCGCCTTCGGAAATGCAAGAGCTGTCAATGCAACTCCAGGAGCTGTTAGACAAGGGATTTATCCGACCAAGCTTCTCTCCTTGGGGAGCTCCAGTTTTGTTTGTTAAGAAGAAAGATGGTAGTTTTCGCATGTGTATCGACTACCGGGAGCTGAACAAGTTGACAATCAACAACAGATATCCTTTGCCAAGGATCGATGACCTATTCGATCAGTTACAAGGTTCAAGCTTTTACTCAAAGATCGACCTTCGATCGGGTTATCACCAATTGAGGATTCAAGAAGAAAATATTCCCAAGACTGCTTTTAGGACTCGTTATGGGCATTACGAGTTCCTAGTCATGCCGTTTGGTTTGACGAACGCGCCAGCCGTGTTCATGGATTTAATGAACAGAGTCTGCAAGCCCTACCTTGATAAGTTTGTGATCGTGTTCATTGACGACATCCTGATCTACTCAAAAACGAAAGAAGAACAAGAGCATCATCTAAGAGCCATCCTAGAGCTGCTTAAGAAGGAGAAGTTATACGCAAAGTTCTCGAAGTGCGAGTTCTGGTTACGCGAAGTTCAGTTTCTTGGTCATGTAGTTAACGGGAATGGAATTCATGTGGATCCCACAAAGATTGAAGCGATCAAGAACTGGGAAACTCCAAAGACGCCAACCGAGATTCGACAATTCCTAGGTTTGGCGGGCTATTACCGCAGATTTATTGAGGATTTCTCGAAAATCGCTCAACCTCTGACTGCTCTCACACAAGAGGATAAGAAGTTTGATTGGGGAGACAAACAAGAAAAAGCATTTCAGTTGTTGAAGAACAAACTTTGTGACGCACCGATTTTATCTCTACCCGAAGGCATGGATGACTTCGTGGTATATTGTGACGCCTCGCGTCAAGGTTTAGGCCGCATGCTGATGCAGCGATAAAAAGTTATAGCATATGCCTCACGCCAGTTGAAGGTCCACGAGAAGAATTATACCACACATGATTTGGAATTAGGCGCGGTGGTATTTGTATTGAAGATCTGGCGACATTACTTGTATGGCACACGGTGCACAATCTTCACTTATCACAAGAGCCTGCAGCACATCTTCGATCAAAAAGAGCTTAACATGAGGCAGAGACGTTGGTTTGAACTATTGAACGACTACGATCATGAAATCAAGTATCATCCAGGGAAGGCGAATGTGGTCGCCGATGCCCTAAGTCGGAAAGAAAGGATCAAGCCTATAAGGGTTAGGGCTTTGGAAATGATTGTTCAGACAGACCTCACATTGCGCATTCGTGCTGCGCAAAGGGAAGCTCTTAAAAGGGAAAATCTTGAGAACGAGTATCTCCGTGGGATGGAGAAGCAATTGATACCAAAGGAAGATGGAACATTGTGTTTCTTGGGAAGAATTTGGGTTCCCCTCTTTGGTGGATTGAGGGAAGTTATTTTTGACGAAGCTCACCAATCATGGTACTCGATCTACCCAGGATCGGACAAAATGTACCAAGATCTAAAGGATTTTTATTGGTGGCCAAGGATGAAAGGCGACGTTGCGATATATGTTGGCAAATGTTTGACTTGCGCCAAAGTAAAGGCCGAATACCAGAAACCTTCAGGTCTCTTACAACAACCTGAAATACCCCAGTGGAAGTGGGAACAGATTTCCATGGATTTTATAACGAAGTTGCCAAGAACACCCAGAGGTCACAATACAATTTGGGTAATCGTGGACCGTCTGACCAAGTCTGCACACTTTTTGCCAATCAAGGAAAAAGTTAACACGAGCAAACTGGCTGAGATATACCTGAGAGAAATTGTTGCACGACATGGAGTGCCTCTCTCAATCATCTCTGATAGAGATGGAAGATTCGTGTCAATGATTTTGCAATCCTTTCAAGAAGCTTTTGGTTCTCAGTTAAATCTGAGTACTGCTTTTCACCCACAGATAGACGGACAGAGCGAACGGATGATTCAAACGTTAGAAGACATGTTGCGAGCTTGCGTAATGGATTTAGGTGGAAGTTGGGACACTCACCTACCATTGGTCGAATTCTCATACAATAACAGTTATCACGCAAGCATTCAAGCCGCACCGTTTGAGACTCTCTATGGGCGTAAGTGTCGATCACCTCTATGCTGGGCAGACGCGGGTGATAGACAGCTTGTTGGCCCAGAATTGGTCCAGGAAACAACAGACTAGATCTTGCAGATCCGAGAACGCATCAAAGCAGTTCGAGATCGACAAAAGTGTTATGCGGACCGCAGAAGGACACCTCTGGAATTTGAGGTGGGAGATATGGTATTGTTAAAGGTTTCACCCTGGAAGGGTGTGGCACGCTTTGGGAAGCGTGGGAAGTTGAACCCCATATACATTGGTCCATTCAGAATCCTGGAACGGATTGGTCTCGTAGCATACAAGTTGGATTTACCTACAGAGCTTAATGGCGTTCATGATACATTTCATGTATCCAATCTGAAAACGAGTCTAACACAAGAAACCGTGGTCATTCCTACCGACGAAATTCATGTTGACGACACACTCCACTTTATTGAAGAACCAGTTGAGGTTACAGATTGGAAGATTAAAAAGACACGCAGGAGTAGTGTCAAACTCGTCAAGGTTCGATGGAATGCACGACATGGGCCAGAATTCATATGGGAACGTGAGGATCGTATGAAGGCCAAGTACCCACATTTATTCCCCAAGACCCCTGCAACTAGAAGCAGAACCTAAAATTTCGGGACGAAATTTTCTTAACGGGGGGAGAATGTGACAACCCTCACAATTACAGGTACTGTACAATTAATTAATTTTAATTATGTGCTTAATGACTATGCTTGATTACAACTGAAAATTTAAACTACTTTATGATTTCTGTATCATACACACATATGCATCACATTTCATACTGTCACTCCATTTATTACACACAAACTTTAGTCACATACTTGATGCACAAAGCACAGTTAGCACACTGAACGGATAATTCAGAAACATGCTGACAAGGCCAGCACATAGACAGACTATGATTTTAAGGCCAGTATGAGCCAGGGACAAGGTACTACACTAGTATGGAGTGTAGGGAAGTGAGGACCATAAAACTACGTCACTAGGTGATAGTTAAAGTGCCGGGAAGTGCCTAAAACACACTTTAAGTGCAGAATTCTGCATTTTCAGCAATAATTTAGCATTTAACATGTTAGTAAGGTGCAAAAATATGGCAGAATGGTCCTGTATGCTTTCCTAAGTGCCGGGAATTAAAAGTGTTACAAAAATATATATAAAAGACACTTTACGGAATAATTAAAACACTTTAACGGAACGGTATCTAACCGAACAACCGGACATTACCCGGGACACCAAATTTTTGTCAAATACATTGTTTTATTATTTTTGGCTAGTCATGATCCCCGTTTACCATAACACCCCCTAAATATCAACTAACTAATATATGTAAGTATATACTTGGAATGTGACTAATAATTACCAAACTAACATCAAAAATTTACACCAACCCCCCCCCCCCCATGTCTGATTTCGGTCCCAAGGGACCCACCATGTTTTACCACCTTACTTCCTAGATTACATCTCAATATTTTATTGGATTGTTTCTTGTTGTTTTGAACAAAATATAGTGAAGGATCATTATAAGTATGGCCAACATCCTTTCATATCTTTCATAAGATTACACCCACTCTCACTCATCTATCTCCCTTCCTCTCGGCTCACCACAACCGCCACCACCTTCACCATATCAACACCATCTTCATCCATTTTTAAGCTTCATTCAAGACTGGAAGGTGATTCAAGGAATCTTGCAACTTGTGGAAGTTCAAGGAGCTTTGTTTCTTGCTTTTCACCATCATTTTCTTCATCCTTCTCACTAGAAATCATCCCTGGCCTTTGTGCTAGTAGTAAGTTCTTGTTAAACTCTTGTTCATCTTGTTTTTATGGTTAGAAGTTGTAGTATGATAAGTATATCTAAAACACTAAAGAACAAGAACTAAAAACATAAACATGAAGCTTTATATAAAGTTACATAAGGATGAAACATGAAGATGAAATGATGTAGTAGGATGTTGTTATGAATGTATTGTTGGATTCTTGATGATTCTTGGTTATGTGATGATAATCACCATATGGAGCTTGTTAAATGATGTTTAGAAACATGATTTAACAAGACTAAGAAGATGATTATGTGATACATGAAGTAATCATCTTCTAGTTAAACATGAACTTAAAGGAAAATGATTTTCTTGAAATATGATTAAACAAGTAGGTTGAGGATCATGTAGATCCAAGAGTTACAAAAGACTTTTCTAAATAAACCAAGTTCAAAAACCGACTTTTAGAAAGTCATGACTTGTACATACACTTACACCATATTTGGAATTGAAATAAGTGTAGAAACCTTTTATTTACAAGAAGAGTTCAAAAGGCTAATTTTGTAAAAATTGTTTACAAGTTGTAAACATTAAACTATTTTAAGAAAATGAATTTTAAAGAAATAAATACGCTTTGGAAGGTAACTAAGTCCACTAAAAGCTTTACCAAGTTACTACGCGTTTTCGGAATGTATCAAGTTCATGATTAATATGTAACGCATACGGTTTTGTTCTTGGTGATGTAAAATTGTTTAAAGAAAATAATATGCTTAATAGCATGGACACCTCCGTTTTTAGGGGAAACTCTGGCGAAATTTTCTAAAAATCCCAAGACTTAGAAAATTATTTTCTAACAAGTATTCACAAATGTGTTTAACTTTGTTTTTTTTTCGGAAGTAAACTTCGCCATAAGTTTGGTTACAAAATTTCAACGTGTCGGAGGTGGGTTTTCTTAAATAAAAGCGAACAAAAATATTTTTTTTAGAATATATTTTATACTAAAACGCTTGTGCGAATACTTGTATGATTTGGGAACTAGTTATATTATTTAGATAAAAGTAATATAACTTAACAAAAATATGGTTACTAGTATATTTGGAAAAGTATATATTTTGGGAAATGTTATTTCTGATAAATAAATTATTATATATTTTCTAGAGTGGGATTTAAAATATATAATGTCAATACTTTAAATACAAAATACATGTATACATACCCCCATCCTTGGGAAGGAGATACACACATAAAATACTTGAGAAGTCTTAATACGAAATAGTTGTCTAACTATTATTTCAAGACCTACAAATATAATGTAAGTTAAAATAATTATTATTATTTTAACAATAAGTTCTAACTTGGAATAATATCAAAGTAACGTAACATAAACCCGTAAATACTAAGCTAAGGCACGGCCTGATTCGTCTAATAGACATTAGTACGTTGTAGGTCGTTGTATAGCTGACAAGGTTTGAGTACGAGCACAGGAGACGCACTACAGTGAGTTCATGTCCCCCTTTTCTCTTAACTGTTTTCAGTTTTATAACTTCGGGGGTGAAATACATGTTACAATTATACAGACATTTTTATACATGGTATGGTTAGCTTAATGAGGGACTTTCATACATCGTTAGATCATGTGAGTGGGTAGGCGGCTACTAAAGGCCATTAATCCTCGTCGTAGGACCGAGGGACATGAGTGATAGATCTATTTGGGTGTAGCAAGCCCACACCCATGAGGCCGGGGCAGCCCATAGTGGTGACTGTGTCTTACAGCCGGAAGCCCGGTGCAACTCCGCTAGGTTTGAGTCTTCCTTCATCACTTCACACATATCAATGGCCTTGCAAACCATTGGTGATCTCTTTTTTTTTCCTTATTGCTACATACCAGGAACTTTCATACATCGTTCAAGGGTTATACATACATCGTTTACAAAGGTTTATACATACTCACATACACATGAACTCACTCAAGTTTTTGTTGATTTTTCAAACTACATGTATTTCAGGGAATTGATCGGATCTAGCAGGTGATGCACGTTAAGCTGCGTATTAAATAAAAGATGTCATCCAGGGGTGTAGGGTTTGGGGAGGTGTAACCCTTGCCTGGACGGATCACATGTCTCCAAACCTCGTTTTATGTAAGGTCTTTTGTTGAGTCCATTGTGAACTCATTTTTAAGCAAGTCATGGTTGTAACTTAATTTGGGTAGATTTTTCAAGACAACTATGTTATGGCATTTTCTAAACTATATTAATGGATGAACATCTTGTGTTTTTTTCATATAGCATTGTTATGATTGTTGCTATGGTATTAAGAAGTCACACCAAATAAACCCACACTTCCGCAAAAGCTAGGGTGTGACAAGTGGATGCCTCCTAATGATGGGATAGTCTTCGGGACATTCTAGGATGGAGATACGGATTACTCAACCTACAGACGGACATGATGAACTACGCATTTACCTCATCCCTTCCCCCTTAGACTCTAAAAGTCGCATTTTGATCCTATAATTGTTTATCTTAATTATGTGAAACCTTTTCGCTAGCCTTTGTACCAACCTATGCTTGTTGATTAATGCCATGCCCAATTTTTACTATTGACTCAAACAAAACCATCATTCCTTTACCACAGTGACACTACGTCCTCGCTTCTCCATGCAGAGACACTAATACGAACTCACTATAGTTTAGAGAATTTGGAAGGCTCGACGTTCGATCATTGGTGATCACTTCTTGAAACCCTGAGAATTGTGATGTGTTGTTGATACGATCATACCCTCTTGAACATGTTTTCGCGTCCTTTCTTTGAAACCTCTTAAGTACACAAGTATATTTCAGATTCATTCACACGACCTAAGGAAACTCCTCCGAATTTGGTTGCTTACCAACTCGATAAATCACAAACTCATCTAAGTTCATGGATCAAGGTGAATTATTCCTCCTTCGCATGTGGGCGAGCCCAACAACTTTGACGGAAGTTTCCGTGAACCTTAACACTACAAACTTGTGCGACAACCATTATTCTCTTGTTAATTCTTGTTATGCTTAATATACCAACATGGCACCTCTATTCGGCAAACGGCGTTCTTCATTTTAACCTTATGCTACTTGTGTACGACCAGCTATACCCTCGACAACAGGTAAACCCATGCTACGGATTCTTAAACGCCTACGCATCGATTGCGACTACCCTTTTTTCATGTTTCCACATCCATTCACAATATACTTCTTGAATCCTATGATCCTTATCCTAACAACATTCTTCGCGAACTCTTGCTTGGAGGAGTTACTCTCTACGAACGTTACTCGAGGAGCAATGGACCATGAATATCACAGATATGGAGGTATCACGAGAACTGTCCTTAGAAATCGATATGACCGAGATAGGTTCCCAGTCACGACATTGGAATTTAGCCTACCTTGACAGATATGCCACTTGTTTTCTTTGACGACATTCGAATCTACTCCAAGAACCGGTAGGAAACCGAATGGTACATACACCTTACCATGGAGCCCCTACAACACAAACAACCTTATGTTTAGTTTCCAACAAACGACTTTTGGCGTTGCAAAGCCCGTTTTTCTTGATCGTATGCACAAACCCTCACACCTCTAAATATTGCTCAGGAATCCGTGTTTCAACAGTTGAAGGTGAAACTCTGTAGTACACCCATTCTTTCGTTACCAGATGGCATAGACGATTTCGTTGTTATTGTGACGCGTCTATCAAAGGACTTAGTTGTGTGTTGATACAACATGAGAAAGTCATTTCTTACGAATCACGCCAACTCAAGGCTCACGAAAAGAACTACACTACCTACGATTTAGAGTTGGAAGCAGTAGTATTTGCACTCAAGATATGGAGACAGTACTTGTATGGTACCAAGTGCACCATCTACACTGATCACAAGAGTCTCCAGCATATCTTGGATCAGAAGGAGTTGAACCTGCGCCAGCGTCGATGGGTCGAACTCCTCAAGGACTACGAGTGCGCAATCAAGTATCATCCAGGCAAGGCCAACATTGTGACTGATGTCCTCAGTCGGAAAGAAACCAAACCTAAGAGTGTAAGTGCATTACAGCTTACTATCCACTCTAGTCTTCCTACCCAAATTCATAATGCTCAGGTTGAACCGTTGAAGGAAGAGAACCTTAAAGTGGAGTCCCTGCGGGGCATGGAAAGACGACTTGAACTCAAGGAAGACAATACTTACTATTTGGTAGATCGTGTATGGGTCCCATTCTATGGAAACTTACGAGAGCTTGTGTTGGACAAAGCGCACAAGTCTCATTACTCGGTGCATCCTGGTTCTGACAAGATGTACCAGATCTCAAAACTTTGTACTGGTGGCCGCACATGAAAGCTAACATAGCGACCTATGTTAGTAAATGCTTGACCTGTGCCAGGGTTAAGGTGGAATACCAGAAGCCATCATGACTACTGCAACAACCCGAGATCCCCACATGGAAATGGGAGTAGGTTTCCATGGATTTTGTCATTGGTTTACCTAGACCTCAGCGAGGAAACGATACCATCTGGGTGATCGTGGATCGACTAACCAAGTCTGCACACTCTCTGGAAATCAAGGAAACTGATAAGTTTTCTACACTCGCAGACATCTACTTAAAAGAAGTGGTTGCTAGGCACGGAGTGCCAACCTCTATCATTTCTGATCGAGAGCCACGCTTTGCATCTGATTTGTGGCAGGCGATGCACAAATCTTTCGGCTCACGTTTAGACATGAGCATAGATTATCACCCTCAGACAGATGGGCAGACTGAACGCACCATCCAAACTCTATAAGACATGCTTCGAGCATGTGTTATCGACTTTGGTAACGGCTGGGAAAGGAACCTGCCTCTAGTGGAGTTTTCATACAACAATAGTTACCACACCAGCATCAAGGCTACTCCGTTCGAGGCTTTATACGGGCGGAAATGCCGATCACCTCTATGCTGGATAGAAGTTGGTGATAGCCAAATCACTGGCCCAGAACTCGTTATCGACACAACGGAGAAGATTGCCCAAATCAGACAGAGAATGGCAGCAGCTCGTAACCGTCAGAAAAGCTTACGGATAAGCATAGGAAACCTCTCGAGTTCCAGGTTGAGGATCGGGTGCTGCTTAAAGCCTCACCATGGAAGGGTTTAGTTTGCTTTGGCAAACAGGGCAAGCTTAATCCGCGGTATGTCGGACATTTCGAAATCACTGAGAAATCGGCAAGGTGGCGTACAGATTGAATCTGCCCGACGAGCTCAGTGGTGTTTATAACGTCTTTCACGTGTCAACTCTGAAGAAGTATCTATCAGATGAGACCCTCATCGTTCCTTTCCAAGGAACTCACTATCGACGACCAGTTGCGCTTCGTCGAGGAACCGGTGGAAATTATGGACCGAGAAATCAAGACTCTCAAACGAACCAAGATACCTATTGTTCGAGTTCGTTGGAACGCCCATCGTGGCCCACAGTTCACCTGAGAACGAGGGGACCAGATGAACGTATATACCCCAAGTTGTTTAAGAAACGTGAGTCCATTACTGAAGCTACTTCGGAATTTCGGGACGAAATTCTAAACCAACTGGGGGATGATGTGATACCCCAGGAAAACGCACAACACAACTAGCTTCTCCGGTGACTATGTGCTAAATTTCGGGACGAAATTTCTTTCAACTTGGGGATGATGTGACAACTAGTGCAAATTCCTGAACGTTTCGTTTTACTGTGTAATTTCATGTACATTAAATGAATTGAATTTTGTGATTTATTTTATTTGAACGATTGTGTGCTTGGTAATGTGTAATGTGAATTATGTGAAACCGAAACCCGAAACTGAAATATTGGAATACGTTATTTTGTGAAACAAAGTGTTGTAATATATTGCTTTGCGATATGAAGCATTTTAATTAATTATTTCGTGAATCTTGCAAAACCGTCGCTTAGTGCGCAACCGTTACCTATTAAAACCCAACTCAAACCCACCCCTCCCCCTTTCTTGCGCCACTTATAGGCCCAAACCCCCACCCCAAGTCCCCTTATTCGAAACCTAAAGCCCAAACCCACATCTCTTGTTCCTTGCAACCCATTAAGCCCAATTCCCTTGAGTTTTAATATATATGTATGCATGGATCAAGAAAAAAAACCCAAAACCCTAATATTCCCCTCCCATGTGATCGTCGACCAGAAGAGACCCCCCCTCTCTGCGCAAATCCTAGCTCCTTAGTTCAGCTTCTTGATTCGCCTTTCACTTCCTCGTAATCCCTTCTCTTGCTCCAAGGTTAGTATTCTTGATTTGGATTGTGATTCTTGGTGTGATTTTTGTAGAAACATAACTGTGATTTTTAGTTAACATGCTAGGGTTTTGATATTGCATGATTTATTTCGGTTTAGTATGCGATTTCTTGAACTAATCGATGATATGTATGCGTAAATGATTGTTGGTTGCGATTTTGATGAAAATCATGATGTTTATAAATAGGGTTTGGTGACTATTGATATGGTTAGATGGTAATTGATGATTAGCCTGCTGTTGGTTGTTATTAGGAAGAGTCGGGGTCGTTTACACGCGTTTTGGTGTCGTTTAAATGTAAAACAGCATGTTGATTAACAGAAACAGCCAACTTTAGTTGGCTGTAAACAGACCGTTATAAATTGAAAAATTGATTTTCTGAAGTCTAAATTATACGTTTTTCGAAAAACAAATCAAATGGCACTGGAATCATATTTTTTTGAGGTCTTTTCCTATTTTTAAAGGTCCGTTTTGTACAGCAGCAAAAGCTGTGTTTTTTCTATAGAAAATGTGTGGTATGTTTTTCATCATAACTTGAAATCTGAATAGTGTTAAGTCACGAAATTTGTACAGTAGATGGCCACGGGTGTCTTTTTAATTCTCCAACTAGAATTTCGTCAATCGGATTTACGATGAATTTTAAATGAATTTTTCCGTCGACTGTTGTTAGAAAGCAATGAATCTGATTGCAGTCAAGTAAATGATTTTTCCGTTGACACCCTAGATTTTTACACAATAATACGTGGACCGTTTAGGAGATTTTGTAAAAATTTGAGAATTTTTAGAACAAGTTAACTATTTTATAAAAATACCCGAAAACAGCCCATTTTTGGATGTTAAAGTCGAAACAATATAAGTAGTGATTTGCGTGTCTAAATGTTGGTTAGGTTATCTTATAATGATCCAACTTGTTATATGTCAAAGAAAGTGTTATGTGAAGTATGTTGTGTTTGCTCTTGAGTAGTTATACGTGGAATGTGTATATGGGCATGAACTGTCAAAGTGAGTGCATGTTATGTGGTAGATGCATGTAGGAACTTCGTGCTTTATTTGAAAACACTAATGAACTAAATGATAATCATACTAGGACATGATTGACCAACTTTGACTGTTAGCTATTTTTAAGAGTCCAACCGAGCAACCGAAGTTCACACTTTCGTCAAAGCATGGGATTACCGGTGGTTTGGGAATGGGTTAAATCGTAACTATCCCCCTTAGGTGGGATATAATCTGCGTATTCTCCTTGGGTAGAATACGTACCTCCGTCCTCCTTGGGTATGACAACAACCTTAAACTTACTAGACAAAACTCTGTCATGAAGTCCCTCATTTTTATATCGACTTAAACGTCGGGCCATTGGCGAATAGGTCATTAGTTAAATAGCGCTATTAGGTCTGACAAGCCTCACACCTTGCCACAGAGGACGGGAGTGGACTAATGTACTTGGGCACTTAGTCAATGATGATAGACATTGACGCAAGGCACTTAAACATGACTTAAGTCAGTAGTCGATATGGTAACGGGTCTAGTGGTTTACAACATGGGGTAGCCCCCCACGGTATATGGTTATGGGAACATGGAACTGGATAACTTTTGGTTTTCGAAACAACTTAACAACTTATGGTTTTTGGAACAACATTAAAACAGACAACCAACTATGAACTCGCCAATATTTTTGTTGATACGTTACCACATGCTTTGTCAGGTCGTTAGGTTATTTGCTGGAGCTTGCATTGGAGAAGGAGTGATTGTGGGACATGAACCGCTATGTGTTCATGAGAAACTTTATGAACTTTAAACTTATATTTTGGTTTTGAACTTATGCTTCCGCTGACTTTTAAATTTGGTTTTGGACTTTGGTTTGGTGAACTTTAAACGTTTATTTTGCTATGGTTTTACTTTACTTTACTTAATGTTTATTATGATTGGTGGTATGATCCTGGTCAGTCACACGCCTCGCGGTAATACTCCGCTTGTAGATTTTGAGGGTGTGTGTAACACCCGTTCTTATAATCAAGGTTTAACGTATATTTTGCGTAAATAATCATGTAATTAATGATTACATATACATCGAAAATACGGGTTTGTTAAAAACTTTTACAATTTAAGTGATATACATAATGTGATTAAATTCGCCGTTTAGAATAACGACAAAACAACGTTGCGGAAGCTTTGTTTAACGTGTGTTCGGTTCTTGCTCGGTGCTTTATCTTCATCCGGGACTCTCGACATTCACCTGTGATCAAAACCAACTTAAAGGTCAGTTTTGATAATTAAATAACTGATACAACGAGGTAATTAGGAAAATCCAACATTGATATCTTGATCCCCAAAAAAAAAAACTCAATTCTGGCCTCCACCGTAACTTACGGTGGCACCGTAAGTTACGGTGGCCCATGTGTTAACATTTCCCTACCGTACATCAGTAGACTAGCACCGTAACCAATTCAGCTCCACCGTAACTTACGGTGGCACCGTAAGTTACGGTGGCCCCTGCATCCTTCCTTTCCTTTTTGCCGTTTTTGACACGAAAACTTTCGTATCTTTCAATCCGCTTGTCCGTTTAACCTACCGTTTCTTCCTACGTGTTTGTAATTTGATTCTCCATCATATGGAGTTAAAATCCAACATAAATAATTTTTGAGACTTTCAAGCCTTCGACTCGTTACCTTTTTATTGAATTTTACCCATTTATGCATTTTATCAAACAAACATATTTGTTTGATTCCTATATCACCTACACTTCTTCAAATTAATGTTACCTACCATTTTAGGTTCTAATTACAGGTTTATTACACAATTTAAACCCATTTTCACTCGTACGCTTATTTTGACCCGTTAAGGGTATTTTAAGCACATTAAAGCTTGAAATCGCTTTCATTCCCTTCTAGCATTGTGGTTCTACATTTCTTATCTAGTAACCTCCCACTACAACTATATATGTATTGGGTTTAATGTGGATATCTATATGTTCCGAGTTTTACCCCTCGGATTACCATTTTACGGCAAAGACTTATATAAAGCCCTTTGACCCAAAAATTTATGTTCTTCACTATCTAACTTATCCTAAGCATTTATATAATCATAAAACTTATTTCCGAACCACCTTTAAGGGTCGTTCGTCCGAATTAGCTTACAAGGGCAATTTGGGCAATCTTCATCCTTCTTTAACTACAAGGGTCCTTTAAATACTTGATTGACCCAAAAACCAACCCTTTTAACTAAAATCTTATTTATAAACCCATATGCTTCTAAAACACCATGAATATAATTCAATTTATTCGGTTTACCTTAAAGATAACCGAATACCTACACTTTAACATTGTCTAACTCTTATAGAACTCCAAATTCTACATGATGAGTTGTGTTATTATACATACCTGGCTCGGATCAATATATTGACCCGTTTCAATACCTTGCCTTCGTAACCGCTAAGCAATAGCGATGTACTTATCCGTTTGCTATTTATTCCTATAACATGTAGCTCGACAAACCATTAGACAACATTGTCAAAGGGTGATAATTTCACCTTTTGACCGTTTATTTACCTAGTGATCTTCATCACTTCAAGTAAATGCCAATTTCATGTATTATGCTAATTTAAAGTCTACTAGCTAGAATACGGAATCAAGCATAACGTAACGGAACCGTAGTTACGTACCTTTTAAGCACCTTTTTCAAACGCGTATTTCCACCAGCTTGTCCACTTGGCGATCCGGATTCCTCGCCTAAAGAGTTCCATTCATAACCAATTTAGAACCCTTTTTTACAACCATTTATCATGATTCATTATGATATCGTAAATCTGCGTTTTTGTCCGATTATTAATACTTTAATCCTCACTTAGGCGTTTCAACAAACACCTAGCGGGTCAGATTTTACATAATCATTACTAGGTTCTTGACACGTTATTTTCCTCTATATTCACTTCAATTAACAAATCTATACTAAATCTTAACATAAATAAATTTCAGATTCACCACATGAATTCAGATTTCACTAGAATAAGAACCATAATTCTAGTGTTTATTTAGTTTCTACAAACTCACTAATCACCTTCAATGGTGATTATAAACCCCACAAGTATAATGCTAGATTTTAACAAGAAATCATCTAGGGTTTATCCCTAGATGCCATATTACTTCTAATTCCATCCATGCAAGACATAATCAAGCTCAATTTCTGTTTTTCACAATTAACCTAGAACTTGAGATAAATCAAAATACTAGAATTTTGCATACCTTGTGATCCCTTCAGTGAGGTGATCACTAATTCGTGTTTAGAACTTGATTTGGGACTTAATTGAACCTTCAATTTGATCAACTTTGACATGCACTAGGGTTTGGTGGGGAGCCAGTGTCGCCCCCTGTGTTCTTGTTCGACCAGGACCTCAATTTGAGGTGTTTGGTTTTATTTTTTGTTTTAAAACTAATAATAATAGTTTCAAATTTAACAACATTGGTCCCTCCCTTTTTGTTTAACATTAAATTTTGGTTATTCTAACCTTATTTCAAGTTATTTCTAGACTTGTAGTTAACTAGGTTATAATTTTCCTAGTTATTCATCTTGTTCAAAAACCCGTTTTATTTTAAGTCCCGTTAAATCTCGGGCCTTTTTATATACTTTGCTTTCTCAAAGTATTTCCCATCCTTTTAATAAATATTAGACTTATTTATTTAAATCCTAATATTCACCGGGTAAATTTTACTACTAATGGTATTTTACCCGTCTTTTAGTATTAACGGGGTTTGATTACCAAACCCGTTTTCGGGGTGTTACAAGTCTACCCCCCTTAAAGAGGTTTCGTCCTCGAAACCTTTTCTTACATAATTCATTGAGTTTAAACTCAATGTATTCGATCCGAGAAATATTTTAAACATTACTTATACTTTCTAACCAATCGTTAGTATTACCCGAAAAGTATGGTAACATCTTTTTGGTTACTAATTGTCTACATATCTCATACGACATAGTGTAGCTTCGAAATAACGTAATCTCATTATTTCCACTAGTTTAGTTAACTTAGCGATATCCATCGCTTTCATATGCTATCGAATTCCTTATGAATCCGTTTCTTTGACCCGTTTAAAGGTCTTTAGTGAAATCTTTCACTTTTAGCAACAATTTCTTTTGTTTTCAAATTCATTTATTCGGTTCAGTTATACCGAATCCACCGCTTACAAACAACCAAATTACTTAAATGACCTTAACCGGTCTCACTAACTAGACTTATTAGTCCAGTTACTTTTTACCGCTCGCTTGGTTATAATGCGATTCCACTTCACATTGCATTTCTTGACCGTGATCGTGTCACGTCATGTTTAATTTATATCAACCTTTCATTTTCGAAAATACCACTTTTTCGAATATATCGTCTTGCACCTATCGATGTTAAGACCCATACTCTTTGATATTTGTTATTTCCAAATTCATCTTATTGTATTCATATTTGTTAAAACGTTGTTTCTTACTAAAACTGAATTTTAGTTTAACGTTTTTCCTTTTAACTATGTCAATTACTCATATTAAGGAAATTGACAACCCATAATTTATTCTTTTTCGTTCTCATTTTACGCGGGGAATCATAACTAGTTCCCTTGCTTTACACTATTGACCTGTAGGTTCTTTCACTTAGCCTCATAGGCTATTTCTTTAAATTTTTCACCTTTTTAAGGTGAGACATTAACAACTCGTTTCCTTCTCTTTATGACCCGAGGGTCTTTTTGGTCCCGTAGACCTTAACACTGTGCTTAATCCCGTAGGTTATGATGATCCCGTAGATCATCTTTTATTCTTGTCTATATTCAAATGTATATATACATATATAGCTTCAAGGCATCTCTTATTATGTTTGGAATCGTTTATTTTCGCTCTTGAACTTCAATTGACCTTGACCGTAGTCTAAGGCTTCATTTGTTTACTTCCGGACTAATCCTCCGACTTTATGACTTCTGACGTTATTTACGCGTCAGTTTGTTCTACGCTTACCGTTTCGCAGTTCATACTTATACTTCTATACAACCCATTACCCGGGTTCTTTTATCTTAACGTTCTTAACGCCCATAACCCTTTACATAGGTTAGTTAACATCTCACACTTTTACTTATTCAGTCCACGCCTACTTACATTAGCGAGCGTCATCATTTATTTAATTCGTTTGACTTGTTCGTGTGAAATTTCATCACTGGTGAACGTCAAATTTCATTCTTTGTTCGACCCGTTCGACTTTTAACTAGTCGAACATAATTTTTTATCAAAATTTATGTTTGCGAAAATTCTTGTCATCTTTTAGTCATGACTCATATTCCGAGTCTTTTGACTTTCTATTTCGCGTTCCTGTTTCTCAGTCTACGCATGCGTTTAAATCCATACCCACCAACCGGGTGTTTTACCGAAGTCGTTATTATTGCAACCCTTACGGTATGCATTATGACTTCGTTTCGCTTTTATATTCCTACTTTGTTCTCAAATTTGGTGTTTTACAAAATCGGCCCGTTAAGATTCATATTTGCATTCTCCGGGTTCGAGTGTAAGCACACCCCTCCCAATTGCATACCTTAATCCTTTTACATTAATCTTTGTCCCTTCACTCGGGCTCATCATCCTAATGTAATACGCTTCCGTCACCCGGCTGTGCGTTTACATTATTATCAAATATTTTGCTCATTTGATTTATTTGGGTACTTTTAAGTTAGTCCCATTCACCCCGCCCCTACTACATCGGATGTAAACGTGTCCGCCATAAGAAGTTCATGGTATCATATGCCACTACTTACTTGGCCAGAGTAAGCGATTAACACATGACACACATGACATTTTTATAGTTTTCACATCACGCCCTATGTAAGTAACGCCTCTATTTGTTTCTCTTGGAAGCAATATCCCGAATACATTTCTATTCGGGTTTTTCCAAGTTTTTAATCTACATATGCAACTTTCAATCTCTACGTATTTGTTGCATATTACTACTTATGCAATAATTTAAAACGTGCACCTGATAATGCTTGCTCTAACAGGCTCCCTTGCCATTAACCTATTCGCAATCGTTGCGCGATTTAGGTCCTTGGTGAGCGTGCTCTATTTGTCATACTTTGAACCATTCCTCTGTCAAATCCATGATTTGTTAAACTCTCGCTATCTTCATCTGCGAGTGTCCTTCAATCAAAACATATACAACAGTTAGTAATTTCAACATTAAAGGATGCCCGTATTATAATACAAGGCTTTTCTACTATACGCATCAATGCGTGTAATTTCGTCAACTATATCAATCATTTTAAATTAGGGTAACGTGTATTACACGATAACCCTATGTGTTGTTCACAACACTTTAATCATACTAGACTATTAACATACTTGTACTTACCGGATTTGTGATCAAGCCTCGAACCGAACACCAATCTTTATTAAGAGCATAAGGTTTAAGTCCAAGCATAGTTTTCCCACCATACTTGAATCTCTTAAACCAAGGCTCTGATACCAACTTGTAACACCCGTTCTTATAATCAAGGTTTAACGTATATTTTGCATAAATAATCATGTAATTAATGATTACATATACATCGAAAATACGGGTTTGTTAAAAAATTTTACAATTTAAGTGATATACATAATGTGATTTAATTCGCCGTTTAGAATAACGACAAAACAACGTTGCGGAAGCTTTGTTTAACGTGTGTTCGGTTCTTGCTCGGTGCTTTATCTTCATCCGGGACTCTCGACATTCACCTGTGATCAAAACCAACTTAAAGGTCAGTTTTGATAATTAAATAACTAATACAACGAGGTAATTAGGAAAATCCAACATTGATATCTTGATCCCCAAAAAAAAAACTCAATTCTGGCCTCCACCGTAACTTACGGTGGCACCGTAAGTTACGGTGGCCCATGTGTTAACATTTCCCTACCGTACATCAGTTGACTAGCACCGTAACCAATTCAGCTCCACCGTAACTTACGGTGGCACCGTAAGTTACGGTGGCCCCTGCATCCTTCCTTTCCTTTTTGCCGTTTTTGACACGAAAACTTTCGTATCTTTCAATCCGCTTGTCCGTTTAACCTACCGTTTCTTCCTACGTGTTTGTAATTTGATTCTCCATCATATGGAGTTAAAATCCAACATAAATAATTTTTGAGACTTTCAAGCCTTCGACTCGTTACCTTTTTATTGAATTTTACCCATTTATGCATTTTATCAAACAAACATATTTGTTTGATTCCTATATCACCTACACTTCTTCAAATTAATGTTACCTACCATTTTAGGTTCTAATTACAGGTTTATTACACAATTTAAACCCATTTTCACTCGTACGCTTATTTTGACCCGTTAAGGGTATTTTAAGCACATTAAAGCTTGAAATCGCTTTCATTCCCTTCTAGCATTGTGGTTCTACATTTCTTATCTAGTAACCTCCCACTACAACTATATATGTATTGGGTTTAATGTGGATATCTATATGTTCCGAGTTTTACCCCTCGGATTACCATTTTACGGCAAAGACTTATATAAAGCCCTTTGACCCAAAAATTTATGTTCTTCACTATCTAACTTATCCTAAGCATTTATATAATCATAAAACTTATTTCCGAACCACCTTTAAGGGTCGTTCGTCCGAATTAGCTTACAAGGGCAATTTGGGCAATCTTCATCCTTCTTTAACTACAAGGGTCCTTTAAATACTTGATTGCCCAAAAACCAACCCTTTTAACTAAAATCTTATTTATAAACCCATATGCTTCTAAAACACCATGAACATAATTCAATTTATTCGGTTTACCTTAAAGATAACCGAATATCTACACTTTAACATTGTCTAACTCTTATAGAACTCCAAATTCTACATGATGAGTTGTGTTATTATACATACCTGGCTCGGATCAATATATTGACCCGTTTCAATACCTTGCCTTCGTAACCGCTAAGCAATAGCGATGTACTTATCCGTTTGCTATTTATTCCTATAACATGTAGCTCGACAAACCATTAGACAACATTGTCAAAGGGTGATAATTTCACCTTTTGACCGTTTATTTACCTAGTGATCTTCATCACTTCAAGTAAATGCCAATTTCATGTATTATGCTAATTTAAAGTCTACTAGCTAGAATACGGAATCAAGCATAACGTAACGGAACCGTAGTTACGTACCTTTTAAGCACCTTTTTCAAACGCGTATTTCCACCAGCTTGTCCACTTGGCGATCCGGATTCCTCGCCTAAAGAGTTCCATTCATAACCAATTTAGAACCCTTTTTTACAACAATTTATCATGATTCATTATGATATCGCAAATCTGCGTTTTTGTCCGATTATTAATACTTTAATCCTCACTTAGGCGTTTCAACAAACACCTAGCGGGTCAGATTTTACATAATCATTACTTGGTTCTTGACATGTTATTTTCCTCTATATTCACTTCAATTAACAAATCTATACTAAATCTTAACATAAATAAATTTCAGATTCACCACATGAATTCAGATTTCACTAGAATAAGAACCATAATTCTAGTGTTTATTTAGTTTCTACAAACTCACTAAACACCTTCAATGGTGATTATAAACCCCACAAGTATAATGCTTGATTTTAACAAGAAATCATCTAGGGTTTATCCCTAGATGCCATATTACTTCTAATTCCATCCATGCAAGACATAATCAAGCTCAATTTCTGTTTTTCACAATTAACCTAAAACTTGAGATAAATCAAAATACTAGAATTTTGCATACCTTGTGATCCCTTCAGTGAGGTGATCACTAATTCGTGTTTAGAACTTGATTTGGGACTGAATTGAACCTTCAATTTGATCAACTTTGACATGCACTAGGGTTTGGTGGGGAGCCAGTGTCGCCCCCTGTGTTCTTGTTCGACCAGGACCTCAATTTGAGGTGTTTGGTTTTATTTTTTGTTTTAAAACTAATAATAATAGTTTCAAATTTAACAACATTGGTCCCTCCCTTTTTGTTTAACATTAAATTTTGGTTATTCTAACCTTATTTCAAGTTATTTCTAGACTTGTAGTTAACTAGGTTATAATTTTCCTAGTTATTCATCTTGTTCAAAAACCCGTTTTATTTTAAGTCCCGTTAAATCTCGGGCCTTTTTATATACTTTGCTTTCTCAAAGTATTTCCCATCCTTTTAATAAATATTAGACTTATTTATTTAAATCCTAATATTCACCGGGTAAATTTTACTACTAATGGTATTTTACCCGTCTTTTAGTATTAACGGGGTTTGATTACCAAACCCGTTTTCGGGGTGTTACAGTGTGACAATGATACTCCTTTGTTTTATAGAGATAAGGCTTCCCTCTAGTCGGGTTTGTGTCTCCCCCAATGAAACACCAAAAACTCAGGGGGTTCGTTCATTAGATTTACTCTTTGGCAAATTGTTCGACATTAAAAACATCATTCAAAAACACATCAGAACCTTCAAGTCTTTACAAACCATAGAATTAAGGCACATTGTTTAAAACACTTAAAATCATAACAAGGGATGTCAGTCTTCAGCGGGAATCCTTGCCACAAGCCAGCAAACCATCACTTCTTAGAACCACCTGATGTGCGTGCTAAAAGTTAGCTACACTGGTGAGTTCTAGTTTAATCGAAAAAATATAACTTTAACCAATAAACAATAATCAATATGCGCAATTAAACACGTACAATTACACGCTCTACATTAATCAATGCATATAACACATCTATAGTCATATACTATGTCTATACTATACACACTATACTTTACATAGCTGATCAACCACTAGCAAACCACAAAGGCACTACCACTCTACCAGTATACCACAGCCCCAAAGGTATGCATACTATTTCACTTTACGCTTTAATATTGTTATACTTTAGTATTATAAAATTGTATACTCTTCTCTACTTTTATAAATCATTTCATAGTCTATCACAATTAAGGAAAAATCATCATCATTATTCATTGAAAACATCATGAGTATGCACACTGCCCAGAAATAGTAAAGTAAAAAGGGGTCTAGAAACTCATTTGTTCGTTGTTAACAACTGTGTGCTATCATGCCTAAAATAACCAAAACATCACTTAATCAACTTTGGATGACAACTTTAAAAAACCTGAGTAGGAACTCAGAATCACCAAGACTAATATGATTACAAAAGACTTGGGAGTGAATGTCGAAAGTGTGAGTGAAAATGATGATTTGAGTTACTATTTATAGCAATCGTAGGTGAAGGATGCCTTGACAAGTGTGCTAGAAGCCGTCTAATTGTTGGATTAGTGTCCTTTAGGTGTCAATTGGTGAAGAAGTGTAGAAATTTTTTGAAATAAGTGGCAAAGGTGCAGCATCAGGCTGCTAGCTATAACTGTAAGTTCGCAGTGTTCCTAGCACACCGCTAGCAATTCCGCTAGCTCCTAGCGGTCCACTAGGAGCGTACTTAGCCCAAAACTTTCATATTTTTCATTTTTGATCCCTCAACTTCCAATCTTGATCCAAAAGTAACATTTTAACCTCTTAACTTTAACTAAGATATTAAGTATTTAAACTATAAAACAAGCTTTTTGGGAGGTTACACCCTATAACAACGTTATTTGTCTACCAATTTACCTTTTTTAGTTATAGCTCATAAATTGGGTTGTTTTTCTATGATAACTTAACAATTTCAACAGTGTTCTCTACCATTCTTAATTTAATTACATGATTTATAGAGACAGTATTTATGAAGAATGCATGGTGTTGTTTCATACATTTAAATAATTTACAATATGAGTCAAACACAAGATACTCGGCTCTTTGAGCATAGGCATCAATAACATAAATGATGAGTCAAACACAACATGATAATTGGTGTAACTCTACACATACCTGATAACTTAAAATAAAGACTAAAGATACATTTGTAACATCATCATACAACACGATAGCCAGTAGCAGGGCTGACTCAACGTTTTTAGAGGCCCAAAGCAAATTATAATGTTGGGGCCCTTTGAAAAAGGAACATACTTTCGGTTTCAGTTTGACATTATTAGAATGGTTATTCCTGAATTAATTAACAAATTAAGTATTATCTTATCAATGTATTACCAAAATAAATCAACAAATTATCTTAACCAATCAAATTAAGCAATAACGAACAAGTTCAATCAAAATATCAAAGTAAGATTTATATGAATTCAACAATCAAGAATAGCAATTGAAGAATCAAGACTTAGAGTTACTAATATGTTGACTCGATTGAAACCAAAAGGGAAAAGCACAATTAAAGCAACATTGCCAAGATTCCAGTAATATTGTTTAATCAATTGAAGCCTTGAAGCAACAGGTTCAATAAACGATGATAACTAAAGAGTGATTGAAGCAATCGAATGAAGCACATCCTGTGTTTTTAATCGATTCAAGCATATTATTGAAGCAATTGAAGGAACGAATCAAATTAATGTTTAATAATTGAAGCCTTGAAGCAACAGGTTCAATAAACGATAATAACAAAGAGTGATTGAAGCAATCGAATGAAGACCATCCTGTGTTTTTAATGGAATAAAGCATATTATTGAAGCAATTGAAGGAACGAATCAAATTAATAGAATTGTAGAATTCTAGCAATCAATTCAATCAATATTAAAGACGATATTGAGCCCTTTATTCTCCAGAATATCGCAACCCCCGACCCCTGCCCGGGAGCAGGTGCCGCGAGATCAGATAGATGGTGCTATCGGTGTTTATTAATTTAGCTGCGGAATACATCAGGACCGTAGTTAGGAAATATTTTTATCAGAGTAAAACACCAACTTTTATAATTACAAAACATTGGGATAAAAACCCAAGTTCATTTAACAATAAATTTGTAGGGATGAACCCTAATAATTAAAAACAAAAACTCCTTTTTATTTAGGTAACTTTTATAGCCACTTTTCCAAGCCTTCATTTCTCTCCAGCTGGTTTCTATTGGCTTTCACATTTTGTTACCTGAAACGCGTTTTAAAAAGGTTTTATCAGCAAGAAATACTGGCGGGTGCATTCCAATTTAATCAAAACAGTTTAAATAACTTTCACCGTATTGAGGGTGAATACAATGTTTATATCTACACAATTACTCATTCAGTACTATCCACACCAGACTTGTTGGTCATATTACTCATTGGCTAACTCTTTGTCCAATGATAACATCTTTCACATTTTGTATACAAAACCCCAAAATACTGGCAGTAATTGTAGAATACAAAAACTCAATCACTATTTAAGTATTATTAAAACATTTGAGGTTTTGGTGAAAAAGGTGACAAAAAGTAAGAGGTACTCACAAATAGTGAGAAAAAGTGAATGTACTCACATTGTTGACTTAGGTGATACTACTATAGCTTCCTGGTGTATCTCCTGGTTATTATCTATTAAAATTAAACAATGCACATGTGTTAGTAAAATAACCCAAATCACTTAACCGTACAACTCGAGACAGAACTGCAATGATTGAGTCAGGCAGAGCCTTGACATGCATTACGGAGTCCTAGATCAATCGGGTGTAACACGAGACAGAACTCCAATGACTGAGTCAGGCAGAGCCTTGACATGTATTACGGAGCCCTAAATCGACTGTGTAGGGTAAAAGAAGGGTTATAATACTTACAACGAGGCAGAGCTTCGCTTTATAGAGGAGTATTATGCCCGGATATAATTTCTACTAACAGAAAGTCGAGATAATTCAGAAATTTTGAACGAATTCCAAATGAACTCGTCCACCCTATTTATAGGCGGATTCAATGGCGGCTCGCGGCCCGCGTAAACTTCAGCTAACTCTCTCGCGTCCCGCGAGAGAGTAGACTAGGGTTTAGGGTTGATGGGTCATCGATTATAGCCTTGCCATGTGTCGACACGTGGCAATTTTGTTTGTCCGGCAAGTTACTGGCCTCGCGCCCCACGACACACAAAGCTAAGGGGGTCGCGCCTCGCGAGCGACTCCTAAACTTTTTTTTCTTATTTTTATAAATATAAGGGAATTCTGGGTCCGTTTCTCGCATACGGAGTATATTAGGAACGTTTTAGGGTCACGTTAAGGGTTCTAGGAGGGTTGTTATATCCTCCCCACCTTGTTTTAGATCTCATCCTTGAGGTCTACTGGAATAGGTGTGGGTATTTTCTTTGCATTTCTGATTCGAGTTCCCAAGTGTGTTCTGGTCCTCTCTTGGAATCCCATTTCACTTTGACCAAAACTAGTCTCTAGTGTTTGAGATTCTTGATTTTTCTATCTTCAATCTGAATAGGTTTCTCTACAAACTTAAGTTTCTCATTTACCTCTATATCCTTAAGAGTTATCACTAATGATTCGTCGGCTAAGCATTTCTTGAGATTATGTAGGATCGTTTTCGGCCCTGTTTGAGTCGATCAGAAGAATTCCTATCCTAAACAAAAGGCGGAAACTAATGTTTTGGTGCGATAACAGCCGTATTCACTTTAAACTGTTGTTGTATTGATAACAAATGCGATTACAAGCTCTGACAACACTTCGGCAGCATTTCGTGGCTCACTGGAAGACAACACCTACAACTATGTGTCTGGTTTCGCTCTAATGACCTATTTATAGATGACATGATTCCACTCTTATGTACATGACACATAAGCGGAATCAGATTCCACTCTTTCGTACATGACACATAAGTGAAATCACCTGATTGACACATAAGCGAAATCATCACTATGACACATAAGTGGAATCACCTCTAATACATGTTTCTTAGATTCCGTGCCATATTCTAACCTATACAACACTAGACTCGATTCAAGACGTAGTCGACAGACGTAGTGCACCAACAAACTCCCCCTCGGATGTTGACGGAGTCTTCAGGGTCGAGTCTTCGATTGTCAACCTACAATCTTTATCAGTCTTTGATCTACCTCTGAAGTATTTGTCATTGCAAGAATCCTCATTCATTCTCTAACTTTTATCTTCAACAAACTCCTCTCTCTCAAATGTTGAATATCAAGATGTCTTCAGACTCCCCCTCTCAATCTGCTGGGATCGTAGTCTGGAATTCACAAGATCATAACCTGACTTTCATCCTGCTCTGGATCGAAACCTGGCTAACCTGCAAAAACTCTACCCAAAAATAAATTTTCTGATAACCATTTGTGGATAAGTTTTTCAAATCTAATTAACCACTTGCAGGAATAACATTTTTATTGCAAAACATTTTCTCATTTCATTACAACAATCTTCAAACACTTTCACCCAAACCATTTGTTCATCATGTTTAGCACTCAGAATTTTGAAAATCAGCTCTCCAACACCAGTTGTCGAAAATCTTTTTGGATTTTTCAAAATTTATGCTAAAACACACTAAAATCTTTTTGGATTTTCTGAAAGAAAATAACTAACACCACTTGTAGAATCAAGAAAATGCAGAAATGAAATATTTACAAACAATATTTTTGTGAGTTCGTGCAAGAGGATCATATCAGTTTTTGAGACAAATCACCAACACCGTTAAGCTTCATTAAATTTTAAGTTCTAAACGATTCACTTAGATTGTCAGTATATTTGTCCACTTAAATTCTCACACAAAGTTCAACTGCTTCGAGATACGATATTAATATCTTAGGAACTTAAACTTAATCGCGTGTCCCACCTCAGAATATACTCCCGTATCCAGATCCCAATATTCAGTCTTACAGGTAATTATGACACAAATGATATCTGTAAGGGTTAATAAATTATGAAGAATCATGAGAGCTCAGGTCAGAATTACCGTTCAGCAGAGAGATCATGACTCAACTTTTGGATATGTCCCCTTTAGAGGATCTTTTTTACAACAGCATTGCTAAGCAATTTTATTGTCTTATCATATATGCTGAGGGTGATGCTATGTTTCAAGCATTGTAGAAAGTATTATTCGAGGACTAGGTCAGAACTTCCATTCAGCAGAAGTCCAAGAATAATACCCCAGACATCACTGTGTATAAAGACCTAGTATATCAGAAAAAGGAATCTTTCAAACGAGATTTCGGGGGTTACCCATATATCCGAGAGATGTTTCCCCACGATATAAGCAACTTTGAAATTTAGGTTTATATCTCGTCACAATCTACTAAATGTGCAAAAACCTACTAGCACATCATTAGTGAGACCGTTTATCACATTTAACTTTCCATTTCTTTAGCATGTTGTGATAGTCCACTGATGTACTATCATTTCCTCTTTCATGCAACAAAACTCATTTTTCATTTTATCATGTTTTTGGCTTTTTCAAATTTTCAAATGTTTTTGGATTTTCTAAAATTTCTTACTCCCCCTAAAATGCAAACACATTTTAGGAAATTTGAAAACAAACTGTACAACAACGTGACAACTGATATCGAATCACTTCAATTCGCCATCCACTTGGCATAAACAATCAGAAATCCCCCTCACAACAAACTATTTTCCCATTATGATTTCAAAACACTTAAGTTTGTTTTAATCAAATGGTTTTTCTGGAAAATAAGTTGTGTTGATTTTGTAAAACCATTAGTAGGTTAGGGATTTGGTTCATCACATTGTTTTTCAATCACTTGCAGAAAATCAGATACAACTTAATGTCCCTGATTTACCACTTGTAAGATCAATCCAATCAAACATTTTCAACCAATCATCATCTGTTGGTTGAATTCTCAAAGTGTCGATTCCTACTCCACACTTACCAACCTGGGAGTTCCGGCAAGTCCTACAAAACTTTCCAAAAAATTTCAATTTTCAAATAAACAACATAAGAATGATGCCGATTCATGCTCCACGATTACCAACTAGGGAGCTCTAGCAAGTCAGGTTTTTATTGTTTGAAAAATATATCTACCCAAGCCTGACCTTCCTTGGGTGTAACAACATCTTCTTCTCCATTTTTACTTTCAACCGTCCTGTGAACTCCTCTTTTGGCAGCGTAAAATTCTTTAACACCTTTGGCCTTACCATTGACCATTTTGCCAAAAATATATTTCACAGTTCCATTGAAAGCCTTATCAACATCAAATTTTTTCTTATCAGAATAAAATTGATTTGAAATTTCAACGTTTCCAACTTTCTTTTTAAAATTTTCAGCCCGCAGAGGTGGAAAATTCACATCATCCACATTCGGAACTGATTTCTCAACCTTTTCTTTAATAACTTTTGGCTCCTCTGATTTTATGGAATCAGATTCATCACCAGAACTGTTCCCTGAACCCTTAACAACCCATTTTTGATTTATCAGATTTTCTTTTCTTTTAACCACATTCTTTGAACATTCACCAATTTCAAAGGTTGAATTTTCAAAGCCTATAAACTTTCGGGTTGAAAGTTCAGTTTTCTCGACCACTTTCTCTTTTAGTTTACCAGAGACTTCCTGTTTTGGTTTGAATGTCTTCGGACAGTCCCTAGCAACATGACCAACAGTTTTACATTGAAAACAGGTTCTCTTTTCAATCTTCTTTGGAACAGCATTCTTCTTCAGTTCTTCTTGCTTCTTGGCAAGGAATTCCTGATTCATCTGTTTTCTGAATACTTGTTCTTTCTCAGCCTCTGTCGTTTTCCCTGAAACAAACACAGTTTTTGGTTTATAAACTTTTTCATTTTTATAATTTTTCGGTTGAATAAAACCAAGACCTTTCTTTTTGAAATTACGATTATGGTTTGGTTTCTTTTGGAAACTATAACCACATTTGTAACCCATTTTCTTGTTAAATCTTTGTTGATCTCTTGAAGTGTAATGTTTAGGTTTTCCGGAAAAATTTAAATCTTTTATTTCAGAAATATTAATTTCTGTAATTTTGAAAACCTTTTGAATCATTTTAAATCTGACACTTCTTATTGGAAAAATCTCATCAGAATATAATTTGTCAGAATCTTTCAAAGTATATGCCACTTTGAATGATTCATCATTCAAATTAGATTTTGATATCAAAAACTCTTTATCGTAAACCCGTTTGTCCTTTTTGACTGTTGACTTTGACATATCGGACTTAGACTTTGACTTGGATTTGGACTCCGGTTTTGACTCCTCACAGTCATCTTTATCTAACACCTGATTGACCACACTTTTTATCAACTTTGACTCATGATTAGTGTCGGATGACGTATATGTGACATCAATATTTTCTGGCAAGTTATCCGATGGCCCAGACTCCCATTGTAAGTTTATTGCCTTTTCGACTCTTTCGGAATTTGGATTTCGAGGTAAAAATCCATTTTCGACCGGGGGCGGACATCTAGTGTAGACCACACTTGGTTTCTTACCAGAAATCTTCACTTTATCTTTGTCTTCTATCACAGATTTCTCTTCTTCTGAAGTCTTTAATTCTTCAAAAGTCTTCAAATTCTCCACAACCGGATAAATCCTGTCAACAACAAAAGTAGAACATGAGTAACTTTCTAATAACTTGTTGACTCTCTAGGTTTCTATCTTTTGTGTTGCCAACTTCAACTCCAGATCAGCACACTTCTTTATGTGAAAGTTGACATCATCAAGCTGTCTCAGGTACGCTTTCTTCAGCGTATTCATTGCCACAACTTGTTCACCATTTGAATCAGTATACTTGTTAATTTCTCTGTTCAATGTATCATAGGATTCTTTCAATCTGTTTATGTTGTGCAGCAACTCATTGTTCTGCTTGATTAAAGAATCACAGTTCATGCACTTTTCAGGAACTTTGACAGGTTCTGCATCAACTTTGACTTCAAATTCAGGAACCTCTTTAACTGTTCGGTTTGATTGTAAAAATTCAGCTCTTCTCTTTTTCTCAGCTTTAGCTTCAGCTTTTAATCTCTCTTCCTCTTCTTCAAGCTTTCTCTGTCTTGCTTCAGCAGCTTCCATTACTTTTCTGCATCTTTCGGCACATTTCAAATCATAGGCATTTGTAATGAAAGCTTTAGCATCTTTGGCCATAAGTTCTTGATCTGAGCAAAAATCGTTCCAACTGAAACCTTCAGCCAACTTTTCATCATCTTGTTCTGCCGAACACACTTTATTGTTTGTTGGAAGATATTTATCCCAGGTAAAATTATCATACTTGCCCTGATTGACTAGACATGCTCTTTTTGATCCTTCAATCACATCTCTTCCGTGTGCAGTTTGTGCCTGATTCAATGCTGGTGGAGTGACTTGATGATAAATCGCCTTTTTGTGATAATCGTTGTTTCCAAAAGGATTCTGGGCTCCAGTAGCTTCACGATTTTTGCACTCCCTCTTAAAATGCCCCTTTTCCCTGCAACGAAAACATGTAACTTTAGATTTATCAAAGCCTAAAGTTGAAACATGAGCCTCACGAAAATCATCTCGGCCTGTAATTTGTTTAAACTTCTCAGCTCTTCTCAATACACTGGCCATGCACCATTTGATATCCATCAATTCCATTTCCTCAGCATCGATTTGATCATAATCTTCTTTCGTGAGCATTGGATTACCGATCTTTCCGGCCACAAACTACTATAAGATTCCAACACCATTCCCAACAAAGACATTTGATTTTTAGCAACCTCTTCAGTATAATCTTGATCATTTTCAAGACTTAATACAATATTGCATTGAAGTTTTCTTCCGTTCTTTGTTGCAGAAATGTTTGGATCGAATGATGAAAATCTTGTGCTGCTTGATCCCTGGGATGATTTCTTTTCAGAAGAATCTTTCACACTGTAAGCAGTTTCAATTTTTGGAGAAAAATTTGACTTTTCGTTGACACCACCTTTGTAATATAAGCTGATATCTTGTTCTCCATCGTAGTTCTTCATCCTGGCAATCTTTCTCTGCTCCATCTCTTGAGCTTCCAGATGTTTGATGAAATCTCCCAGTGTCATATTTTTGTAATCTTTTCTGTTGGATCTCAGCATCATCAAAAACGTTCCCCAAGTTTCATAAGGTAGCGCATCTGCAAGTTTTTCAATCAATTCGTCAGTATCTTTCTTAATTCCAAGTTTTTTCATATTTCTCACCAAGTTACAATATCTATCAATTATTTGCTTGGTGTTTTCAGATTTCAAGCCACGGAATAAATCGAATTCTTTCTTCATGAGAGACATTTTGTTTTTGAGCATATCATCACTTCCAACAAATTTTGCTTCCAATTCTGTCCAGATTGAGTAAGCAGTTCCATCATGTTGAAGCAGTATCAAGATATCTTCTTTTATCGCTTGCTGAAGCAGACTCACCATCAGTTTCTCATCTCGATATTTCTTTTTATCTTCCGTACTCATTTCTCTAATTGTTTGCTGCACACCATTTGTTGTGGGTTTAACATAAGGTACTTCAGTGTGTTCCCAAGCATCCAAATGATAAGCTTCAACCCAATTTCCAAACCGTTCGGACCATGTGTTGTAATCATCAATATCCATGAGTTTAGGCGGTTTCTGAGACGTTCCGGTTTCGTTTTCAAGTAAAGCATTCTGCGTGATTGTAATCGGACTAGCAAAGGCGTTATAGAATTCGTTGTCCATTGTTCAAAGTTCACAAGTTCACAAATTTCCAAGCTTAGGCAAAGTTGACTTTGGAGCGAAACACTAGTTGTCACAAAAATGGAATCACAAAGTTGTCACAAAAGCTGAATCTCAAAGTTGTCACAAAAGCGGAATCAGAAGGTGTCTTAAAAGCGAAATCAACATGTACTTATGAGCGGAATCACAAAGTGACTTATGAGCGGAATCACAAAGTGACTTATGAGCGGAATCACAAAGTGACTGATGAACGGAATCACAAAGTGACTTATGAGCGGAATCACTCTTTAAACGTCCACAAAAGCGAAATCAGCTTGATCCTTGGAGCGAAATCAGACGAAAAATGACCGTATGAGCGAAATCATGTGTGAACTAAGAGCGAAATCAGCTGATGACATCATCATTTTCACGAGTCCGTATAAGCGAAATCTCAAAAATCCTAAGTTCTAGATCGATTTTAGCTTTGAAACTTTCAAGGGTTTATTATTACGTGATTACGAGTGCTGTGTGTGAATTTGAGCTGGTTTTACGGTAAAAAAAACTCAAAAATGACAAAAAAGGTGTAGAAAATCAGAATATGCAGCTGAAATGGCAAGAACTCTTTCTCCTGAGCTCTGATACCACTTGTAGGATCGTTTTCGGCCCTGTTTGAGTCGATCAGAAGAATTCCTATCCTAAACAAAAGGCGGAAACTAATGTTTTGGTTGGATAACAGCCGTATTCACTTTAAATTGTTGTTGTATTGATAACAAATGCGATTACAAGCTCTGACAACACTTCGGCAGCACTTCGTGGCTCACCGGAAGACAACACCTACAACTATGTGTCTGATTTCGCTCTAATGACCTATTTATAGATGACATGATTCCACTCTTATGTACATGACACATAAGCGGAATCAGATTCCACTCTTTTGTACATGACACATAAGTGGAATCACCTGATTGACACATAAGCGAAATCATCACTATGCCACATAAGTGGAATCACCTCTAATACATGTTTCTTAGATTTCGTGCCATATTCTAACCTATACAACACTAGACTCGATACAAGATGTAGTCGACAGACGTAGTGCACCAACAGATTACATACATGAAACACATCATGTATTCCTGCCATTTCCTCTGGCAGTTGTAGCTGATAGGCTACGGGTCCTATTCTTCTAATAATCTCAAAAGGTCCAACATACCCGGGGCTTAGCTTTCCTCTTTTAACGAACCTGACTACTCCTTTCCATGGAGAAACTTTTAATAATACTTTATCTCCTATTTGAAATTCTATAAGTTTTCGTCTGTTATCTGCATAACTCTTTTGACGATCTCGTGCTGCTTTTAGTCTTTCCATGACCTGAATTATCTTGTCCATTGTTTCTTGCACTATCTCTGGTCCGGATAGTTGCTTTTCTCCGATTTCTGCCCGACAGACCAGAGTTCGGCACTTTCGTCCATAAAGTGCTTCAAATGGTGCAACATTAATGCTAGTATGAAAGCTGTTATTGTATGAAAATTATATTAATGGTAAATGATCATCCCAATTTCCTCCGAAATCAATTACACAGGCTCTCAGCATATCTTCCATAGTTTGTATTATCCTTTCACTTTGTCCGTCCGTTTGTGGATAATAAGCTGTGCTTTGATTTAACCTGGTTCCCATTGCTTTTTGGAAACTTATCCAAGAATGAGAAGTAAAACGACTATCTCTATCATATACAATAGGAAAAGGAATTCCATGCAATGAAACTATTTCATTTACATATAGCTTGGCTAACTGTACCATAATAAAAGTTCCTTCATTGGTAAGAAATGAGTATATTTGGTCAATCTGTCTACAATCACCCAGATTGTATCATTTCCTTTTCTTGTCTTGGGTAATTTGGTAACAAAGTCCATTGTTATCAATTCCCATTTCCATATTGGCATTTCTAATTGTTGCAATAACCCTGAGGGTTTCTGATGCTCAGCTTTAACTTGTGAACAGGTTAAACATTTAGCAACGTAGTTTGCTATATCCTTTTTCATTCCTATCCACCAGAAATTCTTTCTTAGATCTTGATACATCTTATCACTTCCGGGATGCATCGTATACTTAGACTTATGAGCTTCTTCTAGAATTCTATGGCGTAGGTTTCCTTGTTTAGGTATCCACATCCTTTTCTGATGGAACTTCCAAATTCCATCTGTTCCTAGTTCTAATTCTTTAATCATCCATTTTAAACCTTCAGCATCGTCCTTGAATGTTGTTTCCTGTACTTCTCTAATTTGATCATTTAAATCTACTTGTAGATTTAATCTGAGAGAACGTACTCTTTTCGGCTTTTGATGATACTTTCGACTTAAAGCATCAACTACTATATTTGCTTTCCCAGCATGATACTGGATATCACAATCATAATCAATAAGAACTTCCATCCAGCGTCTCTGTCTCATATTTAATTCTTTTTGCCCAAAAATATATCTTAAACTCTTATGATTTGTGAAGACAACAAATTTATTTCCATATAAATAGTGTCTCCAAATCTTAAGGGCAAAAACTATGGCTCCTAATTCTAGATCATGGGTTGTATAGTTCTCTTCATGTTTCTTAAGTTATCTAGAGGCATAAGCTATAACCTTTTGATGTTGCATCAACACACATCCATATCCTAACTTAGACGCATCACAATAGACTATAAAGTTTTCAGTTCCTTCCAGTTCCTTCTGGTAATGTGAGTATGGGTGCGTTGGTTAACCTTTGCTTAAGAATTCTAAATGCTTCTTCCTGTTTAGGTCCCCATTCAAAATTAATTGATTTACAGGTCAGTTTAGTTAATGGAATGGCTATTCAAGAGAAATCTCGGATAAACCGTTTATAATATCCTGCCAGTCCAAGAAAACTTCGTACTTCTGTTGGCGACTCAGGGACTTTCCATTTGGTAATCTCCTTGATCTTTGTAGGATCCACATGAATTCCTTCATGATTAACCAGATGTCCAAGGAATTGCACTTCTTGTAACCAAAATTCACATTTTGAGAATTTAGCATAGAGCCTTTCTTTTCTCAGTAATGTTAGAAGTGTATGCAGATGCACTGCATCTTCCCTTTTTACTCTTAGAGTAAATTAGAATATCATCTATAAAGACAATTATAAATTTATCCAAGTATGGTTTATATATCTTGTTCATCATATCCATAAATGCAGCTGGGGCATTGGTTAAACCAAATGGCATGACGGTAAATTCTTAATGACCGTACCTTGTCCTGAAAGCAGTTTTAGGAATGTCCTCTTCCTATACTTTCAGTTGATGATATCCTAAGCGTAAATCGATCTTAGAAAAGAATCGAGCTCCTTGAAGTTGATCGAACAGATCATCGATTCTCGGTAATGGGTACCGATTCTTAATCGTAATCTTGTTCAATTCTCGGTAATCAATGCACATATGCATCGGTCTGTCTTTCTTTTTAACAAACAACATCGGTGCTCCCCACGGTGATGAACTTGGTTGTATAAAGCCTTTGTCAAGAAGTTTATCCAATTGTTTCTTCAGTTCCTGCATCTCCGTTGGTGCTAATCGATATGGTGCTTTGGCAATCGGTGTCATTCCTGGTATCAGGTGAATCCTAAATTCAACCTCTCTATCAGGCGGTAATCCACGTAACTCTTCTGGAAAGACGTCTGAAAATTTAGATATTATGGGAATATCTTTTAATTCTTTTCCTTTAGTATTAATGATTATGGAAATCATATATACTACCCCTCCTTTCCTTTCATAACTCGCAACTTTCATCACAGAGATGAATTTTGTCGATTTGGTTGGCTTATTTCTTTTGATTGTGATCCTTTCACCACTTGGTGTACTTACTTGTACTGACTTTTGAACACATGAAATACTGGCATGATTGGCTACCAACCAATCCATTCCTAGTACAACATCGAATCCAGCTAGATTCATTGGATAAAGGTTAGCAAAGAAATGATGGTTCAAGATTTCTATTCTTGCTTCCTGTAAGATTTCACTTATCTTAATGGATTCTCCGTTTGCTGTCTCTACCAGACAATCTTGTTGAAGTTTGGTTAAGGGTTGGTCGAGAAATTTGTAGAAAGAAGTAGTGATAAAACTTTGGTTTGCACCGGAGTCAAATAATACTTTGGCAAATATATTATTAACTAAGAATGTACCAGCAATCACATCCGGAATCATCTTGGCTTCTTCAGCTGTCAGAACAAATGCTCTGACATTCTTCTTAGGTGCTTCAGTTGTCTTAGCCTTGTTGGTTGTTGCTAGAACTAGTTTCGAACAGTTCGGTTTGATGTGACCGGCCTCTCCACAATTGAAACATATTCAATTGCTAGGTTTCCTCCTACAGTCTTCTTCCTTGTGTCCATACATTTTGCAAAAGTTGCAATATAGGGAACATTTTCCAGAGTGCTTCCTTTTGAAATACTTACAGTAGGGTGTAGAGGAAAAACCTGTACCTTTCCCACAGTTGGAATTACCATAGCGAAATTCTTGGGTAAGCTTTTGAGCTAAGTTTTTTCTCGAGTTTTCCTCTTGGGTGCGTATCAATTCGTCAATCATGGTATTGGCTAGTTCTACTGCTTCTTCTATGGTTTGTGGTCTAGCTGCTGTAACGCCCTGCTCTTTCGTACTTTCCTTAATTAGAAAATGTGTCTTGTAATTCTATTTTCGGAAACTCGATTCCTTTGTAATCGTATTGCATTTCAAGCTATTGTAAATCCGAGACTTGATCATAATGAAAGGAATCTTTTATATGAAATATACATCGTTTATACATTATTTATACATTGATACATACGTTTGTTTGACACATGATTCGTAATTCGCATAAACATAAGCTTAACTCGTAAACAATGATCGTGTATTCGTAATCCTTAAATCTTCATACATTCAAACACTTGGTTATTTGATTATAAGATTAAGTTGTATGTTTTTTTTCACTTGATCTGTAACAACTCTCATCAAAAAGTACTATTTATTAATTTAATTGGACCAATAGGAAACCCTAATTGAGAAACCCAAGTGATTCTGAACAAACCCTAAAATTTTCAGAACAATCAGAATCAGGATCAGGGCCCCTAAAACTCAGGGGGGTAAACCCTAGTTAGTATTATCTCGATAGTTTGCTGTCAAAATTGAAATCTCACGTAAAACCAACTCAGATAGGCTAGTCCCAGACGTGGCTGACCTAGGGTGAAAACGTGTCCCTTGCGCACCGCAAGGAAAAAGGCTTACGGTGCGCAAGCCTGTTAGGTGTCCCTTGCGCACCGCAAGGATTTCAGTCTTACGGTGCGCAAGCCTGGCCAAATTTTAAGTATAAATAGCAGACATTGGCAATCGAATTTTGGTATTGAAACGACGTAAAACTTCGCTGCATGTACTGAGATACGTTCTGTTTACCACAATTAACACACACGGATCACAAATCGACGCCGCAATTCACGGTAATAACTCGATCGCTGCTACGATTCAATGTTCGATCGATTAAACTATCCAATGGATGTTTAAGTGCTGCCCACATTAGGGTTTATGCTTTGTCATTCGTCGTTAAATCGATGGATGTTTAAGTATCGCACTTTGTCATTCGTTGTGAAGGATTTAATCTCGTGAGTTATCGTAAATGCTGTATTAAGTTACTGACCAAATTGTGTGCCTGTTATTAAACTAGGTTATCAAGGCTAATCAGTAGGCTAAGCTCTGTTCAAAATTAAATCTGCAATGTGAGTCATTCTCTTTTTATCAAATTACTTTCAAAAGCATGTTTATTTTCAAAGTTATAATTACAGAGATTAAGTCTTTGTAATCACCATATTACAGCCGGTATGTGGGGTTTTGTATACATTACTTGATAATCTTCACCATTGGACAACGAGTTAGCCAATGGGTGATATGACCATAGTCACAGAAACGAGTCGAGTGACAAATACCGAGGGTAGTTGGTTGATATCTGAAACATTGTAATTGCTCTTAATACTGTAAATTATAACAAATGTGTCGTTTTAGTAAATAGAATGATTCACTCAGTATTTCCCGCTGACAAAACCTTTTTCAAACATGTTTCAGGTGATCTGTTGTGATCCAGGAAAAAGTGCCGTGAAGCACTATCAGCTTAAGAAAGTGGCTCAGTATAAAATAAAGAAACATGTTTTGTAAAATAAAAGATTTCTTCGTGAAATCTCAATATTGTAAATTACCGGGTTTTATCCTGAATTGTGAAATAAAATAATCGGGAAATATTTCAGTTTTAAAAAGATCCTGAAGAAACTTCCGCTGTTAATTAAATACCACGAGATTTCTGTCCCGCGGCTCCTGAAACGGGTCAAACCGGGTCGGGGGCCGTGACATGATCATACCAAACTATAAACCATACATACTTGTTACATTTCATGTGTTATACACACCTATGTTATCACACTTTTTGCTAAATTAAAACATGTCATTTATGCATTTTTGGACCTTGTTACAAGTTACATACATACTAGACACCATGTAACACTTTATTAAACATCAAATATATACCTTCTAATGTCAAAAAAGTAAAATAAAATAAAAATTATAGGGCTGTTAACAGCCTTGCATCAGCCCACTTAATTTCCTTGTTTTGAGTTATTTAGCCCACTAAACACTTCCAAAGCCCAACCCAATGAAACCCTAATCCATCCCCTATATAAACCAAGCCTCCTCCAAGTATTTTTCACTTTCTAAACACTTTCCATTCACTCTCAAACACTCCAAACCGTAGCTGATTACAGAAGTTCAAGCAGATTTATACCACTTCACTAAAGTGAGCATAACTCATTCAATTCTTATCCGATTCACTCGATTCTTTTTCCTACTACTTTGTATTGACCTTAGCTACGTTTCTATGGGTTTTCCCTGGAAAACCAGAGCCTGGAACATTGCTAAAAGGGCTCCAAAGTGGACTGATTTTTCTGTTCTTGTTTCAAACTTTGATAAACTTGTTTAAACTTGAGGAAACTCATCTCAAGCCTATGTCCTTATGCTTATAACCACTTCTATGGTTAGTTAGGTTTAAAAACAAGGTTGAGACATTTAAAATCAGAGGATTAATCCACACAAACTTTCTATTTTGTTCAAGAGTTTAACCCACAAGTGATGTTCAAGTTCAAGACTTGATGTACGTGTGATTTAGGATTAACTTGGGTTGTCCTACATAAAATCCACATATTGCTTGATGATTTCTTATAGTTAGTGTTTAATATTCTTGTATTACTTGTAAGTTCATGACCCTCCTTGAATGTTTTTACATCAAGTGTAGTGGTGAACACTTAGAGGTGCCTAAATGGAAGACTTCTCTTCCTACCTCCTACATGAATTCTATGACACTTAAAGAGGTTTCTAAATGGAGGATTCATCTTCCTACCTCATGCTTGAACTATTGAACTATTGGACTTATTAATAACCTAAGAAATACCTATCTATACTTTTCAACATTCGAACCTTTGATGGTGAATTTGTGTTCATTCGTCAAAGTACTAGAATAACATCATCTAAGACATAAAACTTGTTATGATTCTAATGCGTAGACTACTCATGAAAACAAGTATTTTATGTTAAAAGATGATTACTTTCGTATACTTGTGTTCTTATGTTTTAACCTCTAAATCCTTAATATACTGTTAGTCTCCGATACTCATACACTTTGTTTCTTTGCGTAGAAGGACTTGATGTTCCAACCTCCCACAATAACTCACTCGCAGATTCACAAGTTGAAGACTTGCAAAACCGTGAGTATACTCGCAACCCCCTTTTTATGTTTATCACTTTTGGGGTGTAACATGTTCAATTATAAAACTACACTTAAACTTATTCTTTATGCAAATGCATGAAAACAATCCTTATACATGAATGCTATGTTGTTATATTTGATGCTTATACTTGGGTGATTCTTATGTGATACAATAGTCATTAGCTTATTACTAGCCTCCATTTGACATGTATAGCGTTATAGGAGTAACGCACCACCCGTGAACGAGAGGTCATGTTGAATTATATCATTTTTGGGTAAACAGAGGGCTGACTAGAAATATTGCATGCCTTGTATAATGCTCATGTATAAACTAAGTTGCCATGTGGATTCGTTTTTGAACTTTAAACTTATACTTATACTTAATCTGAAACTTGTATACTCGCCTTTGCTTTTGCATTGAATTGTATTTTAAACCTGTTACAGGTTGAGGATTGATGATGCTATGAAACGGATTAGCTTGATGCCTAGATACTCACTTAGACATTTAGGTTAAAGAGTTGTATCAATTTTGTTATGTTAACAATGTTGTTATTTGAATTTCCTTGTAATGTTTTGACAATTTGATTACGAAATGAAATCGGTGGAACAAAATATTGTCACGAATAGTGTTATGAAGTCTCTTGCAATCTCAAACTAGTCCCACTTCGATGATTCCGCCATTGGTTGGGGTGTAACAGCTGCCTTGATTACGTGTCTAATATCACTAATTAATCCCCAAATATAACGGGAGATTAACACAGGTTCAGGTGAGGCTAAGGTTGGCACTATCCTAGCATATTCGAAGAATATGGTAATGTAACCTTTGCAGTCTATTCCAGCCATTTTGAGATTTAGGAACTTATTGGAGATTTGTTCCTTTTCATTAGGAAGACAGAATTTTCTTTCAACCATTTCCTTAAAGTTAATCCATTCAATATTATAAACTCTGTCACTTCCCCTAGACTGGAGAATAGTATTCCACCATTTTAAGGCTGCATTTTTTAAAAGATTAAAAGCAAACATAATCTTATCTTCGTCTGCACATTTACTTATCGTTATGATTGCTTCTGGCTTTTTATCCAACATAAGGCTGCAATGGCTCCTTTATTGCCTGAGAATTTTATTGGTTTGTAAGCCAAGAATTCTTTATAAGAACAACCGTAAGAAGCGGTTCTTCTTCTTTTAGGAAATGGAGCTTGGATTATAGGTTCGTTATCATTCACACTGTGACTTGGTTCAGTGTGTTGGCGTTTACTTCCATTTGCATATTTATTATTTTCTGCTTCCTTAACAGTTTTGATAATATAAGGCATAACATCTATAATTCCTTGTGCTACTATGTGTTAGATAACACTGTTATCTATTTGGTTTCTGTTATTTTCATTATCCTAGTTTTCCTGATTTACTTTGTTGTCCATCTGAATTGTGAACATTCATCAAGTATTAATTATCACCGAATAAATTTAGTACAAATATTTATACACAATCACACAAACAGATTGATAAAAAACATCGATCATTGTGACTTTTACTCTTTATATATATATATATATATGCATCGGTTACATACTACAACTGGAAATCAAATATACTAGTAGCTATGCATCCGTATCTATTTTAGTCTACCTAGTCTAGTTTTTTTATCAAAATACAAAATTACACATATATCTAGGTATTTTCTAAGTATCATTTATCAAATCATGTATATTGTGCTCGACATGTTTTCACATAAGCTTCTCTCCTATTTGATGAATTTTATCTCCTTCCTCTACTAATTCGTTACCATATGAGCGAAGTTCTTCCAAATAGATATGGCTCATAGGTGGCATGAGTGCTGGTACTGGATCAGGGTGTCGAGGGATAGGTTGTCCATAAGGGTATGGATTGTGTATCACACTCTGCGTCCACCAGTCGTTGTTCCAAAAGGGGTCTAAAGGGTTAAGGTCAGTGTACTGAGCTATGGGGTTTGGTGGGGGAATTCTAGGAATCTCATAGGGATCTACATCGGGAATTGGAAACTGGTCTTCCTGGTCGGGTTCTAGCATTTGTTGGTCTGGGAATAAAGGTAACAGTGGCGGTTCAGCTATTTGGTTTAGGTTAGAGTCTACTGCTGTAGTGACTAGCATATGGAAATCTACCAACTGTCTATCTAATTCTTCTTCCCATGGTTGCCTAATGACTGTTTCTTGAGTTTGTGCATTTACTTCCCTATTGGCTTGTACTATCGCTCTTTATTGTAATTTCTTCATCCTCTTTCTTCTCTTATGTGCTCCTCTATTAAACCAACCTCTCTTCTTAGTAGTGAAGGGTTCCTCAGACTGTGCCTTAAATATAAATATCCCTTCCTCGGTATTGGCTGAGTATCCTAAGGGGTTGGGTTCAGATGATGTTCCTTCATCTTTTGGTGAACTAACTATATGACGATAAGCGTCCGAAGTACCTTGCTCACTCATACTGTAAACTAAAAAATAGTCAAATAACACAAAACAATATTTAAACATAATTACATAAGTTATTTCCTAACACAAAATTTAAGTGTCAGTAGAACACTTCTTTGGCTTAAACCAGTGGCTGTAGCTCTGATACCACCTCCTGTCGCAACCCCCGACCCCTGCCCGGGAACGGGTGCCGCGAGATCAGATAGATGGGGGTATCGGTGTTTATTAATTTAGCAGCGGAATACATCAGGACCGTAGTTAGAAAATATTTTTATCAGAGTAAAACACCAACTTTTATAATAACAAAACATTGGGATAAAAATCCAAGTTCATTTGACAATATATTTGTAGGGATGAACCCTAATTATTAAAAACAAAAACTCCTTTTTATTTAGGTAACTTTTATAGCCACTTTTTCAAGCCTTTAGTGCTCTCCAGCTGGCTTCTATTGGCTTTTACATTTTGTAACCTGAAACGTGTTTTAAAAAGGTTTTATCAGCAAGAAATACTGGCAAGTGCATTCTAGTTTAATCAAAACAGTTTAAATAACTTTCACAGTATTGAGGGTGATTACAATGTTTATATCTACACAATTACTCATTCAGTACTATCCACACTAGACTTGTGGGTCATATTACTCATTGGCTAACTCTTTATCCAATGGTAACGTCTTTTACATTTTGTATACAAAACCCAAACATACCGGTAGTAATTGTAGAATACAAAAACTCAATCACTGTTTAAGTATTATTAAAACATTTGAGGTTTTGGTGAAAAGGTGACAAAAAAGTAAGAGGTACTCACAAATAGTGAGAAAAAGTGAATGTACTCACATTGTTGACTTAGGTGATACTACTATAGCTTCCTGGTGTATCTCCTGTTTATTATCTATTAAAATTAAACAATGCACACGTGTTAGTAAAATAACCTAAATCACATTAACCGTACAACTCGAGACAGAACGCCAATGATTGAGTCAGGCAGAGCCTTGACATGCATTACGGAGTCCTAGATCAATCGGGTGTAACACGAGATAGAACTCCAATGACTGAGTCAGGCAGAGCCTTAACATGCATTATGGAGCCCTAAATCGATCGTGTAGGGTAATAGCAGGGTTATAATACTTACAATGAGGCAGAGCTTCGCTTTATAGAGGGGGTATTATGCCCGGGTATAATTTCTACTAACAGAAAGTTGAGAAAATTCAGAAATTTTGAACAAATTCCAAATAAACTCGTCCACCCTATTTATAGGCGGATTCAATGGCGGCTCACGGCCCGTGTGAACTTCAGCTAACTCTCTCGCGGCCCGCTAGAGAGTAGACTAGGGTTTAGGGTTGATGGGTCATCGAGTATAGCCTTGCCATGTGTCGACACGTGGCGATTTTGTTTGTCCGACAAGTTACTGGCCTCGCGCCCCGCGACACACAAAGCTAAGGGGGTCGCGCCCCACGAGCGACTCCTAAACTTTGTTTTTTCTTTTTTTTATAAATATAATGGTATTTTGGGTCCGTTTCTCGCATACGGAGTATATTAGGAACGTTTTAGGGTCATGTTAAGGGCTGTTATACAGAATCCCCGTAACAACATAGTTTTCTAAATGTGTCGATTAAGTTCCCAAAATAACGCACTCATCTAAACCCCTTGGAATTGTCGATACATTAGTATATCAAATATAATTTTTTTTTTAAATGGAGGTCCTGTTTTTTTAGAGGCCCCATCATTGGAGTCGAGCCCGGGCTATATTTCTAAACCTCATGGATGGCTCGTGAGTAGGTTTTAAAGCTCGGGCTTGGTTCATGCTTGATTCGTTTATTATGTATTAATTAAAACTAGGTATTTTATTGGCGTGTTTCTGAATTGGGTGTTTTATTGCGTTTTTATCTGAACACCCAGTTCATGTCATTTTTTTTTTAATTTCAAAAGTATAACAATAGTATACTCATTGGAAATATAATAAAACACTAGATTTTATAGTGTACTTTTTTTAAAAAAATAATCATGTATATAAAAGTTACGAGAGTTTAAAAAAGATGGTGGAATATGCATATAGGGGTGTTAAAAAATATCCGTATCCGAAAATCCGATCTGAATTGTCCGAATCCGAAATATCCGAAAATTCGGATAGTGATTTTGAAATTTTTCGGATATCCGAAATATCCGAAAATTTAATTTTTATTTTTTATCGGATATCCGAATATCCGAAACTATCCGAAAAATATCCAAAAATTTATATTCAGATATCCGAAACTATCTGAAATATCCGGTTCTGAATATTAAAAAATAATAATAATTAAATAACTAATGGATATTCGGATATCCGATTCACTATCCGATCGGATATCCGAAAATTCAGATACGAATTCGGATAGTGAAATCAGATATCTGAAAATTTTGGATATCCGAATTTTTGGATATCAGGTTTTGAACACCCCTATCTGCTTGTGACTTGCATGTGCATGGTCTTTGGCATGTGAGTGGCATGTGCATGGTTTTTTTGACAATATTACCCTTAGTGTAAGCTAGCATCAATGCCACATGTCAACACCAAAATCGTTCTCACCGTTTTCACACTTTTAGGCGTTTTCTCCAGATCCTGTCTCTACACACACACACACACACACACACAAGGATCCGTTAGGAATCACCCTTTATTGCGAGAACCATGTTTAGGTTTTTGGGTTATGGGGGGTGGGTGTTTAGGTTTTAGGGTGGTGGTGAGATAGGTTTATTTTGGTTGTGTTCACATTGATTCTCGCGATAAAGGTGATTCTCGCATGAACACTACCCTATATATATAATGTTATACCTGAGATCATTTAAACAAACAAATCAAGAATACAACTACAATTATAAACTCTTCCTCAACAGCCCAATCCAAACTTACGTACACATTGTTAATACCAACTAGCAATAACACCTGCGCGCGTTGTGAACGCGCGCACAACGCAAATATAGAATGGATTAGTCTAAATGTTATGTTATGCGTTAATCATATGAAAAAGCACATTTCGATGTATCTGATTCTGCTCAGGGTGACCTATATAAGCATTGTGATTGGATCAAAACCTAAAGTAAATCAAGTTTATATTGTACGATCATAACGTATTATATGTGACACGGCTCATATATGCAAAACATTAGTGGGTATAAAGGGAAAACCGTCACATGTAATCAAAAGGGATTAATTAGACCTTTTTAAAAAAAGGGAAAAGTAAAATATGACTCCACTCGGTTCGAAACAAAATTTACGAAACATACATAAAAAGCATGAAAACAAATTGTATTTGACCTGAGTCATTTCCAAAATAGTTTACGTTGAAACGTAGACCAACTCGAATTTATAGCAAAACGCACATCAAAATATGCACGTAAACATTTGACCTGACTCAATTCTAGAAAACATTTACGTCAAAAATAGAGCAATCGAAACACGTACATAAGAATATGCATGTAACCGTGCCAAGTAGCACCAATGTCACATCATTTCTAGCGACCACCAATATCGGAAAAACTCGTAAAACTAAAATAAATAAAAAAGGAAAAAATAATACTGGATGAAAAGCAGACATAAAATCGTTGAACCACGCACGCCCGTTGCGGTGTGTTAATGCGAAGAAATTAGAATGAAACGTAAAACTTAGTAAAGAATAAATAAGTCGATATAGGACACGCACGTTGAGACGAATCTGTCAAACGGGGAAATAGACGAGTTGCGATGCGCCTGTCAAACGGGAAAAATTTGACGAAAATACGTTGAACCTCACACGCACGTTATGGCGTGTTAACTCGCATAATTTAGAACAAAATGTAAAACGAAAAACTTGCGAAAGATGAAAAATGTGGGGGACCAAAGTTGAAAATAAAAAGTATTGGGGTTAAATTGTAAAAGATATAAAGCTTTAGGTTAAAAGTTAAAAAAGCAAAAGGGTTAAATTGTGTAAGGTAAAACCTTTGGGTTAAAAGTGAAAAATCAAAATTTATTTTTGAAAAACTCCCCATGCATGGGGTACAACAACATTAAGCAACAAATTGTTGCTAATTTATAATATGGAAATATGGACATTTATAATATATTTATATACATATATATAGTTTTAGGATCCTGTAAAAATGACATTTTCATGAAAAGTGTAAGAAGGCATAAGAATTGACATGTAGGAACTTCACCATATATATATATATAGGACAAAGATCCGTTAGGAACCACCCCTTATTGCGAGAACCGCGAGAACCAATTTGAACACAACAAAAAATACCTAAAAATAGCTAAAAAACACACAATTTTTTTTTTTTTTAATTTTTTTTATAAAAAAAATCGCTACTTTTATTAGCCAAAAAAAAAAAATTTTGTTTAAATTTTTTTTTTTTTTTTTTTTTAAATTTTTTGGCTTCTAAAAGTAGCGATTTTAACTTAAAAAATAGTAAAAAAAAAAAAAAATTTAGATTTTTTTTTTGATTTTTTTAGATTTTTTTAGGTTTTTTGGGGGTTTAGTTTTTAGCTTTTTAGCTGGGGGTGGGGGTTAGGTTTTTTTAGGTTTTTTTAGGTTTTTTTTAACTATTTTAGGTTGTGTTCATATTGGTTCTCGCGATTCTCGCAATAAAGGTGGTTCTCGCATGAACCTTACCCTATATATATATATATAGTGGAGGGTTCAAATGAGAAGAAAAAATTTGAAAGAATAAAAAGAATAAGTTTTAAACCAATAGAAATACTCCATTTTAGTTCATTTAATATGTGTATTTAATGTTATTAATAAGGGCATATAGGATAAATTCTTAAATGTGTATGATAAATTTAGATATGCGTAGGCTAAATTTCGGTAAGTGTAAGATATATGTAGGATAAATTTTGAAATGTGTAGGATAAAATATTTTTTTCTTTATTAATGAAAGATAACATAATTCATGGAAGGAGTTATAAACTATTTAATGTTTTACCATTATGTCTTTTCTTCTTTTTCTTCTCACATTAAATTTCTTCTCAAATGAACCTTCCCATATATATATATATATATATATATATATATATATATATATATATATATATATATATATATATATATATGGTAGAACTAGACTACAACGGGTGTTTTTTTCCAGAAAGTCTAAGAAGCATTATGGACCAATAGTGTTTTAGTTATAGTAGGTTCATGGTGTTTTATTTTATAAATAACAAGTGATCATTATGTGGTGCTTAATCTGTAGCATGTACATGGTGTTTTATCTATATTTACCTGTTAGGAATTCAACCATTTGTAGATGAATCCATACCTAACATATAATATATACTATTTACTTAATTTTATCACTAATTTATATATAATAAATATTATTATGTGAATATATACTTAATACCTTAAATAAATATCATATAAATAATAAGCTCATTTAGGTTCACAAGTCTACTTGAGCTTGATAGATGAAGCTCAGGCTCAGACGCGCTTGTTTAACAAGCTTATATTTAGGCTCGAGCTAATTTAAGCTTGATTTAATTTGAGATTTTAACAACCCGATCTCGAGTAGCTCACAAACTACTTGTTTACATCCAAATATTTGGCATGCACCATGGCTCACACAAGGGCCGTCCTTTAGAGTTCACGGGCCATGTGTGACTGAACAAAATGAGCCTCTAAAATTAAGCTCTCAAGAACACAATCGCCGATTGGTCTTTAGCCTTTCACATTTGTTGTCACCACCATAAAAAAGATTTTGTTAAATAATTAGGTTTATAATTCTAGATTTCAATTCAGTTACATATATAGCTTTAGTTGGTTAACTAAAAAATGGGTTTACATGAGCTATAATTAACTAGGTTAATAAATTTATAAAACTTATTAGGTTATATATATGAGTTAAATGCCATTTTAGTTCTCGTGGTTTTGATTATTTTGTCAGTTTAGTTCAAATGTTTCATTTTTTCCATGTGGGTCCAAAAAGGTTTCACCGTTGCCATTTTAGTCCGTTGGGTTAAATTCATCCATTTTTTCTGTTAACGAAAAGGGCAATTCGATCATTTTATATGACCGAATTGCCCTTCTAGTTAACAAAATTACATGAAAAATGACCGAATTGCCCTTCTCGTTAACAGAAAAAATGGATGAAGTTAACCCAGTTGACAAAAATGGCAACGGTGAAACCTTTTTGGACCCACAGAAGAAAAATGAAATCTTTAAACAAAATTGGCAAAATGGCTCGAACCACAGGGACTAAAATGGCATTTAACTCTTTTAATTTTATTGCCTTTTGTTTGAAATATATTTAAAAAATTTTAAATTTTGAGCCTCGGAAAATAGGCCCTCGGCTATCGTCCACCTTGCCGTTATCCTTGCATCATTGGAAGCATTTTGTATAGACTTTATAAACACCATAGATCAAAGCCCCCCCTTATTTACACATACCCTATATCTTATTTTCACACCCTCTATTATATACAGGCCATAAAACATTATACGGCTCGTATAGAATGTTTTTGAATAGGAAAATGCGCAGGGAATGTTTTTTTGATTTTACTATATACGGCCCGTATATATGTATACGATCCGTATACATGTGTATACGATATGTAAAACGTATACGGCTCAATGGATCTATTTTGTGAGGTTTTTGATGTTACCAAATGTATACGGGCCGTATAACTGTATACGACCCGTATATAAGGATGTTTTTTCAAGTATCACGTTTTTTCCAGTAAAAACACAATCATTCTAGGGTTTCTAAACTCTTCATCACCTTTAACAATGTCGATAAACGTTGATCGGAACACGCCGTTTAAATCGGAGCACAAGTAGAGTAACGTTACCGATCAGTCCGTTGATGGAAACCTTAGCGATCGCAGAGATCTTCGTGTTGGTTATTTATCGATTCTGAGAGTTATCAGCGGGGATGGGTACAGAAACCACCAAGGTTGATAATGGATTGGTTACAGAAACCACTAGCAGAAGAACCCTACACGTCTTCTATGATGATCCGAAACATTCCGAATAACTAGCATAAGAACCCGACACAAACAAGTTCTCCATAGTTTGTTATTCAAATCTCTATTAAGTCATCTTTCCAAACTAAAACACACGATAACTTTAAACTTTATATTGTGTGATTTGACCAGGAAAGGATTGGAGGTGATTTCTACTTTTAATAACCTGTCACAGTTGTCAAATTCGTTGCGTGCATTCATATTGTTTAGACAATAACATATAATAAACGGATTGTTGCACTTCTTGTTCCAAATGCACGCCTCAATTCATCTTTTTTACTCTTTTCTTTGATTTCAACAAATCTTTTCTTTTTCCTTCAATTTTGAGAACATTCTCCGTAACATGAAGACGTACCGGGTTCTTCTACTAGTGGTATTTTAATGAAGTATTGAAGATTGAATGTGCAAACCGCAACCTTTTTTTACTACGAAAACGGTGGCTATGCGAAATACAAACCGCAATCGTTTGTGACTATGGGAAACACAAGTTTTCTTTTTGAGCTTGATGGATGTCCGTTATCTCAGTTGAGGCGTGCATTGTTTAAATCTGGATCAGTTGGTATATGTTCGTATTAGCGTTGTTTATCACCCTGTGTGAGCATTGGAACAAGAAGTCCAACAATCCGTGTAGTCATATTTGTTGAGACAACAACAGATAATGAACGGATTGTTGGAGTTCTTGTTCCAAATGCAGCTGTAGTACCGGGACAACTGGACCAGACACATGTCACAAAGTTTGTCATGACAAAAGATATAGATGTAGGAATATAACTAGATGTTATGTGTGTCAGCCTTTAAAAAAGCACCATGAAAAGATATAAAGGGCACAAGGCATCTTTTCTTTCGCATCGTATAGGCCTATAAGATGAAGGTGTAGCTTCATTAAACCAAGAACAAAGCCTATTTCAAAACACATGTAGATGAAGTCAAATGTGATCAAACTTTGACATCAGACATAAATCTTGAAGCAAATATGTGGTTCCCAATTGGTTACAGAAACCACTAGCAGAAGAACCCGACATGTCTTCTATCTAGTCTAAAACTTGAAAATGGATATGATAGTGTCAAGATCTTTATCTATCATGTCATCGACCAACTGATTGAAATCTCTTTCGTTTCTCATGTTAGGGAGATTGTTCTCGAAATTGAAAGAAAAAGAAAAATCAGTAAGCAAATACACAACCTGATTCAGATCTCTATTCGGTCATCTTTCCAAACTATAACACACGATAAGTTTACACTTTATAGTGTGTGATTTGACCAGTTGTCAAAATCGTTGCGTGCATTCATATTGTTTAGACGACAACAGATAATGAACGGATTGTTCGACTTCTTGTTCCAAATGCAGCTGTATGATCCGTACTTAAAAGTCTCTCTAAAATATGCAACCGAGACCGCCTAGTTAACTTTCAGATTCAGGAAGCAGATGTTTTAATATCTTTAATCTATTAGAACGATCCTTGTTTTGTCACATACATGCATTTAATTCCCAAACATCATTACAAATTCCACGTTTAATTCCCGAATGCATCTACTTCTCACAGGTATAACACATAGTCAATGTAGTAAAATGTGAGCTTTTACACCAACCATATCGATATTCTAGTTCTCCTTTTTCTTCAATGATTAATTTGTAAATATATGAATAAGATACCTTCGAGATACTTCGTGTTAGTTTGGTTTGAATTTTGAAAGTTGAAAAAAAACTAAACCAAACCAACATAGTTGAAGGTACATGTCTACAAAAGGTGCAAGAGAATGGCAAGTAATCAGTTGTATTTTTACAGTTTTGTTTCTTATTGGCCATTATTCGACCGAGTAATCAGTTGTATTTTTTCAAACAAAACAAGGATCGTTCTAATAGATTAAAGAGAATAAACCACGTCCTAAATATAATATTTTTTTACCATTTTTACCCTAACAATACGGGCCGTATACTATTATACGCCCCGTATAAATTCATCGTATACATTGTATTCGACCCGATAAATTTTTTTCACATGGTGTATACGGGCCATATAAGTTAATACGGGCCGTATATAATTCATCGTATATAATTTTTTTTTTCACGGTAAACGATGCAGCTGATGAAACCGAAGCTGTTATTTCGGTTGTTCAGTACTTCCGAGACGATTCAAGTGAGTCCTATGAAGCAAGTTTCTGTCTATTCAATTGAGAGGAATCATTGCATTACATCCCCATTGTGTATTTGCTTACTGATCTGGAATTGAAGAACCGTTGTGTATCTGAATCAGATTCTCAAACAAACAATACTAAAGATGAGTTGGTATTGAACCAACAAAATCCGAATACAGAAAAACCGACATTCCTTCAAACATTCTAAACCCTACCTGGAAACAAGTGGTTGTAATGACGGGACCCTTGATTTGAAACGTAATCGTTTGTGACTATGGGAAACACAAGTTTTCTTTTTGAGCTTGATGGATGTCCGTTATCTCAACGTTTCTCCTTACAAAAGTCTGCTGGCAAGAATCTTTTTTCACATGGTATTGAACCAAGAATATGAAGATCAATAAAGATGAGTTGGTATTAAACCAAGAATATGAAGATCAATAAATATGAGTTGGTATCTAACTAAACCCATCGTATTTAAATACCAACGGGTTGGTTTTTGGAAGAAAAGAAGGGGTTTAAGGTGTTTTGGTAGGTTGAAAGAGGTGAATGATGTTCAAAGATTTGTTGATATATATAACAGAGTAACCCTCACTCTCAGTCATATCTATAGTGAGAATTGGGAAACAAATATACCTTCAAACATTCAAAACCCTAGCTGGAAACAAACCAACAAAATCCGAATACTGAAAAACATCAGCAACCATTTTTCCTTTTCCTTCAATTTCGAGAACATTCTCCCTATGTATGTGCTTGTGCTGTAGGAACCGGTGGTGAATTTGCGTACACAACTGAAGGTTCAGTGCACGAAAAGTTTCTTACGAAATGTACGTAACAAAACAAGGATGTTTGGGAATTAAACGCATGTACGTGACAAAACAAGGATCGTTCTAATAGATTAAAGATATTAAACAACGTACAAATCATCTGCTTCTTGAATCTGAATCTGAAAGTTAACTTTGACTCATAAACCCTTGAATCCTAATGCTTCTCTAAAAAAAATTGTTTCTTTCCTTTTCATGAGGTAAAATCGGTTTCAACATCAAGGGTTGTTTTTCACCCTGTGTGAGTATTGGAAGCCCTGACAAACAGTCTTGTAATTACGTCTTCAATCGAGACCGCATTGTTAATTTTAATGATGATTCGAAACATTCCGAATAACTAGCAGAAGAACCCGACACGTCTTCTAGGATGATTCGAAACATTCACGAACCACAATGGACTCAGACTCATACTACTCACCCTCCCCTGAGGAAAAGTTTTCCCGACGACTCAAGATAAAGCAGTTGGTTTGTGTTCATATCAGCGTTGTTTATCACCCTGTGTGAGCATTGGAAGCTCGACCACTAGCAGAAAAACCCGACACGTGTTCTTAATCAGATAAAGGAGAGTTGATGCAATTTTCCAACTCATCTTTAGTGGTTTCTGTAAGGATGCATTTCACGGTAAACAATGCAGCTGATGAAACCGAAACTGTTATTTCGGTTTTTCAGTACTTCCGAGACGATTCAAGTGAGTTCTATGAAGCAAGTGTATGTCTATTCAATTGAGAGGAATCATTGCATTACATCCCCTTTGTATATTTGAATCAGGTTCTCAAACAAACACTACTATAGATGAGTTGGTATTGAACCAACAAAATCCGAATACAGAAAAACCGACATTCCTTCAACCATTCTAAACCCTAGCTGGAAAGAGGTGAATGATCTTGAAAGATTTGTTGAAATCGAAGAAAAGAGTAAATGAAAGCTGCCAAAGGTATCTACTAAAAACTATTCCACCCGTCGGGTTCTTCTGTTAGTTATTCGGAATGTTTCGAATCATCATAGAAGACGTGTCGGGTTTGTATTTCCCATAGCCACCGTTTCCGTAGTAAAAAACGGTTACGGTTTGCACATTCAATCTTCATTGCTTCATTAAAACATAACCCGACATTCCTTCAATGTTGTGTATTTGCTTACTGATCTGGAAAGGACAATAGTCCTAGATTGTCTGAAGAAGCGCTTTTATCATGTGTCGTATGACTGTATTAAAACGGAAGTTATCAACGCGGGGATGGGTTCAAAACCCGACATGTGTTCCATATCAGCGTTGTTTATCACCCTGTGTTTGAAATGGAAGTCCTACTAACAGTCTTGCAAATTTCGAGAATCACTATCCGAGCTCGACTCACTGCTACTAACATTCACATCATCCTTCTCGACAAACAGTCTTGGACGTTGTTTAATCTCTTTAATCTATTAGAACGATCCTTGTTTTGTCACGTACATTAGAACGATCCTTGTTTTGTCAACATCTACTTCTCGCAGGTATGACACATAGTCAATGTAGTAAAATGTGAGCTTTTACATCAACCATATCGATATTCTAGTCCTCCTTTTCCTTCAATTTCCAGAAATAAACATCAGCATTGAATGATTAATTTGTAATATATGAATAAGATACCTTCGAGATACTTCGTGTTAGTTTGATTTGAATTTTGAAAGTTGGAAGTTGTATCTGGTGGGGGTGATATAGTAATTTTCAATAATGTAGGAAGGACTGTAGTAGTAGTAGGACATTGGAATTTCGAATCAGCGACTCTTCAAAGCCGCTGGTTAATATATATGTGGTTCCCAATTGGTTACAGAAACCACTAGCAGAAGAACCCGATACGTCTTCTATCTAGTCTAACACTTGAAAATCTACTGATATGGAATTGGAGAACCGTTGTGTATCTGAATCAGGTTCTCAAACAAGCACCAGTAAAGATGAGTTGGTGTTGAACCGCGTTGATAGCTTCCGTTTTATTACAGTCATACGACACGCTTTTTGTTCTTCAATCTTTGTTACTTGTTAATGTTTTATTTTTTTCTACTTTTAGAAAGGTTTGACCACCTCAAGACTGTACGATAAAACCGCTTATTTTTCTAGTTGGTTTTATAAGTCAAAGTTAACGTTGCTATTCAGATTCAGATTCAGATTCAGGAAGACATGTCGGCTTCCGTACCCATCCCCGCATTGATAGCTTCCGTTTTATTACAGTCATACGACACGGCTTTTTGTTCTTCAATCTTTGTTACTTGTTAATTTTTTATTTTTTCTACTTTTAGAAAAAATTTAACCACCTCAAGACTGTAAAATGTCTCGTGTGATTGGCACCTTAAACCCCTTATATACTTTGAGAAAAATCCAATTTTCGAAGAATACGCCGTATAACATTATACGGCCCGTATACCATATCCGTATACATTGTATACGACCAGGTAAATTATTTTCACATGGTGTATACGGGCCGTATAATGTTATACGGCCCGTATAGAATTAAAAAAACTGACAAAGTGTGCTGGCACAGACTTACTTAGTTTTTTAAATTCTATACGGGCCGTATAACATTATACGGCCCGTATATACCATGTGAAAATAGTATTTTTTTTCCATGAGACAGCTTTTTGTTGATCCAAATTCCGTACGCAAACTTTTCCTTTGTTGAATTGATAAAAAAAAAAATCGGTAACAAACTAACAATTTATGACATTTATAATAATGATGATTATCTCGACCTAATTAAGAAACTTCTAACCAATTAAGGCCATCGAGTTGCAACATTTTCTTGATGGATTATTCTTTAGTGGCCAATTAATTATTTTAACATCAATTTCTTAACTTATAATGTATACATTGTAAGGCCATCAAGTTGCAACATTTTCTTGTTGGATTATTATTCTTTAGTGGACAATTAATTATTTTAACATCAAATTTTTAACTTCTAACGTATACATTGTAAAAGCTTTTTCATTTTTTAAAGTATAGTTTTAAAGCAATCTGTGGGCAAAGAAATTATTTTACACATTTTGTCCACTAGGTCAAAGGCTATTTCGTGCGTTTTAAATTACTTCATATATTCTAATAGTTTGTGAAAATTGCACAAATACTTTTGGCATATAATAGAGACAAAAAATAAATGTTCTTATAAATAAATTTGAACATTATACTCTTCAAACACAACAAATTTGACCATCGTACCGTATCTTCGTCTTGAGACATTATCTTTGAACAAAATTCACATGTTGTAGCATTCACATGAAATGTGTATAATAGCATTCACATGTCATTCTATAGGATTGTTGTCTTAGCCGCATGACCAAGGACGGACCCACCATTATCTAACGGGTCAAGTGAGTCTAGGTATTCTACTTTTACCTTCCATGTGTGATTTTACTGTTGGACCGTATCGCATAATACCCGAACCCGAGCTAATGGGTCGGGCCAAACGTGAATGTCACTAAAGGAGCAGGGGTGTTTAATGTTAATCATAATTGAAGATAATTATAATAGTTAAAGATAATTATCTAATTCCTTATTTTAGTTAGATATAGAAAAAGGATGTTTATGTTTAACTAGAATTAGAATTATATTTCAATTACGATTTCTACCACTATATAACCAATCCATCTTGGATTATTGTGGTTATGAGTGATATTCAGTTTTAAGTCAATTTTCTGAATATATGAGAGCTAATTCCTAAAACTTGTGTGTTTAATAAATCGATTGGGACTTGAATTGGTATCAGAGCCAGTTCAATTTCCCTACGATTGTGTTTGTACTTCCAACATCAAAAGAGTAGGAGGAAACAAAACTGTTTTTCCAACGTCAAAGGGAACCAACAGGAAGAACACCGACAGCGACAAGGAGAAGCAACTGGGAGCAGATCTGTGGAGATTTTTTTTTCCGACGTCAAGGGAGGAACACCAGAGGTAGAAGACTGCTTAGGGTTCTGGCGTTTGGATTGGAGCGTGAAAGCTTGCAGCAAACTTCAACGATTGGATTTAGGGTTTCAATCGTTTTGGTTCTTCAGGAGCTTGTGGAAGAAGACAAGAGAGGCGTAGGATTTCTGTAGGGAAGAAGAATGAACGTGTTTTTTTATTAAAAGTATACAGTGGGCCTCTTATAATAATTCATTGGGCTTGCTGAATTAACAGGTCTTGTGTTTTTTAAAGTAGCAGCAGTGTCTTTTATTAAAAGGAAAAACCGATTGTTTTAGTCAGGAGCATATCTGAATTTTAATAGAGCAGCTGGTCCTTTGTATTATAATCGTCAACTAATCCGTTTAATCCGAAGGACTGGATCAAGGCCCGACTACACCACTTACGTATAAACGAACTAGGGAGAGAAACATGGTTGATGGCGAAGGTTCGAGACCACCACCAGTTGCAGCAAAAGACACGGCTTCTACAAGCTTACAATGTCCGATGTTGACTTCAACTAATTACAACATCTGGGCAATTAGGATCAAGGCGGTTTTTCGAGTTCATGGAATATTGCAGCTTTAGAACCAGGTGAAGAAGAGGTAGAAGCCAAAAAGGATGACATGGCAGTAGCACTACTTCTTCAGGCAATACCCGAAGAGCTCGTGTTTCAGGTTGCTCAATTTCAGAAAGCAAAGGAAATCTGGGAAGCATTGAAGACACATATGTTGGGGTTGAACGGGTTCGAGAGGCAAAGATTGAGCAACTGGAAAATGAGTTCGAATCCTTGAAGATGAAAGAAACAGAGACAACTGATTCTTTCGCGGGCAGAATAAGTCAGTTGGTTACCAAGGCAACCAGTTTGGGAACCACCTACGAAGACAAAAAAACTAACTAGAAAGTAATTAGGCTCCATTCCAACAAAGTATATTCCAATTATTGCATCAATTGAACAGTTCACAGATTTGAAGGCCATGACGTTTCAGGAATCTATAGGGAGGCTAAAGACTTTTAAAGACAGAATTAAAAATATTGAATTTGCAGGAAAAAATCAGAGCAAATTGATGTTCGCTGGTGGTGAAAGTTCCCCTAGCCACAAATCCTATAATAACTCAAGGGGGCGTGGGCGAGGAGGTTCTAATAATAGGAGTCGGGGTCGTTGACGTGGTTCGGGTCAAGGGCGAGATAAGAGTCAGACATAAGATAATGGTCAGAACCGTGGTGTAAAGGGCTCGAGTCAAAAGAATTCTGACAACCGATAGATTACCAAAGAAAGATAAAACTGAAATTCAATGTTTCAGATGTGATCAGATGGGTCACTTCGCGTCTAGCTGTCCAGAAAGAAAGAAGAATCAAGAGGCAAACTTAGCAGAAACCGAAAAGTTGGATACAAATCTTTTTATGCTAGAATGTACAAGTGAGACGGTTTACTTAAATGAAGATAAGGTGATTCCCAAGAAGTTCGAATCCAAGCACATGGAGGAGAACTTGTGGTATTTAGTTAATGGAGCTTCAAAACACATGACGAGGAACAAATTAATCTTTTTAGAACTAAACGAGCGAGTAAACGGTAAGGTATGTTTCAGTGATGATTCTTGTGTTGAAATTGCAGGAAAAGGCTCGATTTTGTTCACAAGCAAAACTGGCGAACATAAAATATTAACGAAAGTTTATTATATATCGAGCCTGCGTTCCAACATAATTAGTCTCGGGTAACTTATGGAGACGGGTTGCAAGGTTGTGATGGAAGATGATGTCTTGCTCGTTTATGACAAAGCCATACGAAATGGCAGACTTTTGCAGTTTGTCGTAAATAGTCCCTGTGATTGAATAAACTTGTTTTTGACACACCAAACCCTTCAAAACTTATTTCTAAGTTATATAAAGGTTATTTAAGGTATATTAAACTTATGTCACTATTCCGGAGTGTTTGTCGCGTTAAACTGATTATGTTTATGTAACAGTTTGCGTATAACTTTCCCGAAAGCGATTAAAAGCTTGAAATCGAACTAGAATCAAAACGGGGAATTGTCAAACACAAGTAAACAAACATTGAGACCAAAACACATTGTTTCATTGATAATTGATATTTTTCTACATCCTACAGTGTTTACAGAACACAGGTGTTACACCATGAGCTTGGAATCTCAAGCTTGATGGTACATTAAAAATTATCGGTTTTAAGCGGTGCTCTAAAGAACAAGCAATCTACACGAAAAGCGAGGGGAATGATTTAATTTTTACGGGTGTTTATGTAGATGATTTAATTGTTCCAAGTTCGAGTGCTAAGAAGATCGAAGAATTCAAGAAACAAATGGAGGAAAAATTCGCGATGAGCAATCTCGAGTTACTTTCTTATTATCTTGGTATTGAAGTGATGCAAACTGAGAAAGGAATAGTGATCAAACAGGTGGGATACGCGAAATTTTTTTTAAAGGAAACAAGTTTGTTAGGGTGTAATCCAAAAAAGTATCATATGTATACAGGATTAAAACTAACAAAAGACGAGAAAGGTGAACCGCTTGATCCAACAAATTATCGAAGATTGGTCGGATGTCTCCGTTATTTATTACATACAAGATCAGATTTATCTTTTGCAGTGGGGATTGCGAGTAGGTACATACAAACTCCTATGGTATCTCACTTGGTTGCGGTTAAACAAATTCTTCGTTATATTGTCGGTACTAAGAATTATGGGTTACGGTACAAGCGGGGTGGAAGTCACAAGATTATAGGTCACACGATTATAGGTTAGAGTGATAGTAGCCATAATACTAGAACGGACGATGGAAGGAGCACTACAGGGCACATATTTTATTTTGGTGAAACACCCGTTTCTTGGTGTTCTCAGAAACAAAATACGGTTGCTTTATCATCTTGTGAAGCAGAGTTTATGGCGACAACTTCAGCGGCTTGCCAAGCAATTTGGCTTCAGAGCTTATACAGTGAAGTCGTTGGTGGAGAGATGCAAAAGATAGTTATTCGGGTGGATAATAAATCGGCCATAGCATTGATGAAAAATTCTATTTTTCATGGTCGGAGCAAACATATTGATATGCGCTACCATTTCATTCGTGAATGTGTTGAAGATGATTTGGTAGAGATCGAGTATGTAAGCGGAGAACTTGTGAGGGTCAAGTTTATTGAAATATGAGAGTTACTTGGAGTCGAAGGTTTCCCTAGCCCGGTTCGGGTATTAGGGGGGTGATTGTTGGACCATATCGCATAATACCCGAACCCGAGCTAATGGGTCGGGCCAAACGTGAACGTCTCTAAAGGAGCAGGGGTGTTTTATGTTAATCTTAATTGAAGATAATTATAAGAGTTAGAGATCATTATCTAATTCCTTATTTTAGTTAGATATAGAAAAGGATGTTTATGTTTAACTAGAATTAGGATTATATTTCAATTAGGATTTCTACCACTATATAACCAATCCATCTTGGATTATTGTGGTTATGAGTGATATTCAGTTTTAAGCCAATTTTCTTAATAAAGGAGAACTAATTCCTAAAACTTGTGTGTTTAATTAATCGATTGGGACTTGATTTACATTATTGAATATTGATTGTAAATAGGGATTAGCCCGGGAAAGTATCGATCTTGAAAACGTCAAAAAGTGGGTACTGAATTAGTATAAAAAGTGATTCGGTATGGGAAATTCGGTACCGATATCCGGGACCAAATGTCCATCCCTAATGGTAAAATATAGTCATCTTACATAGTTGTTTACTTATGTTGGTGACACTTGAGATTTGGAAGAAGGTACTTAGCTTTGCAACTATAGAAATCCATATAGTAGTTTTAACTGTTTATTGTTTATGTGATTGTTTACTCATTGATTTACACATCCATATCCATTAAATAATAAGCATTATCCTCGTGACAAAATCTATTAGAAGTTGCGGCTATCGGTAAAAAGAAGTCAAATAAGGATGCTGTGGATGGTGTATTTCTACACTGACAGAGGATTCTTGAGGCTGCGAAAAAGGAATTGAATATTTTAATTTTTTAAAACCTGGAATACTGCGGCGAGAACAAAGGTGATGAAGATTAAAGAACCATCCGCACTCCCGAGAATTCTAAAAAATCTCTATACCTGGATCAAGAAATGATAATCGAGCCTTAATATATATATGGTGGGGTTTTAGAGTGAACACTAATGTATTTGCGAAATGAGTGAAAAAATCTTAGCCATTGATTTACACACATGGATGGCTAGGATTTCATCATCAAATCGTAAAATACACTAGTATATTTCATCATCAAATCCTATTCATTGATCTACACACATGTATTGCCAGGATTAGTTCACTCAGTTCGCAAACTACACTAGTGTTCACTCTTAAACCTAATCTTATATATATATATATATAGGGGTAGTGTGAGGTTCATTGGAGAACACTAAAAAAAGTGGGGAACAGTGGGGAACCGACTCAAACGAACTCCGATTGGACTCATTCCAGCGGCGTTGGAACCGTATCATCGAACCCTAACTAGGATCTCTTAAGCCTAAACCCTAAATCATAACCCCTAAACCCTAAATATATTAGGGTTTGACTTTTAGGGTTTAGCTTTAGGGGTTTTTCTTTAGGGTTTAGCTTTGGGGTTTAGGGTTTAGCTTTAGGGTTTAGCTTTAGGGTTTAGCCTTTAGAGTTTAGCTTTTAGGGTTTATAGTTTAGATTTTACGGTTTAGCTTAGGTTATAGCCTTATTTTTTTAGCTTTAGGGTTTAGAGTTTAGGAGTTAGGATTTAGGGTTTAGGGTTAAGATATCTTAGTTAGGGTTCGACGAGCTGGTTCCAACGCCTCTGGAATGAGTCCAATCTGAGTTCGTTTGAGTCGGTTCCCCGCTGTTCCCCACTTTTTTAGTGTTCCCCAATGAACCTTCCCCTATAGGGGTAAGATCAAATAAAAAGTTTATTTTGCCTAAGTATGATGAGAAGGAATCTTAACCATCCATTTTTAAATCAATGGTTAAAATGAAAGTGTAGGAGAAAAGAGGAGTGCAAGTGTATCTTGGGAAAATACTATTTATAGACTTTGTCTCTCCACATGCAAGGCACATGCATATTCCACCCCCATTTTTTAAACGTTCATAGTTTTTTTATACGACATTATTTTTTCATAAAAATTTCACCGTAAAATCGAGCGTCTTTTTATCTTTAATTTGAGTACCATATTGCTATATAAAATATGAAGACTAAAAAAACCCACTAAAATGTGTTGTATTTCAATGTTGTAAAACATTTTTTTGTGCTACATTTTTGTACTATATTTTTGTGCTAAATTTTTTGTGCTGGATTTTTTTGTCTTAAATTTTTTTTTCTCAATTTTTTGTGCTGGATTTTTTTGTACTACATTTTTTTGCTGAATTTTTTCGTGCTATATTTTTTGTACTATATTTTTTTGTGCTATAATTTTTTGTACTACATTTTTTGTGCTATATTTTTTTGTACTAGATTTTTTGTGCTAGATTTTTTGTACTAGATTTTTTTTGTTGTATTTTTAAAAAACAAAAGGGGTACCACATGTCATTTTCACTCCTATTTATAAGGACAAAAATGTCATTCGTTCATACTTATTAGGAGTGCCACATGTCATCATTACAATTCTTCTTAGGCTACTTAGGCAAAATCCACTTTTTAGTGGATCCTTCCCCCATATATGTATACTAGTTGTAGAACCCGTGTGAACACACGGGTAGGTTTAATAACGATCGAAATCAAACACTAAAAAACAGATTATAATATATCATTTAAATTGTTTGCGTTTAGTTACATATCTTTATAAAACAATGTTAAAGACAGTATGTGTTAGAACATAAAAATTTCATTACTATCTTACGAAAAAATTATTAGTTCAGGTTTGATATAGAAATAAGCTAAGTAATTGATAATATATTGTCTAATTTAATAGGAACTTAATAGTAATCAGGTGCGTTCATAAACATAATCAAATTGATTAAAATTAACCAAGAACATGTACTCACAACTTCTTGTGAGACAAAGAAACAACAAAAATAAATAAATAAAATATGTACAATTGTTTGAAATATGTGAAAGCATACACCTTCAGTGGCGGATCTTGCTCGTTGAACGTCCCAGGGCCGAAAGCCACGGGCACTAAAACATGCCCATGCCGAACATAGTAGGTATAAAAAATTTCTATCGAACCGCGAAAATTAGCACTTCTGGCCGAAAAACGTGCCATGGTCGTGGCCCTGGCACAAGCCTTCTAAGATCCGCCCATGTACACCTTTACACAGATTGCATCACCATCATTGATATCTTAGGTATCCGTCATAGCAATCCATATAGGCCCGAATTTAAAAAAAACTTAAAACTTATAAAGCAAGATATTGTTGCATGTTTAAAGAACACAGGTCTAACATTTGGGTAGAAAAACTTTACCTTAACATCAAGATTTTTCATTTAAGATATTGTCCAACACCAAATACAGTGGCTCCCCTACCTATTCCCATTACAAAGATATCTATTTTATCGCCGGTGTCATCCTAGATCTCATGTGTTGTCGTCTCAAATTGCACCTACATTCATTATCACATAATATCAAATTTACAATAATTTACTTTTTCATTAGATAATAAATTGCACAAAATGATGTTGGCAGATTAGCCCGACCCATGTTAATCAGAGCACAGTAATTGTGTTCGTATCATCTCAGCTGCAGGCCATACCCTTTTCCGATCATCACTCCATCAGCTGGATTGAAATGGAAACCCTTTTCAGATTCCCTGATAAAAATCTACATAAACCATTCAACCAACATGGATGACATCGTGCTGTTAAAATCTTAACATCCCCGTTAATTTTCAGATCATGAATAAATGGTTAAAGCTATCAATTTGTACCTTTGACGGTTTAATGTCGACCCTTATAAAGAGCCCCAGATTCATCAAAGGCAACTCAATGGATTCCCGGAGCTCTCGAATCTGATCCGATAGCCCACCAATTGCAGAGTAGCTAACATTGTCGGGGTCTTCGTGAAGCATGTTATAAACAACTGGGTCAACCTTAAAATTGTTGTCAAAAAAGTATTAGAAAAAGCAAAGAAATATACAGCAATTGATTAAATGATTAATATTTCATATTTTTAAATAAACTAACTTCACGAGGGAGTGCTCGCATGATTGTCAGAGTTGTCATGTCGAGAACCACTCGAGTTCCAGCAGTTCCTACCATGTAATTGTGCTTTATTTAAAAAAAGAATATGAAATTGCTGAAAATGTAGAGTTACTGTATAACTTTGGCATTTAATTAAGATATAGAAGTAGAAACATTGAAAAGATAAATTCAATCATAAACATTGAAACATGACATATGCTGTTAATTTGTTGGTAAGATAACCTTATTTCACTAAATGGCTGGGATTAATACGTTTTTTTACTGGCCAAAGCAGACTTTATTAAACCAAACCAAACAAAGAAAAAGCCTTTAGCAAGCTGCTAAAAGGCCCATGTACAGGTACAACAAAAATAAAAAGCACAGAAACAACAATTAATCAAAGTTAAAGCCGCTAAACCTGCACCAGTTCTCCAAGCTGATATCCGTCCGCTTGCGCCTTCGAGTCATCCACCAAAAAGTGTCAGTTTTGATTCTTGCACCACCATACTAACCGAAGTGTTCTTCCCTTTAAAAAGTTTATTATTCATGTGAACCCAAATATACCACGAGGTCATGGGGTAGATTGCGTAGAGAACTTGTTCCTTCTTTTGATTGGTGTCCACTTTGATTTTAGCAACAAACTCTCCCTTAAACAAAAGCACTAATTAACAAATCAAAAACTAAAACACCAATTTCTAGATATTAAACCTTACTAACCCTAGAAACACTAAAAGTTCACTAATTACATTAACATATCAACTGAATTTAGCAACAAACACTACCTTTAACAAAAGACTTAACCAAATCAAAAGTTGAAACACCAATTTTAACATATTAAGACATACAAACCCCCTTGAAAACATGAAAAGCTCACCAATATCCAACCAACCAATGTGAGTAGGCTTCTGTTTATATGGCTGTCTTCCTTCAATCGGGCACCTGCAGCATACGTTTGAGATGCACGCTCACTGCCAGCAAGATCCATAAGACACTGCAAGACAATGGATACCTCATAACTAAGTAATTGTGCAAGAGAAGATTTCTAAGTATGTAGAGTTACCTAAGGCTATCGGAATTCCCTTCGCTCGTCGGAAAGATGCTACAGTCAGGCTCAGAGTTTACACAAAAACGAAAGCACCATGGCTGCAAGGGAGGTTGCAGATGAAGACCTACCATCCTTCAACCCTGCCAAGCCAAGGTGCCATATTCAACAATATTTAATCAGAACTTCGAACTCATCATTGCCTTATCGAAAACTCTAATATAGCAAAAGGGGGAACAGAAGAAACGAAGAAGGACACAAGGGTAATCAAACCACAGTAACCGTGTCCGTATCATCTTAGCTGTAGGCCATACCCTTTTCTATTCATCATCCGAAGGTGAAAATCAAAATCATATAAACAAAGTACTTCAAAGTCAACACATGAGTTGCATATAGTTGCACTAAGTAGCTCAAGAGACTTCCCTGCTTTATACAGTCTCCATGCCTGAGTTATAAGTTCAACATGGAAAAATATAAAGACAAATCCATACATAACACATTACACATCCACATATTAAGGGAACAGACGAATCATCTTGCAAAACTTACACGTCCAAGAAGATTATCATGATGATCTTGATGTGAGAATCCTCTGTTTTTCTTCCCAGTCACAATCTCTAGCAACAAAACTCCATAACTGAACACATCAGATTTCATTGAGAAGTGTCCATTTGCTGCATACTCTAGAGGTGTACAAAAAAAAACCGGTTTTTTTAACCGGTTTTTTTATAACCGGTTTTGGAACCGAACCGAACCGCCGTTTAGTATCCGGTTAGAGATATTTGTCTTCGAAACCGGTTTTAAAACCGAAACCGGTTACAAAAAACCGGTTTAAACCGAAAAAAACCGTTTTTTTTAATAAACCGGTTAAAAACCGACCATAACCGGTTGGACCGGTTATTGTTTTGAGGTAAAAAAACTGGTTAGTAACCGAAACCGATTATAAAAACCGGTTTTTGATTTTGATGAAAAAACTGGTTCGGTTAATAACCAGAACCGGTTTTTGAAAAAAAACCGATTTGTACACCTTTAGCATACTCTGGAGATATGTAGCCCCTGAGTTGATGTAACGGCCTTATTAACTTATGTAATATTAATAAATGCGACAAGAATTCAAGTGTCTATTTAGGTTATAAATTCTTACAAAGTCCCAACTACTTTGTTAGTATTTGCTTCACTCTCTTGTCCATGAAATCTTCTAGCCACACCAAAGTCAGATATCTTGGGATTCATGTCAAGATCTATTGGAATGTTGCCAACTTTCAGATCTCTATGAAGATCAATTAGAATGTTGCCAGGTTTCAGATCTCTGTGAATAATTCGAAGGCGCGAATCTTGATGAAGGTAGAGAAGTCCTCGAGCAATTCCATTGATAATGTGGAAGCGAGACGACCAATCAAGCATCAAACTTTTCACTTCATCTGCACAAAGATCATCGAAAACATGAAACATTGCACAGGGTGATCACATCTTGAATTTGGAAAGTGTTAAGAAAGTCAGACCAAAAATAAATGAATCGTGGCTTTTATTGGGCATGTACTCATAAATTAACATGAATTCATCTCCTTGTATACAGTAGCCCAGAAGCTTTACAAGATTACAATGCTGAAGTTTTGCGATACATCTTACTTCATTTTTGAACTCATCAAACCCTTGGCTAGAAGTTTTTGACAGCCGCTTTACAACAATTTCTCGTCCTTCCAGCACACCCTAAAGGTTATAGTTGGTAAAAATAATATCACAATATGTATAACGTAACCTAACCTTTTCTCGTCCTTACAAATGGGTTCAAGTATTGTGCACGTCAAATAGTTTTCGTATACATGCCTAAGTCTTTAGTATCTTTGAATTTTACTCCTGTAGAAGAAAAAAAAAGCAAGAGTAAAACAGTCAAATTGTTAACGAGCCATTTAGAAACAAACACAAAAGCAACTTTTTTATCACAAAAAAAAAAAAAAAAACAAACCCAACCCAAACTTGTTTGACCCGTTTGATGTCTAACTTGCAACCTCTAGTTCTTCATAAACAATATTCTTCCAAGAATATAGTATAGCCCCCAACTTTTAAAGTGTTAATTATTTCTAGATAAGTATTGGAACCTAAAGTTTCACATGAACGTGTGGGTTGACTTTATGTCTCATTAAACTTGAATGATGTTGATGTTGATTCATCTGATCGGAAACTTATATTAAAAGATTACTAATTATGAGGCATCAAGTTTACCAAATATGTAATAAATTGAATAAAAAAAACTTGAGACTCTATAATGGAAGAAAATTAATGTACCTGGGTGGTTTCATTATTCTCATGCCAAGAAACTTATTAATGAACAACACGATTTTAAAGTAAGAACTAAGCTGATGGGAACCAGCCTTTAAGCTGCATATATTCTGAAACATAGTCAAGCATTCCTCAACCAGGGTCATAGGCCAATGTGCGACCATCTGTACAAAATACACATACCACTAATTAACCAATGTTTGGATCTATTAATTTCGTCTTTTGTTATTGAGCCAAAATTGTGTGACTAAAGTAATACATTCTCTATTGTTATATGTAGAAAGAATAATCAACCACAGGGTCCAAAATTCAGCTATGCATAATTTCATGAGTTATATGTAGTGCTCAGAGCATATTATAGGAGAAGTTGAATGGTGAAATGTGTATAATTTAGCAATACCTCAACTTTTAACCATAGCAAGCCCTTGATGAACATAAGCAACCTTTGTGTCTTTTATATCGAGTCTTGCAAAGAAGGAAAGCTTGATTTTCATCTCTTCTTCTGTACTCATAGCAAGGTCTACACACCTGAAAAGCACACTCATTGCAAGCAAAAAATGTCCATTTTTAGTGAGGCCAAGTGTGTCGTCAAAAACTGTATATTGATCAGATATGGAGATTGTGCACATTAGAAAAGTAACTCTACCATTTTGAAAAAATATACAAAAAGCAATATGGAGCTTCTGCACATTAGGACTAACCTTAGCCAATTAGGCTGAACCGTTCTCCTTCATAGTGGTTGTATGGCCACACCTTGGTGGTGATAATGTTCATGAAACCGCCAACTCAATTCACTCCAAGGACACTGTCTATAAGAATAAATATTATTTTAATGTCTTCATATAAATATACAAATCATATTAATAACAACAGTAACTAAATACAAAAGGACTCCAAGTGTGGGCGCCAATAGGTACACCCAAATCGTTGTGTAATTCCCTGTTGCAACTGCTAGACCCAACGTGCGCACTGTGTTCATTGAACCAGCGCTTGACGGCTTGACGGCCTGCTATATAGATTAACCGATCATCATTACCATTTTAGCTACTAATCCAACTTAAGGGTGTTCATGACTACTTACCCTTCAACAACTATGTTGTGCAAAATAGTAGCTCCAACTTCAGTACCAACCAATTCTCCCACCTAAATATACACATATATATACCAATGAGCATAACACTTTATAAAAATAATAAAAAATATGTTATGTTTATGTACAACGCGAGTATCAGTACCAACAACTATGACACCAAAGAGGAGAACAAATTAGAAACTCGAGTTACACATGTTGAATCCATTCATGACTATTCACAAAAACGAAGATAAAAAACACATTCATGATTAGTCATGCAGCTATTAATGAATAAAAAGTAAATGAATGAAAAATGTATTGTATATAATTAGAAAGTCGTGTTATACGAGTGGAATCCAACTACTAACCATGCTTAGTGGCTATTATCCAACAGTGTAATATATTCAAAACTTTTTTTATAAATTAAAAAAACTAAAAATCAATTAAATCAACAAAAAGTAATAGTAAAAAGCGTACTGGACTTACCTCTAGTAGCCAAGTCTAGTGAGCTTCGACTTCCATATTCAACTCCAGCCAAAATAATAGCGTTGAGTCCAACTTCTTTGTAACTCTGTTAACATTAAAATCACATAGATATTTAGATCTCACTAAAAGACTTTAAAAACATGATAATTTTCAGATTAAAATTTAATCTCTTAAAACAGAGAAGAAAGTTCAACGCCAAATTTGTTCAATGCCAAATTTATTCAAACCCTAGCATCAAGTTTTTCATCACATTGTCAAATATCATCACACTATAATTGTTATCACCACTCAACTACCTACAACACGAATTTACATAAACCGTAGCTCGTATATATCAAATAAAATAACAAAATTGATACTGAAACAACGAATCTGGTATGTATCCCACTTTGATTCGCTGGATGAACAAAATCACGATTTGATGCATGTTTGTTGTTTATGAGAAGAGAAGAAGATTTGAGAGAGATTTGAGTTACCGTTTTGAAGAATCCGGCCGTTGAAGAAGATTTGAGAGAAATTTGAGTTACCTGATTTGAGTACCAAAACCTGATACTGATTTGAGTACCAAAACACACGGAATCAATTAAACCAAAGTTCAATCCACATATTCAAATTCGTAAAACCTAAAACAAACACTAAGAGAAATTAGACCAGACCTGAATAGCTTTCATTCCTCGTTATTTTTGTCGACGACGATGGAGACTTCCATAGCTTTTTTGTGTGGCGGTGGTATCACAAAAGAAAGTAACTAAAGATGAAACCTAGAAAAGAAAAGTGTTAAGCGATTGAGCAGAGAAACATGGTGATCTAGAGATGAAGTTCAAGAGTATGAAGTCAAAGAAGGCAGCCAGAATTAAATGTGAAATTAATTTTGAATCTGGAGCCATGTTTAAATTTTGAATTTGGAGCCATGATTTTGAATTTGAAATGGGATTTGGAGCCATGTTTAATACCTTATGGCCATGATTTATGTATTATTAATTAATTATTAATATTAAATAAAGTTGTTATTTATGACATCAGCAAAACCTACGTGGCATATCTAGTTAGTTGACATGTAGGCAAAATTACATCAACTTCTAAGCTCCTTTAATAGATAGTATAGATAGTTGTTTTAACTAAATTATTATATATAAACATGTATGTATATACGAATCGATGTATATTGAGGGCCCTGGAGAAATTAATTAACTTTTTATTTGAAAAGGGAAAAGATGATAGATAATGTCATTAATTAATTAATTAATTGTTGTAAGAAAAAAAATAGTTGTTTACCATTATACCCTTTTTATTTATTTTTTAATTGTTAAGATCAAAAAAGGATGAATGGTGTATATATATATATATATATATATATATATATATATATATATATATATATATATATATATATATATATATATATATACTAGGTTATAACCCCGTGTAATACACACGGGTTAAATAAATAAATTTTATATACTAAATAATAAAACAATATATTTTTAAAAACCCCTTTTATTGCACGGGTTGAATAAATATAATTTTATATATTAAATAATAACAAGTTATATCTATATGAACCATATTGTACGGGTTGAATAAATGCAATTTTATATACCAAATAATAAAAAAAAGTTATATATTTAAAACCACGTGTATTACACGGGTTGAATAAAATAATATTGTTGACCAAATAATAAAAAAAAAAAGTAATATCTTTAAAAACCCTCGTGTATTATACGGCTTGAATAAATATGTTTTTATATACCAAATAATAAGAAAATTATATTTAAAAAAACTAATGACATACTCGGTACGCGATAGATATGGTGATTGCGGAGATGGTTATTGAAAAGAAGATATAATGGTCAAACATGTTATTCAAGAAGCAAATAAGCAACCATTTGAGTGGTAAAATGTAAATTATATTTAAGAAACCCGTAATAAATCTAATTTAAAAAAAATTAAGACTCTGCTATTATTAGTAAAGTCAATGATTTTATATTTGTAATTTTGTTTGGTATTATTTTATTAAAAAGTGTATATTATACATATAATTATATTATGTCTTAAGTTATTGATGTCATCCAAAATAGTTATTTTTTTATTTTATGTGTAGCATTATATAGACCATGGTTAAAGTTTAAAGTTTGTTAGAGATAAATACATCGTTGAAAATAAAAAGAGTAAATTTGTATATGTCATCTTAAAATTTGATAGGAATTTTTCATTTTTTACATACGAAATGCTTTATATAGTAATATAGATGCTCCTACTAAATATTATTTTATTTAACTCTTCTACTTAACTATATATAATTATAATCTATTTTAACTTTAATGTATACTTCTCATTTATAATATTATACATATAATTATATTATGACTTAAGTTATTGATGTCATCCAAAATAGTTTTTTTAATTTTATGTCTAGCATTATATATACCATGGTAAAAGTTTAAAGTTTATTAGAGATAATTATATCATTGAAAATAAAAAGGGTAAATTTGTATATGTCATCTTAAAATTCGATGGGAATTTATCATTTTTTACATACGAAATGCTTTATATAGTAATATAGATGCTCCTACTAAATATTATTTTATTTAACTCTTCTACTTAACTATAGATAATTATAATTTATTTTAACTTTAATGTATACTTCTCATTTATAATATTATTTATTTGATTTTCTATATCATAAAAGGACACATGGCGTTTTATGGGATGATCTCAATTATTTTTTTCCGCCTAAATAAATATATATTATAACTATTAATTGATATATATAACTAATATTTTTAATACTTAATAATAAATTAATAACATAAATAGATAGATGGATTGTCACACCCCGACCACGTGAGACAACGAAACGTGGCGGAAACGTCGGGGAGTGTTGTAACAGAATTAATTGTTTCAAATCCATGGCAATTAAAGTTTTGTTTTATTAATCAAACAAGAGAGTTTACATCGTTTCAAACAAGAAACAAAGAGTACATAACACAAATTAACTAGTTCTTGCTTCGTTTTAAGTCACTAAGGCACAAGTCTGCCTAGATGTATCTTGATCAATCCTATGCATTAATTCCTGAAAACACATGTGAAAATAGGTACGTCAGCATAAAAATGCCTGTGAGATACATAGGTTTTGTGAAAATAGAATTCATGACTTATGTTTATGAAAATGTTTAGTCATGAACCTTGTAATTTGATTTGTTTTTGTAAATCCTTTGAAAAGCAATAAGCCTAGATGATATGTATAAATAAATGTAAGGTTAAATGAATAACCATAAAAAAATGAGTTTGTATAAGATAAGTTGTTTGTAAAACAATGTCTTGTGAAAAGTATGTTATTTGTATAAAATGTTATATGTCTTAAATTGAAATGATTCAAATAACGCTACGATATGTAATACCATACAAGCACTTATATATAGGAAGTACCAGCGGCGTATCCACCATACTTGTATCGTATTACACACGCCTCGTTACTTAAATCACTTACCCAAACCAAACCACCAAAGTAAAATGTTCATGTATAATCCAATGTCAAAATGTTTATGTGAGAACCATGTCTAATGTCTATGTCTAATGTAAATCATGAATTATGTATGTCAATGTCAAAATGTTTTTGTCTAATGTAAATCATGAATTGTGTATATAAATGTCAAAATGTTTATGTCTAATGTAAATCATGAATTGTGTATATAAATGTCAAAATGTTTACGTCTAATGTAAATCATGAATTTTGTATATCAATGTCAAAAATGTTTATGTATGGTAAGTGAAATATATCAACTAAACCATATGTAAAATGCACAAAAACAAGGTATTGAAGTAAAACCTGGTTTAAATCAAAGTTATGTTTTGTGGAATAAATGCATGCTATACTGATATAAACATCTATGCGGTATTGTGACAATGCATACATCCAAGCCTTGTGACTACGGCGATAAACCCCTAAACGAATTTAAAGGTCTATCTTGTTGTTATGTTTATCGAATTCGGTCATTCCTTCCACCCAAACAAACCTAGGGTTTAGGAACGGGAGTTGTCAAGTCCTATGGTACCATTACCTACTAACGAGCGGCGTAGCTAATGTTAATGAATGTACATTGTCTCATTTGAACATACCAAAATGTAAGCATGTGATGAATAACAAATGTACTAAGTACGCACACAATGGGCATACATAGCATAAAATGTAATGTAAAACAATGTACTAAGTACACACACAATGGGCATACATAGCATAAAATGTAATGTAAAACAATGTACTAAGTACGCACACAATGGGCATACATAGCATAAAATGTAAGGTAAAACAATGTACTAAGTACGCACACAATGGGCATAGATAGCATAAAATGTAATGTAAAACAATGTACTAAGTATGCACACAATGGACATACATAGCAAAAACACAATGAAATCATGTACTATAAATGTACTAATGAACATAGCAAGTATATGATGTGAAAACAGGAAAGCATGAAAGTAACAAGTAGGCACATGTGTTTCACCCCAAAACAGTTTGGAAAACAGTAAAAGAGGGGTCTATGTACTCACTTGAGATTGCTTAGTAGTCCTTGAGTAACAACGAAACAATGCTAGAGATCACGGATATCAAACGGCACCTAATATAGGTAACTATGTTAATATACCGGACCTAAATCGGAGGATCGGATAGAATGAGGGTTCGTAAACCAAACGAGTATGGAGACTCATGTAATATGGTTTAACAAAGCCTACATACTAAAATGAAACCTAACCTAAGTGCTTATGACCCATTACGACCCGTTTAGGTAGCTTATGCTACTTTAACGCGTCGTTCGCGTAAAACGCGTTCGGAACGCCTAACTAGCCCTATGATAAGTAAAATATGCCTTAACATGTCTAATATTGTTACCAAATCAGTTTAGATACCAAAAGTGATGTTACATATGCTTAAAATGAATTTTGGCGTTAAAAGGGCATTTTGGTAATTTACCTAAGGCATATATAATACCTATCATACAACTAACTAAACATCGTGACCATAAGGTATAACCTCGGAAGGTTATTCCCTATATACTATGGTCACCTAAATGTGTTTAGTCGGATCCTAATGATCGACCAAACGGGTCGGGTTCGAAAGTATAAGCGATTGTTTAGATCGCTTACCTTACGACCCTATATAAGCACTAAACTAAAAGTGACGAGCTAAGCATGTTAAAACATGCTTAACTAAGTTTAGAAAATAGGTTTGGTATCAAAACAAACGGTTTTGATACCTAAGGGTAGTTTGGTTACAAAATACGCAATAACACGCATTTTGGCCGAAACTACGACTCGTCACTGAGCCTAGATAACGTGGTAATCAGTAGGTATAGTCACTAGGGACTATAACCATCGTGATCACGCTCACGTTATGCAGTTCAAACGAACTTCGCATTGACCATAAACTGGTCAATGCAGAAAGTCAAACAAAGTTTGACTTTAACGCTAAAACGAATGAAAGAACGAAAGAACACTTACAAAGGGTCCCCGCAAGCTAATCTCGATCCAAGTAGTTCAGGTATGAAGCAAATGGCTTCAACTTAGAGCTTCTTAGATCAGATTTGTGGGTTTTTGTAAGTGATCTTGGTGGGTATTTATAGGAAATGGTCCACCGTTAGGATCGTTTATCGAATATCGTGCTTTAATCTCATCCGTACATGTGTTGGAAAGTTATGGAACAACAATTGGCCCCCCACCATCAGGTATCAACATGTGGCATTGGCCTTTGGAGTGTTGAAAAGCTGATAACAGCAGTCAAAAATGATTTTCTGCATCTGACCCATTCTTATGGACCATAAGACTTAGAACCTTACGGTCCGTAAGGACCTTGCAGACCAGAAAGTTTGAAAAATGGCAGAACAGGCCCCTGCAGCTCCAAACTTGGTTTTTGATGCATTTTTGACACGTTTAAGCCCCGTTAACCCCATTTCAAAGCTCTAAAATGAAGTTAAGGTATAGGGAACTGAAAACCTGCTCAAAAATATCTCGGATGTCAGTTCGTTTGGCCGTACGATTGCGTTGTTCGGTTAATTACGACGGAAGTCGTAACGAACGCAAAAACGGTCCAAATTGCGCGACGAATGAATTTTTCTTATGCCAAACACTAAAATAAAATATTTTAGTGCTTACATAAATTTTTGGATGTCCGGATGTATTCAGAACGTAAGTTATGCGCGAAAATGCAAACTTGTGCACTTTTTGACGCTTTTAGTCCCTGAACGACCCAAAAGTTTATTTTAGCACACCGAACCCCTCAAAGCCTATTTCTAAGCTATGTAAAGGATATTTAAGGTGTGTTTAACTTATGGTCATGTTCCGGAATGTCTGTTACAGTTCAAATTGGCATACTTTCGCAGTTTGTCAAATTTAGTCCCTGTAGGCGAATTAACTTGATTTCACCACACCAAACCTTCCAAAACTTACATCTAAGTTATGTAAAGGTTATTTAAGGTATGTTAAGCCTATTTAACTATTCCGGAGTGTTCGTTGCATTAAACTGGTTATATCTACGCATCAGAGCGCGTATAACCCTCCAGAAAGCGATTTAAAGCTTGAAATCGAACAAGAGTTGATATGTGCAAACGATACACATATTTTTACAAATCACAAGTATGAAATACAATGTTTCATTGGTTTGGAATTTGTTTGATGGTTGAAGTGACACAGGTGTCACAGTCTCCCCTACTTTAGGAAATTCCGTCCCGGAATTTAATTTTAGGAGAAACTTGTGAGGACGACGGTGATGTTTTCGCTTTGAATGAACCCCTTTTACCCTAAGTAGAACTATGGGCCATGATAGGGTTCTTAGCAAAATTGTCAATCCCTCAAAGTGAAGCTCTTGTAGCAGTAAAACATGGAGTTTCAAACTACAGATAGGAGAACGTTTCCCATGAAGACTTATCATAGGAAACTTGAATTCATGATTGGGAAGTGTAAGATAAAATGACATTGGTCAAAGTCCAAGACTTCTCCAGTATCATTACTCTTGTTACTATAGGTCTTAACACATGACAAAACTTCATGTGGTTTCTGTGCACTGAATTCCATAATTATGTAGGCCTCCATAATTACGTAATTCCTTGCACAGTCCGCACAGTTCATTTCATAATGCGTATGGGGAAAAAATCAAACGAATAATCCTGTGGTGATTTAACTTGACTGCAATAGAGTCTTTTTAACTAGGTCACCAAAGGATTAGATCAATGAACAATCTCTTGAACTAGACCACCCGAGGGTCTATTTAACTACATAAACACATGATATATTTAACTAGATTGCCGAACCAATCTATTTAACTAGGTCAACGAAGGATCTCTTTAACTAGACCACCAGAGGGCCTCTTTAACTATATCAACGCATGATATATTTAACTAGATTGTCGAAGGATCTCTTTAACTAAACTACCCAAGAGGAATATTTAACTACATCGACGGAGGATGTCTTTAAACTTTGGAATAGTACTTTATAATCCAAGGGACTTAACTACAACGTAGAAGTCCATTAAGGATTTAAGATAGTACCTTTGGATATCCTACTACGAATCCCTTATACGAAGATATGGAAGATTCTACAAGGATTTTGAATAAAAAATTTTTGGATTATACAAAAACACAAAAAGGGAACACATAATCACATAATCATATAATTGTTTAATTTGGCCTTTAATTTGTTATCTTTGGACGCGGATACTTAAAGCACGCCAGGAATCCAATCCGTGGATTTCATTTGGCACTTTAATCATTTTCAAGAATCTATCTATAAAGATAGAATGATCTACCAAAAGTTTGATTTCGTTTTCAAGAAAACGCAATATTCGAATTAAGGTACAATAATTTTAGGATATACGGAAATACCCTTAGGTACCCTATTAAGAATTTATAGTGGTACTTTGGGTATTCGTACAGAGTTGTAACTTGCGCCTTGTACTTCGTTTCCTTGGAAGAAACGGGTACTTAGGATTTTTGTGGGAAATCGCAAGAGATTATAAAATGGAAAGATTTTGGGGGGTAATCTGTTCTTCAAGGAATACGGCTCCTTGATTGTCGGTATTGTAGGGGATACGTTGTTTATACATGCCATCACATTTGTACATTGCAATGTAAAATAAAAAGATTTATTTATAAACAACAACAACTGTTTCATGGACCTTGACAACAAAAGAAAATAATACATAAGGCTTGATTATTTCTAAACAACATTGCCTTCTAGTTGGTCCGATGCTCATCCCTGCGCTGGATTCGCATTAGCAATCTTTGGGCAATTTCTTCGGAAATGGCCCATCTCGCCACAGTTGAAGCAAGGACCTGGTGGACAACGAGCTTGAGCAGGATTTACTTAAGGTTGGTTTGGACCACCTTGGTTTGGGGTAAATCGACAAGCATTTGCCAGGTGACCGAGTCGCCCACATGATGCACATAAACGACACTGTAGGTGAGCTAAGTGGTGTGCATTACATTTATTGCATATCGGTGCAGTACCGGTATAAGGTTTCCTTGCAGGAGGTTGAGTTGGTTGGTTGCGGGTGTTTTGGTTGGGTTGAGCAGCAATCGCACAATTCTGCGAAGCCTTACGCTTCTTAGAAGGTTCGGTTTTGCTTTCCTTGGTTTCCTCCTGAACATTAGCTGCTTGTTTCTTGTCGCCTTTTCGAAAAAGTTTACCTTTCCTGATTTGAGATTCAGTCAAGGTTGCAGATAACTCAATGGCCTGTCTAACTGTAGTGGGGTTACTACCAGTAACAATGTCCTGAACTGAGTCAGGGAGACCATCAATGTATTTTTCGATCGCCTTATCCAAAGGCGTAACCATGGTAGGACACAACAGGCTCAGCTCCTCATATCGATCAGTGTAGGCTCGATGTTCGCCGCTGTCTTGCTTAAGATCGTCGAATTCCCTTTCCAATGCCCTGATCTCGTGACGAGGACATAATTCCTTCATCATCAGTGCTCGAAGTTCTTCCCACGTTTGAGCCAGTGCCACTTCGGCACCCCTATCTCTCATCACACCGTTCCACCACGTCAAAGCTCGTTTCTCAAAGACACTAGATGCGAAATCTACCTTTCGCTCATTTGGGCATTGAACATGCCTGAAGGTGCTCTCTAGACTTTCGAACCATTGCAGAAGTGTAGTCGCTCCTTGAGACCCAGAAAACTTTGATGGCTTAGCCGAGTTGAACGTCTTGAAGTTGCAGGGGGCATTATTGTTGTTGAGGGCTTGGTTACATTGAGCAACGATGTTCGGGATTGCAGCAGTCATTTGCTGTGTAATGACAGCTGCCAGCTCCTCAATAGATACCTGATTTTCGCGTCGTGGAGGCATTCTAAAAGGGGAAACAAGAGAGAAAACAAATGAAATGGCATTGGGTAAGAATAGGATGTTACAATTACCGACCAAAATCATGGGTGATGGTCATTTGTTTGAACCACGAAGCAAACAAACAACACAAAGGCTGAGTCAAAGCAAATAGATCCTCATAATGTATCGCGAAGACATGCTCGCCTATAAGTGGACACTCACCCCAAGAGTTCCCAGGTAAGAGTGACTGGTCCGATTATGTGGATTTGTACGAACACTCTAGCCTTAGACAGAAAACCCAGGGTACAGGCATTCACTCTTCCAGTTTGCACGTGTTCACACTATTTAGGACCCAAAACTTTGACGAGAGTTTTGAAAATTCAAAGGGGTTCAAAAACCTTATAACAGAGGGTTCAAAACCTAGTAATCAATCATCCTAGAACAGATGATTAGTTTTCAAAACGGTTTTGAAATTTATGTTCTTGTTGTGGTCATCGCCTAAGGATAGGTGACGGTATTGTTTTATGACTAAACGCAAGTAAACTCGCGTTAGGGTCCTAGGAAGGTTATAGACTAGGTCAAAGCATTACTAATAACCTAATTCCCTATAACCATGGGCTCTGATACCATCTTTTCTGTCACACCCCGACCACGTGAGACAACGAAACGTGGCGGAAACGTCGGGGAGTGTTGTAACAGAATTAATTGTTTCAAATCCATGGCAATTAAAGTTTCGTTTTATTAATCAAACAAGAGAGTTTACATCGTTTCAAACAAGAAACAAAGAGTACATAACACAAATTAACTAGTTCTTGCTTCGTTTTAAGTCACTAAGGCACAAGTCTGCCTAGATGTATCTTGATCAATCCTATGCATCAATTCCTGAAAACACATGTGAAAATAGGTACGTCAGCATAAAAATGTCTGTGAGATACATAGGTTTTGTGAAAATAGAATTCATGACTTATGTTTATGAAAATGTTTAGTCATGAACCTTGTAATTTGATTTGTTTTTGTAAATCCTTTGAAAAGCAATAAGCCTAGATGATATGTATAAATAAATGTAAGGTTAAATGAATAACCATAAAAAAATGAGTTTGTATAAGATAAGTTGTTTGTAAAACAATGTCTTGTGAAAAGTATGTTATTTGTATAAAATGTTATATGTCTTAAATTGAAATGATTCAAATAACGCTACGAAATGTAATACCATACAAGCACTTATATATAGGAAGTACCAGCGGCGTATCCACCATACTTGTATCGTATTACACATGCCTCGTTACTTAAATCACTTACCCAAACCAAACCACCAAAGTAAAATGTTTATGTATAATCAAATGTCAAAATGTTTATGTGAGAACCATGTCTAATGTCTATGTCTAATGTAAATAATGAATTATGTATATCAATGTCAAAATGTTTATGTCTAATGTAAATCATGAATTGTGTATATAAATGTCAAAATGTTTATGTCTAATGTAAATCATGAATTGTGTATATAAATGTCAAAATGTTTATGTCTAATGTAAATCATGAATTTTGTATATCAATGTCAAAAATGTTTATGTATGGTAAGTGAAATATATCAACTAAACCATATGTAAAATGCACAAAAACAAGGTATTGAAGTAAAACACGGTTTAAATCAAAGTTATGTTTTGTGGAATAAATGCATGCTATACTGATATAAACATCTATGCGGTATTGTGACAATGCATACATCCAAGCCTTGTGACTGTGGCGATAAACCCCTAAACGAATTTAAAGGTCTATCTTGTTGTTATGTTTATCGAATTCGGTCATTCCTTCCACCCAAACAAACCTAGGGTTCAGGAACGGGAGTTGTCAAGTCCTATGGTACCATTACCTACTAACGAGCGGCGTAGCTAATGTTAATGAATGTACATTGTCTCATTTGAACAAACCAAATGTCATACCAAAATGTAAGCATGTGATGAATAACAAATGTACTAAGTACGCACACAATGGGCATACATAGCATAAAATGTAATGTAAAACAATGTACTAAGTACGCACACAATGGGCATACATAGCATAAAATGTAATGTAAAACAATGTAATAAGTACGCACACAATGGGCATACATAGCATAAAATGTAAGGTAAAACAATGTACTAAGTACGCACACAATGGGCATACATAGCATAAAATGTAATGTAAAACAATGTACTAAGTGTGCACACAATGGACATACATAGCAAAAACACAATGAAATCATGTACTATAAATGTACTAATGAACATAGCAAGTATATGATGTGAAAACAGGAAAGCATGAAAGTAACAAGTAGGCACATGTGTTTCACCCCAAAACAGTTTGGAAAACAGTAAAAGAGGGGTCTATGTACTCACTTGAGATTGCTTAGTAGTCCTTGAGTAACAACGAAACAATGCTAGAGATCACGGATATCAAACGGCACCTAATATAGGTAACTATGTTAATATACCGGACCTAAATCGGAGGATCGGATAGAATGAGGGTTCGTAAACCAAACGAGTATGGAGACTCGTGTAATATGGTTTAACAAAGCCTACATACTAAAATGAAACCTAACCTAAGTGCTTATGACCCATTACGACCCGTTTAGGTAGCTTATGCTACTTTAACGCGTCGTTCGCGTAAAACGCGTTCGGAACACCTAACTAGCCCTATGATAAGTAAAATATGCCTTAACATGTCTAATATTGTTACCAAATCAGTTTAGATACCAAAAGTGATGTTACATATGCTTAAAATGAATTTTGGCATTAAAAGGGCATTTTGGTAATTTACCTAAGACATATATAATACCTATCATACAACTAACTAAACATCGTGACCATAAGGTATAACCTCGGAAGGTTATTCCCTATATACTATGGTCACCTAAATGTGTTTAGTCGGATCCTAATGATCGACCAAACGGGTCGGGTTCGAAAGTATAAGCGATTGTTTAGATCGCTTACCTTACGACCCTATATAAGCACTAAACTAAAAGTGACGAGCTAAGCATGTTAAAACATGCTTACCTAAGTTTAGAAAACAGGTTTGGTATCAAAACAAACGGTTTTGATACCTAAGGGTAGTTTGGTTACAAAATACGCAATAACACGCATTTTGGCCGAAACTACGACTCGTCATTGAGCCTAGATAACGTGGTAATCAGTAGGTATAGTCACTAGGGACTATAACCATCGTGATCACGCTCATGTTATGAAGTTCAAACGAACTTCGCATTGACCATAAATTGGTCAATGCAGAAAGTCAAACAAAGTTTGACTTTAACGCTAAAACGAATGAAAGAACGAAAGAACACTTACAAAGGGTCCCCGCAAGCTAATCTCGATCCAAGTAGTTCAGGTATGAAGCAAATGGCTTCAACTTAGAGCTTCTTAGATCAGATTTGTGGGTTTTTGCAAGTGATCTTGGTGGGTATTTATAGGAAATGGTCCACCGTTAGGATCGTTTATCGAATATCGTGCTTTAATCTCATCCGTACATGTGTTGGAAAGTTATGGAACAACAATTAGCCCCCACCATCAGGTATCAACATGTGGCATTGGCCTTTGGAGTGTTGAAAAGCTGATAACAGCAGTCAAAAATGATTTTCTGCATCTGACCCATGTTTACGGACCGTAAGACTTAGAACCTTACGGTCCGTAAGGACCTTGCAGACCAGAAAGTTTGAAAAATGGCAGAACAGGCCCCTGCAGCTCCAAACTTGGTTTTTGATGCATTTTTGACACGTTTAAGCCCCGTTAACCCCATTTCAAAGCTCTAAAATGAATTTAAGGTATAGGGAACTGAAAACATGCTCAAAAATATCTCAGATGTCAGTTCGTTTGGCCGTACGATTGCGTTGTTTGGTTAATTACGACGGAAGTCGTAACGAACGCAAAAACGGTCCAAATTGCGCGACGAATGAATTTTTCTTATTCCAAACACTAAAATAAAATATTTTAGTGCTTACATAAATTTTTGGATGTCCGGATGTATTCAGAACGTAAGTTATGCGCGAAAATGCAAACTTGTGCACTTTTTGACGCTTTTAGTCCCTGAACGACCCAAAAGTTTATTTTAGCACACCGAACCCCTCAAAGCCTATTTCTAAGCTATGTAAAGGATATTTAAGGTGTGTTTAACTTATGGTCATGTTCCGGAATGTCTGTTACAGTTCAAATTGGCATACTTTCGCAGTTTGTCAAATTTAGTCCCTGTAGGCGAATTAACTTGATTTCACCACACCAAACCTTCCAAAACTTACATCTAAGTTATGTAAAGGTTATTTAAGGTATGTTAAGCCTATTTCACTATTCCGGAGTGTTCGTTGCATTAAACTGGTTATATCTACGCATCAGAGCGCGTATAACCCTCCAGAAAGCGATTTAAAGCTTGAAATCGAACAAGAGTTAATATGTGCAAACGATACACATATTTTTACAAATCCCAAGTATGAAATACAATGTTTCATTGGTTTGGCATTTTTTTGATGGTTGAAGTGACACAGGTGTCACATGGATGATGTATGAATTTTTGATGTATTCGTTTGTGGCATGTTGATTATTGTATTATCTTTTAATCCGTATTCACATATAAATATATTAGTTATTAATATTAATAATATTATTAAATTATAATTATCTATAAGTCATTGCCTCATATAATGACAAGTGTCCTCCAAATGATTTCTTTTATTATGTATATATATATATAGGGTAAGGTTCATGCGAGAACCACCTTTATTGCGAGAACCGCGAGAACCAATGTGAACACAACCTAAAATAGCTAAAAAAACCTTAAAAAAACCTAAAAAAACCTAACCCCCCCCCCCCCCAAAAAAAACCTAAACCCCCCACCCCCAAGCTAAATGCTAAAAACTAAAACCCCCAAAAAACCTAAAAAAAACCTAACCCCACCCCACCCCACCCCCCCCCCCCAAAAAAAAAACCTAAACCCCCTCCCCCACCCCCCCCCCCCAAAAAACCTAAAACCCCCCCAAGCTAAAATGCTAAAAACTAAACCCCAAAAAAAACCTAAAAAAATCAAAAAAAAAAAAATCTAAATTTTTTTTTTTGATATTTTTTATGTTAAAATCGCTACTTTTAGTAGCCAAATTTTTTTTTTTTGCTACTAAAAGTAGCGATTTTAACATAAAAAATATTAAAAAAAAAATTGTGTGTTTTTTAGCTATTTTTAGGCATTTTTGGTTGTGTTCACATTGGTTCTCGCGGTTCTCGCAATAAGAGGTGGTTCCTAACGGATCTTTGTCCTATATATATATATATATATATATATAAGTCCAATACTAGCCCTTGCCATTTGTTAATATATTATTTTAGCTTATAAGAAGTCACACTAGGTAATAACAAGTCATTTACAGTGTTGATGATATATGTTAGATGATAAGTCAACTAATGAGCTTTGATGGGTATTGGCATGTGGTAATGTGTTGTTTTACCCTATAATAAGTCACCTTAGGTCATAACAAATCATTTAGCTGATAATGATGTATATTAGATGATACATCCACCACAACTAGCCTTGTCATTTGTTGATAATTTTGTTTTACACAATGATAAGTCACATTATTATGTCATCAACATGTAGTTTAGGTGTTATTGGTAGTTTAGGTGTTATTGCAATATGTTTGATGATAAGTCAACTAAAGAGCCTTAATGTGTATTATTATGTGTTGTTTTATTATAAAACAACTAACATTAGGCCATACCAAGTCATTCATGTGTTAATGACATATGGGGGTGTTTGGGTTAGCGTATGAGCCAATTCAATTTTTTGCCCACCTTCACAGCTAGTATGTTTGTTAATTGTTGTTTTGGTAACACAGCAAATAGTTATGTTTGTGATTTGTAGTTTTTATAGGGTATAAAAAGGAAGAGTAGAATATATATATTTACTGTCACGGCCCCCGATCCGGTTTTACCCGGTCCGGAAGCCGTGAGACAGAAATCCGTGGTATTCGTGGTTGATTTGGCAGCGGAAATTTTAACAGGATCGTTTAAACTGAAAACACTCAATTATTTTATTTCAAGTTTCGGGACAAACCCTGCGATTTACAATAAAGGAATTTTACTAGGAAATCCCCTGATTCACAAACCATGTTTATTTATTTACTGAGCCACTTCATTCAAGCTGGAGTGCTACGCGGCACTTTTCCTTGTTCACAGTAAATCACCCGAAACATGTTTAAAAAGATTTTATCAGTGGGGAAATACTGGCGAGTCATTCAATTTGTACAAAATGACACATTGTCATAATTTACAGTATTAAGAGTGATTACAATTGTCTCTATCTTATAATTATCTGGTCCAGTTGTCACTCGACCGGATCTATGACTGTGGTCATATCACTATTGGGTCCGTTCACCCAAAAGTGACGTGTATCACTGTTTAGGTCCGTTCACCTAAAGGTGATAGAATAGTAGTAATGTGCACAATACCCCACTTACTGCCAGTAATTTAAGATAACAAAGACTTAATCCCTGTAAAATATAACTGAAAAACATTTAAGGTTTTGTAAAGCATTTAATAAAATAGAATGACTCACATTGCAAGTTTAAACTGACAGAATCCGCCTACTGATTAAGCCTGGTAACCTAGTTAAATAATGCAAACGAAACTAGGTTAGTAACTTAATGCAACATTTACGATAATTTCACGAAATCAAAACCCTCACGACAAATGACAAAGTATAGCCCGAATTCAGGCAGCACTTAAACATCCATCGGATCGGTTTCAATCGATCGGACATTGTATCGTAGCAGTGATCGAGTTATTACCCTGTTACCGTAGCAGTGTTTCACTACTTTAACTTGTGATTTCGAACAGAAAGAAAGCACTTTTTATGAAAATTTTCGAGCACAGACGAACTGCCCATGCACGACCTATTTATAGCTGAAATTTAGGTCTCTCGCGGCCCGCGTAAAATTAAAGGGGAGTCCTTCGCGGCCCGCGAGGGCCACCCTAGCTACGACTAGGGCTGTTGTGTCACACCCTAGGTCTGCCACATGTACGACACATTGCCCTAAAGCTTATCCGGAGATTTGCAGGGCTGTCGCGCCCCGCGTAGACCATCCTTAATTCTTTCGCGGCCCGCGACTGACTAATAAAATTTGTTTTTCTTGATTTTTCATAACTTTCGGGTTTTAGGGGTTCGGGTTGTTACTTACGGAGCGTTGTAGGACATTTTCGTGCAGGTCATTACATCCTCCCCACCTTATTTAAAATCTCGTCCTCGAGATTTACTGGAATAAGTAAGGATATTTTCGCTTCATTTCTGATTCTAACTCCCATGTATACTCAGGTCCTCTTTTCGAATCCCACTTTACTTTGACTAGCACCAATCTTTTGTGCTTGAGGAACTTGATCTTTCTGTCTTCTATTTGAAGTGGTTTCTCAACAAATTTCAACTTTTCATTTACCTCTATATCTTGAAGAGGTACTATCAGTGATTCATTAGATAAACACTTTTTGAGATTAGATACATGAAACACATCATGTACCCCGGCTAGTTCTTCTGGTAGTTGTAATCGATAGGCAACTGGTCCTATTCGTTGGGTAACAGTAAATGGTCCTATATACCTAGGACTTAGCTTTCCTTTCTTACCGAATCGAACTACCCCTTTCCAAGGAGAAACTTTTAATAGTACATTGTCTCCCACTTGGAATTCTAGCGGCTTACGTCGATTGTCTGCATAACTCTTCTGGCGGTCTCGAGCCGTTTTCAGTCTTTCCTTGATTTGAGTTATCTTGTCGGTGGTTTCCTGCACAATTTCAGGACCTGATAATTGACTTTCTCCTATTTCTTCCGAGCATACTGAAGTTCGGCACTTTCGTCCATAAAGTGCTTCGAATGGGGAAGCATTGATGCTTTTGTGATAACTATTGTTATAGGAGAATTCTATTAGTGGTAAATGGCCGTCCCAATTTCCACCGAAGTCTATAACACATGCCCTGAGCATGTCTTCTAAAGTTTGGATCGTCCTTTCACTTTGTCCATCGGTTTGGGGGTGGTATGCAGTACTTAAATTTAGTCGGGTCCCCATTGCTTCTTGGAAACTTGTCCAGAAATACGAAGTGAAACGACTATCCCTGTCTGATACAATGGAGAATGGGACTCCATGTAGGGATACGACCTCCTCTACGTATAACTTAGCCAATCTTTACATGCTAAAGGTTTCCTTCATTGGTAGGAAATGAGATGATTTGGTTAATCGATCCACAATTACCCAGATTGCATCGTTACCTTTCCTGGTTTTGGGTGGCTTAGTAACAAAATCCATTGTTATTAGTTCCCATTTCCACACAGGAATTTCTAATTGTTGGAGTAAACCTGAGGGTTTCTGGTGTTCTGCCTTAACTTGCGAACAAGTTAGACACTTAGAAACGTATCTAGCTATGTCCATTTTCATTCCTATCCACCAGAAGTTATTCCTTAAATCTTGATACATCTTGTTATTACCAGGATGCATCGTATACCTAGATTTATGGGCTTCCGCTAATATCTTTTCTCTTAAATCTCCTTGCCTAGGTACCTAAATCCTTTTCTTATGGAATCTCCAAATTCCATCAGTTCCTTGCTCTAATTCTTTTAGTCGTCCTTTCATTTATTCTGCATCATCCTGGTTTGCTGCCTTTTGAACATTTTTCAGTTGTTCCATTAAATCTAATTGTAGATTTAATCTAAGAGCACGAACTCGCCTTTGCTTCTCATGGTATTTACGACTTAAGGCATCTGCGACTACATTTTCCGTTCCCTCGTGATATAGAATATCATAGTCATAATCACTTAGAATTTCCATCCATCTTCTTTGCCTCATGTTCAATTCTTTTTACCCAAATATGTATCTTAAACTCTTATGATCTGTATAGACCGTAAACATACTTCCGTACAGATAATGTCTCCAAATCTTAAGGGCAAAAATTATTGCTACTAATTCTAAGTCGTGAGTCGTATAATTCTCCTCGTGCTTTTTCAACTGCCTTGATGCATATGCAATTACCTTTTTACGTTGCATTAGTACACAACCTAATCCTAGCTTAGAGGCATCACAGTAGACTTCAAAGTCTTCTGTACCTTCTTGTAAGGCAAGAATTGGGGCTTTTGTTAATCTTTGCTTTAAGGTTCTAAAGGCCTCCTCTTGCTTAGGTCCCCATTCAAACTTAACAGTTTTGCAGGTTAGCTTAGTTAATGGAACAGCTATCTTAGAAAAGTCTTTGATGAAGCGCCTATAGTAGCCTGCTAATCCTAGAAAACTTCTAACCTCGGTAGCTGATTACGGGATCTTCCAATTTGTGACCGCTTCTATTTTGGAAGGATCTACGTGAATGCCTTCATGATTCACCATGTGTCCTAAAAATTACACCTCTTGTAGCCAAAACTCACACTTCGAAAATTTGGCGTAAAGCTTTTTCTTTCTTAACAGGGTTAAGAGTGCATGCAGGTGTTCATAGTGTTCGTCCTGACTTTTGGAATAAATAAGTATATCATCAATGAAGACAATTACAAATTTATCCAGATACGGCTTACAGATCCTATTCATCATGTCCATGAATGCTGCAGGAGCATTTGTTAATCCAAATGGCATGACTGTAAACTCATAGTGACCATACCTAGTCCTGAAAGCAGTTTTAGGTATGTCTTCTTCCTGTACCTTCAACTGATGATATCCGGAGCGCAAATCTATCTTAGAGAAATATCTAGCTCCTTGAAGTTGATAAAAAAGATCATCAATCCTAGGTAATGGGTATCGATTCTTAATGGTAACCGTATTCAATTCCCTATAATGTATACACATTCGAATCGAACCATCCTTCTTTTTCATGAAGAACACAGGTGCTCCCCAAGGGGATGAACTAGGTTGTATAAATCATTTGCTTAACAATTCATCTAATTGCTTTTTCAGTTCTAACATTTCTGTAGGTGCTAATCGATAAGGTGCCTTAGCTATTGGTGCAGTTCCAGGAATTAGATGAATTCTAAATTTTACTTCTCTATCTGGTGGTAATCCAGGTAGCTCTTCTGGGAATATATCAGAATATTTTGATACTACTAGAATTTCCTTAAGTTCCTTTCTTTTAGTGTTAAGGATTACCGAAATCATATACACTATTCCTTGTTTTCGTTCATAACTAGCAACTTTCATTACCGAAATGAACTTCATTGGTTTACGGGGCTTATCTCTTGTAGCCAAAATTACTTCTCCTGCTGGTGTATGAATTTCTATAGAATTTTTATCATATAGGATTCGAGCATGGTTGGCTACTAACCAATCCATTCCTAACACAACATCGAATCCTGCTAATTTCATAGGTAGAAGGTTTGCGGAAAATTTATGACCTGAGAGTTCTATCTTTCCTTCTTGGAGAACCTTATCTATACTAATAGAATTTCCTTCTGTAGTTTCTACTGTATAAATTTGCCTAAGTTTGGTCAAAGGTTGCTTAAGAGCTTGGCAGAATGAAGTATTTATAAAACTTTGGTTTGCACCAGAGTCAAATAATACTTTTGCGTAAACGTCATGTACCAGAAACGTACCAGCTATCACATCGGGAATCAGATCTGCTTCTTGCGTTGTCAGCTGAAAGGCTCTTGCATTCTTCTTGTTAGTTCCTTCGGCGGGTTTAGCCTTGTTGTCAGTTGGCTTAATCAATTTTGGGCAGTCGGGCTTGAAGTGCCTTATTTCTCCGCAATTGTAGCAGATAATTGATTTCTTCCTACATTCCTCTTCTCGGTGCCCCGCAATTTTGCAGAAATTACAGTACCCCTTACATTTCCCAAAATGCTTTCTTTTACAATTACTGCAAAATGGAGCGGTGGAGGATTGCCAGGTTCCCTTTTTCTTGAAGTTACTATTATTATTACCCCCACGGAAACCTTGGGTAATCTTTTGAGCCAATTCCTTTTTCCGTTTTTCTTCTCTTGTACGCACTAGTCCGTCAGTCAAGGTATTGGCCAATTCGACCGCATCATCAATGGTGCGGGGTCTCGCAACTTTGACTATGTCGCGAATCTTGCTAATTTGTCCCCAAATATAGCGAGAAATAAGCACCGGTTCTGGCGAGGCCAGAGTTGGCACAATTCTAGCATACTCGAAAAATTTCGAAGTATACCCTCGGCAGTCAACGTCCACCATCCGGTGGTTTAGGAACTTGTTTGTCATCTGTTCCTTCTCGTATGAGGGACAAAACTTTCTTTCTACCAATTCCTTAAATTCCTCCCAGCTCATGGCATAAGCCACATGTAAGGACTCTCAAAATTGTCCCAAAATAACACGGAAGTAAAAACCCGGACCTCTGAAACCCTACTGTACATGAAAAACTATGAAATCACAATTTAGTGGGTTTCAGGCGGGCCGCGTAAGGGTTAGCTTAGCCTTAAGCGGGCCGCGTCAAAGTATGGATTGACCGGATAAGCGTTCCCGATCCACGTGTCGTCCACGTGGCACACCTACTCATGAACCAGCAAGCCTACGCGTAGACTAGGTGGCTACGCGGGCCGCGTAAAGATTGGCCGGAGGTTCACGCGAGCTGCGACATGCCTGAATTTCACCTATAAATAGCTTGGATCAGGAGCTTTCATTCTGTGTCGAAAACATTTCATAAAAACGAATTCTCATTGCTCCAAAGTCGAAATTTCAATTATTATAGCGAGGCGCTGCTACGATACCGGGTATTAACTCGATCGCTGCTACGATTCAATGTCCGATCGATTGAAACTATCCGATGAATGTTTAAGTGTTGCTCAAATTGGGTTTATACTTTGTCATTCTTCGTGAATTCTGTCACACCCCGACCACGTAAAACATCAAATCGTGGCGGAAACGTCGGGGAGTGTTGTAACAGAATTATTGTTTCACAACCATGGAAATTAAAGTTACATTTTATTTATCAAACAAGAGTGTTACATTGTCTCAAAACAGGAAATAAAGAGTTCAGAACATAATTAAACTAGTTCTATCTTTATTTTAAGTCTCTAAGGCACAGGTCCGCCCTAGTGTCACGATGATCATCCTAAGCGACAGCTCCTGAAAACACATGTGAAAATAGGTACGTCAGCATAAAAATGCCTGTGAGATACATAGGTTTTGTGAAAATAGGATTCATGACTGGGGTTTTTAGAAGAAAGGTTTAATAAAAATTAGTCATGAATCTTGTTAAGTGTTTTCTTTTATAAATCATATGAAAACTCGATAAGAAATCAGATTATATAAAAGAAAGGAGTATGGTTAAAGAAATAACCAAATAAAATGAGTTGGATAAAATAAACTGTTTAGTAAAACAATGTCTTGTAAAGAATATGTTATTTGTGTAAAATGTAATATGTCTATACTGAAATGATTTAAATAACGCTACGATATGTAATATTACACAAACACTTATATATAGGAAGTACCAGCGGCATATCCACCATGTTTGTATCATATTACACACGCCTCGTTACTCAAACCATTTACCCAAACCAACCACCAATGTAAATTGTTCATGTATAAATCAATTGTCAAGTGTTATTGTGTAAACCATATCAAAATGTCCATGTCTAATGTAAATCACCAAATGTGTATATCAATGTCAAAATGTTTATGTTTAATGTAAATCATATAATGTGTATCCAAAATATCATGTATGGCATGTGAAATATATCAACTAAACCATAGGTACAATGCACAAAAACAGGGTATTGAATTAAACATAGTTTAAGTCAAAGTTATGTTTTGTGGAACAAATGCATGCTATACTGATACAAACATCTATGCGGTATTGTGAAAATGCATACATTCAAGCCTTGTGACTGTGGTGATAGACCTTTAAACAAATTAAAGGTCTATCTGTGTTATGTTTATCGAATTCGGTCATTCCTTCCACCCAAACAAACCTAGGGTTCAGGAATGGGAGTTGTCAAGTCCTATGGTACCACTACCTACTAACGAACGGCGTGATCAATGTTAATGAATGTATATTGTCCCATTTGAACAAACCAAATGTCATACAAAAAATGTAAGCATGTGAAAAAAATGCACTAAGTATGTAATCAAATGAACATACATAGCGTGAAATGTAATGTAAAACAATGTACTAAGTATGCACCCAATGGACATACATAGCATGAAATGTAATGTAAAACAATGTACTAAGTATGCACACAATGGACATACATAGCATAAAATGTAATGTAAAATGATGTACTAAGTATGCACACAATGGACATACATAGCATAAACACAATGAAATCATGTACTATAAGTGTACTAATGAACATAATAAGCATATGATATGAAAACATGGAAAGCATGAAAGTAACAAGTAGGCACATGTGTTTCACCCCAAAACAGTTTGGAAAACAGTAAAAGAGGGGTCTATGTACTCACTTGAGATTGCTTAGTAGTCCTTGAGTAACAACCAAACAATGCTAGAGATCACGGATATCAAACGACACCTAATATAGGTAACTACATTAATAAACCGGACCTAAATCGGAAGATCGGATAGAATGAGGGTTCGTAAACCAAACGAGTATGGAGACTCGTGTAATATGGTTTAACAAAGCCTACATACTAAAATGAAACCTAACCTAAGTGCTTACGACCCATTACGACCCGTTTAGGTAGCTTATGCTACTTTAACGCGTCGTTCGCGTGAAACGCGTTCGGAACGCCTAACTAGCCCTATGATAAGTAAAATATGCCTTAACATGTCTAATATTGTTGCCAAATCAGTTTAGATATCAAAAGTTATGTTACATATGCTTAATATGAAATTTGGCGTAAAAAGGGCATTTTGGTAATTTAGCTAAGGCATATAAACTACCTATCATACAACTAAATAAACGTCGTGACCATAAGGTATAACCTCGAAAGGTTATTCCCTATACAACTATGGTCACCTAATGCGTTTGGTCGGATCCTAATGATCGACCAAACGGGTCAGGTTCGAAAGTATAAGCGATTGTTTAGATCGCTTACCTTACGACCCTATATAAGCACTAAACTAAAAGTGACGAGCTAAGCATGTTAAAACATGCTTAACTAAGTTTAGAAAACAGGTTTGGTATCAAAACAAACGGTTTTGATACCTAAATGTAGTTTGGTTACAAAATACGCAATAACACGTATTTTGGCCGAAACTATGACTCGTCACTGAGCCTAGATAACGTGGTAATCAGTAGGTATAGTCACTAGGGACTATAACCATCGTGATTACGCTCACGTTATGAATTTCAAACGAAATTCGTGTTGACCATAAACTGGTCAACGCAGAAAGTCAAACATAGTTTGACTTTCGGACTCGAAAAGCGATAAAAGAACGAAGGAACACTTACAAAGGGTCCCCGCTAGTAAATATTGATCAAATAGCTCAGGTATGAAGCAATGGCTTCAACTTAGAGAATTTAGATCAGATTTGTGGGTTTTGGGGGTTGGGATGGATGGGTATTTATAGGATTCTTCGAACCGTTAAGATCGTTTCTTGAAAACCGTGATGTAATCTCAACCTTACACTTGTTGGAAATGCTATGGAACATCAAAATTGGCCCCTCATTACACTGAAGAGGCAAGTGCAAAAGGTGGAAAGGCCAGATTCAATGTTTCTGCACATTCTGCTATCTGGGGATCCCTTACGGACCGTAAGGGTGATGGCTTACGGTCCGTAAGCCATTAACTTTGGCAGAATTACAGTTTTGGTCCATGTTATGCAATAAAGCCATTTTCGACACGTTTAAGGCCCGTTAACCCCATTTCAAAGCTCTAAAATGAAGTTAAAATATAGGGAACTTAAAATGTGCTCATAAATATGTCGGATGTCGGTTCGTTTGGCCGTACGGTTGCGTTGTTTGGTTAATTACGACGGAGGTCGTAACGAACGCAAAAACGATCCAAATTAAGCTACGAATGAATTTTTGACAAGCCAAACACTAAAGCATAATATTATAATGCTTACATAAATTTTTGGAGGTCCGGATGTATTCAGAACGTAAGATATGCGTGAAAGTGCAAACTTATGCACTTTTTGACACTTTTAGCCAAAAGTTTATTTTAGCACACCGAACCCCTCAAAGCCTATTTCTAAGCTATGTAAAGGATATTTATGGTATGTTTAACTTATGTTCATGTTCCGGAATGTCTGTTACAGTTCAAATTGGCATACTTTCACAGTTTGTCAAATTTAGTCCCTGTAGGCGAATTAACTTGGTTTTGCCATACCAAAGCCTTCAAAACTTATTTCTAAGTTATGTAAAGGTTATTTAAGGTATGTTAAGTATATTTTGATGTTCCGGAGTATTTGTCGCATTAAACTGACTACGTTTACGCACCAGTTTGCGTATAAATCTCCAGAAAGCGATGTAGAGTTTGAAATTGAACAAAAGTCAAAACATGAAAAATGTAAAACATAACCAAACAAACATTAGGATCAAATAACATTGTTTTATTGATAATTGAACTGTTCACAATGATTACAAGCACAGATGTTACAATTCGATGGATGTTTAAGTATTGCACTTTGTCATTCATCGTGAGGGTTTAATCTCGTGAGTTATCGTAAATGCTGTATTAGTTACTGACCTACGTTTGTATGCATTGTTGTTTAAATTAGGTTATCAGGCTTATCAGTAGGCTAAACTCTGCCCATATAAATCTGCGATGTGAGTCATTCTCTTTTTATCAAATTGCTTTCAAAATCATGTTTATTTCAAAGTTATAATTACAGGGATTAAGTATTTGTATTCTCCAAATTACAGCCGGTATGTGGGGTTTTGTATACAATACTTGATAACCGTCACCATTGGACAACGAGATAGCCAAGGGGTGATATGACCATAGTCACAGACACCATTGGACAACGAGATAGCCAATAGGTGATCGAGTGACAAATATCGTGGGTAGATGGTTGATATATATAAACATTGTAATCGCTCTTAATACTGTAAATTATAACAATGCAATGTTTTTAGTAAAAAGAATGATTCACCAGTATTTCCCCGCTGACAAAACCTTTTTCAAACATGTTTCAGGTGATCTATTGTGATCCAGGAAAAGTGTCGCGAAACACTACAAGCTTAAGCAAGTGGCTCAATATAAATAAAGAAACATGTTTTGTAAAAATAAGGATTTCCCAGTGAAATCACTTTATTGTAAACTACCAGGGTTTATCCCGAATTATGAAATAAAATAATCGGGTATTTCAAGTTTTTAAAAGATCTTGTTAAAATCTTCCGTTGTCGCATCAATTAAATTCCACGGGTTCCTGTCCCGCGGCTCTAGACCGGGTCAAACCGGGGCTGGGGCCGTGACAGGAAAAGGTGGTATCAGAGCCACTGATTTAAGCCAATTAAGTATTTAGAAAATACTTATTTTTTTTTTCTGATTGCCATTTTGTGAATACGTGTTTTATTATTTGAATATTTGTTTACAGTATGGGTAAGCAAAGACTTTCGGGCATCTATCATAAATTAGATAGTTCACCAAAAGAAAAAGGAACTTCATCCTCAAAATACCCAACAGATACTGAGGAAGGAATATTTGTCCGTAAGGCACAGTATGAGAAACCACTTTCTCCTAATAAAAGAAGTTTGATTATTAAGAAAAGTCAAGAGAAAATAAAGAAATCACAACCAAAAGAAGTGAGGATTAATCAGGAAACCCAGGAAATAGGCAGTAACCCACCATGGGAAGATGAATTAGATGAAAAGTAGGCAGATCTCTATATGTTAGCCACTGTAGCAGTAAATGCAAAATTTTAAATACCCTGACCCAGTTTTAGCACTCATATCATCTACAAGCCAGAAACTCTAAAGAAAATTTTACCCAGTAAATAAATAAGTTTACAATAAACCCTAGTATGTTTTAATTTTCAGTTGTCCTTTGTATTAAAATAGTCACACGGTATGCAATAATACTTGAATGTTTATTTGTGAATTTTTTTTTTATTTTAACTTAGCATTTTGTGTGCATTTTGCATATATGCTAAACAGCATGAATGAGTTATCTGAAGCACTTCAGAATCTCAATCTTTATCCCGTGAAAGTGGAAGTTTCCAGAGACTTTACTGGTTACTTACCCGATGTGGAGGAACCTATGGAATTTCGAGCTCCACCTCCGGAGAAACCAAAGCCTAAGAAAAGGAGAAGATTTGTAGGCTGGAGGCGTGTGCGCAGGAGGAAACCAGCAACAAGAAAGGTTCCCAAAATAGAGAATCCCATAGATAAAGGAAAAGGGATTGAGATCGAGGAAGGTTCTAGGCAAACAGAAATGGAAATTGGGGAAAGCTCTAAGCAAGTCGAGGAGTTGCCATTACAGGAGGAATTGGATCGCGTATTGGCAAGCTGTGATATCATTAGACCTATCAACACCAACCTCTACCCTTATCCTGCTGAAACCCAACTTCCAATAAATTTGGAACCAGCCATCCCAGAACCTTTGATCCACACCCAACCTCTAAAAATGGACGAGTGGTGGACCAACGACTGGCAGTTTCAAAACCTCCTTAATAACCCTTATACCTTTTTCCCTCAGTTCGACCCAGAACCTATACCAAACCCACCAATGAGCAATGAAAATTTAGCTGAACTTCGCCACTTTGGCGAGGAACTGGTGGATGCAGGAAATAGGATCCGGGAGGTGGGAGAACAGATCTCCTAGAAATATGACGAGAGGGAACGGCGTTTTTGAAATGTCAGCAAAAAGGGCTGGTGTGAGAAAATAGTTGTGATTGTATAATAATAATAATAGTAATAAAATAAAATCTTGTAAAATAACTTAAAATAAAACTTTTGTAAAATAACCAGTGTGTACGGATGCATAATATAATATATAAAAAAATGGAAGTCGAGAAATCGACAATTTTGGCTATACATGTGTTGTGAAATTATGTGATTGTTTTGCATATAATTCTTATTTATTTCTATGTTAATAATTTATATATATATAATTACCAGATGGAACACGCTAGTAATGAACCAGTTAACGAAGTTAACCAATCAGAGCAAAATCAAGGAGATCAATTTATGACTAGGCAAGATATCGAGAATATCGTTGCTCAGGGAATAGCCAATGCTATTCCAGCAATCCTTGCTACTGCTCAGAAGCCTGTTGAACCTCAATAAATTATTCCTAGCAAACGTACTCAAGAAGATAATTTCAGTAATAGCGTAAACGGAGCCGGCAATCATACTAACGACGATAATGATCCATGGTAGGCCCCACTCCCTAAGAAAATGAAAGCTACAACACCTGGTTGCACTTACAAGGAATTTCTTGCCTGCAAACCAGCGGAATTTGCAGGCAATGAAGGGGCAACTGCAGTACTGCGTTGGTTGGAGAAAACCGAGGCAGTAATTATGATAAGTAAATGCGCTGAGGAAGACAAGGTCATGTACGCGTCGCATCTTTTTAAAGAAGGAGCGCTAGAATGGTGGAATACGGTATTTCAAGCCAAAGGAAGAAATATGGCCTATGCCATGAGTTGGGAAGAATTTAAACAACTAATAGAAAGAAAATTCTGTCCCGAATACGAAAAAGAACAAATGGCAAATAAATTCCTGAACCATCGGATGATGGGTGTAGACTGTCGAGGATATACTTCGACATTCTTCGAGTATGCAAGAGTGGTACCAACGCTGGCTTCGCCAGAAACGGTACTCATTTCTCGCTATATTGGGGGATTGATTGGCGAAATCCGTAATATCGTTAAAGCTGCGAGACCTCGCACTATTGACGATGCGGTAGAATTAGCAAATACCCTAACTGACGAGCTGGTACGCACAAGAGACGAAAACCGGAAGAAGGAATTGGCTCAGAAAATTACCCAAGGATTTCGTGTGGGTAATAATAGCAAATTCAAGAAGAGAGGAACCGGGCAATCTTCCACTCCGCCTTTCTGCAAGAATTGCAGAAAGAAACATTTTGGAAAATGCAATGAAACCTGCAACTTTTGCAAGGTTGTAGGACATCGTGAGGAAGATTGTAGAAAGAAGACCAGGATCTGCTATAACTATGGAGAAGCTGGGCATTTCAGACCCGAATGCCCCAAATTGGTCAAACCAGCAGACAATAAAGCCAAGACGGCTGACGGAGCTACTAAGAAGAATGCAAGAGCATTCCAGCTGACCACTCAAGAAGCAGAACTCATTCCAGATGTGATAGCTGGTACGTTCCTAGTTCACAACGTGTATGCAAAAGTATTATTTGACTCTGGTGCAAACCAAAGTTTTATCAATACTTCATTCTGCCAAGCTCTTAATTTACCCTTAACCAACCTTAGGCAGATTTTTACAGTCGAAACGGCAGATGGAAATTCTCTTAACATAGATAAGGTTTTGCGAGAAGGAAAGATCGAACTCTTAGGCCATAAATTTTCTGCAAACTTGTTACCTATGAATTTAGCCGGATTCGATATAGTGTTAGGAATGGATTGGTTAGTAGCCAACGATGCTCGAATCCTTTGTGACAAAAATTCCGTAGAAATTCGTACCCCCACAGGAGAGATAATTTCAATTACAGGAGATAAGCCACGAAAGCCACTGAAATTTATTTCAGTAATAAAGTTGGCCAGTTATTCAAGAAAACAAGAAGTAGTGTATATGATTTCAGTAATCATTAACACGAAAAATAAGGAACTTAAGGAAATTCTAGTAGTCTCAGAATACTCAGATGTATTCCCAGAAGAACTCCCGGGATTACCACCCGACAGAGAAGTAGAATTTAGGATTCATCTAATTCCTGGAACTACACCAATAGCCAAAGCACCTTATCGGTTAGCACCCACAGAAATGCTAGAACTGAAAAAGCAATTAGATGAATTACTAAGTAAAGGTTTTATACAACCTAGTTCATCCCCATGGGGAGCACCAGTGTTGTTTGTGAAAAAGAAAGATGGGTCAATGAGAATGTGTATTGATTATAGAGAATTGAATAAGGTTACAATTAAGAATCGATACCCATTACCTAGGATTGATGACCTCTTTGATCAACTTCAAGGAGCTAGATATTTTTCTAAGATAGATTTACGCTCCGGATATCATCAATTGAAAGTACAAGAAGACATACCTAAAACTGCTTTCAAAACTAGGTATGGTCATTACGAGTTTACAGTCATGCCAATTGGGTTAACAAATGCTCCTGCAGCATTTATGGACATGATGAATCGAATCTGTAAACCGTACTTGGATAAATTCGTAATTGTCTTCATCGACGACATACTTATTTATTCCAAAAGCCATGATGAACACTGTCAACATCTCCATGCACTCTTAACCTTATTAAGAAAGGAAAAGCTTTACGCCAAATTCTCGAAGTGTGAATTTTGGCTACAGGAAGTGCAATTTGTAGGACACATGGTGAACCACAAAGGTATTCACGCAGATCCTGCTAAGATAGAAGCGATCACAAAATGGAAGGTTCCGCAACCAGCTATGGAAATTAGAAGCTTTTTAGGATTAGCTGGATATTATAGATGGTTTATTAAGGATTTTTCCAAAATAGTTGTACCATTAACTAAGCTAAGATGTAAAACCGTTAAGTTTGAATGGAGACCTAAACAAGAAGAAGCTTTTAGGATTTTGAAGCAAAAGCTAACAAACGCTCCAATTCTAGCTTTACCAGAAGGAACAGAGGATTTTGAAGTATATTGTGATGCTTCAAAATTAGGATTAGGATGTGTGCTAATGCAACGCAAGAAGGTAATTGCGTATGCCTCAAGGCAATTGAAAAAGCACGAGGAAAACTATACGACTCATGACTTAGAGTTAGGAGCCATAATCTTTGCCCTTAAGATTTGGAGACATTATCTGTATGGAAGTAAGTTTACTGTCTATACGGATCATAAGTGTTTAAGATACATATTTGGACAAAAAGAATTGAATATGAGGCAAAGAAGGTGGATGGAAATCCTAAGTGACTATGACTGTGATATTTAATATCATGAAGGAAAAGCAAACGTAGTTGCTGATGCTTTAACTCGTAAGTATCATGAGAAACAACGACGAATTCGTGCTCTTAGATTAAATCTACAGTTAGATTTAATGGAACAATTAAAAGATGTCCAGGAAACAGCAATCCAGGATGTTGCTGAAGGAATGAAAGGACGAATAAAAGAATTAGAGCAAGGAAATGATGGAATTTGGAGATTCCATAAGAAAAGGATTTGGGTACCTAAGCAGGGAGAGTTAAGAAATAAAATTTTAGAGGAAGCTCATAAATCTAGGTATACCATGCATCCTGGTAACAATAAGATGTACCAAGATTTAAGGAGTAACTTCTGGTGGATAGGAATGAAAAAGGACATAGCTAGATATGTTTCTAAATGTCTAACTTGTTCACAAGTTAAGGCAGAACACCAGAAACCTTCAGGTCTACTACAACAATTAGAAATGCCTATATGGAAATGGGAACTCATAACAATGGATTTTGTTACTAAGTTACCCAAAACCAGAAAGGGTAATAATGCGATTTGGGTAATTGTGGATCGATTAACCAAATCAGCTCATTTTCTACCTATGAAAGAAACCTTTAGCATGGAAATGTTAGCCAAGTTGTATGTAGATGAAGTCGTATCCTTACATGGAGTTCCACTCTCCATTGTATCGGATAGGGATAGTCGTTTCACTTCCCACTTCTCGACAAGTTTCCAAGAAGCTTTGGGAACTCAACTAAATCTAAGTACTGCATATCATCCCCAAACAGACGGGCAAAGTGAAAGGACGATACAGACCCTGGAAGACATGCTCCGAGCATGTGTGATAGATTTTGGTGGAAACTGGGACGATCACCTACCTTTAATTGAATTCTCCTATAACAATAGTTATCATACAAGCATTGAAGCTTCCCCATTCGAAGCACTGTATGGACGAAAGTGCAGAACTCCAGTTTGCTGGGCAGAAATAGGAGAAAGTCAATTATCAGGTCCTGAAATTGTACAAGAAACTACCGACAAGATCACTCAGATCAAGGAAAGACTGAAGACTGCTCGAGATCACCAAAAGAGCTATGCCGACAATCGATGTAAACCACTGGAATTTCAAGTCGGAGATAAGGTACTTTTGAAAGTTTCTCCTTGGAAAGGAGTAGTACGGTTCGGTAAGAAAGGAAAGCTAAGTCCACGATACGTAGGACCATTTTCAGTAACCCAACGTATAGGACCAATTGCCTATCGCTTACAACTACCAGAAGAATTAGCTGGGGAACATGACGTATTTCATGTATCCAATCTCAAGAAATGTCTATCGGATGAATCACTGGTAGTACCTCTTCAGGACATAGAGGTAAATGAAAAGTTAAAATTCGTAGAGAAACCGCTTCAAATAGAAGACAAAAAGATCAAGTTTCTCAAGAACAAGCGATTAGTACTAGTCAAAGTCAAGTGGGATTCAAAACGAGGACCCAAATACACTTGGGAGCTGGAATCGGAAATGAAGCGAAAGTATCCTCACTTATTCTAGTAAATCTCGAGGACGAGATTTTAAATAAGGTGGGGAGGATGTAAGGACTCTCAAATATGTCCCAAAATAACACGGAAGTAAAAACCCGGACCCCTGAAACCCTACTGTACATGAAAAACAAAGAAATCACAATTTAGTGGGTTTCAGGCGGGCCGCGTAAGGGTTAGCTTAGCCTTACGCGGGCCGCGTCAAAGTATGGATTGACCGGATAAGCGTTCCCGATCCACGTGTCGTCCACGTGGCACACCTACTCATGAACCAACAAGCCTACGCGTAGACTAGGTGGCTACGCGGGCCGCGTAAAGATTGGCCGGAGGTTCACGCGGGCCGTGACAGGCCTGAATTTCACCTATAAATAACTTGGATCAAGAGCTTTCATTCTGTGTCGAAAACATTTCATAAAAACGAATTCTCACTGCTCCAAAGTCGAAATTTCAATTATTATAGCGAGGCGCTGCTATGATAATGGGTATTAACTCGATCGCTGCTACGATTCAATGTCCGGTCGATTGAAACTATCCGATGAATGTTTAAGTGCTACTCAAATTGGGTTTATACTTTGTCATTCTTCGTGAATTTGATGGATGTTTAAGTATTGCACTTTGTCATTCATCGTGAGGGTTTAATATCATGAGTTATCGTAAATACTATATTAGTTACTGACCTACGTTCATATGCATTGTTGTTTAAATTAGGTTATCAGGCTTATCAGTAGGCTAAACTCTGCCCGTAAAAATCTGCGATGTGAGTCATTCACTTTTTATCAAATTGCTTTCAAAATCATGTTTATTTCAAAGTTATAATTACAAGGATTAAGTCTTTGTATTCTCCAAATTACAGCCGGTATGTGGGGTTTTGTATACAATACTTGATAACCGTCACCATTGGACAACGAGTTAGCCAAGGGGTGATATAACCATAGTCACAGACACCATTGGACAACGAGATAGCCAATAGGTGGTCGAGTGACAAATACCGTGGGTAGATGGTTGATATATATAAACATTGTAATCGCTCTTAATACTGTAAATTATAACAATGCAATGTTTTTAGTAAAAAGAATGATTCACCAGTATTTCCCCGCTGACAAAACCTTTTTCAAACATGTTTCAGGTGATCTGTTGTGATCCAGGAAAAGTGTCGCGAAGCACTACAAGCTTAAGCAAGTGGCTCAATATAAATAAAGAAACATGTTTTGTAAAAATAAGGATTTCCCAGTGAAATCACTTTATTGTAAACTACCGGGGTTTATCCCGAATTATGAAATAAAATAATCGGGCATTTCAAGTTTTTAAAAGACCCTGTTAAAATATTCCGCTGTCGCATCAATTAAATACCACGGGTTCCTGTCCCGCGGCACTAGACCAGGTCAAACCGGGGCTGGGGCCGTGACACCACATCACTTCCCTTAGCTTGTAGCACCGTGTTCCACCATTCTAATGCCTCTTCCTTGAAAAGGTGGGATGCATACATCACCCTATCCTCTTCTGCGCATTTACTTATTTTAATTCCTGCTTCGGTCTTTTCCAACCAACGTAGTGCGGCAGTCGCCCCTTCATTGCCTGCAAATTCGACTGGCTTCCAGGCAAGAAATTCTTTGTAAGTGCAACCAGACGTTGCCACTTTCATTTTCTTAAGTAATGGGGCTTGCACCACATTATTATTATCGCCGCCCCCATTCACACTGTTGCTGAAGCTATCGTCATGGGTGCGCTTGATATGGTTAGCTTGGGAAAGCTCAAGGGGAATTTCTAGCAGCAGCGACGATTGCTGGATTAGCATTGGCTATTCCCTAAGCAACGATATTTTCTATACCTTGCCTATTGAGAAATTGTTCTTCATTATTTGGGTCAATTTGGTTAACTTCATTTGCCGATTGGTTTACTGCATTTTCCATCTGAATAATTAACAATATACATAAATTATTATCACAGAATGGATAACAACTAAGCACAATAGGGCAATCATAAACACAATTAAATCAACACATATAGCCAAAATCGTCGACATTGCGACATTTAGATTTTTATATATATATTATGCATTCATACAAACCTGGTATTTACAGATATTTTACAAAGGTTTTATTTTAGTATTATTATACAATATTTTATTATTATTGTTACTATTATATATGTGGTTTTTTTTCACATATTATTATACAAACTATCTAACTATTACTATCCGACTTTTCAAAAACGACGCTCCCGCTCGTCGTACTTCCAAGAGATCTTTTCTCCCATATCTCAAATCCGATTTCCCGCGTCCACTAGTTCCTCACCGTAGCGGCGTAATTCGGCAACGTTTTCCGGGTTCATTGGTGGAAAGGGATTAGGTTCAAACTGGGGAAAAGAAACATTTGGGTTATTCATGAAATTCTGGAAATGCCAGTCGCTGGTCCACCATTCTTCCAATTCTCCTGGAAGAAGTTGGGGGTTAACTCTAGGTTCTGGGATGGCAGGTTCCAGATTTATGGGAAGTTCTGATTGAGCGGGAAAACTGAAAAGGGTTTTATCAGCAGGTCCGATGAGGTCACAGCTGGCCAGTTTTCTATCAAGTTCTTCCCAATGTGGCAATTCTTGGGCTTGACCAGAGCTCTCTCCTACTTCTTTTCCCTTTCCTTTTGGATCCTCCGTCTTTTTCACCCTTTGGACAGCGGGTTTCTTCTTTCGTCCTCGTTTCCAGTCTAGAAGTCTTCTCCTCTTTTTGGGTTTCTCCTGGGACTGAAACACCATTGGCTCCTCGGGGTCAGCCTAATAACCGGACTGGATTCGGGCAGTCTCCATCTCAGTAGTATGGATAGTGAAATTTTGGAGGGCTTTCGATAGTTCATTCATGCTGTTAGTCACACATGAAGAAACACAAAAATCCAAATTAAATTTTATTTATTGTAAACTTAGTTTTTTCACAGAATCACAAAATGGCAACTTGAATAATTAAGTATTTTTCAAATACTTAATTGGCTTAAATCAGTGGCTCTGATACCACCTTTTCTGTCATGGCCCCCGACCCGGTTTTACCCGGTCCGGAAGCCGTGAGACAGAAACCCGTGGTATTCGTGGTTGATTTGGCAACGGAAATTTTAACAGGATCGTTTAAACTGAAAACACTCAATTATTTTATTTCAAGTTTCGGGACAAACCCTGCGATTTACAATAAAGGAATTTTACTAGGAAATCCCCTGATTTACAAAACATGTTTATTTATTTACTGAGCCACTTCATTCAAGCTGGAGTGCTACACGGCACTTTTCCTTGTTCACACTAAATCACCTGAAACATGTTTAAAAAGATTTTATCAGCGGGGAAATACTGGCGAGTCATTCAATTTGTACAAAATGACACATTGTCATAATTTACAGTATTAAGAGCGATTACAATTGCCTCTATCTTATAATTATCTGGTCCAGTTGTCACTCGACCGGATTTATGACTGTGGTCATATCACTATTTGGTCCGTTCACCCAATAGTGACATGTATCACTATTTAGGTCCGTTCACCTAAAGGTGATAGAACAGCAGTAATGTGCACAATACCCCACTTACTGCCAGTAATTTAAGATAACAAAGACTTAATCCCTGTAAAATATAACTGAAAAACATTTAGGGTTTTGTAAAGCGTTTAATAAAATAGAATGACTCACATTGCAAGTTTAAACTGACAGAATCCGCTTACTAATTAAGCCTGGTAACCTAGTTAAATAATGCAAACGAAACTAGGTTAGTAACTTAATACAACATTTACGATAATTTCACGAAATCAAAACCCTCACGACGAATGACAAAGTATAGCAAGAATTCAGGCAGCACTTAAACATCCATCGGATCGGTTTCAATCGATCGGACATTGTATCATAGTAGTGATCGAGTTATTACCCTGTTACCGTAGCAGCGTTTCACTACTTTAACTTGTGATTTCGAACAGAAATAAAGCACTTTTTATGAAAATTTTCGAGCACAGATGAACTGCCCATGCACGACCTATTTATAGCTGAAATTTAGGTCTCTCGCGGCCCCGCGTAAAATTAAAGGGGTGTCCTTCGCAGCCCGCGATGGGCCACCCTAGCTACGGCTAGGGCTGCCGTGTCACACCCTAAGTCTACCATGTGTACGACACGTGGCCCTAAAGCTTATCCGGAGATTTGCAGGGCTGTCGCGCCGCGCGTAGACCATCGTTAATTCTTTCGCGGCCCGCGTGCTGACTAATAAAATTTGTTTTTCTTGATTTTTCATAACTTTAGGGTTTTAGGGGTTCGGGTTGTTACTTACGGAGCATTGTAAGACATTTTCGTGCAGGTCCTTACACTTACAGTCATGGTTGCAAAAGTCGCTAGGCGCTCCCTAGTCGGATTCGGGAGTACTCGGGAAGTACTCGGCTTAGGCGGGGATTACTCGGGGAGTACTTGGAGCCTAGGCGAGACTTTTACAACCATGCTTACAGTATGTTTTTTTCTTGCTTGCTCTCAAGTATACCTACAGTATGTTTGTTAATTGTTGTTTTGGTAACACAGCAAGTAGTTATGTTTGTGATTTATTGTTTTTATAGGGTATAGAAAGAAGCATAATATATCAGTAAATGGATGAAAACGCCAAAAAGTCGTTCCGTCTAGTGATGAACTTCATGAAGAAGTTCCGTCTACAAATCGTACGGATGATGATTGTATGTATATGACAACGATAAAAGATATGATTTCGCAAGATATAATGGAATCACGAAGAAGAACATAATATGACATTAGTTTGTTATTATTGTGCATTTTTTGTGTTTTTAGCAATCTGAATGTAATATTATTATGTTCTAATTAGGAAATTATAAAATACGTAAACAAATTTTATGTTATATGTTTCATGAAGTTTTTCAATATGCAAGAGAGGAAAAAAAAATTAAATAAGCTAAACCAAACCTTTTTTAAAGGATGTCCTTTTTGATCATTTTACATGAATAAGTTAAACCAATCACCTTTTAAAAAAATTACTTATTGACTTATTGGCTCATAAGCTAACCCAAACATTTTTTTAAAAAGTCATTTTCAAAAAGTCATAAGTTAATAAGTCTTTCTCACAAAAAATCTTTTTAACTTAAATAAGCTAACCCAAACACCCCATGATAGATGACAAGTACACTAATGATCGTTAATGATCATTGCTATGTGTTATTATGTTGCTCTAACTTGTAACAAGTCACTACAAGTCCACTAACGAGATTTTTAAGACTTGTTTTATGTTAACATGTTTTTTTTCCTATTAGTTGATCAGGGCATAACAAGTTATACAGTTATTAATGACTTATAATACGTTTCAAGATATTAGATATAAGAGTTAACTATCATATCTGTCCGTGTGGTTTGTTCAATTATGCTGATCTAGACCAATTTACAAATTTGTACCATTTCTATCCCTAATAGTCATGAAACATGCCAGTTTCGTCTAAAAACTTAATGTCTGTTAAAACATATCGTTTAATGAGGGTTAAAAACGGCATTTTCCTTTTTTTCTTAAACCCTATTAAAATCCCAACCCTTTTAAGCCTCTTTTCCCTCCATTTTGAACCCTAATTCACTTTCGCCCCCCATTACCAATATATTAAAAATAATAGTAACATTACTAAGTGATGAGTAAATGGTATCGGGTACGGGTACCGATATCGATATCAAATTTACTAAACCGGGTGAATTTTCGGTACTGTTCGGCACCGGTTTTTACCCTCAAATACCGGTGCCATACCAGTACCGACCTGTACCCGTACCGTAATCAGCATATTCGGTACCTGTACCCACTTTTGAGGATTTCGATAACTGTATTTTCGGTACCGGTTGGTACCAAGCTCATCAAATCCTGTAGCAACGTAGCAATGCAAGTAATTACACTGTTTAGATTACTTTTCATACACACAATAAGTAAAATGTATTTCGTTTGAATGAGGTTTTATATACACAACAACTTAGTTTGCTTTCTTTTTTTATTTTTTTCTGTAATGAATGAATTTTAGCATGTAAAATTAACTTAGATATTTAGATTATTGATAAGCAAATCTTCTCAAATCCTGTAATCAAACCGGTATCGTATCGGTACCAAATTTACTATAGCAAATCATTTTCAGTACCAATTTGGTACCCACCTTTTGGCGTTTTCAGAATCGTTACTTTCGGTTCGTCACCGGTCTAGCACCATATATGTATTTATTAATTTTTACCTTCAAATACCATACCGTATTGTACCGGGTATTTTCGGTGCCGGTACCTAATTTCAAGATTTTCCGGATCAGTACTTTCGGTGCCGTTACAGGTATTCATCCATATTTTAACGTGTTAGCACCGTAATAACTGAACTGAAAACAACCGAATTTCCGACGTGTAGGACGTGTGGGTCCTATTATTATATATTAGGCTATATAAAGTCGCTTATTTTAGGACGGAGTGACTATCCTTACCACGTCATTTTTATTTATGTTTTGATATTCGGTATCTGCTTGTCGTTGCTGACACGCGTTTTACAGTCATTGGGTCCCCGCCGCAACGCGCGGGCAGAAAATCAACTAGTTGTTTTCATAAAAGAAAAATGGGAAATGACGGTTTTACCCATTGTTACAACATATTTTAACAGACGTTAGGAACCACCTTTTAGGTTTGGGGGGGGGGGGGTTTAGGTTTTTTAGGTATTTTTGGTTATGTTCACATTGTTTCTCGCGGTTCACGCAATAAAGGTGGTTCTCGCATGAATCTTACCATATATATATAGGACAAAGATCCGTTAGGAACCACCCTTTATTGCGAGAACCGTGAGAGCCAATGTGAACACAATAAAAAATACCTAAAAATAGCTAAAAAAATACACAAATGTTTTTTTTTTAATATTTTTTATAAAATATTAAAGGTGGTTCACATTGGTTGTGTTCACATTGGTTCTAGCGGTTCTCGCAATAAAGGTGGTTCTCGCATGAACCTTACCATATATATATATATATATAGGGGTAAGACCGAATAAAAAGTTTATTTTGCCTAAGTAGGATGAGAATGAATCTTAACCATTCATTTTTCAAATCAATGGTTAAGATGAAATAGTAGGAAAAAGAAGGAGTGCAAGGGTATCTTGAGAAAATCCTATTTATAGACTTTCTCTCTCCACATGCAAGGCACATGCATATTCCACCACCATTTTTTAAATGTTCGTAACTTTTTTATACGACATTATTTTTTCATAAAAAATTTACCATAAAATCAAACGTCTTTTTATCTTTAATTTGAGTATCATATTGATATATAAAATATGAAGACTAAAAAAACTCACTAAAATGTGTTGTATTTCTATGTCGTATAACATTTTTTGTGCTGTATTTTTGTGCTATATTTTCGTGCTAAATTTTTTGTGCTGAATTTTTTTGTCTTAATTTTTTTTTTTCTCAATTTTTTGTGCTGGATTTTTTTTACTACATTTTTTTACTGAATTTTTCGTGCTATATTTTTTTGTACTAAATTTTTTTGTGTTATATTTTTTTATACTACATTTTTGTGCTATATTTTTTTGTACTACATTTTTTGTGCTATATTTTTTGTACTAGATTTTTTGTTGTATTTTTAAAAAACAAAAGGGGTGACACATGTCATTTTCACTCATATTTATAAGGACCGAAATGTCCTTCATTCCTACTTATTAGGAGTGTCATATGTCATTATCAAAATCTTTCTTAGGCTACTTAGGCAAAATCCACTTTTTAATGGATCATTCATCTCTCGAGGATTTCATTGAAGAGTATCAATATAAATCCTGAAAAACTAAAATCCAATTAATTTAAATCCTCGAAATTGAAGAACTATCAAATATGAATCCTCATAATTGAATAGAATTGTTGAGGATTTTATTGAAAATAATAAAAGTAAACTTTTCAAATACCTGTAGAAGATTTCATCAGAAAGAATTGAAAAAATAAACTCGAAAGGTATTGATACCTTGGATTTTTAACAAACTATTAAATACATGAAAATGGTGAACAATCCATATTTAAAAAAAAAAAACTAGTATGGTTCTTAGGTTAAGATCTATTTGTATTTGATCCGAACTCATTTAGACCACCCGTAGTGGTTAAGAAAAATAATGCCCCCACCATGGGGCATTATCCGACACGTGTCATCCCAGTCAGCATGGGGCATTATTGCAAAAGTGGCGTAGTGGGGCATTATTCCAATAACGCCCATGGGGGATTATTTCACATTTATTTTTTTTTAATTTAAAACATAAAAATCTTCTTTAATTTAAAATAAAAATTACACTACTTGAAATAAAAAAAAAAAACGAAAAAAAAAAACAGAAAATAAAAAACCGAAAAAAAAAACAGAAAATAAAAAAACCAAAAAAAAAAAAAAACAGAAAATCTTCAAAAGTTATCTCCATCTTTAAAACCATATCTAAACTACAGGGACCAAAGTTGTCAAAACCAAACCTTTTAAACCTCATCTGCCTTCCATCTTCTTCTTCGTTTATTTCCGGCTACAGGGACCAAAGTTGCAGGTTTTCCGGCACAACTCCTCTGCGTTCCATCTTCTTCCGGCTAACTTTCGTCTCCTTCCCGCACAATTTCCAGGTGTCTCCATCTGATTGGCTGGTGAAACTTGTTCAAAGTGTTGTTTAAACAACGCCAAATCGATTTTTTTTCAAAAATAACGCCCAGAAACGCCAAGCGTAAGGGGGGGGGGCAGCGTTTTAAGGCGTTTTTTTTGAATTTTTTTTTAAAACCACGCCCCACTACGGGTGGTCTTATACTTCATAAAAACTATCGACATTAATTTGTGAAGGCCTTCTCATCATGATTATTGATCGTTTTCCTTGACCGTTGATCCAAACAACAATTTTCCACTTTCTTTGCAACATTCAAATCTATATTTGTTAACATTAACGTTGTCCACTTTCTCCTTAGCACATTTCTTTTGAAATGCAAGATTGCAAGAAATTATCAACAACTGCACAATCAGTGGCGGATTTAGCCACATTTTGTGGGTTCCTAGGAACCCTGTTAGTTTAGAAAAAAAATAGTAAGAATTAGTGAAAATTTTGTACGATTTGGAAAAAAAATAGTAAGAATCTATCAAAAGGAATCCAGTAAAAAAAATTTCTGAATCCTTCACTCCACACAATTTACATTAGTTAATACATATTTCAAAGTTACACTAATTGAATCATGCTAATAACCAATCTTGAATCAGTTATTTATCCAAAGAAACCACAATATTTTAATTTTAGAGTTAATTGCCATTTTCGCCCCTGAGGTTTGGGCACACTTGCCATTTTCATCCAAAATGAAGGTTTTGTACCATTTTGCCCCCAACGTTTGTAACTTTTTGCCATTTTCATCCAAATACCTAACCAAGTTACTTTATATCTTATTATGGGTTATTTTTAACCTAACCAAGTTACTTTATACCTTATTATTGGGTATTTTTGAAATTTATCAATTATAAGGGGGTAATTTATAAATTATCTTCTAGTTATTATTTATCAGCCTTTATAAATTATCTTCTAGTTATTATTTTTGAAAAAGATGATCCAATATTAAATTTTAAATTTTACTTTAATTAATGCGTATGTATTGGAGATGGTCTATTATTAAAGATTCGAATTATAAAAATACAATTCATATGATAACATATGCTTTGTTCATTGTTACGCTTTTATCTATTTCTATGTTTGTATACCTAAATAAGATCACATTGGTGTTAACATTTTTATAATATAACACGATTTTTAGCTATGTATATATATTTTTACATTAATAATATAAGCATTTATACTTTAATATGTTTGCATTTACAGTTTTACAAAAAACAAAAATTAAACTTTAAAAGTCTTGTAATTAAAATGTAATTTTACATATCACAATTAACAATTCAACGTAGGACTTTCACTAAAATTATTGAACCAAAATCACCTATTGATTTTATTAGGGTTACTAAATGGGTCGTCATGTCACGTACATAAACCCAAACACGACACGTATATTCCCGAATTAATGCAAAAACAACCATTTTAACCCGAAAATTTTTATTTTAATATTTTTGCATGTTAATGCTTTAATCATAAATGTACATATCATTTTAGTTTTTAAGCAATCATTCTTAAATTGTGTATTCTTATATTTAAACTTATTTATTATGACACAAAAGTAGTCAAAATTTAATTTATTACTAGAAGATAATTTATAAAGGCTGATAAATAATAACTAGAAGATAATTTATAAATTACCCCCTTATAATTGATAAATTTAAAAAATACCCAATAATAAGGTATAAACTAACTTGGTTAGGTTAAAAATAACCCATAATAAGATATAAAGTAACTTGGTTAGGTATTTGGATGAAAATGGCAAAAAGTTACAAACGTTGGGGGCAAAATGGTACAAAACCTTCATTTTTGACGAAAATGGCAAGTGTGTCCAAATCTCAGGGGCGAAAATGGCAATTAACTCTTAATTTTATTTAGTATGCTTCCAATCTCAAACCTCTTTTACCTCTTTTGAAACAATCATTGTAATTTACCCTTTTATGAATTTAACATATTTTTAAAGCATGTTCTTCTTCTTCTTTATTGTAATTTACCCTTTTATGAATTTAACATATTTTTAAAACATGTTCTTCTTCTCCTTCAAAATTTTCAAACTATCTTCTCATTTTTTCAAATTTCAAACTATTTTATTCTTCTTCTTCAAAATTTCAAACTATCTTCTCATTTTTTCAAGTTTTCTGATCATGTCTTGTTCCGATTACTATACCATGTGCCAAAACATTGAGGTTGTTGCCTCCTACACAACCTCAACTTCCTCATTTCAAACACTCCTTTAAATTCACACCAGATCCTCATTCAGAACCATCGATCGAGCAACAGAAATGGAGTTTTCGCCAAAAATAATCGATTCCATCAAATCTTTTCACTTCAGGAAATCGATCACTCAACTCGTAACCGTTGGTTCGTCAATATTCTTCTTAAACATCCTTTTAATCACTCCAGTTTTACTCTAATTCGTTTGAAATCTTCAATTTGCTTGTTGTTTGTAGTTGTTATTAAACCTAATTCCTGTCCCTAAACCTTCATATTATTCTCTGTTTTATGGTTTTCTTCTTCGCACGCAAGGTGTTCGACTAAATGCCTGGGTGATTTTTTCGGGGTTTTGTAGCGTAGCGGTTCAAATACCTTTTGACCCATCAGTTGCGATTCCTTTTGGGTTGGGTTTTCTTTATCGGTGGTGGCGTACGCGACATTATCTAAGTGTCGACTCCGTTTACTTAGTTTTGTTATGGTTGGTTCTAATGGTATCGGTTCCTGGCCTTGTCCTTTCCGACGGTTTCATTGTTGCCCCGTTGGCTTGGTGGGGGCTCAGGGATTCCCAAGGTTAATGGCACATATCAAGAGTCACCATTTGGGCTCAGACGAGAGGAAAGATTCTTTGAGATGTGCAATTGCTGACGATCTTAATCTTTTTACCTCTGTTTGTGAAGCTTTGAGGGTGTCCGAACAATGGTTATGTGGTGAGTGTATGTGCCCTCATGCTTTCAGTCGGGCGTGCCACCATGAGGATAAGGTTATTCGGTTTGTGCCAGGTGAGAGAGATGAACATGGTTTTATTGTTGGCATCACTAGACCCGGTGTTGAAAACGTTGATACCTCGTCGGAAGAGTTGGGTGTATATATTGCTTTGCTTGACCGTGTTTTCTCTCTCCCCATCAAGACTGTTAAGAGTATCCCCCTTAGTTGTCGTATGGCATTTGCCCAAGTCTTAACTACAACTTTGGACAAGGTGGTTGCTATGCCTGATTCTGTTGAGGCATGGGTTCGACTTTTGATATTACCACGTTGCACCTTGCGGGTGTCCTAGCCTGTTGGTCGTCAGGACAAGAGGTCGGGCAATAGGAAGACGGGCCAATGCCTTAGCATCCAGCGGTCTTTGGCTCAGTGGGGTGATCGTGAGGGTTTTGCCACTCTTGTCCAGTCGTTGTTTGATCAACCCGCGAGGGGGGTTATTGATGGAATAAAAAAGGGCACTGAGAATGATAATGAGTGTGGGGGGACCAATGTGAAACAATGTTTACGTAAGATTGCTGATGGTCATTTCACTGCAGCGGTTAAGGTTTTATGCTCCTCGGGGGTCGCCCCTCTCAATAAGAATACTCTGGAGGCTTTAGTGGCTAAGCACCCATGTATGCCCAATCCTTCCATGCCTGCCTCCTTGCCTTCTGAGTCTCCTCTTGTGGTGGAGTCCGATTGTGTGCTCGGGTGTATTAAATCTTTCCCCAAAGGAACGTCGTGCGGGAGAGACGGCTTAAGGGCCCAACATCTTTTAGATGCTTTTTGTGGGGAGGGGTCTGTGATTGCTGATGGCCTGCTTAGGGCTACTTCAGCTATGGTTAATTTGTGCTTGGGGGGAGGTGCCCGAGGAGTCTGGCGGAGTTTGTTGCTTCTGCTCCTCTTATATCTCTTCTCAAACTGGATAATGGGATTAGGCCTATCGCTGTTGGGTCGATTTGGAGGAGGGTGATCTCCAGGTGGCCATGAAAGGTGTTGGGAAGGAGATGGCCAAATACCTTGGCGATTTCCAGTTTGGGGTAGGGATTCCGTGTGGGGTAGAGGCCATTCTTCATAATGCGAACAGGTTCCTTAATGAGTACCACCAAGATGGGTCTCTTGCTATGCTTACTGTTGATTTTTCGAACGCTTTTAATTTGGTTGATAGGACAGCCCTACTGTACGAGGTAAGGAAAAGGTGTCCTTCTATTTCTACGTGGGTCGATTTTTTATATGGTCAACCAGCTAGATTATATGTGGGGGGATGAGTATATTTGGTCTACTACTGGTGTTCAGCAGGGGGGGCCCTCCTTTTTACCCTTGTTCTACACCCACTTTTTCACCGAATAAGGGATCGCTGCCAACTTCTATTTCACGCCTGGTACTACTAATAAATATCGGCATGATTGGGTGAGAGATGTGTTATGTTATGTTCTTAAGCGGTCCGGGATCTCTGTCAAAAAGGAGGCTCCAGTAAATTTCCTGACTGACCCCTTAGAGGGGAGGTCTACTTTACGCCCGGCGGACATCCTTGTGTTTGGATGGGAAGGGGCGAAACACGCTTGTGTAGATCTAACTGGAGTCTCCCCCCTTGTTGGGCTCAAGGACAAGGGCTTTGTCGTAGGGCAAGCGGTGCTCAAGGCAGAGGCAAGCAAAGTGGCAAAACATGAGAAAGCCTGCCTGGAGAATCAACATGTGTTCGTCCCGTTTGCGTTTGATACCTTTGGTGGTCTCGCTCCTGACGCTGTGCGACTTTTGAATCGGGTTAAAAAAGTCATTAATAGTAATTCTTCGTCGCTAAAGGTTTCAAACTTTGTATTTAGTAGAATTGGTTTTTCTATTCAAAAGGGGGGTGGCGGAGCAACTTGTTGCCCGACTACCTGCCATTGCTTTGTAATTGCCCTTTTTCGTGTGGAATGATATTGACGAAACATGTTAATAAAAATGACAAAATATATTAGAACCGCATGATTAGTTGGAAGCGTAGGTTTAATACTTTATTTTATGAAAAGTTTACAATGAACTTTTCATACACTTAATATTTTAGACCATGTTTAGTGGTTTAGTGAATAATGTCTCTACCCTTGGGCGTTTTTTTACCATGTGGTAGTCCAGTTAGCAAGGATCATTATTGGACGTTTTTCTAAAATGGGGGGGGGGGGGGGTTGCGAAATCACGTCCAAGGGGGTGGGGGAGAGCGTTTGTGGGCATGTTTGGGGGATTGTTTTTTGAAAAAATCACGCCTACTGTTAGGATTGAACCCTACCAAAGGAACAGTTGATTAAAGCCAAAACTGGATCAGATCAGTGGATTCACAATAAGCAGTTGCTTGCAGCAGTTCTTTCCCTTTGAATGTGGCCTAACACCTGATGACCTCTATTTACTGCCCTTCTACAACAACTGCTGATCTTCAACAACTGATGAGACTTAAAGACTGTTGAAGATGAAACACTGATTGTTCAATCTACTGCTATGGTTCAAGTACTGCTGAAGACACAAAGCACTGCTGGGGCTAAAGCAGTGGAATGAAGAAGCAGCAGTTAGACTTGTATTTGTATTTGTTTATTGTAATCAATTGTTAGATGGCAGTGTTGTGGTTAGAGGTTGTTAGGAGGTTAGATGTCACTTTCATGGTGACGTCAGCAAAGATGCCACAGTGGTTTGGTCTGTACTATAAATAGTACAGTACCGTTCTACGAGCTCTTTTCTTCTCCAAGTCATTCTGTACGAACAAACCATCTGTGAGCTCAGGCTGAGGGGGAGATTGTATGCATGCATGCAATAGTGTTGATGTAACACCCTAAGTCCATTTTAATCATTTATCCAAAAGTTTTCAATTATAATAATGCAATAAGATTAAAACACACACTTAAAAATGCGAGTTTGTTAAAACATTTTTCTAAATAAAACAATCCAACATTTTGTTATTTAATTCGCTGTTTAAAACGTGACGACGAAACTATTCGCGGAAGCTTTAATCTCGTGTGCTCGGTTCTTCGTCGGGCTCAATCGCCATCCGGTATTACTAGGAAACCTACATTCCATAAACATGAAATGATTTTAGTCATACGCGGTTTAAAACTTGTTCAAATGGATTCGCGAAACAAAACTCAACAAAAATAACTGGGCGCCACCATAACTTACGGTAGCCACCGTAAGTTACGGTAGCCACTGGGCTTTCAGGGGCTGCCGTAAGGCAGTATAATACCACCGTAACAACTTTCGTTGCTACCGTAAGTTACGGTAGCTACTGCATGTTCTTCACATTTGCTGTTTTGACCCGTTCATGTATAAATCAAACAAAAACAGGTTTGTATGCTCTCTAAACTCATGAAATTCATAATTTCAATATCTCCTATCATATTAGGTTCGAGTCACGAGTTTCTTACGTAATTAGAACTCGTTTACGCTCAAGTGCTTATTTTGACCCGTTAAGGGCATTTAAGCACTTTCTAGCTTAAAATCTGTTGGTGCATTATGTCTAAAGCCTGCGTCTTAGTCTTAGTTGTTCATAGATAGGGTCTAGATGTGTTAATTATGCAAAGTATAGGGGTTGAATATGTAAAAGTATGGTTGTCATGTTCTGATTTCGTTTATATGGACATGTGCCATATAAGCGAAATCACTTATAGCTGATTTCGCTTATATGTACATGTTCATATAAGTGGAATCACCTCCCCTATAAATAGTCAAGTCGTTTTCTCATTTTGTAACGTTGATGTCAAGTGTGGAGCCGAACTGCTGCCCGATTATTTTCAGAAAGTTTAATGAGAAAACCGTATTAAAGTGATCTGCATCTGTTTCTACTCATTTCTACTACGTTTTTACTTTGATTCATGCTGATTGTGTATTTCCGCTGCATAATCAGTAGGTTCTAGCTCAGATTGACTCACTCGACTGTCAAATACGGTCCTACAAAATCGTTTTCGATTGCTTCTAGCATTACATTACCACATTTCTTATCATAAAATTTTCCATCACAACTGTATTTATGATGGGTTTACTATCGTAATCTATATAAACTGGGTTTTACCCCTCAACTCATTATTTTACGGCAAAGGCTCAGATGGAGCCATTTGACTAACGTATTACATCTTTCAACTTCTATACTTGTCCTAAGTATTTATCTAATCATAAAACTCGTTTCCAAACAACCTTTAAGGGTTGTTTGCTCAGTTTAACTTATAAGGACGTTTTGGTCCATTTTGGCCCTTCATTGACGATGAGAGATTTTTTTTAAACATGTTTGACCCATAAGTCCTCTTTTAACTATGATTTTGTTTGAGAAGTCATTAGTCCTTTCAAACGTAATGACCATCGTTTGTAACTTTCGGTTTACCTATTAAAGTAACCAAAATCTATTTTAGACTCCGATTAACTCTCATTTAACCTTACGTTTAAATGAGAGTTATTCTACTATGCGTACCTGGCTCGGACAATTATATTGACCCATTTAAATACCTCGCCTTAATAGCCGCTAAGTAATAGTGATGTAAATATCCACTCGATAATTATCTCTGAAATCGTACAACTCAACAATCCATTAGTCGATATTGTCAAAGAGTGATATTTTCACCTTTTGACCCGTTTGGTCTAAATGACCGATTATATTAGCGAGGTGAAGCTTATTGCCATCTCGTCTATGCGACTCGCTCTGGTTTACACCGCACGGTCGCTTTAATTATAAATCACCTCTTAACGCTTTTTGGCCTATTAAGGCTTACGGAATAAGTATCTTTCAAAACTAACAATTATTGTCAACGAGTGACCAAATTTAAAATTTTACCCTTATTGGTTATCATGATTTACCTGATATGGTAACCTTTAAAAGTACATGTTTCATTCGTCATAATATGATCAAATCACCGATTTAACTCATTTTTAACTATCAATACGGTTTCTTATCCTATTTGGTTATCTTGTTCCGTATGGCTACACTCCGGAACATCATATCTCAATTAGGCATTTGTATTATTCGTAATCAATACGACAAAAGAACATTCTAAAATATATGACTAGTGTAAGCTATACTTACCTTGCATCCGGTTATGCTCTTTTCCGCGTACCCGATCCGTTTGACCCGCTTCTTCCCCAAGCCTCCATCTTGCTTGTTAAGAGTCAAACTATCATATAGTGTTCACAAGGTGATTAGGTTAGTCGTTCTAGATCGTAACCTTTACGCCTTATGACACTTTATACTACTTTTCTTACTGAACTCTATTATAGGTCGGTTTGACTTTCTAAGAGTCAAGACGCCTTTTAGCATGTGAAATTGAGCAACTAAATTTTAACAAACTTATGTTGGCGTTCCGCCCTTTACTCGATGGCTCTATTCTTAGGCCACCACTTGAACTAATATTTATTCCGAGTTCACGCTATTTTAACACTAAATTATCTTAGCCCTCAATTATTAACGTTACATTATTCTTTCATTACACAAAATCTACGGGTTTTCATCTATAGACGAAACCCGTTTCACCATGTCATTAGGCATTTATCCAAATACTTATTCTAATCAAGTTCTATCTATGAACTAGTAGGTACCCAATTTCACTTAGGCATTTTATCGAACACCTTATGGGCGAAATTCGTATACTTCTTTTATCAAGTTCATGGTTATCGTTTTAACCAAGTTTTAATCATCAAATTCAAACCTCCATGTCTAGTGTACATGAACTATACCTAGAACTAGCATTACAACATCAATGTTCATCCATTTAACACCTTAATTCAAGTGTTCATCATATTTCTACAAAACCCATTTAACACATAAATGGATGGTTGTGGATTTCATATCTATGAACACTAATCCAACAAATTATTGTCTAGGGTTTGCTCCTAGACATGATTTCATCCTAAATTCATCCAAACTTCAATCATACAAGCCAAATTTTCGATTTCATATGTTCACCAAGAATTTAAGATGGAACTAAATAATGAAATTTGGCATACCTTATGATCCCTTCATCGAGGTGATCACGAATTCACGTTCATGCATTGATTTGGGGCTAGAATCGACCTTCAATTTGTTGGATTTGGTTGAGTTAGGGTTTTGGCTCCTTGGAGCCCTTCCTGGTCGATCCAGAACACGCACCACACACACTCTTGTGTGTGTGTGTGTTATGTTATTTTATTTAGTTTAATAAAACCATTTTCAAGTTATCCCATTTTGGTCCCTAATGTTTGGTTAGTTATCAATTAGGTCACAACCTAATTATTTTTAACAATATTCCCACTTATTAACCAGGTTTGGCATTCCTAGTTATCTTAGTGGATTCGGGGAATCTACAACTAATTTTATTTTAAGTCCCGTTAACTCGGGCCTTTTAAAAACTTTATCTATCCATAGGCCTTTATTTAACTTTTTAATAAATATTAGGTTTGTTTACTTAAAAATCCTAGTATTCACCGGGTAAATTTTACCACTAACGGTGCTTTACCCGTCCTTTACTATTAACGGGTTTTGATTACCAAGCCCGTTTTCGGGGTGTTACAGTTGATTATTGTAACTAAATACAATCATTCGATTCTATGATAAACATGTTTGTGGAAAACAATTCTCTCTTTAATTGTGTTGAAAGTTTATTCATCTAGTTCCGCTGCATTTGTCTCTTATTCATCTTCGTTTAATTAAACAAACACAATCTTATCAAACTCATATCCTAACAATTGATATCAGAGCTAGGACAGTCAAACTTGATCTAACTATCATTTTTGACGTAAAAGTTCAGCTCAAAATCGTTGATACTTTTAATTGTTCGTTTTGTTGTAAAACAGAGTAAGGTATAATCACGTACAAAGTTGATTATTTAGTGCCTTAAAAACAACCAGAATGACGTCACAATCACAGGATGTTAATAACAACATTGGTTCACTCTTCAAACCACCTATGTTGAAGAGATCTGAATACAACATCTGGGAGCGAATGATGACTCACATCCTAGCTCAACAGAACACCGGATGTTGGAAGTCGGTTATCTTTGGACCACATGTTCCAATGGTGCCAAGTGCTGAGGATCTAAAGGTCATGGTTCCTAAGAAACTTGAGAACTATACTGATCAGGATTTTCAGAAAATTGAACTGGATGCCAAGGCATTTAGCATCGTTGCATCTGCACTACCAAATGAGATCTATGTTGGACTGTTACACTATAACAGTGCCAAGGAATTGTGGGATGTACTTAAGGAACAGTTTGGGGGAACTGAAGAAGTAATTGAAAATAACAGGGAAATTTTAAACCAGCAGTATGAAACCTTTTGTCACATTAAGGGAGAATCATTAACACAACAGTTTGAGCGATTTAGTTGTCTCATAAGTGAACTAAAACTTGTTAAGGTTGAATTTCCAAATGGAACACAAAATAGCAGGTTTCTTAGGTTACTTCCTGAAAAATGGGACACAATTGCATTTGTAACCAGGAATTCAGTTGGGTTCAAAGACCTGACCCTAACCCAGCTTCATGGTAGACTCCTGACCTATGAGAGGGAGTTAAACTAGAAAAAGAAGTTAGAAGAGTTTGGAAAAGTTGCAGATGATTATTCATTTGGCAGCACAGCTCTTTTGGGTCAGGAGGAATCTGGTAGTGGTAAGGATCAGGGTTATGATCATTACATTGACATAACAGCTGGTGGAGCTTTTTGGGACAACCGGTGATTTACGGCTCTTAATTATGTGATTAGCAGATGTTTAAAACGATAATAAATAGTGTTTAAGACGCAAACCTTGGTGATTTATTAATCAAGATGCTAAAAAGTATTTCCAAGTCAAATTTTTCGTCACAAGACCCGTCAAGCGGTCCATAGAAACCAATCAAATCCAATTTATACAACTATCTAAAATACCATTTGATAACACCCTAATTATCCTACTATTTTAGTTGAAATTCTACCAGCTTCTTAGAACTTAGTTAAACTTTGACAACTATATTGTCTATCATAATACACAAAGTAGTATTATTTTAAATAAGATGCCTGTACTTTAAGCTACAAGTATATCTTTTTGTTGGTGTAGTTGTTTGTCGACTTCATCTTCGTTCGAGTCTTTAATCAGAACTGACAGATCAGGGCACGTATTACGAGAAATATGTCAAAATTAGGCTTGGAGGTAATTCCGCACGAAATTACCCTATGGTAATTCCGTACGAAATTATGTTGTAATTCCGCATGGAATTTAATTCTGCATGAAAGTTAATTTTGTGTGAAGTAATTCCACACGAAATTACTTGCCTATATATTGGGTTGCCTTGATTTCATTTGTAACGGGATTAGAGAAGGTGTTCCGGTGACCCGAAGTGCTGCCGAAGTGTCTACTGAGTTGTAAACCGTGTGTTTTCAATAAAATAGACAGTTAATAGTGAATCCAAGCTAAACGAAGACCGAATCAATGAATTCCGCCTCTGATTCAGTCTAAGACCTCTTTTGAACGACTCATTTGGTCGGCAAACCCATCCTACATGTGGTATCAGAGCTCAGGAGGAAGAGTTCTTACTGTTTAGCTCGTTTTCGCTGAAACTTCTGACTTCTACACCTTCTTTTACAAATTTATCAGGATTTAACGGTTGAAATGGACTAATTTTCACATATTTTGTGCAAAACATTGTTTTAACAAAGCCTTGAGAAAATTGGACCTTAATTCATTCTAAAATTGACAAAATTTGTAATTCCGCTTGAAATTCTGTTTGAACATGATGACATTATCTTAATTCCGTGTGGAATTAAGTTTTAATTTCGTATGGAATTAACTAAATTTGGTAATCTCGTTTGAATCTGCAACTAATTCCGCACGGAATTAGTTTTTCCGTTTGAAATTTTAAACGAAATCATAATTCTGTTTGAAAAGTGTATTTTCGCTTGAAACAGATTGCTAATTCCACGCGAAATTAGATCTCATTTTTTCAGTTCAAACGAAATTAGATAATCCCGTTTGAAAATTCTAATTTCGCTTGAACTAATCTCGTGTGAAACTGTATAGCTGTGATTTTGTTTGAAAGTAATCTCGTTTGAAACTAATCTCGTTTGAAGCTGTCTTGCAGGTTAATTTCGCTTGGAGGGATTTCGTTTGAAACTTGTAATTCTGTTTGAAATATGGCAAAAATGTTTGATGAAACAGAAAATTATTATTTTGAAAGATTTAACGATTGGCATCGAGGGTTTTTAGATGATAGTTATAGCAATGTGAAGAAGGTTGGTTGGGAGAAAAGATTAAAATACTTTGTGTGTTTGAAAAATGAAATTTTGGATGATCTAGCAAACCAATATACAGTCTTAATTGAACATTTGAAAGAACATGAGATAAGACTGTCAGATACTGAAAAAGTATCAAAGTTTGCTGATGCATTACCAGTAGAGTGGGATAAATTTTTGGAAAATCTAAAAAAGGAGTTTAGTTTTTCAAAGTTATATCTAAGAGAGTTTATCAACAAACTTAAAAATTATGAGTATGAAAGTAAAAAGAAAAAGGAAGAGTTGATAAATGAAATGAAAAAGAATTTGATGAAAGTGGATTTAAATGTGATTCTTGAAATGAAAAGAAGAATTAATGTATGTCTTGCTGCAAAAAGTAATTTGATATATGATAACAAGAGGGGTTGTTACATTGATGAGAATGTGAATCCTCTTGATTTCGTTAAAATTTTTTGTGCAGGAACATACAAGATAGAGAAAGAGAAAATTTCAAAGAATGAAGAATCTGAAAAGCTTGGATCTTCAAATTCTGAATCAGTATGTTCTAAATGTGATAAATTTGAAGCTGACAATGACAAACTTTTGAAGGATGTGGAAAGTTTGACATTGGAAATCAAAGAGTTGAAGGAACAGGTTAAAGAAATCTCAACTTTCAAGGATGAGAAGAAAGCTGATGAACACAGATTCTTGAACTGCAGGAAAATTATGAGAAATTGAAATCTGAAAATGTCAAACTGTTAAGTGATTTGGACAGTTTGACATTGGAAAACAAACTTTTGAAAGAAAAGGAAAAAGATTTTGAAAATGAAAAATTAAAAATTGAAAAAGAATTTCAAAGTCAAATAAAGATTCTTGAAGATCAGAAATCTATTTTTAGCAAAAATAATATTGAAAAACAAAAAGTAATAAATTCTCATCTTCAGACGATTATTCGACTTGAAAAAGAAGCTGAAATTGCTCGGAATAAAATTGATAAGCTTGAGAAGAAATTTGTAGGATCGTAATCGGACCCGAACGAGTCTATCAGAAGAGCTTTTCTCAGTTTGAGCGGCGGAAACAAACAAACTGAGTTCAATTCAGTGAGTATACACTTTAAACTGTCGATTTGTATTGATTGAATGACTTTTACAATGACTCGACACTTCGGCAGCACTTCGTTGCAAACCGGAAGAACTCCCCACTGATTTAGCTCCAAGTGACCCTTTATATAGGGATTATGATTTAGCTTGAAATGACAAGGTGTCATTTCGAGCGGAATCAACATAAACATCTCAAGCGGAATCAGGACTTATATGTGATTTAGCTTGAAATGACAAGGTGTCATTTCGAGCGGAATCACCTCTAATACACATATTCTCAATTCTTGTGCCCTGATCTAACCTATCCTATACAAGACACGATACAAGACGTAGGCGACAGACGGATGCACCAACAAACTCCCCCTCGGATGTTGATGGAGTCTTCAGTGTCGAGTCTTCGGTTGTCAAACCTTCAGTCTTTATCAGTCTTTGTGCTTCTCTCCGAAGTATTCTCCATTGTAAGCATCCACAAACAATCTCTTTCTCTTTCTTCCAGAATCGCAACATAGCTCTGAGCTCTCTCTTGATGTCCTCAGACTCCCCCTCTCACTAAGCTGGGATCGCAGTCTGGAAATCACCATCTACTCAGATATCGGAATCTGGCTTTGGTCAATCTTCATATCTGCAATTCTCTACCACACACATAAGTTTCTCAAAGATTAAATCTTTAAAATTTAGAAATTATTTGCAGAAAATATTCAAAATGATTTGTTCTTTGCAAAACACTTGTAAAAATTTCTTCATACACTCTCTCCCAAACCTGTTCATCAAGTTTAGCACTTGGAATTTTGAACATCAGCCTTCCAACAACAGTTGTCTAAAATCTTTTTGGATTTTTACAAAATTTATGCTAAAACACTCTTAAAATTTTTTAGATTTTTGAAAGAGAATGCAGTAAAAAAAATGCAGTAAAAAAAATACTTACAAAAAATATTTTTATGAGTTCGTGCAAGAGGATCATATCAGTTTATGAGACCAATCACTAACACCGTTAAGCTTGATTTCATTTTAATTTCTAAGCAATTCACGTAGATTGACGATATTGTTATCCACTTAAACTCAATCTAAAAACTTTCGAAATGCTTACCGATACGTTAAGGTATATTAATTTTGCACTAAGTTCTTATGGACCCCACGATCTCAGCATATCCCCTCATCATGCAATACACTGACTCAAGTAATGCCTTTAAACTTTTATCAACAATGATTTGTGCGAAAACAAAGCAAAATGTTTAAACATTAACAATCAGGTCGATACTTCCGTATACGCAGAGAAAGTCCAATGTTTAAACAAAATAAGAAAAATAAAACAAGTTGAAGTTGTTTAGGCTTTAACCACCAGGTCGATACTTCCGTATACGCAGAGGAGGTCCAAAGCTTAAACGAAACACTAAAGAAAATAAAGCAGAACGTTTAGGCATTAACAACCAGGTCGATACTCACGTATACGCAGAGGAAGTCCAATGCTTAAACAAAATAAAGAAATCAAAAAATTTTAAATCTTTGCAAAATGAAATGCACAATCACAGTGACTTTTCAGCAAAGTTGTGAAAATTCACAAACTTAACCAGTTTTATGTCTTTCGACAATCAGCGATTACTGAGCAGGCACACAGTCAAGAAGGACAAAACTAAGTACTATGCTTTCGACCATGTTTCCCACTAGAACTAGGCAGTTTGTATCGTTATCGCAAATCTACTAGTCTAGCTGAGTCTACCGTCACATCCTTAGTGAGACTGTTTATCACATTTTAACTTTCCATTTCTTTAGCGTGTTTGTAACAGTCCACTGATGTACTATCATTTCCTCTTTTATGCAACAAAAACTCATTTTTCATTTTATCATGTTTTTGGCTTTTTCAAATTTTCTAATGTTTTTGGATTTTCTGAAATTATACTCCCCCTAAAATACAAATACATAAAAAAAATTGAAAACAAACTGTACAAGAACATGACAACTGATATCGAATTGCCTCAATTCTCCATCCACTTGGCATAAACAATCAGAACTCCCCCTCACAACAAACTATTTTCCCATTATGATCTCAAAACACTTAAGTTTGTTTTAATCAAAATGGTTTTTCCGGAAAATTAGTTTTGTTGATTTTACCATTTGTAGATTTGGGGAAAACTCATTACATTGTTTACCAACACTTTTAAATGATAGTTAAATCAAGTTCAACTTAATGACCTTGATTAACCACTTGTAAGATCAAAAATCAAACAATTTCAACCAATCATCATCTATTGGTTGAATTCTCAAAGTGCCGATTCCTACTCCACACTTACCAACCTGGGAGTTCCGACAATTCACACTTCTCAATTTAAAATTTTCAAAAACTTTTTCAAGAATAATGCCGATTCATGCTCCGCGATTACCAACTTGGGAGCTCCGGCAAGTCAGGTTTTTATTTTTTGAAAAATATATCCACCCAAGCCCGACCTTCCTTGGGAGTAACAACCTCTTCTTCATCTTTACTTTCAACAGACTTGTGAACATTCATTTTGGAAGCATAGAATTCTTTAACTCCTTTGGCCTTACCATCGACCATTTTTCCAAAAATGTGTTTCACATTTCTGTTGAAAGCCTTATCAACATAAAATTTCTTCTTGTCAAAATAAAATTGATTTGAAATTTCAACGTTTCCAACTTTCTTCTTAAAATTTTCAGCCCGCAAAGGTGGAAAATTCACATCATCCACTTTTGGAACTAATTTCTTAATTTTTTCTTCAACACGTGGCTCCTCTGATTTTGTGGAATCAGATTCATCACCAGAACTGTTTCCTGAACCCTTAACCACCCATATTTGGTTTTTCAAATTTTCTTTTCTTTTCATCACATTCTTTGAACATTCTCCAACCTCAAAAGTTGAATTTTCAAAGCCTATAAATTTTCTGGTTGTAAATTCAGTTTTCTCAACAACTTTTTCTTTGAGTTTACCAGAGACTCCCTGTTTTGTCTGTATTTCCTTTGGACAATTCCTGGCAATATGACCAACTGTTTTACACTGAAAACAGGTTCTCGTCTCTGTAGTCTTCTGGGCAACACTTTTCTTCAATTCTTCTTGCTTTTTGGCAAGGAATTCTTTGTTTGTCTGCTTTCTGAACGCTTGCACTTTCTCATCTTCTAAAGATTTTCCTGAAACAAACACAGTTTTTGGTTTATAACCTTTTTCATTTTTATGATTTTTCGGTTGATTAAATCCAAGACCTTTCTTTTTGACATTACCATTATGGTTTGGTTTCTTTTGAAAACTATAACCATAATTGTAACCCATTTTCTTGTTAATTCTCTGTTTATCTCTTGAAGTGTATTGTTTAGGTTTTCCAGAAAGATTTAAATCTTTTATTTCAGAAATATTAATTTATGTAATTTTGAAAACCTTTTTGATCATTTCAATTCTAACACTTCTTATTGGAAAAATCTCATCAGAATATAATTTGTCAGAATCTTTCAAAGTATATGCTACTTTGACTGGTTCGTCATTCAAATTAGATTTTGATAGCAAAAATTCCTTATCATAAATCCATTTGTCCTTTTTGATTGTTGACTTTGACTTGTCAGATTCAGATTTTGACTCAGATTTGGACTCTGTTTTTGACTCCTCTATGTCATCTTTATCTAACACCTGATCGACCACACGTTTAATCAACTCGGACTCATGATCAATATCAGACGATGTGAACATAACATCAATATTTTCTGGCAAATTATCCGACGACCCTGACTCCCACTGTAAGTTAATTGCCTTTTTGACTCTTTCGGAATTTGGATTTCGAGACAAATATCCATTTTCGACCGGGGGCGGGCATCTATTGTAGACAACACTTGGTTTCTTACCAGAAATTTCTACTTCATCATCTTCTTTTGTCTCAGAATTCTTTTCTTCCGAAGTCTTCTCTTTTTCAAATGTCTTCATTTTTTCAACGATCGGGTAAATCCTGTCAACAACAAAAGTAGAACATGAGTAACTTTTCAATAAATTGTTGACTCTTTCAGTTTCAATCTTTTGTGTTGCCAGCTTCAATTCCAGCTCAGCACACTTCTCTGTGTAATAGTTGACATCATCAAGCTGTCTCATGTAAGCTCCTTTGAGTGTATTCAATGCAACAACTTGTTCACTGTTCGACTCAGTGTACTTGTTAATCTCTCTGTTCAAAGTATCATAAGATTCTTTCAATCTTTTTATGTTGTGTAGCAGCTCGTTGTTTTGCATGATCAAAGAATCACAATTCAAACACTTTTCAGGAACTTTGACTGCTTCAGTATCAACTTTGATTTCAAATTCTGGAACATCTTTGACTGTTCTTTTCGCTTGGAAAAACTCAGCTCTTTTCTTTTTCTCGGCTTCAGCTTCAGCTTTTAACCTTTCTTCTTCTTCTTCTTCTTCTTCCTCTTCTTCAATTTTTCTCCATTTTTCCTCTTCAACTTCCCTGACTTTTCTGTATTTTGCAGCCCAATACTCATCATAAGCATTAGCAATACAGGCTTTAACATTCGATATCTCTTTGGACATCTCTTTGGCCATGAATTCTTGATCTGGGCAAAAATTGTCCCAACTGAAACCTTCAGGCAATTTTTCATCATCTTGATCTGCTAAACACACTTTGCTGTCTGTTGAAATGTATTTATTCCAACTGAATCCATCATCCTTGCCCTGATTAACCAGACATGCTCTCTTTGAATCTTCAATTTCTTTTCTACCATGTGCAGTTTGAGCCTGATGTGGTGCCTGTTGTTGTTGATATGGTTGTTGTGTGACTTGATGATAAATCGCCTTTTTGTAGTAATCGTTGTTTCCGAAAGGATTTTGAGTTCCACTCGCTTCTCGATTTGTGCACTCTCTCTTGAAATGCCCCTTTTCCCTGCAACGAAAACAAGTAACTTTAGACTTATCAAAACCTAAAGTTGAAACATGTGCCTCGCGAAAATCATCTCTTCCTGTGATTTGTTTAAACTTTTCAGCCCGTCTCAACACACTAGCCATGCACCATTTAATATCCATTAATTCCTTTTTTTCGGCATCAATTTGATCGTAATCCTCTTTCGTGAGCATTGGATTTCCGATCCTCCCTGCAACTAGGCCTCCATAGGATTCAAGCACGGTCACCAACAAAGACATGTGACTTTTTGCAACTTCCTCAGTATAATTCTGATCATTCTCAAGCTTTAAGGCAATGTTACATTGAAGAACTTTGCCACTCTTTGTTGTAGAAAACTGTGGATCATAAGTTGGAAATGAAGAGAATCCTGTTGTGCTGCTTGATCACTGAGATGCACTTTTAGAAGAACCTTTTGCGTTATAAGCAGTTTCAACTTTTGGAGAAAAAATTGTCTTTTCACTAACACCATTCTTGAAATACAAGCTGATGTCTTGTTCTCCATCGTAGTTCTTCATCCTGGCGATCTTCCTCTGCTCCATCTCTTGAGCTTCCAGATGTTTGATAAACTCACCAGTGTTAACTTTTTATATTCTTTCCGATTGTTTCTCAACATCATCAGAAATGTTCCCCAAGTATCATGTGGTAACGCATCAGCAAGTTTCTCAATTAGCTCATCAGTATCCTTTTTGATCCCTAATTTCGTCATATTTCTCACCAAATTACAATATATCTCAATAATTTGTTTGGTATTTTCAGATTTCAACCCACGAAATAGATCAAATTCTTTCTTCATTAGAGACATCTTGTTTTTAAGCATATCATCACTTCCTATAGACTTTGCTTCCAATTCAGTCCATATTGAATATGCACTTCCATCATGTTGAAGCAAAATCAAAATGTCTTCTTTAATTGCTTGCTGAAGCAGACTCACCATCAATTTCTCATCTCTATACTTCTTTTTCTCATCAGCACTCATTTCTCTGATTGTTAACTGAATACTATTCCTTGTGGGCCTTTCATATGGGACTTCAGTGTGTTCCCAAGCATCCAAGTGATAAGCTTCAACCCAATTTCCAAAGCGTTCGGACCAACCATTGTAATCATCAATATCCAAGAGCTTAGGCGGTTTCTGTGATGTCCCCGTTTCATTCTCAAGCAATGTACTCTGAGTAATTGTGATAGGACTAGCAAAGGCATTGTAGAACTCGTTGTCCATTGTTCAATTTTCCAAAATTCACAAACTCTCAAGTTCAAGCGAAATAGTAAATGTATTCTTTCAAGCGAAATCAAACAACTATATACTTTCAAGTGAGATCAGTATTTGGAGCGGAATCACTAAGTAACTCTGAAGTGGAATCACACGAACAATCTGGAGCGGAATAACTCGTTTCAAGCGAAAGGTGGTTTTGAGTGGAATCACAAAACTTTCAAGCTGAATCTCAAATTCAAGCGAAATCAACCGGGAACTTTCAAGCGGAACCTGGATTTGGAGCGGAATCAGAACCAAATCTCAAGCTGAATCAATGTGACGTCATGTTTCTCTCGAATGTTTTCAAGCGGAACCTCAAAAATGACCAGTTTTAGTTCGAATTTGGACTTGAAACTTCTAAGGCTTTGTTAACTATCAATTCCGAGCAGTGTGTGAAAATCTGAGCCAATTCTGACCGTGAAATGATGTTCAGATGGAAAAAGAAAAGTGTAGAAACATAATTCGCAGCTGAATTGTATAGAACTCTTCCTCCTGAGCTCTGATACCACTTGTAGGATCGTAATCGGACCCGAACGAGTCTATCAGAAGAGCTTTTCTCAGTTTGAGCGGCAGAAACAAACAAACTGAGTTCAATTCAGTGAGTATACACTTTAAACTGTCGATTTATATTGATTGAATGACTTTTACAATGACTCGACACTTCGGCAGCACTTCGTTGCAAACCGGAAGAACTCCCCACTGATTTAGCTCCAAGTGACCCTTTATATAGGGATTCTGATTTAGCTTGAAATAACAAGGTGTCATTTCGAGCGGAATCAACATAAACATCTCGAGCGGAATCAGGACTTATATGTGATTTAGCTTGAAATGACAAGGTGTCATTTCGAGCGGAATCACCTCTAATACATATATTCTCAATTCTTGTGCCCTGATCTAACCTATCCTATACAAGACTCGATACAAGACGTAGGCGACAGACGGATGCACCAACAAAATTGAAAGGTTTTGAGACTTCGTCATCAACACCAGATTATCCATGTCCAAAACCGATCAATTCAGTTCCAATAAGTGACAATGTCAAAAACTTTGACAAAGTCAAAGTTGAAGATTGTGATGAGAAAACTGATGATGAAGTTGAAAAAAGAAAAATATTTTTGAAATTCAATGAAATGTTTCAAGAAACTGTTCTACATTCTACTGAAAAAGGTGAATGCTTAACGCAAAAACCTGTAAAGAAGAATGTGGAACAAAAACAAAAGGATAAAAAACCAAAAAATGTTCAAAAAGAAAATAAAAGCTCATCAGTTCAATCATCCAATCTTGATAAAAACCACAAAAATTGGAAAATCAAAACTCAAAAACTGTTGGTAATAAGTGGTGCAGGTTTGACCACAGTGCTTCAAAGCCAAATCCAGCTTTTAGGAGGGGTGATGATCACCACAAAGCCAGACAATGCTATGATCTGAGTGTTTGGTGTGATAGTGGTGAATGGTACGATAACAGAGTGTGTTACAACTGTGGTGTTCGAGGACACATTGCTGTTAACTGCCAGAACTGGAGTTATGAAACGAGAAGATGCTTTGAATGCCATATCAAAGGTCACATTGCCAGAGATTGCCCAATGAGATCAAATGAAAGATCGAGGGCTGAATCTCAGAAAAAGGCAAAGAAATCAGTCAAAGTCGAAGAAAAGCCCAAAGAACAGAAAGTTCTAGAAAAGAAAGTAAAGCTTTCACAGGGGCAGAAAGACAGACTGAGGAAAAAGAGGAAGAAAGCGAGAGAATATCTCGAAAGGATTTTGTCCTCGGATACAACTGTAAAACAGATAAAAGTTCTGATAAATTGTCTTGCTCGCCAAAGAATGACAAATCAAGCAAAACGAATTCATCAGATACAAATCTGAGGACTGAGGAGAGAGTAAAGAAAGAGAAAGTTGGTGGTGATGAATTTGTTTTTTTGGAAACAAAGGAGCCATGGGTTGGCGATGAATCTGACTCATCAAAGTCAAACAAGCCAAGTTCAGGCAATGAATCTGGTGTGGTAAAGCCAGAAGAGCCTTGTATTGAGGTAAAATTGAGAATTCTGGTCTAACAATGGATGATGCAAATTTTCCACCATTGTTGAACAAGAATTCAAAAACACCAAAGAACAGTCAGGCTTGGGTGAATCTATTTAAATGAAAAAACCTGACTTGCCGGAGTTCCCAGGTTGGTAAGAATGGAGCAGGAATCGGCACATTTCTTGAGAAATTCACATTTGTGATATTTCGAACTTACAAGTGGTAAATCAGGGACATTAAGTTGTACTTGATTTTCTACAAGTGATTGTGTTGAGAAAATCGGGAAATGTTAAAATCCTACAAGTGGTTGAAGAAAACAAGGTGATGAATGATCCCCATGTTTGAGAAATGACTCACAAAACTTATTTTCCGGAATAACCATTTTGATTAAAACAAACTTAAGTGTTTTGAAATCACCATGGGAAAATGTTTTGTTGTCAGGGGGAGTTCTGATTGTTTAAGCCAAGTGAATGGAGAATTGAAGTAATTCTCATCATGTTGTCAGTTTATCTTGTACAGTTTATTTTCAAATTTTCCCAGAAAATCAAAATTGAGACATATTTTGATTTTAGGGGGAGTAAAAATTTTAAAAAAATTAGAAAATTTGAAAATACCAAAAACATTGAAAAATGAAAAAAAATGAGTTTTGTTGTGAAAAAGAGGAGATGATAGTAGATCAGTTAGACTGTCACAACACGCTAAAGAAATGGAATGATAAAATATGATAAACGGTCTCACTAAAGATGTGACGGTTGGCTCAGCTAGACTAGTAGATTTGCGAGAATGATACAAACCTTAAATGAAAAGCCTAGTTCTAGTGGGAAACATGATCAAAAGCATAGTACTTAGTTTTGTCCTCTCTGATTGTGTGCCTACTCAGTAATCGCTGATTGTCGAAAGACATAAAACTGGTTAAGTTTGTGAACTTTCACAACTTTGCTGAAAAGTCGTTGTGATTGTGCATTTTATTTTGCAAAGATTTAAACTTGTTTTATTTCTTTATTTTGTTTAAGCATTGGACATCCTCTGCGTATACGTGAGTATCGACCTAGATGTTATTGCCTAAACGTTCTGCTTTATTTTCTTTGGTGTTTCGTTTAAGCTTTGGATCACCTCTGCGTATACGGAAGTATCGACCTGGTGGTTAAAGCCTAAACAACTTCAACTTGTTTTATTTTTTCTTATTTTGTTTAAACATTGGACTTTCTCTGTGTATACGGAAGTATCGACCTGATTGTTAATGTTTAAACATTCTGCTTTGTTTTCGCACAAATCACAGTTGATAAAAGTTTAAAGGCATTACTTGAGTTTGTGTATTGCATGATGAGGGGATATGCTAAGATCGTGGGGTCCATAAGAATTTAGTGCAAAATTAATATACCTTAACGTATCTGTAAGCATTTCGAAAGTTTTTAGATTGAGCTTATGTGGACAACAATATCGTCAATCAATGTGAATCGTTTAGAACTGAAAATGTTTAAAGCTTAACGGTGCTAGTGATTGGTCACATAAACTGATATGATCCTCTTACACAAACTTACAAAAATATTGTTTGTAAATATTTTATTTTATTTTTGCATTTAAATTTATGTTTAGTTTACATATTTTGAAAAATCCAAAAAGATTTTCGACAACTGATGTTGGAGAGCTGATTTTCAAAATTCCGAGGCTAAACATGATGAATTTTGGTTTGGGAAATTGGGTTGAGTTGAGAAAATTTTTGAAATATTTAGATGATTCATTAAGTTGAATCAGAATTTAGAATGTTTCAAATTTTGATAAGATTTTCAAATGTGAAAATTTGTTTATCTTATGAGTGGTTGAGATGTGTGTTGGTGAAAGAAAGGTTTCTGATCCTGTTGCTACGAGGAGCCAGGAGATGATTCAGAACCAGTGAAGAGCTTAAACAGAGAAAAGCCAGGATTTGATTTCAAAGGCGATAACTAATTCCAGACTGAAAATCCAAGCTTGATGAGAGGGGGAGTCTGACGAGGTTAGAGCTAGAGAAAGATCCGGGTACATCATTCCAGGAGAAAGTCCTGAAGAAGACTGATCAAGATTGAAGAGTCGTCATGTTGAAGACTCTCACTGAAGATTCCGTCAACATTCAAGGGGGAGTCTATTGGTGTAGTTGTCTGTCGACTTCATCTTCGTTCGAGTCTTTAATTAGAACTGACAGATCAGGGCACGTATTACGAGAAATATGTCAAAATTAGGCTTGGAGGTAATTCCGCACGAAATTACCCTATGGTAATTCCGTACGAAATTATGTTGTAATTCCGCATGGAATTTAATTCTGCATGAAATTTAATTTCGTGTGAAGTAATTCCACACGAAATTACTTGCCTATATATAGGGTTGCCTTGATTTCATTTGTAACGGGATTAGAGAAGGTGTTCCGGTGAGCCGAAGTGCTGCCGAAGTGTCTACTGAGTTGTAAACCGCGTGTTTTCAATAAAATAGACAGTTAATAGTGAATCCAAGCTAAACGAAGACCGAATCAATGAATTCCGCCTCTGATTCAGTCTGAGACCTCTTTTGAACGACTCATTTGGTCGGCAAACCCATCCTACACTTTTGATCAAATCTTTTAACTTCTCAAAATACTTTTCTCAGTGTTCTCTTCTATTTATTTGGAGTGGCATCAAAGAAACAAAGGAGTCATCTTCTGTCTAACACAAATAACAACACACACAGAGAGAAGTCATCTTCTCAAATAGAATATCCAACCCACAACAGATAAAACATCATCTTCTCAAAACTTCCAACCCACACACCAGCATCCCTCGTTTCCTCTCTCTCCCTCCGACGAAGACACACGGCCGGCTACCGGTCGTATTACCGGCGGCGGTTGTTCCAGCCGATGACAGCCCCCCCCTCTGATCTTCCTGATTACCGAAAACACACACCACCGTCAACCGCAACCCCCCCTCTAATTTTCTGATTAACGGCTGCCACCACCAGGCGGTGGTGGCGTGCGGTGGCGCTTCACAGCGAAAGACGAGAAAGAGAGAGAGACCAAGAGACGAAGAGAGAAAGAGAAGGAGAAAATCTCTAGCGGTCAGAGACTCGGACCGGCGGTCGGAGACGCGGACTGACGGTCGGTTCGTTTATCCGGCGGTCCTTGTCGTTGTCCGACGGGTTCACGGTAACACCCCCTACTTAATTCTTGTAATTTTTCTTGAAGATTTTTATTGAAAATGATGTTAATGGTGTGATGTTGAGGATGATGGTGGTGGAGACGAGCCGGCGACCCAACGCCGACGGTGGCTGAGCCGCGGCGGTGGGAGTGATGGTGGTGCTTCAGGTTTGTTCAGTTGGGTCAGACTCATGCTCGGTTCTTAGTTAGCTTAAGAGGTGATCTCCGATTCAGATTTGGTGCAGCGGGTTCGAGTTATGGTTTGTTTCGGGTCTCGGCTCAAATCGGGTTCGGTTCGGGCATATTAGTCAACTTCTGAAGCGGTTCGGGTTGACTCGGTCAACTCAGCGAGTCGACTCGGTGAACTCAGCAAGTCAAACCTAGTCAACTCAGTTGACCCGTTCAACTCAGTCAACATAGCGAGTCAACTCAGCGGGTCAACCCGGTTGACTCGGTCAACCCAGCCGGTCAACTCAGTTAGCGTTCCGACACGAAGATTTGGTAAAGATTAACGGCGCATTTAATATTTACGTTATATATTTTTAGTTTTAATCTCACGTGACTAACGAGCTCTCGAACCGAACAAAAATCGACGAATTATTAGTTAAATTTCTTGGATTTATTTACTAACTTGTTTATATAAATTGATGACACAAGAATATTGTTGAGTAAATTGATTGAGTTTTGAAATATAACGACACTTTAGTTGTCGGGGCCATCCAAAAACAGAGGAAACTCTGCCCGTTTTTCGAGAAAAACCGTAAAACAAAACACGTTTTGTTATCCAATAAACTATCGGATTCAGTTAAAACTCTTAAAAAAACAATATACAAGTACGTTACTACTTTCAACGACACTTTACAACTTGCGAAGGTGACGATTCGGAAATTATTTACAACATCAAATAAAGTTACTTTAAAGTTCGAGATTCGACAAATCTTTTATAAACAAAATATATATATAGTTATTATATTATTTTAAACCTTGAAAATTCGACAAAACTTTTATAAAAGAAATGTAATGATTTATATTGTTTCAAATGTTGAATGATAATACAACTTCTTTTCATAAGAATAAATATATTGTATATATTTATTTCAATAATCAAACGACACGACGATTGTTTTACTAAAATAAATATAGTTTATATATTTATTTGAAATATTAAACGACACGAATTCGTTTTATAAAAATAAATATAGCTTGTATATTTATTTTAAACATCGTACAACACGAGTTCTTTTATAAGATAGATATAGTTTATCTGTTTATTTCAAACGTTCAACAACTCGATGATACTTTTGTAAAATAAATATAACTTTTTATATTTATTTCAAAACGCCTAAACGTCACACTATAAATCATATATATCGCGTACGAGTTTGTTACATGATATTTTCATACAAATATTTGTTACATACACTACGGCTTCTCGGAACGACTAACGCGAACATATCGATATATTTATATAATTTTATATGAACATTTATATATTTTAAATCTCATAAAAATCTAAGTCTTTTCAAGACTTGTTAGTCTTTAACGACGCTAAACGAGCTAACACGTATAACTTTTTCGTTTCATCTAAGTTAACAACTTACCGTTGAATCGTTCGGTTAACGATTCGGTAGAGCTCGGTGAAACGTAGTTTAGTTACCGCATTTGTTTAGAAACTTATAAGATATTCCGTGTTAGGAATATTGTAGAATGCACGCTAGCGAGTCTCATCTTGGAAACGACATCACGGAGACGTAATTAGCTAGCTTTGCACAAGGCAATTCAGGTGAGTTCATAACCCCACCTTTTTACGGTTTTACATTTTTATAAATGTTTTTGGGGTGGAAAGACATGCACATTTTGCAGAAACACACAAAGTTTTCGATGAACAAAGACTGCATATTTAAGACAAAGCACGTTTTGCAAGAACATACAAAGTTTTTGAACGAACGAAAACTCATATTTCTAAATCATGTTACGAATGGATTTCGAGGAACTCAAATGGTTTACGAATGGATCATACTAAATATACCGGTTTTTACAAAACAAATGCGTATAATCGAAATGTGAATGATTTTCATGACTAGGTATGGGATCGTCTAGTTATAATATTGGGACTGGGTTGGTCTGCGTTTGAGGTACGGGACACCCAGTGAGTTCATGTCCCCCTTTTCTTTAAACTGTTTTATTTTATAACATCGGGGGTGAAGTATATGTTACAAAATGATTACATACAATTACAATTGGTATGGTTAGCTAAGGAAAATACTGTTAGATCTTGTCAATGGGTAGGCGTTAACTTGAGACCATTAATCCTTTAGAAGGACCGATGGGCATGAGTGATAGATCTATTTGGGGGTTGCGAGCCCCACCCATGGGTCCGCGAGTTGACCGCATGTGGTGACTATGTCGTTCCAGCCGGGAGGCCCGGTACGAAATACGCAAAGGATTGAGCCTTCCTATGCCATTGCACACATATTAATGTATTAGCTACACATTAATTGATTTGTTCCTTGTTTTCTTTCATACCGGGGTTTTACAAATTACATACCATGTTTTATACAAATTCAAAGCATAGGATTATGCGGGCATGAAGTCAAAGTCAGGGTGGGCATTGACGGTTATACAAACTTTACAAATACAAGAGTTTACAAATACATGGTTCTACGAACATAATGCGTTACAAATACAAAGTTTCCATATAACTTGACAAGAAAATGATTTTTAAATTCGTATTCTCAATAATATTTCATAAACCAGTTATTCAAAAAGATTTATTTCAAATCTCTTCCAAAACAAACTATGAACTCGCTCAACTTTATGTTGATTTTTCGCATGTTTCTTTCTCAGGTTACTTTCTCAATTTATGGCACGGTTGGAATAGGAGAACCATTGGAAATACAAGTACTTAGTGGGCGTTCAATTTCTAGAAGTCTTAGCTTATTTGCTTTAGCTGTGCAATGAAGATACCGGTCCAGTCACGCCAGCTCTGATATTTCGGGGTGTGACAGATTGGTATCAGAGCTATAGGTTACAACGAATTAGATTTCTGTAGAGATACCTAGGCTCTAACCTCACATTACTCTGGGACTTAGATCATTAAGACTTTGAATACATACAGAATGCCTAAGACTCGAATATGGGTTCCAACCGTTTCCAAGAACAATGAGTCAACTGTTTTGATTTTAAACAAGCACAAGAGTTGCATTTGATACACCATACACGAAACGATTACATACAGTAAGCAAAACCTTGAGAGTTTTGATAACATGCATTTAGCACCTTTGGAAAACTTATGTTGAAATTCATTCAAGGTCATCACGTGGGGACCGTGAATATTAACTCGGGCACACACTATTATCCATATTGTCTATGATATTTTAACTTCCCGAGCAGGTAGCCTATGCATAATGAAACGCTAGTGCACGAGAATACATGGAACTCAAATTTTACGTCAACGGATGTCGAAGTACATCACCTTCTACGCGAAACAAAATGCTAGTGCGCAGGTATACGTGAAACTTAAGCTATACATCAAAGGAGGTTGAAGTACGTTGTGACAACCCGAGTTTTCAAGACCTTTTCTTGATATGTTACTTGTTACAAACTTTGTCTCTGAAATTTATTTGAATATATGTATTGTTTGAGTATGTGTAGTACTTGGTTACAGTAGTTGTTATAGACACTTATTATAAACTGTTCAAAACGGTTCAACTTTCACAAACTATGCCCGATGAAACAGTGGTGCAACAACCTCAAGCTACACTTGACGAAGCATAGGGTTTCGCCATCACCCTCACTCGACGAAACTTGGAGGAGTTTCGCCGAGTCATTAATATTTCGTCGTCATTACGTGGGCTGGTGGCTCAGGAGAGGCCCAAACACAGGTCTGTTATATTTAAACCCTTCCATTATTCGCATAACCGTACGTATATCACAACCGGTGAAACCCTAGGCATTTTTCTCCTCTCCTTTGCAACTCACGGCCGTTACCAGTCACCAGCTCTTCCGAATCTCTTACTAGCTTCATCTTGTAAACGGTTAGTATGCGTATATCCGTCTTGATCTGATCGATGCACTACTTGATTATGGTTGTGATGATCTCCGGTGTATATAGGACTTCTAGAAACTGTGATTTTATGTTGTGATAAATTAAGAATGAATGATGGTGTTAATCGATTAGATCTGGTTTAAATGGGAATTCTATGTCTTGTATTCTTACATGATTCATCTTATAGATTTAATGATTCTGATTGTAGTGTGTGTGCATGATAGGGTTTATATATGATCTGATTGATTATGGGTTGCAGTGACATAATTAGGATTCTTGGTATGCATGATTAGGGTAATGATTAGACGATGATTGAACCTTATACAGTAGGGGATGTGGTAACTATTGAAACTCATATTTTGACGAAACCCAGGTAGAGGAAACCTACATCGCGGCGAAACCCCTTGCTCGACGTAACCCATGCATATCGACGAAACAGGGAGGTTTCATCGATGAAGGATCATGACGAAATAATAATGTTTCGTCGATGGGAGGGTTTTGTCGAGAAGTCAAACGAAAACAGAGGACTAGGTTGATTTCTTGATGGATGTGTATGATCACGCTAATAAACAAAGATGTCTACTGTTACTAATATGTATTGTTAATGATACATATTGTTGGTGAGGCCCACTGATAATGATAATAAATGTTAATGTGCTCACTGTTAACGATGTGTTGTATTGATCAAGTGACATAGGTAAGCTTTTACATCTAGCACCCTTAACAATTAAGCAATATGACGGAACATACATATGACTTGTGGACTTGATAGGGCCATGTACCTGCTGTGTGTTATTCAGAAACTTTTATAAACGTAAACTTGTATATTGAGAACGCAAACTGATTATGTGTACGTGAATACCATAGGCTGTGATTGTGACTATTAAGTTGTGAGCACGTAATAAATCAACCGAGCAAACCAAGGTGAGTTCACTGCTCTTTTCCAAGCATGCATCCCGGGGAGGGATATTTGGTAATTGTTCCGGGGGAGGAATGTCGTGTTAATGGGATGCTTGTAATTACTCAGTTTCTATCGTATAAGACCCCTTACATCTACCGATTGTTGCCGGGAAGGCAACGAGGTATTTAGTTGATAGCGCTATTGGGTTTGGCACCCTCACACCGGGCCGGAATGGACGGGCGTGAACTATTTACCTTGACCACTTGACCAATGCTTTGATAGAGGCATTGGGGTTTGGGCAAACACATCTAGTAGCCACGTACGGTAATCGAGTTAATAACATCATCAAAACATAACGTTGAACTGTTTTTAACACACATCTGGTAACTAACGCGTTAACAAAACTGTGAACTCACCAGCGTCGTCTGACACACTTGTCTGCATGCTTGCAGGTCGTTAGATTTCTTGACATGGACTTGCAATCTGGGAGTGCTGGAGTGGTCATGGATCGAGGCTCTTGGATATATTTGTTACTTTGGTTTTGCACACTGATCATGAAACAGTTGTTTAACAATTTACTATATGCTTTCGCTGAACATCTCCTTTGGTTTAAACTTATGATTTGGATTTATATTTGGAAATTAATGAAATGATTTATTTAAATACTATACGTGGTTCAATGTGATTGGTGGCTTAGATCCTGGTACGTCACACATCCCGCGGTGTTCCCGCATGTGGTATTTTGGGGGTGTGATAGTTTGGTATCAGAGCCACTAGTTATAGTGAACTAGGTTTTAAAACGCTTTTATAAAACCAGACTATAACCGAAAAACTTTAAAAATCGACCATGGCACTCAGCTCCGGATTGCAAGGTTCGTCTTCTGTTTACTTTATGCATTACTTGTTTAGAAGTCACACACTCACAGCTTGCATAAAACGACACATTAGATATTATGGTGACTCGATAGTGCGACACTACTCTTCGACTATTGTGAATCGCAATCCTATGATATCTTTCGTTGTGCTATTTGAATGTGGGGGGAACTTCTAGCGCAAGTTAAGAGGTGCTGAGATAAGCATGCAAATTGCCTTATTATTATGGGTGCACACATAATAATAACGTTAGGTGCATGTAAGTCCCAGTGAGGTTTCACGAGTGTGAGAAGGGCTCTGCCCCATGGTGTGAAAACTTGGTAGTACGTAGATATCAACGTGATACTTGACTTTTACCTCGCTTCGACTCCTAAATTTGTTCATTTCCATATATAGAATCATGAGTGGACGAGGACACGGACGTGGTAACATCAACATGACTCAAGCTGAGTTAACAAATCTGATAAACACATGTGTGGCTGAGGCTCTGGCAGCCTACCAAGCTGGTACGAACTGTACCAAATACTTTTAATCCTGTGTCGTGTACACAACTCTTACTCCTGTGTTGTATTTTTCTTTCGTTCAGCGCATCCGAACAACCAGCCTGCTTGCACGTTTAAAGCATTTATGGATTGTAAGCCGTAGAACTTCAGTGGGACTGAGGGGGCTGTAGGACTTCTACGATGGTTTGAGAAAGCAGAATCAGTGTTTGTAATGTGTAACTGTCCTGCTGGGGACAGAGTGAAGTATGCTACGGGCACACTCGCGGATGGTGCCCTGACATGGTGGAATGCCCAGGTTCAGCTGTTGAGCATCGAAGAGGCTAATGCTACCACTTGGGACGACTTTAAAGAGCTGATAAGAGAGGAGTACTGTCCTCGGGATAAGATATAGAAACTTGAGAATTAATATTATGATCTAAAGATGGTGGGATCTGAGATTGAGGCGTACGCGAAACGGTCACATGAGTTAGTGATCATGTGCCTGAACTTGTCCCGACCTCCGCATCGAAGAATAGAATTGTTTATCAAGGGATTAGCTCCACGGGTGAAGGGTTTGGTTACTGCAGCAAACCTCAACAACTTAACTCAGATTGTCTGTTTGGCTCATAAAATCACTGATCAGGAGGTGGAAAGTGGTTCTTTACCACCCCGTGTTTCTGCCACCACTGCTGCTACAACCACCGCTACTACGCCTGCTAGTGATAACAAGCGGAAATGGAACGACGCTGACAAAGCAACCAGTGCCAGCCAATCTCAGAAAAGGCCTGACAACAACAACAACCACAGTTTCAGTCAGTCGTCCTCAGTAAACCAAGGCCAAGGCAGCAATCAGAACCAAGGTTCCTATGTGGGGAAGAAGCCACAGTGCAACAAGTGTGGCTATCATCACTATGGGCAGTGTGTCCGGGCTTGCCGTAGGTGTGAGAAAGTGGGCCATGAGGCCAAAGACAGTAGAGCCCCACAGCCAAAGCAGCAGTAGCAGCAAAGTCAGCAGTATCAGAGACAGCAAAGGCAGCAACCCCATCAGAATCAGGGTTTCAAGAAAGGGTGTTATCAGTGTGGGGATGAGGGCCACTTTAAGCGGGATTGCCCTCAGTTGAATTAGAATGCTAACGACAACAACAACCACCAGAACAACAATGCTGGAAACAACAACAACAACGGCAACAATGGAGGCAACGGTGCTCATGGAAGGGTATTCACTATCGGTGCTGGGGATGCTAGGAACGACGGCAATGTCGTGACTGGTACGTTTTCTGTGAACAACCTTATTGCTTCAGTGTTATTTGATTCCGGTGCCGACTGGAGTTATGTGTCCCTAGAGTTCAGTCAGCAATTAGGGTTGACCCCAACGCCTTTAGAAGTTAAGCACGTAGTAGAACTAGCTAATGGCAAAACCATAGAAGCTTCACATGTCCTTTTTGGGTGTAAACTAGATCTTGTGGGTCAAGTGTTTGATATTGTTCTCCTTCCTGTTACCCTGGGTAGTTTCGATGTAGTGGTTGGTATGGATTGGTTATCTAGGTACCAAGCTGAAATTCTCTGTAAAGAGAAGGTTGTACGTATTCCTCTCCCTGGGGGAGAGCCATTGTTAGTTCAAGGGCATCGTAGTGGGACGATGGTTGGTATTAACTCAGCTATGCAAGCACAGAAATGTCAACGAAAGGGGTATCCTTCAATTCTAGCACTAGTTACTAATACTTCATCTGAGGAGAGAAAGATCGAGGATCTGCCAGTTGTACGTGAATTTGCGGATGTGTTCCCTGAGGAGCTACCTGGTTTACCCCCTCACCGACAAGTAGAATTTCAGATCGATCTTGCACCAGGAGCAGCTCCAATTACTCGTGCTCCTTATCGTCTAGCACCTGGAGAGTTGCAAGAGCTGTCTAACCAGCTGCAAGATTTATTGGACAGAGGCTTTATTAGACCCAGTTCTTCGCCTTGGGGAGCCCTAGTCTTGTTTGTGAAGAAGAAAGACGGGTCCTTTTGCATGTGCATTGATTATCGGGAACTCAACAAGGTGACTATCAAGAACCGTTATCCATTGCCACGCATCGACGACTTGTTTGACCAGTTGCAAGGGTCAAGTTTTTATTCGAAGATCGACTTAAGATCGGGCTATCATCAGGTGAGAGTCCGAGAGGAGGATGTTCCGAAAACAGCTTTTCGAATGCGTTATGGGCACTATGAGTTTTTGGTTATGCCGTTTGGATTGACGAATGCGCCAGCGGTCTTCATGGATCTCATGAACCGAGTATGCAAACCGTATCTCGACGATTTCATTATAGTATTCATTGACGACATTTTGATCTACTCAAAGAGCAAGGAAGATCACGAGCGGCACCTGCGTCTTATTTTGGAACTTCTAAGGAAGGAGCAGCTCTATGCGAAGTTTTCTAAGTGTGACTTCTGGATTCGGGAGGTACACTTTCTTGGGCACATTGTTAATGAATTGGGGACACACGTAGATCCTGCAAAGGTGGATGCTGTTAAGAATTGGGCGGCACCAAAGACTCCTTCTGAGGTGCGACAATTTCTTGGTCTCGCTGGGTATTATAGGAGATTTATTAAGGATTTTTCAAAGATCGCGCAACCTCTCACCTCGCTAACACAGAAGGGCGTAGTATACTCATGGGGAATGAACCAAGAGGAGGCTTTTCAGTTATTAAAGCAGAAGCTTTGCCATGCACCGATCTTGTCTCTACCTGAAGGTACCAAAGATTTCGCGGTATACTGTGATGCATCTATCCAGGGTCTCGGCTGTGTACTGATGCAACGCAACAAGGTGATAGCTTATGCCTCTCGACAGTTGAAGGTTCACGAGAGGAATTATACGACACACGACTTGGAATTGGGGGCGGTGGTTTTCGCGTTGAAGATCTGGAGGCATTACCTGTACGGTACTAAGTGCACTATTTATACCGACCACAATAGTCTTCAGCACATTTTCGATCAGAAGGATTTGAATATCCGACAGCGTCGCTGGGTTGAACTTTTAAACGATTGTGACTGTGCAATCAAGTATCATCTGGGTAAGGCCAACGTTGTAGCTGACGCACTTAGCAGAAAGGAATCAAAACCCAAGCATGTTCGTGCTTTGCAGCTCACTATTCATTCTAACTTGCCTGACCAGATCCGTTCGGCTCAGGCCGAGGCATTGAAGGAAGAAAATTATGAAGCTGAGTATTTGCGGGGTATGGAGAAACGACTCGAGAAAAGGTCTGATGGCATTTACTACTTCATGGAGCGGATACGGATTCCGTTGTTTGGTAACCTTAGAGAACTTGTGATGGACGAAGCGCACAAGTCTCGGTACTCTGTTCACCCAGGCTCGGATAAGATGTATCAGGACCTCAAAATCATGTATTGGTGGCCGAAGATGAAAGCTCACATCGCAACTTATGTGAGTAAATGTTTAACCTGCTCGAAAGTTAAAGTGGAATACCAGAAGCCGTCTGGATTACTGCAACAGCCAGAAATACCCATGTGGAAATGGGAGCAAATCGCAATGGATTTTGTTACCAGGCTACCAAGGACTCAAAGCGGGAATGACACAATATGGGTAATCGTTGATCGCCTCACGAAGTCGGCGCACTTTCTGGCAATCAAGGAAACAGATAAGTTCTCACAACTAGCTGCGGTCTATCTTAAAGAAGTGGTTTCTAGGCACGGGGTGCCAACATCTATTATTTCTGACCGTGACCCGCGTTTCATCTCAGATTTGTGGCAGTCGATGCACAAATCATTCGGCTCGCGTCTTGATATGAGTACTGCTTACCACCCGCAGACGGATGGTCAAAGCGAGCGAACCATCCAGACACTCGAAGATATGTTGCGGGCGTGCGTAATTGACTTTGGCAAGGGTTGGGAGAAACACTTGCCTCTGATAGAGTTTTTGTATAACAATAGTTACCATACCAGTATTAAGGCAGCTCCATTCGAAGCATTGTATGGACGGAAGTGTCGTTCACCCCTCTGTTGGGCTGAGGTGGGTGATAGCTAGATCACAGGCCCTGAACTTGTACTTGAAACCTCCGAGAAGATTGTCCAAATCAGGAATCGTATGGCGGCAGCACGTGATCTTCAGAAAAGTTACGCCGATGAACGTAGAAAACCCTTGGAGTTTGAAGTTAATGATCGTGTTATGTTGAAGGTCTCACCCTGGAAGGGTGTGGTGCGTTTTGGAAAACGTGGCAAGCTCAACCCTCGTTATGTTGGGCCATTCAGAATTCTGGAGCGAATTGGTAAAGTGGCCTAACGGTTGGCGTTACCTGCTGAGTTGGGTAACGTCCATGATGTGTTCCATGTGTCGCAATTAAAGAAGTGTTTGTCTGATGAAACACTGATCGTACCATTTCAAGAACTGAAGATCGACGACAAGTTGCAGTTTGTCGAAGAACCAATTGAGATTATGGATCGGGAAGTTATGGTTCGCAAGCACAGTCGTATTCCAATTGTGAGGGTTCGTTGGAACTCACGACGTGGACCAGAGTTCACGTGGGAGCGTGAAGATCAGATGAAGCTTAAATATCCACATTTGTTTCCTAACGACAAGTCCAAGTCAGACAAATCTAAGTCTGCTACAACTAGTGAATTTCGGGACGAAATTCCCATTCAAGTTGGGGATGATGTGGCACCCGCGGATAAAACTCAGTCAACCTAATGTAACGCCGTATTTTTGGATTGCTAATCAAATTTCGTGACGAAATTTTATTCAAGTTGGGGATGATGTGACAACCTGAGTTTTCAAGACCTGTTCTTGATATGTTACTTGTTACAAACTTTGTCTCTGAAATTTATTTGAATATATGTATTGTTTGAGTATGTGTAGTACTTGGTTACAGTAGTTGTTATAGACACTTATTATAAACTATTCAAAACTGTTCAACTTTCACAAACAATGCCCGACGAAACAGTGGTGCAACAACCACAAGCTACACTCGACGAAGCACAGGGTTTCGCCATCACCCTCACTCAACGAAACTTGGAGGAGTTTCGCCGAGTCATTAATGTTTCGTCATCATTACGTGGGCTGGTGGCCTAGGAGAGGCCCAAACACAGGTCTGTTATATTTAAACCCTTCCATTATTCGCATAACCGTACGTATATCGCAACCGGTGAAACCCTAGGCATTTTTCTCCTCTCATTTGCAACTCACGGCCGTTAGCAGTCACCAGCTCTTCCGAATCTCTTACTAGCTTCATCTTGTAAACGGTTAGTATACGTATATCCGTCTTGATCTGATCGATGCACTACTTGATTATGGTTGTGAGGATCTCCGGTGTATATAGGACTTCTAGAAACTGTGATTTTATGTTGTGATAAATTAAGAATGAATGATGGTGTTAATCGATTAGATCTGGTTTAAATGGGAATTCGATGTCTTGTATTCATACATGATTCATCTTATAGATTTAATGATTCTGATTGTAGTGTGTGTGCATGATAGGGTTTATATATGATCTGATTGATTATGGGTTGCAGTGACATAATTAGGGTTCTTGGTATGCATGATTAGGGTAATGATTAGACGATGATTGAATCTTGTACAGTAGGGGATGTGGTAACTGTTGAAACTCATATTTTGACGAAACCCAGGTAGAGGAAACCCACATCACGGCGAAACCCCTTGCTCAACGTAACCCATGCATATCGATGAAACAGGGAGGTTTCGTCGATGAAGGATCACGACGAAATAAGAATGTTTCGTCGATGGGAGGGTTTTCGTCGAGAAGTCAAACGAAAACAGAGGACTAGGTTGATTTCTTGATGGATGTGTATGATTATGCTAATAAACAAAGATGTCTACTATTACTAATATGTATTGTTAATGATACCTATTGTTGGTGAGGCCCACTGATAATGATAATAAGTGTTAATGTGCTCACTGTTAATGATGTGTTGTATTGATCAAGTGACATAGGTAAGCTTTTACATCTAGCACCCTTAACAATTAAGCAATATGACGGAACATACATATGACTTGTGGACTTGATCGGGCGATGTAACTACTGTGTGTTATTCAGAAACTGTTATAAACGTAAACTTGTATATTGAGAACGCAAACTGATTATGTGTACGTGAATACCATAGGCTGTGATTGTGACTATTAAGTTGTGAGCACGTAATAAATCAACCGAGCAAACCAAGGTGAGTTCACTGCTCTTTTCCAAGCATGCATCCCGGGGAGGGATATCTTGTAATTGTTCCGGGGGAGGAATGTAGGGTTAATGGGATGCTTGTTATTACTCAGTTTCTATAATATAAGACCCCTTACATCTACCGATTGTTTCCGGGAAGGCAACGAGGTGTTTAGTTGATAGCGCTATTAGGTTTGGCACCCTCACACCGGGCCGGAATGGACGGGCATGAACTATTTACCTTGACCACTTGACCAATGCTTTGATAGAGGCATTGGGGTTTGGGTAAATAGATCTAGTAGCCACGTACGATAATCGAGTTAATAACATCATCAAAACATAACTTTGAACTGTTTTTAACACACATCTGGTAACTAACGCGTTAACAAAACTGTGAACTCACCAGCGTCGTCTGACACACTTGTCTGCATGCTTGCAGGTCGTTAGATTTCTTGACATGGACTTGCTATCTGGGAGTGCTGGAGCGGTCATGGATCGAGGCTCTTGGATATATTTGTTACTTTGGTTTTGCACACTGATCATGAAACAGTTGTTTAACAATTTACTATATGCTTCCGCTGAATATCTCCTTTGGTTTAAACTTATGATTTGGATTTATATTTGGCAATTATTGAAATGATTTATTTAAATACTATACGTGGTTCAATGTGATTGGTGGCTTAGATCCTGGTACGTCACACGTCCCGCGGTGTTCCCGCATGTGGTATTTTGGGGGTGTGATATACGTCACATACGACTTTCGAGGTGAAGTCACCAGAAGACACTGTGGAGCATTCAGCGATGATGCTAATCCTTTCAGCACGAAAACTATCGATCAGGAAGCGGCGGTTTGGCACACGGTCCTGTAAACGACACAAAACACGTCAAGGAGAAGACGCATGACTCCGTATTCCCCTTTTCTCATTAATGACGAATATGCTATGTTCGACATTCCATGGTAATGTCACCTAACAACCGGTCATCACACGAAACCCCAGGTAAGGTCCTTAAATTTCTTTTATTGAAATTCCGACTTTTGCATCTAGTGAGTAGATTTTCACATCTCTACTCCTCTTAATGGTCATCGTATCACGATCATTTCTTTCATTATAGCGAATACTTATTGCTTCACTTCTTGAAAATTCATATGTTACGCATGCATCGTTTGTTACGCATGCGGTTTCGTTTCAAATAAGCGTTTCATCAAAGTTCAAATATTATTCCGCTAAATCTAAATATTGATTTGTGATTCGAATGACCCGCATTATTGTAATTGTTGGCTCCTTTGTTATCAAGTCAACACATTTTCTTGAAATTCCTTTTCTTTTCAAGTTACATACATGGTTTTTTGTTGTGACCATGCCGAAAGTTTTCTTGTTAAAACATGTATTTATTGTTGGCTTGCGCCGAAATCAAATCCAAATGTTTGAACTTGTCCATTACACATATTCAATTCAAAGCATCATATGATGTATTGGGAGCATCGTATTCAAATCAATTTTTAACGAGCACTTCATTTGTTCCAAGTCGTAGTAAACTTGTTTGATCTACGACTCCATTAATTTCGACACCTTGTGGTGGTATTTTCATTAATTTGAAGATTGCGCTAATCTCGTTTACAAATATCATGCGCAGATTTAAATTATTTATTTATTGAATTGCTTTAAATCCGCTTTAATTTATCATATTATAGCAGTCTTAACACAATCGTGTGTTAAGACAATGGTACACAAATTCATTTTTATATTCCTGTGTACCTCCTAACGGTTCTTTCATTATCGATCGAATGTTTTGCGATATTCATTGCTTCTTCATCTTCGATCGAAAACATTATTTCTAAAATGTTCAATTTTCAATTGAAAAATCCTATGATGTTGTTAGAAACAAATTTTCATATTTACTTCATTGCGCTTTCATTCGACTTCAAACACGGTGAATTTGTTTGATCACCGTTATTATTGAATTATTTAAATCACTACGACACCTTGTGGTGTCAGTACAAACTTGTAGCTTGGGCTAATCATGATTGAGCGTCTCACGCAAACCACATGTGATACTTGTTCGATCACCGCTATATTGAAATTGTTTCATTCTCTATGACACCTTGTGGCGTCGGTATAACTTGCAGTTTGTGCTGATCAGGATCAAGCGTTTCATGCAAACTATTATATTTGAGATCGTTGATTCTAAGTTCATCTAGTGGATGTTATTACTTCTAGAACTCATTTACATATTGTGAACGTTCATACGGAATTCGATTGGTCGAAGTTCCTGTTCTTTGTTGGACCCCTGTTAACTTAGTCACACTAGTGACTGTATTACTACGTCTCGTTTCCTTTGACGACAATTCCTGAAACACATTTCTTTTAAACCGTTGGGTCCTTTTTGTTGAGATACGTCCTTGAATTCACATCATTCGTATAAGTCTTGATTCGATTTCATGTTCATTCACTTTGGTATTATTTGTATTTACCTACGTATAACGTAACTCTAAGGAGTTAATGTAGTTTAAATTTCGAGGACGAAATTTTTTTAACAGGGGGAGAATATGAAAACCGGTGATTTACGGCTCTTAATTACGTGATTAGCAGATGTTTAAAACGATAATAAATAGTGTTTTAGACGCAAACCTTGGTGATTTATTAATCAAGATGCAAAAAAGTATTTCCAAGTCAAATTTTTCGTCACAAGACCCGTCAAGCGGTCCATAGAAACCAATCAAATCCAAATTATACAACTATCTAAAATACCATTTGATAACACCCTAAAATACCTAGGACTCTTTGCTGTTGCAACTTTCGCATTCTTTTTCTACGCTCGAATGCTCCCTTACTGAACCATCCTCTCTTTTTCTGAGGGAATTGCTCTTCAGACTGAGCCTTAAAGACAAACATCCCTTCTTCCGGATCAGCTAAATACCCAGAGAGGGCAGGCTGGGAAGAAGTACCTTCACTCCTAGGTGAATCGGACAACTGACAATACGTGTCGGATGGTCCTTGATCACTCATACTGTAAACTAACAAATAGTCAAATAACACATAACAATAAAATACAATTATGCACGTATTTCCATAATTAATTTACTAACATTTTAAATAATATATTGGTGTATGCAGAACACTTATGTGGCTGAATCAGTGGCTTAGCTCTGATACCACCTTCTATCGCAACCCCCGCCCCCTATCTGTTCCGGGAACGGGCGGCCGCGAGACCAGTTTTGGTGGTATCATTTGTTTATCAATTTGGCAGCGGAAATTTCATCAGGACCGTAGTTAGGAAATGTTTTATAAGAGTAAAACCACCATATTTTATATTAATAACCACATGGGTAAAACCCAAGTTTCTTATTACAATATGTTTATAGGGATAAACCCTATATTATTGAATTTAAAACATCGTCTTTTAGGTAACTTTTATAGCCACATTTTTCCAAGCCGTCAATGCTCTCTAGCGGGCTTTCTTCTAATTGGCTTTTACGTTTTATTACCTGAAACGCGTTTTAAAAACATTTGTCAGTGGGAAATACTGGTGACTGAATCCCAGTTTAATCAAGAAGAGTTTTATCAATTTACACAGTATTGAGAGCGATTACAATGTTTACTTCTACGCAATTACTCGTTCAGTACTGTCAATCCTGATTGGTGGGTCATATTACTCATTGGCTAACTCTTCGTCCAATGGTAACGTCTTCCGCATTTTGTATACAAAACCCCAACATATCGGCAGTAATTGAAGAATTATAAAGACTCAATCACTGCTTAACCACATTGTAAAATATTTAAAGTTTTGTAAAACAATTTACAAAAAGGTTTACAAAAAGAGGATAAACTCACATTGCTGTCTTAGGTTATCCTTTAGGGTTTCATGGTGATTATCTATAATTTACACAAATGCACACGTGTTAGTATAATAACCCATTATTTATATTAATGATACCCTCCCCGAGACGGCATTCCAATGACTACGTCGGGCAGAACCACGACAGCCGTTACGGAACCCTGGTTCAATTGGGCAGCGTATCTAATACGTAACAGGGGTTAAAATACTAACAACGAAGCAGAACTTCGTTAATTAGGGGGGTATTATACTTGAAAATTATGCCTATTATTCAGAATTTCGTTGAGAAAGTAAGATTTTGAGCGATTTGAGACTGAAGCCCGAGCTCCCAATTTATAGGGCCACATTTCGAGTTTCTCGCGGCCCGCGTAAGGTTAGACCAAGGTCTACGCGGCCCGCGTAGTAGAGGTGTAGACCTTAGCCCTGATTGGTCATCACCACTAGAGTTGACACGATCATGACACGTGGCACGCTAGGGTTTTGTCTGAGTTTGGAGCTATCGCGCCCCGCGTAAGATCCCTAAGGGATCTACGTGGCCCGCGGGCGACATAAAAACTTTGTTTTTAATTAATTTTTAATAAAATAGAAGTATTCGGGGTCCGTTTTTGCGTATGGGGTATATTTTAGGACATATGGGAATATTTTAAAATATATTAGGGTGTCAGAAAAATTTCAGGAGGGTTGATATATCCTCCCCACCTTGTTTTAGAACTCGTCCTCGAGATCTACTGGAACAAGTGTGGATATTTCCTTTGCATTTCTGATTCAAGCTCCCATGTGTATTTTGGTCCTCTTTTGGAGTCCCACTTCACTTTGACCAGAACTAATCTCTTATGCTTGAGGTTCTTGACTTTCCTATCTTCAATCTGTAGAGGTCTCTCTACAAATTTTAACTGTTCATTTACCTCTATATCCTTAAGAGGTACTACTAGCGATTCATCAGCTAAACACTTCTTGAGATTACATACATGAAATATATCATGTATTCCTGCCATTTCCTCTGGCAGTTGTAGCTAATAGGCTACGGGTCCTATTCTTCTAATAATCTTAAAAGGTCCAACATACCTGGGACATAGCTTTCCCCTTTTGATGAATCTTACCACTCCTATCCAAGCAGAGACTTTCAATAACACCTTATCTCCTACTTGAAATTCCAATGGTTTTCGTCTGTTTTCAGCATATCTCTTTTGTCGATCACGTGCTGCTTTCAGTCGTTCCTTGACTTTAATGATTTTGTCTGTTGTTTCTTGTACTATCTCAGGTCCAGATAGCTGCTTTTCTCCAATTTCTGCCCAACAGACTGGCATTCGGCACTTTCGTCCATAAAGCGCTTCGAATGGTGCAGCATTGATACTTGTATGATAACTGTTATTATGAGAAAATTCTATCAATGGTAAATGATCGTCCCAATTACCTCCGAAATCAATTACACAAGCTCTAAGCATGTCTTTGATTGTCTGAATTATCCTTTCGCTTTGTCCGTCTGTTTAAGGATGATAAGCGGTGCTTAGATTCAACTTGGTTCCCATTGCTTTTTGGAAACTGGTCCAAAAATGAGAGGTAAAACGACTATCTCTGTCAGAAACAATTGATAGAGGAATTCCATGTAATGAAACTATTTCATTTACATATAATTTAGCTAATTATTCCATACTGAAAGTTTCTTTCATTAGTAGGAAATGAGCTGACTTAGTTAGCCTATCTACAATCACCCAGATTGTATCATTACCTTTTCTTGTTTTGGGTAATTTAGTTACAATATCCATTGTTACCAATTCCCATTTCCAGACTGGCATTTCTAATTGTTGCAATAAACCTAAGGGTTTCTGATGTTTAGCTTTAACTTGTGAACAAGTTAAACACTTTGCAACATATGCTGCTGTATCCTTTTTCATTCCTATCCACCAGAAATTCTTTCTTAAGTCCTGATACATCTTATCACTTCCAGGATGCATCGTATATTTAGACTTATGGGCTTCTTCTAATATTCAGTGGCGTAGGTTTCCTAATTTAGGTATCCACATTCTTTTATTATGGAATCTCCAAATTCCATCTGTTCCTGGTTCTAATTCTTTAATCATTCCTTTTAACTTTTCAGTATCATCCTTGATTACTGATTCTTGTGCTTTTCTAATCTAATCATTTAAATCTACTTGCATATTTAACTTAAGAGAATATACTCTTTTTGGCTTCTCATGATACTTTCGGCTTAAAGCATCAGCCACTACATTTGCTTTTCCTGCATGAGACTGGATATTACAATCATAATCGCTAAGTATCTCCATCCAACGTCTTTGTCTCATATTCAATTCCTTTTGCCCGAAGACATACCTTAAACTCTTATGGTCTGTGAAAATGGTAAACTTACTACCATATAGGTAATGTCTCCAAATCTTAAGGGCGAAAATTATAGCTCCTAACTCTAGATCATGGGTTGAATAATTCTCTACATGATTCTTAAGTTGTCTAGAAGCATAAGCTATAACCTTTTGACGTTGCATTAACACACATCCATAACCTAATTTAGAAGCGTCACAATAGATTACAAAATCTTCAGTTCCTTCTGGTAACGCTAGTATGGTGCATGGGTTAATCTTTGCTTAAGAATTCTAAATGCTTCTTCTTGTTTTGGTCCCCATTCAAACTTAACGGATTTATAGGTTAACTTAGTTAAGGGAATGGCTATTCTAGAAAAATCTCGAATAAATCTTCTATAATAACCAGCCAATCCTAAGAAACTTCTAACCTCGGTTGGTGACTCAAGGGTTTTCCACTTGGTAATCGCCTCGATCTTGGTGGGATCTAAATGAATTCCTTCATGATTAACTAGGTGTCCAAGAAACTGTACCTGTTCTAACCAAAACTCACACTTCGAAAACTTAGCATAAAGCTTTTCCTTTCTCAATAAATTTAGAAGTGCGTGCAGATGCGCTGCATGTTCTTCTTTGCTTTTAGAATAAATAAGAATATCATCTATAAAGACAATTATGAATTTATCTAAATATGGCTTACATATTCGGTTCATCATGTCCATAAATGCAGCTGGGGCATTGGTTAAACCAAATGGCATGACAGTAAATTCATAATGGCCATACGTTGTTCTGAAAGTGGTCTTAGGAATGTCCTCTTCCTGTACCTTTAATTGATGATATCCTGACGTTAGATCGATTTTAGAGAAAAATCGAGCTCCTTGCAATTGATCGAACAGATCATCGATTCTTGGTAATGAATACCGATTCTTAATCGTGACTTTGTTCAATTCACGGTAGTCAATGCACATATGCATTGATCCGTCATTCTTTTTAACGAATAAAATCGGTGCTCCCTAGGGGTGTAAACGAACCGGGCCGAGCTCGACCAGGCTCGAGCTCGGCTCGTTAGGTTTTTATGAAGCTCGAGCTCGAGCTCGACTTGGTTCGAGCCTACTTCTTTGAGCTCGAGCTCGGCTCGCGAGTAAAACCCAAAGCTCGAGCTCGGCTCGAACTATTTTGAGAACAACCTTAAATGAGCTAAAAGCTCGGCTCGAGCTCACTTAAACATCGCTTAAACGAGCCAAAGCTCGGCTCTAGCTCGACTCATCAATTTTATCATCATTATTAGTATATTATATATAAAAAAATAAAAATTTTGTATGAGCTCGTTTAGGCTCGCGAGCTTAAACAAGCTTTGTATTTCAGGCTCGAGCACGGGCTCGATAACAAAACAAGCTCTATTTCAGGCTCGAGCTCGGGCTCGGGCTCGTTAAGGCTCGGCTCGTTCGAGCTTTTAACCGAGCCGATCACGAGTAGCTCTCGAGCCTCTGGGCTTGTTTACACCCCTAGTGCTCCCCATGGGGATGAGCTTGGCTGAATAAATCATTTCTCCAACAATTCAACTAATTGTTTCTTTAGTTCCTACATTTCTGCGGCTGCCAATCGGTAAGGTGCTTTGGCAATGGGTGCAGTTCCTGGTATCAAATGGATTCTGAATTCATCTTTTCTATCTGGAGGTTGCCCTGGTAGCTCTTCTGGAAATACATCTGAAAACTGGGATACTATTGGAATATCCTTTAATTCTTTTCCTTTAGTGTTAGTGATTATAGAAATCAAATACACTAATGATCCTTTTCTTATATAACTTGCTGTTTTCATCACAGAGATGAATTTAGTGGATCTAGAGGTTTTATTTCCTTTAATTGTGATCTTTTCACCCCTTGGTGAATTTACTTGGATTGACTTTTGATCACATAAAATACTGGCTTTATTGGCTATTAACCAATCCATTCCTAACACAACATCAAATCCTGCCAGATTCATGGGGTAAAGGTTTGCAATAAATCTCTGATTTAGAATTCCTATTCTTGCTCTCTGCAAGATTTCAGAAATCTTAATGGTTTCCCCATTTGTTGTCTCTACTAGATATTCTTGTGAAAGTTTAATTAATGATTGATTAAGGAGTTTGCAAAATGAAGTATTAATAAAACTTTGGTTCGCACCAGAGTCAAATAATACTTTAGCAAAAACATCATTAACTAAAAACGTACCGGTGAACACATCCGGGATCATCTTTGCTTCTTCTGCAGTCAGAACAAATGCTCTAGCATTTTTAGTATTCTTGGTGTTCATAGCTGGAGCTAGCTTTGGACAGTTAGGCTTGATATGACCTTGTTCTCCGCAGTTGTAGCATATCTTGTTGTTAGGCTTTTTCCTGCAGTCTTCCTCCTTGTGTCCAGATATTTTGCAGAAGTTATAGTATATGAAGCATCTTCCTGAATGCTTCCTTTTGCAGTACTTACAGTAGGGTGCAGAGGTAGAACCTACATTTCTCCCACGGTTATAATTTCCAGAACGGAATTCTTGTGTAAGCTTCTGGGTTAGGTTCCTCCTTTGATCATCTTCTCGTGTACGGACTAATTCACCTGTCAAGGTGTTGGCTAGTTCTACAGCTTCTTCTATGGTTTGAGGTCTAGCTGCCTTGACTACATGTCTAATCTCCCTAATTAATCCCCAGATGTAACGGGAGATTAATACTGGTTCAGGTGAAGCAAGGGTTGGTACTATTCGGTCATATTCAAAGAATAATATAGTATAACCCTTACTATCTATTCCAGTCATCCTAAGATTTAAGAATTTATTTGCTATCTGTTCTTTTTCATTAGGAGGGCATAATTTCCTTTCTACCATGTGTTTAAACTCATCCCATTCCATGTTGTAAGTTCTATCACTTCCCCTAGACTGGAGGATAGTGTTCCACCATTCTAGTGCTGAATTCTTAAACATATTAGAAGCAAACATTATTTTATCCTCTTCCGCACATTTACTTATTCTTAAGACTGCCTCAGTCTTTTGTATCCATCATAGAGATGCAACGGCCCTTTCATTGCCCGAGAATTCCATTGGTTTACAAGACCACAATTCTTTATAAGAACAACCGTAAGACACGGTTCTTCTTCTTTTAGGAATGGGCACTTCAAGTACGGGTCCATTGTTCACGCTGTGTTCAGGTTCAGAGGGTCGTTTACTATCATGTTTACTTTTATTTTCCGCTTCCTTAACAGTTTGAATAATAAATGGCATCACATCTATTATTCCTTGTGCCACTGTGTGTTGCATGGCACTGTTATCCATTTGGTTTCCATTATTGTTGTTGTTCGGGTTTTCATTATCCGGGTTAATGTTACTCTGGTGATCATTATTCTGGTTTTCCTGGTTTACTTTGTCGTCCATCTGAATTTTAAACATTTACCAATTATTAATATCACCAAATAATTAATAATTTAGGCAACAACCACACAATACATATATTGGTCAAAAGCGTCGAGCATTGCGACTTTACTCTTTCTTATATAGTATGCGTCTAATACACATTAAAGCTGGAATTAAAATTACAACACTACTATGCATCGTTAACCACGAAGTGGTCTATACTACAACATATATTATTATTATTACACACACACACACATATATATATATATTTCATACAAACATATTATATATTAATATATTATTATTATTATTATTATTATTATTATTATTATTATTATTATTATTATTACCAACTCCAACATCACCTCCACTGATCTGGATTCATCCAGTAATCCATATTGCGCTCGTCGTACTTCCAGACGAGTCGCTCTCCTACCTGCCTCATCCTCTCACTACTCTCTTAAATCTCTTCTCCGAAAGTTCGGAGCTCGTGCACATTTTCTTCGGTCATTGGGGGTGCAGGTGCTGGTACTGGGTCTGGGTACTGGGGCATGGGATTCTCCTGAGCGTACGGATTCTCTAAAATCTCCCTAATGTATTCATCATTATCGTAGTAGGGATCTAGAGGGTCCAGACCTGGATAAGTTGCTAAGTTCGGCATGGTTTCGTCGTTTAGGTGGTAACGTGGCACATAATCCCTATGATCATCGAACCATGGATCATAATCTGGGTCTAAGGGATTAGGGGCTGGTATCCTAGGTATCTCCTCAGGGTTGAAATCATGCATTTCTACTTAATTTTCAGGGTTATTTTCTATCTCCATCGGCAGAGTGGGAAACAAAGGTAAGGGTTGTGGGGCTACTAGTTGCTCCAGGTTTGGGTCGGCAGCAGTTGTTGCTAGGATATGAAAACTGGCTAAGCTCCTATTAAGCATATCCTGTGTATGGGCATCTGACTCTCGCTTAGCGGCTGCTAGGACTCTTTGCTGTTGCAACTTTCGCATTCTTTTTCTACGCTCGAATGCTCCCTTTCTGAACCATCCTCTCTTTTTCTGAGGGAATGGCTCTTCAGACTGAGCCTTAAAGACAAACAACCCTTCTTCCTGATCAGCTGAATACCCAGAGAGGGCAGGCTGGGAAGAAGTGCCTTCACTCCTAGGTGAATCGGACAACTGACGATATGTGTCGGATGGTCCTTGATCACTCATACTATAAACTAACAAATAGTCAAATAACACATAACAATAAAATACAATTATGCACGTATTTCCATAATTAATTTCCTAACATTTTAAATAATATATTGGTGTCAACAGAACACTTCTGTGGCTGAATCAGTGGCTGAATCAGTGGCTTATCTCTGATACCACCTTCTGTCGCAACCCCCGCCCCCTATCTGTCCCGGGAACGGGCGGCCGCGAGACCAGTTTTGGTGGTATCATTTGTTTATCAATTTGGCAGCGGAAATTTCATCAGGACCGTAGTTAGGAAATGTTTTATCAGAGTAAAACCACCATATTTTATATTAATAACCACATGGGTAAAACCCAAGTTTCTTATTACAATATGTTTATAGGGATAAACCCTATATTATTGAATTTAAAACATCGTCTTTTAGGTAACTTTTATAGCCACGTTTTTCCAAGCCGTCAGTGCTCTCCAACGGGCTTTCTTCTAATTGGCTTTTACATTTTGTTAGCTGAAACGCGTTTTAAAAACATTTGTCAGTGGGAAATACTGGTGAGTGAATCCCAGTTTAATCAAGAAGAGTTTTATTAATTAACACATTATTGAGAGCGATTACAATGTTTACTTCTACACAATTACTCATTTAGTACTGTCAATCCTGACTGGTGGGTCATATTACTCATTGGCGAACTCTTTGTCCAATGGTAATGTCTTCCACATTTTGTATACAAAACCCCAACATACCGGCAGTAATTGAAGAATTACGAAGACTCAATCACTGCTTAACCACATTGTAAAATATTTAAAGTTTTGTAAAACAATTTACAAAAAGGTTTACAAAAAGAGGATAAACTCACATTGCTGTCTTAGGTTATCCTTTAGGGTTACCTGGTGATTATCTATAATTTACACAAATGCACGCGTGTTAGTATAATAACCCATTATTTATATTAATGATACCCTCCCCGAGACGGCATTCCAACGACTACGTCGGGCATAACCACGATAGCCGTTACGGAACCCTGGATCAATCGGGCAACATATCTAATACGTAACCGAGGTTATAATACTTACAACGGAGCAGAACTTCATTAATTAGGGGGTATTATACTTGAAAATTATGCCTATTATTCAGAATTTCGTTGAGAGAGAAATATTTTGAACGATTTGAGACTGAAGCCCGAGCTCCCAATTTATAGGGCCACATTTCGAATTTCTCGCGGCCCGCGTAAGGTTAGACCAAGGTCTACGCGGCCCACGTAGGAGAGGTGTAGACCTTAGCCCTGATTGGTCATCACCACTAGAGTTGACACGATCATGACACGTGTCACGCTAGGGTTTTATCTGAGTTTGGAGCTGTCGCGCCCCGCGTAAGATCCCTAAGGGATCTATGCGGCCCGCGAGCGACACAAAAACTTTGTTTTTAATTAATTTTTAATAAAATAGAGGTATTCGGGGTCCGTTTTCGCGTATGGGGTATATTTTAGGACATATGGGAATATTTTAAAATATATTAGGGTGTCAGAAAAATTTCAGGAGGGTTGTTATATCCTCCCCACCTTATTTTAGAACTCGTCCTCAAGATCTACTGGAACAAGTGTGGATATTTCCTTTGCATTTCTGATTCAAGCTACCATGTGTATTCTGGTCCTCTTTTGGAGTCCCACTTCACTTTGACCAGAACTAATCTCTTATGCTTGAGGTTCTTGACTTTCCTATCTTCAATCTGTAGAGGTCTCTTTACAAATTTTAACTATTAATTTACCTCTATATCCTTAAGAGGTACTACTAGCGATTCATCAGCTAAACACTTCTTGAGATTACATACATGAAATACATCATGTATTCCTGCCATTTCCTCTGGTAGTTGTAGCTGATAGGCTACGGGTCCTATTCTTCTAATAATCTCAAAAGGTCCAACATACCTGGGACTTAGCTTTCCCCTTTTGATGAATCTTACCACTCCTTTCCAAGGAGAGACTTTCAATAACACCTTATCTCCTACTTGAAATTCCAATGGTTTTCGTCTGTTATCAGCATAACTCTTTTGTCGATCACATGCTGCTTTCAGTCGTTCCTTGACTTGAATGATTTTGTCTTTTGTTTCTTGTACTATCTCAGGTTTAGATAGTTGCTTTTCTTCAATTTCTGCCCAACAGACTGGCGTTCGGCACTTTCGTCCATAAAGCGCTTCGAATGGTGCAACATTGATACTTGTATGATAACTGTTATTATAAGAAAATTCTATCAATGGTAAATGATCGTCCCAATTACCTCCAAAATCAATTACACGAGCTCTAAGCATGTCTTCGATGGTCTGAATTGTCCTTTCGCTTTGTTCGTCTGATTGAGGATGATAAGCGGTGCTTAGATTTAACACGGTTCCCATTGCTTTTTGGAAACTGGTCCAAAAATGAGAGGTGAAACAACTATCTCTGTCAGAAACAATTGATAGAGGAATTCCATGTAATGAAACTATTTCATTTATATATAATTTAGCTAATTGTTCCATACTGAAAGTTTCTTTCATTGGTAGGAAATGAGCTGACTTAGTTAGCCTATCTACAATCACCCAGATTGTATCATTACCTTTTCTTGTTTTGGGTAATTTAGTAACAAAATCCATTGTTATCAATTCCCATTTCCAGACTGGCATTTCTAATTGTTGCAATAAACCTGAGGGTTTCTGATGTTCAACTTTAACTTGTGAACAAGTTAAACACTTTGCAACATATGCTGCTGTATCCTTTTTCATTCATATCCACCATAAATTCTTTCTTAAGTCCTGATACATCTTATCACTTCCAGGATGCATCGTATATTTAGACTTATGGGCTTCTTCTAATATTCGGTGGCGTAGGTTTCCTAATTTAGGTATCCACATTCTTTTCTTATGGAATCTCTAAATTCCATATGTTCCTGGTTCTAATTCTTTAATCATTCCTTTTAAATTTTCAGTATCATCCTTGATTACTGATTCTCGTGCTTTTCTAATCTGATCATTTAAATCTACTTGCAGATTTAACATAAGTGAACGTACTCCTTTTGGCTTCTTAGGATATTTTCGGCTTAAAGCATCAGCCACTACATTTGCTTTTCCTGCAAGATACTGGATATTACAATCATAATCGCTAAGTATCTCCATCCAGCGTCTTTGTCTCATATTCAATTCCTTTTGCCCGAAGACATACCTTAAACTCTTATGGTCTGTGAAAATGGTAAACTTACTACCATATAGGTAATGTCTCCAAATCTTAAGGGCGAAAATTATAGCTCCTAACTCTAGATCATGAGTTGAATAATTCTCTTCATGATTCTTAAGTTGTCTAGAAGCGTAAGCTATAACCTTTTGACGTTGCATTAACACACATCCATTGTCACACCCCGACCGCGTAAAACAACAAATCGCGGCGGAAACATCGGGGCGTGTTGCAACAGAATTAATGTTTCATAACCATGGATATCAAAAGTATTTCGTTTTATTAAACATTGAGTAATTACATCGTCTGGAAATCTAAATACACTATTTAAACATAGTCTATCATTGTTATTTAGTCACTAAGGCCTCGTCCAGTCCTATGTGAGCATGCATCTTATCAATCGATATCATTCAACAATACCTGAAACATATGTGAAAACGAGGTCAGCAAAGAAATGCTGGCGAGTACATAGGTTTTGTGAAAATAAGATTCATGACTTCTGTTTTAAGAAAATGTTTAGTCATGAACCTTGTAATTTGCTTTGTCTTTGTAAATCATTTGAAAAATAATAAGTTCGGATGATATGTATAATAAGAGAACAATGCATGATTAAATGAATAACCATGTAAAATGAGTTTGTATAAGATAAGTTGTTTGTAAATAAATGTCTTGTGAAAAGTATGTTACTTGTATAAAATGTTCTATGTCTCAAACTGAAATGATTCAAATAACGCTACGATATGTAATACCATACAAACACTTATATATAGGAAGTACCAGCGGCGTATCCACCATGCTTGTATCATATACACACGCCTCGTTACTTAATCACTTAATCAAACCAAACCAACAATGTATAATGTCTATGTCAAAACCATGTCAAAATGTCATGTATAACGAAAATGATATGTATGGCTAGTGGAATGCATCAACTAAACCATATGTGAAACGCACAAAACAAAGTATTGAAGTAAAACTTGGTTTAAATCAATACTATGTTTCGTGGAAATGCATGATCAAATGTAAATCATGTCTAGATGTTTACCCAATCGTTACCCATTCGTTCAAATCGTCCTTGTTTTAACTGTTCAAATCGACCTTGTTTTAACTGTTCAAATCGACCTTGTTTTAACTGTTCAAATCGACCTTGTTTTAACTGTTCAAATCGACCTTGTTTTAACTGTTCAAATCGACCTTGTTTTAACTGTTCAAATCGTCCTTGTTTAATTGTGAAACTACTTTATGGTCGATTCTCTAATAACATTCAAACCTTCTTGACGCGTTCCTCGTTCCAACTCGCTCTCGTTCTCGTTCTTAACAAACCCTTACCAAAGGATAAGTTAATAATTTCGTTCTTAACAAACCCTTACCAAAGGATAAGTTAACAATTACAGATTCAGTCGTTACCCAAAATATCCACACATAACCATGGGTATAGAGAATAACGGGATTTGTCAGATCCTATGGTACCATAACCTAATACTGGTCGGCTTGATCATTGCTAATGAATGTCATTGGTTATGTAACTACAACCAACAAGTTCGTTCACTTTATTGAAATCGTTCTTGAAACCATTGTAATTGTTTTTGAAACCATTGTTATTGTTCTTGAAACCACATTCAAATTGTTATTGTAATCGTTCTTGAAATCACATTGTAATTGTTATTGTAATCGTTCTTGAAATCACATTGTAATTGTTATTGTAATCGTTCTTGAAATCATTGTTAAAACATTTAGCACATATGAGTCACCCCAAAACAGTTGAAAACAGTAAAAGAGGGGAATAATGTACTCGCCTGAGAATGCTTGGAGGTCTTGAACAACAACCAAACAAAGCTAGAGAGAGCACGGAATCAGTCGGCAATCTAAAACTATATAAATAAACCGGACTTAAATCGGGAGATCGGATAGGATGAGGCTTGGCAAACCAAATGAGTATTGGAACTCATATGATATGGTTTAACAAGGCCTACATACTACAATGAGACTAACCTAAGTGCTTTCGACCCATCGCGACCCATTAAGGTAACTTATGTTACTTTAACGCGTCGTGCGCGTGAAACGCGTTCGGACCGTCTAACTAGTCCTATGACAAGTGTTATATGCCTAAACATGTTACATAATCAGTTATGTGACAAAAGTTTAGGTTACATATGCTTAATTACCAATTATACATGAAAAGGGTATTCTGGTAATTTACCTAAGGCATATAAACTACCTATCATACAACTACTTAAACGATGTGACCATAGGGTATAACCTCGGAAGGTTATGCCCTATACTAGGGTCACCTAATGTATTTGGTCGGATCCTAATGATCGACCAAACTGGGTCGGGTACGAAGGTATAGGCGATTTATTAGATCGCCTACCCTACGACCCTAGACAACGTGGTAATCAGTGGGCATAGTCCCAAGGGACTATGACCAACGTGATTACACTCACGTTGCGAAGTTCAAACGAACTTCGCATTGACCATTACTGGTCAACGCTGAAAGTCAAACAAAGTTTGACTTTCTGACTCGAAAAGCAGTAAAATAAGGAAAAGAACGAAAGAATACTTACGAAGGGTCCCCGAATGCTAAACTCGATTCAAAAATCTCAGGTATGAAACAAATGTTTCAACTTAGAGTTTCTCAAATCAAGTTTCTAGTGATTTTAGCAATGGGGGGTATGGGGTATTTATAGGAATACCCGAACCGTTAAGATCGTTTCATGGAAAACGTGCCTTAATCCCATCCGTACATGTGTTGAAAAGTTATGGTGTTTAGGTGTTTAAATTCCATCCATACATGTGTTGCAAAGTTATGGTGTTTAGGTGTTTAAATTCCATCCATACATGTGTTGCAAAGTTATGGTACCAAAATTCCATCCTTATCCGCTGACTAAGCAAGTTTAGAATGTGTGGTTGTGAATTAAACAACGGCTAATACATCGAATCTGGTCCCGAATGCGAAAAACGAACCAAATGACGCGACGAATGGATTTTTCTTATGGCGAACACTAAAATAAAATATTTTAGTGCTTACATAAATTTTTGGAAGTCCGGATGTATTCAGAACGTAAGTTATGCGTAAAAATGCAAACTTGTGCACTTTTTGACACTTTTAGTCCCTGAATGAGCCAAAAGTTTATTTTAGCACACCAAACCCCTCAAAGCCTATTTCTAAGCTATGTAAAGGATATTTAAGGTGTGTTTAACTTATGGTCATGTTCCGGAATGTCTGTTACAGTTCAAATTGGCATACTTTCGCAGTTTGTCAACTTTAGTCCATGTAGACGAATTAACTTGTTTTTGCCATACCAAAGCCTTCAAAACTTATTTCTAAGTTATGTAAAGGTTGTTTAAGGTATGTTAAGCCAATGTCACTATTCCGGAGTGTTTGTTGCATTAAACTGGTTATATTTACGCATTGGTGCGCGTATAACCTTCCAGAAAGCGATTTAGAGTTTGGAATCGAATAAGAATCGATATGTGCAACTGATACACATATTAATACAAATCCAAAGTATGAAATACAAAATTTCATTGGTTCGGTATTTGTTTGATGGCCGTGGAGGCACAGGTGTTACATCCATAACCTAATTTAGAAGCGTCACAATAGATTACAAAATATTCAGTTCATTCTGGTAACACTAGTATGGGTGCATGGGTTAATCTTTGCTTAAGAATTCTAAATGCTTCTTCTTGTTTTGGTCCCCATTCAAACTTAACGGATATACAGGTTAACTTAGTTAAGGGAATGGCTATTCTAGAAAAATCTCGAATAAATCTTCTATAATAACCAGCCAATCCTAAGAAACTTCTAACCTCGGTTGGTGACTCAGGGGTTTTCCACTTGGTAATCGCCTCGATCTTGGTGGGATCAACATGAATTCCTTCATGATTAACTAGGTGTCCAAGAAACTGTACCTGTTCTAACCAAAACTCACACTTCAAAAACTTAGCATAAAGCTTTTCCTTTCTCAATAAACTTAGAAGTGCGTGCAGATGCGCTGCATGTTCTTCTTTGCTTTTAGAATAAATAAGAATATCATCTATAAAGACAATTATGAATTGATCCAAGTATGGATTACATATTCAGTTCATCATGTCCATAAATGCAGCTGGGGCATTGGTTAAACCAAATGGCATGACAGTAAATTCATAATGGCCATACCTTGTTCTGAAAGCGGTCTTAGGAATGTCCTCTTCCTGTACCTTTAATTGATGATATCCTTACCTTAGATCGATTTTGGAGAAAAATCGAGCTCCTTGCAATTGATCGAACAGATCATCGATTCTTGGTAATGAATACCGATTCTTAATCGTGACTTTGTTCAATTCACGGTAGTCAATGCACATATGCATTGATCTGTCATTCTTTTTAACGAATAAAATCGGTGCTCCCCATGGGGATGAGCTTGGCTGAATAAATCATTTCTCCAACAATTCAACTAATTGTTTCTTTAGTTCCTACATTTCTACGGCTGCCAATCGGTAAGGTGCCTTGGCAATGGGTTCAGTTCCTGGTATCAAATGGATTCTGAATTCATCTTTTCTATCTGGAGGTTGCCTTGGTAGCTCTTCTGGAAATACATCTGAAAACTGGGATACTACTGGAATATCCTTTAATTCTTTTCCTTTAGTGTTAGTGATTATAGAAATCAAATACACTAATGATCCTTTTCTTATATAACTTGTTGTTTTCATCACAGAGATGAATTTAGTGGATCTAGAGGTTTTATTTCCTTTAATTGTGATCTTTTCACCCCTTGGTGAATTTACTTGGATTGACTTTTGATCACATAAAATAATGGCTTTATTGGCTATTAACCAATCCATTCCTAACACAACATCAAATCCTGCCAGATTCATGAGGTAAATGTTTGCAATAAATTTCTGATTTAGAATTTCTATTCTTGCTCTCTGCAAGATTTCAGAAATCTTAATTGTTTCCCCATTTGCTGTCTCTACTAGACATTCTTGTGGAAGTTTAATTAATGATTGATTAAGGAGTTTGCAAAATGAAGTACTAATAAAACTTTGGTTCGTACCAAAGTCAAATAATACTATAGCAAAAACACCATTAACTAAAAACGTACCGGTGATCACATCCGGGATCATCTTTGCTTCTTCTACGGTCAGAACAAATGCTCTAGCATTTTTAGTATTCTTGGTGTTCGTAGCTGGAGCTAGCTTTGGACAGTTAGGCTTGATATGACCTTGTTCTCCGCAGTTGTAGCATATCCTGTTGTTAGGCTTTTTCCTGTAGTCTTCATTCTTGTGTCCAGATATTTTACAGAAGTTACAGTATATGGAACATCTTCCTGAATGCTTCCTTTTGCAGTACTTACAGTAGGGGGCAGAGGTAGAACCTACATTTCTCCCACGGTTATAATTTCCAGAACGGAATTCTTGTGTAAGCTTCTGGGTTAGGTTCCTCCTTTGATCCCCTTCTCGTGTACGGACTAATTCACCTGTCAAGGTGTTGGCTAGTTCTACAGCTTCTTCTATGGTTTGAGGTCTAGCTGCCTTGACTACATGTCTAATCTCCCCAATTAATCCCCAGATGTAACGGGAGATTAATACTGGTTCAGGTGAAGCAAGGGTTGGCACTATTCGGGCATATTCAAAGAATAATATAGTATAACCCTTACTATCTATTCCAGTCATCCTAAGATTTAAGAATTTATTTGCTATCTGTTATTTTTCATTAGGAGGGCAGAATTTCCTTTCTACCATGTGTTTAAACTCCTCCCATTCCATATTGTAAGTTATATCACTTCCCCTAGACTGGAGGATAGTGTTCCACCATTCTAGTGCTGAATTCTTAAACAGATTAGAAGCAAACATTATTTTATCCTCTTCCGTACATTTACTTATTCTTAAGACTGCCTCAGTCTTTTCTATCCAGCGTAGAGATGTAACGGCCCCTTCATTGCCCGAGAATTCCTTTGGTTTACAAGACCAGAATTCTTTATAAGAACAACCGTAAGACACGGTTCTTCTTCTTTTGGGAATGGGCACTTGAAGTACGGGTCCATTGTTGACGCTGTGTTCAGGTTCAGAGGGTCACTTGCTATCATGTTTACTTTTATTTTCCGCTTCCTTAACAGTTTGAATAGTAAATGGCATCGCATCTATTATTCCTTGTGCCACTGTGTGTTGCATGGCACTGTTATCCATTTAGTTTCCATTATTGTTGTTCGGGTTTTCATTATCCGGGTTAATGTTACTCTGGTGATCATTATTCTGGTTTTCCTGGTTTACTTTGTCGTCCATCTGAATTTTAAACATTTGCCAATTATTAATATCACCAAATAATTAATAATTTAGGCAACAACCACACAATACATATCTGGGTCTAAGGGATTAGGGGCTGGTATCCTAGGTATCTCCTCAGGGTTGAAATCATGCATTTCTACCTGATTTTAAGGGTTGTTTTCTATCTCCATCGGCTGAGTGGGAAACAAAGGTAAGGGTTGTGGGGCTACTAGTTGCTCCAGGTTTGGGTCGGCAGCAGTTCTTGCTAGGATATGAAAATTGGCTAAGCTCCTATTAAACAATTCCTGTGTAGGGGCATCTGACTCTCGCTTAGCGGATGTTAGGACTCTTTGCTGTTGCAACTTTCGCATTCTTTTTCTACGCTCGAATGCTCCCTTACTGAACCATCCTCTCTTTTTCTAAGGGAATGGCTCTTTAGATTGAGCCTTAAAGACAAACATCCCTTCTTCCTGATCAGCTGAATACCCAGAGAGGGCAGGCTGGGAAGAAGTACCTTCACTCCTAGGTGAATCGGACAACTGACAATACGCGTCGGATGGTCCTTGATCACTCATACTGTAAACTAACAAATAGTCAAATAACACATAACAATAAAATACAATTATGCACGTATTTCCATAATTAATTTCCTAACATTTTAAATAATATATTGGTGTCAGCAGAACACTTATGTGGCTGAATCAGTGGCTTAGCTCTGATACCACCTTCTGTCGCAACCCCCGCCCCCTATCTGTCCCGAGAACGGGCGGCCGTGAGACCAGTTTTGGTGGTATCATTTGTTTATCAATTTGGCAGCGGAAATTTCATCAGGACCGTAGTTAGGAAATGTTTTATAAGAGTAAAACCACCATATTTTATATTAATAACCACATGGGTAAAACCCAAGTTTCTTATTACAATATGTTTATAGGGATAAACCCTATATTATTGAATTTAAAACATCGTCTTTTAGGTAACTTTTATAGCCACATTTTTCCAAGCCGTCAGTGCTCTCCAGCGGGCTTTCTTCTAATTGGCTTTTAAATTTTGTTACCTGAAACGCGTTTTAAAAACATTTGTCAGTGGGAAATACTGGTGAGTGAATCGCAGTTTAATCAAGAAGAGTTTTATCAATTAACACAATATTGATAGGGATTACAATGTTTACTTCTACACAATTACTCATTCAGTACTGTCAATCCTGACTGGTGGGACATATTACTCATTGGCTAACTATTTGTCCAATGGTAACGTCTTCTACATTTTGTATACAAAACCCCAACATACCGGCAGTAATTGAAGAATTACAAAGACTCAATCACTGCTTAACCACATTGTAAAATATTTAAAGTTTTGTAAAACAATTTACAAAAAGGTTTACAAAAAGAGGATAAACTCACATTGTTGTCTTAGGTTATCCTTTAGGGTTTCCTGCTGATTATCTATAATTTACACAAATGCACACGTGTTAGTATAATAACCCATTATTTATATTAATGATACCCTCCCCGAGACGACATTCCAACGACTACGTCGGGCAGAACCACGACAGCCGTTACGGAACCCTGGATCAATCGGGCAGCGTATCTAATACGTAACCGGGGTTATAATACTTACAACGGAGCAGAACTTCATTAATTAGGGGGGTATTATACTTGAAAATTATGCCTATTATTCAGAATTTCGTTGAGAGAGAAAGATTTTGAGCGATTTGAGACTGAAGCCCGAGCTCCCAATTTATAGGGCCACATTTCGAGTTTCTCGAGCCCCGATTAAGGTTAGACCAAGGTCTACGTGGCCCGCATAGTAGAGGTGTTGACCTTAGCCCTGATTGGTCATCACCACTAGAGTTGACACAATCATGACACATGGCACGCTAGGGTTTCGTCTGAGTTTGGAGCTGTCGCGCCCCGCGTAAGACCTCTAAGGGATCTACGTGGCCCGCGAGCGACATAATAACTTTGTTTTTAATTAATTTTTAATAAAATAGTATTCGGGGTCCGTTTTCGCGTATGGGGTATATTTTTTGGATATATGGGAATATTTTAAAATATATTAGGGTGTCAGAAAAATTTCAGGAGGGTTGTTATATCCTCAAAAATTGTTCACCTGTTCTAAGCATTGTGTTTCCTGCTTAAAAGGAAAACAACATAAAAGCTCATTTAAGTCCATTGAAGAGTCCAAAACAACCAAGTGCTTGCAAATGCTTCACATGGATCTGTTTGGCCCTGTAAAAGTCATGAGTCTTAAGAAGAAAAGATATTGCTTAGTAATTGTCGATGACTTTTCTAGGTTTACCTGGACTTATTTTTTACATTCCAAAGATGAGACTGCAGGTATTCTACAAGACTTTGTCAAACAGGTTGAAAAGCAGTTTGACTTGCTAGTAAAAGTCTTCAGGAGTGACAATGGCACAAAATTCAGAAATAGGGAGTTGGATGAGTTTTGTGTGTCAAAAGGAATTTTAAGGCAGTACAGCATTCCAAGGACAGCAGAACAAAATGGGGTTGTTGAAAGAAAGAAAGAACAGAACATTGATTGAGGCTGCCAGAACCATGTTTGCTGATTCAGCTTTGCCATTAACTTTCTGGGCAGAGGCTATAAACACTGCCTGCTATGTCCAGAACAGAGTTTTAATAAACCCCAGACATCAAAAGACTACCTATGAAATTCTGTATAAGTCAAACCACTAATCTCATATTTCAAAGTTTTTGGCTGCCCATGCTTTATTTTAAACTTAAAAGATTCCATTTCAAAGTTTGCAGCCAAAATTGATTGTGGTTATCATTTGGGACACTCAGCCACTGCTAAGGCCTACAAAGTGTTCAACACCAGGACTAAGACAGTGGAAAAGACTTTGAATGTGAAGTTCAATGAACTTTCTTCAATGAGAATCCCTGCAAATCCTGCAGAATTATTTGATGTTGATAAATTTACCTTTGAAAATGTTTCTGTCAAGACTAACAGTGAAGGTCCATCTCAAAATCCTCCATCAGACTATGGATATGAAGTCATCATTCCACAACAAAAGTCTGCAACCATAGCAAGAGCAGCAGATGTTCAAAACAGCTATCAAAGCTCAACCACTACTACCTCAACAGTTGTTGACCAAAGTAGCCCTTTAACCCCTGCTTCCACATCATCAAACACTGTTGATAAAAGTCCTCAAACAGTGGATGAAAGTCAACATGTTTCCACACCAATTCCACCTATTCCTCCACCTCCATTTTAAGCCATTGTTGGATCATCAAAGTCACCAATAGTGGTTAGCTCAGATGATTTACATCTGCAGCCCTCACCCTTAAATGCCATTGTTCCATACAAAGGAGATCTAATCTTCTTGAAGTCTCATCCACCTGAACAAATCATTAGCAACATCAGTGAAGGGGTGCTCACAAGAAGTCAATCCCAAAACATCTGTCTTTTTGCTGGTTTTCTATCACTCCATCAGCCAGTCAAGTACCAAAAGGCACTAAAAGACAACAACTGGGTAGAAGCCATGCAGGAAGAGCTCCAACAGTTTAAAAGACAACAAGTATGGGAGCTTGTACCACTGCCAGAGGGTGTAAGTCCTATTGGCACAAAGTGGGTCTTCAAAAACAAAAATGATGAAAGGGGCATTGTTGTCAAGAATAAAGCAAGGCTAGTGGTTCAAGGTTTCAGAAAGGAAGAGAGCATTGCCTATGATGAAACTTTTGCCCCTGTAGCAAGATTAGAAGCTATCAGACTGTTCCTGGCCTTTGCTGTCAACCACAACATAAAGGTGTATCAAATGGATATCAAATGTGCATTCCTCTATGGTAAAATTCTAGAAGAGGTATATGTTTGTCAACCTCTAGGTTTTGAGGATCCATTCTATCCAAATCATGTCTACAAGCTAAATAAAGCTTTGTATGGCTTGAAACAAGCATCTAGAGCCTGGTATGAAACTCTTTCCACCATTCTTCTCTCTATTGGGTTCACAAGAGGTAAAATAGACAAAACATTGTTGTTAAAATGGAGAGGGAAAGATTTGATGATTGTCAGATTTATGTGGATGACATCATTTTTGGAAGCACATGTTCTAAAATGTGTGAAGAGTTCAGAAAACTCATGAGAATTGAGTTTGAGATGAGTGCAATGGGTGAACTCCAGTGCTTTCTGGGTCTCTAAGTAAGGCAACTGCAAAATGGTACTTTCATCCATCAAGGCAAATATGCCAAAGAACTTTTAAAGAAATTTGAGATGGATGATTGCAAACCATGTAGTACACCCATAGTAACCACAAAAATAGTCATGCCTGATGAAAAGGATGATTTGGTTGATTAAACTCTTTATAGAAGCATGATTGGGTCTTTATTGTACCTAACTGCATCTAGACCAGACATCATGTTTGCAACATGTGTTTGTGCAAGATCCCAATCAGCCCCTAGAAAGTCAAACCTTATTGCTGTAAAAAGGATATTCAGATACTTAAAAAGTGCTCCCACACTTGGTATCTGGTATCCAGCTGATGGAAATATCAAGCTTTCAGGTTTCTTAGATAGTGACTTTGCTGGATGTAATACAACAAAGAAGTCCACTTCAGGAGGGTGCCAATTCCTAGGCAATTGCTTAGTGTCTTGTGACGGGTGGTCCGTAGGACAACCCTTAAAAGGTTTAATATGATGCACATTTGATGCTTATTAAGGTTAAGTACTTGAACTTGGTAACCACTAGAGGTTTGATGTTACAGGTGTTAAAATGCTCAAGATGCGGGTTTTAGGAGGTATGAATGGATGCTAGAAGTTGGCTGAGTAATGAGTTGAAGAAATGGCGAATTGAAAAAGAAACAAGAAGAAAAAGCATGCTTATCACCGTAACCTACGGCTCCTGCCGTAGGTTACGGTCCCCTTATCTTTGCCAAATTGTCTGCCGTAAGGCAGTGTACAGTCGCCGTAAGAAACCACTCGGCACAGTAACCTACGGCACCAGCCGTAGGCTACGGTGCCTTAATGCTGATGCGCTGACCTGCTGACCGCCGTAAGCTACGGTGGCTGCCGTAGCTTATGGCGCCGACCTTGCCAAATTTGTAACCTCCGCATTAAATTGCCATTTCATGGGTTTTTATGGTGTCTCATCATATGTTTTCGGTTACTACTGGCTTGTGAACGATTTTGGAGCATGGTTGAAGACTTAGGAGATTAAAGAACAATTGTTGAATCTTGTTTTTTATGTTGGTGATTCCTTTGAACATTAAAACTTGTATGAACATGTTGATTCAAGCCATGAGTGGCTAAGCATTTTGTGACTATCTTTGGTGGAAGGTTTGCAAGACACTTATGTTTATTTCCTTATTTCTAGAATAACAATGTTCTCTTTATTGAATTGCTTGTTATGGTGTTTGATTGTTTGTTAGTAAATTGTTAATCCTTATGTTGAACTAATTAGAAACCATACGTTCTTGGTGCTGTTGGCAATCGAAATATCATTGGTATAGTTAGGCTTGGGTAAGGGTTGATTGATCATCGGGTAACAACCTCATGTTCTAGGAATCCGAGTACTTAGTTCCCTTTTATCACTGCAATTGATCACATATGAACTATGTCTATGTAGTTCTTTCTAGTGGAATATTAGCATAAGTGTCATAGCAAACCGGAAATTAAAGATGGTTACTTGTCTCCAAATTGTTTACAACCAAAACTTTTCTCTTGCAATTTGATTAGTTAAATTTAGTTCTAAAACCAGTTCACTCAAATCAACTCTTGAATTTTACTTTACTTGTAATTAGTTTAATTTTAGTCCAGTTAGATACACTTTCAAATAACACATTTTCCACAAACTCCCTGTGTTCGATACCCACTTACCGCTAGCTAATTAGTTGTATTTAGTCAAGTTAGATACACTTTCATTGTGACCATGACATCACGTCAAATTTTGGCGCCGTTGTCGGGGAGTAGTGTGCTATGTGTGTTATCTTGTGTATTAGTTTTGAGTATTAGTTAAAAAAAATTTAAACTTGGTAGTTGAGATGTGTTGTGCAGGATGACAGTGCATTACACAGATTTCAGCTTCTCTACGTGTATATTGTGCGGGGGGTCCACGTCATCCGTGTATCAGTTGCCACGAGGCCCACTATAGGAGGGCACATGGAAAACCAGTGTCTTATGTTTCACAGTTTCCACCTCCATCATACGTTGATGATTATGAATCAGAAATGGAGGATGATTATTACTAGGGTGGATATGATCGGGACGAGGATGTTTATTATGAGACAAGGACGGATGGTCTATGTTTTTGTTGCGGTCGTGATCATACTTATGATTATGATGTGTGCACGGTGTATTCAGAAAACCCAAAGTATTGGAATAAAAAAATGATGGATGCGCACATCTTAAGACCGTATCAGGGATATCGACAATATCATCCTGAAGAATATTCTAAGCCCAAGGGTGTTTATACTTATCAGACCGAGGAGGAGAAAGAGCTTGCTATATTGGAAGTGACTTTGTCCAAACTCGAGCAGTATTTATCAACACCCAACCTTTCCGATGAAGAACGAATCAGCTGTTTAGTTTCTAAGTGTCAGAATTTAAAATTGAAGATAGAGATAGAACAGCGCCTCTCACCATTACCTGATGATATTAGAGATTATTCTCACATGAAGGAGGAGGTTGTGGAGGATAATACCACACCAGTGAGTCCTTTATCTGATGAAGAGTCACTGGTGGATCAGATGGTGTGTGTGCAGATGATGAGGCAGAACAGTCTGAGGAGATGAATATGTGTACCGAACCTCTTCCCATATCAATCATTCAAATTAATAAGTGTGGGGAAGAGGGTTCAAGGAAGAAGATGAGAAGGGTGAAACAACAAGACATCATGGTATATCTCATGAAACAGATTAGCGAAACCCGCAGGTGCAGTCTGAACATGCCAATTATACTGACAAACCTATGGAGATGGCATGTAAATTTTCGGGCATTCGTTGGAAATGTTTTGGGTAAGTGTGCATTGAGACCACCGTAATGCATATCAGGTATGGTCTGGCTAAAGACCTTTAAACTTAGCGCTCTCAGGAGGCGGTCCGAGGATCTAGAGTGTTGTATTCGTGTTTTGTTTGGTTTTGTTTTGGTGTTGTGTTTGTGTTTTCGCAGGTTACTACGTTTCAATCCTCGCGGATGCAATGATTCAACTGTGGGGATGTTTGGCAACATCCCCGATGAGATACCAACGAATCCAAGAGATGTTTACGTCCTTGTCCGATCACCACAGCTGCATCACTACCGACACTGCTGATTTACTGATCAGGTCGTGTTTTGCTCCATTTTGTACATTTTTGTATATATTTGTGTTTTATGTTTATGGTTGGGCGGTTGGGTGGTGTTATGATGTGTTGAGTTTAACGGGTTGTGAAAGTTGGTGGTGTTTTTAATAATTTGACTTTAAAAAAAAAACAAAAAGAAAATTGGGGTTTGAGTGGAAAAACAAAAATTGATGTTGTGATGATTTAGCGATCTTTCCCTTCAAAGCCATACATTGGGGACAATGTATCCCAAGTGTGGGGATGGGGGGAAATTTTTGACACTTTTGAAAAATTATGAAATCAAGCGAAAAATGGTCCAAAATTTTGAACACTTAAAGTACTAAACCGCATGACACACCGGCAACCCATATTCCCTTTTTCTTGGTGAGAGTTTGAGCCACTTCTTGAATTGTTAGAAATATTTTCTTTGATGAGAGTGGCAATGGGTGGGGGTGCATTAGAACTTGTGCTTGAATTCAGTTTGAGGCCTTAGCTTGATATGCATGTGAAAAGGATAAGGGCAATTTGGTAGCCTTGTCTTGGTGTGTGCGAGTGTGGGATTTGGGTGGTTGGACCTCATAAGTTATATATATGAGCATGGTAGCGAGAGGGGCGGGGATTTGGACTTTTAGTAGCCATTTTGAGCTTTAAGCAGATTGTTTGTTAACCCATGCCTAGTTCCTCAAAAATTCACCTGTATTCGACTGGGTCTAGTAGTGTTAGCATTTTGTATTAGTATGTTTGTTATGTTATGTTATGTTATGTTTATGTTGAAAAAAATACAAAAAGAAATAGATAAAATGCAAAAAGAATGAGAATAAACGATTGTAGTAGTAGTAGTAAAAAAAAGAAGAAAAAAAGAAAAGAAAAAAGAAAAAGAAATGGAAAAGAAAAAAAATGTTGGGATGTATTGTATATAGATGTTTACATTTGTTTAGATAGTAATAAAAGACCGGGTCGAATCATTAGCTACTTCATATATATTTCCATTTCCTACCCATATGCCTAGCCACGTTTCAACCTTTAAGTCCCTTTGATTCATGTGCATGTTTTAGCAAATTTTTAAGGTGAAGGACCGATTTAACTACAAGCTTATTGTTGTGCAACTACCCATTTGCCTTAAGTGTGTTCTAGCTTATCCTTGCTAGTTATTATTTGTCGCCGAGATGAGAGTCATTGTTAGGGGTTTGTTATACGGGTTTGAGAAAAAGTTAGTAAAATGAGGACATTTGTTTGCTTGATTCATGTTGATCGCTTGAGGAGTTATTAGTTGTTTGGACGAGTTGCTTGGGGGCAAGCAACGGTTAAGTGTGGGGATGTGACGGGTAGTCCATAGGACGACTTTTAATGGTTATAAAGTATAATTTAATCCCTCATTTATCCATGTATTTATCTTGAATTAGATAACTACGGTTGCTTGTGTTTCAGGTACATTTGGGGCTTAAAAGTGTGGAAATAAAGCTTCAAATAGACGCGACTGGATTGGAGATTGAAAGACGGAGAATAAATGAAAAAAATAAAATTGAAGAATTGAAGAATTAAGAAGATAACATGATATATGGCGAAATTACGAGAACGTAGGCGAAAACGGTGAAGAAAACGGAGTTGAAACGAAAAAGTTATGCTGAAAACAAAATTTCAGCATGAAGCCTACCGTAGCTTACGGCAGGGGCCGTAGCTTACGGCGCCGACTAGCGTGAAACTTGTAACTGCCCATTTTAATGACTTTTTATGGTGTCTCTTGATGGGCAATCATTCCCATTCGGTTACACACAGTTCTAGGGGCGATTTCTAGTGTTCTTGGTGCTTGAAGACAATTTCCAATCATTCGGTTTGTGTTTTTAATTGTTATGAACATTGAAACTTGTGTGATGATGTAGATTCAAGCCATGAGTGGCTAAACACTTTGTGGTCATCTTTAGTTGAAGGTTTGTTTGAGACAATTGTGCTTTGATTTCATATTTCTAGAATGATAAACTTAATTTATGTTTTGTTTATAATGGTGTGTTCTTATTTGCTCGTAAGTTGTTGATTCTTATGATTATTCTATTTTGAAACCATACATTCTTGGTGCCGTTGGCAATCGAGATATCATGGGTAGAATTAGGATTGGGTAAGGGTTAATTGGTCATCGGGTAGCAACCTCACGTTCTAGGAATCTGAGTACTTAGTTCCCTTTTCTCACAACAAGTAATTACACATGAACTATGTCTATGTAGTTCTTTCTAGTGAATGATAGCACAAACGTTGAAGCAAACCGGAAACTAAAGATGGTCATTTGTCTCTAATTTGTTTACAACCAACACTTTCATTTTGCAATTACATTAGTAATCTTAGTTTTAAAATCAAACAAACCAAATCTTGAATTTTACTTTCATTGCAATTAGTTTACTTTAGTTAATTTAGATATACTTTAAATAACACATATTCCACAAACTCCCTGTGTTCGATACCCACTTACCACTATCTACTTAGTAGTAATTGAGTTTAACGGGCTGTGAAAGTTGGTGGTGTTTTTAATAATTTGACTTTAAAAAAAACAAAAAGAAATTTGGGGTTTGAGTGGAAAAACAAAAATTGATGTTGTGATGATTTAGCGATCTTTCCCTTCAAAACCATACATTGGGACAATGTATCCCAAGTGTGGGGATGGGGGAATTTTTTGAATTTTTGAGAGTTTTCAAATTTTTTTGTGCAACCAAGCGAAAAGTGTAAAAATTTGAAAGCTTGATATTACACACTTGACACACCGACACCCACTCTAGTCCTTTCTTGGTGAGAATTTGAGCCACATATGATTATTATAGATATTCCTTTGTTTTGAGTGGTGGTGTGTGTATTGTGTTTATAGAACTTGTGTACGAATTCTTGTTAAATTCTAGAGTTAGCATGCTTTTGAAAATGATAGGGGACTTTTAGGTAGCCTCGTCTAGATGTGTGAGAGTGTGGGAATTGGGGGGTTGGACCTCATACGTTACATATATGAGCTTGGTATTGTGAGGGGTGAGGGTTTGGTCCTTAGAAAGCCATGTTTGAGCCTTATACCATTCGGTTATGACCTAAACCTACTTGCTACAAAATTTTACCTTTTGAAATGACCCGGTTTAGGAGATTTAATATGTAGTGTTGATGTTCTTGTATATTTTGTTGAAGTTTGATGTGTTTAAAAAAAAGAGGAAAATATGAGAAAAATAGAAAGAGAAGTATTTAGTTGTAATAGAAGTTGAGAAGTTGATGATGTTTTGTATATATTGGGTGTTTGCTTTGTTTAGTAGTGGAAATAAGAACCAGGTCAAATCAACTAGCTCTTTCATATGTATTCCACCATTTTCCTACCTTTGCACCTAGCCCTGTTACAACCCGTAAGTTCCTTTGATTCTTAAGCATGCTAGATATTTGATAGGAGGAGACTTGATTCTTATACAAGCTTATTGTCATACAAACACACACACACACATTGAGTGGTTTAGCATTATGTGCTAATATTTCTTGTCACCGAGAGTTTTTGTGAGGGGTGTGTCTTGTGGTATGATTAAAAGTTAGAAGAAGGACGGCACATCTTAGCTTGGTTTGCATGAGTGATCGCTTGTGGTTATAAATAGTTTTAAACGGGTTGCTTGGGACAAGCAACGGGTAAGTGTGGGGATGTGACGGGTGGTCCGTAGGACAACCCTTAAAAGGTTTAATATGATGCACATTCCATGCTTATTAAGGTTAATTACTTGAACTTGGTAACCACTAGAGGTTTGATGTTACAGGTGTTAAAATGCTCAAGATGCAGGTTTTAGGAGGTATGAATGGATGCTAGAAGTTGGCTGAGTAAAGAGTTGAAGAAATTGCGAATTGAAAGAGAAACAAGAAGAAAAAGCATGCTTGTCACCGTAACCTGCGGCTCCTGTCGTAGGTTACGGTCCCCTTATCTTTGCCAAAATGTATGCCGAAAGGCAGTGTACAGTCGCTGTAAGAAACCACTCGGCACCGTAACCTATGGCGCCAGCCGTAGGCTACGGCGCCTTAATAATGATGCGCTGACCTGCTGACCACCGTAAACTACGGCGGCTGCCGTAGCTTACGGCGCCGACCTTGCCAAATTTGTAACCTCCGCATTAAATTGCCATTTCATGGGTTTTTATGGTGTCTCATCTTATGTTTTCGGTTACTACTGGCTTGTGAACGATTTTGGAGCATGGTTGGTGACTTTGGAGATTGAAGAACAATTGTTGAATCTTGTTTTTTATGTTGGTGATTCCTTTGAACATTAAAACTTGTATGAACATGTTGATTCAAGCCATGAGTGGCTAAGCATTTTGTGACTATCTTTGGTGGAAGGTTTGCAAGACACTTATGTTTAGTTCCTTATTTCTAGAATAACAATCTTCTCTTTATTGAATTGCTTGTTATGGTGTGTGATTGTTTGTTAGTAAATTGTTAATCCTTATGTTGAACTAATTAGAAACCATACATTCTTGGTGCCGTTGGCAATCGAGATATCATGGGTATAGTTAGGCTTGGGTAAGGGTTGATTGATCATCGGGTAACAACCTCACGTTCTAGGAATCTGAGTACTTAGTTCCCTTTCATCACTGCAATTGATCACATATGAACTATGTCTATGTAGTTCTTTCTAGTGGAATATTAGCATAAGTGTCATAGCAAACCGGAAACTAAAGATGGTTATTGTCTCCAAATTGTTTACAACCAAAACTTTTCTCTTGCAATTTAATTTGTTAAATTTAGTTCTTAAACCAGTTCACTCAAATCAACTCTTGAATTTTACTTTACTTGCAATTAGTTTAATTTTAGTCAAGTTAGATACACTTTCAAATAACACATTTTCCACAAACTCCATGTGTTCGATACCCACTTACCGCTAGCTAATTAGTTGTATTTGGATTAAATTTGATTGTGACCACGACATCACGTCATCTTGGCAAAGCAAAAAACAAGCAGCTGTTTCAACATCCACTTCTGAAGTAGAGTATATAGTTGCTGCAAGCTGTACAGCCCAACTGTTATGGCTTCAAAACCAGTTGCTGGATTTTGGTATCACTGCCTTAAAGACACCTCTCATGTTGGATAGTCAGGCAACATAAAATATCTTCAAAAATCCAGTTTCCCATTCAACCACCAAGCACATTGATATCAGACATCACTTTGTGAGGGATTGCTATGAAAAATGTTTGATTTCTCTGCACCATGTTCCAACTAAAGATCAGCTGGCAGATGTGCTAACAAAGGCATTAGACACATCCACCTTTGAAAGCTTGATCTCTAGGATTGGCATGCTGAACATGGAATAATAGGCAACATCCTGTTTTTCTATGCATAAAAGCATTAAAATGTTTTCAGAAAATCAAAAACTCATCCTTAAAAATAGCTAAAAATGAAAATTTTCATTAAATCCTTAAAAATATGCCATAACCACTGTTTTGGTTACAACATTTGTTCTGCTGATATTTTCCACTACTGAAAGTCAACCTCTGCTCCTTCATTATCCTTGTTAATCACTGTTGTTCAAAATCAGTGTTTTAACCCACTGATGACTATCCACTGATAGTTAAAGTCAGCCATTGTTTTCATTTTCCTTCCAGCAAACCACTGATACTTGTTCCATCAGTGGTTTCCTAAACAACTGTCTTCCATTATTAATTTTTTCATCAGAGGTTGGCACGTGGAAAGTACTTATCCATCAGATCTTTGTAACCGCTGCCACGTCAGCATTCACTTTTCCACTTTATAAAACCCTGATCAAAACCCCAAACAGGGTTTTCACTGCCGAATCTAATTTAAATTTCCTTTCTAAAAGCAGTTACCATCAATTTCTCTCAAATCATTCATCGTCTTCATCCTCTCGCAATCACTCAAATCACCATGGCTCTTCCATTCAAGACTCCTCACAATTACCTGTGATTTCACTCCGTCATTGATGCACTCTCGTCTTCAAGGTACAAAACCTTGTTGACCTGCAATCCATCTATCTACCTTGAAATACTTCGTGATTTCTTGAAAAATGCACAACTCGAAGTTCAAGACAAAAAGCCCTGGGCTATTACTTCTACGGTAAAGGGAATTAAGGTTGGTATAACACCCAAAGACAATTCTGAGGTATTCGAATTGAATGATATTACAGGTAAAACCTCTTTCCCAAAAACCGATTATCAAACTGATTTCATTGAGAGAGGGTATGCAGAAGAAATGAAAAAAGATACTTTGCAAAAAGGCAGTTTAGCACCTGCCATGAGGTTTTTGCTCCATACCCTCCTCATGTGTGTTTCAAACAAGACCACAACTTTTAATGAATTTCCATTAAAAATCCAATACTTGGGATATGCTATCATGCAAAACAAAAATTTTAATTACTCCCAAGAGATTTTTAATGACATGGTCAAAAATGTTAATAATATTAAAGAAAACAAAAAACCATTTCTATTGTTTCCAAGGTTTTTGAGCTTTTATTTGCAAAAGAAGTTTCCAAAAGATAGTGCTCATGTGCTTATCCAAGGAAATCCTATCCAAATCAACAGCCTATCTTCTGAAACCTTTACAAGGCTGTCAAAACCTTCAAAAACACAAACAGAGGAGTCTGAGCATAATTTAGCAGCAACCACTGCTCCTCAGGTCCCTGCTGTTGAACCTACTGCTCAAGGTGTTCACAGTAGCAAACTCACTGCTATGAAACCCACACATAAAACCACCAAAAGACCAAAACAGAAAAAATCACAAAAGCCCCCCAAACCCACTAAAAAGGTAACTCTGGAAGATGAGGTCCCAAAGGTTATACCTGTGACAACACAAAAGTCACCAATAACCACTGTTGCTACTTCCTCATAGCAGTTGGCAGAAAAACCTCAACTTGAGCCTCAAACTCCTCGTGCATCCTCTCAAAAGGATCAGGTTGTATCCATAGAGACACCACATTATGAAGCTCTGGATCCACTTGCATCCATCTTCCACAGCCTATCTCCCGGGGCAAATTCTCTTTCTACACCCATCCTCACTGCCCAAATTCCACCACAAATCTTACCCTTGTTGGATGCACTTGATATAGCCCAGATAGAAATCAGTTCTTCTCAATCACTTGTCAATGAGAATATGCCACAACAAGTGACTGAGTCTGGTGTCTCTATCATTGCTAACCCACTAACAACTGAGGAGGTTACACCCCTTGAGTTACATGTAACTCTTGGTGGTAGTTCAAGTGGAGCAGCAACTACAGGTGTTGAATCAACTGATTTACATCTGGCCAGTTGTTTCATTACTCAGACTCCCTTGAAGACAATTTCTTCTTTTGGAACAAAAGTAAATACTAGTGAGTATCCAATACCCACTTGTGTGTTTACAGTGGTAACATCTGCTGAAGAAAGAAGTCCCCAGTACCAAGAAAAAGGGACATCAGTGGATGACTTTTGGGAAACTTTCCCTAAGTCAACTGTTGATACAACCACTGCCAGTGGGAAATCAGATGATCCCATTAAGTTGGGTGATGGTTTAAAATACAAGGAATTGACGGAGAGGGTTGATAAACTTGATACATCTTTTACAGAAATAAAAAAAAAATATGCTGCAACAGTTGTTACAAGCTCAAAAGCATACACCTACTGCTGCAACATCTGCTCCATCCCCTGCTGAGCTCTGGAATCTATTTCAACCTACGCTTCATCAACAAAGACAATATGCTGATCAACAACATGAGATTCAACTTCAGATGGCCAGAAATGCAATGGAAGCTAGGTATAAAGATACACAAGCAGATATCAAGGCAATTAAGGCCCAATTAATGCAAACCACTGGTATTTCTCCTCCAACAGTTGTTTTTGTTGAAACTATTGATGATGCCGAAAAGGGGGAGAAGGGTATAAAGGGAAAAGATGGCCTATACATGAAACCAGATCCATTGTCAAAATTGGTTGTTGAGATCCCAAGGCCAGATGGCTCCAAAAAGGTTGATGAGACTCTAAATGCCTTTGCTGAAGAAAAAGCAAGGTTAAAAGAGAAATTGAAAAGAAAGGGAGAGAAAAGATTTGAGGAAGAAGAAAAGGTTTTGATGGAAAAGGAAGAGCAGGGTACTTCTAACCCAAGGAAGAGCAGGAAAATCCTAAACCTAAAAGAAGACAGCCTACTAGAAAAGTAAGGCAACCCAAAACCACACCTTCCAAAACCAAAACCACAAAACGTACTCCTCAAATCCCCAAAACTTCTTCTCATCAAACCTCCAAACCAACAGATGTTGAGACACCTGTTGTACCAACAATTGTTGATATTTCAGTGGTTTCAACATATGTTACCTTAACCACTGCACTCACCATTTCAACAATCAACATACAACCCACTGCCACATCACAAACAAAACCACCATCATAAGAACCACCTGCTAAAGAGCAGAAGACAACAATTGACACATCAATTGTTGTAGTGACAACAGTGGTTGAAATACCAGTTGTTTCAACAATTGTTAGTCAGTCATCCATCACTCCAAATATCTCTACTTCCATACCACAATCAAAATCTCCTTCACCCAAAAAGTTTTATTCAAGGAAAACGAAATTTCAGGTGAATGATGATGATATACCAGCACCTATTCCTTTATCATCCACACCCTGCAATGTCATCAAACCCCAACCTTTCATTCCTCCAAAGTTGGTCAATCCTATCAAAGATCCAAAATCTCTAGAAGGATTTAACCCTGCTGATCTTATTCCACTAGCAGCCACTTATCCACTAGAACTTCATGCAGTCAAAGAAGAAATGAAACAGTTCTACTTAGTAGATGATCCCTCAAAGAGAAAATTCTCTTCCCTTGCCGGTTTTAGAGATCCTAAGAATATGGATGAATACCTAAAATTCAAAGGCAAGCAAGCTGAATGGAGAGCCAAATATGAATGCAAAGGGCAAGGTGATAATGCCATATCAAATAGGATGCAGTTCTTGCTCACCAAGGTCATACAAATGGAAGATTATGCTAGAGACTTGAGTAAAGAAATGTCAAATTTACCTCCAGAAGCTGGCCTGCAAAAGGATCTAAGAAAAGATATTTTGACACTAATCATGAGTGAAAAGTTCTACCCTGCCAAAGAAGAACAATTCCAAGATTGGCCACTTGTTTCTCTCAAAACGGAACTCAATAGAATTGAAAGGATAAAAAAGGATCCAAGCATGAAAAGATCAGCACCAAACTGGAGTAAATACAAGAAGGCCATTAATGATCTTACCTTGGAGTATAAGAGAAAGAAGCAAGAGTTGGTTGATGCAAAGGTGGAAAATGCCAAAGCCATAGCAAAATGGAAAAGGCAGTACACTGATGAAGCTTATGAAAGGCTAAGAAAAAGGAGAGAAAAAGATCCAAGCCTCCCAAAGAAACCTGTATACAAAAACACTGATAAGCCAAAGCAGCAGGTCCACACTTCTGAACCACTGTTCACATCATCAGATACCTCTGTCATTGTGTTAAACCAAAGAAAGAGACAAAAGCTGACTGATGCAAAAGAAAAGGAACAAGAAGCTGTGTATTTTGAAGATCTACAAGATCTCCTTGAGCTTACACTGTGCAGGGATAAAAATGATACAGATTCCATGGACTTTGAATTACAATTCAAAGGACAAGTCAGGGAATTTTTGATGAGGCAATAAAGATCCAGAATAATGAATAGTTTTGGCATCATCTACTCCAAGGGGAGATTGTTGGGATTGAACCCTACCAAAGGAACAGTTGATTAAAGCCAAAACTGGATCAGATCAGTGGATTCACAATAAGCAGTTTCTTGCAGCAGTTCTTTCCCTTTGAATGTGGCCTAACACCTGATGACCTCTATCTACTGCCCTTCTACAATAACTGCTGATCTTCAACAACTGATGAGACTTAAAGACTGTTGAAGATGAAACACTGATTGTTCAATCTACTGCTATGGTTCAAGTACTGTTGAAGACACAAAGCACTGTAGGGGCTAAAGCAGTGGAATGAAGAAGCAGCAGTTAGACTTGTATTTGTATTTGTTTATTGTAATCAGTTGTTAGATAGCAGTGTTTGTATTAGTCAGTGGTTAGAGGTTGTTAGGAGGTTAGATGTCACTTTCGTGGTGACGTCAGCAAAGATGCCACAGTGGTTTGGTATATACTATAAATAGAACAGTACCCTGTACTGTTCTACGAGCTCTCTTCTTCTCCAAGTCATTATGTACGAACAAACCATCTGTGAGCTCAGGCTGAGGGGGAGATTGTTTGCATGCATGCAGTAGTGTTGATTATTGTAGCTAAATACAATCATTCGATTCTATGATAAACATGTTTGTTCAAAACAATTCTCTCTTTGATTGTGTTGAAAGTTTATTCATCTAATTCTGATGCATTTGTCTCTTATTCATCTTCATTTAATTAAACAAACACAATCTTATCAAACTCAGATCCTAACACCTACTATGGACGGTCTTATAATCATCATTTTGATTAGAGTTAAATACCATTTTAGTCTCTGTGGTTTCGACCATTTTGATAGTTTAGTCCAAAGGTTTCATTTTTCACCTGTGGGTCCAAAAATGTTTCACTGTTGCCATTTTAGTCTACTGGGTTTACTTCATTCATTTTTTCTGTTAACGAGAAGGGCAATTCGGTAATTTTATATGTAATTCTGTTAACTAGAAGGATAATTCAGCCATATAAAATGACCGAATTTCCCTTCTCGTTAGCATAAATAATGGATGAAGTTAACCCAGTTGACAAAAATGCAACAGTGAAACCTTTTTGAACCCAGAGATGAAAAAATGAAACATTTGGACTAAACTGATAAAATGACCCAAACCATATGGAGTAAAATCACATTTAACTCTTTACCCACTCATATCTTACTTGTTTTACAATCTAGATTAGCTCTTTGGAAAGCCTCAAAATTATCAATGGGTGGTCGGCTTACTTTGATCAAATTAGTTCTTGATAGTCTTCCAACCCATTATTTCTCCCTATACAAGGCACCAAAATGCGTCCTAAAACATCTTGAATCAATTAGGCGCGTCTTCTTGTGGGGTGGGAACTTGGAAAATATGAAAGTTAATTGGGTGGCGTGGAAGCGGGTAGCTGCACCAAAAGATTCTGGTGGGCTCGGGCTGGATTCTTTAAGAAATGCAAATTTTGCCCTTCTCTCGAAGTGGTGGTGGAAGGCTAGAACTGAAAATAAGACGCTTTGGTTTCAGGTTATTTCTTCCATTCATCATATCCACAACGCTTACAGCTTTATTCCTTTTAAAGCCTCTGCCCCCGGAACCTGGGGAACAATTGTTAAATCAGGGGCCGATCTCAAAAAACTAAACGTGAATATGGCGCATCTAATTAAAGGCAAGATTGATGATGGAAAGACAATACGTTTTTGGCTCGACTCCTGGGCTAGTGACACTCCATTCATTGAGCTTTTCCCAGCCCTTTTTTATTTGGAAGTTGTCAAGGATTGCAACATGTTCGACTGCTACTCTATATGTAATGATACCATCACGTGGCACTGGAGGTGGAAACATGACCCAGATGAACCTACAGAAATTCACGAGCTTAATGATCAGCTGGGAATAATTAACCAGGTGATACCTTTATCGAGCAGGGATATATGGCACTGGGATGCGGATAAAGATGGGAAATTTTCAGTTAAATTGGTTACGAAAGCTTTGATCGATACACATTTAAATGTTGGTTTCAAGCTGGATTGGAGCAAATGGATTCCTCTAAAGGTAAACCTCTTCGGTTGGCGAGCAAAAATGGAGAGGCTCCCTACGCTCCTGGCTCTATCTAAACGAAGAATTCAAGTAGCATCACGTGATTGTAAACTATGTGGGGAAGGCGAAGAAACAATGGAACACTTATTAACTTCTTGCTACATTGCTACAAGAATTTGGTAGTGGGTCAGTTCATGGTGCAAAGTCCCAAACATCATAGCTTTTTCGATTCGTGACCTGTTAGAACTCCACAAACATGCGAGACTTCCAGAAGACAAAGCCAAAGCAGTACAAGCAATCGTACTTACAGCATGCTGGGGGATTTGGAGATCAAGAAATAATCTTATTTTTTTCTAGTAAGCCGGTTACAGTAAGGTGCTTGATTTAAGAAATACAATCCTTGTCCTATGTGTGGGTAAAGAACCATGCAAGATTAAGCAATCTGGAATGGGAGACCTGGTGCAAGTTTGTTATTTGAAATTTTGTTTTAAGTTTTGTTGGTGTGTTTAGACTTTGATGTACTGTTTGGTGTTGGATGCTGGAGCTAGCACATTGCTTTGCTTCCCATCTAGTTTTTACAGTGGAATGAAAATTAAATGTTGCCGTTCAAAAAAAAATCTTACTTGTTTTACAACATTATTTTCTCTTCTTTTGTTGAAAGATATTTATTTGCTCCTATGACCCATTCAAATGAATTCATTTAATACTTTTAAATCCACTCAATTGATATCATTTAGTGATATGGTCTATCTACTTGTCCGATACTAAAATTAAAATAAAAATAGCAAAATTCGTTTGTGTAAATATTTTTACAGGTTTTCATTATCCACTTTACTCGTTAAAATAATACATACATATATATATAAAGCAAATAAATAAAAAATAAATAAAGCTGGTTGAAGTACATGGAACCCACCATTATCCTTTCTCTCACGCCGGTTAGATGACTCACGGATGGGGCTTTTACGCCCCTTTTAATGCCCATAGGAACGGTGTTGACCCTTCACACCCAAAAACTTACAACCTCACCAAGTGCGTTAGCCCATTACACATGCCTTATGGGGGCTTCATTGAGGCTTTGTGTAAAAAAAGTGAGTGTTGCCTTGTAGACACACATTTTTTTTACCGTTCACACCACTAAGGTGCGTTATGGGGCTTTATTGAGGCTTTATGTAAAATATTGTATTCAGTTGAGGTGGCTCTAAATAATGGGTTTTTATATTAAAAACATTGGTTTATTAACATAATGATTAAATATTAATAAAAAAAAGTAGAAGAAGGGAAGCCAACAGATTACTTTGTGATGTTTGAGACAAGTTGTTTTGTGAAAACCCTGCAATTTGGATGATTAATAAACTACAACCTCAAATTAGTGCCATGTGTTTTGAACAATCTATCTTACGTGACGCCCCAAGGTTTCCGCCGTCGGTTGAGGTGTTACAGATTGGTATCAGAGCCATGTTTATAAGGATTAGGTTATTAGATTACTTTTGACCTAGACTATAACCTTCCTAGGGCCCTAAACATGATTATCTCATGATCTCTATGATTTGTCTTCCTTGTCCTTATCTTCATCCCTACCCTTATCTTTCTCTAAATTATACAAAATCATCATCTATCCTTACATGATTTATTTTAATACACCCGTAATCTCAAACTCGTTTTTCCTTATGTCTATTCTCTTCCTTTGGAATGCCTCCTCGTCATGATAACTAGAATAATTCTCAAAATTCTAAATTAGCTGCCATGATCACCCAACAAATGGCTGTGATACTCCCAACCATGGTGGCTTAGCTTAATCAAGCCAACGTGGGCAACAATAATAACAACAACGTGAATGCACCTACATCTTGTACGCTTAAGCAGTTTAACTCTACTAACCCCATCAAGTACTTTGGGTCTGAGGGGGCTACTAGGCTCCTACATTGGTTTGAAGGCATCGAAAGCACCTTTCGTTGTTTCCAATGTCCCAACGATCTCAATGTGGAGTTTGCCTCGAGTGTCTTTCAGAAGAGAGTACTCAGATGATGGAATGGGATCATGAGAGATCGTGGTGCAGATGTAGCTATGGCATTAACTTGGTATGAACTTAGAAATCTTTTGTTGAAGGAGTTTTCTGCCCATGAAATCAAATGAGGGTTCTCGAAATAGAAATTCATGATCTCAAACTAGTCATTGGTGAGAATCGTGCTTATACCGACCGGTACGAATAATTGAGCCTTCTTTGCTCAAGCATTGTTCAACCTTTAGATCAAGCCTTCGAAATATATATCGAGGATTTGCCCGAGCAGATCTAAGATATTATCACTGGTAGCAAGCCCGCTACAGTTAAGGAGGCTATCGAATTAGCTGCAACCTTAACAGATTCTCAAGTTAAGAAAGTAAAGCTTTTTTCGTAAGGGTGGTAAAAAGGAACCTGCCAAGGCTACTTTTGAAGCGCCAAAGGAAGTAAAAGCCGAACCTTTCGAAAAATCTAAAACACGTAAGGCTTCGAAGAATTTTGCAGTTGTTACCCCAACCCCAGTTAATCAGGTGGCTCCTAATCCGGTGGCTCCACCACCAGTTAGAAGACCATATGGTGGAAATGCACCTTTGTGCATCCGTTTCAACAGTCACCACCAAGCTCACTTTCCTTGCCGTCAGTATACTAATTGTGGTCTCCTAGGCCATTTAGTTACTACTTGTCATTTTGCTCCTGTTCGAAACCAAGGTACCCTTACTCAACTTGCAGCACCACCGCAACCTGCCTTTTAAGCTTGCCTTTTACCCAATTGGAACATATTTCAATTGTTGTGATCCTAATCACTTTAAATGTGATTTCCCTAGGCTTACTAATACCAATCTAGCTCGTGGACGTGTGTTTAACATTAATGCTATCGAGGCTCCAGCCGATAACGATGTGATTAATGGAACCTGATTTCATTAATTAATCAAACGTTTTCGTTTATCTACTAAATAACTACGACCCTTGTGTCGTTGTTTCCCCATGTTACCTTCGGTGATATGTTTGCATTCGATTTTTTATGCCATGCCACCTTACAACTCTTTGTATATCCTTACCTTGTTCTCAAATACCCCTCCCGTATTTACTCCCCCTCTCATGCCAAATTTTTGTTTGAACAAAAAAATTCAAAATATGTTCCGCGACAACTAGTTATTTGAATTTTATCAAATTGGTCCTATTAAAAGAGTTTTATTAAAAAATATTTTTATTCTTTAATGATGGATATTTGGTAAATCATATAAACAATTAACTTGGTTTACATTTTAGAGGAATTTTTTTGATAACATCTTCGAATCAAAATAACTTTTTCTCACCCAACTTTATAAAATCTCATAACAATAATCCATTGAATATATCTTCTTTCAAAACAAGTTTACAATAAGTTATCTCAAAATGCATAATACGAGCAACAAATACAAGAGCAAACTGACCAAACACAACCAGTAGTATTTAAGAACCTCTAGAAAAAAGTTTGAAAATGGATAACAAAGATTGAAATGTTGTAAAACACGAGTATAAAGAACAACCATACCTTTGGGACACTTGTTAACGGTAACTTTTTCAGAGGCCACCGGTTCAAAATATGGGTCAATCCCATGCCAATGCAAAATAGATCAACATCGGACTGGGATTGCTTTATAAATTGTATTGTTATATTGTTCTTTGCATTAGTAGCCATGACAAACAAGAAGGGAGGACTGTGACAACTCGAGTTTCCGACTTTCTTTTTTTCGCATTTAGTGCACGTTGACTTTGACTGTGTAGTTGTTTGACTTGTTTAACTTGTAACTGTATACGTTAATTTATAATGAACAATTGTGGTTGCATGATTTTGTGTTTGGCTGTATATCATGAAACACCTGTTGAAAACTTAAACTGTTTAAAACATGGAAGGACCTGACGAAACAGACTGTTTCGCCATATACATTCCGACGAAACTGGTGTGTTTCGCCATCAAGCAACTCGACGAAACAGTGTGTTTCACCATATCACCTCACGACGAAACTGATGTGTTTCGTCGGCCCATTGATTCGCAAAGCCCATTAAGGGCCCAGAACGGTAATTCGTGGATATTAAGTGAAACCGACTTCCTGTTTCACACTTTTATCAAAAATAGAAACCCTAGAACTCTCTCTTTTGAAAAGGCGATACCCATCATCAACCATCATCTTTCTCTCTCGAATCCTCCCTTGTTCATCCCGAATATCTCGGTTAGTGCGTGCTTGTCTAAATCGGTTTCTTTGTCCCTTGATTTCTTTATACATGTTGTGTTTATGCTTGATTTCTGGATTATAGGAGTGTATGTGTATGATGAATACTTAGGGTTTCATGAACCTCTCAATGATTATGCATGTTAGCGGGTATGCATAGAGTATGGATTTTATGAGTGTTGTTTTGTGATGATTACATGATTTTATTGATGAAGATGATGATATGATCCCTGGTTCATTGATGTTTCGGTTGTGATGCATAGATTAATGGTTGGTAACATAAGACTCATTATATTGAGCGAGGATTGAATGATTTCTGTGTTGAACGATTTCTGTATGATGAGGAATTTCTGTTTTACGGCTGTTAGGGTTTATGTGTTTTTCGCTCTGCTGTAACTGATGTCTGCGAAACTGAACTGTTCGACGAAACAGAACTCTCGGCGAAACAGAATGTGTTTCGCCAAGAGTAGTCGACGAATCAGAAGTTCTGTTTCGCCAGGGGACACCTCGACGAAACAGAATGTGTTTCGCCATTATATGTGTTTCGTCATTATCTGTGTTTCGCCAACATGCGTGTTTCGCCGAATAGCTGATCTGTGCAGTAACTTGAGTTAATTATGTTAAGTGTTAACTGGAATATTTGACTGCTGTTAAGTGTAGCCATCTTGTATATGATTGTGATTACGTGCTACATGTTTATACGTGCATAACTTGGACGCAAACTGATTTCACATACGTGCATACTTTAGGACGTGATTGACTTACTTTGAGCACATACCTAGCATACTGAGCAAACAAGGTGAGTTCACACTTCTACCAAGGCATGGGATTCCCAGGGCTTGGGAATGGGATTTAAGGAATAAGGTTGAATGGATTCATGCGGACATTATTACTAGACTACCATACCATCGTCCTCGGTTGTGAAGGATACTTACGTAAAACCTACGTATACTTATGCTATTTACTATCCTCGGTTGTGAAGGATACTTACGTAAAACCTACGTATACTTATGCTATTTACTATCCTCGGTTGTGAAGGATACTTACGTAAAACCTACGTATACTTATGCTATTTACTATCCTCGGTTGTGAAGGATACTTACGTAAAACCTACGTATACTTATGCTATTTACTATCCTCGGTTGTGAAGGATACTTACGTAAAACCTACGTATACTTATGCTATTTACTATCCTCGGTTGTGAAGGATACTTACGTAAAACCTACGTAACACTGGTACGTATTACTGTTCTCGGTTGTGAAGAACACATAGTGGTTACAAATAGTCTAGTGGTTATACAACACGGGAAGCCCCCACCAATAGAACTTACTACCGGCCCAGTAGAGCCACATGTTACAAACAAACTTACTATTACGCATTACTTTCTGTGAGCTCGCTCAACTAGTTGTTGATTCTCTTTTACATGCCTTGCAGGACCTTAGGTACATATGGAGCTTGCACAGGAAGGAGCAGGTCGTTGTGGGATACGGATCGTAGACGATATTTGAACTTATAACTTATGTTGGGTTTACATTAAATGCTTCCGCTGCACACTTGTTTATATTTGGTTATGGAAACACCTATCGTATTGTTGTATGACTTTTACTATTTTACTTATGTTCAATATGATTGGTGGCTTGATCCTGGTCATGTCACGCCTCCAAGCGGTGGTACTCCGCGGGTGGATTTTGGGGGTGTGACAGATTGGTATCAGAGCCATTGGTTATAGAGAACTCGGTTTTAATAAGGGGAAAACATTTTTATTAAAACCAGACTATAACCAGAACAGTGCTCTCAACGATCCACAACGACGCTTCGCTCCACGTGCAAGACTCAACATCATAGGTACTACTATTCATGTTACCTTACTACTTGCTAGAACTACATAGAACTTTGCTCGTGGTATGCTTAGATTACATTGCTCACTATTTGTTATTGCTAGAGAATACTTGTGTGCTCACCCTCTTCGCACTATTCGCGAACCTCTCTTACACATGTCCTCCTTGATGTTAAGATCATGAGTGGACGCGTTAACCTAACTCAAGCCCAGTTGGCGGCTTCGATCACTGAACAAGTTACTGCAGCACTCGCAGCTGCCCAGGCAGGAGGTGTAACCTGCCATCACCACTTACTCTAGGATCCTTAGATCCTACTCTCGTAACTCAACACTTGTGCTTAATTTTGATTACTCTTACGCACACGACAAGTCAACACGCTCAGCCACCTGTATGCACATACAAGACTTTTATGGACTGTCGTCCTACTACTTTCAGCGACACTGAAGGAGCTGTTGTACTCCTCCATTAGTTCGAGGAACTCGAATCGGTCTTCGAGTGTGTGAATGACCCGAGGCTCGTAAGGTGAAATATGCCACTGATATTCTTGAAGGCACTGCGCAAACTTGGTGGAACGCGCAAGTTACGACACTGGGGCTGGCGGCTGCTATGCCACCCCATGGAATGATTCTAAGGAACTGATCAAACGTGAATACAGTAGTTATGATGCCATCCACAAGTTGGAAGTGGAGTCCTTTGACATGAAGATGACGGGGTCAGAGATAGAAGCGTGCACGATAACGATCCAACAAACTGGCAATTTTGTGTCCAACTATGGTGGATCCTCTCATAAAGAGCTTTGAGCTGTACCTCAAAGGCTTAGTATCAGGAATTCAAAACCATGTGAAGGCGGCTAAACTTGCTACTATTCAAGGTGTTACTCATCTTGCTCATCGTCTCACAGACCAGGCAGTGGGACAGAACAAGCTGCCTCAACGAATCAGCGATATTACTACCACTACTACTTCAACTACTTCTGCTACCCTCAGTAACAACGGATGAAAGTGGGATGGAACCTCTAGCAAGGGTTCGACTACGATTCCGTCCCAGGCACAGCAGCGAAAGATCAATGACAACCAAAGTCCTGGACAGCAACCTTTTAGTAGTCAAGGGCAGGGTGAATACAGGGGAAACCACCCTAAGCGCAAACGATGTAACCTGCACCACAGCGGACAGGGCAAACGCAATCATTGTCAATAATGCAACAAGCTTGGTCATGGAACCAAAGATGGTAGAAACTCACGTCCTGCAAACCAGAACCAACAACAACAGCTACCACACCAGCATTAAAGCTGCACCATTCGAGGCATTGTACGGGCGTAAGTACCGGTCACCTCTCTGTTGGGCAGAGGTGGGAGATAGTCAAATCACAGGTCCAGAAATGGTAGTCGATACTACTGAAAAGATTGCTCAAATACGACAACGCATGGCGGCAGCTCGCGACCGTCAGAAAGCATATGCAGATAAAGACAGAAAACTACTCGAATTCCAGGTTGGGGATCGAGCGCTACTCAAAGTTTCACCCTGGAAGAGTGTTGTTCGTTTTGACAAACGCGGCAAACTTAATCCAAGATACGTCGGACCTTTCGAAGTTATTGAGAAGATAGGCAGGGTAGCCTACCGACTGAACTTACCAGCTGAACTCAGTGCAGTTCACAACGTCTTTCACGTGTCGAATCTGAAGAAGTTTCAGTCAGATGAGACCCACATAGTTCCTCTGAAGGAGCTCACTATCGACGAACGATTGCATTTCGTCGAGGAACCAGTTGAAATCACGGACCGGGATGTTAAGGTCCTCAAGAACACTAGAATACCTCTTGTACGAGTTCGTTGGAACTCCCGTCGCGGCCCAGAGTTCACCTGGGAGCGCGAAGATCAAATGGAACTCAAATATCCCCAGTTGTTCGAAAATAATGCAACTACTACTGAGGCTGAAGCTACTACGGAATTTCGGAATGAAATTCCAACTCAACGGGGGAATGATGTGACACCCCAGGGAAACTAGTAAACGATAACTTACCTAGCTTCCTCAGTAACCGCATGCTAAATTTCGGGACGAAATTTCTTTCAAGTTGGGGATAATGTGACAACTCGAGTTTCCGACTTTCTTTTTTTCGCATTTAGTGCACGTTGACTTTGACTGTGTAGTTGTTTGACTTGTTTAACTTGTAACTGTATACGTTAATTTATAATGAACAATTGTGGTTGCATGATTTTGTGTTTGGCTGTATATCATGAAACACCTGTTGAAAACTTAAACTGTTTAAAACATGGAAGGACCTGACGAAACAGACTGTTTCGCCATATACATTCCGACGAAACTGGTGTGTTTCGCCATCAAGCAACTCGACGAAACAGTGTGTTTCGCCATATCACCTCACGACGAAACTGATGTGTTTCGTCGGCCCATTGATTCGCAAAGCCCATTAAGGGCCCAGAACGGTAATTCGTGGATATTAAGTGAAACCGACTTCCTGTTTCACACTTTTATCAAAAATAGAAACCCTAGAACTCTCTCTTTTGAAAAGGCGATACCCATCATCAACCATCATCTTTCTCTCTCGAATCCTCCCTTGTTCATCCCGAATATCTCGGTTAGTGCGTGCTTGTCTAAATCGGTTTCTTTGTCCCTTGATTTCTTTATACATGTTGTGTTTATGCTTGATTTCTGGATTATAGGAGTGTATGTGTATGATGAATACTTAGGGTTTCATGAACCTCTCAATGATTATGCATGTTAGCGGGTATGCATAGAGTATGGATTTTATGAGTGTTGTTTTGTGATGATTACATGATTTTATTGATGAAGATGATGATATGATCCCTGGTTCATTGATGTTTCGGTTGTGATGCATAGATTAATGGTTGGTAACATAAGACTCATTATATTGAGCGAGGATTGAATGATTTCTGTGTTGAACGATTTCTGTATGATGAGGAATTTCTGTTTTACGGCTGTTAGGGTTTATGTGTTTTTCGCTCTGCTGTAACTGATGTCTGCGAAACTGAACTGTTCGACGAAACAGAACTCTCGGCGAAACAGAATGTGTTTCGCCAAGAGTAGTCGACGAATCAGAAGTTCTGTTTCGCCAGGGGACACCTCGACGAAACAGAATGTGTTTCGCCATTATATGTGTTTCGTCATTATCTGTGTTTCGCCAACATGCGTGTTTCGCCGAATAGCTGATCTGTGCAGTAACTTGAGTTAATTATGTTAAGTGTTAACTGGAATATTTGACTGCTGTTAAGTGTAGCCATCTTGTATATGATTGTGATTACGTGCTACATGTTTATACGTGCATAACTTGGACGCAAACTGATTTCACATACGTGCATACTTTAGGACGTGATTGACTTACTTTGAGCACATACCTAGCATACCGAGCAAACAAGGTGAGTTCACACTTCTACCAAGGCATGGGATTCCCAGGGCTTGGGAATGGGATTTAAGGAATAAGGTTGAATGGATTCATGCGGACATTATTACTAGACTACCATACCATCGTCCTCGGTTGTGAAGGATACTTACGTAAAACCTACGTATACTTATGCTATTTACTATCCTCGGTTGTGAAGGATACTTACGTAAAACCTACGTATACTTATGCTATTTACTATCCTCGGTTGTGAAGGATACTTACGTAAAACCTACGTATACTTATGCTATTTACTATCCTCGGTTGTGAAGGATACTTACGTAAAACCTACGTATACTTATGCTATTTACTATCCTCGGTTGTGAAGGATACTTACGTAAAACCTACGTAACACTGGTACGTATTACTGTTCTCGGTTGTGAAGAACACATAGTGGTTACAAATAGTCTAGTGGTTATACAACACGGGAAGCCCCCACCAATAGAACTTACTACCGGCCCAGTAGAGCCACATGTTACAAACAAACTTACTATTACGCATTACTTTCTGTGAGCTCGCTCAACTAGTTGTTGATTCTCTGTTACATGCCTTGCAGGACCTTAGGTACATATGGAGCTTGCACAGGAAGGAGCAGGTCGTTGTGGGATACGGATCGTAGACGATATTTGAACTTATAACTTATGTTGGGTTTACATTAAATGCTTCCGCTGCACACTTGTTTATATTTGGTTATGGAAACACCTATCGTATTGTTGTATGACTTTTACTATTTTACTTATGTTCAATATGATTGGTGGCTTGATCCTGGTCATGTCACGCCTCCAAGCGGTGGTACTCCGCGGGTGGATTTTGGGGGTGTGACAAGGACCTACCGATTTATTAGAATCAAAAGAAATCGCCATAAAAATAAAGATCACCGGATTAACCAAAGGTTTCAAAGAGAAAATTAGAGAAGAAAGAAAATGAGGCAGTTACATGGAGGGTTCTTTAAATCAAATTTTGAATCCACACAATTTTTTGGGACAAGTGGAAGGTGGGGATTAACTGCTGGATAGCTAGAAGCATAGGGTAATGATAACCTCCCCTGCTGCAAACGTCCCATCAGTCATGTCAAAGCCATCCAATGCAAGTGGCATGTGCACTTAAAGACATCGAATTTACAAAAGGTACAATAATAAAAGACAAAAAAAATACGTACAACATTTTTTCTCACCCGTACAGCTTCGAGCTACTAGCTTCCCACATAAAGCTTCTAGCTCATAAGATTGGTAGGAAAAATGTTCCTAGCTTATAGCTCCCCCATATTTACCTAATAGCTCCTGGTCCCAATAACAAAGCTACTAGGCAAATATGTTGCAGCTCCAACACTAGGATAATACGCTTATTGCTTCCTCACACCTCTCCCAACAACTTCTAACTCCGATAGAAGAATTAGGGTGCATACTCTAAAGCAATTAAACTCCCCTAGACTAGATTTTATGAAACCGTCAGCACCCATGCTTACACCATAGATGCTTATGACTGGGGGCTGATGACGTGGGTGCCCGGAAGCTCCCACTCAACAGAGTTGGAAGCAACAAGTAGGAAGCAGTCATACGAATGACTAGCAGCTGGAGGCTCGATTACTGTACACATAACAAGTCCCAAGACTGCAAAGTCAACTTGATGGGACTTTATCCAAAAGTATGCAAAAGTAACCTAGAGACACATAATTCGGACTTTCACCAAAAAGGCAAGGTAACCCGCACAAGCAACACCTTAGACGATAAGACTTACCCAAATGGGTAAGTGAGCTATCGAGGAGGGTTACCCATAGGAAAAAAGCTCTACCTATAAAGGGTACTCCTCACACTCTCAAAGGTATTCCTACTTTAACTATCTCTCTCACTATCTCTCTCTCTAGAACTTTCCACTCTTATTCTCTCTAAGCTTATTGACTCTCAAGAACCCTCTATTTACTCTCACACCGGAGTCCAAACGCGGGAGACCACGTCCTGCGTTAAGACTAACGATGCTTCTAATTTTATAGATATATCTGATGAAGCTTCTGACGAGGTGGATCCAGAACCTTCCCCTAGCCATACTCTTAGGGGCTGTTTGTTTGCCTCTGAATGGCTTCATTCAGAGGTAAACCTCTGAATCGGTCAGAGGTATCCTTGTTTGGTTCACTAAAAAGCCCACCTCTGAACTGAACCATTCAGCCTGAATGGTTCAGCAACATTTAAACGCTGAATGAAAATTGGTCAGAGGTACCCTTTGCTCCTTCTTCTTCACGAGTTCTCCACAGCCACCACCTCCACCTCCGACACCACCTCCACCACCTCCGACACCATCTCCATCATCATCATCATCATCATCAACTCCGACACCACCTCCGACACCATCTCCATCATCATCATCATCGTCACCGACGCCACCACCTCCACCATCTCCGCCAACACCTCCACCATCTCCGCCACCTGCACCTCCACCATCTCCGAAACCCCCAAATCGAAACCCCCAAATCAAACCCTAATCGATCCCATCATCGAACATCATCGTCATCATCTTCATCGATCATCATCATCTCATCAACATCTTCATCTTCATCGATCATCATCATCGAACGCATCACCGTCTTTCAACCACAGCCGCCGTGTCTCCTCCTCCTCTCCGGCTCTCTCTATCTCTGGTTCTCTCTATCTCTCTCCGATTCTCTCTCTAAATTCAGTGTATGTGTGTGTGTGTAGAGAATAAGGGGAGAGAAAGGGGAAGGTGATAAGATAATACTGATGAAAGGGGAAGGGGGTGGGGGTGGGTGATGTTGATGAATACTGATGAAGATAGAGTTTTATAGAAAAAAAATCTATAGTGGGTTTATTTTGTGGGGAGGGGTAAAAATGTCATTTTACACTGTCATTCAGATATGGAATCAAACAACACTTTACTGGTTCAGCACTTACCCATTCAGACCCTCTTACCCATTCAGACCTCTTATTCATTCAGCACTTATTGGTTCAGATGTTGCCAAACAGCCCCTTAGTGTTTTAACACTTCAAAAATAATTTCTACACATATTACACCATGGCTGGTGAGCTCAATCTAGCACCAGGTGAACTTATGTTTCTCCTCCTCGAATTAATGTATGTAATTATTTTGGATAATGTAATTATTGTATTTTTCAACACATTAATTACTAGTTAATTACTAGATACTTGTTTAATGTTTGCAGGTTGTCGTTTTAGAAGAAAACATTCATATTATGGAGGCAATAGCATAGGCTCGTGTGTCGGAGGTGGAGAAGGTATGGAAGCAAATGGGGGATGATCAGAAGTAGACGAAGGATAATCGAAAAAAAATACGGAGCATGACCACAAAAATGGGAACACGAATTTGAATAAAGAATAAAATTTATCTTGAAACAATGTTCTAGACAAGGGTTAAATCGTCCCATTCCCCCTCCCCTCCCACTATCCCTTTTAGTTACATTTTTTTGTTTATATAAAAAATTGTATTTTACTTTATCGTAATTATATTTTTTATCAAGGATATATACTTTAAATTTAAACTTTCTGAATTTACAATTTATTTTTCTTCTCCTTGAATTTTGATAAACTTAATAAAAATATGAGAATTTTTATAAACTTAAAGAAATTAGTTATTACCGAGGGATATTCTGATAAATTTAACGGAGTCCGCCAGTAATACATTGGTATAAGACCATCTGTAACTAATGCATCCATCGAAAACTATTAGTATGGGTGACTTTATTAGTTTTGCTTGTGACCACCTCAATACTTTTTTCTAGTCATATGACGCAAATGAGATTACCCACTAACAAAATCCATAGGGTGACCATCGATGGATATCCAATGGTAATTGCCTTCATTGACGGACATGGTCATTGTCACGGCCCCCGACCCCACCCTGGACGGAATCGGGAGCCGCGAACAGCCCAGTGGTACCGGTGATTATTTTTGAAAATGTTGCAGCGGAAATTTCATCAGGACCGTGAGTTAGGAAAAATATCAGAGTTTAGAAAACACCGGATTTTATTTATTAAATAGATGGGATAAACCCATGTTTTACAATGGTAGCTTTAATAAAGATAAATTTGATTACATAAACCAATATTTCTTAATTTGATTTAATTAATAAAATAAGCCACTTCTTGATGCCTTTCAGTGCCGTATCTATCTCTCACTCCAATCTACTGTAATTACCTGAAACATGTTTGAAAAAGGTTTTGTCAGCGGGAAATACTGAGTGAATCATTCTTTTATGAAAACGACTCGTTTGTTATAATTTACAGTATTAAGAGAGATTACAATGTTTATTTCAACCAAATACCCACAGTATTTGTCACTCGACCGGATCTGTGACTATGGTCATACCACTATTGAGTCCGTTCACCCAATAGTGACGAATATCACTACTTAGGTTCGCCCACCTAAAGTGATAAAACAGCAGTAATGTGCACAATACCCCACATACCGGCTGTAATTTGGTGACTACATATACTTAATCACTGTAATTATAACTTTGAAAATAAACATGATTTTGAAAGTAATTTGATAAAAAGAGAATGACTCACATTATAAACATGCAGATTCATACGGCCAAAGTTTAGTCTACAGATAAGCCTTGATATATTGCAGATTTATACAGGCAGAGCTTAGCCTATTGATTTAGCCTTTGTAACCTAGTGTACACGAACTAGGTAAGTAACTTAATACAGCAATTACGATAACTCACGAGATTAAAACCCTCACAACGAATGACAAAGTGCAATCACTTAAACATCCATCGGATTCACAACGAATGACAGAGTATTCCCCGAGTTCGGGTGGTACTCAAACATCCTGTCGGAATCACGACTAATGACAAAGGATAGCGCTTAAACATCCTGTCGGATAGTTTCAATCAATCGGACATTGAATCGTAGCAGCGATCGAGTTATTACCCTGTTTTGCGGCAGCACTTCGTGAATCGTGTGTGTTTTAGAAGTGTTTCTGCTATAACTCAGTCTACGTAACGAATTTCTTCATCGTTTCAGTGCCAGAAATCAAGTCCCAATGTCTGCTATTTATACACGAAAATTGACATGCTTACGGACCGTAAGCCTAATCCCTTACGGTCCGTAAGGGACACATTTTCACTATAGGGTAGCCACGTGTTGGTGTAGGCTTGCTGAGTCGACGGAATATTAAAATTCGACTTTGACAACGAGATATAAAGATAATCGTCAAGTAGGAAATACCCCCCTTGAGTTTTAGGGGCCCTGATCCTGATTCTGATTGTTCTGAAAATTTTAGGGTTTGTGCAGAATCACTTGGGTGTCACAATTAGGGTTTCCTATTGGATAGAATAATAAAATAAATAGGACTTTTAATGAGAGTTGTTACAGTCGTCAATGGTCATTCTTTATTTTGTAGTGATAAGTGGATCATATTAATACCTTCGATTGTTAAAAACCCCCTAACTAGTACATCTTCCCCAAGGAAACCCTACTTTCATTATTTTGATCATAAACATTTTAGAAACGTAATCGAGAAGTTGGGGACTCTGGATGCACACTTGTTAAGTAACTTGACCAACCCTCGGTCTCCGTACTCCTCTCTCCCTCTTGACTCTCTCTCTCTCTCTCTTACCAACGATATGACAAGATCTCCATAACCCAAATAGAAGATTTAAATCAACCAACATGGTGGAGTTGAAAGAACACCGAATGCACCATGCGTTGTATGGTTGAGAGACAAAGGAATTAGTAGCAAACCTAGGTTATAAGTGCTTATAATGATGTCACATTGATGTCACACTACTAGAAAACTTGGCATTTGTTACCAAAATTTGCTACCGAAAAAATCGGTGGCAAATTTAGCCACCTATTTCCCACGGATATGTAAAATAAGCATACTCAGCATCGTTTGGTAGCAAAGCGGTGGAAACTTTTTCCATCATTTATTTTTGGTGACAAATTCGTGGAAAAATAAGAATAACTTCCCTAGATTATAAATATACACGTATTTTTTTAATTGCTACCGTCTTAGCGGTAACAAAATGAAATTTTAAGCCCAAATTTAACTAGGCGGGTTAATATTCCGTTCATTATTTAGGGTTTTGATTGAAAACAGGTCGGCCATAGGCAAGCGTGGTTACCAAAATTAGGTTAGAGAATTGAAAAGCGATTAAAAAAGTGTGTAATTGACAAATTAGAGTAAAAATCATCGACCCTGGAATAAACTTGTGTCCTTGGGTCTTCCTTGTGACACTTCGGGTTTTCCCAAGTAACCTTATTGTATAATGCCGTTATACATATATATTATTAAATGAGAACCTGTCATTTATTTATGTGCATTATGTGATTTCTTGATATGTTATGTGCATTATATAATTAAATATGTGCTATGTATATGTATAATTACGAACCGAAACCACGGTTCTGACTCGAGACCGCCTGGTCTCGACTCGGGATCTGCTTTGTTTAATACAGTGGGCTGCGCACCCACATAATCTGGCCCAAACCAAACCATCGAAGCCCACTCGAAACCCCTTTGGAATGCACCGCCTTTGGAGAGTATAAAACCCATGATTCGGCCGACATTCTCTTTTTAACAAGGCAATCATCATCCCAAGTCCCCAAAACATTCCCTTATTCCCTATGTCACTCTCTAGCCTTCTCTCTATAGAAAACCCTAAACCTCACCAAACATTCTCCATTCTTCTTGGACTCAACGGTGGCAGCTAAGGACTCCCAAACCAGCTAGTGTGCGTTGCTCGAAAGCTTTCTCGCAACTGTTTCAGCATACTCTTGCATTCGGACATCATCCGATTAGTGTTTTAAATGGTTACTAGGTGATTAGGTATAATGAGGTGTTTACTTGTTCATTCCTTTATGATGATATGTCAACCGTGTGTGCATTTGAACTGTTAATGAAGCTGATTTATGATTAGATGGTAATGGACAAATGTTGTTTTGATGATGGTATGCAAGGTTGTCATGACATCCAGATTATATGTATACACGTTCCTGTTTTATGAAATGTATGTTGGGGGTTAGTGGAATGATGAGGTTCATAAGTTGTGCATTGAATGAGTATGACAGGCTGATATGAATGTGTTTAGGATTGCATGTGTTGCTTGTGATAAAAAAACCCTAAATGATGAACTGTTTGAATGTGTGATGAATATTTGAAATATGTTGTTTTGATCCATTTTGATAGTGTACGGTAGAATGAAAACATGTTTATGGAAAATGATTGGATAGTACATGCTCATGAAATCTGATTGGATAGTACCATTCTGGGAATTCTAGAAGCATCTGCATAGTTTGCGAGTCGAGACCCTAGGGTTGCGACTCGAGACCACCTAGGGACTACTCAAAACTGGGATGCGCACACCAGAAGACTCGAGATCAGCCAGGTTGCGACTCGAGATCTCCTGATCTCAACTCGAGACCTGACCTGAGACCTCATAGGTTGCGGCTCAATCATGCACTACTCGAGACCTCCTGCTTGCTACTCGGAATCTCAAGGTTGCGACTCGAGATCTCTTGGTCTCGAGTCGAGACCACCCGGTTTCGACTGGACTATTTTGCTTAGTTATTGGGCCGCACAAACTGATGATTCTTGTTACTGGACTATGTGCTACTGTTGTTGCTTAACTGTTGTTGCTTAGTTGTTCGTGTGTTAGGATAGGCCCAATAACAAATATGTTAGTACGACATGCATGCTATGTGTTAGATGCGTGTAGGATATACGTGACTTATCTGTACCCAAACCTGACCTATACTAGTAACCATAATAGGACGTGGTTGACTAGCACACTTAACCAAGTAAACTGTCTGCCAAGCAAACCGAGGTGAGTTCACAACTTTTACTAAAAGCATGCGTTCTCGGTGGTTGGGAAACGGAACAAACAACGCCATCTCCTTGTGCGGGATACAAACAACGCTACCTCCTTGTGTGGGGTACAAACATACTTTTCTCTCCTTGTGTGGGACGCTCAGTTAATTACAATTTATACTAGATGCAACAAGAAAGACTAAACGAAACTCTATCACGAAAGTCCCTACTCAGGATACTGATTAGTCGTCGGGGCCGGGCGAACGGGTTATTAGTTGATAGCGCTCTCTAGGTCTCACCAACCTCAAACCGTGTCTATAGAGGACGGGCGTGAACTAATAGACTCAGGCAAAACCTGTCAATGATGATAGACATTGACAATGCGGGGCAAACAAATAGAGGTCGCAGAGTATTCGGTATAACGCAGTTTAGTAGCTTACATATGGGGTAGCTCCCCATGCCATGATATAAATGAGTAATTGAACTACTTAAATAAGTTTTGGAAATTAAAAATGGACAAACTCGTGAACTTGCCAACTTTATGTTGACACCCTACTGCATGCTTTGCAGTTACTCAGTGACTTTGGAGCTTGGGGATGTGTAGTGGTCGTCTTAACCCGTGTGTTGGGTTCTTTAATAAATCTTGAACTAGGCACTTTTATTTGAACTATTTAACATATGCTTCCGCTCTTTACTTAAACTGTTTTGGACTTAGAAACTGTGGACTTAAATTTTGAATTGTCACCAATCGTATTGGTTTGCTGAAATTATTTTACTATTATTGTAACTTTTCAATATGATAGGTGGCTGAATCCTGGTCAGTCACACGCCTCGCGGTGGTACTCCGCATGTGGAATTTGAGGGTGTGACATTCCTCGTTCTGGTCAATTGATCGATGTTTTGTGTTCCAAGTCTCAAATATCAGTTCTGATTTATTCAAAATCGTCAATCGTAGAAGGTAATCATTTAAGCCCTAAATTAATCGATGTTCTGTGTTCCAATGGATTGTATGTTTGATTGCGATTTGTTTTGATAAATTGTGGTTTCCTTTTGTTTGAATTTGTAATTTGGGTGTATGACAATCAGTGAGGTACAGACGAACTTGTTTAATAGGAAAATAAGAACTACATCATGAAGTTAATGCAAATGTAGGTTTGTTCTTAATATAAGTATTCTTTATTGTTTATTTGATTTGCTATTATATTATCTTAATCAACGTTTGATTGATGAGTTAATTACTTAATTTGGTCATGAGTTTTTAGGATATTTGGTTGTTTTCAAAGAATTACATGTTTGATTGTGATTTATTTAGATGAATTGTCGGTTTATCCTTGTTGAATCTGTAGTTTGGGCGCATAACGAACACTGAGTTATAGAAGAACTTGTTTAATCAGGAAAATAAGAGCTGCATAATGAAGCTAATGTTCAAATCTAGTATTCGATCGCAAAACTGACTTGGAATTTGATGCAAATTTAGGTTTGACCTTAATGTCATTGCTCTCTTGTTTGTTTTATTTGTGTTTATTGTTAGCTTAATCAATGTGTGAATTTGGTCATGAGTTTTTTAGGTTATATGATTCTTCAAATGATTTAGGGTCCAATTATCGTCTATAGAAATGTTTGAAAGTTTGGGTCTTTTAATCAAAACAATTCGAAAGTTAATATAAGAGAGAAAATACTATATTACCCAAAACAAGAAAGTGACCAGACCCTTTTCATTTAGTTCACCCTTTTAGATTTTTAATTCTTTCAGTTTTCAGGCATGCTTTGAAGGTAACCCTTTTAAGACGGTACCTGGCCCATTCACGCTTTTCTGGCTATGCATGCAGTCCAACCCCGGATACGAGTTCTTGATTTCCATGTTGAATTCGATTTTTGTGCCTGTAACTCAGATGTAATAATTGGCTCTGATGCATGTGAAGTGTATATATAAGTTTAAGTATATTTTAAGCCTTTTTACACTTTTTTAGCCAAGTTTTAAATTTATAAAACACGATATTTACTAACACTAAAGACACATATGGGCAAGTGCACCCATCGTGAGCGTAGTATAGTGTTGGTAAGATACCGAGGTCGTCCAAGGACACAAGAGCTTTTAGTACCGGTTTATCCTCAACGTCTAATCAAATCAAAAAGTTAGAAAAATGTTTTACACTAGAAAAATAAAAACTAACTAAAATGCTGAAAATAAAAATAAAATTAAAACAGATAGACAAGAGGAATCACTTGGTTCCGACTCGTGTTTAGTGTAACCTTTGATTATTTCCGAACTTTTGCACTATTTAAGAGATTATCTTAGTTATTGTAGTAGGCCCCTCTTTTGGAGGTGACGTTACCCTCAACCCAGTAGTTTGAGTCAGCAAGGATACAATCCTAAAGGGTCAGATTATTGAAAGATAATTAATTAAGTTATTAATGCAAATTATGGTAGGCCCCTCTTTTGAAGGTGACGTTACCCTCTGTCACACCCTGGCTTTGCGGAAGCGTGGTTAATTTGGTGCGACTTCTTAATATCATAGCTTAACCATAACAAAGCTATATGAAATAAAACCATGCAAGATCATCCATTCGATTAAGTTTTTAAAAACCAAATACAATAACATTTGTCTTAACGGAAACACATCCTAGCGACATAAATATTGTTCAACAAACACAACATAACATAAGCATAGTTTAAGGACTGTGACTTGTCCAGGAAAGAGTCACATTCCCTAAACCCGGATGACCTCATAACTAGTGCAGCGGGAAAACGTGTCATACCGTGCCAGATCCTTTAATTCCCTGAAATACATGTAAGTTGAAAAATCAACAATAATGTTGAGCGAGTTCATGTGTAAGTGAGTAAATAAACCTTTGTAAGTATAAAAATCCTGGTATGTAGCACATAAGGGAATTGAGATCACCAATGATTTGCAAGGCCACTGATATGTGTGAAGTGCAAGTAGGGAGAGTCAAACCTAGCGGATTTATGCGTCGGGCACGAAGTCACCCCGAGGTCCGTTTCTAGTTTGGCCTGGGGCTGGGCTCGCTACACCCAGATAGATCTACCGCTCCTGTCCCTCGGTCCTACCATGAGGACTAATGGCCTCATGTTGCTCCTACCCACTCACATGATCTAAGTAGTAAACCTCCTTACGCTAACCATACCATGTATAAAGTACTTGTAATTAAAGTAACATGTATTTCACCCCCGTAGTTTAGAAAAACTGAAAACAGTTAAGAGAAAAGGGGGACATGAACTCACAGTGGTGCGTCTCTACCAAGTATACCTCCAAATCAAGCAGCTGTGTGACGACCTACACGTACTAACTCTATTAGACGGACGGCCGTGCCTTAGCTTTAAGGTTTAAGTTTTTGGGAAATAGTTAGACAACTATTTCGTGTTTACATTCTGTATACTTGGTAATCATTTTCCTTCCCAAGGATGGGGGATTTAATACATGTGTGTTCGTAAATCTTTGAAATATATTATTAAGTCTCACTTAATATATATTTATTCCTAACTCCAAAATATAATTATTTTCCTCAAAAATATTATATTTTAACTCATATGATTTTCCCAAAATAATACTTTGTCAAAATTACGCGTTCATAAATATTTCCTTAAATTGCGTAAGTTACGTTTTAACGATCGAGTGGTAATAATAATTACCGGCGTAACTTATGTATTTCTCGTAGAGGTGTTCGTATTATTTTGGATTCGTTAACATTCGATAATATTATTTTCACCCTAAAAATAATATTTATACACTTCACAAAATAATTGACAAGTGACGTTGTGAAAAATAAATATATTTACTAAATATATATTTATCGCGTTTTATTCTGTGAAATCCCACCTCCGATATTTTGTAAATAAAGTCGTGGCGAAACTTATATTTTGAAAACATGTCGAGAAGTATCTCTAACACTTATAGTGAAAATAATTCTAAGTGTTAGGTTTTTAGAAAAATTTCGCCAGAGTTTCCTCTGTAACTGGAGGTGGCCACGCTTTCAAGCGTATCATTTTCTTTTATAAATCAAATCAACCATTTTTCTTATTTAACCAAAACAATATTCAACGCATCAAACTAGTTAATAAACATGTAATTCGCAAGAATCTCATGAACTTGTAGTTTTTCCAACACTATGATGTAAATCCCAATACTTTAAGCAGATCTTTATATAAAGCAATCCGATTTCGTAAAAACCTCGCTTTTAGGGAAATTCCGTCTTTACAACTTCTCGTCATCTTTTTCAAAAATAGTTATTTTGTCGAAAGTGTGTGCTACACAAGTGTTTAGACACTTGTGTGTTTCTAAAAATCATTCGTGTTAGTGTAAGATCCGTCTTTAGAAAACATGATTCCTTTGATACTTGGTTCTTTGAAAATACCGCTTGTAGATACGTAGATCTACTAGTTTTAAACACTATTTCACAAGCAAAAACGCTTTTACACAAGTTCATGATTCGTGTGTGGTAGAGTTTCATCCTTTAACCCTTGTTACTTCCAAAACAACCTTATGTCATGATCCATGATCATGACCACCCCAGGTTAAATGACGATCCGAGCTACCACAACATAGATCGGGTCCAAATAATTACACAAATCAACCACTACACGATTTACACAACATATGAGCTTTTAACCATCATTACAAGCATTTTTAGTAAACTTTTGTGTGTCATTTTGTAAGATTACGAGTTTTAACCGTTACAAATCATATTAACCACTTCAAAATAGTTCGAGAGGGTGATTATAGCAACTTACTACTAGCTCGAGGCTAGGGAAGAATCTAAGCTCAAAATGAGAGGATAAAAGCAATAGAGTGAGGTCCTTCGCCTTCCGATTGCACCAAGCTTCCTTGTAGGTGATCCTTAACACTTGTATGAGCTTGGAATGGCTTGAACTAAACTCGAAAAATTGATGGATGGATAGGGGTGTTCGGCCGAGAGCTCTTAGAGAGAGAGAGAGAGAGTTGTGAAGTGGAGTTGTGTGATGGAAATGTTAAGTGTGTTAAGCTTGGAACTTATAGACAATTAGTATGGTCATTAACCAAGAGTCTCTATGTTATCTTGATATGGAACAAGGATGATTAAATTAATCATCAAAGTACAAGGGGTGTCCCCCTTGGGGACGGTTCGGTTAGAGAGGGGGGGGGGGGGGGGTCTTGGTTCGATTCCAACTAATAGTTAGGATATTAGTTAGTTAAGTGTGAAGGTTAACTCGGTTATTAGTATGTTATGCGTTATAGCGGGTGTTAGGGTATTCAGGGACCCTAACTGGCTCAGAAAAAACTAAACAATGTAAATGACCATATTTTTATGTTTCGGGTATAGTCCGGTTGTTCGGTTGGATAGTAATCCGTTAAAGTGCTTAACAAAGCTTTAAAGTGTCGTTATTATTATTTTTAGTGACACAACTTATTCCTCCAAAGTGTCGGGAATATTTTCCTCATGTTTTGGCACTTTATTAGTTAGCCAATTGCTGAATTTTAATTAAAGTGCTGAATTTCGTACTTAGAGTACGTTTTAGGCACATCCGGTCACTGTAATTTATTCCTAGTGACGCAGTTCTACAACACTTATATCCCTACACTCACCACTAGTGTAGCAAACTATCTCAGGCTCTTACAGGCCTTAGAGGCAGTACCTGCCTGGTGCTAGTTATGACAGCACGTTTAATAGGTTATCCGTTCATTGTGCTACTGTGCTTTTGGTGCATCAAGGTTGTCACAAAGGTGCTGTAAGCAAAACATGGAGTGACAGCAAGTAAAGTATGATGCAAGTAAGTACATGTATCAGTATTCAAGTAGCAGTTTATCCACAAGTTCAAGCAAGCACAGTAATTAAGCAGTAATTAATTATTAATTAAGTCGTACGGATACCTGGTTTAGTGAGGGTTGTCACATTCTCCCCCCGTTAGAAAAATTTCGTCCCGAAATTTTAAGTTCTGCTTGTAGATGCAGGGTTCTTAGGAAATAGGTGGGGGTATTTCTCTTTCATTCGGTCCTCACGCCCCCAGGTGTATTCAGGACCATGTCTGGCATTCCAACGAACCTTGACGAGCTTGACACTGCTCCGGCGGGTCTTGTTTACTTTCCAATCCGTAACCTCAACCGGTTCTTCAACGAAATGGAGCGTGTCGTCAACATGAATCTCGTCGATGGGAATGGCAATGGTATCTTGAGTTGGACTTTTCTTCAGGTTGGATACATGAAATGTATCGTGAACTGAATGGAGTTCGGCAGGCAAGTCCAGCTTGTATGCTACTAGTCCTATTCTTTCCAAAATTCTGAAAGGACCAATGTAGCGCGGATTTAACTTTCCACGCTTTCCGAAGCGTGCCACACCCTTCCAGGGTGAAACTTTCAATAAAACCATATCTCCAACTTGGAATTCCAAGTGTTTCCGGTTTGGATCTGCATAGGCTTTCTGTCTTTCACGAGCTGCTTCGATGCGTTTTTGGATCTGCGCAATCTTGTCTGTCGTCTCTTGGACGATTTCGGGACCAACAAGCTGTCTATCACCTGCGTCAGCCCAACATAGGGGTGATCGACACTTGCGTCCGTAAAGAGCTTCGAATGGCGCGGCACCAATACCGGTGTGGTAGCTGTTGTTGTATGAAAATTCGACCAGTGGCAAATGCTTATCCCAGCTACCGCCCAAATCCATAACGCATGCTCTCAGCATATCTTCCAAGGTCTGAATAGTCCGTTCGCTTTGACCGTCGGTCTGAGGGTGAAATGCCGTGCTCAGATTTAATTGTGAGCCAAAAGCTTCTTGGAAGGATTGCCATATCCTTGACACAAACCTTCCGTCTCTATCAGAGATGATCGAGAGAGGCACTCCATGACGTGCGACGATCTCTCTCATGTATATTTCGGCCAACTTGCTCGTATTATCCTTCTCTCTGATAGGTAAGAAGTGTGCTGACTTCGTTAATCGATCCACTATTACCCAAATAGTGTCATGGCCTCTTGGCGTTCTTGGCAACTTTGTAATAAAATCCATGGAGATTTGTTCCCATTTCCACTTGGGAATCTCGGGTTGTTGCAGAAGTCCTGAAGGCTTCTGATATTCGGCTTTAACTTTAGCGCATGTTAAACATTTGCTCACATAAACAGCAACATCGCCTTTCATCCTAGGCCACCAATAATAATCTTTGAGATCCTGGTACATCTTATCCGCTCCAGGGTGGATAGAGTACCGCGACTTGTGAGCTTCATCGAAAATAACCTTCCTTAAACCTCCAAACAAAGGAACCCAGATCCTTTTCTCAAAACATAACGTTCCTTCCTCGTTTGGTACCAGTAGCTTCTCCATCCCACGGAGATATTCTTCTTCAAGGTTTCCTTCCTTGAGAGCTTCTTTCTGCGAGGCACGAATGCGCAAGGAAAGATCGGTTCGGATAATCATTTCTAAAGCCCTAACCCTTATGGGCTTGATCCTCTCCTTTCGACTTAGGGCATCGGCGACAACATTCGCCTTCCCTGGATGATACTTTATCTCGCAGTCGTAATCGTTCAGCAACTCAACCCAACGTCTTTGCCTCATATTCAGCTCCTTCTTGTTGAATATGTGTTGTAAGCTCTTGTGATCTGTAAAAATTGTACACTTTGTACCATAAAGGTAGTGTCTCCAGATCTTTAATGCAAATACCACTGCGCCAAGTTCCAAATCATGTGTGGTATAGTTCTTTTCGTGCACTTTCAATTGACGTGATGCGTAAGCAATAACCTTTTGGCGTTGCATCAACACGCAACCCAATCCTTGACGCGAAGCGTCACAGTATACCACAAAATCATCTGTACCTTCCGGTAGTGCTAAGATTGGCGCATTGCAGAGCTTATCCTTCAATATCTGGAACGCTTCTTCCTGTTTGGTTCCCCAATCAAACTTCTTATCTTTCTGCGTGAGGAGCGTCAATGGTTGAGCGATTTTTGAAAAATCCTCAATGAATCTTCGATAGTAGCCAGCCAAACCCAAGAATTGTCGAATCTCGGTTGGCGTCTTTGGCGTTTCCCAATTCTTAATCGCTTTGATCTTGGTTGGATCCACATGGATTCCATCTCCGTTCACCACGTGTCCAAGAAATTGGACTTCACGCAGCCAAAACTCGCACTTAGAAAACTTGGCATACAACTGTTCCTTCTTCAGCAACTCCAAAATAGCTCTTAGGTGCTGTTCGTGCTCAGCCTTTGTCCTTGAATAAATCAAGATGTCGTCGATAAACACAATCACGAACTTGTCCAATTACGGCTTGCATACTCTATTCATCAAATCCATAAAGACTGCAGGTGCGTTCGTCAACCCAAACGGCATAACTAGGAACTCGTAGTGCCCATAACGAGTTCTGAAGGCTGTCTTTGGGATACTCTCCTCTTGTATCCTTAACTGATGGTATCCAGATCGAAGATCGATCTTTGAATAAAAGCTTGAGCCTTGCAGTTGGTCAAACAGATCATCAATCCTTGGCAGAGGGTATCTATTCTTGATCGTCAGCTTGTTCAACTCCCGGTAGTCAATACACATACGAAAACTACCGTCCTTCTTCTTGACAAACAAAACTGGAGCTCCCCAAGGCGAGAAGCTTGGTCGGATAAATCCCTTGTCTAACAACTCTTGAAGTTGTGTCGACAGTTCCTGCATCTCAGACGGAGCAAGTCTATAAGGTGCCTTAGCCACAGGTGCGGCGCCTGGAACTAAGTCAATGTGGAACTCTACTTGTCTCTGAGGTGGCAGTCTAGGTAAGTCCTCTGGGAAGACTTCTGGATATTCCCTCACGACAGGGATGTCTTCTATTCTTGGCTCAGCAGCCTTCTTATCCACAATGTGTGCCAGGAAGGCAACACATCCCTTCTGCAAACACTTTCGCGCTTTCAGGCAGCTGATAATTCTTAACGGCGTATCACGCTTCTCCCCGTGAACCACAATTGTTTCGCCATCTTCGGTTGGGATACGAACGACCCTTTCGTGACAAACTATTTCAGCCTTGTTGCCTGATAACCAATCCATTCCTACCACCACGTCGCAGCTTCCCAACTGGACTGGTAGTAGATCCAAAGCAAACTCACGCTCTCCCAATTCGATCACACAGCCTCTGATAACTTCATTGGCTTCTACTATCTTTCCATTAGCCAATTCGATTGAGTACGGAATATCTAATTTACTAGCGGCTAAACCAAGCATATTCTTAAATTCTAACGATACGAAGCTATAATCGGCGCCAGTATCAAATAAAACGGATGCATAGCGTTGGTTTACAGGGAACGTACCAGTAACGACATTGGGATCCTGGCGCGCTTCCCTTGCTTCGATATGGAACACTCTTCCACGGGCTTGATTAGCATTGTTGCCTCGATTCCCATTACCTCCGTTGTTTCCTTGTGGGCGATTTCCATTCCCACCCCGGTTGTTATTTCTGTTTCCGAATCCTCCCTGGCCTCCCTGGCCAGCAGTGGCCCAACAAGTGTCCTTCAAGTGGCCCGGCTTTCCACATGCTTCGCATACTTTCACACTACAATGGCCAGAATGGTGGCGTTGGCAGGTATTACACTTGGGCTGGGTGCCCATATATCCTTTTCCTTTCTTTCCACTACCAGCTGTAACCTGAGCTGGCGTGCCTGATCCTCCTTTCTTAACCACCACACTGGCGCCCTGCTTGAAGTTCGAGAACTTCCGTTTGTTACCTCCTGATGACTCGACGTGAGTCTGTTTCTTCTTAGGCTCAGCATCATCGAACTTGTTCAGGCGAATAGCCTCCTCTGTGAGAGCCACGCTCAGATCAATTGCCTCAGTAATTGTCGCAGGCTTGGATGAGGTCACCATGCTTATGATTTGAGGAGCTGATCCCCAAATGAAACGTTCAATCCGCTTGAACTCCGGAGTGACCATGTAGGGTACCATATGTGATAAGTCATGGAACCTCTGAACGTATTCTGCGATCTTTGGACCTTCCATTTTCAAATGCCAGAACTCAGTTTCCAATCTTTGGATTTCCGCGCGAGAGCAGTACTTTTTGCGCATAAGTTCCTTCAGTTCCGTCCAGGTTAGCGCGTAGGCAGCAGCTTCACCAAGTGTCTGTACTTGCAAATTCCACCAAGAGAGGGCTCCATCCAAGAATAGCCCCGAGATATAGGTGACTTGCTGATCTAGTGCGCATTTGCTCATGCGAAGAACAGATTTAGTTTTCTCAGCCCAACGAACAAAGGCGACAGCACCTCCTGTGCCATCAAAGTTGACTGGTTTGCAGTCTAGAAACTGCTTATAGGTGCACCCTGCACACACCTTGTAACATGTGAACGGCATTAGCATCTTTGCTATAGATATCCAATTAGGTCATGGTATGTCTAAATGTCTTAGTATTACCATGAGGTGGATTGTTGTTGCCATTGTTGTTTGAGCTGCTTCCGCTGGGTCCTCCTTGCGAGGAGGCGTATTGCGCGATAGCAGCAGCGATGACTTGTTGGAGTTCTGCCTCATTGGTAGGCATCGGCGTTGGACGTTTCGGTGGCATCTTCTAAAAGATGTGTTTACGTTGGTCAGGCCATAGTAAAAATCCCATGTTATAATACGTACGCTTTATTATGATAGTAATAGTACATAACATCTCATGTTACAAACATCAATCACACAACACCCCATGTCATAGAATATAAATAACCAAATCAAGCATCAAATATGATGAGAATACTGCGATTGCCATATATTGAGACCACATAGTAAGCGTACAAGTACATCACAGTGTCATACAACATCAGTCAACTAAGGGCTACATCACCCTAGTCCAAAAACTATATCAAATCAGTGTCAGTACATCAAATACATGTCAACAAAAGTCAGAATCATAATGTAGTCTCCAAAAATGCTGTGCAGTCAAAAGCAATCGCCGTCTTCTCACCAGCGTCTACCCATACGGTACTGAAGAGCTCTACACGGATGGCGGTGGAGGAGGGGGAAAGTGAGTGTAAAACAAGCGACGCAAATGGAGCCAGTCCTCCTCCATGGCTCTTTGGGTACGCAAGAAAGAAGCAACCTGCTGCTCTAGGGCAAAAAGGCGTGCATCATAGTCTGGTGGTAAAGGTCGAGAGGGCTGCAAAGGAGAGTGGGTCTGACCCTGGCACTGACACGGCGGCGGCTGGGCTCTCTCAAGCTCCTGAATGCGCTGCGTGTGTGCCTCGTGCTGGGCGACAAAAGACATCAGAACGTCCTCAATAGTATACCCCATGTGGAAAGAATGGTAGGGGTCGGTCGGTGGCATGGCAGGTGGTGATGACCAGAGAAACGGCTCACTGGTGGGATCAAAAGGTGCCACATGAAATGGAGAAACAGGGGGAAAAGTAGCAGACGGTGGTATAGCAGGGATAGATACCGGTACATGTCCAAAAGGGTGAGCCGAAGAACCCTCTCCAGGTCGCGCTGGAGGTGTAAACTGAGGAAATGAAAAGGAGGTATCAACGTGACGGGTATCAGTGATCTGAGGGGGAATAGGTGGGACCTCGTCATCAGCAGGAATCCACCCATGCTGGGCGTGCTCATCTCGTGGGTCCATCTGTGCCTCAAAAAGTGCACGATCAAACTGAACTGGCATAGGATCATGGTGAGGTGCAACAAGAGGGTCAACTGGTGCATCAGCAATAAGTGGGGGATCAACATGATCAGCAGCAATGACATGATCGCCCTCCAACAACGGAGTATCCACTGGGTGATCATCAATAGGTGGGTCAGCAATGACAGGCTCAATAATAGGTGCGTCAGCATGAACTGGGTCGTGCTCAAACGCAGGGTCTAGAGCGGCTACCTGCTCAGGGGCCATGGTAGGCTCGGGGTCATCAAAGGCCATCCCAAAATCAAACACGGGATCGATGGGATCAACTGGGTCTACTGGGTCAACTGGATCCTCCATAGGCTGATCCATGGGTATAAACTCTATATCCTGATCTGGGTCGAATCCTGGGGGAAAGACAGGATCGGAATCCTCCACATCATCGTGGTCGAAAGCAAAACTAGGAATAGGGGCAACAGAGGATGCCTGGTCGGGATCTGATCCATGTGAGAAGTGCTGCGCACTCTGGGTGTGTGAAGGTGCGGAGGCCACAGACTCGAAAGAGTCTGGGACCGGAGAGTGAGCGGGTGACTCCTCGGCGGGAGCATCTGCGATCATCAAGAGATCACCAGCAGCAAGAAGGGCCTCGCCCTGAACATCCTCCTCTAAGGGCTCATCATCATACAGATCGACGTCGCCATCATCGTCGGCGTCGAGAAGCAAATCGTAAGCAGGATAAACAGCTAAGGGTATGGGAGCAGGGATCTCCACTAACGGTAGGTCCCCGGCCAAAGGGCCATCAGCGAGCTCATCAGCACCATCAGGTAAAGCAAAGGGCTGAAAGTCGTCCTCGTCCGTGCTAGTAACGTCGGATGTGTGGACCTCGTGCTCTGAAGACTCTAGGTCATCTGATACTATAGGTCTAGGTCCTGTGGTGTCTGAGTCACCTGTGCCAGAGGTGTCCATGGTGTCTGTAACATAAACACAAACATGCACAAACAGTCAATCATACAATCAAATAATCACATAAGTCACCAAGTAAGCACTCAAATAGTTCTCCTAGTCCCACTAGCCTCCCAGCCTCTCAGACTGTTCTTCCTAGTCCCACTAGCCAATTCTCCTAGTCCCACTAGCCAATTCTCCCAGCCTCTCAGACTGCTCTTCCTAGTCCCACTAGCCAGTTCTCCTAGTCCCACTAGCCCACTACCTCGGCCTCTCAGACCGAGCCTCGGCCTCCCAGACCGAGCCTCAGCCTCCCAGACTGAGCCTATAAATAATAAATAAAATGTGCTCAACATTTGTTTATAAAAAGTTTTGGATCTGGACTTAAGTGGTATGCAGTAAAAATGTTTTCGTGAGAGCCCTAGTGATCATAGTCTAGACTCGAGAAAGAATCCTAGTTCGCTATGATCAGAGCTCTGATACCAAGCTGTCACACCCTGGCTTTGCGGAAGCGTGGTTAATTTGGTGTGACTTCTTAATATCATAGCTTAACCATAACAAAGCTATATGAAATAAAACCATGCAAGATCATCCATTCGATTAAGTTTTTAAAAACCAAATACAATAACATTTGTCTTAACGGAAACACATCCTAGCGACATAAACATTGTTCAACAAACACAACATAACATAAGCATAGCTTAAGGACTGTGACTTGTCCAGGAAAGAGTCACATTCCCTAAACCTGGATGACCTCGTAACTAGTGCAGCGGGAAAACGTGTCATACCGCGCCAGATCCTTTAATTCCCTGAAATACATGTAAGTTGAAAAATCAACAATAATGTTGAGTGAGTTCATGTGTAAGTGAGTAAATAAACCTTTGTAAGTATAAAAATCCTGGTATGTAGCACATAAGGGAATTGAGATCACCAATGATTTGCAAGGCCACTGATATGTGTGAAGCGCAAGTAGGGAGACTCAAACCTAGCGGATTTATGCGTCGGGCACGAAGTCACCCCGAGGTCCGTTTCTAGTTTGGCCTGGGGCTGGGCTCGCTACACCCAGATAGATCTACCGCTCCTGTCCCTCGGTCCTACCATGAGGACTAATGGCCTCATGTTGCTCCTACCCACTCACATGATCTAAGTAGTAAACCTCCTTACGCTAACCATACCATGTATAAAGTACTTGTAATCAAAGTAACATGTATTTCACCCCCGTAGTTTAGAAAAACTGAAAACAGTTAAGAGAAAAGGGGGACATGAACTCACAGTGGTGCGTCTCTACCAAGTATACCTCCAAATCAAGCAGCTGTGTGACGACCTACACGTACTAACTCTATTAGACGGACGGCCGTGCCTTAGCTTTAAGGTTTAAGTTTTTGGGAAATAGTTAGACAACTATTTCGTGTTTACATTCTGTATACTTGGTAATCATTTTCCTTCCCAAGGATGGGGGATTTAATACATGTGTGTTCGTAAATCTTTGAAATATATTATTAAGTCTCACTTAATATATATTTATCCCTAACTCCAAAATATAATTATTTTCCTCAAAAATATTATATTTTAACTCATATGATTTTCCCAAAATAATACTTTGTCAAAATTACGCGTTCATAAATATTTCCTTAAATTGCGTAAGTTACGTTTTAACGATCGAGTGGTAATAATAATTACCGGCGTAACTTATGTATTTCTCGTAGAGGCGTTCGTATTATTTTGGATTCGTTAACATTCGATAATATTATTTTCACCCTAAAAATAATATTTATACACTTCACAAAATAATTGACAAGTGACGTTGTGAAAAATAAATATATTTACTAAATATATATTTATCGCGTTTTATTCTGTGAAATCCCACCTTCGATATTTTGTAAATAAAGTCGTGGCGAAACTTATATTTTGAAAACATGTCGAGAAGTATCTCTAACACTTATAGTGAAAATAATTCTAAGTGTTAGGTTTTTAGAAAAATTTCGCCAGAGTTTCCTCTGTAACTGGAGGTGGCCACGCTTTCAAGCGTATCATTTTCTTTTATAAATCAAATCAACCACTTTTCTTATTTAACCAAAACAATATTCAACGCATCAAACTAGTTAATAAACATGTAATTCGCAAGAATCTCATGAACTTGTAGTTTTTCCAACACTATGATGTAAATCCCAATACTTTAAGCGGATCTTTATATAAAGCAATCCGATTTCGTAAAAACCTCGTTTTTAGGGAAATTCCGTCTTTACAACTTCTCGTCATCTTTTTCAAAAATAGTTATTTTGTCGAAAGTGTGTGCTACACAAGTGTTTACACACTTGTGTGTTTCTAAAAATCATTCGTGTTAGTGTAAGATCCGTCTTTAGAAAACATGATTTCTTTGATACTTGGTTCTTTGAAAATACCGCTTGTAGATATGTAGTTCTACTAGTTTTAAACACTATTTCACAAGCAAAAACGCTTTTACACAAGTTCATGATTCGTGTGTGGTAGAGTTTCATCCTTTAACCCTTGTTACTTCCAAAACAACCTTATGTCATGATCCATGATCATGACCACCCCGGGTTAAATGACGATCCGAGCTACCACAACATAGATCGGGTCCAAATAATTACATAAATCAACCACTACACGATTTACACAACATATGAGCTTTTAACCATCATTACAAGCATTTTTAGTAAACTTTTGTGTGTCATTTAGTAAGATTACGAGTTTTAACCGTTACAAATCATATTAACCACTTTAAAATAGTTCGAGAGGGTGATTATAGCAACTTACTACTAGCTCGAGGCTAGGGAAGAATCTAAGCGCAAAATGAGAGGATAAAAGCAATAGAGTGAGGTCCTTCGCCTTCCGATTGCACCAAGCTTCCTTGTAGGTGATCCTTAACACTTGTATGAGCTTGGAATGGCTTGAACTAAACTCGAAAAATTGATGGATGGATAGGGGTGTTCGGCCGAGAGCTCTTAGAGAGAGAGAGAGAGTTGTGAAGTGGAGTTGTGTGATGGAAATGTTAAGTGTGTTAAGCTTGGAACTTATAGACAATTAGTATGGTCATTAACCAAGAGTCTCTATGTTATCTTGATATGGAACAAGGATGATTAAATTAATCATCAAAGTACAAGGGGTGTCCCCCTTGGGGACGGTTCGGTTAGAGAGGGGGGGGGGGGGTCTTGGTTCGATTCCAACTAATAGTTAGGGTATTAGTTAGTTAAGTGTGAAGGTTAACTCGGTTATTAGTATGTTATGCGTTATAGCGGGTGTTAGGGTATTCAGGGACCCTAACTGGCTCAGAAAAAACTAAACAATGTAAATGACCATATTTTTATGTTCCGGGTATAGTCCGGTTGTTCGGTTGGATAGTAATCCGTTAAAGTGCTTAACAAAGCTTTAAAGTGTCGTTATTATTATTTTTAGTGACACAACTTATTCCTCCAAAGTGTCGGGAATATTTTCCTCATGTTTTGGCACTTTATTAGTTAGCCAATTGCTGAATTTTAATTAAAGTGCTGAATTTCGTACTTAGAGTACGTTTTAGGCACATCCGGTCACTGTAATTTATTCCTAGTGACGCAGTTCTACAACCCTTATATCCCTACACTCACCACTAGTGTAGCAAACTATCTCAGGCTCTTACAGGCCTTAGAGGCAGTACCTGCCTGGTGCTAGTTATGACAGCACGTTTAATAGGTTATCCGTTCATTGTGCTACTGTGCTTTTGGTGCATCAAGGTTGTCACAAAGGTGCTGTAAGCAAAACATGGAGTGACAGCAAGTAAAGTATGATGCAAGTAAGTACATGTATCAGTATTCAAGTAGCAGTTTATCCACAAGTTCAAGCAAGCACAGTAATTAAGCAGTAATTAATTATTAATTAAGTCGTACGGATACCTGGTTTAGTGAGGGTTGTACTATTATTAATTAAGTCGTCGGTTTTCGTAAGACTTTTTATTCTTGTAACGTTTATTTTGATGAAGCTATTATTCAAACAAAGTTATTTTTGATGAACTTGTTTGTTTATTTTTTTCTTTTGCTTCATCATCAACATTTTTTTTTTGAAAAGTCATACGGAAAACTGAGCTAGTTACTAAAACAAAGGGTTAAAAATGAAAAAGGTTTTGGTGGGTGAAAGGGTGTTTGGTTTAGGTTATGAAATGAAAAGGTTTAGGCTCAAAGGGGCTAACTAGGGGGATTTTGGGTAGGTGGTAAGAAAAAGAAAAATAATGGTGTAGAAATATAAAGGGTTAGTCCTAATGCCTCCATCATTTACTTACTCGGGTTTAAGTTGGTAAGGACCGGGAATGTATGGTCATGGCAAGTTCTAGAGTCGTAAGAACCAACCGGCTATTCACACAAGAAACGAAAAAAGAGCATTTAATTTAAAGATATATATATTTGTATGCTCAATAAAGGCTCAAAACTCACTTTTGTGGGAATGGGTTTTTATGTGATCAGGTATATATAATCAAATTTTAACTAAGTTTGCAATGCCTTTTCATAATTTTCTTATGTTGGTTCTTTTTATCACGACGCTATCGGTTGTAAATTTGTAAAAATATAACCTTTTTAGAACTTTGAAATTCCCAAGTTGAACCTAGACAAGTAAAAAAATGAAAATTTTTGAAAAAAATTGGGGTGATTAGCGGTTCCAATAGAGTTTTGTGTAAGGCTTGTATTTAGGACTTGCAAGATTCAAGGTTTTAGCATCCCCCCCCCCCACACTTAAATTACACGTTGTCCTCAATGTGTCCCAAAAATAAGTTTTTAGGTTGATTGAATGTGTAAATAGGGTGAAAAAGCAAAAATTTTGTGTTACTAGGCGCTGAACACGGCCCCGTGGTGTCCGGGCACGGCCCCGTGTTCAAGTGCCAGTAACAAAATTAAATCAAGAGAAACAGAAGTCTGGACACGGGGGCGTGTTGGGTGAGCACGGCCCGTGTCCAGATTACCTGAACTGGGTATTTCTGCAGACTGTGCAGCACGGGGCCATGTTGGGCGGACACGGCCCGTGCTGAGCTTACTGTTAATGAAGAAAATCGTCGGATGGCCCTGTTTTCCTGCATGGGGTGCTGGTTCAAGCTTCCCTTGTTTCCTTTGCCATCTCAAGTGTGTTTTATTCATTTCAACACCATCCAAACACCAATTTAACTAAAACCATCATTCATTAAGTCATAGAGAGAATTACATACTAGTCCTAAAAAAAAAAAGTTAAAAATCCTAAATTAGATAGGTCAAGTGATACGTAAAATCATCCCTAGGAGCTCTACTTCTATAATAAGAACCAAAATTCCGGAAATAGTTTTCCGGTTTCTAAAAGTCTTGTATAACTCCAAGCCGAGCGGTGTCCCTTAGATGTTGCTAGAGCCATTCATCTATCTCCCTCGGGAGAAGGGAGGCGGCTTCATGTTCCTCAACATCTTGTGGAGGGGGAGCGACACCAATCGGAACCCCTTGTAGTATGTCTTGAGGGGGCTCCGGATGTAAGGCGTACCATTCGGCTGGAATGATGACTTCCGGTACCACATTCCATGCCCTTTGTGTGATAATCGGCACCAAAGGAGGAGAGGCGAGAATGTTCAACCTTTGGTGCAAAAGGTTGACTTCCCGGAGACATCCTTCTAGTCCCACCGTTAGATGATTAATACGGTCGACCAATGCTTCTTCCACCCCTGTTATCTCATCAATGGCTTCTCTTAGGGCGTAAACATAGTTTACAAGAGAATCCTCAACCGTTGATGATCTTCTCCCCTGCCGGCTGTTTCTGGAATGTGACGAGGATTTTCCGCTTGCCATTCTGAGAAAACAAACCGAAAAGAGTTCAATTTTATGGGACCAGTACCTCGGACACGGCCCCGTGTTCATTGAACACGGCCCCGTGTTCAGACATCTGCATGATTTAAGAACAAGGAATCTGGGAGTTTTAATTTGTTTTTGTGATTTTTAAAGAATTTTTGAACAAAAAACAACTTAAAACATTGTTGTAGAACTTATTTTTAACAAGATTCCATGAACAAAAATCTAACAAACATCTCAATAATGCTTGAAATTATGGAAGTCTCAAGCTTTAATGGAGGTGTAAGGAAAGAAAAATTGAAGAAGATGGATAAAAGAGGAAAGGACAAGAAGATAGTTGAGAAACTTCTTTTAGAAAATACCTAGGATGGTATGTGAGAATATTCCCCAAATCTCTGTCCCTGGAATGGTTCAAATGTGCAGGATTCTTGGCTGCATTATAGAAAACGACAGTACGTTGCGCACGGCCCCGTGTTGGCTGGACACGGCCCCGTGTGCAGATGGAATCCTGACACATTTTTGTCCGTATTCTGACAAAATCAGAAGGGAATCTTTGGGTGGACACGAGGGCGTGCTGACCTGGACACGGCCCCGTGTCTAGAAGCTGTCTATGAAGTTTGTCTATTTTTAAGGAACTTTTCCGGATCGGGCGGTTACTTACTGGATGGAACAACCCCAAAGTGCCTAAGATACCTTAATTGTTCTAGGTTAAGACGAGAACGCAAGAGGTTGTCGGTGAGGGTGATTCCTATGCTATATGTAGGTGGACAAGTCCAACCCTTTTCAGGGCTCTCATTAAAGAAGGTGTGTGTCGAATCGCTCAGGTCTATGTATGCATCGAACGAAGTCGATGGGGAGTCCTTCATGGCACAATCGACACAGGGACGACTATCGTTCAAGTCCTCACTAGAGTTAGAAGTATCGTCGGAAACAACGATGTTGTTTGAATGCGATTCCAACACTTCTTCTTGGTTATCATCTTGAGATAAATTATTGAAATCTATCCTAAGTTCTATTAACCAATTAAGAATTAGATCTTCTAATTGAAATAATTCATCGAGAACCATTTCTCCTAGAAAATCTGGTTGGGAGCATTCGAGGGAGAGATAGGGATTATTTTTACTTTCGCCCCTCTTAAGGATACAAGGAAACGATGGGTCTATATAGTGGGGCTTATAATTTAGAAAATAACATTCTAATTCCTTATGGTTACCACCACATAATTGACACCACGTACCATAAGAGTGCCGAAAGTAAAAAGTATCTATATCACTCATATTTGTGTCAGAAATTACCAACCGTCGGGATCTTACGGTTCTGTTTTCAGTAACTGAATCTTGGGCACGGGGGCGTGTTGAGTGGGCACGGCCCCGTGTTCAGCTTACTGTCTGACTTAAAACAGGATTGCCAGTTCCAATGATTGGGCACGGGGCGTGTTCAGCGGGCAGGGCCCGTGCTGAGTTCTGCAGAAGCTGAAAAACTAAGAAAAATCCTAAAAAAATGAAAAATAAGAAAAAAAAACGATTAGGCCGTTGATTCCTAACTTTCTTAAAATCCTTGTGTCCCCGGCAGCGGCGCCAAAAACTTGATGCGTGTGAAGTGTATATATAAGTTTAAGTATATTTTAAGCCCGTTTACACTTTTTTAGCCAAGTTTTAAATTTATAAAACATGATATTTACTAACACTAAAGACACATATGGGCAAGTGCACCCATCGTGAGCGTAGTATAGTGTTGGTAAGATACCGAGGTCGTCCAAGGACACAAGAGCTTTTAGTACCGGTTTATCCTCAACGTCTAATCAAATCAAAAAGTTAGAAATATGTTTTAAACTAGAAAAATAAAAACTAACTAAAATGCTGAAAATAAAAATAAAAGTAAAACAGATAGACAAGATGAATCACTTGGTTCCGACTCGTGTTTAGTGTAACCTTTTATTATTTCCGCACTTTTGAACTATTTAAGAGATTATCTTAGTTATTGTAGTAGGCCCCTCTTTTGGAGGTGACGTTACCCTCAACCCAGTAGTTTGAGTCAGCAAGGATACAATCCTAAAGGGTCGGATTATTGAAAGATAATTAATTAAGTTATTAATGCAAATTATGGTAGCCCCCATCTTTTGAAGGTGACGTTACCCTCGGCTAAGTAGTCTGAGTCAGCAAGGATACAGTCCTAAGTAGCTGGGTTATAGTATTAATAGTAGTTTAACTTATGAGGGGATCAAAGAGTTTGGACCCCCGCCATCCAATACCGTTAAGTATTGAAGGAGGTCCTACTAAATTTGACCCAGGTCCCTTGCAGGATCTCTAAACGCTGAAACACGGCAAGACTCTTACCAAACCGTTCGCTTAACCCCCGACCAGGTAGCCAACATACCTCCATATAGACCGTGGAGATATGAATGGTGAAAATCTTTTATTTTATATAGACAGTAAAATAATGCCAAGACACCACGGACAAACGATAAAGAAGAATCACCTTCAACATAAGAAACTAGTTATTAAAGTCATTAATACATAACCAATTAAAAAGTGCGAAAAGATTAAAAATAAAAAGTATTACACTAGACACTTTATCTTCACCAAGTGATGTAAGAGACTTAGGCAAACATAGCCTTGATTGTCAAGAACTCTTACGATCAATCTTGGATCCCGAGACGACTCACACACTCTATGATGGACAATGGATGATGGTGGTGGATGATGGTGTTATGGTGGTGGTGGGTGGTGGGTGAAGTGTGAGAGAGGTGGTGTGCCAAGGGATGGTTTGAGCTTGAGCCAAGCACTCCTATTTATAGGCTAAACAGAAGCTCGGGCACGGCCCCGTGTCCAGTGGGCACGGCCCCGTGTCCACATCCTTCTCTTTCTTCATTAATTGCTCTTTGTCTTTATTAGTTGACCACGCCCCCGTGTCCGCTGAGCACGACCCCGTGTGCATAAGCATATCTGTACTATGAAGATTGGCCTGGATTCTGCGAATCTTATAGTTGACCACGGCCCCGTGCCCGATGAGCACGGCCCCGTGGTGGGCAATAGAAGCCTCTACCACTTTGTCTTTTCTGCTGACACTTGGGCACGCCCCCCGTGCTGGCTGAGCACGGGGCGTGTTCAGTCCTCTGTCTTCTTGTTTTTCTTGGGAAGATGTTGTCGTGGGGTCGGGCATGTCACGTTTGTTCCTTTTCTTGTATTTATGTTAGATTTTGCTGTCTTTTTGCTTCTTTTGTTAATTTGAGCTCATTTAATCCTGAAAATACAAAAGGAAGACAAAAGCACACTTTTTCCAACATTAGTACTAAAAAAGGGTTAGTTTTATGCCACAATTGATGTAATTTATATGTTGCATTTTGCACACATCAAATACCCCCACACTTGAATCTTTGCTTGTCCTCAAGCAAAACTCTTTATAATGTGGCTTTACACTCCCAAATGGAATGGGTAGAAAAGAAAGTTTTTTGGGCTTGTCATAGAGTGTCGGGATTTCCAAGATTCTTTATTAAGTTTTATTTTTATTTATTTACAATCCTATTTGTCATAATTTATTTAAAACTTTTCATAAGATAAATTACTTATTAGGGCATAACATGCCTCTTTAAAATTCTCTTTATATACAAGTTCACATACCTCACGGGGGATCACTCAACACTCGACCGAAAATGTATTTTAGTGGATCACTCGAGAGCGGCATGGAACTTACTCCTACCATAAGCTTGCCAAGCAATCAATCCTCCTCCTTTTTAACTATATACCTTTGTAAATATCAAGAGGACTTTTTGGGTGAATGGTTAGGCTTGGGTTAAAGGTAGGTGGTTGGGTTAGTGGTTAGTGGTTAGTAGAAAGGGCGAAAAAACAAGCGTCGGTTTTCGTAAGACTTTTTATTCTTGTAACGTTTATTTTGATGAAGCTATTATTCAAACAAAGTTATTTTTGATGAACTTGTTTGTTTATTTTTTTCTTTTGCTTCATCATCAACATTTTTTTTTGAAAAGTCATACGGAAAACCGAGCTAGTTACTAAAACAAAGGGTTAAAAATGAAAAAGGTTTTGGTGGGTGAAAGGGTGTTTGGTTTGGGTTATGAAATGAAAAGCTTTAGGCTCAAAGGGTGTTGGTGCATTCATCTGTCGTCTTCGTCTTGTATCGAGTCTAGTGCGTAGAATGTTAGATTGGTGCACGTAGTTCGAGATATAGTGGTTTAGCTTGAATGAACAGGTTTCTCTTGAAAGAGAGTAGGTCAGTTTCAAGGGAAAGCCACCAAGTAGGTTTCGCTTGAACTGAGTCTTGTCACTTTCAAGAGAAACCTAGTGCCTATATATAGTTCTTCAAGCGATCTCATTTGTAACTTTTGTGCTTTTGGATACCGAAGTGCTGCCGGTTTATCCAGTGATTGTACAAGCTGTAATATCAATCAGAAACGTGTTTAAAGTGAATTGCTAGCTGTTTCGAAGTCAGTTTCTTTGTTTCCGCCACTGAAACTGATTAAAACTTCTCTGAACGACTCGTTCGGGTCAGTACACGATCCTACAAGTGGTATCAGAGCTCAGGAGGAGGAGTTCTTACCGATTCAGCTCGAAATTTCTGTTTTCTACCCCTTCTTTTCAGAATTTACAAGCTTTTACGGTTAAAATTGGATCAATTTTTCACAGATTGTGCAAAACTGCATTTTGATAAACCCTTGAAAGTTTCATAGCTAAATTCGAAGTAAATATAGATAAAATGGGCTTCGGTTGTGGTTTCTCTTGAACATTCCATCAGGTTTCTCTTGAACATTCCATCAGGTTTCTCTTGAACTTTCCATCAGGTTTCTCTTGAACATTCCATTAGGTTTCGCTTGAACATTCCATCAGGTTTCTCTTGAACTTTCCATCAGGTTTTTCTTGAACATTCCATTAGGTTTCGCTTGAACATTCCATCAGGTTTCTCTTGAACATTCCATCAGGTTTCTCTTGAACATTCCATCAGGTTTCGCTTGAAGGTGATAGTTCACTTGAAGTTCGCTTGAAGGTTATTCCGCTTGAAACAACTGTGTTTGAAAAACGTGTTGCCAATACATGGATTCTGAATTCTACAACGCATTTGCAACAACACCGACTACTCCGGCTGACATTGCTAAGAACATGAACATGGAGAATGAAACCGGAACAATGCAAAAACCCCCGAAACTTATGGGAATTGAAGATCATCATGGATGGAAGAAACGTTTCGAGAATTGGGTTCAAGCGAACCATTTAAAAGCTTGAGAAAGCATTGAAACTGAATATGAGAGGCCACAAAGCTCAGTGGGAGTTGATAAAATCATTTCAGAATTCACAGAGCAAGAGAGAGAAAGTTATAAAGGAGAGAAAATGATGATCAATCTATTACAACAAGCTGTTAAAGAGGATATATTTGTGTTGCTTCAACATGATGACAGTGCTTATTCTATCTGGGAAGCTCTTAAAAAGAAATTTGAAGGAAGTACAGAAATGCTACAGAGTAAAGCAGCTTTGTTAAAAAAAGAGTTTGAATTGTTTACTTGTATGCCTGGTGAGACAACAAAGACTCTCATTGAGAGATATTGTCATCTTGTTCGCACCATGTCACAGTTGAAGATTACAAAAACTCCAGCAGAATGGGTAGAAAAGCTTGCTGATGCATTACCACAAAAGGAATGGGGTACATATCTGATGATTCTGAAAAATTCTGGACAGTTTAGCAGATTATCAATTGCTCAGTTTATTGAAAAGCTGGAGGCACAGGATCTTGAACAATAGAAAATTGCCAGAATGAACAGTTCAAGTAATCAGCAAGATATCAAACTGTATTATAAAGGAAATGTTGAGACAATTGAAGTGAGTCCAAAAATCCAAACAGCATTTAGTGCAGAAATTCATCCGGAACAAGCAGTCAAAGTTCAATTAATACTAGTGGATTTTCAAATGTGAATTCTCCAAGTATTCAAAGTACATCTGTTGGAAATGGGCATCTGATTCAGTGTAATGTGGCTTTACATCTTCAAAATGGACAAAATTATTCTGAAGAAGTTGTGAAAAGTCATATGGGATTACTGGTCACTGTATTAGAATCTTATGAAGGGTTGATTGCTGGAAAATTGGTAATCCGATGCTCACAAAGGAAGATTATGACCAGATCGATGCAGAGGAGTTGGAACTGATGGACATTAAATGGGCATTAGCTAGTGTTTTGAGGAGAGCAGAAAAATTTAAAATGATTACAGGAAGAAGTGATTTCTTGGATGCAAATCTTTCTAATTTAGGTTTTGATAAATCTAAAGTTGTCTGTTTTCGTTGCAGGGAGAAAGGCCATTTTAAAAGAGAGTGCAAGAATCAGGAGACAATAGGAGTAAAGGATCCTTTTGGAAAAGATGATTATTATAAAAAGTCCATATATCAACAAATCACTCATCTACCACATCAACAAAAAGATTCACAAACGGCGCATGGGAAAGTGATCGAAGATGCAAACAAGAAGGCTTACTATGGCATTATTGATCAAGATGATGAGAAAGTGGCTGAAGGTTTTAACTGGGACAAGTACATTCCAGCTGATCCTAATGTTAAAGCTTTTATTGCTCAGATTGTGCAAAAGCCAGAGTTGATAAAGGAATGGATGGCTGTATTATCTGATGATGAGAAAAGTGAAGATGAAGAATCTGTTTCTTCTAAAAACAGTTCAACAGATACAAGTGATGATGATGAAGAAGTTGAACAGGTGAACATTGGAAAATCTCATTTATCTTCTGACAGTTTTGAATTTTATTTTGCAGATAAATTGAAGAAACTCAAAGAGAGAAAAGCTGCAAAAGAATTGAAGGAAGTCAAAGTGATTGAGAAGATAGTGGAAGTAGAAAAGATAGTTGAAGTTGAAAAGATTGTGGAGGTCGAGAAGATTGTTGAAGTTACGAAACCATGTCTCACTTGTTTGGAATCTTGCAAACAGTGTGAAGTAAAAGACGAGAGGTTTAGTGAATCAGAAAAGATGAAAGAAAAGTTGTTGTTTGATGTGAAGAATTTGAAAGAATCCTACGATGTTTTGAACAGAACAGTGAATAGTTTGCAAACGACAAACACTGAAAACGAAAAAGTGTTGAAAATGTTGAATGCAACAATGATGTCAAAGCAGAAAGAGATAAATTTTTACATTGAAGAATGTGCAAAATGGAAGAAGGAGTTGGATGGTGAAAAAGTTGAAAATGAAAGAATCAGACGTTTGCTGAAAAGTTATACATGTTCTGATTACTTAATTGACAGAATTTACCCTACTGTTGCAGGTTTTGAGGCATTTAAAGATGAACAACCAAAGAAGAAGAAGGATACTGGTAAGAAACCGTGTGTTAGATATAACAAGTGTCCGCCTCCAATTTGGGAAGGGTATTCACCTAGAAAACCGAATGAGGAACAAGTCCAAAAGGCAGTTAATCTAAAGTTAGAGTCCGAGTTAACCGATGTATTGCCAGACAACATTTACGTCACGTTCACAGCGTCCGACACAGATCATGAGTCCGAATTAATAAAAAGGATGGTCGATCAGGTGTTGGATAGGGATGAGGAGTCAGAGTTAATATTCGAGTCCGAAAGTTCGTGTCAGTCTGTTGGAAGTTCGAGTTCGTCCGAAAAGAGTTCAAAATCATCGGGAAAACGGGTTTATAGTAAAGAATTTTTGTTGTCAAAATCTAATTTGAATGACGAAACATTTGAAGTTGCCTATACTTTGAGTGATTTTGACAAATTATATTTTGATAAAGAGTTTCCAATAAGAAGTGTTTGTTTTGACATGATCAAAAAGGTTTTCAAAATGACAGAAATTAATATTTCTGAAATAAAAGATTTAAATCTTACTTGAAAACCTAAGAAATACACTTCAAGAGTTCAACAACGTTTAAACAAGAAAAAGAATTACGATTCTGGTTCTGGTTGTCAAAAGAAACCAAATCGTAACGGTAATTTTAAAAGGAAAGGTTTAGCTTTTTATACCACCAGAAAATTATAAAAATAAGAAAATTTCTAAAAATACAAAATTTGTTTCAGGTCCGTCTGCTGAAGAAGAAAAGAAGAGCTCATTTTGGAGACAAACAAATCAAGAATTTTTTGCTGAAAAGAAGATTGAAGCTCATCAGAGGAGAGAGACTAGAACATGTTTTAGATGCAATGAAGTTGGTCACATTGCATGGAACTGTCCCAGAGCAACTAAGACAAAACAGGGAGTTTCTGGAAAACTGAAAGAAGTTGTTGTTGATAAAACAGAACCACCAACTGAAGGGTTTAAAGTGTTTAAAAATTCAACATATGAAGTTGGTGAGTGTTCGAAAAGGTTTTACAAGAAAAAGGGAAATCTTGACAATCAAACTTGGGTTGTTAAGAAATCAGAGGTAAAATCTGGCGATGAATCTGATTCCACAAAGTCAGAGGAGCCACAAGTTGTTAAAAAGGGTGAAAACTCAGTGCCTCTAATGGATGATGTTCATTTTCCACCATTGAGAGCTGAGAATTTTAAATCAAAGGTTGGAAAGGTTGAAATTTCGAATCAATTCTATTCTGAGAAGAAAGAATTTGATGTCGAGAAAGCATTTAATGGGAATGTTAAGAAATTTTTTGGAAAAATGATCGATGGGAAAGTTAAAGGGGTAAAGGAGTTTTATGCTACAAAGAAAGCAACATACACCCCAACTAAAGAGGAGTTGGAATCACCCAAGACTGGTCAGGCTTGGGTGGACATTTTCTTTCATTGAAAAACCTGACTTGCCGGAGATCCCAAGTTTGTAATCGTGGATCAGGAATCGGCATCCTTCTTGATAATTGATTGTGTAAATGAGTTTTATAATGGTTAAATTTTTACAGGTTAAGTGTGACTTGCCGGAGCTTCCAGGTTGGTAAGTGCGAAGCAGGAACCGGCATCTTGATTGGTAAAATGGTTTGTGTAGATGTTTTATTCCTACATGTGGTTATATGATTTAGATATTCTTACAAGTGGTAAGAGATTGATTCTGACAAAGTGATTATTCAAGGTCATTAGTTTGAACTTGATGTAATCCTAATACAAGAGATTGAATGGACAATATGATGAACCAGACCTCTAACCTACAAGTGGTAAAATTAACAAAACTTATTTTCCAGACAAATCATTTTGGTTAAAACAAACTTAAGTGTTTTGAAATCATAATGAGAAAATAGTTTTGTGAAAGGGGGAGTTCTGATTGTCTATGCCTAGTGGATGGCGAATTGATGCGATTTGATATCGGTTGTCCAGTTGTTTATACAGTTTGTTTTCAAATTTCTTTAAATGTGTTTGCATTTTAGGGGGAGTAGAAATTTTCTGAAAATCCAAAAACATTTGAAATTTTGAAAAAGATAAAAACATGATAAAATCAAAAATGAGTTTTAGTGTCAAAGAAAAGGAAATGATAGTACATCAGTAGACAGTCACAGTATGCTAAAGAAATGTAATGTTTAAATAGTGTTAAACAGTCTCACTGATGATATGCCGATAGGTTTTTACACATTTAGTAAGCTTTTTCGGGATATAAACTAAAATTCAAACTTGCTTATTTCGTATGGAACACTACTTGGATATATAGGTAACCCCTGAAATCTCGTTTGAAAGGTCCCTCTTTCTGAGATACTAGGTCTTTATGCTCAGTGATATCTGGGGTATTATTCCGGGACTTCTGCTGAATGGAAGTTCTGACCTAGTCCTCGAATAATACTTTCCGCATGCTTGAAATATAGCGCCGCCCTCAGCAAATTGATGAAACAATAAAATTGATAGTCATTGCTGTTGTAAAAAAGATCCTCTAAAGGGGACACACCCAAAAGTCGAGTCATGATCTCTCTGCTGAACGGTAGTTCTGACCTGAGCTCTCATGATTCTTCATAATTTATAACCCCTTACAGATATCATATGTGTTATACTCACCTGTAAGACTGAATATTGGGATCTGGATACGGGAGTATATTCAAGAGGTGGGACACATAAATGAGTTTAAGTTCTTAAAACACCTAACTCATATCCTGAATTAGTTGAAATTTGTGTGAGAATTTAAATGGATCAGTATATCGGCAATCTAAGTGAATTGTTTAATTCTTAATGTGTAACTAAGCTCAACGGTACTTGTGATTTGTTAAAAAACTGATATGATCCTCTTACACAAGCTCACAAAAATATTGTCTGTAAATATTTCTTTACTGCATTTCTTTATATTCAAAAATTCCAAAAAGATTTTCAGTGTGTTTTAGCATAAATTTTGAAAAATCCAAAAAGATTTTCGACAACTGATGTTGAAGAGCTGATTTTCAAAATTCCAAGTACTGAACATGACGAACAGGTTTGGGAAAGAAAGTTTGTTTGAAGATGTTTGAAATGAAAATTGATATTCATTTAAGTGGTTCATCAGATATTACTAATGATTAAATCATTTTGAGATTGTGTGTTCGAGTGGTTAGAAGAGAGTAAATTTGTTGAAATGATTAATTTGTGAAATTTACTTCTGGGTTAAGAATGTGCAGGTGTAGCCAGGTTTCGATTTTGAACATGATGATAGAGAGACAGGTTCCGATACCTGAGGAATGTGTGATTTCAATATGCCAGACTGCGATCCCAGCATATCAAAAGGGGGAGTCTGAAGACATCCGAGTAGAGATTGTTCGTGGGAAGTCTGTTGATACAGAATAGGAGAAGGAGATAAAGTTTGAGAATGCTTACACTGTGAGATATTTCAGAGAGTTCAGACTGATAAAGACTGAAGATTGTGAAGACTAGACACTTAAGACTCATCAACATCTGAGGGGGAGTCTGTTGGTGCATTCATCTGTCGTCTTCGTCTTGTATCGAGTCTAGTGCGTAGAATGTTAGATTAGTGCACATAGTTCGAGATATAGTGGTTTAGCTTGAATGGACAGGTTTCTCTTGAAAGAGAGTAGGTCAGTTTCAAGGGAAAGCCACCAAGTAGGTTTCGCTTGAACTGAGTCTTGTCACTTTCAAGAGAAACCTAGTGCCTATATATAGTTCTTCAAGCGATCTCATTTGTAACTTTTGTGCTTTTGGATACCGAAGTGCTGCCGGTTTATCCAGTGATTGTACAAGCTGTAATATCAATCAGAAACGTGTTTAAAGTGAATTGCTAGCTGTTTCGAAGTCAGTTTCTTTGTTTCCGCCACTGAAACTGATTAAAACTTCTCTGAACGACTCGTTCGGGTCAGTACACGATCCTATAAAGGGGCTAACTACGGGGATTTTGGGTAGGTGGTAAGAAAAAGAAAAATAATGGTGTAGAAATATAAAGGGTTAGTCCTAATGCCTCCATTATTTACTTACTCGGGATTAAGTTGGTAAGGACCGGGAATGTATCGTCATGGCAAGTTCTAGAGTCGTAAGAACCAAGCGGCTATTCACACAAGAAACGAAAAATGAGCATTTAATTTAAAGATATATATATTTGTATGCTCAATAAAGGCTCAAAACTCACTTTTGTGGGAATGGGTTTTTATGTGATCAGGTATATATAATCAAATTTTAACTAAGTTTGCCATGCCTTTTCATAATTTTCTTATGTTGGTTCTTTTTATCACGACGCTATTGGTTGTAAATTTGTAAAAATATAACCTTTTTAGAACTTTGAAATTCCCAAGTTGAACCTAGACAAGTAAAAAAATGAAAATTTTTGAAAAAATTTGGGGTGATTAGCGGTTCCAATAGAGTTTTGTGTAAGGCTTGTATTTAGGACTTGCAAGATTCAAGGTTTTAGCATCCCCCCCACACTTAAATAACACATTGTCCTCAATGTGTCCCAAAAATAAGTTTTTAGGTTGATTGAATGTGTAAATAGGGTGAAAAAGCAAAAATTTTGTGTTACTGGGCGCTGAACACGGCCCCGTGGTGTCCGGGCACGGCCCCGTGTTCAAGTGCCAGTAACAAAATTAAATCAAGAGAAACAGAAGTCTGGACACGGGGGCGTGTTGGGTGAGCACGGCCCGTGTCCAGATTACCTGAACTGGGTATTTCTGCAGACTGTGCAACACGGGGCCATGTTGGGCGGACACAGCCCGTGCTGAGCTTACTGTTAATGAAGAAAATCGTCGGATGGCCCTGTTTTCCTGCATGGGGTGCTGGTTCAAGCTTCCCTTGTTTCCTTTGCCATCTCAAGTGTGTTTTATTCATTTCAACACCATCCAAACACCAAATTAACTAAAACCATCATTCATTAAGTCATAGAGAGAATTACATACTAGTCCTAAAAAAAGTTAAAAATCCTAAATTAGATAGGTCAAGTGATACGTAAAATCATCCCTAGGAGCTCTACTTCTACAATAAGAACCAAAATTCCGGAAATAGTTTTCCGGTTTCTAAAAGTCTTGTATAACCCCAAGCCGAGCGGTGTCCCTTAGATGTTGCTAGAGCCATTCTTCTATCTCCCTCGGGAGAAGGGAGGCGGCTTCATGTTCCTCAACATCTTGTGGAGGGGGAGCGACACCAATCGGAACCCCTTGTAGTATGTCTTGAGGGGGCTCCGGATGTAAGGCGTACCATTCGGCCGGAATGATGACTTCCGGTACCACATTCCATGCCCTTTGTGTGATAATCGGCACCAAAGGAGGAGAGGCGAGAATGTTCAACCTTTGGTGCAAAAGGTTGACTTCCCGGAGACATCCTTCTAGTCCCACCGTTAGATGATTAATACGGTCGACCAATGCTTCTTCCACCCCTGTTATCTCATCAATGGCTTCTCTTAGGGCGTAAACATAGCTTACAAGAGAATCCTCAACCGTTGATGATCTTCTCCCATGCCGGCTGTTTCTGGAATGTGACGAGGAGTTTCCGCTTGTTCTGCTTGCCATTCTGAGAAAACAAACCGAAAAGAGTTCAATTTTATGGGACCAGTACCTCGGACACGGCCCCGTGTTCAGACATCTGCATGATTTAAGAACAAGGAATCTGGGAGTTTTAATTTGTTTTTGTGATTTTTAAAGCATTTTTGAACAGAAACAACTTAAAACATTGTTGTAGAACTTATTTTTAACAAGATTCCATGAACAAAAATCTAACAAACATCTCAATAAAGCTTGAAATTATGGAAGTCTCAAGCTTTAATGGAGGTGTAAGGAAAGAAAAATTGAAGAAGATGGATAAAAGAGGAAAGGACAAGAAGATAGTTGAGAAACTTCTTTTAGAAAATACCTAGGATGGTATGTGAGAATATTCCCCAAATCTCTATCCCTGGAATGGTTCAAATGTGCAGGATTCTTGGCTGCATTTATAGAAAACGACAGTACGTTGCGCACGGCCCCGTGTTGGCTGGACACGGCCCCGTGTGCAGATGGAATCCTGACACATTTTTGTCCGTATTCTGACAAAATCAGAAGGGAATCTTTGGGTGGACACTGTCACACCCCAAAATCCACACGCGGAGTACCACCGCTTGGAGGCGTGACATGACCAGGATCAAGCCACCAATCATATAGAACAATGTATAAAGTAAAAGTAAATGCAATTTAACCCAACCAATCTATATGAAAGGTGTTCCAAAACATAAATATGTTATCACTGTATAGCGGAAGCGTATAATTAAACCCATCATAATAAAGTATGAAATGTCATAATGTCTAATCAAGTATTCACGATCCTTGTCCACAACGACCGTGCCTCCCGTGCAAGCTCCATAAGTACCTAAGGTCCTGCAAGGCATGTAACAGAGAGTCAACAACTAGTTGAGCGAGTTCACAGTGAGTTTGTTTAGTTATAGTGTTCATAATGTAGTTCGTATGTTCATTTAGTAATCATGTATCGTATGTATCGTATCGCGGCCCTCTAGGCATGTTTGCGAAGTATAGTGGGGATTTCCCATGTTTGCTAGACTAGGTATAGTAGTATCGCGGCCCTCCCTGGCATGTTTGCGAAGATTAGAGTATATAGTTCGCGGCCTTTTCTAGGCATGTGTGCGAAGATTGTCATAATATCGCGGCCGACCCTTGGCGTGTGTGCGAAGATCGTTTAAATTAGTATAACCAGTCTAGTCTGTTCTTATCCATAATCCTTCCTCTACCGGGAATCATATATCTAAGTTCCATAAACTGAACGAATAAATAATCCAACCCATTCCCATCCTGGGAATCCCATGCCTTGGCTGTGTGAACTCACCTTGGTTTGCTCGGTATGCTAAGTGTATGCTCGCAAGTAATCAATCACGTCCTAAAGTATGCACGTATGTGAAATCAGTTTGTGTTCAAGTTGTGCACGTATAAACATGTAGCACGTAATCACAATCATATACAAGATGGTTACACTTAACAGCAGTTAAATATTCCAGTTAACACTTAACAGAATTAACCCATGTTACTGTGCAGATTACTGTTCGGCGAAACACACATTATGGCGAAACACACTTCCGGCGAATCACAATATTGGCGAAACACATTATTGACGAAACACCTTCAGTTTCGTCGTGGCCTTGTTCGGCGAAACAGGATTCCGATTCGTCGACGACTCATGGCGAAACACATTCTGTTTCGCCGAGATTCCTGTTTCGTCGAATGTCGGATTCGTAGACACAGTTACAGCAGTTACGAAAATACACAGAAACCCTAATCATGTTAGCAGCCGACATCAATAACATCGATCATGCAGAAATCATTCAACACAGAATCATTGTAACATCATCATAACATAATCATCGGACCACTTTAGCGTCTAGCATGAACCCTAGCTTACATATACAACATATCGATTACAACATCACATCATCAACCCTATCAAGATGCTAACTTGCATTCAGAATCATATCATAATAACAACATCCAGTACCGAGTATTCAATCATATTAAGTTTCGCATAAAACCATTTATATCCGACTACAATATTCATATCGAAATCCATATCATCATCATCATAACAAGAACCCTAATATCTAACATGTATCGATTGCAATTATACATCAACATAGCAGAATCACATGACACAGGAACACGTTCACGGATGAAAGATCAATCAAGACACATAGGTTTACTAACCGAGATGAGGGTTTGATCGCACAAAGGTTTCCGGTGGTTTCTAGTTCGCCGTCACAGTGAGAGAGCTCTAGGGTTTCGGTTGTGTTGATAGAAAGTGTAAAATGATGATGTTTTACGTAAAAATACGCAGAATAACGTTCTGGGCCCAAGCTGGGCTTCGGCAGATCTGGGCTCGGCGAAACAGCTTGTTTCGTCGAGTCGTATACGGCGAAACATATCCTGTTTCGTCGGGAATGGTTATGGCGAAACACACTTGTGTTTCGTCGGGTTCTATCTTATGTTAAGCAGTTTATGTTTCACGACATGTTATACAATCAAACACATAATCAAGCAAACACAATGCATTTATCATATCACAACTATTTAGTCAAAGTCAACGTGCATTTAATGCGAATAAAGAATGTCGGAAATTCGAGTTGTCCCCGTGCCCGCTGAGCACGTCCCCGTGGTGGGCAATAGAAGCTTCTACCACTTTGTCTTTTCTGCTGACACTTGGGCACGCCCCCGTGCTGGCTGAGCACGGGGCGTGTTCGGTCCTCTGTCTTCTTGTTTTGCTTGGGAAGATGCTGTCGTGGGGTCGGGCATGTCACGTTTGTTCCTTTTCTTGTATTTATGTTAGATTTTGCTGTCTTTTTGCTTCTTTTGTTAATTTGAGCTCATTTAATCCTGAAAATACAAAAGGAAGACAAAAGCACACTTTTTCCAACATTAGTACTAAAAAAAGGGTTAGTTTTATGCCACAATTGATGTAATTTATATGTTGCATTTTGCACACATCAGGCTCTCACAACAATAAATGGTAATTGTGGTATCTGAACTATTTAACATAATGAATCTGGTCTTTTCCATCAACAACTAAAGTGTCTGTCACACCCGCTCATAGCGGAAGCGCGAGGTGTGATCTGTATGGTTTTCATTGCATAAATATCGATGTACATGAACATACTATATGAATAAAACATACTCCATTGCCATTACATAATTGTTTCAAAAGATCACGACATAAGTTTAGTGTATCGGTTACAAACCATTAACAAGAAAAGTAAAGTGTTATTGTTTCATACATCAAAATGAAAATAAACTACTAAGGTTTAAACCATCATATTGCCGCAAAAAGGCGGAATATAACAGGTAAACCCTCCAAAAGATGGCATGGAGTTCCGCTACTTGTTATCTTGACTGTGAATCCCGACATGGTCCATTAGTTCCCTGAAATACATGTTAAGTTTGGAAAACATCAACAAAAGTTGTCGAATTCATGCAGTTTAGTTGTAAAAGATGTATTGAAAATGTAAGTTATAGTATGTAAAGCGTCAATGAAATCATTAATCATTAATGTTTTGCAAGGACATTAATATGTGTGACGAAAAAGGAAGAAATCCAACCCTAGACGATTTTGTGTTGACTACTATCTACTGGGACACAAAAGCACTCTTCTGTATGGGTCCACGACCAAGAGTGGGGCTCGCCAAAACCCATTAGATCTAACCACTTATACCTAGGTCCAAACTGGAGTAATGGTGCTTAGATGTATAACCCTATTTCGCACATGATCTAAGGTGTTTCATTCCCTAACTTTAACATACGTTTGAACATGTATTTACCCCGATAGTTGTAAAGTTGTAAAACATTTAAATGAATAGGGGACATGAACTCACAGTATTGCGTCCGTGAATGGTACGTGTTTGTGATCTTACGCGTGGTCGTCTTGAACAATGTGGCGACCTACAAATGTTCTTATATTTGTTAGACACTTCGGTCTTTGTAAATGACTTGAGTACAAGTCTTTTGTCTTGAATGTGTGTCAAGACTTGTATGTCTTTGTTATATGTTGAACTATGTCTTAGATGTATTAACTGTTTATTGTATACATATATTTCGCCAAATATAAATATTCTTGTATCGTGAGTTGTATCGTAGATGTATAATTGTGTTTTCACCAAGTGTTAGGTGAAGTATATGTGTATCATTGTACGTATATAAATACGTATGTTCTTGTGTGTATTATACGTGCTCTTGTATTCTTAGAATATATATGCTTATATATTCTAAGATATAGGTGAAATATATAATTAACACTTGGTAATAAAAGGTATAAAAAATATCTTAAAAATAATCTATTTTTAAGATTGGTTTTAATAATATAATTTTAGTCTTTTACTAAAACTATATATTTTAGATGTTTAGAAAAACTTATATAACTTATATCTTCCAAAAAAAATACCTTTTTAATAATAAACCATAAGTAATATTTTTGTACATTGTAGAAAATTATATGTTTACTTCTTTGGTTTTAGAAAATGTAGTTTTTACCAAGTCGTCGATATATGGTATATTACAGTCCGTAATATATATAGCCCGTATATTTGTCCGTAAGTCCGATTTTTCCATAAGTTGTGTCTGAAGGCTCGGAACGTCCGTAAGTTGTTTTTAAGGTGTATTTACATGTATTCTTGTAAGACTTTAGTTGAAATGTACATTGTGTTTATTTGTACCATTGTATTGAAGTTCCTAGTTATCATACATATAACTAATACAACCAAATAACACTAAGCACATAAGTTGTTAAGATAACTAAATATATATTTTTAATATATATTTTCTCAAAAATATATATTTATAACTAGTTTTTGCTTTTATAAAAAAACTATTCTCTTAAATCTTTTTAAGCTAATAAAGATTTTGTAAAAAAAAATAGTTTTTATAACTTATGATTTTTAAGAAAAAATGGTCATATTTCCTTGGAAATATATACTTAGCCATGTTTAATAAAATATATATTTTTTTATAAAAATAACCAACAATAATCTCATGTTATTCTTAATATAAACATATGAGATTTATATCAAAATCTCAACAAGATGAAACCAATAATTTGTAGGGTTTTGATATGATCATAACATAAGTTAACTAGTTCAAAATCCATGCTTTACTTCTAGTTTTAACAAACTTTTTGTAAAAACTCATCTTGTATGTTTCTTTTTATAACTTTGTAAAAGTATTGTTTTTAGTGAAAAGCCTTATATACTTTAACAAAATCAAAGATTATGATCATCCATCTAAACATTTATGTTTAACAAAACCCTTAAACATTTTCATGTATACTTGTCAGATTATATTTTTAAACATCATCTAACAAGTTATTCATATGCTAATCATCAAAACTAGATCAAATATGCAAGTAATCATCCTTAAATCACAACATAAACACACTTTTATATCATGATTATTATTTTGCTTCTTTGTATTTTCATATTATTTTGTATGATTATTTAGTTTATTACATGTTCTTTAAACAAATAACACCTAAATAAGTATGAAAAAGAGATTTTAGATGCTTACTTTTAGCACTAATGGCTAGGGATGATCTTGATGATAATTAAAGAAATGAAAAAGTGTTGATCTTGGTGTTTGGAAGCTATGGAATGGATGGAAAGGCTTGCTTCTTCTTGTTGTTGCTTTAGATCACCTTAAGTATCTTCAAGCTCCATCTTGATCATTAAAAAGTGTTAAAATGGTGAAAGATTTTGGTGGGTGTTCTTGGCTAGAATATGAAGTTTGAGAGGATTTCTTAACTATGTGAAAGTGAAGGTGAAAAATGAGATAAAGTGCTTGAAAGATTATGGTAACTAGTTGTTAAAGCCTTTCACTAACTTCACCACTAGGCCCACTTGGTTAAACCACTTGCATCTAGCAAGATATTTATGGAGACATGGTAAAAAGGAGGTCCCACACAAGTGTTGTGACCGTAAATGATGGGGGTACCCTTGCTTTTGAACTTGGTTTCTTTGTTTAAGTGTTAGAATTTTAGATGAAATGTTAGGAAACTTGTATGTGTAAGTGTTTCAGTGTTTAGAAGGTGTTAAGTGACCATTACTAGACCATAATGATCCAAATAACACTAGATGGTCACTAAAAAAAGATCCGATATTGTTCGGATATTCGTTTCGTATTGTTTCCGTTAGTCGTTATTTGAACGCTAAGTTGTGTAGCTTGTGTGAATTGATGTAGTTATTGGTTCGGATGATACCCAAAGGTATCCTCATATGAATTCTATCTTAAATAGCACTTTTAAATGTTGCAAAATTATTAAAAAGCTGATTTCTGCAGAATTTCTGCGGAAAAGTGTTGAAATTGTCGCTTTTAGTGCTTTTCGGGTAGTTTTTAGTGTTATCGGACTTCAGACTGGTTTTAAATCAAACCCTTGCACTCCTACTTAGGGTTTAATGTATATTAGATGTTGGACTTTTGTCTGAGTCCTAAAGATGTCGTTTAGATGGTTTCTGTGGATCTTGCATTTTCGTCAGAATACTAGTTTACTAGGTGCTTTTCTAGTAGTTTCGATGCATTGTTTAAACTGTTTCAAATGTACTTAATAAAAATGAATCATATGCATCCTAAGTAAGTATTCCATGAGTATTCTAAGTGTATGTTACGAAATACGCAGTTCGGGTGTTCAAAATGCATAAAAATGTGACTAAAAATGAGTACTTTAAGTGTAAAAAAGTTACCGAAAAGTGGCAGTTCTCACATTCTCCCCCTGTTATTGAGAATTTCGTCCCGAAATTCAAGCTAAGTCGTCCTATGCAGGAGTCTTCACGAACAGGTGAGGATATTTTGCCTTGATCTGATCTTCACGTTCCCAAGTATACTCGAGTCCGTGTCGAGAGTTCCAACGGACTTTTACTAACTTGATACGACTTTTCCGTGTTTTTTGGATCTTCTAATCCATGACCTCAATAGGCTCTTCAGTGTATTGGAGTTTGTCGTCGATGTGAACTTCATCCTCCGGGATGATAATTGTTTCTTGTGTTGGACTTTTCTTAAGATTCGACACATGGAATGTGTCGTGTACACTACTTAATTCTTCTGGTAACTTCAGCTTGTAGGCAACGGTGCCAATATTTTCCAAGATTTCAAAGGGTCCTACATATCGGGGGTTAAGCTTTCCACGCTTACCAAATCTTACCTTCAACAAGACCTTGTCTCCGACCTCAAAAGATAACGGCTTCCGTCTCTTGTCTGCGTAGCTCTTTTGTCGATCGCGAGCCGCCTTGATATGGTCTCTAATCTGAAATATTTTATCTGTAGTCTCTTGGACTAATTCCGGACCGATTAGTTGTTTATCGCTCGCTTCCGGCCAACGTAGCGTAGAGCGACACTTTCGACCGTAAAGAGCTTCGAACGGTACCGCTTGTATACTTGTGAGGTAGCTGTTGTTGTAGGAAAACTCAACCAATGGTAAGTGAGTATCCCAGTTGCCGCCCAAATCCATAACACACGCACGAAGCATGTCTTCGAGTCTTTGGATTGTCCGTTCGCTCTGGCCGTCAGTTTGTGGATGAAAGGTTGTGCTCAGATTTAAATGTGATCCAAAGGCCTCTTGAAAAGACTTCCAAATTCGTGAAATGAAGCGACCATCTCGGTCTGAAATGATTGAAATAGGCACTCCATGACGAGCCACTATTTCCTTGAGATAGAGTTCCGCTAGTTTCTCTATACTATCCTTCTCCCGTATCGGCAAGAAGTGTGCGGACTTTGCCAATCTATCGACGATTACCCATATCATGTCGTGGCCTCTTGAGGTCCTGGGTAACTTCGAAATGAAGTCCATCGATATATGTTCCCATTTCCAAACGGGAATCTCGGCTTGTTGCAGCAAACCCGACGGTTTCTGATACTCTGCCTTGACCTTCGCGCAGGTCAAGCATTTTCCGACATAGATAGCGATATCCTTGTTGAGGTTAGACCACCAATAGTACTCCTTCAAGTCTTGGTACATCTTATCTGATCTAGGATGGATCGAGTACTTTGACCTATGTGCTTCCTCAAAAATAAGATCTCGAAGGCCTCCAAAGAGTGGAACCCAAATTCTACCTGCAACGTACAAAGTTCCATCCTCCTTTGGCACTAACCGACTTTCTATGCCTCGAAGTGACTCTGCTTTAAGATGTTCTTCCTTAAGTGCTTCTTGTTGTGCATCACGGATTTGTGTGGTAAGATCCATGTGAATTGTCATCTCTAAGGCTCGAACTCTCAAAGTTCTAACCCGTTCCTTATGGCTCAAGGTGTCTGCTACAATGTTCGCCTTGCCCGGATGGTACTTAATTTCATAATCATAGTCGTTCATCAATTCAATCCAGCTTCGCGGATGCATATTTAGTTCCTTTTGATTGAATATGTGCTGAAGACTTTTATGATCCGTGAAAGTTGTACACTGAGTACCATATAAGTAATGCCGCCATATCTTCAAAGCGAATACCACTGCGCCTAACTCAAGGTCATGAGTGGTATAGTTCTTTTCATGAACTTTTAGCTGTCGTGATGCATACGAGATAACTTTATCCCGTTGCATAAGTACGCAACCCAATCATTGATGCGATGCATCACAGTATACTACGAAGTCATCGGTACCATCGGGTAGTGATAAGATTGGTGCCTCGCACAACTTATCCTTGAGTAGTTGAAACGACTCTTCTTGTTTCTCACCCCAGTCGAATTTCTTGTCTTTTTGGGTAAGGGAGGTTAGCGGTTGAGCAATTTTCGAAAAATTCTCAATAAACCTCCGATAATACCATGCTAATCCCAAGAACTGTCGGACTTCAGTTGGAGTCTTGGGTGCTTCCCAGTTTTTGATAGCTTCGATCTTCGAGGGGTCTACTTGAATGCCTTTCTCGTTCACTATATGCCCGAGAAATTGCACTTCACGAATCCAAAACTCACATGTGGAAAACTTCGCGTATAGTTTCTCCTTCTTGAGCAGTTCTAAGATGGTTCTCAAATGTTTTTCATGCTCGTCTGCCGATCTTGAGTATATCAAGATGTCGTCAATGAACACTATGATGAATTTGTCGAGATGGCATGCACACGCGGTTCATTAAATCCATGAAGACCGTTGGTGCGTTCGTTAGACAAAAAGGCATAACGAGAAACTCGTAATGACCATAACGAGTTCAAAAGGCCATCTTTGGTATGCTTTCCTCTTGTATTCGTAATTGGTGATACCCCGATCGTAAGTCTATTTTGGAGTAGAAGCTCGAAACCTTGTAGTTGGTCGAATAAGTCATCAATCCTCAGTAGTGGATACCGATTCTTGATGGTGAGTTTATTCAACTCCATGTAGTCAATGCACATTCTGAATGTCCCGTCCTTCTTCTTCACAAAAAGAACTGGAGCTCCCCAAGGCGAGAAGCTTGGTCTAATGAATCCCTTATCCAATAACTCTAGAAGTTGTGTGGATAATTCCTGCATCTCAGAAGGTGCTAATCGATATGGAGATCTGGCTACAGGCGCCGCTCCCGGCACTAAGTCGATGTGAAACTCGACTTGTCGAATTGGTGGTAGTCCCAGTAAGCCGTCAGGAAAGACTTCAGGAAAGTGTCTTATCACGGGAATGTCTGTCAGCTGCGGCCCCTCGGCCTTCTTGTTGACAACATGCGCAAGGAATGCAATACCACCCTTCCGTAAGAACTTATGTGCCTTTATACAATTGATAATCCACATTGGTGTGTCGCGCTTCTCTCCGTGTATTACAAGTGTCTCTTCGTTTGGTAGTGGTAGGCGTATGATCTTCTCATGGCACACGACTTCGGCTCGGTTATCGGATAGCCTATCCATGCCAACCACTATGTCAAAACTACCCAATTCGACGGGTAAGAGATCGATATTGAATGTTCGCTCGCCAAGTTCTAAGGTACGTCCCTTAGCAACTTCCCCGGACTCGACAAGTTTACCGTTTGCCAATTTTATTGAGTAAGGAACATCCAACTTACTTGTTTCTATGCCCATAATATTTTTAAAGTCCATAGAAATAAAACTAAGATCGGCACCGGTATCAAATAATATGGATGCGAAATGATTGTTGATGAGGAACGTACCAGTGACCACATTAGAGTCTTGGCGCGCATCCTTTGCTCTGATCACAAATGCCCTACCCTGAGCTGGGTTTTCTTTAGGACAATCTTTCTTGAAGTGATCTTTGCTTCCGCATCCAAAGCATCCTTGACCACGCCCATTTCTATTCCCATTTTTGTTACCATTTCCACTTCCCGATCTAGTATTATTTCCCGTTCCCCAACACGCTTCAGCACAGTGGCCATTCTTGCCACACTTGTCACACTTGACAACTCGACAATCTCCCAAGTGATGATATTTGCATCGCTCACACTTGGGTAAAGTACCAATGTACTTTTTAGGACCGGTGTCGTTTGGGGCTACAAACGCCCTTGCATCCTTTTGCGAGTTACTCTATCTCCTGTTGTTGTTGTTGTTGGGGTTATTGTTGTTGTTGTTGTTACTGTTGTTACCACAAGTTCCCTTCTTGAAATTCGAGTACTTCCTCTTCCCACTGTTGGAAGACTCGACATGTGTTTCCTTCTTCTCATCACCTTTCTCGGAGAATATATTCATCCTGACCCCGTCTTCAGTGAGACTCACGGCTATAGTCACAGCCTGAGTAATAGTCGTGGGCTTAGCTGCAGTAACTAGACTCCGAATCTTGGGAGAAAGTCCCTAAATATAACGATCGATACGCTTGTATTCCAGTGTTACAAGATAAGGAATCACGCGAGACAGATCATGAAACCTCTGCGTATACCCACTGATATCACCTCCATTCATGGTAAGGTTCCAAAATTCATTCTCCAACTTCTGGAGTTCAGCACGAGAACAATACTTATCCCTCATACGTTCCTTTAGTTCATCCCATGTCAACGCATAAGAAGCGCTATCACCCAAAGTTTGCACTTGTAAGTTCCACCATGTAAGGGCCTCGTTAAGAAACAGGCCAGTGACGAAAGTGACATGCTGATCAGCGGTACTTCTGCTCATTTTGATAGTGGAATCCGTTTTCTCAGTCCATCGCACGAAAGCCACAGCACCGCCTGTGCCGTCATAGTTAAGTGGCTTGCATTCCAGAAACTGCTTGAACGTGCACCCTGAAATTGGACAAAAGGATTATAAGTGAGCAAACAGTGAAACGCACGAATAGATTTATAAAAGGAATTGGATGAGTTGAAATCAAATCAACTAAACGTTACCAGAGGTATTGTTTCCGCTAGAAGTACCGCCTTGTACTTGGCCACCTGATCCGCCAGTGCCACCATTGTTCTCGGCACACGACGCCTCATACAGTGCTATGGCTTGAGATATCCTTTCTTCCATTAGTGCATTCAGTTCTGCCTTAGTCGTAGGCATTGGTGGGGGTGGGGTGGATTAACTGTCCGTGTACGTAGGGTCCTTCTTGGTGGTATGATTCTTCCAAAGGAGAAATAGGATAAAGATTAGACGTTGATTTGGTTACTAAATATTTTTTATTAATTAAGAAAAAAAAATATTCATAACATTAATAACAATATCACCAAGAAATACATCATGTGAGTAAATAAGTTAACATAAGCAATAAGTCGTGTCCAACTAGACCATTCAGATGCATATAAAAGATAACACCAATTTTTTCATATATATCATTCAACCGGTTACATAATCGTTTGAAAGGAAACAAAATGGACTCGGGCTACATAACTCGGTCATACTAGTCTAGTACAAGCAATAGAGATAACAAAATCTTCCTTCAAACTGTGCGATCTGCTGTCTGTCGGTTGCCTTCAAAACTCGGTGTAGTGTCACTATGTACACAAAACGGGTAACTATATCACGCCACAAAAGATAACCTGCAAGTGAACGTCTATGGTGGAGGGGGAATAGGTGGTGGAGTCAAAAGTACCAAACTGTGATGGTGAGTAAGCTCCTCCTCGAGTTCATGAACTCGACGGATAAGGAAGTCTATCTGCTGCTCGAGCGTCAGTACACGAGCACGTAAGTCAATAGGTGGAAACCCAGGTGGTGGTGGAGCATGTGGTGGTGAATGAGCTGGTGGGGGTGGAGGTCTAGCCTCAGCAAGCTGCTGCAGCTCCTGAACTATATGAAAAAGTACGTCGACCTGAAGCTGCAGAGAGAGGATAAGGTCATCAGTAGAGATGCTTGGGTAGTGAACTGGATGGTATGGGTCAGTGGTAGGCATAACATGTGGTGGAGAGTGTTGTGTCTTAAGGTGCTCGACCGGAACCTGGGGTGGATAGTAAGGGTCGGTCTCTACAGGTGGGATATGTGCGTGTCCTGAGGGTCCTGCCTCATCTGGGTGATGAGTGGGTAAACTGGTAGGAGTAAAACACATAAGTCATATGCGATCGGTAGATCCATCTGAAACAGGTGCCTGAATAGGCTCATTAATAGGTGCGTGAACTGGGGTATATGGCGGAGTAGGGACCTGAACAGGTGCAGGGATGACTGGCTCAGCTGGCATGATATCATCCCCAAAGTCTGGGTATCGTTGTAGGCCAATGGCCTGTAGTGCAGATGAAGTAACGGATGCACCAGAAGGAGCATATGAGTCGGTGTCTGAATCTGAAGAGATGTCCATCACCGAGACCACAGGTGATGCGACGTCTAAAATAACCACGTCATGAACTTCCCCGTCTCCCAAATCAGCATCCACGTGATCCACTGGAATCACTGGAATGACGACGTCGTCATCGTCGAGGTCGACGATAAAAGGTATAACATCAAGAGGAACAATGTCAAATGGTATGATCTCAACTACGTGTTCACCCTTCGGGTGACCCATAATAACTATCTCGTTGAGTAGTGGGGAATAGCTAACACATCATCATCGATGATGTCGCCTAGAAGTGCGAACGGCTGAAAGTCGTCCAAATTGTCGTCGGATGCAGACTCGCTGTCTGATGTGATAACCTGAACTTTCGGCACAATCTCGTCGTCAGATACTAACTCCATGGGATCCACGTCGTTGTATATGTTGCTACCCTCAGATGAAGACATTGTAACCTGGGGAAATAAGTTGTTCGAAATGTGTATTAACAATTTGTTTTCACTTTATATATATACACGAAATGTTTGAATTCACATAAGGTTCATTTTAAGTTATCCTAATTGAGTCGTGTGGATTAACTTACAGTTTCATGTCTACCATTTAGATAACTAAGACACTAATGTCCTTGCTTGATTTGTATGAGATGAATTCTTTTTGAAAATAGGCCATGAAAAATGTTTATCCAATTGAAAACATTTTGTTTATGTGTAAATGGTTTTTTTGTGGGAGATCCCTAGTGATTGTAGACTTAGACTCGAGAAAGAATCCTGGTTCACTACAATCGATACTCTGATACCAACCTGTCACACCCGCTCATAGCGGAAGCGCGAGGTGTGATCTGTATGGTTTTCATTGCATAAATATCGATGTACATGAACATACTATATGAATAAAACATACTCCATTGCCATTACATAATTGTTTCAAAAGATCACGACATAAGTTTAGTGTATTGGTTACAAACCATTAACATGAAAAGTAAAGTGTTATTGTTTCATACATCAAAATGAAAATAAACTACTAAGGTTTAAACCATCATATTGCCGCAAAAAAGGCGGAATATAACAGGTAAACCCTCCAAAAGATGGCATGGAGTTCCGGTACTTGTTATCTTGACTGTGAATCCCGACATGGTCCATTAGTTCCCTGAAATACATGTTAAGTTTGGAAAACATCAACAAAAGTTGGCGAATTCATGCAGTTTAGTTGTAAAAGATGTATTGAAAATGTTAGTTGTAGTATGTAAAGCGTCAATGAAATCGTTGATCATTAATGTTTTGCAAGGACATTAATATGTGTAGGATCGTTTTCACGACCAAATGAGTCATTCAGAAGAGTTTTTGCTCAATACGAGAGGCGGAAACAAACGTAACGAGTTGATTCAGCTTGAGATTCACTTTAAATGTCTTTTTGATTGATATAACAACGTTTTACAGTGAGTAGACACTTCGGCAGCAGTTCGACTCTGAAACCGGAAAGTTACAAATGACAAGGCATGATAAGTATTTATAGGTGAACCTATTTCGCACGAAACAGTCCAAGCGAAATAATCTTGCTATTTCGTACGAAATAGCCATTGCTATTTCGTGCGAAATGAGCACATTTCATTTCGTGCGAAATAGAGGTTTCCTATATTTTTCACTATTTCTTGAACTACGTGTCCTGCTCTAGTCAATCTAATACAAGACTCGATACAAGACGAAGTCGACAGACATATGCACCAATAGACTCCCCCTTGGATGTTGACGAAGTCTTCAGTGTCGAGTCTTCAATCTTCAAGATTTATCAGTCTTTTTGTTCTCTCCGAAGTATCTAACAGTGTAAAGCATCCTCAGCCTTCTCTCATCTCTTTATCAGCGTCAACAGCTAACCTCCCTCTTGGATGTTGATCTAACAATCTTCAGACTCTTCTTTTTGCTAACAAACTCCCCCTTAAATTGTGCTGGGATCTTAGTCTAGCTTTTATGTTCCAAGATCATGACCTGGCTTACTTCATGTTCCATTCCTGCACATCCTCTACTTCAAAATAAATTTCACAAATTTAAAATTTGACAAATTTATTCTCTGCTTACCACTTGTAGACACTAACTTAAAACATCATTTGCAAGTATCGTACAAAATGATTTAACATTTTTAATCTCTGATGTATCACTAGAAAAAATAACTATTTCAAATACACTCTCCCAAACCTGTTCATCATGTTTAGCACTCGGAATTTTGAAAAACAGCTCTCCAACATTAGTTGTCGAAAATCTTGTTGAATTTTGAAATTTTTCAAAATTTATGCTAAAACACACTGAAAATCTTTTTGAATTTTGAAATTAAAGAATTGCAGTAAAGAAATATTTATAGACAATATTTTTGTGAGTTTGTGTAAGAGGATCATATCAGTTTTTGAAACAAATCACCAACACCGTTAAGCTTTAAACATTTTAAGTTCTAAATGATTCACTTAGATTGTCAGTATACTGATCCACTTAAATTTTCACACAAAGTTCAACTGTTTTGAGATACGAGATTAATGTTTTAGAGACTTAAACTTATACGCGTGTCCCACCTCAGAATATACTCCCGTATCCAGATCCCAGTATTCAGTCTTACAGGTGAGTATACCTAGATGATATATGTAAAGGGTTAAATGTGAGGGCCATGAGAGCTCAGGCTATTGCTTCCGCAAAATCAGAGAGATGATGGCTTCGACTTTAGGTGTGTTCCCTTTAGAGAATCTTTTCTTCAACAGCACATGATTAGCATTTTGCAATGTTTCATCATTTTTATGCTGAGGGTAGTGCTATTATTTCAAGCAAGCGAAAAGTATTATACGGGGACTAGGCCATTGCTTCCGCAAAATTAGAAGTCCCGGGACAATACCCCAGATATCACTAAGCATAAAGACCTAGTATCTCAGAAAGATGGATCTTTCAAACAAGATTTGGGGGGTTACCCATATATCCGAGATATGTTCCCCACTAGATAAGTAAGTTTGAAATTTAGGTTTATATCTCGAACACAATCTACTAAATGTGCAAAAACCTACTGGCATATCATCAGTGAAACCGTTTATCATATTTTATCTTTCTAATTCTTTAGCATGCTGTGATCGTCTACTGATGTACTATCATTTCCTCTTTTTCACAACTAAACTCATTTTTGAATTTTATCATGTTTTTGGCTTTTTCAAATTTTCTAATGTTTTTGGATTTTCTGAATTTCTTACTCCCCCTAAAATTCAAAAAACATTTAAAGAAACTTTGAAAAAAACTGTACAAGTAAAGTGACAACTGTTGTGAATTGCTTCAATTCGCCATCCACTTGGCATAAACAATCAGAACTCCCCCTTTCAACAAACTATTTTCCCATTAAGATTTCAAAACACTTAAGTTTGTTTTATTCAAAATGGTTTTTCCGGAAAACAAGTTTTGTTGATTTTCACAAATCACTTGTAGATTAGGGGATTCATCACATTGTTTTTCAACCAATTTGTATTAAAGTTAAATCAAGTTCAACTTAATGACCTTGATAAACCACTTGTAGGTAAAAACATCACAACTTTGAATTTCTCAAGAAAGATGCCGATTCATGCTCCACGATTACCAACTTGGAAGCTCCGGCAAGTCATACTTTTCACATATGAAAAACAGACATCCAAGCCTGACCAAACTTGGATGTGACCTTTTCAGTCTTACTTGGGGTTTCAACATTTTTTTTTCTTCATAAAATTCTTTTACCCCTTTTGCCTTCCCCTCGACCATTTTCCCAAAAATATGTTTTACTTTCCCATTAAACGCTTTTTCGACATCAAATTCTTTCTTTTCAGAATAGAATTGATTCGAAATTTCAACTTTACCAACTTTTGATTTTAAATTTTCAGCCCTCAATGGTGGAAAGTTTACATCATCCATTGGAGGAACTGAATTATAACTTTTAACCTCAACTTGTGGCTCCTCTGACTTTGACGAGTCAAATTCATCGCCAGTCTTCACATCAGATTTCTTAACAATCCACTTCTGGTTGTTAAGATTCACTCTTCTTTTGCAAAACCCTTTCGAACATTCACCAACTTCATATGTTGAATTTTTAAACATTTTGAACTTTTCAGTTGGTGATTCGGTTTTATCAACAATCTTTTCTTTGAGTTTAGAAACAACTTCCTGTTTTGTGTTGGTTGCCTTTGGACAGTTCCAGGCAATGTGACCAACTTCTTGACATCGGTAACAGGTTCTTGTCTCCTTTCTCTGATAAGCTCCATTCTTCTCAAACTTTTGTTTTTCAGCAAAGAACTATTTATTTGATTGCTTCCAGAATGAGCTCTTTTCTTCTTCCACAGAATTTGACCCTGAAACAAATACTATTTTGTTTTAGAAATTTTCTCATTTTTATGATTTTCGGGTGGAATAAAACCAAGACCTTTCTTTTTTAAATTACCGTTATGGTTTGGTTTCTTTCGATAACCTGTACCAGAACTGTAACCCTTTTTCTTGTTTAAACGTTGTTGAACTCTTGAAGTGTAAAGTTTAGGTTTTTCAGAAAGTTTTTCATCTTTTATTTCAGAAATATTAATTTCTGTTAGTTTGAAAAAAAAATTTATCATTTCTGGTTTAACACCTCTTATTGGAAATTCTTCATCAGAATATAATTTGTCAGAATCATTCAAAGTATATGCCACTTTGATTGATTCGTCATTCAAATTAGATTTTGATAACAGAAATTCTTTATTGTAAACTCGTTTCACTGACGATTTTGAACTGTTGACCAACGAACTCAAGGTTTCTGACTCAGACTTTGACTCTGACTCCTCATCCTTATCCAACACCTGATCGACCACTTTCTTTATTAACTCAGACTCATGATCAGTGTCAGACGATGTGAATGTGACGTCAATGTTTTCTGGTAACTCATCAGTTGTTTCAGACTTTAACTTTATATTAACTGCCTTTTTGACCTGCTCCTCATTTGGTTTTCTTGGAGAATAACCTTCCCAGATCGGAGGCGGACACTTATTATAATTTGCACTTTGTTTCTTACCAGTATCCTTCTCTTCAGTCTTCTTTTCTTGAAATGCTTCAAAACCTGCAACAGTTGGATAAATTCTGTCAATCAAATAATCAGAACTAGAATAACTTTGTAGTAATTGTCTGATTCTTTCATTCTCTATCTTTTATGTCTCCAACTCCTGCTTCAACTTGGCACATTCTTCAATGTAATGGTTAATTGCCTTTTGCTTTGTCATCATTACTGCATTCATCATTGTTAATGCATCTTCTCTTTCAGAATTTGTCTTTTGTAGACCATTCACTGTTCTATTCAACACATCATACGATTCATTCACATAATTGAGGTCTAACAGTAATTTTTCTTTCATCTTATCTTGCTCACTCAACTTCTCATCTTTTTCTTCGCATTTCTTGCAAGATTCTGAACACTTTAAACATGGTTTTGTTACTTCAACAATCTTCTCAATTTCAACAATCTTTTCAACTTCAATCACTTTTTCAACTTCAATTATCTTCTCATCTTCAACTACCTTTTCAGTTTCAACCACCTGCTCATTAATTTTAACTTCTTCACTTTGTTCAGAAATCTTTTCCTGAGCAACGTCCTCACTTTTCACCTTTTTCTTTTCTTTTGTTGCTCGTTTCTCCTTCAGCTTTTCCAATCTATCTGCAAAATAAAATTCAAAACTTTCAGGAGATAATACAGATTTTCCAATATTTATTTGAGTTTCTTCTTCATCATCACTATCAGATGATGATTGATCAAACACTTGAGAACTTTTTGAACTATCATCTGAACCAACAAACTCTCCATCTTGATTCTTCTCATCATCAGCAAACACTTTCATCCATTCCTTCATCAAATCTGGTTCTTGAACTATCTGTGCAATTAATGCAACTGTTTTTGAATCAGGTGGAATATATTTGTCCCAACTAAAAACTTCTGCCACTTTTTCATCATCTTGATCAATTATACCAAAATAAGCTTTCTTATTTGATTCTTCGATTGCTTTCTTGGCATGTGCAGTATGTGGTTCTTGTTGTTGATACGGCTGATGAGCAACTTGTTGATATATGGTTTTCCGATAATAATCATTACTATCGAATGGATTCTTTGCTCCACTTGCTTCCCGATTGGTACATTCCCTCTTGAAATGTCCTTTCTCCCTGCATCGAAAACAAGTAACTTTAGATTTATCAAAACCCAAAGTAGAAACATTAGCATCCCTGAAATCATCTCTTCCTGTAATCATTTTAAATTTTTCAGCTCTCCTCAAAACACTCGCTAAACACCACTTAATATCCATAAGCTCCAATTCTTCAGCATCAATCTGATCGTAATCCTCTTTTGTCAACATAGGATTTCCGATTGTTCCTGCAACCAATCCTTCATAAGATTCTAACACAGTAGCTAGTAGTGCCATATGACCTTTAACAATCTCTTCAGAAAAATTTTGACCGTTCTGAAGATGCAACGCAATGTTGCAGTGTAACACATGACCATTATTGCTTTTTGAGCTTTGGAACTGATGGCTTGAAGTTGAAGATTTAGGATTAACACTTGGATATGAAGAAAATCCACTGCTGTTATTTGGACTTTGGTTGACTGATCCAGATGAATTTTCTACACTGAAAGCAGTTTGGACCTTCGGACTTGCTTCAAAATCCTGAACACTTCCTTTGTAATACATTTTAATGTCTTGTTGACCACTCGGATTATTCATTCTAGCAATCTTTTGCTGCTCAAGATCTTGTCCTTCAATCTTTTCAATGAACTGGGAAATTGTCAATTTGTCATATTCTCCAGTGTTCTTCAAGATCATCAGATAGGTACCCCACTCTTTCTGAGGTAAAGCATCAGCTAGTTTGTCAACCCATTCTTCTTGATCTTTGACTATTTCCAACAAAGACATAGATCGCACTAAGTGACAATATCTTTCGATCAATTTCTTTGAAGATTCTCCTAGCAAACTCGAAAACAAATCAAACTCTTTCTTTAGTAATGATTTCTTACTCCTAATCATCTTTTCACTTCCCTCAAACTTAACTCGAAGTGCTTCCCAAATCGAACGTGAAGTGTTATCATGTTGGAGCAAAATGAAGATGTCTTTTTTCACAGCTTGCTGTAGCAGACTAATCATCATTTTTTTCTGCTTTGTACATGTCTCGTTCTTTATCCGTCAATTCAGAAATTGTTTTGATTACACCCAAATCCGTACGAGGTTTGACATACTTTTTCTCAATACACTCCCAAGATCTCAAATGATTAGCTTGAACCCATTTTTCAAACCAATCTTTCCAACCATAATATTCCTCAATGCCCATTAGCTTCGGGGGTTTTTTCAAAGTTCCCGTTTCATTTTCCATGTTCACACTCTGAGCAATGGTAGCCGGAGTAGTCGGGGCAGTAGCAAATGCGTTATAAAATTGCTCTTCCATGATTCGGTAACAAATTTTACAAAATCAGATACTTTCAAGCGAAATGATCAAGTGGTGCGAAATGACCTGCAAGAAGACTTCAAACGAAATGATTCACACGAAATAAGAACTTTCACACGAAATGAATGATTTCGTGCGAAACGACCAAATGAAATGATGATTTCGTGCGAAATGAAACCTCTTTGGTACGAAATAGTGATTTCGTACGAAATAGCTCACACGAAATGATGATTCCGTGCGGAATCAACCAAATTTCACACGAAATGCTGATTTCGTACGAAATAAACTACGATCTCAAGCGAAATGAATCACAAATGTGATTTCGTGCGAAATGAAGAATCTATTCCGTGCGAAATGTTGTTGATGTCATCATATCGGCCATATAATAGTCAATTTGATCAGGTTTTAGTTCGAATTTTGGTCCAATTCTTTCAAGGCTTTGTTAAAACAGTGTTTCGCTTATAATGTGTGAAAATCAGGCCATTTTATCCATGAAATTTTGTTTAATTTTGAAAAGAAGGTGTAGAAAACAGAATTTTGAGCTGAATCAGTAAGAACTCTTCCTCATGTGCTCTGATACCACTTGTAGGATCGTTTTCACGACCAAATGAGTCATTCTGAAGAGTTTTTGCTCAATACGAGAGGCGGAAACAAACGTATCGAGTTGATTCAGCTTGAGATTCACTTTAAATGACTTTTTGATTGATATAACAACGTTTTACAGTGAGTAGACACTTCGGCAACAGTTCGACTCTGAAATCGGAAAGTTACAAATGACAAGGCATGACAAGTATTTATAGGTGAACCTATTTCGCACGAAACAGTCCAAGCGAAATGAACTTGCTATTTCGTACGAAATAGCCATTGCTATTTCGTGCGAAATGAGTACATTTCATTTCGTGCGAAATAGAGGTTTCCTATATTTTTCACTATTTCTCGAACTACGTGTCCTGCTCTAGTCAATCTAATACAAGACTCGATACAAGACGAAGTCGACAGACATATGCACCAACAATATGTGTGATGAAAAAGGAAGCAATCCAACCCTAGACGATTTTGTGTCGACTACTATCTACTGGGACACAAAAGCACTCTTCTGTATGGGTCCACGACCAAGAGTGGGGCTCGCCAAAACCCATTAGATCTAACCACTTGTACCTAGGTCCAAACTAGATTAATGGTGCTTAAATGTATAACCCTATTTCGCACATGATCTAAGGTGTTTCATTCCCTAACTTTAACATACGTTTGAACATGTATTTTCCCCGATAGTTGTAAAGTTATAAAACATTTAAATGAATAGGGGACATGAACTCACAGTATTGCGTCCGTGAATGGTATGTGTTTGTGATCTTACGCGTGGTCGTCTTGAACAATGTTGCGACCTATAAATGTTCTTATATTTGTTAGACACTTCGGTCTTTATAAATGACTTGAGTACAAGTCTTCTGTCTTGAATGTGTGTTAAGACTTGTATGTCTTTGTTATATGTTGAACTGTGTCTTAGATGTATTAACTGTTGATTGTATATATATATATATTTCACCAAATATATATATATATATTCTTGTATCGTTAGTTGTATCATAGATGTATAAGTATGTTTTCACCAAGTGTTAGGTGAAGTATATGTGTATCGTTGTACGTATAGAAATACGTATGTTCTTGTGTGTATTATACGTGCTCTTGTATTCTTAGAATATATAAGCTTATATATTCTAAGATATAGGTGAAATATATAATTAACACTTGGTAATAAAAGGTAAAAAAATATCTTAAAAATAATCTATTTTTAAGATTGGTTTTAATAATATAATTTTAGTCTTTTACTAAAACTATATATTTTAGATGTTTAGAAAAACTTATATAACTTATATCTTCCAAAAAAATACCTTTTTAATAATAAACCATAAGGAATATTTTTGTACATTTGTAGAAAAATATATGTTTACTTCTTTGGTTTTAGAAAATGTAGTTTTTACCAAGTCGTCGATATATGTATATAGTCCGTATATTTGTCTGTAAGTCCGATTTGTCCATATGTTGTGTCCGAAGACTCGGAACGTCCGTAAGTTGTTTTTAAGGTGTATTTACATGTAGTCTTGTAAGACTTTAGTTGAAATGTACATTGTGTTTATTTGTACCATTGTATTCAAGTTCCTAGTTATCATACATATAACTAATACAACCAAATAACACTTAGCACATAAGTTGTTAAGATAACTAAATATATATTTTCTCAAAAATATATATTTATAACTAGTTTTTGCTTTTATAAAAAAACTATTCTCTTAAATCTTTTTAAGCTAATAAAGATTTTGTCAAAAATAATAGTTTTTATAACTTATGATTTTTAAGAAAAATGGCCATATTTCCTTGGAAATATATACTTAGCCATGTTTAATAAAACATATATTTTTCTTATAAAAATCACCAACAATAATCTCATGTTATTCTTAATAAAAACATATGAGATATTATCAAAATCTCAACAAGATGAAACCAATAATATGTAGGGTTTTGGTATGATCATAACATAAGTTGACTTGTTCAAAATCCATGCTTTACTTCTAGTTTTGACAAACTTTTTATAAAAACCCATCTTGTATGTTTCTTTTTATAACTTTGTAAAAGTATTGTTTTTAGTGAAAAACCTTATATACTTTAACAAAATCAAAGATTATGATCATCCATCTAAACATTTATATTTAACAAAACCCTTAAATATTTTCATGTACACTTGTTAGATTTTGTTTTAAACATCATCTAACAAGTTATTCATATGCTAATCATCAAAACTGGATCAAATATGCAAGTAATCATCCTTAAATCACAACATAAACACACTTTTATATCATGATTATTGGTGTGCGTGTGCTACGTATGTTATTTATACAGTTGATTTTACGCACTATTTTAAGTTTATTATTTATAAAAATGGTTTTATACCTTAACATTAAAACACACGCAACAAAGGACAAGTGTATCCCGTCACATATGCACTAAAGTATTGGTAAGAGCCAGATATCGTCCCAAGGAACACGAAAGATGAGATAAGATATTATAAGTACTGAATCTTTGTCATTATTTTACCAAAGGAAGAAATAATTGAATTGTTGTTTAACTAAATTAACTGAAAATAAAAATATAAATATAACAAATATCTTATTTCACAAATAACCTAAACATGTTATCTATCATGTATTTCACCAAAGCACTTTAATCAATTTTCCAATTGCAAGACAGTTAGTCACCGTTAGGAATTTTCTAACATAATGATTCTTCGGATAGTTAACACGAAGGTCCCATCTTAACTTTCCTAAAACCATGCATTAGCGAGCTATTGATTTTATGTGAATCTTTAAAGATATATTAGTCATCCGTTAAGAGTTTTCTAATCTCACTTTTCAAAGAAAGCAATACCGATGGTCACAATACAGCCACAAAGATACGCATTTATGTAGATCATATAACAAATAATTTCACCTTTACAAGTCTTGAATACAAATCTACCAAGTTAGCAATTTCAGACCAAAACTACTGAACAAGCATCATAAACCGCATGCAAGAACATGTAATCAACACCATATAATTCATTAGAACCCTTACGTGTAGGAAAGTACTCTTAATCAAAATAAGACATATATTGTGTAATACCAATCTCCGGGTTGGGTCTCATGGTGTAAACAGAATTTACAAATAAGTGAATAATCAAGAGTTAACATCCAAATTACCACATATTCATTACCCAATATAATCAAATATAATCAAGAACACAACATCAATGAAACATTCATTATACAGTCATGAAGATTCAAACATAAACGAGTACTTGAGTTTCATACAAACTAGATTACAATACAAAGATTATTCAAGAAACAAGTTCACAATTGCTATATACATACAAACATACATCAGTCCAAGAACATGCACAATGATTAGACTACACGTTCAAGAACAAGGAATCGAACCATAAACATGCACTGAATTGACGGGGTGGATTGACTAGGCTTTCACACGAACTCGAGGCATCGAAGTGGCTTGATCAGAACTGGTTCGGACCTGGAATTTCGACAGAAAACTTGGAGAAAAACCCAACCATTTGCTCTGATTCGAATGGGCTATTTATAGGGAAGTTGTCTCGTATCGCACGGGCGTGCGACGTATTGCACGGTCGTGCAATACCGGTGACGTCATTGATTACGTGGATCGCACTTGGTTCCGACAATGGAGTGGTTGGGTTAGTTGGATGACTTCGTCATAAAGGGAACGGGCATTCATTCGGTCGCACGATCGTTCGGATCCGGCATTAGGTTGAAACGGCTGGTCGCACGGATGTGCATCTCCGGATGGTTTGCCTGTTTGTCGGTCTCGCACATCCGTTCAGATGGCGCACGTCCGTGCGATCCCGGTGAGTTGTTGTTTGTCGTGTTTGCACCGGCCGTTCATCCGGATATGCAGCAACTGCACGATCGTTCTTCGGATGGCACGGTCGTGCCATTCCGGTCAGTTTCTTGATTTTGGCCCGTTTGATCAGAAATGCTTCGGAAGTTGTCCGTTTTCATCAGATTTTCATTTTATGCTCCGTTTAAGACCTGAAATTGAATAAATACTGATTTTAGTCCTTAACATTGCGATTTCGGTCAAAAACGCTTAAAACGGAAGTGTTTTTGGGGTATAAAAACATGTATATTTTAACGTATATCAAACCTCCCCACACTTGAACTTTTGCTTGTCCCTAAGCAAAACAATTGTACAAACGATTAATTTAAAACAGAAAGATTAAACACACAATAATGTACATAAGCGTTTTAAAATTAACTAATAATGATAGCAATGAGAAAACTTAATGCAATTTTTCAAAAATAAATAGCGTTTTTAACATCAATTATTCACTTACTTGCATCTTTAATGTAATTCCCTCGGCTCACTGGTGCAAACTAGTGAATTGTACACTAGTAATTTTCTGTGATAACTCAAAAGCCAGGTCATATAATAACATTATCATAGGCTTGTAATGGAATCTCATTTTTATCATTTAACACATAAAAATCATAAAAATCAAGAGGACTTTTTATTGTGGGTTGTAACTTGGCTAAGGTTTATGGGTAGGAATGTATATTTACTGGGTGAAGTGTTTCAATCCGGTCTAGCAAATTATCCTAACAAACCTCACACAAAAGTAAATTCACTCTATATATATATATATATATATATATATATTCACACGTATTCACAAACCAAGTGACTCTTTTAAGGTCAGATTGTCAAGACCTGTTTTATCTTTGATGTGTCGTATGTCTTCCTTTATCCTGTAGTGAACATTACTTCCAACTCTAATGGACCGTTCGGCATTGAGCCTAATAGCCCCCACCCTCATTAGAAGTGTATATTCATGTTGGGATTCAGTTTGACTCTTTCTACATCTTTCTTTGTGAGACCAATTTCCACATCCAATGCATTTGTCGTATCGTTTTGCTCTTCTTTTCATTGCACTTTTGGATGTCCCACAAAATGGTGGCGTTTGTTCTTGTTGTCGCCACGTTTTTCTAACTTCTTCACTTAGGTGAAATATTTTCTCTCTAAGTTCCGAAGGTAAGCTTCGTTTCGCGAATTGTAAGCAGCAAGGCAAATTTAAATCGAATGAATGCATGTCCAGTTCTTTATCGGTCTGCCGGTAAAAGACCAAACTAAATTCCTATAATAGGAAAATTATACTAAACCGGAATTCATACGAAATAGGTTAACACAAATGAAAGGAAAAAGGCTCAACATGGTTTACTATTGGATAATATTTTTGATTTTTCAAGGGTTTTTTTTTTTTACAAGAAAGGTAAACACATGGTTGTATCCTATTGCCTCTATCATTTTTATATAATTTTTACAGTTAGTGATTTAAACAAGTATATTCAAGACAAGTTCTGAAATGTATACTATTATGCGGCACACTCAACAAAATGAAGTTTAAAGCATATGATTACTGTTTTTAGAATGGCTCAAAACTCACTAATTGGGTGTGTATTTTAGATGCAAATTTATGAATAATTGTAAAAAAAAAATTATTTCTAAAAATTACTTTAACATTTTCTCATTTGTATAATTATTAGTTAAGAATAAATCAAATATGTACAAAACTAATTATAAGCATTCTAATTTTTATAAAAAAAAAATTTTTTTTAGATTTGTACAAAATTTAAAGCAATTAAGGACAAACAAAGTTTAAGAATCTTTTAAACCCCTCCCCACACTTGAACTTCACATTGTCCCCAATGTGAAATACATATTAGTTAAGTAATTATGAGGAACTAAACTAATAATGTGAAAAGGGAAAGATGTACTCCCTTTGAGTTGACTCGTTTGAGTAGACTTTGATTTGTAGTCATCTCAATTCTGTGTGCATTTCTTGAACCTGCCAATGATCTCACTTTCTAAAATAGCCAATATCAAACAAAACAATTATTCACACATAATAAATATCAAAACAAACATAAATTTAAAAAGTTTTAAACTAAATACTAAATAAAACAAACCAAATGTTTAAAATTGTTTCACACCAAACATAAGTACTAAAACATAAAATAAACATCCATCCATCAAACAAACAAAGTGTCCATAAATCAAACAAACACATCAACTACTCGTCAGCGTCATCACCACCACCACCATATCCTCCAGTACCTGAAGGGCCAGCATCATCATGACCAGATGGATCCCAGAATGGGAACTGCGGAGGCTCGCCAAAATAGTTTGGGTAGGCATTCTGAAGCCCCCCAACGAGATATGAAAAACTATCCTGTACTCCCTGGTACAGGTTCTGCTGGCTAGCCCGTATTTGGTCCTGCTGTGCTCTAATAGCAGTCTGATCAGCTCTGATAAAATCCTGTGAAGCGCATATAGCCTCCTGCTTGGCTCTGATGGCTTGCTGATCTGCTCTCATCGCCTCCTGAGATACCTGCATATTCTGAAACTGCTGGTAGAACTCTGGGTATGGCGGTAATCCCTCAGGCCATTGCTGGAATGCCTGGTGCTGTGGCGAGTGTGGCGGTGTCTGTGGTTGATGCTGCTCATGTCCTTCATTTCTTTCACCCATTTCTTCATCTTCATCATCTGCAGGCAATGGAGGCAACGGGTCCCAGACCTCGTTGTTTAGACCTATCAGTCTATCTCCATCATCCGTCTCTACAATCATCCTCATTGCCTTTAGTGACTGGACATCTACATACTCTCCCTCAGTCACAAGATGAAGACTATTCACTACATCATCAGTCAGTAAATTGAGATTGTACACAATTTGGGTGACATACTCACCTCCATGTATCTGACTGTTTTGTACCCTGCCTGAACAATTGACAAAGTACTCTGCCATCCGCGCCACAAGATTGAGGTTTGGTCTTTGAACCAACTCCCAAAGATATAGCAAATCAGGTGTTGGACAGTTACCTAGACTGTCCATTCGGCCGCAAATGGTGTGGCTGAATATGTGGTGCATGACCCGCACATGTGGATCTCTCAATCTTGAGGCTTTTGACATCCTCGGGTCATAAGGAGGACCTGCTGCATTCTCGGCCCAAAAAGCATTTCTCACACCGTTGTTTGGGAAAACGAACGTATCATTGAATATATCTTCGTTATCCATATCCGCTCTTGTATAAATCCCAAGTTTTCTTCCCAACCTGCCGACTGTCCATGTATTCCACTTTCTCGCCATCCTAAATGTAACCCTCTCTTTGTACCTGAAATTTGGATTTCGATGAGCTACAGGTTTCTCATATTGGTAAGTTGAGAAAAACTCGATTGCTAGCTCCAAGTAGATTGGTTGATCAATGTTGACTAGACGAGCCAACGGGACTGAAAGCATGCCTTCCAAACGATCCCTTTGATTTAATTCAGTCATTACTTCCCAATCTAGTCTTCTTGGAATACCAAACCTTCCTCTTCTTGCCCACAATGCGTTTCTTCTTGGAATACAAAGGTTCTCTCTCGGGTTTCCGGCATCAAACTGTAGGAACGGGTGATTCATCTGTATGGGGAACAATGTTAGAAACAGGAAAACAGCAAAAATTTGACTCGAAAACTGCAGAAAACCCAGAAACGAAGATTCTGTTCTGCTGAACTGGGCATATGGCATGGACGTGCGTCAGGTCGCACGAGTGTGCGTCACCGATGACAAACAATTGTTTCCGGTGTTTGTCGAGATCGCACAGCGTGCGATGATCAAAACAACCGTGCAGTTCCGAGTACAAAGCAGATTATCGAGAACAACCGACGTCGCACGAGCGTTCGATCCAGGGAACGACCGTGCGTCACCAAATCTGCAGAATCCGACCCCTGAACTTTGATTTTTCTGATTTTGTCAAAATCAACAAGTTTTTTACACACACAGGGGTCCGATATGCCTATGGTTGTTCACGATTTGTTCGATTCTAACAAAGATTAGGGTTTTATTTGAGATTTATGAAGAAAACCCTAGAACACTATGAAAACATGGATGAATCTGATTAAAACTAAGATAGAACAAGAAATCGACAAGAATTAACATACCGTGCGAAGATTAGGTCGAAACCGTGCGAATAGATCGTGCGAAAATTGGTGAAAATCGGTCTGGAACGGGTTGGGCAGGTCAGTGTCGTGAATGGGGGGTTAGGTGCAGGTTTGGGGTTTTTATAGGGTGAAAATGACCAAACTGCCCTTGGGCCTCGCACGGGCGTGCCACGTGTCGCACGGGCGTGCGTCGCCTGCATTTCTTAGAACCTGACCATTGTTGTCGGCATCGCACCGAGGGTGCAAGTGCTCATTCCATGTTTCGTCGAAACCGCACGGGCGTTCCATAGGTGGAACGACCGTTCCTTTTGCTGTAGATCAGTTTTTCTGCAGAATTTTGTTTCAGCACTCGTTTTCGTCGGTTTTCGCCATTTTTTCGATACGCAAACAATTTTAACATTTTCTATACATAGAATCTTCGTGCAGTATATCTAAAACTTGTGTAAATTATCGTCATCTATCAAACACATCTAAATTACACTAAAACTACAAAAACACAAAAATTACGAAATTACCCCTAAAATGTCAAAAGACATTCTCGCTACATTTTTAATCGTTGAGTCAGTAGCGTAGACTCTCCTCCCCACACTTATGAAGTATGCGGGGCTTGGAGTTCAAAAACCTCCAATACCGACTTAATCGGTCCGGCAACGTACAACTTCAATCTATGACCATTCACCTTGAATATATTTCCATTCTTCTCCTCAATTGAAACAGCTCCATATGGATATACCTTTTTCACAGTGTATGGGCCTGTCCAACGTGAATGAAGCTTTCCTGGAAATAAACGCAATCGTGAATTGTACAAAAGGACTAGATCGCCCGCTTGGAATTCTTTTTGGTCCTTCAAGAGTCTATCGTGCAATCTTTTTGTTCGTTCCTTATACAAGATGGAACTCTCATAAGCTTGTTTTCGTAATTCTTTCAATTCATGAATCTGGAGAAACCGGGCTTCACCTCCAAGTTTTAAGTCCAGATTTGCTGTTTTAAGTGCCCACATCGCTTTATGCTCTAATTCCACTGGTAAATGGCATGTATTTCCGTATACAAGTCTAAAGGGAGTAGTCCCAATAGGAGTTTTGTAAGCTGTACGAAAAGCCCACAGTGCTTCGTCTAGTTTGTCCGACCATTCTTTACGGTTTATACCTACAGACCGTTCAAGAATTCGTTTTAGCCCACGGTTTGTGACTTCCACTTGCCCACTTGTCTGTGGATGATAGGGCGTGGAAATACGGTGATGAACACCATAACGGGACAAAGCTTTTTCAAGCTGACTGTTGCAAAAATGAGTCCCTCTGTCACTGATAAGTGCCTTTGGGGCACCAAACCTGGCAAACAAACTTTTCAGAAATCTCACGACTGACCTGGCATCATTGGTGGGTAAAGCTTGTGCCTCCGCCCATTTTGATACGTAATCAACTGCAACCAGGATATATTTATTACCTCGTGAGGGGGGAAATGGTCCCATGAAGTCTATCCCCCAAATGTCGAAGACTTCACACACTTGAATCCAATGTTGAGGCATCTCATTGCGTGCCGAGATATTCGTTGCTCTCTGACAAGCATCACATACTCTAACACATTCATACGCATCACGAAAAATTGTGGGCCAGTAGAATCCAGAGTCTAACACTTTCTTTGCAGTGTAGTTTGCTCCATGATGACCTCCGGTTGGTCCCTCGTGACAGTGACGCAGAATGCTAGCTGCCTCCTCTCCAAATACACACCTTCGGATAACCTGATCGGCTCCGATCCTAAACAAGTATGGTTCGTCCCAGATGTAATACTTCAGATCTGCAAAGAACTTCCTCTTTTGTTGATATGATAATCCTTTGATAAGGATTCCACATGCGAGGTAGTTTGCATAATCGGCAAACCATGGTGACTCGTTATTCATCTCGGTATTCAAAAGAAATTCGTGAGGGAAATTTTTGTTTATTTGCTCCTCCACTGAATTATCTGAATTGCCATGTTCAAGTCTCGAGAGATGATCGGCTGCAACATTTAAAGCTCCCTTTTTATCTTGGATCTCTATGTCAAATTCTTGTAATAACAAGATCCATCGAATAAGACGCGGTTTTGCATCTTGTTTGCTAAAAAGGTATTTAATTGCCGCATGATCTGTGTACACAATTGTTTTAGACAACACAAGGTACGATCTGAATTTATCGAACGCATATACTACTGCCAAAAGCTCTTTCTCTGTAGTCGTATAATTTTCCTGAGCATCATGTAGGGTTTTGCTGGCATAGCATATTGGGTGAAAATGCTTCTCCCTTCGTTTTCCTAACACTGCTCCTATTGCATAATCGCTTGCATCGCATATTATCTCGAATGGCAATGTCCAATCTGGTGCAACTAATATTGGGGCTTCGATAAGCTTTTGTTTCAGGTGCTTGAAAGCTTTCATACAATCGTCTGAAAAGACAAACGGAGCATCTTTCTCTAACAAACGGGTCATAGGTCTTGCGATTTTTGAAAAGTCTTTAATGAATCGCCAGTAGAACCCTGCATGACCTAGGAAACTTCTGATTGCTCTAACCGAGGTAGGTGGAGGAAGTTTAGAAATGATATCTACTTTTGCTGGATTAACTTCCAACCCGGCTTCAGAGATTTTGTGCCCAAGAACTACCCCTTCTTTCACCATGAAGTGGCATTTCTCCCAGTTAAGCACAAGATTAGTTTCCTCACATCTCATCAACATTCTTTTCAAATTTCCTAGACATTGATCAAAAGAACTCCCGAATACAGAAAAATCATCCATGAATACTTCCATGGAGTCCTCAATCATGTCATGGAAAATGGCAATCATACAACGCTGGAATGTAGCTGGTGCATTACACAGTCCAAAAGGCATACGCCTGTAGGCAAATGTGCCGAAAGGACATGTGAAAGTAGTCTTCTCCTGATCTTCAGGAGCGATTGGAATTTGAAAGTATCCTGAAAACCCATCCAAGAAACAGAAAAATGACTTCCCCGACAGACGTTCCAACATCTGGTCGATGAATGGAAGCGGGAAGTGTTCCTTACGGGTGGCATCGTTGAGTTTGCGATAATCAATGCAAACTCGTCATCCTGTAACGGTACGAGTAGGAATAAGTTCATATCTATCATTTGAAACTACAGTAATACCACCTTTCTTAGGTACTACTTGCACTGGACTTACCCAAACTGAATCAGATATGGGGTAAATCAGACCTGTGTCTAGCAACTTGATTACTTCCTTCTTCACCACGTCTTGCATGTTTGGATTCAGGCGCCTTTGATGCTGCGCTCTAGGCTTGTAATTGTCTTCCATGAGAATCTTATGAGTACAAAAGGACGGATTAATACCTTTTATATCCATAATTTTCCAGGCCATGGCTTTCTTGTGGAGCGTTAGAACTTCAAGAAGCTGTCTCTTTTAAAGATGCTGAAATGATGACTGGCAAGCGACACTCCTTGTCTAAAAATGCATATTCGAGATGCGGAGGGAGTTCTTTTAACTCCAAAGACGGTGGTTCTTCAACTGATGGTTTTGATTTTTCTTCAACTTCACGGTTTAGTTCCACAAATTGATTTGGACTTTGAGAATCATTTTCATCAAATGGTTCCTCACTTTTGAGATATATGTCTGTATCAATTTCTTCAACAGTGCTTTGAAAATGAGAGCTTACACATGTATCAACAATGTCAACACAGTATAATACATCATCGTGACTTTGCGGATGTTGCATTGATCGTTTAATATCAAAAGTCACGTGCTCGTCATCTACTCGGAGCGTGATTTGGCCTGCTGCCACATCAACAATTGTCCTCGCAGTGTTGAGGAATGGGCGTCCGAGTATCAATGGCACTTTCGAATCTTCGTCCATATCAAGAATTACAAAATCCACGGGAAAAACAAATTTATCAATTTTAACAAGCATGTTTTCTACGAATCCGCGAGGATATTTGATTGATCTATCTGCAAGTCGAATGCTCATTTTAGTGGGTGTAGCTTCTCCCAGATCTAACTTAGCAAAAACTTTATATGGCATAAGGTTTATACTTGCTCCTAGATCTGCTAATGCGTTACTAACTGACATGTTTCTTATGAGACATGGAAGAGTAAAACTGCCCGGATCTCCCATCTTTTCAGGTAGACGGTTTTGGAGAACGGCTGAACAGTTTTCATTCATCAACACACAAGACAAACTTTCGAGTTTTTGTTTGTTTGTGAGGATGTTTTTCAAGAACTTTGCATATTTAGGCATTTGGGCGAATGCTTCAACAAATGGTATGTTTATGTGCAATTGTTTAAACATTTCTAAAAACTTACCATGTTGTTCATCATTCTTTTGCTTCTTCAATCTGCTTGGATATGGAATAGGAGGGACGAATTCTTTAACTGGCTCCTGAAACTGTGTTGTACTTGCTGGGTCTAGCCTAGCGTGCACCTCGTCTGAAGCGTCAGTTAGGACAGGATCATTAATCGGCGGTGAGTCCGATTTTCCAGGTCCTGTTGTTCTACCACTGCTTGTCATAATTGCATTAACATGCCCTCTTGGGTTTGGTTCTGTGTTACTTGGAAGACTACCTTGTGGTCTTTCCGATAACATCTTGGCCAACTTGCCGACTTGATTCTCAATGGTTTGCAATGAAGCTTTCTGGCTCCTTAATTCTCCTTCTTGTGCCATAAACTGCTCCTCATGCTGCTGATATCGCTTTTCAGACAATTGATTAGCATTATTGGAGTTATTTAATAGCCGTGCCATCATTTCTTCTAATTTTGAATTGGTTTGAGAGGTTTGAGGCTGTTGAGACTGGGAAGTGCTTCCTAAACCTGAATTGTTAAAACGTGGTTGAAAGGTTTGCCCTGAAGGCTGAAAAGATTGATTTTGGGATTGATAGAATTGACTTTGAGGCTGAAAGGATTGCCCCTGAGACTGTTGTGGTGCGGGAGCGCTTTGAGCAAATCCAAGTGGATTTTGGTGATTAGGATTGGCTTTCCACCCAAAGTTTGGATGATTTCTCCAACCTGGATTGTACGTGTTACTATAGGGGTTATTTTGGGGCCTGATTGGATTGCCCAAATAGTCCACCTCTTCGTGGCTTGTAAACATAACACCCTGCTCACATGTACCTTGCTCATGTGACACTCCACATAGCTCACATGAAGATTGTACTGATTGTACTTTTGAAGCGTTTTGAGCTTGTTCAAACTTTGCTGCCAAAGCTCCGATTTGTGCTGAAAGAGCTGTATACGTATCTACTTAATGAACTCCAGGATTTGAAACAACATTTCCTTGTGCTCCAACATGACGTGAACTTGACTTCAACTCAGCTTTCTCAATGATTGCATAAGCTTCATTGGGCGTTTTTGTTCCCAGATCACCTCCTGCATAAACATCTAAACGTTCTTGTGAATCGTAATTGAGTCCTTGGTAAAAGTTCAACACAAGTTGTCTTTTGGAAAACCCGTGATGTGGAACATCGATCAGAAGATCTTTGAACCTTTCCCAAGCTGCATGTAGAGATTCTCCTTCATCCTGTTTGAATGTCATAATACGGTTCTTCAGCTTGACTGTCTTTTCCGGCGGAAAATATTTTTGCATGAAAAGATCTGCTAATTCGTTCCAAGTTGTGATGGACCCTGTTGGAAGTGACAAAAGCCAAGATCGGGCTTTGCCTCGCAAAGAGAATGGAAAAAGGCGCAAACGAATTGCGTCTTCAGAAACGTCAGTAATTTTGAAAGTTGAACAGACTTCGAGAAATGAAGCAATGTGTCGACCTGGATCTTCATGATCCAGCCCGTCAAACTGCACAGAATTTTGTATCATATTAATTATACTAGATTTAATTTCAAAACTAGGTGCTTGTATCTCAGGTCGGTTAATGCTTGGTATCAAGCCTTCTCTTCCTGGACGGTCAGTTTCATTCAAAGGCTGGTTGTCATCTGCTACAATGGCTGCCATAATTCCTCCTTTGTCGTCCTCCGAACTCTCGTTGTCAGACAGTGTTACTGGTTCATCGATTGCATTTGCAATCTTTTGTGCAACAAGACGTGCTCTTTCGCGTAGCCTCCTACTTCTTCTAAGATTAATTTCTAGTTCGTTGGCTAGCTCAGTTTTAACGGGAACAGAGGGCGTGGACATTAGTCTGCAATAAAAAAAATAATAATAAAAGTATCATACAAATAAAAAAAATATTTTAATAATATATTACAGAATATAAAAACTAAAATTATTATTTAATATACACATATATATATATATACAAGATATTATATAGTTCTAATTAATATTTACTCTATATATATAATTGTTTAAGTCCATAGTCCTTTCTTTTTCGTTTTTTTTTAAATGTTGCTAAAAAGTCGTACATGGTCATGTATCAACCCATGTACAGCGGTTCGCAACGTTGTGGTTTTGTGCACGGTAGTGTAATCGGTTCCCACGGTATTGCATACCCGACAACTACCTTATGCATGTTGTTATTAAACAGGTAATAATAAATGAATGAATGACAATTAAATAAATAAAAAAATAAATACAAGAATGAATAAATAAATAAATAAAATACGTATGTAAGCGGTTCGATTCCGAACACGGCTATCAACGTACTGTACAGAAATGAAATAAATAAATAAATAAAATGACAAAAATAAAATAACTGAATTGAAGTAATGTAATAACTGTACAGAAATAAATAAATAAATAAACAAATAAAATGAAATTTAATGGTTCGAATCCGAACGCATTAATTGAATAAAAAAATACTGAATTAAAAATTGCATAAATTAAATGTTAGTTGACAGTAATTAAAAAGTTAGACTGTTAGTAAGTTAGAAGTTAGTAAAGTTAGAAAGTCAGAAAGTCAGTATAGTTAGCTGGTTAATTGGTTAGAATAGTCAGAATAAATAAATAAATAAGACAATAAATAAAAAATAGTTAGCGGTTAATAATAAAAATAAATAAATAATTACAAAAATGTACAAGTATTAACAGTTATTTACAGTTTATACATTGGTAAAATAATAACTCGGATTGTTCCATTATTTACACCTTATCTTTTCTTTTATTTTAGATCCCCGGCAACGGCGCCAAAAACTTGGTGTGCGTGTGCCACGTATGTTATTTATACAGTTGATTTTACGCACTATTTTAAGTTTATTATTTATAAAAATGGTTTTATACCTTAACATTAAAACACACACAACAAAGGACAAGTGTATCCCGTCACATATGCACTAAAGTATTGGTAAGAGCCAGATATCGTCCCAAGGAACACGAAAGATGAGATAAGATATTATAAGTACTGAATCTTTGTCATTATTTTACCAAAGGAAGAAATAATTGAATTGTTGTTTAACTAAATTAACTGAAAATAAAAATATAAATATAACAAATATCTTATTTCACAAATAACCTAAACATGTTATCTATCATGTATTTCACCAAAGCACTTTAATCAATTTTCCAATTGCAAGACAGTTAGTCACCGTTAGGAATTTTCTAACATAATGATTCTTCGGATAGTTAACACGAAGGTCCCATCTTAACTTTCCTAAAACCATGCATTAGCGAGCTATTGATTTTATGTGAATCTTTAAAGATAGATTAGTCATCCGTTAAGAGTTTTCTAATCTCACTTATCAAAGAAAGCAATACCGATGGTCACAATACAGCCACAAAGATAAGCATTTATGTAGATCATATAACAAATAATTTCACCTTTACAAGTCTTGAATACAAATCTACCAAGTTAGCAATTTCAGACCAAAAATACTGAACAAGGATCATAAACCGCATGCAAGAACATGTAATCAACACCATATAATTCATTAGAACCCTTACGTGTAGGAAAGTACTCTTAATCAAAATAAGACATATATTGTGTAATACCAATCTCCGGGTTGGGTCTCATGGTGTAAACAGAATTTACAAATAAGTGAATAATCAAGAGTTAACATCCAAATTACCACATATTCATTACCCAATATAATCAAATATAATCAAGAACACAACATCAATGAAACATTCATTATACAGTCATGAAGATTCAAACATAAACGAGTACTTGAGTTTCATACAAACTAGATTACAATACAAAGATTATTCAAGAAACAAGTTCAGAATTACTGTCACACCCCCAAAAATCCACTTGCGGAGTACCACCGCTTGGAGGCGTGACTGACCAGGATCCAGCCACCAGTTATACTGAGCATTGATTTAATAATAAAAATATTCACCAACCACAATAGTTAGTAAACATCATAGTTTAAAGTTTTAAACGTTTAAGTTCAAATAACAGTTTAAGTAAGCAGCGGAAGCATAAACCAAACAGTTTCAAAACAAAGTTCATAGTTCAAAATTTATTTAGAACCCAACACATGGGTTAGACGACCACAACACATTCCCAAGCGGCGAGCTCCTGAGTCACTGGGTACCTGCAAAGCATGCAGTAGGGTATCAACAAAAATGTTGGCGAGTTCACGAGTTGTCCAGTTTTTATTTACCAAAAACTTGTTTCACTAGTTAATTTACTCATTTATACATGCCATGGGGAGCTACCCCATAAGTAAGCTACTAAACTGTTTTTACAATACCGAATACTATTCATCCGTACGTTTCCGTAGAGTGCCCCGTTCGTCAATGTTCTATCATCATTGACGGTTTTGCCAGAGTACATTAGTTCATGCCCGATCACATACGCGGGCACGGTGTGAGGTTGATGAGACCTAAATAGCGCTATCAACTAATAACCCGTTCGCCCGACCCCGGCGACTAATCGGTATTAAGAAGTGAGGACTTAAGTGATAGAGTTTCGTTTAGTGTTGCTTGTTGCATCCAGTATAAACAGTAATTAACTAAAAGTCCCATTTAAGGGGAAGAAAGTAGGTTTGTATCCCTTTCGAGGGGATAGCGTTGTTTAAGTTTTCGTTTCCCAAACCACCGGGAACGCATGCTTTAATAGTTGTGAACTCACCTTGGGTTGCTCGGCAGATTAGTTTACTTGGTCACGCACGCTGGTTACCACGCCCTAGCATGGTTACCGGTATAGGTCAGGTTGGGTACAAGTAATCACGTTTATCTTACACGTATCTAACACATAGTATTCAGATTACACTACCACTCATAAGGTTGGGCTTATTTTAGCAGTTTAAGCAGTAACAGTTAACACGTAACATGTATGTCAATCAGGGTTATTGGGCCTGCCCTAACATGATAGCAATTTATGCAAAAATCAAATAATACTTAGCCCAGCCGAGAAACAGTCCATCAACCAAACTGGCCCAATAACAACACGGCCCAATAACTAAAGTAAGCAGTCCAGTCGAGACAAGTTGATCTCGACTCGAGAACACGCGGTCTCAGGTCGCAACCAAGAGATCTCGAGTCTTGGGTTTCTGGTCTCGAGCAGAGCAAGCTTAAGTAGCAACCTCAGAGGTCTCGAGTCCCGTCTCGAGTCGCAATCAGAAGATCTCGAGTCGAGACCTCGATGGTCTCGAGTCCCTGAAGTCTGTCTCAAGTTGTCTCTATGCGGTCTCGAGTTGTAGTTTGATGGTCTCGAGTCGAAACCAGGGGTCTCGACTCCCATCACCTGCTGATTCTAGAACAACCGCACAGTGTACTTATTCAATAGAATTCGAATTTCATGATCCTATGTACTATCCAATGAAATGCACAAACATGTTTTGTTTCTAATTCTATTTCAAAACAGATCAAAGCATGGCATATTCAAATATTCATAACACATTCATATCAGATTCATGTTGTTCATCATTAGGGTTTTCACCATAAGCAAACATATCCATTTAAGCAATTAATTCGTTTAAGCAATTATAACACCTAGTTCACATCATCATCATCATTTATTCAACACGGTTCACCTTACACACATATGCATTTCATGGTCAAGAATCACATACACGAGGTATCAAAACCATCTTAATCAAATTAAACAATAGGTCAACATACATTTTTCTTAAACAACAACCAGAATATAAACTATACAAGAAGGACATATTTAATATGCATATAACTTAACAAGCAAACATATATGGTATTTCCATCTCTATATTGCAAGAAACCACTAACCGGTTAGATTTCAAGGTGTGAGAATATGAAGCAATCGATGAATAAGCTTCCAAGTAAGATCCCAAGCTTGAACCGAGAGTCCTTGTTGTCACCGGTTGAATCCGAGAGAGAGATGAGAGGAGGTTTGTGGTGGTGTTCTAGGGTTTTAGTGAGAGAGAGAGTGTGTGTGTGTGTAGGAGAGTGTGAATGTAGGGTAAATGTGGATGATGGCATGGGTTTCCATTTCAAATGGTGCACCCTAATGGGCTTTCGGGTGGACTAAAGGAGGTCCACGGCCCATCCGGCCCACTGTTTACTGGTTACTCGAGACCGGGTGGTCTTGAGTCGTGATCTCGGTTCACTAGAACTTATACACCTATATATATTTATTACATACATACAACATAATGCAAGGATCATATAGCACACCAAGGTAATTCACAAATTTCCATTTAATAAAATATGTACACATGATTTCAATACAAGATAGTTGCTCGGGAAAACCCAGAGTGTCACATTATCCCCAAGTTTTAAGAACTTTCATCCCGAAAGTTAAGGCAGTCACTGTCAAGCTAGTATAAGTGAGAACGTTTCGACGGGGTGTCACATCATCCCCCCGTTAGTTTGGAATTTCGTCCCGAAATTCGGTTGTTGCTTCAGTGCTGGGAGTTTCATTTGGGAACAACTGGGGATACTTGCGCTTCATCTGGTCTTCCCGCTCCCAGGTAAACTCTGGGCCACGTCGCGAGTTCCAACGGACTCGCACGAGAGGTATCTGGCTACGTTTGAGGGTTTTGATCTCTCGATCCGTGATCTCAATCGGTTCCTCAGTAAAGTGTATCTGTTCGTCAATAGTGAGTTCCTTGAAAGGAATGATGAGTGTTTCATCTGACAGACACTTCTTCAGATTAGACACATGAAAGACGTTGTGCACCACACTCAGCTCTTCAGGCAGATTCAATCTATAAGCAACCTTACCAATTTTCTCGGTAATTTCAAAGGGTCCGACATATCTCGGATTAAGCTTTCCCCGTTTTCCAAAACGAACCACACCCTTCCAGGGTGAGACCTTAAGTAGAGCCCGGTCACCAACCTGGAACTCTAGCGGTTTCCTATCCATATCAGCGTAACTCTTCTGACGGTCACGAGCTGCCGCCATGCGTTGTCTGATATGGGCAATCCTTTCCCTAGTGTCTACCACAAGTTCTGGACCTGTGATTTGGCTGTCACCAACTTCCGCCCAGCAAAGAGGCGATCGGCATTTACGACCGTACAATGCCTCAAAGGGTGCTGCCTGAATGCTGGTGTTGTAGCTGTTATTGTAGGAGAATTCCACTAACGGTAGATGCTTTTCCCAACCCTTGCCAAAATCGATCACACATGCCCTAAGCATGTCTTCAAGGGTTTGGATGGTGCGTTCAGATTGCCCATCCGTTTGTGGATGATAAGCGGTGCTCATGTCTAAACGTGAGCCAAAGGATTTGTGCATAGCTTGCCACAACTCAGAAGTAAAACGCGCGTCTCGATCGGAAATAATAGAGGTCGGCACTCCGTGCCTCGAAACCACTTCCTTTAAGTATACCTCTGCTAAGGTAGAGAACTTGTCTGTTTCTTTAATAGCCAAAAAGTGTGCAGACTTAGTTAATCGATCCACTATCACCCAAATGGTGTCATTTCCGCGTTGAGACCTAGGCAGGCCAGTAACAAAATCCATGGAAATTTGCTCCCATTTCCATTATGGGATCTCTGGTTGTTGGAGTAGGCCCGATGGTTTCTGATACTCAGCCTTGACTCTCACACAAGTCAAACATTTACTGACATAGGTTTCTATGTGGGCTTTCATGCTAGGCCACCAGTATGTAGTCTTTAAGTCGTGGTACATCTTATCCGAACCAGGATGTACTGAGTAACGGGACTTATGGGCTTCATCCATTACAAGCTCGCGTAAATTCCCATAAAGTGGGACCCATATACGCCCGTTTACGTAGTAAGCACCATCTTCTTTTTGTTCTAGCCGTTTCCTTGATCCTCGCAGGGACTCAGCCCTGATGTTCTCGGCTTTCAATGCTTCAACCTGAGCGTTTCGGATTTGCTTAGGGAGGTTCAAGTGGATGGTGAGCTGTAAGGCACGAACACGCTTAGGTTTGGTTTCCTTCCTGCTGAGGGCATCTGCCACCACATTAGCCTTGCCTGGATGATATTTAATCGCGCACTCGTCGTCGTTTAGAAGCTCGACCCATCGGCGTTGCCGCATATTCAACTCTTTTTGTTCCATTATATGCTGGAGACTCTTGTGATCGGTGTAAATCGTGCACTTGGTACCGTACAAGTAGTGTCTCCTAATCTTAAGCGCGAAGACCACAGCTCCGAATTCTAAGTCATGTGTCGTGTAGTTCCGTTCGTGGATCTTGAGTTGTCGCGAAGCGTAAGCAATAACCTTCTCGCGTTGCATCAACACGCAACCAAGTCCTTGAATTGAAGCGTCGCAGTAAACAACAAAGTCGTCGGTACCTTCAGGTAAGGAAAGAATAGGGGCACTACAAAGGTTCTTCTTTAGTTCCTGAAAGGCAGATTCCTGAGCATCATTCCATTTGTAAGCGACACCCTTCTGGGTGAGGGTCGTGAGTGGTTGAGCGATCTTTGAAAATCCCTTGATAAATCTTCGATAGTATCCTACCAATCCCAAGAATTGGCGAACTTCGGTCGGAGTCTTAGGTATAGGCCAATTCTTAATGGATTCGATCTTAGCGGGGTCGACGTGAATCCCATCCTGATTGACTATGTGCCCAGGGAAATGGACTTCTCTAAGCCAGAAATCACATTTCGAGAATTTGGCCTACAGTTGCTCATTGCGAAGGAGTTCGAGAATAAGACGCAGGTGTTGCTCATGCTCCTCTTGACTTTTCGAGTAAATTAGAATGTCGTCAATAAACACAATCACGAACTTGTCGAGGTAGGGTTTGCACACTCGGTTCATGAGATCCATGAATATCGCAGGTGCGTTGGTCATTCCGAAAGGCATGACAAGGAATTCATAGTGGCCATAATGGGTTCTGAATGCAGTTTTAGAGACGTCCTCATCGCGGACTCTCAGCTGGTGATAGCCCGATCGCGGATCAATCTTGGAATAGTAGCTCGACCCATGCAGCTGGTCGAACAGATCGTCGATACGGGGAAGTGGATAACGATTCTTGATGGTAACCTTGTTTAGTTCACGGTAATCAATACACATTCGGAATGTGCCATCCTTCTTTTTAACAAAGAGTACTGGGGCTCCCCAGGGTGACGAGCTAGGACGGATAAAACCTTTGTCCAATAGTTCTTGTAGTTGAGTAGAAAGTTCCTTTAGTTCAGCGGGGGCTAGTCGATAAGGTGCACGAGCCATAGGTGCTGCTCCGGGAGCTAGTTCGATTTGAAATTCGACCTGACGGTGAGGAGGGAGTCCAGGTAGTTCTTCAGGAAATACCTCAGGATAGTCGCGTACAACTGGAAAATCTTCAATCCTGTTTTCCTTTTTCTGCGTGTCGGCAACAAGTGCTAAGATAGCGGTGTGCCCCTTTCGTAAACACTTCTGGGCTTTTAAGAATGAAATGATGCCTGTGACTTCTCCGCCTTTGTCGCCTTGAACGATAAGGGGTTTGCCAGAAGGACGGGGAATACGAACAACTTTCTCTTAGCAGAGGATTTCAGCTCGATGCTTGGATAACCAATCCATACCAATGACGACGTCGAAGCTTTCGAGAATGATGAGGAAGAGATCGATACGGAAGGTCTGACCAGACAATTCTAGTTTGCAGTTACGAACAACGTGTGAGGGCTCGAGGTTTCTACCATTAGCTATTTCAACGATGTGCTTAGAGCTTAACGGCGTAAGAGTGGACTTAAGCTTCTTACTAATACGTAGGGATACATAACTAGCATCTGCTCCAGAATCAATTAATATGGAAACATAACGATCATTAAGTAGGAACTTACCCGCCACCACGTTGGGGTCGTTCCTTGCTTCCCCAGCTCCAATCACAAAAGCCCTTCCTCTTGCACCATTTCCAGCATTGTTGTTGTTTTGATTCAGTTCAGGGCAATCCTTTCGCATGTGCCCCGTTGCTCCACACTTGAAGCATCCATGGTTGTTTCCTTGTTGCTGTTGTGGTTGTTGTTGATTCTGCCTAGCTGGAAGCTGGCTCCTGCAGTCTTTGGCTTCATGCCCCATCTTGTTGCATCGCTGACACTGACTTTTGCTACATGGCCCACTGTGGTGTCGGTTACACTTGGGGTGGTTTCCTCGATAGCCACCCTGTTGCTGAGGGCCCTTGTTGCTTTCAGTCTTCCTTTGCTGAACTGAGGCCTGAGTGGGGTTAGCATCCTTACCCTGATTTCCATCCCACTTTCGTTTGTTATCGCTAGAAGTTCCGGCAGTAGCACTGATCCTTTTGGGCAGCTTGCCCTCCTCCACAGCCTGATCGGTGAGTTTGTGAGCAAGACGGACCACTGGCTGAATGGTATTGAGGTTGGCTGAGGTCACATGGCTCTGGATTTCTGGGGCCAAACCTTTGATGTACAACTCGATCCTTCGATACATAGGTCGAGACATGTTTGGGCAAAGTGCAGCATAGTCATTGGACTGTTTGGTGTAAGTCTCAATCTCTGATCCAACCATCTTGAGCTCAAAGTATTCATTTTCGAGTTTGTGGATGTCATCCCTGTGACAATACTCCTATTTGATCATGTCCTTGAAATCTTCCCACGCAGTAGCATTTGCAGTTTCCAAACCAAGCATCTGAATCAGTGCCTTCCACCATGAAAGCGCGTTTCCTTCAAGCGTACCAGTCGCAAACTTTACCCAGTTAGCAGGGGGACACTCGCAGACAGCAAAGACAGCTTCAGCCTTTTCAATCCAGTGCAGAAGGCCGATGGCACCCTCAGTGCCGTTGAAAAGGAGAGGCTTGCAATCCATGAAGGTTTTGAAAGTACAAACACGTGGTTGCGCAGGCGCTTGCTGACCTAAGAAGCGAAGCGAATAGGCTTAGAGGTGAAATGACGATGCGGGGGTAGGATCTAAACATCCTAAAGTAACGAGTTTACCTCCAGGGTGAGCTGCGAAGGCTGCAGCCACCGTGTTGAGCAAGTTAGTGAACTAAGCCTGAGTCATGTTAACGTTTCCTCTTCCGCGTCCACTCATTGTCTTCATAACCAGAAAACACAGTATGAGTGTGATGTCGTAACGTAGCGAGAATGGGGTAAAAGAGGGATACGTATCTATCTAATTAGGCACACTAGTATGTATAGTAGAGCAATCATAAAGTAAACAAGCAAGTAAACACAAGTCCGAGTTATGAGGTCTAATACGTTGAGTCTTGCCCTTGGAGTGTAGTGTCGTCACGAGTCACGGGTTATAGTCTGGTTTTTCTCAAAAAGACTTTCTTTTTAAAACCGAGTTCACTATAACCAATGGCTCTGATACCAATCTGTCACACCCCCAAAAATCCACTTGCGGAGTACCACCGCTTGGAGGCGTGACTGACCAGGATCCAGCCACCAGTTATACTGAGCATTGATTTAATAATAAAAATATTCACCAACCACAATAGTTAGTAAACATCATAGTTTAAAGTTTTAAACGTTTAAGTTCAAATAACAGTTTAAGTAAGCAGCGGAAGCATAAACCAAACAGTTTCAAAACAAAGTTCATAGTTCAAAATTTATTTAGAACCCAACACATGGGTTAGACGACCACTACACATTCCCAAGCGGCGAGCTCCTGAGTCACTGGGTACCTGCAAAGCATGCAGTAGGGTATCAACAAAAATGTTGGCGAGTTCACGAGTTGTCCAGTTTTTATTTACCAAAAACTTGTTTCACTAGTTAATTTACTCATTTATACATGCCATGTGGAGCTACCCCATAAGTAAGCTACTAAACTGTTTTTACAATACCGAATACTATTCATCCGTACGTTTCCGTAGAGTGCCCCGTTCGTCAATGTTCTATCATCATTGACGGTTTTGCCAGAGTACATTAGTTCACGCCCGATCACATACGCGGGCACGGTGTGAGGTTGGTGAGACCTAAATAGCGCTATCAACTAATGACCCGTTCGCCCGACCCCGGCGACTAATCGGTATTAAGAAGTGAGGACTTGAGTGATAGAGTTTCGTTTAGTGTTGCTGGTTGCATCCAGTATAAACAGTAATTAACTAAAAGTCCCATTTAAGGGGAAGAAAGTAGGTTTGTATCCCTTTCGAGGGGATAGCGTTGTTTAAGTTTTCGTTTCCCAAACCACCGGGAACGCATGCTTTAATAGTTGTGAACTCACCTTGGGTTGCTCGGCAGATTAGTTTACTTGGTCACGCACGCTGGTTACCACGCCCTAGCATGGTTACCGGTATAGGTCAGGTTGGGTACAAGTAATCACGTTTATCTTACACGTATCTAACACATAGTATTCAGATTACACTACCACTCATAAGGTTGGGCTTATTTTAGCAGTTTAAGCAGTAACAGTTAACACGTAACATGTATGTCAATCAGGGTTATTGGGCCTGCCCTAACATGATAGCAATTTATGCAGAAATCAAATAATACTTAGCCCAGCCGAGAAACAGTCCATCAACCAAACTGGCCTAATAACAACACGGCCCAATAACTAAAGTAAGCAGTCCAGTCGAGACAAGTTGATCTCGACTCGAGAACACGCGGTCTCGGGTCGCAACCAAGAGATCTCGAGTCATGGGTTTCTGGTCTTGAGCAGAGCAGGCTTAAGTAGCAACCTTAGAGGTCTCGAGTCCCGTCTCGAGTCGCAATCAGAAGATCTCGAGTCGAGACCTCGATGGTCTCGAGTCCCTGAAGTCTGTCTCAAGTTGTCTCTATGCGGTCTCGAGTTGTAGTTTGATGGTCTCGAGTCGAAACCAGGGGTCTCGACTCCCATCACCTGCTGATTCTAGAACAACCGCACAGTGTACTTATCCAATAGAATTCCAATTTCATGTTCCTATGTACTATCCAATGAAATGCACAAACATGTTTTGTTGTCTAATTCTATTTCAAAACAGATCAAAGCATGGCATATTCAAATATTCATAACACATTCATATCAGATTCATGTTGTTCATCATTAGGGTTTTCACCATAAGCAAACATATTCATTTAAGCAATTAATTCATTTAAGCAATTATAACACCTAGTTCACATCATCATCATCATTTATTCAACACGGTTCACCTTACACACATATGCATTTCATGGTCAAGAATCACATACACGAGGTATCAAAACCATCTTAATCAAATTAAACAATAGGTCAACATACATTTTTCTTAAACAACAACCACAATATAAACTATACAAGAAGGACATATTTAATATGCATATAACTTAACAAGCAAACATATATGGTATTTCCATCTCTATATTGCAAGAAACCACTAACCGGTTAGATTTCAAGGTGTGAGAATATGAAGCAATCGATGAATAAGCTTCCAAGTAAGATCCCAAGCTTGAACCGAGAGTCCTTGTTGTCACCGGTTGAATCCGAGAGAGAGATGAGAGGAGGTTTGTGGTGGTGTTCTAGGGTTTTAGTGAGAGAGAGAGTGTGTGTGTGTAGGAGAGTGTGAATGTAGGGGAAATATGGATGATGGCATGGGTTTCCATATCAAATGGTGCACCCTAATGGGCTTTCGGGTGGACTAAAGGAGGTCCACGGCCCATCCGGCCCACTGTTTACTGGTTACTCGAGACCGGGTGGTCTTGAGTCGTGATCTTGGTTCACTAGAACTTATACACCTATATATATTTATTACATACATACAACTTAATGCAAGGATCATATAGCACACCAAGGTAATTCACAAATTTCCATTTAATAAAATATGTACACATGATTTCAATACATGATAGTTGCTCGGGAAAACCCAGAGTGTCACAATTACTATATACATACATACATACATCAGTCCAATAACATGCACAATGATTAGACTACATGTTCAAGAACAAGGAATCGAACCATAAACATGCACTGAATTGACGGGGTGGATTGACTAGGCTTTCACACGAACTCGAGGCATCGAAGTGGCTTGATCAGAACTGGTTCGGACCTGGAATTTCGACAGAAAACTTGGAGAAAAACCCAACCATTTGCTCTGATTCGAATGGGTTATTTATAGGGAAGTTGTCTCGTATCGCACGGGAGTGCGACGTATTGCACGGTCGTGCAATACCGGTGACGTCATTGATTATGTGGATCGCACTTGGTTCCGACAATGGAGTGGTTGGGTTAGTTGGACGACTTCGACATAAAGGGAACGGGCGTTCATTCGGTCGCACGATCGTTCGGATCCGGCATTAGGTTGAAACGGCTGGTCGCACGGATGTGCATCTCCGGATGGTTTGCCTGTTTGTCGGTCTCGCACATCCGTGCGATCCCGGTGAGTTGTTGTTTGTCGTGTTTGCACCGGTCATTCATCCGGATATGCAGCAACTGCACGATCGTTCTTCGGATGGCACGGTCGTGCCATTCCGGTCAGTTTCTTGATTTTGGCCCGTTTGATCAGAAATGCTTTGGAAGTTGTCCGTTTTCATCAGATTTTCATTTTATGCTCCGTTTAAGACCTGAAATTGAATAAATACTGATTTTAGTCCTTAACATTGCGATTTCGGTCAAAAACGCTTAAAACGGAAGTGTTTTTGGGGTATAAAAACATGTATATTTTAACGTATATCAATTATTATTTTGCTTCTTTGTATTTTCATATTATTTTGTATGATTATTTAGTTTATTACATGTTCTTTAAACAAATAATACATAAATAAGTATTAAAAAGAGATTTTAGAAGCTTACTTCTAGCACTAATTGTAACACCCTGCTTTTCCGCACTTTCCCTAATTAGAAAACTTGTCGTATATTTCTACTTTCGGAAATCCGTCTCCTTTGTAATCGTAATTCATTTCAAGCCATTGTAAATCCGAGACTTCGGTTGTGGTAAAAAAAATTTGATCTTTATATGAAATTCATGTTGTTTATACTTAATGCATACTTACGGAGATTAAATCACAAACAACTACCATGTGTTCGTGATTCTTAAACAAACATTTGGTCACATTTTGTAAGACGCAAATTCATGTTCTTTATGCTTATTTGATACCTCAAGTCACATGTCGTACATACTTGTTAATGGTTTGTTACACATACTTATGCATAACATATTTTTTTTACTCTTACTTTAATTCATGTTTAATATACCTTTAGGCCCTTATACATGTTCAATACACACTAGACATTGTAGGACATGTTAACGATATATAAAAAAACCTCTTATTTATACATTTTACATCATTTAAACAACAACAACAAAAATATAAAAGCTGCCAAACAGCCCTTGCAATTTAGCCATATATTGTTGAATTATTTCTTTTTTTATTGCTTAAACTCTCACCTACTTGTATTAAATGCCAACCAAACTTAACCCTAATCTTTCCCCCTATAAATACCACTTATAACCAGCCTCCCTACCACTTTTGCAACACTAAAACACTCTCAAACTCCCTCCAAATCGCAGTTGATTCCATAAGTTCGAGCAGATTGATACCTTCACACAAAAATGAGCATAACTCACTCAATTCTTATATGATTCACTCGATTCTTTTTCCTACTTCTTTGTATTGACCTTAGCTACGTTTCCATGGGTTTTCCCTGGAAAATCAGGGCCTGGAACGTCACCAAAAGGGCTCCAAAGTTGACTGATTTTTTCTGTTCTTGATTCAAACATTGATAAACTTGATTAAACTTGAGGAAACTCATCTCAAACCTATGTCCTTATGCTTATAACCACATCTATGGTTAGTTAGGCTTAAAAACAAGGTTGACACATGTAAAATCAGAGGTGTAAACCTCACAAACTTTCTGTTTTGTTCAAGGGTTTAACCCACAAGTGATGTTCAAGCTCAAAGCTTGATGGTTGGGTGATTTAGGATTAACTTAGGTTATCCTACTTGAAAATCGACACATTGCTTGATGATTTCTCATATATTAGTAGTTCATATTTTATTGTTACTTATAAGTTCATGACCCTCCTTGAATGTTCATAACATCAAGTGTAGTGGTGAACATCTAGAGGTACCTAAATGGAAGACTTGTTCTTCCTACCTCCTACATGACTTCCATGATACAAAGAGGTTCCTAAATGGTGGATTTATCCTCCTACCTCCTACTTGACCTATATGATATAATATACACTACATACTACTTATATGTATATTCCAAATAATCGTCCCTTTGATGACGAATTTGTGTTCATTTGTCAAGGTGTTTGATTACATCATCTAAAACATTATGTGTTAAAGATGATTACTTTTGCATATGTACTTTCCATATTCCTTTTAAATTCCGAATCTCGACTCTAAACTTACCTTGAACTTTAACCCTTATACATTCGTCCTCCCAATCTCATACACTCGTCAACACTTGGATAATCGGAAGACTTAGCAATTTTGTGAGTATACTTGACTCATTTTACCGTTTTCACACTTTTGGGTATAACATGTTTTTATATACAAACACACTTAACATACATATTCTTATGCAAATACTTAAACAACAATCCAATACATGCTTACTATTTGTTATGCTTGATTCTTGTTTTCTGGGTGATTCTTATGTGATGAACTTGTCATTAGCTTCGTACAAGCCTCCACTTAACATGTATAACGTTATAGGAGTAACGCACCGCCCGTGAACGAGAGGTCATGTTAGGTTTATTCATTCATACTTGCGTAAACAGAGGGTTAACTTGTAAATCGCATGCCAATTTATACGTTAATCTTGATAACTAGGTTTGCCATGTGGATTGTTCCTCATTATTTTTATACTTATATACTACGCACCAAACTTGTAGGCTCGCCACTACTTTTTGTATTGAACTACGCTTTTAAAACATGTTGCAGGTTTTGAGATGATGTTGATGATGCATGAAACATAGTAGGATGCTTAGATACACACTTTAATGTTGTATTCTTAATGTATTTTACTTCATCATTCATATTCTAATTGTTTCAAATCTTTGTAATTGACTCTTAGAAATGAAATGGAAATTTATTATTTAAATACTTATCACAAATAGTGTTATGAAGTCTCTTGCAATCTAGTTTTCGTCTCACTCCAATGTTTCCGCCTTCGGTTGGGGTGTGACAGATTGGTATCAGAGCCATAACTATAAGGAATTAGGAAAATGACTTGAGTACAAGTCTTCTGTCTTGAATGTGTGTTAAGACTTGTATGTCTTTGTTATATGTTGAACTGTGTCTTAGATGTATTAACTGCTAACTGTTTATTGTATATTTATATTTCGCCAAATATATACATACATACATATATATATATATATATATATATATATATATATATATATATATATATATATATATATATATATATATATATATATATATATATATATATTCTTGTATCGTGAGTTGTATCACAGATGTATAAGTGTGTTTTCTCCAAGTGTTAGGTGAAGTATATGTGTATCGTTGTACGTATAGAAATACGTATATTCTTGTGTGTATTATACGTGCTCTTGTATTCTTAGAATATATATGCTTATATATTCTAAAATATAGGTGAAATATATAATTAACACTTGGTAATAAAAGGTATAAAAAATATCTTAAAAATAATCTATTTTTAAGATTGGTTTTAATAATATAATTTTAGTCTTTTACTAATACTATATATTTTAGATGTTTAGAAAAACTTATATAACTTATATCTTCCAAAAAAAACTTTTTTAATAATAAACCATAAGTAATATTTTTTGTACATTTGAATAAAAATATATGTTTACTTCTTTGGGTTTAGAAAATGTAGTTTTTACCAAGTCGTCGATATATGGTATATTACAGTCCGTAATATATATATATATATATATATATATATATAGCCCGTATATTTGTCCGTAAGTCCGATTTGTCCATAAGTTGTGTCCGAAGGCTCGGAACATCCGTAAGTTGTTTTTAAGGTGTATTTACATGTAGTCTTGTAAGACTTTAGTTGAAATGTACATTGTGTTTATTTGTACCATTGTATTCAAGTTCCTAGTTATCATACATATAACTAATACAACCAAATAACACTTAGCACATAAGTTGTTAAGATAACTAAATATATATTTTCTTAAAAATATATATTTATAACTAGTTTTCGCTTTTATAAAAACTATTCTCTTAAATCTTTTTAAGCTAATAAAGATTTTGTCAAAAATAATAGTTTTTATAAATTATGATTTTTAAGAAAAATGACCATATTTCCTTGGAAATATGTACTTAGCCATGTTTAATAAAACATATATTTTTATTATAAAAGTCACCAACAATAATCTCATGTTATTCTTAATAAAAACATATGAGGTTTATATCAAAATCTCAACAAGATGAAACCAATAATATGTAGGGTTTTGGTATGATCATAACATAAGTTAACTAGTTCAAAATCCATGTTTTACTTCTAGTTTTAACAATTTTTTTATAAAATCCCATCTTGTATGTTTCTTTTTATAACTTTGTAAAAGCATTGTTTTTAGTGAAAAACCTTATATACTTTAACAAAATCAAAGATTATGATAATCCATCTAAACATTTATGTTTAACAAAACCCTTAAACATTTTCATGTACACTTGTTAGATTATGTTTTTAAACATCATCTAACAAGTTATTCATATGCTAATCATCAAAACTAGATCAAATATGCAAGTAATCATCCTTAAATCACAACATAAACACACTTTTATATCATGATTATTATTTTGCTTCTTTGTATTTTCATATTATTTTGTATGATTATTTAGTTTATTACATGTTCTTTAAACAAATAATACATAAATAAGTATGAAAAAAAGATTTTAGAAGCTTACTTCTAGCACTAATGGCTAGGGATGATCTTGATGATGATTAAAGAAATGAAAAAGTGTTGATCTTGGTGTTTGGAAGCTATGGAATGGATGGAAAGGATTGCTTCTTCTTGTTGTTGCTTTAGATCACCTTAAGTATCTTCAAGCTCCATCTTGATCATCAAAAAGTGTTAAAATGGTGAAAGATTTTGGTGCGTGTTCTTGGCTAGAATATGAAGTTTGAGAGGATTTCTTAATTACGTGAAAGTGAAGGTGAAAAATGAGATGAAGTGCTTGGAAGATTATGGTAACTAGTTGTTAAAGCCTTTCACTAACTTCACCACTAGGCCCACTTGGTTAAACCACTTGCATCTAGCAAGATATTTGTGGAGACATGGTAAAAAGGGGGTCCCACACAAGTGTTGTGATCGTGAATGAAGGGGGGGGTATCCTTGCTTTTGAAGTTGATTTCTTTGTTTAAGTGTTAGAATTTTAGATAAAATGTTAGGAAACTTGTATGTGTAAGTGTTTAGAAGGTGTTAAGTGACCATTACTAGACCATAATGATCCAAATAACGCTAGATGGTCACTAAAAAAAGATCCAATATTGTTCGGATATTCGTTTCGTATTGTTTCCATTAGTCGTTATTTGAACGCTAGGTTGTGTAGCTTGTGTGAATTGATGTAGTTATTTGTTCGGATGATACCCGAAGGTATCCTCATATGAATTCTATATTAAACAGCACTTTTACATGTTGCAAAAATATTTAAAAGCTGATTTCTGCAGAATTTCTGCGGAAAAGTGTTGAAATTGTCGCTTTTAGTGCTTTTCGGGTAGTTTTTAGTGTTATCGGACTTCAGAAAGGTTTTAAATCAAACCCTTGCATTCCTAGTTAGGGTTTAATGTATATTAGATGTTGGACTTTCGTCTGAGTCCTAAAGATGTCGTTTAGATGGTTCTGCGGATCCTGCGTTTTCGTCAGAATACTAGTTTACTAGGTGCTTTTCTAGTAGTTTCGATGCATTGTTTAAACTGTTTCAAATGTACTTAATAAAAATGAATCATATGCATCCTAAGTAAGTATTCCATGAGTATTCTAAGTGTATGTTACGAAATACGCAGTTCGGGTGTTGAAAATGCATAAAAATGTGGCTAAAAATGAGTACTTTAAGTGTAAGAAAGTTACCGAAAAGTGGCAGTTGTCACAGTGTCTCTGTTTATTATTTGTCAATCCTAATATCCAGTGGCGGACAACTTTTGTTCACCGGGGTCGGTTTTTCGATGGTCGAATGTCGCTTCACTCGACTTCCAAGTTTTTGGTTCAAGTCAGGTCGGGTCACACAGCTAATGATAATACGTCTTTAACCGGTTAATATAAGAGCTAAAATGAGGTAGGTAATCATGACTGATGAAAAGGTTATGTACCGTCCAATAACCATTTAGAAAAAACAAGTGAAGTACTTAATTTATACTATTTTTTTTTTTTTTTTTGCTTAATTTATACTCTTTTTTTTTTTTTTTTTTTTTGCTTTTTATTGATAAAAGTTCTTGATCAACAACTCCTAAGCTGTAGCAATTAGCAATTCGCTACAGGTTTTACATATTTTATTGATTTTAATGTTAAGGCTTTATTAATCACATTTTCTTTCAATTATTATTGTGTACCAGACAACAGTTATCTTTAATGTACTTTTAATGGTGATGAAGTTAAATTTTGATGCAGGATCGTAGCACAGAATTGGATTTAAAAGCTACTCCAACATCCTTATTCCTAAGAGATGGAGGATAAATTGATCAACTTGTGGGAGCCAACAAGCCCAAACTATAGAAAAAGATTCGCAAGCACCCGGTGATCAAAAGCCCGAACCCGTCTGAACATTTTGCTAGGTGATCGATGAACATAGCTGTAACATTTGTGCTTGTAATCATTATGAACAGTTCTATTATCAATAAAACAATGTTATTTGATCCCTATGTTTGTTTGGTTGTGTTTTACATTTTTCATGTTTTGACTTTTATCCAATTTCAAACTCTATATCACTTTCTGGAGAGTTATACGCAAACTGATGCGTAAACGTAATCAGTTTAATGCGAAAAATACTCCAGAACATCAACATATACTTAACATACCTTAAATAAACTTTACATAACTTAGAAATAAGTTTTGAAGGCTTTGGTATGGCAAAAACAAGTTAATTCGCTTACAGGGACTAAACTTGACAAACTGCGAAAGTATGCCAATTTGAACTGTAACGAACATTCCAGAACATGACCATAAGTTAAACATACCATAAATATCCTTTACATAGCTTAGAAATAGGCTTTGAGGGGTTCGGTGTGCTAAAATAAACTTTTGGGTCATTCAGGGACTAAAAGTGTCAAAAAGTGCACAAGTTTGCATTTTTACGCATAACTTTTGTTCTGAATACATCCGGACATCCAAAAATTTATGTAAGCACTAAAGCATTTTATTTTAGTGTTTGGCATAAGAAAAATCCATTCGTCGCGTCATTTGGATCGTTTTTCGCGCTTATGCGCATTCCGTCGTAATTAAGCGAACATCGCGTTCGTACGACCAAACGAACTGACACCCGGCATTTTTTTGAGCATGTTTCATGTCCACAATGTTTTGGCATCATTTTAGGGCCTTAAAGTTGGTTTGACGGGCCTTAGAAGTGCCGGAAATGGGCTGAATATACAACAGGGACCAAAACTGCAATTCTGTAAAACATGGCCAGGCGGCCCGCCTACACTTCTGGTAATCCTGAAGCGGGCCGCATCAGCCTCCCTGATCAGATAAGAACGCTTAATCAGCAAATTCCAGCTGTTTAATCCTCAACCACATACTCATACTTGACCTTTCAGCTGATTATGGGCCAATTTTAGTCACCTTAACTTTCCAACAAGTGTACGCATGAGATTTGAGCACGGTTTCCATGAAACGATCTTAACGGTTACCCGAAAACTATAAATACCCCACCCCCATTTGCTTCAAACTCACTAGAATCTGATCTAAAAGACTCTAAGTTGGAACCATTGTTTCATACCTGAGTTATTTGGATCTAGATTAGCATTCGGGGACCTTTCGTAAGTATTCTTTCGTTCTTTTATTGCTTTTCGAGTCTGAAAGTCAAACTTTGTTTGACTTTTTGCGTTGACCAGTTTATGGTCAATGCGAAGTTCGTTTGAACTTCGCAACGTGAGTGTAATCACGTTGGTTATAGTCCCTTGGGACTATGCCTACTGATTACCACGTTGTCTAGGGTCGTAGGGTAAGCGATCTAATAAATCGCTTATACCTTCGAACCCGACCCATTTGGTCGATCATTAGGATCCGACCAAATACATTAGGTGACCATAGTGTATAGGGAATAACCTTCCGAGGTTATACCTTATGGTCACATCGTTTAAGTAGTTGTATGATAGGTAGTTTATATGCCTTAGGTAAATTACCAGAATACCCTTTTCATGTATAATTGGTAATTAAGCATATGTAACCTAAACTTTTGTCACATAACTGATTATGTAACATGTTTAGGCATATAACACTTGTCATAGGACTAGTTAGGCGGTCCGAACGCGTTTTACGCGAACGACGCGTTAAAGTAGCATAAGCTACCTAAACGGGTCGTAATGGGTCATAAGCATTTATGTTAAGTTTCATTTAGTATGTAGGCTTTATTAAACCAAATGACACGAGTCTCTACACTCGTTTGGTTTACGAACCCTCATTCTATCCGATCCTCCGATATAGGTCCGGTTTATTAATATAATTACCTATATTAGGTGCCGTTTGATTCCGAGATCTCTAGCATTGCTTGGTGGTTATCTTGAGACTTCTAAGCAATCTCAAGTGAGTACATAGACCCCTCTTTTACTGTTTTCCAAACTGTTTTGGGGTGAAACACATGTGCCTACTTGTTACTTTCATGCTTTCCTGTTCTCACATCATATATCTGCTATGTTCGTTAGTACATTATAGTACATGATTTCATTACATTTCATACTATGTATGTCCATTGTGTGCATACTTAGTACATTGTTTTACATTACATTTCTGCTATGTATGTTAACTGATAGCATGCTAGCACATTGATTTACATGACTTTTCTGCTTTGTATGTTAACTTAGCATACTTAGTACATTGTTTTCATATGACATGTATACAACTGCTATAACATTTGGTTTGCACAAACGGGTCTTTATTACGTTCATTAACATTTGCTACGCCGCTCGGGAGTAAGTAGTGGTACCATAGGACTTGACAAATCCCATTCCTGACATCCCGGGTTTGTTTGGATGTAAGGAATGACTGAATCCGAAAACATTTCTTTTGATAACCTTGACTGAAAGGGGTTATCCGACTGTCTCAAGGCTTGAATGTATGCGTTAACTTACCACATAAATGTTTGTATCAATGTAACATGCATTACTTTGCAAAACATAACTTTTTGATATATTCAGAATACTTTGTTTTGTACATTTATACATTTGGACTATGTGACAATACTTTACTTTCAATACATAACATTTGTTACACATTACTTGACTACTTTTGGACTTATAAACATTTGATATGGTTTATACAAGGACTTTTGACTATTGGTTTAAACATAGACTTTATACATTGGTGGTTTGTTTAAGTGACTTAAATGACGATATGTGAGTAATATGATACAAGCATGGTGGATACGTCGCTGGTACTTCCTATATATAAGTGGTTGTATTATATTACATATCATAGCGTTATTTAAATCATTCATTTTGGACTTATACATTTTACACAAGTAACATGTTTTCACAAGACTTGGTTTACAATACAGTTTATTTTATACAACTTAGTGTACTTGGTTATTCATTTAACCATACATTATTCTTTTGTTTATACATATCATCTGATCTTATCGATTTTTAAATGATTTACAAAACAAAACAACTTACAAGGTTCATGACTAAACTTTATTAAACATTTTCTTAAACTTAAGTCATGAATCCTATTTTCACAAAACCTAGGTATCTCACAGGCATTTTTATGCTGACGTACCTATTTTCACATGTGTTTTCAGGAGCTTTTCCATAGGATGTTGATCAGGACACTAGGGCGGACCTGTGCCTTAGAGACTAAAAACGATGATAGACTTTGTTTATTTATGTTATAAACTCTGTATTTCCTGTGTTAAGACAATGTAACTCTTGTTTAATAAATAAAATACAACTTTGTTTGCCATGGATTTGAAACAATTAATTCTGTTACAACACTCCCCGACGTTTCCGCCACGTTTTGTATGTTACAAGTGGTCGGGGTGTGACAGAAGAGTTGGTATCAGAGCCAATGGTTATAGGGAATTAGGTTATTAGTAATGCTTTGACCTAGACTATAACCTTTCTAGGAACCTAACACAAGTTATCTTGTGTTTAGATCTTAAAACATGCATATCACCTATCCTTAGGTGATTATCAAAACAAGGATCCAAATTTTCCGAAACGATTTTTGAAAAACAATCATCTGTTTTTGGATGATCTATTGTAAGGTTTTGAACCCTCTGTTATATGGTTTTGAACCCTTTTGAGTTTTCAAATCTCGTCAAAGTTTTGGGTTTTAAATAATGGAACACGTGCAAACTGGAAGGGTGAATGCCTGTATTCTGGGTTTTCTGTCTAGGCAAGCACTTCGTATATATCTCATCAGACGCGAGACCAGTTGTGCTTACCTGGGAATTCTTGGGATGAGTGTTCCCTTATAGGCGAGCATGTCTTCGTGATACATTATTTTTGACCCATTTACTTTGATTAGTCACTGTGAGTCGTTTGTTTGCTTGGTAATGCGGACGAATGACCACCATCTTTGCTTTTGTTGATTTTATTTCATCTCATTCTCTTCATCCAATCATCTCACTCGTTTCCTTTCATGTTTTCCTCTTTTAGAATGCCTCCTCGACGCGAGAACCAGATAGCGACTGCCGAACTAGCAGAAATCATTGCACAGCAGATGGCTGCTCAATTCCCAAATCTCTTTGCTCAATGGAACCAAGCCAACAACAACAACAATGGTCCATGCAATTTCAAGACTTTTAACTCGGCTAAACCACTCAAGTTTAGTGGTTCTGAGGGAGCGACTGGGCTTCTTCAATGGTTCGAGAGCATTGAGAATACTTTCCGCCACGTGCAGTGTCCGAATAATCGCAAGGTCGAGTTTTCTTCGAGCGTGTTTCAGAAGAGGGCTCTCACATGGTGGAACGGGGTTATGAGAGACCGAGGTGCAGAAGTTGCTCTCGCACAGACATGGGCTGAACTTAGAGCCCTTATGATGAGGGAATTCTGTCCTCATCATGAGCAGTGAGCTTTAGAGAAAGAGTTTGATAATTTGAAGCAAGATAGTGGTGAGCATCGGGCGTATATTGACAGGTTTGAGGAGTTGAGTCTGCTTTGCCCGACTATGGTTACCCCACTCGACAAGGCTATCGAAAGGTACATCGATGGCCTACCTGACTCAGTACAAGACATCATTACTGGTAGTGACCCTGCCACACTCTGTCAGGCGATCGAGTTATCAGCGACATTGACTGAGTCGCAGATTCGAAAGGGAAAGCTGCATAAAAAGGGTGACAAGGGTAAGAAGCAGGGTTCTGTCAAGGAGGATAGCAAGAAAGGTCAAAACAAGAAGGGAAAGAATTCTGGAGGGTCTAGGAAGCGGAAGGCTTCCCAAAACTATGCCGTTACTGCACAGGCTCAAGCTGCACCAAATCAGCCTGCGCAACCACCAGCCAAGAAGCCTTATTTTGGCAATGCACCCTTGTGCAACAGGTGTAACGGTCATCATCAACCACACCTCCAGTGTCGTCAGTGCACCAACTGCGGAAGACCTGGTCATCTTGCTGCCACCTGCCGCATTCCTGTTAACCAGAACCAGGCAGTTCAGAACCAAGCCCAACAAGTTGTTCAGCCTCTTGCTCAGTAACAAGGTCAAGCTGCACGACCTCATTTTCCTCCTGGTTCGTGCTACAACTGTGGGGATCTGACCCACTACAGGAACCGGTGCCCAAGGCTAGCCAACCAGAACCAGAACCCAAATCAGAATCAAGCTCCGGCTCGAGGTAGAGTCTTCAATATGAATGCTCAAGAGGCACAAGCAGACAATGAAGTGGTGAACGGTACGTTCTTTATTAATAATCAGCCTGCATCTGTTCTCTTTGATTCGGGTGCCGATAAGAGTTTTGTGTCATTGTCTTTTGAGCCAATGCTTCGCGTGTCTAGAACGAAACTAGGTAAACCTTTGACAGTAGAAGTTGCTAGTGGTGAACCCATTGTTCTTGATTCTGTTCTTCGCAATTGCCAGTTAAACCTTAACGACCATCTTTTTCCTATTGACCTCACGCCTATGCAACTTGGAAGCTTCGACGTTATAGTGGGTATGGATTGGTTATCTAAGCATCGCGCAGAGATAGTTTGTTCTAAGAAGATTGTTCGTGTGCCGCTTTCGACAGGCGAGATCCTACAGGTTCAAGGTGAGAAACCGTCTGGTGGTCTTAAACTCATGTCTTGTTTTAAAGCCCGGAAGTATCTACGGAAGAACTATGTGGCTTTCTTAGCACATGTTACAGCAGATAAAGGCAAGGGTAAGACTATTTCAGATATTCCTGTCGTTCGGGATTATTCTGAAGTATTCCCTGAAGATTTACCTGGTCTACCTCCAGCACGCCAAGTCGAGTTTCGTATTGATCTCGTACCTGGTGCAAATCCCGTTGCCAGAGCTCCATATCATCTTGCACCGTCTGAGATGCAAGAGTTGTCTAAGCAGCTTCAGGAGCTCTCTGACAAAGGTTTTATCCGTCCCAGCTTTTCACCTTGGGGTGCTCCCATTCTTTTTGTCAAGAAGAAGGATGGCTCCTTTAGGATGTGTATCGATTATCGTGAGCTTAACAAGCTTACCATCAAGAATCGATATCCCCTACCTCGCATAGATGATCTCTTTGATCAGCTACAGGACGCTTCTTATTTTTCGAAGATAGATCTACGTTCTGGGTATCATCAACTTCGGGTGCATGAAGAAGATATTCCCAAGACAGCGTTCCGTACTCGTTATGGGCATTATGAGTTCACAGTCATGCCATTCGGTTTGACTAATGCTCCTGTTGTTTTCATGGACTTAATGAATAGGGTCTGCAAGCCTTATTTGGATCAGTTCGTCATTGTTTTTATTGACGACATCTTGATTTATTCTAAGACGCGAGATGATCACAAGCAACATCTTCGTCTTACTTTGGAACTCCTAAAGAAAGAGCAACTTTTCGCCAAATTCTCCAAGTGCGAATTCTGGCTTAAAGAGGTTCAATTCTTAGGACATATTATCAACGAACGAGGTATTCATGTAGATCCCTCCAAGATCAGTGCGATTAAGGATTGGGATACGCCTACTACTCCCACTGAAGTTCGTTCTTTTCTTGGTCTAGCGGGTTATTACCGCTGCTTCATTGAGAACTTCTCAAAGATTGCAGTTACTCTAACTGCTCTAACTCAGAAGAACAAACCCTTTGACTGGGGATTCAAACAAGAGGAAGCTTTTCAACACTTAAAGCAGAAACTTTGTGACGCGCCTGTTCTGACTTTGCCTGAGGGCAATGATGATTTCGTCGTTTATTGTGATGCATCGAAATTGGGTCTTGGCTGTGTTCTAATGCAAAGGAACAAAGTCATAGCATATGCATCGAGGCAGTTGAAGATACATGAGAAGAACTACACCACTCATGATCTTGAGTTGGGTGCAGTTGTTTTCGCTCTAAAGATCTGGAGACACTATTTGTACGGTACAAAATGTGTGGTTTTCACAGACCACAAAAGTCTTCAGCATATCTTCAATCAGAAAGAACTCAACATGAGGCAACGACGTTGGGTTGAGCTTTTAAACGACTATGACTGTGAAATTCGCTACCATCCTGGTAAGGCGAATGTCGTAGCCGATGCATTGAGTCGTAAGGAACGTACTAAGCTTCATTGTGTACGTGTTCAATCTGTTATTCAAGCACAATCCGATATCCAAGCCCGCATTTCTCAGGCTCAACAATCTTGTGTTTCACAAGGTTTGATGGATAAGGAATTTCCCTATCATATAACACCTGCTCTGGAACTGAAGGACAATGGATCGTATTATTTCATGGACCGTTTGTGGGTCCCAAGCCAGGATGATCTTCGTACCTTGCTTATGGATGAAGCCCATAAGTCTCGTTATTCTATTCATCCGGGCTCAGATAAAATGTATAAGGATCTTCGTATTCAGTATTGGTGGCCTGGTATGAAGAAAGACATTGCCTTATACGTATCAAAATGCCTTACTTGTCTTAAGGTTAAGGTTGAACATCAACGTCCTTCGGGTTTATTGGTGCAACCAGAGATCCCAGTTTGGAAATGGGAAAACATTACTGTGGATCTTGTTACTAAACTCCCGCGCACAAAGAAAGGTCATGATGCCATCTGGGTAGTTGTTGATCGTCTTACAAAGTCAGCGAATTTTTTGCCAATCCGTGAGGATTTTCCTGCTGACAGACTTGCAAAAATCTATGTGGATGAAATTGTAGCTCGACATGGTGTTCCTTTGAACATCATTTCTGACAGAGATGCTCGTTTCACTTCTCATTTCTGGAGAACCATGCAATCTGCTATGGGGACCCAACTTAATCTGAGCACAGCTTATCATCCGTAAACGGATGGTCAATCTGAAAGAACAATCCAGACTCTGGAGGATATGCTTAGAGCTTGTGTGATCGATTTTGGTGGTAGTTGGGATTCACATCTTCAGTTGATTGAATTCTCCTACAACAACAGTTATCACACCAGCATCAAAATGGCTCCTTTCGAGGCTCTCTATGGTCGAAAATGTCGTTCACCAGTCTGCTGGAATGAGATTGGCGAGGCTCAACTTACGGGACCTGCCCTCATTTTAGAGACAACTGACAAGGTCAAGAAAGTTCGCGATAACCTTCAGACAGCTATGAGCCGTCAGAAGAGTTACGCGGATCCAAAACGCAAACCCTTGGAATTTCAAGTCGGTGATCGAGTATTACTTAAGGTCTCACCTTGGAAAGGTGTGATCAGATTTGGAAAGAAAGGAAAACTTGCACCTAGATACGTGGGACCATTCAAGATCGTCGAAAGAATCGGTAAGGTAGCCTACAGACTTGAGTTACCTCCTGAACTTGGAAATGTTCATCCAACTTTTCACGTGTCCAATCTCAAGAGGTGTTTAGCTGATGAGAACCTCCACATACTGCTTGACGAAATTCGTGTTGGCAAAACACTGAAATTTGTTGAGAAGCCAGTGGAAATCATGGAACGTGAAGTCAGGTGGCTTAAACGCAAGCGCATTCCTTTGGTCAAAGTATGCTGGGAAGCTAAACGTGGACCCGAGTTTACTTGGGAACGCGAAGATCAAATGAAGGCGAAATATCCACATCTTTTCCCACGAGTTTCCTCTAAATAAATTTCGGGACGAAATTTCCACAAGTAGGGGAGACTGTAACATCTGTGCTTGTAATCATTATGAACAGTTCTATTATCAATAAAACAATGTTATTTGATCCCTATGTTTGTTTGGTTGTGTTTTACATTTTTCATGTTTTGACTTTTATCCAATTTCAAACTCTATATCACTTTCTGGAGAGTTATACGCAAACTGATGCGTAAACGTAATCAGTTTAATGCGAAAAATACTCCAGAACATCAACATATACTTAACATACCGTAAATAACCTTTACATAACTTAGAAATAAGTTTTGAAGGCTTTGTTATGGCAAAAACAAGTTAATTCGCTTACAGGGACTAAACTTGACAAACTGCGAAAGTATGCCAATTTGAACTGTAATGAACATTCCGGAACATGACCATAAGTTAAACATACCATAAATATCCTTTACATAGCTTAGAAATAGGCTTTGAGGGGTTCGGTGTGCTAAAATAAACTTTTGGGTCATTCAGGGACTAAAAGTGTCAAAAAGTGCACAAGTTTGCATTTTTACGCATAACTTACGTTCTGAATACATCCGGACATCCAAAAATTTATGTAAGCACTAAAACATTTTATTTTAGTGTTTGGCATAAGAAAAATCCATTCGTCGCGTCATTTGGATCGTTTTTCGCGCTTATGCGCATTCCGTCGTAATTAAGCGAACATCGCGTTCGTACGACCAAACGAACTGACACCCGGCATTTTTTTGAGCATGTTTCATGTCCACAATGTTTTGGCATCATTTTAGGGCCTTAAAGTTGTTTGACGGGCCTTAGAAGTGTCGGAAATGGGCTGAATATACAACAGGGACCAAAACTGCAATTCTGTAAAACATGGCCAGGCGGCCCGCCTACACTTCTGATAATCCTGAAGCGGGCCGCATCAGCCTCCCTGATCAGATAAGAACGCTTAATCAGCAAATTCCAGCTATTTAATCCTCAACCACATACTCATACTTGACCTTTCAGCTGATTATGGGCCAATTTTAGTCACCTTAACTTTCCAACAAGTGTACGCATGAGATTTGAGCACGGTTTCCATGAAACGATCTTAACGGTTACCCGAAAACTAAAAATACCCCACCCCCATTTGCTTCAAACTCACTAGAATCTGATCTAAAAGACTCTAAGTTGGAACCATTGTTTCATACCTGAGTTATTTGGATCTAGATTAGCATTCGGGGACCTTTCGTAAGTATTCTTTCGTTCTTTTATTGCTTTTCGAGTCTTTTCGAGTCTGAAAGTCAAACTTTGTTTGACTATCTGCGTTGACCAGTTTATGGTCAATGCGAAGTTCGTTTGAACTTCGCAACGTGAGTGTAATCACGTTGGTTATAGTCCCTTGGGACTATGCCTACTGATTACCACGTTGTCTAGGGTCGTAGGGTAAGCGATCTAATAAATCGCTTATACCTTCGAACCCGACCCATTTGGTCGATCATTAGGATCCGACCAAATACATTAGGTAACCATAGTGTATAGGGAATAACCTTCCGAGGTTATACCTTATGGTCACATCGTTTAAGTAGTTGTATGATAGGTAGTTTATATGCCTTAGGTAAATTACCAGAATACCCTTTTCATGTATAATTGGTAATTAAGCATATGTAACCTAAACTTTTGTCACATAACTGATTATGTAACATGTTTAGGCATATAACACTTGTCATAGGACTAGTTAGGCGGTCCGAACGCGTTTTACGCGAACGACGCGTTAAAGTAGCATAAGCTACCTAAACGGGTCGTAATGGGTCATAAGCATTTATGTTAAGTTTCATTTAGTATGTAGGCTTTATTAAACCAAATGACATGAGTCTCTACACTCGTTTGGTTTACGAACCCTCATTCTATCCGATCCTCCGATATAGGTCCGGTTTATTAATATAATTACCTATATTAGGTGCCGTTTGATTCCGAGATCTCTAGCATTGCTTGGTGGTTATCTTGAGACTTCTAAGCAATCTCAAGTGAGTACATAGACCCCTCTTTTACTGTTTTCCAAACTGTTTTGGGGTGAAACACATGTGCCTACTTGTTACTTTCATGTTTTCCTGTTCTCACATCATATATCTGCTATGTTCGTTAGTACATTATACTACATGATTTCATTACATTTCATGCTATGTATGTCCATTGTGTGCATACTTAGTACATTGTTTTACATTACATTTCTGCTATGTATGTTAACTGATAGCATGCTAGCACATTGATTTACATGACTTTTCTGCTTTGTATGTTAACTTAGCATACTTAGTACATTGTTTTCATATGACATGTATACAACTGCTATAACATTTGGTTTGCACAAACGGGTCTTTATTACGTTCATTAACATTTGCTACGCCGCTCGGGAGTAAGTAGTGGTACCATAGGACTTGACAAATCCCATTCCTGACATCCCGGGTTTGTTTGGATGTAAGGAATGACTGAATCCGAAAACATTTCTTTTGATAACCTTGACTGAAAGGGGTTATCCGACTGTCTCAAGGCTTGAATGTATGCGTTAACTTACCACATAAATGTTTGTATCAATGTAACATGCATTACTTTGCAAAACATAACTTTTTGATATATTCAGAATACTTTGTTTTGTACATTTATACATTTGGACTATGTGACAATACTTTACTTTCAATACATAACATTTGTTACACATTACTTGACTACTTTTGGACTTATAAACATTTGATATGGTTTATACAAGGACTTTTGACTATTGGTTTAAACATAGACTTTATACATTGGTGGTTTGTTTAAGTGACTTAAATGACGATATGTGAGTAATATGATACAAGCATGGTGGATACGTCGCTGGTACTTCCTATATATAAGTGGTTGTATTATATTACATATCATAGCGTTATTTAAATCATTCATTTTGGACTTATACATTTTACACAAGTAACATGTTTTCACAAGACTTGGTTTACAATACAGTTTATTTTATACAACTTAGTGTACTTGGTTATTCATTTAACCATACATTATTCTTTTGTTTATACATATCATCTGATCTTATCGATTTTTAAATGATTTACAAAACAAAACAACTTACAAGGTTCATGACTAAACTTTATTAAACATTTTCTTAAACTTAAGTCATGAATCCTATTTTCACAAAACCTAGGTATCTCACAGGCATTTTTATGCTGACGTACCTATTTTCACATGTGTTTTCAGGAGCTTTTCCATAGGATGTTGATCAGGACACTAGGGCGGACCTGTGCCTTAGAGACTAAAAACGATGATAGACTTTGTTTAATTATGTTATAAACTATGTATTTCCTGTGTTGAGACAATGTAACTCTTGTTTAATAAATAAAATACAACTTTGTTTGCCATGGATTTGAAACAATTAATTATGTTACACTCCCCGACGTTTCCGCCACGTTTTGTATGTTACAAGTGGTCGGGGTGTGACAATAGTAGGCTCACAAGCCCACAATGAACGATGAACATCGTTTTACACCAAAAAGACATCAAGGTTAGATGACTATCTTGGCTATACTAGAAAATGTCCAGGTTGATGAAATCCAGAAAAGTTAATAACTGAAGATGATTGATGTAATACCTCACCATCCATACAGGTCGTATAGATATTATACGAGCCGTATGACTAACCCTAGAATGCACCACCTTAAGGTGTACTGTATGAATAAAGTCATATGGGTTGTATGACTGGCAATGTGACATAAACCTGATCGGGTTGACACTCCTCCAACCTATTGAGACACGTCCGTTTTGTAGCTTCAACATGTGAAACTACAAATTCCCATGTCCTTGTGGTCTAGTCGCATTGGTAAGTGCAAGTTGATTAGGTGGCATTTAGGAGTAAAGAAAATGTTATTAGAAAAAAAAATCTAAAATGACAAATTCACTATATATATAGCTTCATCCCTGTGTAGATGGACATCTCTCTCTCTAAAAAAAACCCAACAACTCAAACGTGAACGGTGAATGTGTGTTTGGGAGCCATTTGAGGTATTCATCACATCACAGAAGATTTGAACGTGATTATGGGGATAGAATTGGAGACACGGAAGTGTTGAAGATTGTCAACAAAATTATCTTAAAACTTGGAATTCACTATCAATAGTTGGTAAGAAACCATGTTTATAACTTAAACGCTCAAATACTTATATGATTTCTAAGTAATGTTACTGACCCGTGTGTACATAGCAGAGAAGACCCTGAGGTATTTTTAATCCTTTTAGACTAATAACTTTTGTGCATTTGTATCGTTTCCCACTGTTATTATGTTTGTTTGGTTTGCGATGCTTGTTTTTTATTGTTAGGTTTGATACTCTTAAATAAGTGAGAATGTTTAGGAATTTCATATTGATTTGATTACACCTTCTTTACGGGTTGTTTTATACAAAAAAAAAATTGTTTTTAAAATTAGGTATAATTTCCTTCTTAATATGTCAACAAACTGGAACATGCTATTTAGCTTCTAGCACTTGAATTGTAGCTCACAATTGTATTTTGTTTTCTTTGCAACCAACTTGACCCATTATTACTTTTTGTTAATTTTGATTTCTTGATTCTATTTATTGGTTGTTTTGTAGATTGAAAAGTTGAACTTAGTTATCAAGGAGCACGTTAAGGAAAAAGATGAAGAAAAAGAAAGGTTCAATTGAATTATTACGGGGTTGTTGGCTGAAAAAGAAAAAGTTAAGGTGGATAAAGATGTTATGCTTGATAGGATGTTACAAATTAAAGCTATGTTAACAACTACAGTTCGAAGATAGGCTATAAACATTTGGTTTTGAATGTTTAGATGTTTATCTTATTAGGATAATTTTAGTTATTTTATGTTTTAGTTGGTATTACTATATGTTTTTGAAAACAAGATATTTTATATAATTTTGGGATTTTATTAGACTTTTTTTATATTATTTGTAGTTTGGTGGCAATATCGGTGGCTAAATGGTATCAAAACGTGAAAAATCGATGGCTAAATGGTGGCAATATCAGTGTGAAAACAAGTCACAACTCGGTGGCAAACAAGGAGGAACGTAGCAACCATGAAGCGGTGGCAAATAATTTTGACCATTTTTGTGGTGGTAAAAATAAGGTAGCAAAATATAAAAATGGTGGCTATTTGGTGGCATTAGGGTAATTGACACGGGTGTTTTTGTCACCGTATTTCCGGTGACAAATTGGTGACAATAAGGAAATTGCTACCATTTTGTATCAAAAAATTACATGACAAAAACCATGTTTTCTAGTAGTGTCATGTAAGCAACCATCGTTCACATTGATGTCATGTAAGCAACCATCGTTCACCTTCTATGAATAGCAGCCCCTGTTCTGTTTTCACGCCCACAGGCCCATTTGAGCCCCCTCTAACATCTCTCTGTGGCGGTGTTCACGGCCCACACCCTTCTGAGATAGCACGATTTGCGCCTCTTAACTATGCCCAAACAAACATCACAATTTGTTTATTTTTTTCCCAAATCGTCGCTTAAAACCCCTGCTGTACCTTAGTATATATGTTTTCCTAAATCGTGGCTTAAAGTTAAAACCCCTTGTTGTACCTTAGTATACGATTAATCCAGTCCTAGATAATAAAATCAATATAATAATATTGGAGCTATGTTTGATTGTAATACCAATCACTTCCAATTGTGCATGTGCTTTACACAAAGACAAAACGTACCATCCTAGCTAGTATAACGTGGAAGGAAAGCCCAAGTATCGGTTCACACTATTTTGTTTCATGCTTTTGTATTGATACCTGTACTTTGCAAAAACAAAAGCGACGTTTGTTTTGCAGAAACTAAAACCGTTTTACATTGGAAACCGAAATAGCGATGTCAAATAACAAGTAGAATACAATATCAAACATGTAATTTATGTTTTTTCTTTATTAATAAAATAAAATAACCTCAACCAACCCAACCCAACCCAACAAAAAAATGACAATGAATGCAGACTAGCGTTGGAAAAGGGTCGGCCACAAAATTCACACAAAAGTCTACTCACAAGTCGTCCTCTCTCTCATCAGTCATCACTTTCAGTCTATTCTCCGTTGTCTTGTTTCACTCTTGACTTTTCAAAGTCAATCATATTACTTTTCATATCTATTATATTATATTATATATTTAAATTTATGTAAATATGTTAATTAAGCAACAACCTTTTTTATTCTTATTATGTTTCTACAAATTATATCCTTTTTGTGACTTTCATGCAGAATAAGTTAACCACAGTTATTTAATCTTCAACCAATCAAAGTATGTCTTGATTTTCTAGAATGTTTTTGAAATCACAATTATTTTAAAACCGAAAGTTTCTCTTGAGTTTTCTAGAGTGTTTTTTTTCAATTTAAACATGAAGTTTCCTAAAGTTATTTTACTTCCAATATATTAAAATTACCATGAAAATTTTATAATAGTAATCACGTATTAAATACTTAGTTTTTAAGATTAAAAAAAAGTTTAAGCAAATCTAGTGTATAAATGCGGTTCACGTCAGATTCAATCAATTACTCAATCCATTTAACCCGTAAATTTTGCCATTAATATCCCTCGACGACACATGACCTTACTAACAAACGTCACCACCAATACTCTACACAAACGTAACTCCTATCAATTTGTCTATTTCCTACACACTTTCCTAATTCAATATGGCTTAAAGTAATATACAAATGTAACATCAAAGAATTCATTTACATCTTTTTCATGGGACCTTAATTAAATTTCAACTTTTTAAATAGCAGCCACTATTGCCTCCATTAAACACGACACACTACGAAGCTTCAAAGATAGTCATAGGAAGGTCACAAGGAAAGCTTCATTATCAAGATCATATATCAAGAACACAAATCAGCAACTTGAAAATCAGACTCAAAATGGATGCATACAATCCAATGTCTATACCCTACAGTTATAAATCATTAGGTTCACTAGATATCGATTATGATGTTCCAAATCAGCAAAATTCTGAGTTTTTTGATAATTTTTTTGTTTTTGATGATTGGTTAAACTATGAAGATCAAGCATCCATCGTTCCTGAATATCCAGATTATACTCCAGTTTATTCTTCGCCTGCCATTGAGGATCATGGAAGTCAATCCAATGGAAGCAGTATCAGCCACCTTCAAGGAAATAATAATGGTAAGAAAACTCAATAACCTTTTGGTATTAATAGGTTGTTTAGGAACGAGACAGGTACTTTTAGGGTTTTTTGGAACCTGTACTTTAAGCAGATCGCTCTTTTACTTCTAAGAGTTTGCTTGCCACCCAAAGTGAACTTGTTGAGTTCGCTTAGGGTGGCGAACTACCTAGAAGCAAAAGAAAAACAGCTAAGAGTACCAGTTTCATTCCTAAGCAACCTATTTCCAAGGAAAATAGAAAATTTAATCAAACTTATATCATACGCAAGCTTTAATGTATACTCAATATATCTCTTTTACACACACATAAAGATCTTGAGCACAATTAGGGTAAAGAAAGGGGATTTATGTTTGGCATGTTCAACCAACATATATATTATTGGTATGTATTTTACCAAGCAATTGACATGATCAAGATTGACTAAGACGGCTTTTTATGTTACTAGGTGCCACTGGAATTCCACAGGCCCGAAAGGCTACAAAAGAGAAAGTTGCCTTCAAAACGAAGTCACAAGTAGAGATCCTAGATGATGGTTTTAAGTGGAGGAAATATGGAAAGAAGATGGTGAAGAACAGCCCAAACCCAAGGTAACTAGGATAGTTATGTCATTTTCACAAAGCAATATGGGGTATTTGGATAACCTAAATCAGATAATCAACTAACTAATAATACATGTTATATGTTATTTTACAGGAATTATTATCGTTGTTCAGCAGAAGGATGTTCGGTGAAGAAAAGGGTTGAAAGAGATGTAGAGGATGCGCGGTATGTCATCACAACCTATGAAGGTGTTCATAACCACCAACGTCCTTCTAACTTTTGATAACATGTATTATTATTGTTAGCTCTTGTACGTGAAAGTACATTTGTTGTATTATGTTTTTCACTCTTGTAAGAAGAAAGTTTGCAATTTGGTTATACCTTTTTCTTATGATCAACTTGGGATTGTAAACTAATTTCCACAATTAGATTCATATATCAATCCAAATTAATACCCAAACACGTTGATTTGTAATATGCATCCATACTAATTATATAGATATCAACAGGCTTATATATCTATTGAAAAAATATCCACTGTGTATATAATAATCTAGTGGTTAAAGCAATTAATCATGTCTTAATAGTTAATACTATGATTAATAAGACATAAGGATGTACTTTAATCTATTAGTTAAGTATATTTTTGTAAGAGTAAACTGCCATTTTGGTCCCTGTGGTTTGGGCACTTTTGCCATTTTAGTCCAAATCTCAAACTTTTTACATCTGGGTCCATGTGGTTTGCATTTTGGTGTCATTTTAGTCCAAAATTCAAAAACCTCATTTTTTGACTGTTGCAACTTCCTATTTTGTCTTTTAGTTCAGGGGCATTTTGGTCATTTTGCTTTTCATTTAACATTTTCTTAATTAACATTTTCTTCTCCAAATAAATCATCACCATCCCCAAATAAAACCCTAACTGACTCTCTCTCTTCTCTCTCTCTCTTCTCTCTCTAAATCGATCAGTACTGAGACCTAAATCGATCATCATCATCATCCCCAAATCTATCAATTGACCCAAATCTCTCTCTCTCACTTGTTTCTCTCTCTCTCTCTCTTTCTAGTGCATAAAAACCCTAAAGATCACAATGGAGCACTTAATCTGTCTGGATCGTTGAACGCTAGCAACAAGGGTGTGCACAAACCCTCCAAGAATGATAAGGGACGTACCCCCCTTGCAAATCTGAACGTGAATGACTTGGTTCAAGCCAATCTCACCATCAATGTAAACCCCCCTCTAATCTCTGTTTTACCTCTGAAGCCGCAGGTACTACAGAAAACCCTATATCCTTTAATGATGCTATTCAAGCAATTAACCAAGGTAAACCCCCCTTTGATCTCTGTTTTACCCCCTTCTAAATCGCCCTGTGTGACCAATTTGGTTTCGTCGGATGTTCCGACTCCCACAAAGGTGCTTAATTTTGATTCGGTAGAAATCATGGATGAGGAGGGTTGGGATACTGAAGATGAAGACACCACCACGGCCCATGAATCGCTGATGGTGAACGACAATTCTGCTACAGTGGACTCCCAACCCATTCATCAATCTGCTGTGCAGAACTGTGCCACTGGAACATCTAACAGGCAGCATATGGTTGGAATTAATTCGGGTAATCCTCTGGTAGGGGCTGGTGGTGGTGGCGGAGGTTGATGAATGGTGATATTGGGTTTGTAGTGGCCGGATGCGGCGGTGGTGGTGGTGGCTGGGATACGGTGGTGGTGGTGGCGGAGGTTGATTGAAGAGAGAGATGGAAGAGGTGGGGGATAATTGAAGGAAGAAGATGAGCTGGGCAAATCAACTGGTCATTTATCTTCAAACATTATTTTAATTAATATTTAGTTATAATAATTCTAAAATGACCAAAATGCCCCTGCACTAAAGGACAAAATAGGAGGTTGTAACAGTCAAAAAAATGGCAACAAAATGCAAACCACAGGGACCCAGATGTAATAAGTTTAAGATTTGGACTAAAGTGGCAAAACTGGCCAAACCACAGGGACCAAAATGGCAGTTTACTCTTTTTGTAATTTAAACATGACACATAAAAATACTTCATTCTTTTTTTTTTTTAAAGAAAGGGCGGTGTATTATAAAAAACCTTAAGCAAGATGCTCAAGCAAAGTACAAAGAAGGGAAAAAATACAGAAAAGGAAATACAATACAATTACTCTCTCATGCTAAAACTCCTCAATTTCTCCCATGACAAATATGTGAGTTCTGAACGATTACTAACCCATGCGAACAAAGTTGCTTTAATGTCTCCAATCAGTTTTGCAAGGACCGGAGATTTGTTTTTAAAAACGACTTCATTCCTCGTTCTCCAAGTGATCCAACAAGTTGCCGCCACCACCGTATATACCGCCCTTTTGAATTTCTTAATCCCTTGATACGAGTCGATGAATTCTAATAGTTGTACCACACTGAGGATATAACTCGGTAACGGGATCTTCATCCATTAAAATATTACTACCCAAATTTGTTGAACCAAGTCGCACGTAACAAGAAGATGATTAACCGATTCTAACTCTTCATTACACAAGACACAGTTAACAGAAGAAAGATGGATTCGGCGGATCTGTAGAGCCTCTTTTGTTGCTATGCGATCCAAAACTACTCTCCAAAGAAAGCAGTTTACCTTTTTGGGAATCCAATGCAGCCAATTCAGCACCTTCGTTTCGTTGATTAAGCTGATTTCATCCAGTTCCGCCCTTACCAAGCCGACCTGAAACTCCTCTCTTTTATCGCCCATCTTCCATAAACACGCATCTGATTTGTTTCGAATAGTTACTTTGTTGACAACTGCCAAACAGTCCTCCCATTCTTTTAATTGTACATCAGTTGACAGATTGTTTCTACTCCCCCAGAACCACTCTATACTTCCTTGGTTCATTCTATACTGGTCCGAAACATAGCATCGTTTTTCACTTTCATGGTTAAAGAGGTTGGGGAAAATATCACTTAATGTTTTGTTTCCAGCCCACAAGTCTAACCAAAACAGAGATTTATCACCTTTTCCGAAATCGGGAATCATTCTATCTCGCACAATTATAGGCTGGTTTGCGTTTATTCGACCCATATTAACTATTGCTTTCCAAACACCACCAATAGAGTTTTTTAGTGGAATTGAGGATTTAACTCTTACACCCACATGCAGAGCCGTGATCACCCTTGCCCAAAAAGAGGATGGTTCGTTTTTGTATCGCACACACCATTTGATCATGAGAGCCTTGTTCGTTGATCCAATACTTCCTATACCCAACCCACCTTTGTTTTTTGGAGCTACAACTTTAAACCAGGGGACCCAACTAACTTTGTTTTTATCCATACAACCGGCCCACAAGAATTTACGACGAATTTTTTCCAAATGTTTAATAACTTGAATTGGAGCACAAAAAAGTGAAAGGTAATAAGTCGGAAGGTTACCTAGAACCGTTTGGATTAAAGTCACCCTACCGCCGAAAGATAATGTTCGAGCCTTCCAAAGTGTAAGCTTTTCCTCAAATCTTTCAATAATAGGCTTCCAAAATTTCACTTGATTCATATTTTCTCCGACCGGGAGCCCGAGGTAAATGAAGGGGAACGTACCCGTTTTGCATTGTAGAATTGACGCCTTTTGCAAAATAGCCTCGTTTGTTACCCCCACTCCAAACAATTGACTTTTGGAGAAGTTTACTTTTAATCCTGAAGACAAATGAAAGCATCTTAATAATCTCGAAAGATTATGAAGATTTGTGTCTGACCATTCACCTACAAATAAAACATCGTCCACATAGAGTAGGTGTGATATGGTTGGACCCTCATTTGGCGTTTTAACTCCCATGAATAAACCGTTTGCACTTGCCGTGATCGTAGCAACATGAAGAGCCTCCATAGCAAGGATGAACAGTAAAGGAGATAAAGGATCCCCTTGACGAACACCACGTTCAATACTGAAATCCTTTGATGGTGAACCGTTAACCAATATTGTGGATCTCGAAGACGACAAGATTCCAAAGATCCATTTTCTCCAAAGAGCCGGGAACCCCATTTGCGAGAGAATTGACTCTAAGAAATTCCAGCTTATAGAGTCGAAGGCCTTTTCAAAGTCGACTTTGAACAACATTAATTTCTTTTTCGCCTTCTTGCTCCATGAGACTAGTTCATTTATTATAAGAGGACCCTCCAAGATGCTGCGCCCCTCAATATAGGCCGTTTGAGTATCGCTAACCAAGAAGCCCATTACTCTCTTCAATCTTTTAGCCAAAATTTTAGAAACCAATTTCGAAATACAACCAATGAGGTTGATAGGCCGAAATTCACTTATGAATTGAGGGTTGGTCACTTTAGGCACTAAAGTGATAAAACTAGAGTTGCACCCCCGGTTAAGCTTCCCGTGAACATAAAAGTAATCCAAAAGTTTAACCAAGTCAGCTTCCATAGTCTCCCAAAAGTGTCTTATAAAGCTGAAAGTAAAGCCATCTGGACCCGGGGCCTTGTCACCCCCACAGTCCCACACAGCTTCCTTAATTTCTTCTTTAGAGAAACGTTTCACCAACAAAGCCGATTGATCCAGGGATAGAACCTTGAATCTATTGTTTACGAACTTGGGTCTACAGTGATTATCTTCCGTGAATAATTGCTCGAAATAATTTTTTATCTCCAACTTTAAAGAATCCGGTTGCGAAATCCAAATGTCATTGAAAACGAGACCATTGATCCTATTATGCTTCTGATGGCTTTTGATAATACCGTGGAAGAATGAGGAATTCTCATCTCCCTCGATTAACCATTTGACCTTTGCTCTTTGTTTTAAATCCTCCAAATTATTTGCTTCCAGTTCCGCCACTTTGTTTACCCATATTTCTCTATTTTGGACCTCTTCATCCGAAAGAGACTTGGATTCGGCTATCATGTCAAGATTTTCAATTTTCTTTGTGAGGTCACAGATTAGTTTCTGATCTCGTGCCTTTAATTCCTTACACCATGGTTTGATAGCCATCTTTACTGCTTTCAGCCGTAGACTCAACATTTTGTCAGGTGGATTTGGTTGTTGAAACCCAAGAAATGAGTTCATCACAATGTCATGAAGACTTTCTTCATTCAGCCATGAGTTGAAAAAACGAAAAGGAGGGGTTCCAAATATTTCAGCCGAGCATTTTAAAAGCAAAGGATGGTGATCAGATCGGTATATGGGCAACCCAGATAATGTTGCTGACGCCCAATTTGACAGGAAAGAGTGGCAGACCAAGATCCTGTCAATTTTGCTAAGACTTTTACCATCATCCGATCAGTGTGTATATATAAGCAGCCTAGCATATTATATTCGGATAGTCCTGCTGACCGAATAAACTGATTGAAGCTCTCTGCTGCTTGAGGGTTAAATTTGGAATTTCTTCTTTCTTTGGGTTCCCTAACACAGTTGAAGTCCCCCAAAAGTATCCATGACCCGTTGTGTGAATTTATAAGATTAAGCAATTCCGACCACAACACTTTTTTGAGATTATTATCATGGGGAGCATATATATTCACAACATTTATGTTCCCACCCCCATTTGTTAATTCCCCCATAGTAGCCAAAAAATGACGGTTTGCAACTGAGGATTTTTTTAGTGAAAATAGAAGGATCCCAAATGTTCAATAGACCCCCCGATCTCCCCGAGGCATCAACTGCCTCAAATTCACAATTGGAATTTCCCCAAAAAGAGTTTACCTGTAACTTTTCCGAGTCAGTGAGCTGTGTCTCCTGTAGTGCAACGAAATTAACCCTGTTGTGTTTAATCACCTCTTTAATATGCATCGCCTTCAAAGGGTTACCCGCTCCTCTAATATTTATAGACAAATAATTCATTGGGGATTGTTCGACACCCTTTCTCCTATCACCTGCTTTCTGATGTCATCTTCCTTGCCATTCATGTTGAAACCCAGGCATTCTCCAACATCTTTAGTGAGACTAACTTCTTTTTCCACCTCCAAATCCTCCTGCTGCGAAGCCGATCCTTTTTCTTTTGAGGTGCCATCATCGATTTTTGACCCATTGATTCTTCCTTTACTTTTCGAATTTTCTCCATTGCGAGGAACCTAGAGCGTGTCTTTCATTCTCATAGAAGGAAATCTGTACTTGGTTTTTTTGCCGTGATTGACGCGATTCGAAATAGGAGAGGCCTGTTTTGATGTCTCTGCCATGTCGTTTGGGGGATATTAAGGTCAAGTGTCGCCTTCCCCTTTACCTGCTGTAATAATGCTCTCAGATTAAAAGGATCAGGAGATTCCAAATTCTCCTCGTTTAGAGACTTGGGCTGGGCAATGGGATTAACATTCCTAGTATCATTAGGGGGGTCTCCATAATCGGCCCATCCCCAAAGAGGTTATTAAGCCCAAGATCCTTATCTACATCTTCCATGCATATAGGCCCACCATGTGGAGGAGGTGGAGGGGTATCATATGGGCCCAGTTCCGAACCCACAGGATTTGGTGATGTGGCCCACTTAGAGTTATTATTTTTCACCATACTTCCAGTAGATTTTGAAGATGAAACATTAATACCCCCAGCCGACTTTGGTGACTGTGTCGTACAATTACCAGCCTCCTTATTATTACTATTGTTCCCAAGGTCTTCGATATTTGAGCCAACCTTTTCGACTTCCGGAGAATAGTTGTTGGAGCATGACTGTCCAGATTCCAACCGAATTTTCGAATTATTCCGGTCACCGGACCATACCGGAGAAAACAGAAAACCCTCGCTCATGTCTTCCGTAATGAGAATATCATGTGGACGACCTTGCCAGGAGATAGTTAAAATACTATTTATGCGGGCAACTTTGCTGGTGATGATGCCTACCGAATTAACCGAAAGATCCGAATCTACGTCATTTGCATTGGAAGGGAATACTACTAGTCCAATCAAGTTCCCGATTTGATCAAAAATATTAGGACCCCAGAGTTGTAACGGTACACCCCTAATATGAACTTTTGCCAGTCGTTGATACGGTAAATGTCTTCCGTCCCATAAAAAGAGCTCTTTAAACCATTTCTCCCAGATTTCTCTTTTATTTCTAGGAAATTCTTTGCCTCCGATTGGGTTTCGAATGTTAGTAATAGTCTCATGCCACCTATGTATTTTGACGTGAAGCCAGTCAAACCGTCTTCCTCCAGAATCTGTTGGTGATGTTTCAAGTCGTACGGGTTCCTTACTTCAGCCACTAAAGAAGAGACCCTCCATCTTTTTGAAGCTTCACTTTCAACCGTTATTATGTTTACCGAATCCTCTGGCATAGAGGCATGTTTAATGCCTATGATCACCTCCGCGTAGGTTCTCCCATCATTAGCCTGGATCGGCTTCTTGCCATTGTCACCTTTTACATCTCCATTGCTGTACTGATTGACGTTCAACCTAGGTTTGTTAGGTGGGAAATTCCTCCGATGATTTTCTTCTTCCTTAGCAAATTTGGCCGGTTTGACAAATAATTTCCTTTGGTCGATTCTAACAGTGCCAAGCTCACCCGCCATGAACTGAGCATCTCTAACGTCTTCAAATCTTATAAAACCAAATCTGTTGCCCTTTTTATCGCGTTTCCTTGGGACATACGCATCTGACATCATGCCAAACTCATTGAATATTTCCCATAGTAGATGACTGGTGCAATCTTCCGGAATGTTTCCGATGAAGAAAGTTGTTTCTTTCACCGGAGGTCTTCTGTGGGTCTTATTTTCGTCTGTTATCAGCCTTCTTCCTTTGTATTTCGCCACCCTCCAAGGTTCTTCTTGTCTTTCATCATACCCCATGGTGTTGGCTGTTCGTCTTCCATACGTCATGCTGTGTTTTTGAATGACTACGAGATGGAACAAATGATCGGAAACTGACAGACTTACTGCCAAGCACGATGCTTTAAGAGGTTAATGGGATTCGTAACAATCTAACTAAACTATAAAGATAGCCGTGATCATTAACAGACCCACTAAGCAATCAAGGATCGGATGGCAGTAGACGTCGAATATGAAACTGAATTTTTGAGAAGATAAAACCCCGGAGAAGAGAATGAAGTCGGATTAGTACAGAATAGAGAGCAAGGTAATCTCAAGGTGAAAACACCGAGAAAACCTAACCCGCTATGCCGGAAAAATCCTTCTTGTCGAGCACCTCCGGCGGTTCTTTTTTTAGAGAGAATAAAAAACAGATAATGAAAGAAAATCAATGATTTTTTTGTGAGAAGTGTGAAAATAGGGTGAGGTTTCTGTCAAAAGGACTTTTTTTGTGAGAAGTGTGAAAATACATAGAAATTGACATGTTTGCATCATGTTTTAAACTTATGCATGATGTTTTGGGTTGTTTTGATAAGAAAAACACCAATCATAACAATCTAAAACACAATGCAACATATTATGGACGTGTAATTTAAAACACACTACTTAACGTTCTTGGCATGGTGTTTTAAGTTTTAAACCTAGAATTCATTGCATCGTGTCTTAAATTGTTATGTTTAGTGTTGTTCTTGCCAAAACAACCCAATACATTATGCCCAAGTCCAAAACATGATGTCTACATATGAATTTTTATGCCTTCTCACACTTCTCACGAATGCCCAAGTCCAAAACATGATGTCTACATATGAATTTTTATGCCTTCTCACACTTCTCACGAATGCCCAAGTCCAAAACAGGATGTCTACATATGAATTTTTATGTCTTCTCACACTTCCTCATGGAAAATATCCTTTTTACAGGATCCGAAGACTCCCTTAATATGTCTTTTAAAATTTAAAAGTTAATCCATTTGGCAATAGCCCACTTATGTTGGTGATTTAGAGTTGAGGATAGTAGGAGGTTCGGGGTACAATTCTTATAGTGTGCAACTGTAATCGTTCAAAAATTAAGTAGAAATTATTAGTGGATGTGTATGTATGTATACACACACATATACACTAGATTAGAAACATATGTATTATTAGATTAATAAAGTATTTAATCAGGAAAAATAAAAAAATAATTGAGAAAATAAATATTAAATAAATAAAATATTCATAAACTAAATATTAATAAAGAAAATGACAAATAGTTAAGAAATAGTAAGCGGAAATAATTTCATTCAGTTACATATTTATTAGATATAACTTGGATTCACAGAAAAATAAGCTAGAAAGTTTTCAAACGGCTACAAGAAACTTGGGCACACATAATTATGACACGTAGCGCAATAAATTACTTATTTATCAGGCATAATTTAGTGTCAGTAAAAATTTATATTACTCTAGTTATAATATAACAATCTGAATATATTTATTTGAATTATATTTAGACTTAGGACGAGTTTCAACCGATACGCTTACTCATTTTAGACTACTCATACTTGTTTTTTTTACCATTTAACGCATCAGAGGTAAATCATAACACAAATCTTAATGTTTATAAGAAAATTGATTGAATATATGCAAATAGCTAAAATAAGTCATGACATAAATCAAAATGGGAATCATAGTAAATAATTACTTGAATACTTTCGACTAGGTAGAGGATCCTGTACAAAGTTAAACTTTTGTGAGAAGTATGAGAAATAATTTAGGAATGACAAGTGTCCTTTATCTTAATTAATTCAAAAGGGTGTATTAGTAATTTTCCATTCTTATCAATTAATTGATTCTAAGATAACTGCCAAAAAAACTGGCGATGAGATATTTTAGGGATTCTTTCGAATTTTAGTGTTTTATCAATTAATTTCATGTACGCATCATTCTTCATCAATTATAATTGTTTTAGTGTTTTATCATGAACAGAGTTATATTTTTTTTTATATTTAGATGTATAGTGTCATATGGATGATCAATAGTGTTATATTATGTACAGACATCTTAATTTCATTTCATAGTGTTTTATACATTAACAGTGTTATATGTATAGTGTTTTATCCCCAATCAATAGTGTTATATACTGTACAGACATCTTAATTTCCTTTCATAGTGTTTTATCCCCAATCAATAGTGTTATATTCTTTACATACATCTTAATTTCCTTTCATAGTGTTTTATCCCCAATCAATAGTGTTTTATACATTGAATTGTTTAGGGTAAGTTTTTGTTTTAGTGTTTTATCATTAACAGTGTTATTTTTTTTATATTTATATGTATAGTGTTTTATCCTCAATCAATAGTGTTATATTATCTACAGACATCTTAATTTCCTTTCATAGTGTTTTATCCCCAATCAATAGTGTTATACTCTATACAGACATCTTAATTTTCTGGTTCATAGTGTTTTTTGATTATTAACTGATTTAAATCAACAGATTATTGTTAATTAAACTGTATAGTGTCTTACAATAGTCAAGGAAATCGGATAATCAACTTTTAAAGGGAAGTCGCTAGTTTTTAGGAGAATAATGGGGGTTTTGGTTGTGTAGGATACGGTTACCATATTTGAAACATCCGAAAAGACACTATTGCCCTCCAATTTTACATAAGGTCCTTCTAATTAAAACACAATTTACATTTTTATACCCTATTTATCTCAACCATTAGATCAAATATTCAATGGTTTAAAACACTTCTTACCCTTCTCACATTTTAAACACTTTTTACCATATCCCTACCCCTTTCGACTATAATACTATGAAAAAAAAATACAATGAGATTCAACAATTCATTAAAAATATTAAATCCTTGAATATGTAAATATATGATTCAATGTTTTTTAATTGGATTCTAGATAGCTAAAAAGTTGGTTTGAGATCATAGAATTTATAAAAATACGATTGAATAATTTAATTGATAAAAAACCAAAATTTGAGTTTTAAAATATGTAGATAAAAATTGAAACGATTAACTAAATTAGTTGTCTAAAACAGTGGAGTTGAATATTATAGTATAAAGTTTGATAATATAATAACTATTCATAATAAAAAATTACTTTTTGAAAATGATAATAGACTTCAGAAACTATAATTATCCGTAATTAATTTTATATTAAATTTATTTAGTTAATGATATAATTACTATTAATAATTAACTTTATATTAAACTAGGTTAGAACCCCATGTATTACATGGGTTGAATAAATGTAATTTTATATACCAAATAATAAAAAGTTATATTTTTATGAACCACATATATTGTACCGGTTAAATAAATGTAATTTTATATATCAAATAATAAAAAAATTATATCTTTAAAAACCATGTGTATTACACAGATTAAATAAATGTAATTTTGCATACTAAATACTAAAAATGACGTATCTTTAAAAAAAAACCGTGTATAATCGGGTTGAATAAATCTACCAAATAATAAAAAATCACATCCTTAAAAACTCCGTATATTACACATGTTGAATAGATCTAAAAAGAGTTATATCTTTAAAAACCATGTGTATTACACATATTAAACAAATGTAATTTTGTATATTAAATACTAAAAACGTCATATCTTTAAAAAAAACCCGTGTATAGTCGGGTTGAAAAATCTACCAAATAATAAAAAAATGATATCCTTAAAAACCTCGTGTATTACACGTGTTGAATAAATATATTTTTATGTAACAAATGATAAAAAGTTATATGTTTAAAGCTTCGTGTATTACACGGGTTATATAAATGTAACTTTTTATAGTAAATAGTAAAAAAAGTTTTATTTTTCAAAACCCCGCATTTTACACGAGTTGAATAAATATAATTTTGTATACCAAATAATAAAAAAAGTTATATTTTTAATAAATTAGGATAACATTTAATATTAATTTATTATATATATATTTAATATAAGATAAGTAGGAAAGAGAGGTATTTGTTTTAAAAATATGTTAAATTAACAATTTAGATTTAAGGATAATATTTTATTAAAGTATGATAAGATTTAATATTAATTTATTATTTATTTTGTTAACATAAGATAAGTATAGATTTGAGGATACCTTGAATGAATGACACGTGTCCAAAAGTTGGTTTCTTATATTATAGTAGATAGATATCTCAATACATATTGTTTGAATTTTAATATCATAATTTAATAGAAGAGAAAAGTGGGATAGTTATTATCTAATAGGAGAGTGAGACGAGAAAATAAGGGTAAGAAGATGTGACAACCAACAAAATAAAAGGTAAATTTCGTACAACTTAATCACTGTTTAATATACAACTACATGCATTAGACTTCATTATGATATGCCCCGCTTGCGGTGTGCACATATAATGTATATATGTGTGGGCGCTCAGGGGTAAAAGTGAAAGGGTACTAACGTTAACGTTATTTTACTAATCTTGTGAAAATAACATTAAAAACGGCGGATGGTTAATCGTGCATCATGTGGTGACGTTCGTAGCTGAAAGACATGGGGGTACATGCACCAATCAGTCTCTGTCCCGATTGTTTGAGTGTTATGTGTCTTAGGTCCAAGGCTTGTGTCACACCCTGCTAGTAGCGGAAGCGTATTGTGTGTGACGTAAGAAAGGTAATCATTGCATCCAAATGTGTAAACATAATAAACCATAACGATGCCATAGATATAATTTTTTCAAACAAAGTTTACAAGTTTCCAACATAGTTTTCTAGTTTCCACAATGTTCACAAACGTTAACCAAAACATAGTTATATTACACAACACAAAAGATAGATTTTATCATAAAACATAGTGAGGTTTTGTCCCCTATATACCCATACGAAGTTGGGATATAAAAGACAAACCCTCCAAAAGAGGCTATCGTTGTCATTGACTTTCCCGTTTCCCGTAGTGTATCACTGGCTCAAGACTTGTTTCCTGAAATACATGTAGTTTTAAAAAGTCAACAAAAGTTGAGTGAGTTCATGCAGTTATTGTTATCATGTGAAATCTTTGTATTCTTGTAATGAAATCTCGGTATGTTAATAGGATTTATGGAGTTTAAGGATCTATCGGTGGGTAGCGAGCCCCCTAACATTATGTACCATAAGTACGTAACCAAACCGAGACAACTTTGACACTTTCTGGGATCACAAAAGCACTCCTATGGCCTATCAAGGAATGGAGCGTGTCTCAATCTCTATACATCTACACCTTTTGCACCTTGGTCACTAAGTGATTAATGGTTACCATGTTATCATCCTACTTATGTACATTGATCGTGTTATCATCTAAACCCATAGCTAACATACCCATAGTTTAACATTTATTTCCCCTCGACTATTTTAAAAACAAAGCATTGAAATCATTGAAAGGAGGGACATGAACTCACAAGTTTGCGTTCCTTGTATGTAATACCGTAGTGAGTGTCCGTACGTGTGATTAACCTACATGTGTACTAACTTTATTAGACACTAGGTCTTTCGGAGCTCATACAAGTTGTTCATCTTGAATTCTTATTGTATTTTCATTTGTCATTTTGGAACAACTTTGTATTTTAGAGTGTTGGTAGTTTGTTCGTTCACTTGTTATGTATATAGATTTCATAAGTGCATACATATGTTTTATATGTGACGACTTCGCCCTGCACAGGTCGTCGTGCTTTGCACGCGTGTCATTGGGTCGAACCTATGTCATTGGGCTTAACCCATGTATCTTAGTAATTTGGGCCTAGCTCAAATATTCTAGCATTGAACCCTAGCCCAAATATATTAGCAATTTGGGCCTAACCCAAATAACCTAGCATTGGGCCCTAGCCCAAATATTTTAGCAATTTGGGCCTAACCCAAATAATCTAGCATTGGGTCCTAGCCCAAATATTTTAGCAATTTGGGCCTAACCCAAATACTCTAGCATTGGGCCCTAGCCCAAATATTTTAGTAATTTTGGCCTAACCCAAATAATTTATCATTGGGCTCTAGCCCGTGCATTTTAGTAATTTGGGCCTAGCCCATAGTCAATTTTTATGAGTCCATTTTAATAGTCTTGCATTTTTGTATTTTTCAACTTTCCGAATTTTGTTAACGGTGATAATTTCTGTCAGACGTCTAAAAATGCCTTACCTTGTCGGTTAGAGATATTTTTACTTCTAGGAAATACGTTTTGTAGCGCGTCCGTTTTCCGTTTTGTTTATTCGTCCGTTTGTTCGCTTATGGACACAATATGTTGAGGATTTATTTATGTCCGTTTTCGTTGCATTTCTTTGGGGAAACATGTAGGAAACATGTATACGTATTTTTGTGTCTTTTGTATTTGTTTCTTACAAATATCTCTTGGTATCACGGGTGAATTATATTGATCACCCTAAATGTATCTAAGTACATACACATAGCACAAAGTACATATACTTGATAAGTTTCCAAAATATATAATTTTTGCCAAAAATTATACTTATACATGGTAATTTATTTTTACCCATCTATCTTTGTAAAAATATATTTTCAAGTTCATAAAAACTCTTGAATATTTGGGACTTAACCATTTTCATCAAAGCTTCCATAATGACGTTTAAGACCACTAATCGCGTTTAACCTTATTAATCACCCCTTTAACCCCATTTTTAATCGCGATTAGATTTTTAGAAAAAAAATTCGCCATAGTTTCCCCTAAAACTATGGCATTTTCCACATTTCAAAAACGTATTTAATCCATGTTTAAACCCATAATCATAATCAATTTCCAAATCAAGTTTCATTACACCAACTTTGCATGCATGATTTATACACATTTCCTCCTTATTTCCATGGACTTTTATAAGTATATTTTTAACAACTTGGTTAAAAATAATGAAGTCTTCACATATTTATTAGGACCTTAAAGACACCATTTTCATTATATTTTCTAATCAAAATCTCCTCTTTAAACCACTTTGTTTACTAAACTTTTAGGGTGACCATAATAAAAATCATGGTGGTTATTCTTTATAAAAGTCACTTATGTGTAATAAATCATTTTTAAGTTGTAGTAAAGTTTATGGATCATGAGGTTGATGATCTTGTTTAGATTTAAACATTACCATGTTTAAATCGTCTTTTATACTCTTAATCATACAAGATCACCCACTTAAACAACTTACTTTAACGTAATCAACATAATTATGCTAACCAGCTAACACTAATCTAATAAATCAACACATAATAAAATTATATTTAGTGTTTATTATGTTTGAGATCAGGGTTTTTGGTTATGTTTATCTTTAATTTCAAGATCATCAACTTGTACATCTAATAAACACTAGTAATAAGAAGCTTAAATATGATGGTTTGGGAGCTTACAAATTTGCACAAGCCAAATAAGAATATTAAGAAGAGATGTAAGCTCCAACCAAGCTCCTAATGATCCTCCATGCTTAATCCATGTATAAGTGATCATTTAATGGCTAGAGTGTGTGTAAATTAGGGTGTTTAGTGAAGATTGAAGTTGGGTTTATGGTGTGGGTGAAGGCTGCCGAAATAGGGTCTCCAAATGGGGGAATTCTTGTTGTTTGAAAAAGTGTGAAATGAATGATAATTAGATGTGATATTAAGTAAGGTGACACATGCTTCCTTTTTCACATCAACCATAACATGAGCCATACTCAAATCTTCACAATATTAAAACATGAATATGGTGGGCAGGACCCCTTATGATGACCGAACTTGGGGAATATTTGCAAAGATTTTTTTTTTTTTTGCTTTACATAAATAATATATATATTAAGTATAGATATTTAGGTTGTTATGTCAACAAGGTTATTTAGGGTGTAATCTATGGTTTAGGGTGTTAATGATCTTAACTAGTTCATATGACTAGTGGGTACTAGTTTTGGATGGTAAAAATACCACTAGTTTCCTCGTCGGTTCGATATCGGGTGATATACGAAAGGTGAAATATAGTACCGGGAGCTATGGTTTTAAATTACCATCGATGTTATGACATTTATTTAGGGTGCTTACGACGCCAAAATATGGTTAACTAGTTCGCTAGACTAGTGTAAGTTGCATTTTGATACCTTAAATGATTTCCGTTTAGGCATCGGCTAGTTTACGGCACTTTTGCGTCGTACCGACGAAGTTTTGTCGCAAGTTCTTATTCCACCGTCAAGCGATGCATGAAGTGATTTCGAGTCCCAAAATAAGCTTAACTAGTTCACTTACTTCTTCGTTTGGTTGTTTTGTGACGAAAATATCGCTTACTAGTCTTTCGGGTCGATAATGGACTAGTTATGTGTATAGCGATATAATACCGGAAACTTGTAATTTTGGACACTACAATGATATTCCCAAAGTGTTTTAGCGTATACGTCATCAATTGTCATCATTCCGAAGTTCCAGAAATGTTTAACTATTAATACGGACAAGTTAAAAATATTATATTTTTAGCGAAACGGACGTTTTAGTATTTAGGGTGTTGTATTGGAAGGTCCTAGATTTTTGCAAGATATGTTTTCTCATTAGCGTTTTCTTATGTAAATGGACTCAGTTATGTTATCCGTGTGTCGTTTTTCATTGTTTCGTTCTGTTTTCACGGTTTGCTGGCATGAATAGTGTGACCGTGAATAGTGCGCGCAACACTTTCGACCAACACTTTTAGGACATTGTTTGATTGGTTTCGCAATACGACGAAAACCAACATATGTTTTAGCATTGTTTTCTTGTCCTAACATTGTTATCTGTTTTACGACATAGTTACGTAATTAAATTACGCTAAATGCATGAGATTATGTAAATAAAATAGTGATTAGTTTGTACGGAATCACTGGTTATTTGCCATTTGTCACATTCTCCCCCTGTTAAATAGAATTTCGTCCCGAAATTCACGTTGAGTTATCCTTTGCAGGAGTCTTCTCAAACAGGTGGGGATACTTTGTCTTGATTTGATCTTCACGTTCCCATGTATACTCGGGTCCGTGACGTAGTTCCAGCGGATCTTTACTAGTTTAATACGACTTCTCCTTGTTGTGTGGACTTTCCAGTCCATAACCTCAACAGGTTCTTTGGTAAACTGGAGTTCGTCGTCTACGTGAATTTCATTCACTAGGATGATAACGGTTTCGTTGGTTGGACTTTTTATTGAGGTCCAACACATAAAATGTGTCCTGTATGGTGTAGGATCGTATTCACGACCAAACGAGTCGTTCAGAAGAGTTTTTGCTCAATACGAGAGGCGGAAACAAACGTATCGAGTTGATTCAGCCTGCAATTCACTTTAAACTGTCTTTAGATTGATATAACAACGTTTTACAGCGAGTAGACACTTCGGCAGCAGTTCGACTCTGAAACCGGAAAGTAACAAATGAAATGAATCAAGGCACTATTTATAGGGCAGCCTATTTCGCACGAAACAACCCAAGCGAAATAGCCAGACTATTTCGTACGAAATGACAAAGTCATTTCGTGCGAAATACCTTATCCTATTTCGTGCGAAATCAACTTCTAACATGTTTTCTCGTATTTCGAGCCCTGATCTATCTAATCTAATACATGACTCGATACAAGACGAAGTCGACAGACATATGCACCAACAGACTCCCCCTTGGATGTTGACGAATTCTTCAGTGTCGAGTCTTCGAAATCTTCAGTCTTTATCAATCTTTTCGTTCTCTCCAAAGTATCTAACAGTGTAAAGCATCCTCAATCCTCTCTCTTCTCTTTATCAACTAATCTCCCCTTGAATGTTGATCTATCTTTCTAATTCTCTTGATCAGATCTCTTGATTCCTTAAGTTCATCAGCATCAGCAGTACCAAGATCGTAACCTGGCTCTGTACTCCTCAGGATAAGGAACCTGGCTAACCTGCACATATCTCTACCTCACAATAAAATTTACAAATTTAAAATTTGACAAATTTAATCTTTGTTTATCACATGTAAAATCAATTTCAAATCATCACATAAACATATCATCTAAAATGATTTAACATTTATAATCTCGAATGACCACTTGTAAGAAGATCTTTTTCAAACACTTTTCCCAAACCTATTCATCATGTTTAGCACTCGGAATTTTGAAAATCAGCTCTCCAACATCAGTTTGTCGAAAATCTTTTTGAATTTTCCAAAATATATGCTAAAACACACTGAAAATCTTTTTGGATTTTGAAATAAACAAAATGCGGTAAACAAATATTTACAGACAATATTTTTGTGAGTTTGTGTAAGAGGATCATATCAGTTTCTGAAACAAATCACCAACACCGTTAAGCATTAAACATTTTAAGTTCTAAACGATTCACTTAGATTGTCAGTATACTGATCCACTTAAATTTCCACACAAAGTTCAACTGTTTCGAGATACGAGATTAATGTTTTAAAAGACTTAAACTTATTCGCGTGTCCCACCTCAGAATATACTCCCGTATCCAGATCCCAATATTCAGTCTTACAGGTGAGTATACCTAGATGATATCTGTAAAGGGTTAAATGCGAGGGCCATGAGAGTTTAGGCTATTGCTTCCGCAAAATCAGAGAGATGATGGCTTCGACTTTAGGTGTGTTCCCTTTAGAGAATCTTTTCTTCAACAGCACATGATTAGCATTTTGCAATGTTTCATCATTTTTTATGCTGAGGGGGTTGCTAATATTTCAAGCAAGCGAAAAGTATTATACGGGGACTAGGCCATTGCTTCTGCAAAATCAGAAGTCCCGGGATAATACCCCAGATATCACTAAGCATAAAGACCTAGTATCTCAGAAAGATGGATATTTCAAACAAGATTTCGGGGGTTACCCATATATCCGAGAAATGTTCCCCACGAGATAAGTAAGTTTGATATTTAGGTTTATATCTCGAACACAATCTACTAAATGTGTAAAAACCTACTGGCACATCATCAGTGAGACCGTTTATCACATTTTGACTTTCCAATTCTTTAGCATGCTGTGATAGTCCACTAAAGTTCTATCATTTCCTCTTTTTCACAACAAAACTCATTTTTGATTTTATCATGTTTTTGTCATTTTCAAATTTTCAAATGTTTTTGGATTTTCTGAAATTTTTTACTCCCCCTAAAATTTAAAACCATTTAAAGAAAAATTTGAAAACAAACTGTACAAACAAAGTGACAACTGTTGTGAATTACTTCAAATCGCCATCCACTTGGCATAAACAATCAGAACTCCCCCTGACAACAAACTATTTTCCCATTATGATTTCAAAACACATAAGTTTGTTTTAATCAAATGGTTTTTCCGGAAAATTAGTTTTGTTGGATTTTCACAAACACTTGAAGGTTAGGGGATCAATTCATCATCTTGTTCTTTCATCTTCAACCTTTGAAAAAAATATAACATTTTTTTTAAAATCAATCAACAAATACCACTTGTAGGAAATCAAGTACAACTTAATGTCCCTGATTCGCCACTTTTAGATTTTCACAAACACATAAAATTTTTAAAAAAAATGCTGATACCTGCTCCACACTTACCAACCTGGAAGCTCCGGCAAGTCATACTTTTCACATATGAAATACAGACATCCAAGCATGACCAAACTTGGATGTGACCTCTTCAGTTTCACTCGGGGTGTAAGTTGCCTTCTTTGTTTCATAAAAATCTTTTACCCCTTTTACATTCCCATCGACCATCTTCCCAAAAATCTTTTTCACATTTCCATTAAAAACCTTTTTGACATCAAATTCTTTCTTCTCAGAATAGAATTGATTCAAAATCTCAATCTTTCCAACTTTTTGTTTAAAATTTTCAGCCCACAATGGTGGAAAATTAACATCATCCATTGGCGGTACTGATGTTTCTATTTTAGCTCAGCTTGTGGCTCTTCTGACTTTGACTAATCAGATTCATCGCCAGACTTCACATCAGATTTCTTAACAATCCACTTTTGGTTGTCAAGATTTACTCTTCTCTTGTAAAATCTTTTCGAACATTCACAACCTCATATGTTGAGTTTTTAAACACTTTGAATTTTTCAGTTGGTAGTTCAGTTTTGTCAACAATTTTCTCTTTGAGTTTAGTAACAACTTCCTGTTTTGTGTTGGTAGCCATTGGACAATTCCAGGCGATATGACCAACTTCTTGACATCTATAACAGGTTCTTGTCTCCTTTCTCGGACGAACTCCATTATTTTCAAACTTTTGTTTCTTTGCAAAGAACTCTTTGTTTGATTGCTTCCAGAAAGAGCTCTTTTGTTCTTCTTCCGAACTTGTCCCTAAAACAAATACAGTTTTTGGTTTATCATTGTTATAATTTTTATGATTTTCTGGTGAAATAAAACCTAGACCTTTCTTTTTGAAATTACCATTATGGTTTGGTTTCTTTCGATAACCTGAACCAGAATTGTAACCCATTTTCTTGTTTAAACGTTGTTGAACTCTTGAGGTGTAAGGATTAGGTTTTTCAGAAAGATTTTCATCTTTTATTTCAGAAATATTAATTTCTATTAATTTGAAAACCTTTTCTATCATTTCTGGTTTAACACCTCTTATTGGAAATTCCTCATCAGAATATAATTTGTCTGAATCACTCAAAGTATATGCAACTTTGAATGTTTCGTCATTCAAATTAGATTTTGATAACATGAATTCTTTATTGTAAACTCTTTTAACCGACGACTTTGGATTGTCAACTGATGAACTCGAATTCTTGGATTCGGATTTTGACTCTGACTCTTCATCTTTATCCAACACCTAATCGACCACTTTCTTTATTAACTCAGACTCATGATCAGTGTCAGACAATGTGAATATGACGTCAATGTTTTCTGGTAACTCATCAGTTGTTTCAGACTTTAACTTTATATTAACTGCCTTTTTTACCTGCTCCTCATTTGGTTTTCTGGGAGAATAACCTTCCCAGATCGGAGGCGGACACTTGTTATAATTTGCACTTTGTTTCTTACCAGTATCCTTCTCTTCAGGCTTCTTGTCTTGAAATGCTTCAAAACCTGCAACAGTTGGATAAATTCGATCAATCAAATAATCAGAACTAGAATAACTTTGCAACAATCGTCTAATTCTTTCATTTCAATTCTTTCTGTCTCCAACTCTTGCTTCAGCTTTGCACATTCTTCAATGTAGTAATTGATAGCCTTTTGCTTTGACATCATCACAGCATTCATCATAGTCAACGCATCTTCTCTTTCAGAATTTGTCTTTTGTAGACCATTCACTGTTCTATTCAACACATCATACGATTCTTTCACATAATTAAGATTGAACAGTAATTTTTCTTTCATCTTATCCTGCTCACTCAATTTCGCATCTTTCTCTTCACACTGCTTGCATGACTCTAAACACTTTAAGCAAGGTTTTGTGACTTCAACAATCTTTTCCACTTCGATAATCTTTTCAACTTCAACTACTTTTTCAGCAACTTCAACTTCCTTTACAGCAAACTCAACTCCTTTACTCTGTTCAGACTTCTCTTCCTGTGCAACAATCTCGCTTTTTACCTGTTTCTGATTCTTTGCTGCACGTTTCTCCTTTAGCTTTTCCAAACGATCTGCAAAATAAAATTGAAAACTTTCAGAAGATAAATGAGTTTTTGCAATATTAATATGCATTTCTTCCTCATCATCACTGTCATCAGTTGATGATTGATCAAACACTTGTGTCTGTTCTGAACTATCATCTGAAGAACTAGATTCATCATCTTGATTCTTCTCATTATCAGCAAACACTTTCATCCATTCTTTCATCAAATCTGGTTCTTGAACTATCTGTGCAATTAATGCAACTATTTTTGAATCAGGTGGAATATATTTGTCCCAACTAAAACCTTCTGTCACTTTTTCATCATCTTGATCAATTATACCAAAATAAGCTTTCTTATTTGATTCTTCGATTGCCTTCCTAGCATGTGCAGTCTTTGAATCTTGTGATTAATACGGTTGTTAGGAAACTTGTTGATATATAGCTTTTCGATAATAATCATTACTACCGAACGGATTCTTTGCTCCACTTGCTTCTCGATTGGTACATTCCCTCTTGAAATGTCCTTTTTCCCTGCATCGAAAACAAGTAACTTTAGATTTATCAAAACCCAAAGTAGAAACATTTGCATCCAGGAAATCATCTCTTCCTGTAATCATCTTGAATTTTTCAGCTCTTCTCAAAACACTCGCTAAACACCACTTGATATCCATCAGTTCCATTTCCTCAGCATCGATCTGATCGTAATCCTCTTTTGTCAACATAGGATTTCCGATCCTTCCTGCAACCAACCCTTCATATGATTCCAACACTGTAGCAAGTAACGCCATATGACTTTTAGCAACCTCTTCAGAGAAATTTTGACCGTTCTGAAGATGCAACGCGATGTTGCAATGTAAAATTTGACCATTACTTCTGTTTGAACTTTGGAACTGATGACTTGAGGTTGATCCCTTCGGATTAACACTTGGGTATGAGGAAAATCCACTGCTGCTGTTTGGACTTTGATTGATTGATCCAGATGAGTTTTCTGCACTGAAAGCAGTTTGGATTTTCGGACTTGCTTCGACATCCTGAACATTCCCTTTGAAATACATCTTAACATCTTGTTGTGGACTTGGATTGCTCATTCTAGCAATCTTTTTTTGTTCAAGATCTTCTCCTTCAATCTTTTCGATGAACTGAGAAATTGTCAAGCCATCATATTCTCCAGTATTCTTTAATATCATCAAAAATGTACCCCATTCTTTCTGAGGTAAAGCATCAGCTAATTTGTCAACCCATTCCTCACGATCAAATTCTTTCTTTAACAATGATTTTTTACTCTTGATCATCTTCTCACTTCCCTCAAACTTAATTCGAAGTGCTTCCCAAATTGAACGTGAAGTCTTATCATGTTGAAGCAATATGAATATGTCTTCTTTAATAGCTTGCTGGAGTAAACTAATCATCATCTTTTCTGCTTTGTACATGTCTCGTTCTTTATCCGTAAATTCAAAAATTTTCTTTTCAACTCCCAAGTCTGTACGTGGTAGTACATACTTTTTCTCAACACACTCCCAAGATCTCAAATGATTAGCTTGAACCCAGTTTTCAAATCGGTCTTTCCAACCATAGTATTCTTCAATGCCCATTAGCTTCGGGGGTTTTTGCAAAGTTCCTGTTTCATTATCCATGTTCATGCTTTGAGCAATGGTAGCCGAAGTAGTTGGGGCAGTAGCAAATGCGTTATAAAATTCCTCTTCCATGATTCGGTAACAAGATTCTCAAAATCAGACACTTTCAAACGAAATCAGATTTCAAACGAAATGCCTTTTGTGTGAAATGAACTTCCTCAAGCGAAATGACCTGCAAAACAACTTCAAACGAAATGAATTCACATGAAATGAGATACTTTCGTACGAAATGAAATATTTTCACACGAAATAAGGTATTTCGTGCGAAATAAACCAAAATACAGCTGATTTCATGCGAAATAACATACTTTCACATGAAATAAGGACACTTTGGTACGAAATGGTGATTTCGTACGAAATAGCTCACTATTGATTTCATGCGAAATGAAGGATCTATTCCGTGCGAAATACTGCTGACGTCATCATGTCGATCAGATTTTTGTCCAATTGATCAGGTTTTAGTTCGAATTTAGGTCCAATTCTTTCAAGGCTTTGTTAAAACAATGTTTCGCTTATAATGTGTGAAATTCAAGCCATTTTAACCGTCAAATCTTGTTTAATTTTGAAAAGAAAGTGTAGAAATCAGAATTTTGAGCTGAATCTGTAAGAACTCTTCCTCCTGAGCTCTGATACCACTTGTAGGATCGTATTCACGACCAAACGAGTCGTTCAGAAGAGTTTTTGCTCAATACGAGAGGCGGAAACAAACGTATCGAGTTAATTCAGCCTGCAATTCACTTTAAACTGTCTTTAGATTGATATAACAACATTTTACAGCGAGTAGACACTTCGGCAGCAGTTCGACTCTGAAACCGGAAAGTTACAAATGAAATGAATCAAGGCACTATTTATAGGGCGGCTTATTTCGCACGAAACAACCCAAGCGAAATAGCCAGACTAATTCGTACGAAATGACTTGAAATGACAAAGTCATCTCTGCGAAATACCTTATCCTATTTCGTGCGAAATCAACTTCTAACATGTTTTCTCGTATTTCGAGCCCTGGTCTATCTAATCTAATACAAGACTCGATACAAGACGAAGTCGACAGACATATGCACCAACATATGGCATGGAGTTCTTCTCGCAACTTTAGTTTTTAAGCAATCGTACCAACCATTGCCAGAATTTGAAAAGGCCCAATGTATTTCGGTTTTAGTTTTCCGCGTTTCCCGAATCTAGCTACGCCTTTCCAAGGCGAGACTTTTAGTATGACTTTGTCTCCGACGTCGAAGGATAATGGTTTGCGTCTTCTGTCCGCGCAGCTTTTTGTCTATCACGAGCCGCTTTAATACGGTCTCATATCTTTGATATCTTGTCAGTAGTCTCTTGGACTAATTCAGGGCCAATGAGTTGTTTGTCTCCGACTTCCGCCCAACATAGCGGTGATCAGCACTTTCGTCCGTATAGTGCTTCGAATGGGGCGGCTTTAATGCTTGTGTGATAACTGTTATTATATGAGAACTCTACCAGAGGTAGATGAGTATCCCAGTTTCCGCCCAAATCCATCACACAGGCACGAAGCATGTCTTCCAATGTTTGGATGGCTCGTTCGCTTTGTCCATCGGTTTGCGGATGAAATGTTGTGCTTAGATCCAAACGAGATCTAAATGATGCTTGAATTGATTATCAACTCCTTGACATAAAGCGACCATCTCGGTCAGAGATTATTGAAACATGCACTCCATGACGTGCCACAATCTTTCTAAGGTAGAGTTCAGCAAACTCCTCAGTACTGTCTTTTTCGCGAATCGGTAAGAAGTGAGCTGACTTGGTTAATCGACCAATGATAACCCAAATCATGTCATGACCTCGAGAGGTCCGTGGTAGTTTTGTGATGAAATCCATTGATATATGTTCCCATTTCCAAACGGTAATCTCGAGTTGCTGTAATAAGTTGGACGGCTTTTGATATTCGGTCTTGACCTTTGCACAAGTTAGGCATTTCCCAACATAGGTCGCAATATCTCCCTTGAGACTAGGCCACTAATAGTATTCTTTTAAGTCTTGATACGTTTTATCGGATTCGTATTGAATATCTTGACTTGTGTGCTTCATCCAGCACGGAGTCTCGTAGACCGCCAAAATATGGGATCCAAATCCTTCCCATGATATATAAAGTGTCATCTTTGTTCATTTCCATTTGTTTTTCCAATCCCCGCAAGGATTCCGCTTGGATGTTCTCCGGATCTAGAGTTTCTTGTTGTGCATCATGCACTCGAACCGTAAAGTTCGTCTGAGCTGTCATTTCTAAAGCTAGTACCCATAATGTTTTGACTCGTTCCTTCCGGCTTAAAGCATCCGCCACACCGTTTGCTTTGCCCAGAGGGTATTTGATTTCAAATTCATAGTCATTCAACAGTTCTGTCCAACGACGTTGGGACATGTTTAATTCCTTTTGATTGAATATATGTTGAAGACTCTTATGATCGGTGAATATGGTACACTTAGTACCATGAAGATAGTGACGCCAAATCTTTAAAGCGAATACCACTGCGCCCAACTCTAGGTCGTGAGTGGTATAATTCTTTTCATGGACTTTTAACTGTCGTGACGCGCACGCAGTGACTTTCTCACGTTGCATTAACACACAACCCAAGCCTTGGTGCGATGCATCACAATACACCACAAAGTCACCGGTACTGTACGGGAGTGATAAGATTGACGCTTGACATAGTTTATCCTTGAGTGTTTGGAATGCCATTTCTTGTTTTTTACCTGTTGGTGCACTGAATGTCTGCTGACTACGTCTTAATCGAGTCTTATGTCTAGATAGGTTAAATGAGTGAACAATAGTATTTGAGTTAGGGTTTAGTCATGTTTTTGATGTCCTGTCCGTTTGAAGCAGGTCAGTCCGTTTGAAGATGTCTTGTCCGTTTGAGGATGGCCTGTCCGTTTGAACAAGGTATGTCATCTTCAAACGGAAGGGTCACTACTATATATAGGTTGTGTGTAGGTTCATTTGAAACGGACTAGTGTGTGTGTGAGAGACAAGGTGCTGCCAAAATTTCATCAGAAATCTTTGTAAAGTCTCGGAATAGCATTAATAGAAAAGAATTGAAAGGAACAAGCTGTTATGACTTTGTTTACTCTGATTCCGCCATTGTAAACGAAGATGAACTGCCTTTACTGACTTTTTAGGGTCACGAACACGATCCAACAAGTGGTATCAGAGCTCAGGATGAGGAGTTCATACCATTGCAGCTTGAATTCATCGGATATTCTTACTTCTACTCATTCTTTTTCTGTTTCAGACATAATTTACGGTTGAAACGGTCTAAAACTTTCACAATTCAAACGAAACACAGTATTAACTAATCCTTGAAAATTTGAAACCATAATACGGCTTAAAACTGATCGAAATCATCTTGTCCGTTTGAAAATGTTCGAGATATGCTGACGTCATCCGTTTGAAGCTTGGCTTTCCATTTGAAATTGATCACTATCGTTTGAAATTGGTCACATTCGTTTGAAACTGGCTTCCATTTGAAAACTGTCCGTTTGAAAGTGGGTTCACGTTTGAAAGTGAACCGTTTGAAACTGATCGTTTGAAGTGGTCGTTTGAAAGTGGTTTCCGTTTGAAAGTGTCTAACCGTTTGGAACTTATCATTTGAAAGTTCACGTTTGAAATGATCGTTTGAAAGTGATGTAGTTTCAAACAAGATAAGACATTCCGTTTGAAGTTGAAATATCAATTATTATCGATATTGCATGTGATCAGACTTTATTTGCGGCCCAATCACAAAATCAGATTTAAGTTGTCGGAAATTGTATTTTTAAAGTCAGATTGCATGTATTGTTATCAGCTTTAATGTGTCAGTCGGTCACATGATTGCTTCGTTCAAGGTTTACATGTGATAAAGCAATTATATCTGCCCAAGAAGTTGCCACGAGACTTAGTCAGTTGTACATGTGATCGAGATATTGAATCATTTAATCAGCCCAAGTCTCGGTCCAAGTTTCAACATCATTAAAGATCCATTTTGCAATTGAGTAAAGTCAAAGGTTATCGGCCCATAAGTTGTGAAATTTTTTAATAGGCCCAATCAGAATTTGTTCAAGATCGAGTTTAATTGGCTTATTTGAATTCATATTTTTTGGGCAAGCCCATTCATTTAGAGATTTCACCCAAACAACATTGGATTAAACCCGAAAATCTTCGACACGAGTCTTAGATTGATTTTATCAACACACACTTTCACGTATTCAGTTCGTTTAAACTGATCATTTGTTTGTTTGTTTGCAGGTGATTTCGAGATAATTCAAGGATATAAAATTATGGCAAAATTTGAACCTGTTCCTTGGAAAGACAATAGAACTGAAGAACAGAAGTATAATCACAGAAAGATGTTGGCCACATACAGATTGATCAGAATATCTGGTATCTTTTCTGAGGCAAAAAGAGCAAATAGATGAGATCCAGACATGGAATGTTATCTTGACCCCTATGGAAACATTGCTATTGATCATAACACTCTTGATTTGGAAACCATAATCAAAGAGTTTAAAGAAGAAGATGATTATTGGCAAAGGAAATGGTGGGGAGGTGATGAAGAGAAAGAAAAAGAAAAAGAAAAAGAAAAAGATGAAACTTCAAAATGTAAAGTTGTGATGACTGAAGAAGTTGTGAAAGAAGCTGTTATGGAAAAACAGCAGGTTCTTGAAGAAGTAATTTCCGAGAAAGAAGAATCCAAGAAGAATGGATTTTCAAGTTCTGAAATTGTGTGCTCAAAATGTGACAAATCTGCAGCAGACAATGTTAAACTCTTGAAAGATGTGGAGAGCTTGACATTGGAAATCAAAAAGCTGAAATCTGAGAATGTTAAACTGTTAAATGACTTGAACAGTTTGACATTAGAAAATAAGGTTTTGAAAGAGAAAGAAAAAGATTTTGAAAGTAAAAAGAAATTTTTAGATAAAATTTTTGAAGATAAAATCAAAAGTTTTGAAAATGAAAAATTAAAAATTGAAAAAGAATTTCAAAGTCAAATAAAGATTCTTGAAGATGGGAGATCTGTTTTTAGCAGGAATAATATTGAAAAGCAAAAGGTAATAAATTCCCATCGTCAGACGATTATTCGACTTGAAAAAGAAGCAGAATGTGATAGAAAGAAAATCAAAGATTTAGAGAATAAATTGAAAAGTTTTGTGACTTCTACATCATATGTTTGTCCAGAACCGATCAATTCAGTTCCAATAAGTGACAATGTCACAAATTTTGACAAAGTCAAAATTGAAGATTGCGATGACAAAGCTGATGATGAAAAAGAAAAAGAAAAGAAAAGAAAAATATTTTTAGAATTACAAGAAAAATTTCAAAATATTGTTTTGCAGTCTACTGAAATAGGTGAATGCTCAAAGCAAAAACCTGTTAAGAAGATTGTAGAACAGAAACAAAAAGTTAAAAATTTGAAAAATTTTAAAAATAAAAATAAAAGCTCATCAGTTCAGTCATCCAATCATTATGAAAAACCACAAAAATTTAAAAATCAAAACTCACAAATAGTTGGTAACCAGTGGTGCAGGTTTGATCATAGTGCTCAAATGCCAAATCAAGGATACAAGAGGAGACATGAGTACCACAAGGCAAATCAATGCTTTGATCTAAGTGTGTGGTATGAAGACGGTGTGTGGTATGAAAGTAGTGAGAGGTATGATAACAGAGTGTGTTACACTTGTGGATTTCAAGGACACATTGCTGTTAACTGCCAAAGTCAGAGATTCGAAACAAGAAGGTTCTATAAATGCCAAATTAGAGGACACATTGTCAGAGATTGCCCAATGAGATCAAAAGGAAGATCGAGGGCTGAATCTAAGAAAATGGGAAAGAAATCAGTCAGTGTCAAGCCCAACGAACAGAAAGTTCAAGAAAAGAAAATTAAGCTTTCACAAGGGCAGAAAGACAGACTGAGGAAGAAAAGGAAGAAGGCGAGAGAGTATTTAGAAAGGATTTTGTCCTCGGATAAAACTGGTAATCCGAGAAAAAGTTCTGATGAATTGCTTTCCTCAACTGCAAAGGCAAGCAAAACGAATTCATCAGATACAAATCTGAGGACAAACGGGAAAGAGAAAAGGAAGTTAAAGAAAGAAAAATTAACTAAGCAAAATGATAACCAATCAAAGAAAGTTAATTTTTCAGACAAAATCTTGATCAAGGTTTTCGAATATAAAAGAGACCGTGAAAGTTTATTCATTTCACAGGCTAATAAATTTGGAAAACCTAGATCTAGTAAGAATTGGGTACCAATGAAAGTTGGCGATGAATTTGTTTCTAAGAAAACAAAAGAGCTATCTTCTGGCAATGAATTTGTTTCTTCGGAAACAAAGGAGCCACGTGTTGGCAATGAATCTGACTTTTCAAAGTCAGACAAGCCATGTTCAGGCAATGATTCTGGTTTGTCAAAACCAGAAGAGCCATCTGTTGAGGTAAAAACTGTCAAACCCAAGAATGGTTAGGCTTGGGTGGATCTTTTCAAATGAAAAACCTGACTTGCCGGAGCTTCCAGGTTGGTAAGTGTGAAGCAGGTATCGGCATCTTTCTTGAGAAATTCACTTTGGTGATATTTCGACTTACAAGTGGTAAATCAGGGACATTAAGTTGTACTTGATTTTCTACTAGTGTTTGTTGTTGACAAGGGTATTAAATGTTAAATTCTTCAAAATGGTTGAAAAAGAACAAGGTGATGAAACCCCGAGTTTGTGAAAAGACAAACAAAACTAATTTTCCGAAAAAACCATTTCGATTAAAACAAACTTAAGTGTTTTGAAATCTTAATGGGAAAATAGTTTGTTGTCAGGGGGAGTTCTGATTGTTTATGCCAAGTGAATGGCGAATTGAAGCGATTTGATATCAGTTTGTCACGTTTCTTGTATAGTTTGTTTTCAAATTTTCCCAGAAAATCAAAATTGAAACATATTTTGATTTTAGGGGGAGAAAAATTTTAAAAAAAAAATTAGAAAATTTGAAAATGCCAAAAACATTGAAAAAGCAAAAATGAGTTTTGTTGTGAATAAGAGGAAATGATAGTAAATCAGTGGACGATCACAAGCATGCTAAAGAAATGTAATGTCAAATGTGATAAACGGTCTCACTAAAGATGTGACGATAGGCTCAGCTAGACTAGTAGATTTGCGATAACGATACAAACTTAAATGAAAAAGCCTAGTTCTAGTGGGAAACATGGTTGAAAGCATAGTACTTAGTTTTGTCCTTCTTGACTGTGTGCCTACTCAGTAATCGCTGAATGTTGAAAAACATGAAACCGGTTAAGTTTGTGAGCTTTCACAACTTTGCTGAAAAGTCACTGTGATTTTGTGAATTTCATTTTGCAAAGATTTAAACTGGTTTTATTTCTTAATTTTGTTTAAGCATTGGACATCCTCTGCGTATACGTGAGTATCGACCTGGATGTTATTGCCTAAACATTCTGCTTTATTTTCTTTGGTGTTTCGTTTAAGCTTTGGATCACCTCTGCGTATACGGGAGCATCGACCTGGTGGTTAAAGCCTAAGCAACTTCAACTTATTTTTATTTTCTTATTTTGTTTAAACATTGGACTTTCTCTGCGTATACGGAAGTATCGACCTGATTGTTAATGTTTAAACATTCTGCTTTGTTTTTGCTCAAATCACAGTTGATGAAAGTTTAAAGGCATTACTTGAGTCAGTGTATTGCATGATGAGGGGATATGCTGAGATCGTGGGGTCCATAAGAATTTAGTGCAAAATTAATATACCTTAACGTATCGGTAAGCATTTCGAAAGTTTTTAGATTGAGTTTAAGAGGATAACTATATCGTCAATCTACGTGAATCGTTTAGAACTTAAAGTGTTTAAAGCTTAACGGTGCTAGTGATTTGTTTCATAAACTGATATGATCCTCTTACACAAACTCTCAAAAATATTGTTTGTATATATTTCTTTACTGCATTCCTATAAAAACAAAAACCCAAAAATATTGTGTTTTTTAGCATAAAATTGTGAAAATACAAAAAGATTTTTGACAACTGATGTTGGAAAGCGGATTTTCAAAATTCCAAGTGCTAAACATGATGAACTATATTGGGTTGGGAAAGTTTGTTGAAAAACTTTGAATGTTATATACAAATGTTTTCAAAGATTGTGTGGTTAGTTAATCAAGGTCATTCATTTGAACTTGATGTAACTATACAGATTAATGAATGAATGATTTCTACTAGTAAGTTTCTTAAATCTAAATGTTATAAATTTGTGAAACTTATGTTGTGGTAGAGGATGTGCAGGTGATAATCTAGGACTTCATGGCACAGATTGTGTAAAGTTTGAACCAGAAAATAAATTCCAGCTTATCGAAAGGGGGAGTTTACATTCTGGATCAACAATCAAATTGAAGTTTAAAGAATGAGAATGATAGAAGTTTAAGGGAGCTTTACAGTGTTAACGCAAAGACTGATGAAGACTGAAGACTATGAAGACTTGACACTACAAACTTCGTCAACATCCAAGGGCGAGTCTGTTAGTGCAGGAATGTCTGTCAACTTCGTCTGGTATCAAGTCTTGCATTGTTCACGTTTGGATAGAGAGTCAAAGACTAAAGACTCGAAGCCAAAGACTTCGTCAACATCCAAGGGGGAGTCTGCTGGTGCACTGAATGTCTGCTGACTACGTCTTAATCGAGTCTTATGTCTAGATAGGTTAAATGAGTGAACAATAGTATTTGAGTTAGGGTTTAGTCATGTTTTTGATGTCCTGTCTGTTTGAAGCAGGTCAGTCCGTTTGAAGATGTCATGTCCGTTTGAGAATGGCCTGCTCGTTTGAGGATGGCCTGTCCGTTTGAGGATGGCTTGTCTGTTTGAGGAGTGTTCCGTTTGAACAAGGTATGTCATCTTCAAACGGGAGGGTCACTACTATATATAGGTTGTGTGTAGGTTCATTTGAAACGCACTAGTGTGTGTGTGAGAGACAAGGTGCTGCCAAACTTTCATCAGAAATCTTTGTAAAGTCTCGGAATAGCATTAATAGAAAAGAATTGAAAGGAACAAGCTGTTATGACTTTGTTTACTCTGATTCCGCCGTTGTAAACGAAGATGAACTGCCTTTACTGACTGTTTAGGGTCACGAACACGATCCGACAAGTGGTATCAGAGCTCAGGACGAGGAGTTCATACCATTGCAGCTTGAATTCATCGGATATTCTTACTTCTACTCATTCTTTTTCTGTTTCAGACATAATTCACGGTTGAAACAGTCTAAAACTTTCACAATTCAAACGAAACACAGTATTAACTAATCCTTGAAAATTTGAAACCATAATACGGCTTAAAACTGATCGAAATCATCTTGTCCGTTTGAAAATGTTCGAGATATGCTGACGTCATCCGTTTGAAGCTTGGCTTTCCGTTTGAAATTGATCACTATCGTTTGAAATTGGTCACATTCGTTTGAATCCATAATTCGCATTTTGAGGACTTGGCATACAATTGTTCTTTCTTAAGCAACTCCAAAATAGTTCTCAAATGTTGTTCGTGTTCCGCCTCTGTCCGTGAGTATATCAAAATGTCATCAATGAATACAATCACGAACTTGTCGACATATGGCTTACATACTCGGTTCATCAAATCCATGAATACGGCGGGGGCGTTTGTTAAGCCGAAAGGCATAACTGTCACACCCCGATATTTCCACGTATTACCGGTGGGCCCGGTGGGGAGTATCGTGACGTAGTTGATATCATCATAGTCAAATTATCACAGTTTAATGCATAGCGGAAGTCTAAAGTAAAAATATTACAAACCGAATTCGAAAGTAACATGAAGTATTACAAAACGGGTTGTAAATAGATCCACAGGCGGATCAAAGATAAAAAGAAATATTGTTCAACAGAATTAATCATCAAAAGCTTGCAAGACTCTTTATTTGATACTAGGAGTAGCCAGCCCATTACGCATAGTACCTGCACTTAACCTTTTTGGAAAATACGTCAGTTTACACTGGTAAATACAATTAACCGACTCTTTTTGAAAACATTTAAGAAAATTGATTTAAATGCATAAGGCACAAATAATCTTTTATAACTTGGGACAATTATTTTAAAAATAATCATGTATACAGTTTTACATGTTTGTCGTCCGTCAGGGCCGGTTAGAAGAGCCGGACAAGATTAACTGACACACCACAAGTATAATGCGCACAAGGAAATTCCTTATTATGGGATACCGTTTATACATACGCAACTGTTAGGTGTATGCCTACACCCCGTGCTTAAGTCGTGGCTATTTCATTGAATGAGCCGCCGATATCCAGGACATGGTCATTAACCCCCCAAAGGCATTGCACCAAACAAAACAGATTAAAATGGGTTATGTAAATATATTAATCATAATCTGATTTAAAGAACTACATACCCGACCAAGCGGTATTATTATAATGCCGTATCCCAAGCCCGTATAACGGAAAATAAGTTAAAAGTATTTACCTGAGCAAAAATACAATTTTATCTCAGCCGTATAACAATCAGCAAGTGAAAATATCTTTTACTGGGCTCCTAAATCTAGAACGAAGGTTTTAATAACCTATTAGATTCCTAACGGGTCTTACTTAAGTTTAAACTTAGACCGGTTAGTTTTAATGAAAGGTTTACGGTTCAAAACGCAAGATTAAGCGAAGACCGGATTAGAATGTGATTTAGACCCGACAAGTATGAAGACTTGTATAATATGGGTATACTAAACACATTCTGGATTTTGAAGCAAAAATAATAAGGTTTGACCCGTTTCAATCAATTTATGTAAACTAGTTACATAAACCGTACCGAACGCGAATAATGCATAAAGGGTAACCAAAAGAGTCATGTATAGGTTTCACAAGTTAATATGCCTTAAATATTTTGTGATATCAGTAGGATACCTTCCATTATGCCCAAAACGGATTTAAAATCAATTTAAGCCCCGCAGGGGTATTATGGTCATTTTATAGTTTATAAAAGAGGTTAAATAATAATCTGAGGTTCTGGTCTAAAATGATCACTAAAAATATTTATTTTTGCAAGTCATAACAGTAAGATATTGTATATATGTGATATTTATCATTTATAACCAAACTATGCACCGTAGGGGCATTTTGGTCATTTCACATAAGCTTTAAGGGTTAAATTTGGAAATCTGAGTTCAAAACTTTTACTTACTATTAAGGTATAAAATTTTACTCATAACATCAGTAGGTAATAAGTCTTAGGTGCTAAATATGGTTTTAAACCATATTAAGCGCCAAAATCACATAAAAGTCGGTATTTGACGATATTCGGGTTAAATAAGGAAATCTGAGATTTTGAACAGCCTTTACTGTTTAAAACAACTTATTTAATATATAAAATTAGTAGAAAAGGTTTGATACGTAAAGGATGTGTAAAACTCATTTTATTAGCAAAAAGGGTATAACCGTCAATTACCGAGTCAATGCAAGAACCCTATGTTATGATTAGTTTAAAATTCAAAAAAAATCTTCAAAAATCCCTAAATAATATATTACATCAGTGGGTAGAAAGTTTGGTCTCAAAATTTCAGTTTAAATGGGTTTTATGCCGAAAATGCCGTTTAATTAATAAAAAACTTTCAATTTACGATATTGAGCATAACTCCTAATTTAGACCGCAAACTGATGTCAAATTTTTAGGACATGTTTATAAATCAGTAACAAAGGTTTTTGTCCTCTCACATTTTCAAAAATCTCATTTTAATAACAAAATGGCATAATGGTCAACTTTTAATCATTTAAAGGAAACATGCAATGAACTAGGATTTCTATGGAACCAAGTTGTATAACCTCAGAGGGTTATACTAACCTATAACATGGTCCAAAAGGAACCCTAAGGCATATCTAAACTAAGCTAATTCAGGTCATAACTGAAAGTTAGAAAAAGGTTTTAAACTAGAAAATAAAAACTGAAAATGCTGAAAATAAAAATAGAAACAGATAGACAAGATGAATCACTTGGATCCGACTCGCCTTTAGTGTAACCTTTGATTATTTCCGCACTTTTGCACTTTTTAAGAGATTATCTTAGTTATTGTAGTAGGCCCCTCTTTTGAAGGTGACGTTACCCTCAACCCAGTAGTTTGAGTCAGCAAGGATACAATCCTAAAGGGTTCGATTATTGAAAGATAATTAATTAAGTTATTAATACGTAATGTGGTAGGCCCCTCTTTTGAAGGTGACGTTACCCTTGGCTAAGTAGTTTGAGTCAGCATGGATGCAATCCTAAGTAGCCGAGTTAATATATTAATAGTAGTTTACATATGAGGGATCAAGAAATTCGAACCTCCGCCATCCAATACCAGTGGGTATTGAAGGAGGTCCTACTAAGCTTGACCCTGGTCCTTGCATGATCTATAAACTGAACAAGGCAAGACGCTTACCAAACCATTCCCTTAACCCCCGACCAGGTAGCCAACATATCTCCATATAGACTGTGGAGATATGAATGGTGTAAATCTTTTATTTTATATGGACAGTAAAATAACGCCAAGACACCACAGACAAATGATAAGGAAGATTCACCTTCAACATAAGAAACTAGTTATTAAAGTCATTAATACATAACCAAATAAAAAGTGCGAAAAGATTAAAAATAAAAAGTATTACACTAAATGCTTGTCTTCACCAAGTGATGTAAGAGACTTAGGCAAACATGGCCTTTGTTTGTCAAGAGCTCTTACTATCAATCTTGGATCCCGAGACTACTACACACACTCTATGATGGATGATGGATGATGGTGGTAGATGTGGGTTGTGATGCTGGTGGTGGATGGGTGAAGTGTGAGAGAGGTGGTTTGCCAAGGGATGATTTGCAAGTGAGCCAAGCACCCCTATTTATAACTTGCACAGAAGCCCGGACACGGCCACGTGTCCATTGGGCACGGCCCCGTGTCCACCCATCTCCTCTTTCTTTATTAAATGCAGTTTGTCTGCATTAGTTGACCATGCCCCCGTGTCCGCTGGGTACGGCCCCGTGTGTAGAAGCGTATCTGTACTATCAAGATTTGCTTGGATTCTGCGAATCTTTGCGTTGACCACGGCCCCGTGTCCGGTGGATACGCCCCCGTGTTGGGTGATAGAAGCTTCTACAACTTTGTCTTTTCTGTAGACACTTGGGCACGCCCCCGTGCTCATTGAGCACGGGGTGTTTTCAGCCTCCTGTTCTCTTGTTTTTGCTTGGGAAGATGCTGTCGAGGGGTCGGGCATGCCACGTTTATTCCTTTTCTTGTATTTATGTTAGATTTAGCTGCCTTTTTGCTTCTTTTGTTCATTTGAGCTCATTTAATCCTGAAAATACAAAAGGAAGACAAAAACACATTTTTTCCGACATTAGTACTAAAAAAGGGTTAGTTTTATGCCTCATTTGATGTAATTTATATGTTGCATTTTACACACATCAAATACCCCCACACTTGAATCTTTGCTTGTCCTCAAGCAAAACTCTTTACAATGTGGCTTACACTCCCAAATGGAATGGGTAGAAGAGAAGGTTTTGGGCTTGTCTTGAGTGTCGGGATTCCAAGATCTTTATTAGGCTTTATTTTTATGTTATTTACAATCCTATTCGTTATGATTTATTTAGAACAATTACATAAGAGAAATTATTTATTTGGGCATAACATGCCTTTTTAAAATTCCATTTATATACAAGTTCACATACCTCATGGGAGATCACTCAACACTCGGCTGAAGATGTATTTTTGTGAAACACTCGAGAGCGACATGGAACTTACTTCTACCATATGCTTGCCAAGCAATCAATCCTCCTCCTTTTTAACTATAAACCTTTGTAAATATCAAGAGCACTTTGGGGAAGGGTTAGGCTTGGGTTAAAGGTAGGTGGTTGGGTTAGTGGTTAGTAGAAAAAGGCGAAAGGCGTAAAAAGCATCGGTTTTCGTAAGACTTTTTATTTTTATGACTTTTTATTCTAATGAAGCAATTATTCAAACAAAGTTCTTTTTGATAAACTTGTTTGTTTTATTTCTTGGCTTCATCATTTTTTTTTCAAGGAATGTCACATGAAAAACCGAGATTTTTACTAAAATAAAGGGTTTAAAATGAAAAAGGGTTTTGGTGGGTAAAAAGGTGTTTGTTTGTGGGTTTAGAAATGAAAGGGTTTAGGCTCAAAGGGGTTAACTAGGGGGATTTTGGGTAGGTGGTAAAAAAAAATAATGGGGTAGAAAGTAAAAGGGTTAGTCCTAATGCCTCCATCATTTACTTACTTGGGTTTAAGTTGGTAAGGACCGGGAATGTATCGTCGTGGGAAGTTCTAGAGTCGTAAGAAACCAAGCGGCTATTCACACAAGAAACGAAAAATGAGCATTTAGTTTAAAGATGTGTATGTGTATGCTCGATAAAGGCTCAAAACTCACTTTTTGTGAGAATGGGTTTTTATGTGATCAAGTATATATAATCAAATTTAACTAGATTTGTCATGCCGTTTCATAATTTTCTTATGTTGGTTCTTTTTATCACGACGCTATCGGTTGTAAATTTGTAAAAATATAACCTTTTTTAGAACTTTTAATTTCCAAGTTAAACCAAGACAAGTAAAAAAAAATGAAAAGTTTTTGAAAAAATTCGGGGTGATTAGCGGTTCCAATAGAGTTTTGTCTAAGGCTTGTAATTAGGACTTGCAAAATTCAAGGTTTTAGCATCCCCCCACACTTAAATTACACATTGTCCTCAATGTGTCACAAAAATAAATTTTTAGGTTGATTGAATGTATAAAAGAGGTGTGAAAAAGCAAAAAATTATGTTACCGGGTGTCTGGACACGGCCCCGTGCTTGCTGAGCACGACCCCGTGGTCAGATTGCCAGTAACGAAAACTTACAGAAGGTGGACACGGGGGCGTGTCTGGTGAACACGGCCCCGTGTCTGGCGAAAGTCTTCATAATTTAAACAAACAGCAGGTCTGGGCGATGGGCACGGGGGCGTGTCGGCTGAGCACGACCCCGTGTGGACAAACTGCAAAAGTGTAAAACAGGTTTCTGGCTTCGGTTTTGTTGTCCCGGCTTTAGTGGCACTAATGTTTAGTGCCCTAAGCCTCGTATGTACCTGTTTAACTAATAAATACCACACCAACAATAACAAAACAACCTAATTTACCAAACTTAATTATCCACACCACAAGTTAAAAAGAAAAAGAAATGCAAGAGATAAAAAAAAGTGTTTAAGGAAAGTAAATTGTTCAACCGGTGGCACGCAGGCCAGAATTTGTTCATAAGATAAGGGGTTAACCTGTGAGACCTTCAACCCTTGGATCCAACCTCCTACTCCTCCCACTCAATCCATGTCCTCCTCTTCATCATCATCGTCCCCTCCATGCCCCGCCATGTACTCCCGGATGTTTCCAATGTCATCCTGTATGTCGGAGATGTTTCTCTCTATTTCTCCGACCCGAGCGTACGTGTTGTTGGCCATGTTGTAGGTGTTCCTGGTATACATGTGGTTTTCCTGCAATAAATCATGTAAACTATGAAAGTTAGGAAAACCGCCTCCTTGAGAGGAGGATTGACCCGGATCGCCATGGGGCTGGTAGTGGTACTGAGGGGGAGGACGAATGTGTGGTGCGTGTAAGACGAGTGCCTCTTGCGGGTTCCATGCATGCCCTTAAACTCTTTGAAAACTGACTGTCCCGTCATCCGCTTCATAGATCAAGTTCATGGAGCGGCAAATGACCATGTCCACCCTCCCCGACCATGGGCTCTTTTGGAAAGACCTTGGAACAAAGTGTTTGAAGAGGCGGTAAATCCACCCTCCAAAGAAGATAGGAGTTGGGGGAGTAGCAAGTTGGTTCAAGTGCATGTTTCGGAGTAGTAGGTATGGAACATCAAGGTTTGCACGGGTGTGAATGCAATGGAGGACCACCAGATCTCGTAACCCTACAACGCCGCTGCTGTCGTGCCTCTGGCTAAGAGAGTAGGTGAGGACCCTATGGAGTACACAGTCCCCTAACAACGGAGTTCTACCCCATCATTATCAAATGGATCGGCTCTAGTCTTGAAAGCGAATGTGTTGTAGAATTCCATGTTGTATTCATGGACTAAGCGAAGCCGAGTGCACAGGGCTGCTCTTAATGGGCCAGTGACAATGTTGTTACACCGGTCTAGCTGGTTCACTACACCTAGAAGATCCATGAATACTTGTCGTGGGTATTCCTCCGGCCTAGTTCTAAGCACATCACATCTTGCATTAGCATCCAACTCATTTTCATTGAATCGGGTGAATTTCTTGGCCATCTGAAAGAAAACACCAAACAATTAGCAAGAAACAGTGAAATTGTCGGAGAAAACCAAAAACAGCCAGCTGAACACGGACCCGTGTTCAGCGGACACGCCCCGAGTTGGCCTGAAATTGGATGGACACGCCCCCGTGCTCAGCGAGCACGACCCCGTGTCCAGATGTCTGTTTCCCAAAAAACCCATTTTTCGACCCGGTCCCGAAAACTTGAAAAATTTTGGTCCAGTAGGGGCGGTTTTCCCCGAAAATGAAACCCCAAGTGTCGTTTTTCTCAAAACAAATCGTTTACCCCTTCAATTTTATCTTTTTCGGTTCAAAAACAAGGGTTTGGGGTTTTTGTGAGAAATTGGGCAAATCTATAAACAATACAAGTTGATTTACTTCTTATAACATGAATCTAAACTAATGCTAACAGATTTATGCAAAAATTTGAGGTTCGATCCGGTTCAAGTTGAAGAACCCTAGATTTTTCCCCAAATCTTGATGTTAAACTACATGCATGAACTTAATCTAACTAATTATAAGGATAGAATCATACCTTGATGTTGTTAGACGAAGGGGAGATGTCGAAATCTTGCAGAAAAATCGCCGGAACCAGAGAGTTTGTAGGGAAACGGGGCTTGTGGAATGAAGAACTGTTTGAAAATGGGGTTTTATTCCCGTCAGTTGCGCGAACACGGCCCCGTGCTCGCTGATTACGGCACCGTGGGCGGGCAATTTTAATTTTTTTTTCAGTGCTCGTGTGAGTGCCTGTTTCCCAAAACTTGGTTGTAGAGATTCTTACCGATTCAGATGTTTTCCCGATTGTTCGTAACTTACCAGGTATGATGATGATGCTTAAACCTTTGATTCATTCTTCGACCATTTGAAGCGAGATTTCTTCCTCCTCATCCTCAATGAATCCTTGATAGAGCTGCAGCCGCTGGCCATTGACTTTGAATGGAATTCCATTCTGAGATTTAATTTCGACTGCACCGTGTGGGAAAATATGGGTGATGGAAAAGGTCCTGACCACATAGACTTTAATTTACCAGGGAACAATCAAAGTCGTGAATTAAACAATAGAACTTTATCCCCTACCCGAAATTCATTAGGTTTAATATGTTTATCTTGCAAATTTTTCATTCTTTCCATATAAATTTCGGAGTTAGAGTATGCATAATTCCTTAATTCGTCTAATTCATTTAATTGGCAAAATCGATTTTTACCTGCAAATTCTAAATCCAAGTTTACATTTTTAATTGCCCAGTAGGCCTTGTGTGCAATTTCTACTGGCAAATGACAAGTTTTTCCGTAGACCAGCTTATATGGGGTTGTACCTATTGTTGTTTTATAAGCAGTTCTAAAAGCCTATAAAGCATCGTCTAATTTGTCGGCCCATTCTTTTTTTATTTAAACCTGCAGTTTTTTCGAGAATTCTTTTTAAACCTCTATTAGTCACTTCGGCTTGTCCATTTGTTTTAGGGTGATATACCGTTGAGACCCGGTGATAGACCCCATACCTTGTTAAAAAAATTTCGAGTTGATGGTTACAAAAATGGGTACCTCTATCACTTATTAATGCTTTTGGTGTCCCAAAACGAGAGAATAATCGTTTTAGAAATCTTACCACGACTCTTCCGTCATTTGTTGGAAGTGCCTCGACCTCGGCCCATTTAGACAAGTAATCGACCGCCACAAGTATATATTTGTTTCCTTTTGATGGTGGGAAAGGTCCCATAAAGTCGAGTCCCCACACATCAAAAATTTCACAAACAAGAATGCCATTTTGTGGCATTTCATTTTTGGAAGAAATATTACCTGATCTTTGGCAAGCGTCACAAGTCTTGACAAGACTTTGGGCGTCTTTGTAAATTGTTGGCCAATAAAATCCTGAATCAAATACCTTTCGTGCGGTACTAGCGGCACCATGATGTCCTCCGTATAGACCTTCATGACAATGGCAAAGAATTCTTCTTGCTTCACTACCATGTACGCATCCGCGGATGAGTTGATCGGCACACATTTTGAAAAGATAAGGATCTTCCCAAAAATAATGCTTCACATCGGCAAAGAATTTTTTTCTTTGATGATGTGGCCATCCTTTCGCGACTATACCGCTAGCTAGGTAGTTAGCATAGTCGGTGTACCATGGCTCTTCTCGGTATTCCACCATTTCCAGGGACTCCGTTGGAAAGTTTTCATTTATTTGCTCGTCCCCGGTTGCCTCCAAAGCTGGGTCTTCCAAGCGCGAAAGATGATCTGCTGCGGTGTTTTCTGCTCCTCTTTTGTCTTTGATTTCAATATCAAATTCTTGGAGGAGTAGAATCCACCGAATCAAACGCGGTTTAGCATCCTGTTTCTTGAAGAGATATCGAATGGCTGCATGATCTGTATAGACTATTGTTTTAGAAAGAATAAGATAAGAACGAAATTTATCAAAAGCAAATACCACGGCTAGTAACTCTTTTTATGTTGTTGTGTAATTTTCTTGTGCATCGTTAAGTGTTTTACTAGCATAATAAATTGGGTGAAAATGCTTATCTTTTCTTTATCCCAAAACGGCTCCAACTGCAAAGTCACTTGCATCACACATGATTTCGAAAGGTAATTTCCAATCGGGCGCTATCATGATAGGTGCATTGACTAGCATTTCCTTTAGTGTTAGAAATGCTTGATTGCAATCATTGTCAAAGATGAAGGGGTCATCTTTTTCAAGTAATTTTGTTAGAGGTCTTGAAATTTTTGAAAAGTCTTTGATAAATCGCCTATAAAATCCGGCATGCCCTAGGAAACTTCTGATAGCTCTAACGGAGGATGGGGTGGTAATCGAAAAATAGTGTCTATTTTGGCTCGATCAACCTCCATTCCCTCGCTTGAGATTTTGTGACCGAGTACTATTCCATCTGTTACCATGAAATGGCATTTTTCCCAATTAAGGGCGAGGTTAGTTTCCTCACATCGGGATAGCATTCGTTCAAGGTTATCGAGGCATTGGTCGTATGAATCTCCAAAGATAGAAAAGTCGTCCATGAAGACTTCCATAGTCTTTTCTATCATGTCATGGAAGATGGCCACCATGCAACGTTGGAAGGTTGCGGGGGCATTACATAGACCAAACGGCATGCGTCGATAAGCAAAAGTTCCATAGGGACATGTAAACGTTGTCTTTTCTTGGTCTTCGGGTGCTATCGGTATTTGAAAGTAACCTGAAAAACCATCCAAGAAACAATAAAATTTATGACCGGATAATCTTTCTAACATTTGATCAATGAAAGGTAAAGGGAAGTGATCTTTCCTTGTTGCTTCATTTAATCGACGATAATCTATACACACTCTCCATCCTGTGACGGTTCTCGTTGGTATTAATTCATTTTTCTCGTTAGTTATTACCGTCATACCTCCTTTCTTTGGAACTACTTGAACGGGACTTACCCAAGGACTATCGGAGATTGGGTAAATGAGTCCGGCGTCAAGTAGTTTGATGACCTCATTTTTAACCACTTCTTGGACATTTGGATTTACTCTACGTTGTGGTTGTATCACCGATTTGTAGTCATCATTCATTAAAATTTTGTGCGTGCACATGGAAGGACTTATTCCTTTGATATCTACAAGCTTCCAAGCGATCGCATTTTTGTGTTTTTTCAAAAGTGTAATTAGTTTTTCTTTTTCTAAACTACTTAATTTTGACGAAATAATTACAGGTGATTTACCATCTTTGTCTAGAAAATCATATTCCAAACCTTTAGGGTGTTCTTTGAGCTCAAGAGGTGGGTCTTTTGGAGACTCCTTATTTGGTTGCTCATTTTTATCAAGAACCATAAAAGTTTGTTCCATGGCGACCTCTTCTTCAACAAAGTGGTCAATCTCTTCTTTTGTATCGGGTGATTCATCTTCATCTTCAATTAGGGGGTCATTATTGCTGAATGGATATTTCATTGAACGCTCAAGATCGACACTCTTTTTAAATGCCCCTAATTGAATAGATAGGTTGTTGTACTTCCAGTTTTTCAAAGCTTCGTGGGTTTTTACAAAAGGTCGTCCCAACACTAGAGGAGCGTCATCAAGGATGACAAAGTCGGTTGGGATTACCATTTGATTTGTTTAGACCAAGACATCCTCAACTACCCCTATTGACTTTATTATTTTCTGATTAGATAGAAAAATGGGTATTTGAAGTGGAGAAAAATCACCAATACTTAATTTTTTGAAAATGTAGTTGGGCATTATGTTAACACAAAGATCTTTATCAATTGTTATATTACTAATAAAGGAGTTTTGAAAAAAAAACATGGAACCGGTGTGATGTTAGTTTCAAATGGGTCTTCTTTTATTAGAGCAGTTTGATCATTTGTTAACCTAATGCTTACCGTTTCGTCAATTTTAATGTTAGTGTTTAACTCTTTTAAAAACTTAGCATGAGTGGGTACTAAACAATGGTTTTTGAAAGAAGGCGATAAATGATTAATTTCTTTAAAATTAGACTCTTCTTGAATTTTAACGTTATCGGACTCACCTTTTTCGTTGTTTAACTCATGTGTCGGCTTTTCACTTACTTGTTCTTCCATTTTTACATTTTCAACTATCTTTTCTTTATTACAAGTTAATTCTTCCCTTGCGCGGGACTACTCCTCCCTTGCGCGGGATTCTTTTATGCAACGTTCGATAGTTTTAATGTGTTCTATTATCCTATCGGCTATGTCGGTGATAGAGTAAGGATCAGGATCCTCAAAGCTTGAATCTGGATGTTCGATCCTTGGTTCCTCATAATACTCATAGGAAGTAGATGGTTCACACCATTGTTCTTCATTGCAAGTATATGATGGATAAGGGTCGTAACTTTGTTCTTCATAATACTCATATGAAGTGGGTTGTTCACGCCATGGTTCCTCATAATAAGCATATGAAGGTGGAGACTCATATCTTGGTTCCTTAAAGTATGAGTATGAAGGTTCATACCTTGGTTCATCAAAATATGAGTATGAGGGAGAAGGTTCATACCTTGGGTCTTCATAGGATGTGTATGAAGTTGATGGCTCGTACCTGGGCTCCTCATAATAGGTGTATGAAGTGAATGGTTGAAATAAGTCACAATATTGTGTCGAGTGCGGGTCACCACAATTGGTGCAATAGTCTTCCCTATAATCATCCTCCTCATAAGTGTAGTTGTAATCTCCTGAGTATTGATCCATAAGAATCACTCAGCAGACCACAACAGAGTCTCGGGACCAGAAAACAAAAATTAAACGGAAACAGAGGCTGGACACGGCCCCGTGTTCAGTGAGTACGGCCCGTGTTCAGACTCTGTATCTGGGCGTTTTAATAAAAGGTATTGGTTTTATGCAACATGGGGGCGTGTTCAGTGAGCACGACCCCGTGTTCAGACTCTGTATCTGGGAGTTTTAAAAAAAAAATATGTAGCACGGCCCCGTGTTCAGTGAGCACGGCCCGTGTTCAACCTACTGTAAATGCAAAACTAACTAAAATGCAGAAAAATGTGCGCGCGTTTAAAAAAAAGTTTTGAAAAACTAATTAGGCCGTCGATTTTAAGCTTTCTTAAAATCCTTGTGTCCCCGGCAGCGGCGCCAAAAACTTGATGTGCGTGCGGTGTGATATATTTTTATGTATATTTTTAGCCCTTTTTAACACATTAGTCAAGTTTTAAATTTATAAAACACGATATTTACTAACACCAAACACACATATGGGAAAGTGCACCCATCGTGAGCGTAGTATAGTGTTGGTAAGATACCGAGGTCGTCCAAGGACACAAGAGCTTTTAATACCGGTTTATCCTCAACGTCTAATCAAATCAAAAGTTTAGAAAAAGGTTTTAAACTAGAAAATAAAAACTAAAAATGCTGAAAATAAAAATAAAAATAAAAATAAAAGCAGATAGACAAGATGAATCACTTGGATCCGACTCGCCTTTAGTGTAACCTTTGATTATTTCCGCACTTTTGCACTTTTTAAGAGATTATCTTAGTTATTGTAGTAGGACCCTCTTTTGAAGGTGACGTTACCCTCAACCCAGTAGTTTGAGTTAGCAAGGATACAATCCTAAAGGGTTGGATTATTGAAAGATAATTAATTAAGTTATTAATGCGTAATGTGGTAGCCCCCTCTTTTGAAGGTGACGTTACCCTCGGCTAAGTAGTTTGAGTCAGCAGGGATACAATCCTAAGTAGCCGGGTTAATATATTAATAGTAGTTTACATATGAGGGGATCTAGAAATTCGAACCCTTGCCATCCAATACCAGTGGGTATTGAAGGAGGTCCTACTAACCTTGACCCAGGTCCTTGCAGGATCTATACACTGAACAAGGCAAGATGCTTACCAAACCATTCCATTAACCCCCGACCAGGTAGCCAACATATCTCCATATAGACCGTGGAGATATGAATGGTGTAAATCTTTTATTTTATATAGACAGTCAAATAACGCCAAGACACCACGGACAAATGATAAGGAAGATTCACCTTCAACATAAAAAAACTAGTTATTAAAGTCATTAATACATAACCAAATAAAAAGTGCGAAAAGATTAAAAATAAAAAGTATTACACTAAATGCTTGTCTTCACCAAGTGATGTAAGAGACTTAGGCAAACATGGCCTTTGATTGTCAAGAACTCTTACTATCAATCTTGGATCCCGAGACAACTACACACACTCTATGATGGATGATGGATGATGGTGGTGGATGTGGGTTGTGATGGTGGTGGTGGATGGGTGAAGTGTGAGATAGGTGGTTTTCCAAGGGATGATTTGCAAGTGAGCCAAACACCCCTATTTATAGCCTGCATAGAAGCCCGGACACGGCCCCGAGTCCACCCATCTTCTCTTTCTTCATTAAATGCAGTTTGTCTGCATTAGTTGACCACGCCCTCGTGTCCGCTGGGCACGGCCCCGTGTGTAGAAGCGTATCTGTACTATCAAGATTTGCTTGGATTATGTGAATCTTTGCGTTGACCACGGCCGCGTGTCCGGTGGAAACGCCCCCGTGTTGGGTGATAGAAGCTTCTACAACTTTGTCTTTTCTGCAGACACTTGGGCACACCCCCGTGCTCAGCCTCCTGTTTTCTTGTTTTTGCTTGGGAAGATGCTGTCGAGGGGTCGGGCATGCCACGTTTATTCCTTTTCTTGTATTTATGTTCGATTTAGCTGCCTTTTTGCTTCTTTTGTTTATTTGAGCTCATTTAATCATGAAAATACAAAAGGAAGACAAAAGCACACTTTTTCCGGCATTAGTACTAAAAAAGGGTTAGTTTTATTACTCATTTGATGTAATTTATATGTTGCATTTTACACACATCAGTAAGGCATGTCTAACCTACATGACTCTAATTCATGTATAGGATCTAGAGACACTAAGTTAAGCTGACGTTGGTATCCAAAGAATTAATACATGCTGGTTGTAGAGTAGAACGTACCCATGGCAACATTGGGATTTTGGGGAGTATTCCTAGCTCTACTCATACACTCACTCATTCACTTGCTTGCTTCGTGCTCAGACATCCATCCTCGTAGTGATCTCTTTGCCACAGTTAAAGCCTCCTTGGTCTTGCTTGAATATAACTAACTCATTAGTTTCTGTTTTGTGCCCAGTCTCACCTCACCGCTACTCTTGGCGCTTTTGCAAGTGCCCTCATGGTGAAAGTTTCACTTATCTCATTCAGAATTTTGACAAGTTATTAGCGTACTTCTTGATGTCGGCTTCGTATCTCAGGGCTAAACCCCAAATGTAGCGCTCAGCGCGTTTGGATCTAAGTGTTATCTAGCATGCAACAATCTTTTAGAGATCGTAGAGGCGTCGGGGGTAACCAGCTACGTTCGCTCTAATCATAATCGAGTTCTAGAGTTCGGTTCCCAACCTTGGAATTTACCACTAGCGTGCAATACTATTATCGCGTAAGATCCTTGAGTTCTTCCCACAATAACCTCTTTGTTGTATTACTCCCTATAGTTTGCACTTGGAGATTCCACCAAGTTATTGTCTCCCTCAACAGGTGACTATTCGTTTACCAAATCGTTTACTTAGGAGTACATTTACTAGCACGGTTAACTAACTTCATTGTCTTTATTTAGCGGACATAGCTTACCGCACCTCTCGTATCGATGAGGTCTTGCGGCTTGTAATCCGGAGATGCCTTAGAATTAAAATCTGGTGTAATTGCATCTCCAAGTGTGGCATTGCTACTCGTTCTCGTCCCATCGGAATTTGAACCACTTGAGCTGCCGATAACATCAGTACCATCATTAATGTCGACTCAACAACCCCATGTTGTGCAATCTTCGCATCCTCATATTGTGCAATAAAACTCTAGTTTGATTTTAATAGTAGGGTGCTGATTACTACCCTTTTGGGCGTTGATTTTCTTTTTTTGCGCCATGTTATTTTTGATACATAGTATCAAAGGGTCTAGACTTGTATTTGGACAGATTTAGCCTACCATGCACCTAAGAATTAAGAATGTAATTGGTCATGGAAATCTCAAGACCACATTGTTCATGCATGTTTGAACAATGATAACATGAATAAACACAACCCAAAATGTGCAGTACCTGCTGCGTGTATTGACCATATGCCTACGTGGGAAAAGAGGTACTTCATTGAGGAGGAGAAACCAAACGGTCGTCTCCATCCATACAGCATGTATTCTCTACTTCATGGACCTCGATCGTCCCAGGTAGGAAAATCCTTCGTCACACTACCCGTGTGACGAATACATTGATATCCATTGAGCTCCAACAAAATTGTTATAATTTCCGTAGATGTCGGATAAAATGCAAGGAAGGGATTGTAGCATGGCTCATGCCATATCATCCCTTAGAATAAGACAAATGTCAAACGACGGAGTTTAATGTAATCATTTCCGATAACTAAGATAAGGTAAGGTGTCATAGACACCAAGGAACCAACCCATGTACCAGAATTCCGAGAATGTTGAGGAAAATCCTCCATGAGTGGCCAACAAGTTTTGTTTGCTTTCGATGACTAGCCTCAAACAACTCATGTTCTAGATCGAATGCTAGGTGCGAATAATATGTGTGGTCTTCCTGTATCATAGAGTGTTATAGTAACCATTTCGGTTAGCATTCTACTAGATAAAAACTTGAACAACTTAAGAATTTTCAAATGGATTAGTGATCATTAGCTTGACCCGCAGAGCCCACCAGGATTTCCATACACTACAAGTTGTTATTACGTGGGCCCCTGTAATAATAAATAGTCTTGCATGGTCACCCTAGCATTCTCTCGTTCAAGCAGACAGTCGGTCAAATAGAGGACACTATTGTCTATATACCTTCAACATAGGAGGGACCTTTGTGATGGTCCACGTGCTAACACGTGGTGTCATTATTCGTGGAAGGGCACAATGTTAGCCGAAATAGTAATAAAAGAATTTGTCATGATAACAACTGGAGGGGCACCTTCAAGATGAGTACTTCATCTTCCTTGTCTGGATGAGAGTGTCTTCGTTCACGATTAGTATGAGTCTCAGGGACCTCATCCCACTAATAGAGTTGTTGTCCAAGGCCGCCACCTCCGCCTCGTCATCACTACCGAATCTAGACCTATACCATCCAAGGGAAAACAACCATCCTCCATGGGATCAATGCTTTAGGGACTGCTTAGGGACCACGTCTGCCATAAGCTTCATAATAGACGCGAGGTCGTCATTCTCATCGCGTGAGTCAAGTGTAATAATAGGATTCATAGTCGACGGTATTTTCGTCATGGCAAAATATTCCGTACAACACATATATAAATACATTATATATATAATCACTAAATCTTATGTTGTTTTGTTCTCGTGTTTCACATGTACTTCCTAATGTTTCGAGTCTATTCCTTATAGACTAACCTTGTATTAATCCTTATTCGTTACTTATGATTGAGCTCGCGTGATAGATCCTCATGTTATCGTGACACAATGAAAACCTTTTGTCATTTTGCCATACTTTTGAATCCATTTTTTGTGATATTATACACTTTGTTTTCATGTGAGAGCCCATAGTGATTGTAGACCAAACTTTGTAAAAGGGTTTCCCCGGTTCACTACAATCGGAGCTCTGATACTAATATGTCACACATTGCTAGTAGCGGAAGTGTATTGTGTGTGACGTAAGAAAGGTAATCATTGCATCCAAATGTGTAAACATAATAGACCACAACGATGCCATAGATATATTGTTTTCAAACCAAGTTTACAAGTTTCCAACATAGTTTTCTAGTTTCCACAACGTTCACAAACGTTAACCAAAACATAGTTATATTACACAACACAAAAGATAGTTTTTGTTATAAAACATACTGAGGTTTTGTCCCCTATATACCCATACGAAGTTGTGATATAAAAGACAAACCCTCCAAAAGCGGCTATCGTTGTCATTGACTTTCCCATTTCCCGTAGTGTATCACTAGCTCAAGACTTGTTTCCTGAAATACATGTAGTTTTAAAAAGTCAACAAAAGTTGAGCGAGTTCATGCAGTTATTGTTATCATATTAAATATTGTATTCTTGTAATGAAATCCCAGTATGTTAATAGCATTTATGGAGTTTAAGGATCTATCAGTGGGTAGTGAGCCCCCTGATATTATGTACCATAAGTACGTAACCAAACCGAGACAACTTTGACTTTTTCTGGGATCACAAAAGCACTCCTATGGCCTATCAAGGAGTGGAGCGTGTCTCAAGCTCTATAGATCTACACCTTTTGCACCTTGGTCACTAAGTGATTAATGGTTACCATGTTATCATCCTACTTATGTACATTGATCGTGTTATCATCTAAATCCATAGCTAACATACCCATTGTTTAACATTTATTTCCCCTCGACTGTTTTAAAAACAAAGCATTGAAATCATTGAAAGGAGGGACATGAACTCACAAGTTTGTGTTCCTTGTATGTAATACCGTAGTGAGCGTCCGTACGTGTGATTAACCTACATGTGTACTAACTTCATTAGACACTAGGTCTTTCGGACCTCGTACAAGTTGTTCATCTTAAATTCTTATTGTGTTTTCATTTGTCATTTTGGAACAACTTTGTATTTTAGAGTGTTCGTAGTTTGTTCGTTCACTTGTTATGTATATAGATTTCATAAGTGCATGCATATGTTTCATATGTATTGAATTATATGAGACGGCTTCGCCCTGCACAGGTCGTCGTGCTTTGCACGCGTGTCATTGGGCCGAACCTATGTCATTGGGCTTAACCCATGTACCTTAGTAATTTGGGCCTAGCTCAAATATTCTAGCATTGAGCCCTAGCCCAAATATTTTAGCAATTTGGGCCTAACCCAAATAACCTAGCATTGGGCCCTAGCCCAAATATTTTAGCAATTTGGGCCTAACCCAAATAATCTAGCATTGGGCCCTAGCCCAAATATTTTAGCAATTTGGGCCTAACCCTAATATTCTAGCATTGGGCCCTAGCCCAAATATTTTAGTAATTTGGGTCTAACCCAAATAATTTATCATTGGGCTCTAGCCCATGCATTTTAGTAATTTGGGCCTAGCCCATAGTCAATTTTTATGAGTCCATTTTAATAGTCCTGCATTTTTGTATTTTTCAACTTTCGGGATTTTGTTAACGGTGATAATTTCCGTTAGACATCTAAAAATGTCTTACCTTGTCGGTTAGAGATATTTTTACTTCTAGAAAATACGTTTTGTAGCGCGTCCGTTTTCCGTTTTGTTTATTCGTCCGTTTGTTCGCTTATGGACACAATATGTTGAGGATTTATTTATGTCCGTTTTCGTTGCATTTCTTTGGGGAAACATGTATGAAACATGTATACGTATTTTTGTGTCTTTTTGTAATTGTTTCTTACAAATATCTCTTGGTATCACGGGTGTATTATATTGATCACCCTAAATGTATCTAAGTACATACACATAGCACAAAATACATATACTTGATAAGTTTTCAAAATATATAATTTTTACCAAAAATTATACTTATACATGGTAATTTATTTTTACCCATCTATATTTGTAAAAATATATTTTCAAGTTCATAAAAACTCTTGAATATTTGGGACTTAACCATTTTCATAAAAACTCTAGTAATAAGAAGCTTAAATATGATGGTTTGGGAGCTTACAAATTTGCACAAGCCAAATAAGAATATTAAGAAGAGATTTAAGCTCCAACCAAGCTCCTAATGATCCTCCATGCTTAATCCATGTATAAGTGATCTTTTAATGGCTAGAATGTGTGTAAATTAGGGTGTTTAGTGAAGATTGAAGTTGGGTTTATGGTGTGGGTGAAGGCTGCCGAAATGGGGTCTCCAAATGGGGGAATTCTTGTTGTTTGAAAAAGTGTGAAATGAATGATAACTAGTTGATTTTTCGCTCGCACGTTGCGGCGGGGACCCAATGACTGCAAAACGCGTGTCAGCAACGGTAAGGAGATACCGAATATCAAAGCATAAATAAAAATGACGTGGTAAGGATAGTCACTCCGTCCTAAAAAATGATTTTAAATAACCTAATATATAATAATAGGACCCACACGTCCTACATGTTGGAAATTCGGTTGTTTTCAGTTCAGTTATTACGGTGTTAACACGTTAAAATATGGATGAGCTCGGTACGGGTAACGGCACCGAAAGTACCGATCCGGAAAATCTGGAAATTAGGTATCGAGATCGAAAATACTCGGTACAATACGGTATGGTATTTGAAGGTAAAAATCAATAAATACAGGTATGGTGCTAGACCGTTGTCGAACCGAAAGTAACGATTCTGAAAACGGCAAAAGGTGGGTACCAAATTGGTACCGAAAATGATTTGGTATAGTAAATTTGGTACCGATACGATACCGGTTTGATTACAGGATCTGATACGATTTGCTCATCAATAATCTAAATATTCAAGTATATTTTGTATGCTACAATTCATTAATTACAGAAAAAGACAAAAAAAAAAAAAACAAAATAAGTTGTTGTGTATATAAAAACCCATTTAAACAAAATACATTTTACTTACTGTGTGTATGAAAAGTAATCTAAACGGTGCAATTACTTGTATTGCTACGTTGCTACAGGATTTGATGAGCTCGGTACCAACCGGTACCGAAAATACCGTTACTGAAATCCCCAAAAGTGGGTATAGGTACCGAATATACCGGTTACGGTACGGTTCGGTACCGGTTGGTACTGGTACGACACCGGTATTTTAGGGTAACCCAGTTAATACCGGTACCGAAAATACACCTGGTTTAGTAAATTTGATACCGGTACCAGTACTCGATACCATTTACTCATCATTTAGTGATGTTACTATTCATTCATTTCTTATTTGCACAAGCCAAATAAGAATATTAAGAAGAGATTTAAGCTCCAACCAAGCTCCTAATGATCCTCCATGCTTAATCCATGTATAAGTGATCTTTTAATGGCTAGAATGTGTGTAAATTAGGGTGTTTAGTGGAGATTGAAGTTGGGTTTATGGTGTGGGTGAAGGCTGCCGAAATGGGGTCTCCAAATGGGGGAATTCTTGTTGTTTGAAAAAGTGTGAAATGAATGATAACTAGTTGATTTTTCGCTCGTACGTTGCGGCGGTGACCCAATGACTGCAAAACGCGTGTCAGCAACGGTAAGGAGATACCGAATATCAAAGCATAAATAAAAATGACGTGGTAAGGATAGTCACTCCGTCCTAAAAAAACGATTTTAAATAACCTAATATATAATAATAGGACCCACACGTCCTACATGTTGGAAATTCGGTTGTTTTCAGTTCAGTTATTACGGTGTTAACACGTTAAAATATGGATGAGCTCGGTACGGGTAACGGCACCGAAAGTACCGATCCGGAAAATCTGGAAATTAGGTATCGGCACCGAAAATACTCGGTACAATACGGTATGGTATTTGAAGGTAAAAATCAATAAATACAGGTATGGTGCTAGACCGTTGTCGAACCGAAAGTAACGATTCTGAAAACGGCAAAAAGTGGGTACCAAATTGGTACCGAAAATGATTTGGTATAGTAAATTTGGTACCGATACGATACCGGTTTGATTACAGGATCTGATACGATTTGCTCATCAATAATCTAAATATTCAAGTATATTTTGTATGCTACAATTCATTAATTACAGAAAAAGACAAAAAAAAAACAAAATAAGTTGTTGTGTATATAAAAACTCATTTAAACAAAATACATTTTACTTACTGTGTGTATGAAAAGTAATCTAAACGGTGCAATTACTTGTATTGCTACGTTGCTACAGGATTTGATGAGCTCGGTACCAACCGGTACCGAAAATACCGTTACCGAAATCCCCAAAAGTGGGTATAGGTACCGAATATACCGGTTACGGTACGGTTCGGTACCGGTTGGTACTGGTACGACACCGGTATTTTAGGGTAAACCAGTGAATACCGGTACCGAAAATACACCTGGTTTGGCAAATTTGATACCGGTACCAGTACTCGATACCATTTACTCATCATTTAGTGATGTTACTATTCATTCATTTCTTATTTGCACAAGCCAAATAAGAATATTAAGAAGAGATTTAAGCTCCAACCAAGCTCCTAATGATCCTCCATGCTTAATCCATGTATAAGTGATCTTTTAATGGCTAGAATGTGTGTAAATTAGGGTGTTTAGTGAAGATTGAAGTTGGGTTTATGTTGTGGGTGAAGGCTGCCGAAATGGCGTCTCCAAATGGGGGAATTCTTGTTGTTTGAAAAAGTGTGAAATGAATGATAACTAGTTGATTTTTCGCTCGCACGTTGCGGCGGGGACCCAATGACTGCAAAACGCGTGTCAGCAACGGTAAGGAGATACCGAATATCAAAGCATAAATAAAAATGACGTGGTAAGGATAGTCACTCCGTCCTAAAAAAACGATTTTAAATAACCTAATATATAATAATAGGACCCACACGTCCTACATGTTGGAAATTCGGTTGTTTTCAGTTCAGTTATTACGGTGTTAACACGTTAAAATATGGATGAGCTCGGTACGGGTAACGGCACCGAAAGTACTGATCCAGAAAATCTGGAAATTAGGTATCGGCACCGAAAATACTCGGTACAATACGGTATGGTATTTGAAGGTAAAAATCAATAAATACAGGTATGGTGCTAGACCGTTGTCGAACCGAAAGTAACGATTCTGAAAACGGCAAAAAGTGGGTACCAAATTGGTACCGAAAATGATTTGGTATAGTAAATTTGGTACCGATACGATACCGGTTTGATTACAGGATCTGATACGATTTGCTCATCAATCTACTATTTCTAATAAAGCAAAACAAACTTATGCCACATGGCATTTGCTTAAACCATTACTTGCCACGTGTCACTCTAAAACCATCTCCTAATTCCGTTTGAGCGCCAAAGTCTTCTAATTTCTTTTATCTTTTTTACATTCACACGCGCTCGTGCTCTCTCTCTCTCTCTCTCCAATTAAACTCCTTTCAGTTTCTTCCATACCTATCAAAACCCTAATTGAAAGTCGTATTCAATCAAAATTGGAGTTTCTCATACCTATCAAAACCATAATTGAAATACCAACCATGACAGAGGCAGCGAAACCAGACAGTGGTTGTGTCTAGCGGCGGCAGTGGTGGTCTAATGTTGATGGTGGAGGAGTCGCGGCGGCGGTGGTTTTGTGGTACTTGAATCTTCCTCTCAATCTTTCCCTACGCCTTCTAACTCATCAGTGCATCTCTCAATCAGACAGCTCCTTTCTCTCATCTATACTTTCAATCAAAACGTAGTTTCGATAATTATAATCCCTTTTCCTTTCAATCGTCTTTTTTTTTCATCTCAGAAACCCTAAAACTAAGACAATCTTCCACTTTTGTTTTCTCGGTCTTGAAATCTGAAGATATTTTTGGGACGCAGATCATTGCCGCGTTGGTTTCAAACCCTAAAATTGATGGCCTTTTTTGTTCGTATGGTGTAATCGCAGCCAGTAGCATCCTCTAAATCCCCTAAATAATACCCAATTAGGGTTTTAAATTTTGTGATTAAACTTTCTATTGATGTTACTGTTGTTTGATCTATGATTGAAACAGGTTATAATCAACTATGATCAATCTTCAACATCTACCCATCTGTACTTATGTCATCTTCCTCAAGATCTACATATATAATGAGAACGGTACTCTGTCTTTTTGTTTGAAGCATTTTCCCCTTTGATGAACAATTAAACTCTTTTAACCCTCATCTTCTTTATATGATTTTTGCAATTTTCTATAGGTTTACGTGTTTGAAAGTCCCAAAGGAACAAAAATTTTCAAAAGTGGCTAGGGATTTGATTTTTCATTTTTCATTTGCCATGTGATGTGGAATCAAGGTTAGGTACCGGTGGAATTGAATAAACAAAGGTAAGTAGACTATAAAGAATGATATTTTTTTCTAAAGGTATAAAACCAGGTATTATTAGCATTTTTTAGATTTGTTTTATAAAGTTTTGTGATGATTGTTTCAATCCGATTTATATATCTTGATATATATACTGTACGGTAGCATTATAATTGTATGTTCGTAATTGTGAGGGGTGTGTGGATGTAGTTGGTGGCACAAGAACGCAATTAAAAGTTTTCAAGCACGATGAAGATGCATTAGTGGATAGCGTAGATGCTACATTTTTTTTATTCACTTCCCTTTTTTTTATTCTGCTCTTCAAGGTCATTGCATGTACATTCTCACTTTAGCAATAAACAGTAGTAAGAAACATCTTATAAAATATGTTTGATGAACAACTCACTTTAGTTTAGGTATTTATTTTCTTCACTCTACTGATTTAGTAATTATGCAAAAAATGTTGTATGAACTACATGCACTTCTGGCATTCGTCTACCATTTTGATTACATGTTGAGTTTTTTTAGAAGTGGCAGCAGTTAGAAGCCATCAATGGATGTGGTGGTGAGTGCTATAATCAAGTTTGTAATTGACAGGTATGGCTGCTATTTGAATATTGAATTAATTAAGAAATTGTGTCATGATATTCATTTAGTTGCATATATATTTTGATTTGGTTGGGTTGTTTTGTTTATATATCATTTAACTTTGCTAATTTTAAGAACAAGGGTTGATATGTGACTTTTTGTTTTTGAACCTGGATCTATTTCACACTTTTTATATGTAACACAAAGCGTCCATTTGTAGGCTTATCATTTTTCGATTCATTTTTTAAGGGGGGTCGTTTCGTCATCAATTTCTTAGTTGTATCTCCATTATCCATTTCTAATTATATTGGGGAGTTTAAATTTGTTTTTTATGCATTTTATTTTATTTTTGTAATGCATATATTGCAGGATGGTAAAGGAAGCATCTTTCAGACCAAGAAGGCAACTTATTATGAAGCAAAGGTGGTTCCAAAGCATCCACAAACACACCTATATGAAAGGCATGTTGGAGAATGTCACCGCATTTGCAATCCCACTTGCCCTTGCTGTTCATGCATGTTCACATTGTAAGTTCTACCTAATTTTAACCTAGAGTTGGTAAATGATCTGGTTGGAAGTAGGGCAATGAGTCGAGCTGACATGAAACACTATGTCTATAATTTTAAATTTTTATGGGATGGGAAAGATATAATGAGAATATGAATTTTTAAATTCTTATTGAAGGGGCATACGAGGTTATCGACTTTTGAAATTACCTTTCATGTTTTGACACTCATGTTGTTTTAAGTTTCGGTTTTATAAACCTTGAATAATTACTTGGTGCCGACTTGCTTCTGGCATTTGTGGCTTGATACTTTGATATCAAAAATCAACTATTTTTTGCAGTTTGCTAAACCACTGCATCATCATATACTAACATAGGGCTGATATTAGTCTACGTAGCCATCATCATATACTAACATAGAGCATTAGTCTATGCAACACACCAACCATTCATTTTTTTTTCACCAATTAATGTAACATCTTTGCATACAAGGCGCTTGTTTCCAGTTTTAAACATAGGGATTAAAGTGAATATCTTTAGTTATATTAATATAGTTGGTTTATGATATTTTCAGGTCATGAAGTACAGATGTGGAACTCAAGGAATTGCTAAGAAGGAAGGAATATCATGATCATTTAGGGTATATGAATTCAAGAACTAAAGTGTTGATAGTAATTGCAGTAGTTGTAAATCACTTATATATTAGAATTCATGAACTGTTATTTGAGTTAAAGTCGTATCTACCCATAGTGAACTGCTTTTAGTCCCTCTACCAGGTATATGTTTTTGTTGACTTTTTTCTTCACTGTATATTGTTAAGCTTATGAATTAAGTTTTTTCATGTTTGTTAAATTCCTATGATAAATGGACGCCGGATATATATAGAGATGCAAAATTTAAAGAGAGAAAGGGTTTGACAGATCAGGTTAGAAAGATACCGATGAGTTTCTGACGGACCACCGGCGGCCTATCCGATGAAATGGCAGGTAAGGTCGCACCTCCTACTGTCTCATATTTCTCTTGAAATTGATAAACCCTAAATCGATACCCATATCATAGAAGTTGAGCCCTAAATCTATCTTCTTGAAATTGAAATGGCAGGTAAGGTCGCACCTCCTATTGTTTATTAATTTGCACAAAAACTGAAGAAAATCCGATCAGAGGATACAGAACTGCCACGTATGTTGATGTGGGATGAGTGGGTTAAAGACAATGATTCTGTCTAGGGTTTTCATAGAACAATACAATGTTATCAAGATCTGTTTTTAATTCATTTTATTTATTATAGAAAAAGAAAAGATCATCACCTTTCAAGAAATCATAATAAGAGGCTAGGGATTTTCTATTTGTTTTTTCCCTTTTGTGGTAATAAAATAACTAAAAATAAATAAAACAAAAACCCCTTTTATGGTATTGAAAGTTTATGAAAAAAGGTTTGTGCTTTGTGGTTCATGTTTTGCAGATGGTCAAGATTCTCTCATGGTGGTTACTGGTATTACTCCGTTTCTTTTATTATTTGTTTATTGCTGCATCACCTTTCACCATCTACAGCCTCTTTCAATACTTTGCAAGGACACCATTCCCATATGACATAATGTTTCTTATTATTTCAATATATGTATTTGAGCTAAAAGTTTCTGATTTGGTTTAATTGATCTTTAATGTGAGAAGTGAAGAAAAAGATTTATTTTGTAGAGTGATTATAATTACTCTACGATAAAAATGGGATTAATGAGCCAAAGAGGGTACATAACCATAATTTCGTATAAGACCTTACTATAAGGTTGATTAATTTATAACATGGCTGTAAATACGCATCTTGCATTATTTATAGATTTTTTTTTTAACGGTGACACTGTAGATATGCAGGGAAAGGAGGAAGAAGGATGATACTGTAGATACGCAGGATCAGAAATCTAATGAACCTGCACAGAAGAGAACACGAGCTTCTTCTGGGAGAAAAATTGTTGCTACAAGAAGTATGGCATGGAATCAAGCTTCTGAAATAGCCGAACCATTGCCGAAGTCTTCGTCAAAAGTGAGAAAAAATCAAGCATATTAGTAGAAGTTGATACATTAAGCAAGTCCGCTGGTGCTAGCAGAGTAGATGATAGTATAAGCACCCACAAGGAGAAGGTTGAACCAAAAATCGTTTTGGTGGCAGATAAATCAGGGTCAAAGTCTCACGATGCTGTTGAAATTGCCAAGCCCAAGGAAGATTTGGATCCCAAAAAATCAATAAATTTGGTGGTTAGTAGTTATGTTTTTATTAATACATGCTTGAGCTTAAAATTATCAAACAAGCATGTAAATTTTATGCCATATACCATAATCAGAATCACCCTATCTTGGTTCAGTTCTATAGCTTTGTTTTAAGGTTGTTTTTACCTGTACTGTGCAGGGAGAAAGAGAGTCCAAATCAGAGGCTTCAGCGGGGAAAGAGTCCAAACCATCAAAAGAAGTTGAGCTTTTAACAGCAGTAACTAAGAAAAGAAAAAGATAAAGAAGGTTGGTAAAACATTTGCAAAGGTGAAGAAAAGTAAAACATTTACAAAAAAAATGTTTAACTGGAAGAGTTAAAGCTATACTGGGGAGCTTTTCGACACAGGTTCGTACTAATCATAGATTAGAAAAGAAAAAGAAGGTTGGTTCTCCTTGCTTCTTTTTGAGTCGCTAGAAGGTTGGCAAAATCTGATGATTAAATCTTGGTAGCAGATCAAATATAAAGATCATAAATTTGTGAGAGGTAATCCTATACATTTGATTAGCCAAGTTCCTAATGTAATATGTAGTTAGATTTATATTTTGTTTATTCATAGACTTATGGTTTACGTAATTTACATTGTTCAACCCGTGTATATATTTCAATACAACCACATGTAACATATTTTGTAGTTTACAATCCAAATTAGACTACACATATATGCTTCTTTTGTTTTATTTACTTTTTCGTAATAAATGGTTGATATTTATGCTACAAAAGTTGACTGGGAAGTTGGACGAGGGATCAAGAACAAAGAGATGTGAGGGTAAAGGAGCTTGATTGTGGCTTACAAGGTGATGATCAAGACACGTGGGTGACGAGGCACTCCTAAGCCCCCATTTAATCCGAGTATTAGTTGCTAAGGGATAAGGGAAAGAAGAAAGCAAGCGTTAGCCGTAATCGTGAGACACATGGTAAACTTTATCCATTTATATTATTGTTTTATTGTTTTTCTGACTTGCAATAATCACTTTGAAAAATAGAGGTGTTGGTTTGCAAAAATCTCACAGTCACAGGTGGTTGTTTTTGATAGAATAGGTGATCCCAAACTTAACAATATGTGATGCACTCAAATAATTTGAATATAATGTCTCATGACAATATCTAATACAAATTGTTTGTTATATTTGCAAGGATATGGTATCAAATATTGTAGAGAACAAGAGCAATAAACTGGTTGGATTGCAATTAAGAACCACTATGATATAAATTTGATAACGAGATGGAATGGGAATGGATATGGACCTCTAAACCCAACCCTTAAACCTTTTAAGTGGGTTTGGAGATACCTGGGGATTTTATTGGTCTCAACTCCATATCTTCAAACCCATACCATCATGAATGATCTAATTTCTATATAAATTTCTCTTATCTAATTTATAATTAAGTGATCTCATTGATGCACAATTAAATTTTCTAATTACAGTTTTAGATCGTCTCTTTGCATATGTGCGATGCACAATATGTCAAAACATCCTTTTATTATTAACAGTTGCCATTCTAATAGCGGGTTTTTACATTTTATACTTTTAAGTTAGATTTTTTTTTTTCAAGGTTTTGTTTCATCAATAAGTCATATGTGATCGTTTGTTACTGCCATTTATGTTATGAGATATACTATTTCATAAACTTCAGCTCTGCCAAGAATGTTTAGGCTCTTTAAGGGGAAACCCTCTGTGGTGAGCACTGAGCAGTCTTGAAATTTTGGTAATGGGTCAAAACGGGTTGGGCCATCCCAACCTATTTGAACAATGTTGCCCATCTAACAAATTGGAATCATAATAATGGTGATCCATGTGGCGAGTTATGGAGAGGGGTTTTTCTAATATGGTTCTTTGGTGTCTCCAGGTAATTCCTCTGATTATTTTTCAAGTTTTGTGTTTTAACAGGTAAACCTTAAAAGCAATATGTTTGATTTGCCAGTTAAATATACCTTATCTGTGCATCGGTAATCCATCTGTTTTAAAGTTGACGTATATGTTCTAGCCATATAAACTGACGATTTTAAAAGGGAATAAACAAGATTGCTTCAACCTTTAAAAACCTTTAAAATTGGACGGTCTGGCTGACCCACCCAACCTGACCTGTCTAAATTGTAGTTGGCATTTTGATCCATAAATTTCAGAGTTCTGAATCCCGAAACACCACTCGAGCTACCCATAAACATAACACCAGGATGTTATTATCTAAAAGAGATTTTCCTAAACATCAGCTCAACCGCCAGTCGGTAAAACCATCAGTTAGCAGCTCGGTACTTGCCAACTGATCTGATGGTCGGGCCAGTCTGGTTTTAACATTGTTTTTAATGTCATTTCGTGACAAAATTGATGGTCAAATTGATTACAGGAAATTCGTCAAGCTATGACAAAATTGCAAGCAAAGGTTCAAGCCCAAGTGGTCCCGCTTACAGAAGGTTTTAGATTAATGTACTCACCATAGACACATAATTTGGCTTCAATATTTGTGCATATTTAGAATTCTGAGATTCAAGTAATGAAGTTATTGTTCTTGGGTCTTTACATTTAAGTCATACAACTAATTTTAAAGTATGGTATTGAATTGTTGATTATAGGAGATGATTGTTACAGAGGAGGGCTGAGGCGAAAGTTAGGGTTCTGACGGGTTGGTCTAGGGCGGCTTAGCGGCCGCGGCATTGCCAATCGGTAGCTTGGTGGTATGTTTTGGTACTTTAATTTTGTGTATGGGTTTTGTTTTTGGTATTGTTTTTAGACTTTAGTTTTGTGGGTGGTTGGTTTAAAGTTGAGGGTTCCTGGGTTGAGCATTACGGTGGTATATGTTCGCCAATCTATGATTTGAAGGTTTTTGAAATCGAACAATCGAAAGTTAATAAAAAAACCGATCGTGAAACTATACCGATGACCGGCTTAGATGTTTTCACGGTTTTAAAATGAAATGTTTAACGACTTGTGCTTTTTTTGTATTTATTTTTTTCAGTTCATTGTAATTTAATCTTCACATAAGTAATAAGTAATGGAACGTTTATTTTATTTCAAAGTTATATGTAAACACCGATATATAATACAATTTACTTTGAATATTCTATGTAAAGCAAGTGAAGGAACAGTTAGACAGGGAGCTGGAGATAAATCAGTCGGGCCTAGGTATACTGATGGAACAAGATAGCTACCCCCAAAGTCAACTAATTCGTGTGGCAAGCTAATAATGGGATAATTCCTACTTTGGATGCGATGGCGGCTAGAGGTATGACTTTTCTATCCATGTCTTGTTAGTTATGTCGTTCTTTACTAGACTTGGCTAACAACATTCTTATTCATTGTATGGCGACAGTCCGTATGGCAGCAGATTTGAGCGTGGGTAAAAATTCCCATGTGCAATAGCTATGAATCCATTAAGGATGTAACTCTTAGTGTACATTAGGTTGGTAGGTCCGCACAAAGAAAACAAATAGTTCTTGATGTTTTCTATTTAACAGTTTGGAGATTATGGGAGTTTCGGATGACAAGGTATTCAAAGGAATGGGTATTTCATTCTTCAAAATGGTGGATGAAATTAAGGAGGCACCCTTTGATTGGTATCATCACAAGACGAAGTATTGGGAAGTATTGTGGCAAAATTGGTATAGTTTTTATGTTCAGATGTTTAAAGTTTTTTGTCGTCATACCATGTTTGGACACAATTTGCGATTATTATGCCTCTACCATGTACTCATTTATCTATAATTTTTTTAGTTCAGTATAATTTTTATACGTTTATATTGAAAAGTTCTTTCATTACAAAGTTCATCTCAATGCCAATAGATATTATATGTTTGTGGTACATAACCATAATTTATTGGCAGCTACTGAGACATAACCGATTGAGCATAAGCTATTGATAATTGATTCAGTTAGTCCAACAAGGAGCGATTGCGAATTTGGTGACTGGTATTGGCATTTGGCTGTTGGCTATTGCACAGGTAATTTCATATTTCATATGTTATTTGCTATTAGCAAGGGAGTTTTGTACAAGTTTCAATTTAAATTTGCTATGTGTTTATGGAATTTTGTTTGGCGTGTGAGTTATTATAATTCTTTGAAGGAGGTTTGGGTGTCTGTTTATATAGTTCTAATGAACTAACCTTAAGTTTTTATAGATTAGTTAGCTGGTTATATCCTACGGATTTGGAAATAATATTCTACATTGAATTATTAATTGCTTTTGCTGTCATGATTACAATTATGAAACTAAACAAGGGCATATATTGCAGCTCAAGTTATAGTACTGGAAGCCAAGGCAAACTATTTGGCATAATTCAAATCGGTTGCAGTTTCATAAGGTTTCTACCATCTTTCATTGCTGCCTCAGGCGTATATTTAGCCAAATGGACACTTGATTTAACTGAAGATCCATGGGTTAGTGTTTGTTTTTATTTACTAATCACTGCTTGTACTTTAATTATATGAAAAGCAAATGAGTTTGTGAAACTGGCAACAACCAGCATGCACAGTTATCTATGTTGCATTTGGCAACTTCACTTATGGACTGTAACTAATTTATGAACTGGCATTGGGACTTGAACCAACCAACAGACCGTTTATGTGTGTCGTACATGCTGACATGGTTGGAGGGATGAACAACAATTACCAAACAGATTTATTTATACATTTGCTTTCAAATTTAACCATTAAACATTTGCTCTTGAAATCGGCCCTTAAACCAGTTCTGAACGTGGCTGAACATTTGAGCTTGGGGTAGGCTCCCTTACAAACCAAGCCAACTCAGTTAGGCTCTGGTCACCTTAGCTAGATTGACCAGGATCATTTATACATTATAAGGAAGGGTATTTGGTGCAGGGTGTGATCGTCTAAGGAGTTAATGCCGTAAAATATCGGATATCAGTCAAGGACTGATATTTGAGATATCGGTTATCGCGGTGGGATATTGGTAATTTTAATATCATCCTAAAATTTATATATATAATGCTTTTATGTTAATTTATACTTCCATTATTGTAATTGTAGGAGCACCTGTATAAATATAAAGATAAACAAGTGATTGGATGAAGCTACTTCTTGCTGGTAAGTGTTGAACTTAGAAATCATTGTACTATTTGTGTTATTTACTGATACATTAAAAAAACTGCTCTAATTTGTTTCTTAAAAAGACATGTTTGGGTTTACACATATGTAAGCAAAGTTTTATATGAACTAATATGAATTTAAATAAGAATTTAGATATTAAAGTTTATATAAACTTGATGTCAATAAAAAGATGAAAACCATCACCTTTCGTTGATCTATTAAAGGTTCGCTGGTATGTAACAGGTTTTTGGAGAGGGAAGTGATCACTCTGTTCGGTTATGGGTTTGTACCGGTTAGGGTCATGTATTGTCTGTTTGGGACCTGTTTCAACCCTTAGACGTGAAGCCTAAGTTTCGAAAGGGCTAGAAAAAAAGTGATGATCTACATGAGCTTCAATACCAGTAGATATTATATATTTGTGTTAAGCCACCCACGAAAGTCGCGGGATCTTAGGCTAGTAATCTAAATATTCAAGTATATTTTGAATGCTACAATTCATTAATTACAGAAAAAGACAAAAAAAAAAATAAGTTGTTGTGTATATAAAAACTCATTCAAACAAAATACATTTTACTTACTGTGTGTATGAAAAGTAATCTAAACAGTGCAATTACTTGTATTGCTACGTTGCTACAGGATTTGATGAGCTCGGTACCAACCGGTACCGAAAATACCGTTACCGAAATCCCCAAAAGTGGGTATAGGTACCAAATATACCGGTTACGGTACGGTTTGGTACCGGTCGGTACTGGTACGACACCGGTATTTTAGGGTAAACCAGTGAATACCGGTACCGAAAATAAACCTGGTTTGGTAAATTTGATACCAGTACCAGTACTCGATACCATTTACTCATCATTTAGTGATGTTACTATTCATTCATTTCTTATTTGCACAAGCCAAATAAGAATATTAAGAAGAGATTTAAGCTCCAACCAAGCTCCTAATGATCCTCCATGCTTAATCCATGTATAAGTGATCTTTTAATGGCTAGAATGTGTGTAAATTTGTGAAGATTGAAGTTGGGTTTATGGTGTGGGTGAAGGCTGCCGAAATGGGGTCTCCAAATGCGGGAATTCTTCTTGTTTGAAAAAGTGTGAAATGAATGATAACTAGTTGATTTTTCGCTCGCACGTTGCGGCGGGGACCCAATGACTGCAAAACGCGTGTCAGCAACGGTAAGGAGATACCGAATATCAAAGCATAAATTAAAATGACGTGGTAAGGATAGTCACTCCGTCCTAAAAAAACGATTTTAAATAACCTAATATATAATAATAGGACCCACACGTCCTACATGTTGGAAATTCGGTTGTTTTCAGTTCAATTATTACGGTGTTAACACGTTAAAATATGGATGAGCTCGGTACGGGTAACGGCACCGAATGGTATTTGAAGGTAAAAATAAATAAATACAGGTATGGTGCTAGACCGTTGTCGAACCGAAAGAAACGATTCTGAAAACGGCAAAAGGTGGGTACCAAATTGGTACCGAAAATGATTTGGTATAGTAAATTTGGTACCGATACGATACCGATTTGATTACAGGATCTGATACGATTTACTCATCAATAATCTAAATATTCAAGTATATTTTGTACGCTACAATTCATTAATTACAGAAAAAGGCAAAAAAAAAAACAAAATAAGTTGTTGTGTATTTAAAAACCCATTCAAACAAAATACTTTTTACTTACTGTGTGTATGAAAAGTAATCTAAACGGTGCAATTACTTGTATTGCTACGTTGCTACAGGATTTGATGAGCTCGGTACCAACCGGTACCGAAAATACCGTTACCGAAATCCCCAAAAGTGGGTATAGGTACCGAATATACCGGTTACGGTACGGTTCGGTACCGGTTGGTACTGGTACGTCACCGGTATTTTAGGGTAAACCAGTGAATACCGGTACCGAAAATACACCTGGTTTGGTAAATTTGATACCGGTACCAGTACTCGATACCATTTACTCATCATTTAGTGATGTTACTATTCATTCATTTCTTATTTGCACAAGCCAAATAAGAATATTAAGAAGAGATATAAGCTCCAACCAAGCTCCTAATGATCCTCCATGCTTAATCCATGTATAAGTGATCTTTTAATGGCTAGAATGTGTGTAAATTAGGGTGTTTAGTGAAGATTGAAGTTGGGTTTATGGTATGGGTGAAGGCTGCCGAAATGGGGTCTCCAAATGGGGGAATTCTTGTTGTTTGAAAAAGTGTGAAATGAATGATAACTAGTTGATTTTTCGCTCGCACGTTGCGGCGGAGACCCAATGACTGCAAAACGCGTGTCAGCAACGGTAAGGAGATACCGAATATCAAAGCATAAATAAAAATGACGTGGTAAGGATAGTCACTCCGTCCTAAAAAAACGATTTTAAATAACCTAATATATAATAATAGGACCCACACGTCCTACATGTTGGAAATTCGGTTGTTTTCAGTTCAGTTATTACGGTGTTAACACGTTAAAATATGGATGAGCTCGGTACGGGTAACGGCACCGAAAGTACCGATCCGGAAAATCTGGAAATAAGGTATCGGCACCAAATATACTGGGTACAATACGGTATGGTATTTGAAGGTAAAAATCAATAAATACAGGTATGGTGCTAGACCGTTGTCGAACCGAAAGTAACGATTCTGAAAACGGCAAAAGGTGGTACCAAATTGGTACCGAAAATGATTTGGTATAGTAAATTTGGTACCGATACGATACCGGTTTGATTACAGGATCTGATACGATTTGCTCATCAATAATCTAAATATTCAATTATATTGTGTATGCTACAATTCATTAATTACAGAAAAAGACAAAAAAAAAAAACAAAACAAGTTGTTGTGTATATAAAAACACATTCAAACAAAAAACATTTTAGTTAATGTGTGTATGAAAAGTAATCTAAATGGTGCAATTACTTGTATTGCTACGTTGCTACCGGATTTGATGAGCTCGGTACCAATCGGTACCGTAAATACCGTTACCGAAATCCCCAAAAGTGGGTATAGGTACCGAATATACCGGTTACGGTACGGTTCGGTACCGGTTGGTACTGGTACGACACTGGTATTTTAGGGTAAACCAGTGAATCCCGGTATCGAAAATATGTCACACCCTGGCTTTTGCGGAAGCGTGGGTTTATTTGGTGTGACTTCTTAATACCATAGCACAATCATAACAATGCTATATGAAAATAAAACACATAATAGTCATCCATTCATTACGTTTTAAAAGTTACCACAACACTAATTGTTTTAAAAGTCGACACATAAAACAAGTTACAACCATTACATATTAAAACGTGTTCACATGACGCCACAAAAGACTTGAAATAGAAACCATGGTTTAGAGACGTGTAACCCGTCCAGGCAAGGGTCACACCTCCTAAACCCGGATGACATCATTATTCATTACGCAGCTTGACATGATTGCACACACCGCTATATCCACTAATTTCCTGAAATACATGTAGTTTGAAAAATCAACAAAAGTTGAGCGAGTTCATGTGTAAGTGAGTATGTTTAAACCTTTAAAATGTCTGTATAAGTAAAAGTCCCAGGTATGTAGCAATTAAGGAAAAACTGATCACCAATGGGTTGCAAAGCCAATGGTATGTGTGAAAATGGTGCAGGAAGACTCAAACCTAGCAAATTTGTCTCCGGTATGAAGACACAGTCACCACTATGGGCCGCCCCGGCCTCACGGGTGTGGGCTCGCTACACCCAAATAGATCTATCACTCATGTCCATTGGTCCTACAATGAGGATTAATGGCCTTAAGTGTCATGCCCACCACTCACATGATCGCTTAGTAAAAACCCTCCTTAAGCTAACCATACCATGTAATTAAATGTCTGTAATAATTGTAACATGTATTTCACCCCCGAAGTATAAAACTAAAAATAGTTAAGAGAAAAGGGGGACATGAACTCACTGAAGTGCGTATCCTGTAACGTCAACCTCAAACTCGATCTGCTGCGCGACGACCTACACCTACTAATGTCTATTAGACGAACGGGTCGTGCCTTGGCTTAGGGTTTAGTGTTTTGAGTTGCGTTACTTTGATATTATTCTTGTCAAAATAATAATAACAAAAATATTTTAACTTAACCTTTATTTTTAGAAAAATAGTTAGGCAACTATTTTGTATCCACATTTCTCAAGTATTTTTATGTGTATTTCTTTCCCAAGAATGGGGGTATTTATACATGTACACTTGTATTTCCAAAAAGTATATCTTAAGTCCCACTTAGAAAAATACATTCAACATATTTATCAAAATCCATATAATCCAAAATATATATATTTTTCTCAAAAATAATATATTTTCATATTGTGTAACCAAATAATATTTACCCCAAAATAAATAATATAATCACACAAGTGTTTTACTATCAAATATATATTTTGAATATATATTTATTCGCTTTTATTTTAGAAAACCCACCTTCGATACTGTGGAGATTTGTAATAAATTTTATGGCGAAGTTTGCTTCCGAAAAACAAGTCAATATATTTTGTAAATACTTGTTAGAAAATAATTTTTCTAAGTCTAGAGATTTTTGGAAAATTTCGCCAGAGTTTCCCCTAAAACGGGAGTGTCCATGCTAATAAGCATATCATTTTCTTTTCGAAATCAATCAACAATCAACTTTTACATTACCAAGAGCAAAAATATACGCGTTACATAATAGTCATGAACTTGATATGTCCCGAAAACGTGTAGTAACTTGGTAAAGTTTTTAGTAGGCTTAGTTATCTTCCAAAGTGTATTTATTTCGTTAAAAATCATCTTCTTGAACGAGTTATGTGTTTACAACTTGTAAACAATATTTGCAAAAATTAACTTCTTGAACTCTTCTTGTAAATAAATGTTCTCACATTTATTTTGTTTCTAAAAATAATGTAAGGGTATGTAAAGTTATGATTTTTCCAAAAACCCGATTCTCTAACTTGGTTTACTTAGAAAAAGCTTCTAGTAAACTTGAATTAACATGATCACCAATCTACTAGTTCATTTATATTGTAGAAAAATCTATTTTTATTCAAGTTCATGACTAACTTAGAAGGTGGTTATTTTACTTAACATTTAACCACTTTCTACTTTGGTTAAATCACCCTTCTAAATATTATCTAACCATATTCATAGGGTGATTAATCCATATAACCAAGAATCAACATAACATTAACAACATACTCATAATCAAAATCATACTAGTAGCATTTTATCATCAAGTAAGCTTTTATGTTCATTATTCTTGTTTAACATCTTTTAGTATTCTTGTTCTTTAGTGATTTAGACAATATCATCATACTACATATTTTGACTAAGAACAAGATGAAACAAGGTGTAAAGAGACTTACTACTAGCACAAGGCTAGGGTAGAATTCTAGTGCAAAGATGATGAGAAAAGATGATGAAAAAGACTAGAACAAAGCTCCTTTGAATGCTCTTCAAGATGCAACCTCCATGGATCAACTTTGTAGCTTGAATGGACTTGAATCTTCGATGAAGATGGTGTGAAAATGGTGGTGATGGTGGTGGTTTGGGGTGACCGAAAATGAGAGAGAGAGTGAAGATGAGTGAGGGTGTAAGATATGGAATGATTTGTTTGTAAGAGAAGGCCATACTTATATGATCATTCACATATCTTGGTTACTTACACAAGTAAATATCTAATAAAATAATGGATTAAAATCTAGTAGAAGATAGTAAGTATGGTGTAGATAATTTGGTGGGTCCATGGGGACCGATTTTCGGTTGAGGGGGGGGGGGCTTGTTTGCAAAATTTTCAACTAAATGGTAATTGTTAGTTTGATTGTAAGAAATGTGATGATATATGCTAGTTATTGGGATTTTAGTGGGTGTTATGGCAAACGGGGATCATGACTAGCCAAAAATAGTAAAACAATGTAACTGACAAAAATTTGGTGTCCCGGGTAATGTCCGGTTGTCTGGTTAGACACCGTTCCGTTAAAGTGTTTAATTAGTCCGAAAAATGTCTTTTATAACTATTTTTGCAACACAAATTATTCCCGGCACTTAAGAAAGTATACAGGACCATTCTGCCAAATTTTTGCACTTTACTAGTAATTTAAAATGCTGAATTTTATAAAAGAATGCAGAATTCTGCATTTAAAGTGTGTTTTTGGCACTTCCCGGCACTGTAACTATCACCTAGTGACGCAGTTTTAAGGTCCTCACTTCCCTACACTACATACTAGTGTAGTACCCTACCCCTGGCTCATACTGGCCATAATAACATTGTCTCCCTATGTGCTGGCATTGTCAGCATTATTTCTGAATCAACCGTTCAGTGTGCTAACTGTGTTGTGTGCATCAAGTATGTCACTGATGTTTGTGTGAAATAAATGGAATGACTGTATGAAATGTGATGCACATGTATGTATGATACAAAAATCATAAAGCAGTTTAAATTGTCAGTTGTAATCAAGCACAGTCATTAAGCACATAATTAAAATTAATTAATTGTACAGTACCTGTAATTGTGAGGGTTGTCACATTCTCCCCCCGTTAAGAAAATTCCGTCCCGAAATTTTAGGTTCTGCTTCTAGTTGCAGGGGTCTTGGGGAATAAATGTGGGTACTTGGCCTTCATACGATCCTCACGTTCCCACGTGAATTCTGGCCCATGTCTTGCATTCCATCGAACTTTGACGAGTTTGACACTACTCCGGCGTGTCTTGTTAATCTTCCAATCAGTGACCTCAACAGGTTCTTCAACAAAGTGGAGTGTGTCGTTGATATGAACTTCGTCAGCAGGAATGACAATTGTCTCTTGAGTTGGACTCTTTTTCAGGTTCGATACATGGAATGTATCATGAACGCCATTAAGTTCAGCAAGTAAGTCCAATTTGTATGCTACAAGCCCAATCCTTTGCAGGATTCTGAAAGGGCCAATGTAACGCGGATTCAACTTCCCACGCTTCCCAAAGCGTGCCACACCCTTCCAGGGTGAAACCTTTAACAAAACCATATCCCCAACTTGAAACTCCAAAGGTTTCCTCCTTTGGTTTGCATAGCCTTTCTGTCTGTCACGAGCCGCCTTGATGCGCTCTCGGATCTGTGCAATCTTGTATGTCGTCTCTTGGACCAATTCCGGCCCAACCAGTTGTCTATCACCCGCATCAGCCCAGCATAGCGGTGATCGGCACTTGCGTCTGTAAAGAGCTTCAAATGGCGCGGCTCCAATGCTAGTGTGGTAGCTGTTGTTGTACGAAAATTCGACCAATGGTAAGTGATTGTCCCAGCTACCACCTAGGTCCATTACACATGCTCTCAGCATATCTTCCAACGCCTGAATAGTTCTCTCGCTCTGGCCATCAGTTTGTGGGTGAAATGCAGTGCTTAGATTCAACTGCGAGCCAAAAGCTTCTTGGAAGGATTGCCAAATCCATGATACAAATCTCCCATCTCTATCTGAGATGATTGAGAGAGGTACTCCATGACGTGCGACAATCTCCCTCATGTATATTTCAGCAAGTTTGCTCATGTTGTCTTTCTCTTTGATTGGCAAGAAGTGTGCAGACTTTGTTAGACGGTTTACTATTACCCAAATTGTATCATGGCCCTTGGGCATCTTTGGCAATTTTGTTATGAAGTCCATGGAAATCTGTTCCCATTTCCATTTGGGTATTTTAGGTTGCTGTAGAAGACCTGAAGGATTTTGGTATTCGACCTTTACCTTGGCGCACGTTAAGCATTTGCTAACATATACCGCAACATCGCCTTTCAACCTTGGCCACCAATAGAAATCCTTAAGATCTTGGTACATTTTATCCGCTCCTGGATGAATCGAGTACCGAGATTTGTGAGCTTCATCAAAAATAACCTTCCTCAAACCACCAAACAAAGGAACCCAAATTCGTTTCATCAAGCATAAAGTTCCTTCCTTGTTTGGTACCAACTGCTTCTCCATCCCACGGAGATACTCGTCCTCAATATTCCTTTCTTTCAAAGCTTCTCTCTGCGCGGCACGAATGCGCAAAGAGAGGTCTGTCTGGATGATCATTTCCAAAGCCCTAACCCTTATGGGCTTAATCCTTTCCTTTCAAATCAGGGCATCGGCAACCACATTCGCCTTCCCTGGGTGATACTTGATCTCGCAATCATAATCATTCAACAGCTCTACCGAGCGCCTTTGCCTCATGTTAAGTTCTTTCTGATCGAATATGTGCTGCAAACTCTTGTGATCCGTGAAGATTGTACATCGCGTACCATACAAATAATGTCGCCAGATCTTCAATGCAAACACCACCGCGCCCAATTCCAAATCATGGGTGGTGTAATTTTTCTTGTGAATCTTCAACTGGCGTGATGCATATGCTATAACCTTCTGGCGCTGCATCAGCACGCAACCCAAACCTTGACGCGAGGCTTCACAATATACCACGAAGTCGTCCGTCCCTTCGGGTAGCGATAAGATCGGTGCGTCACAAAGTTTGTTTTTCAACAACTGAAACGCTTCTTCTTGTTTGTCACCCCAATCGAACTTCTTGTCTTTCTGTGTGAGTGCGGTCAGAGGTTGAGCTATTTTTGAGAAACCCTCAATGAACCTTCGATAATAACCAGCCAAACCTAAGAACTGCCGGATCTCGGTTCACGTCTTTGGGGTCTCCCAATCCTTGATTGCCTCGATCTTTGTGGGATCAACATGAATTCCCTTTCCATTAACCACATGTCCAAGAAATTGGACTTCGTGTAGCCAAAACTCACACTTCGAGAACTTAGCGTACAACTTCTCCTTTTTAAGTAGCTCTAAAATAGCTCTTAAGTGCTGTTCGTGCTCGTCCTTCGACTTTGAGTAGATTAGAATGTCATCAATAAACACGATCACAAACTTATCCAAGTACGGCTTGTAGACTCGGTTCATCAGGTCCATGAAAACTGCCGGTGCGTTTGTCAATCCAAACAGCATAACTAGGAACTCGTAATGTCCATAATGAGTCCTAAAGGCCGTCTTCGGGATACTTTCCTCTTGTATCCTTAGTTGATGGTATCCTGAGCGAAGATTGATCTTTGAATAGAAACTTGAACCTTGCAGCTGATCAAATAGGTCATCAATCCTTGGCAAAGGATATCTGTTCTTGATAGTCAACTTATTTAGCTCGCGGTAGTCTATACACATACGAAAACTACCATCCTTCTTCTTAACGAACAGAACTAGAGCTCCCCAAGGTGAGAAGCTTGGTCTGATGAATCCTTTGTCCAACAGCTCCTTGAGTTGCGTTGACAACTCCTGCATCTCCGACGGTGCAAGTCTATAGGGTGCTTTGGCTACAGGCGCGGCGCCTGGAACCAAGTCAATGTGGAACTCGACTTGTCGCTGTGGCGGCAATCCTGGCAAGTCTTCTAGAAAGACTTCAGGATATTCCCTCACGACTGGAATGTCTTCTACCTTTAGCTCAGCGGCTTCTTTATCCACGATGTGTGCCAAGAATGCAACACATCCCTTCTGTAAACACTTTCTAGCCTTCAGACAGCTAATAATTCTCAGTGGCGTATCACGCTTCTCCCCGTGCACTACGATTGTTTCTTCATCCGTCATTGGGATGCGGATGGTTTTCTCGTGACAAACGATCTCGGCCTTGTTGCTCGATAACCAATCCATTCCCACTACCACGTCGAAGCTTCCCAACTCGACTGGCAGTAGGTCTAGCGTAAATTCGTGCCCTCCCAGTTCTATCGCGCATCCTCTGATGACTTCTCCCGTTTCAATTAGTTTCCCATTCGCCAATTCGATCGAGTACAGAACGTCTAACTTACTAGTGGCCAACCCAAGTATATTCTTAAACTCTAACGATACGAAACTATAATCGGCACCAGTATCAAAAAGAACAGATGCAAAGCGTTGGTTTATAGGGAACGTACCGGTGACAACGTTTGGATCCTGGTGCGCTTCCCTCGCACTAATGTTAAAGACTCGGCCTTGCGCCTGATTTAGTTTTGGGCATTCCCTTTTGAAGTGCCCAACGTCCCCACAGTTGAAGCATCCTGGCCCTCGGCCATTCCCATTACCATTCCCGCCTTGATTTCTGTTCGTTCCCCGGTTACCAGCTTGATTTGCGACATTCCCACGATTACCATTTCCTCCATTATTCCCGTGCGGCCAGTTTCCATTACCACGGTTGTTGTCATTGAAACCCCTCTGGCCACCCTGGCCTGATCCAACCCAACATGTCTCCTTTGAATGGCCCGTCTTCCCGCAAGATTCGCATTTTCTTAATCGGCACGGGCCGGGGTGATGGAACTGGCATGTACCACACTTGGGCAGAGTGCCCATGTAGCCCTTCCCTTTGTTTTCGACACCGGTTGCGGCTCTGGCCGGTGTGCTTGACTCACCCTTCTTGCTCACATTGCAAGTACCTTGTTTGAAGTTGGAAAATTTCCTTTTGTTTTCACCAGACGACTCCGCATGAGTCTCCTTCTTCTTTGGTTCGGAAACTGAGAACTTGTTCAACCTAATGGCCTCCTCAGTAAGTGCCACACTAAGGTCGATCGCTTCTGTAATCGTTGCAGGCTTGGATGTGGAAACCATACTCATGATTTGGGGTGCCGATCCCCAGATGAATCTCTCAACACGTTTAAACTAGGGCGTGACCATATACGGTACTACATGAGACAAATCGTGAAACCTTTGAACATATTCTGCAATCTTGGGACCTTCCATTCTTAGGTGCCAGAACTCAGTCTCTAGCTTCTGTATTTCAGCTCGCGAGCAGTACTTCTTTCTCATTAGCTCTTTCAGTTCATTCCAGGTTAACGCATAAGCTGCCGCTTCTCCTAACGTTTGCACTTGTAGATTCCACCACGATAGGGCACCATCCAGAAACAGCCCTGAAATGTAGGTCACTTGTTGCTCGGGAGCGCATTTGCTCATTCTCAGGACAGAGTCTGTCTTTTCAGCCCACCTAACAAACGCAACAGCACCTCCAGTGCCGTTGAAATTCACGGGCTTACAGTCGAGGAATTGCTTGTAGGTGCACCCTGCACATATGTTAGATTTTACAAATGATATCAGCGGTCGTGCTATAATTATCCAACTGTATCGTAATATGTCTCAAACGACTTGGACATTACCATTGGGTGGATTGTTATTGCCGTTGTTGTTTGAGAAACTCCCGCTTGTTCCTCCTTGGGAGGCTGCATACGGTGCTATAGCTACGGCAATTATCCCCTGGAGTTCCGCCTGGGTAGTAGGCATGCGTACTTCGCGTCTTGGAGGCATCTTCTAAAAGATGATCATATAGGTCAGGTCATAGTAAGTAAATAATATGCGTATGTAATAACATTCATCAATCACATAACATCACATGTTATAATATAAAGTAAACAATTCAACAAAGCATGTAGTGAGAACATTGCCATTGAGCTTTTCATTAATCACGACCACGATATTGTTTTTTCAAGTTTTGTAGTACATCATACATCCAAATGATATCAACGGGTCACATCACCCTCAAAAATACAAGTCAAACTACAACTATCATATACAAAAAGTGTGGTCTCTCAAAAGTCTTCATAAACTGGCTCAATCGCGACTTTCTCACCAAAATGAACTACCTGCATCAAACCAAAATGCCTATGCTGATGGCGGGGGAGGAGGAAAATGAGAGAAAAGCAAGCGACGCATGAGTAACCAGTCCTCCTCCAAGGCACGACAGACGCGCAGCAAATATGCAATCTGCTGCTCGGATGTCAAGAAACAAACATCTGAATCGGGGGAAAGCGGACGAGGAGTGTGTGGTGCAGCATAAGGGGTCTGAGGACGTAGAGCTCGCTCTAACTCCTGGATACGACGACTCTGCGCGTCCTGCTGCAGCTGAAGGGAGATGAGTATGTCCTCTGTGGAATACCCGACATGAAACGGGTGATAAGGATCTGATAATGGCATAACATGGGGCGATGACCATAGAAATGGCTCACCCATCGGAGCTGAAGCTGGATAAGTAGTGTGTGGGGCAGACGTAAACGGTAAATTAGTATGGGGAAACTGAGACATGACAGGTACAGCAGAAGGCATGGGTGGAACAAAACCAGGATAAGGAATCTGTGGTATAAACTGGCCATCTCCTGACATAAATGGTATGTGGCCAAAAGGCTGCCTCGACGATCCCTCCCCAGGTCGTGGCGGAGGAATGTCCTGGAGGAAGGTAATCGGAAGATCGGTATGCTGGACATCTGTGGTGTGTGGGGGAAATAATGGTATATCGAGGGGTGCAGAAACATGTGCGGTAGGGGGAGTGACTGGTAACACAAACTGAGGGTAGTCATCATCCTCCTCGATCCACCCATTACGGGTGTCAGCATAACGAGGGTCTATGTGAGTAGCAAAAGGTGCATGGTTGGCATGCACAGGGGCTGAATTGGGAAATAATGGTGCAATGACTAGTAACTCAGCAAAGACGGGGTCAGGCAGAGGTGCCACGACTGGAATCTCAATGACTGGTGGTGGTATGGCAGGAGCATCAATAACTGGTGGTACAAAAACAGGAGCATCTGCATGAACAGGGTCAAGAGCAAGAACGGGCTCTGGAACTATATCGGGCTCTGGATCGACAAGAGCAGGCTGATGATCAGCAGGCAAGTCAAGAATCTGATCATCAGGGGGAACAGGAGCCTCAGCAGGCTGCTCCTCGAGGACCAGCTCGTCCTCCTGGTCTAGATCGTGATCAAATGGGAAAATGGGGTCAAACTCGTCCTCCAACTCTATATCCTCATCATCGTCAATACCAGGGATGAAACCGAATCCCAATTGTGGGACGGGTGCCTCAGACATGTCTGTATCGGTGTCGGTGTCAGTGGGGTAGCGCTGTAACCCCAGCGCGTGAAGAGTAGAGGAAGCTATCGACTCAAAAGAATCTGGGACTGACGAATCAGAATGAACCTCCATATCAGGAATCTCAACCAACGGAAGAGCGACATCATCCGCAATCGGGGCCCCGCCCTCATGGTAGACCTCAGGGGGACCCTCGAATAGATCGACGTCGTCATCTGACACTACATCGTGTGGCAAATCCTCTACAGGAAATGCAGCGAGTGGAATAGGAGCAGGGATCTCCGAAAGAGGTAGATCCCCAGCTGGAATGCCATCAGCTAGCTGTATGTCGTCACCGAAATCTGGCAGTGCGAAGGGCTGAAAATCACCATCGTCCATACTATCTGTATCAGAAGTGTAGACCTCCGGGTCTGAGTGCATCGGGTCATCAGAATCTACCGGCACTAGGTCAGACACCCCACTCGATGAAGACATAGCGTCTGTAACAACACAACCACAAAGTGTGAACATACGTCAATAATAGTCAAGTAAGCATATAAGTCATAAACAATGTATGCAAGTAATCATCCTAGTCTTCCCTAGACTATCCCACCCCAGTCCCTCAGACTGAACTCCCTAGTCTCTCAGACTAACTCCCTAGTCTCTCAGACTAACTCCCTGGTCTCTAAGACCAAACCTCCCAGTCTCTAAGACTAAACCTCCCCAATCTCTAAGATTGAACCCCTTAGTATCTAAGACTGAAACCTCCCTCAGTCTCTAAGACTGAACTCCCTCAGTCTCTAAGACTGAAATATAAATTTTGAAAAGTGTATTTGGGTCTTTTTGTTTGTAAAACAAAATGTTTGTGCCCTGGATCTGGACGTTTAGTGTATGCAATGTAAAAATGTTTTCGTGAGAGCCCTAGTGATCATAGTCTAGACTCGAGAATGAATCCTAGTTCGCTATGATCGAGGCTCTGATACCAAGCTGTCACACCCTGGCTTTTGCGGAAGCGTGGGTTTATTTGGTGTGACTTCTTAATACCATAGCACAATCATAACAATGCTATATGAAAATAAAACACATGATAGTCATCCATTCATTACGTTTTAAAAGTTACCACAACACTAATTATTTTAAAAGTCGACACATAAAACAAGTTACAACCATTACATATTAAAACGTGTTCACATGACGCCATAAAAGACTTGAAATAGAAACCATGGTTTAGAGACGTGTAACCCGTCCAGGCAAGGGTCACACCTCCTAAACCCGGATGACATCATTATTCATTACGCAGCTTGACATGATTGCACACACCGCCAGATCCACTAATTTCCTGAAATACTTGTTGTTTGAAAAATCAACAAAAGTTGAGCGAGTTCATGGGTAAGTGAGTATGTATAAACCTTTAAAATGTCTGTATAAGTAAAAGTCCCTGGTATGTAGCAATTAAGGAAAAACTGATCACCAATGGGTTGCAAAGCCAATGGTATGTGTGAAAATGGTGCAGGAAGACTCAAACCTAGCAAATTTGTCTCCGGTATGAAGACACAGTCACCACTATGGGCCGCCCCGGCCTCACGGGTGTGGGCTCGCTACACCCAAATAGATCTATCACTCATGTCCCTTGGTCCTACAATGAGGATTAATGGCCTTAAGTGTCATGCCCACCACTCACATGATCGCGTAGTAAAAACCCTCCTTAAGCTAACCATACCATGTAATTAAATGTCTGCAATAATTGTAACATGTATTTCACCCCCGAAGTATAAAACTGAAAACAGTTAAGAGAAAAGGGGGACATGAACTCACTGAAGTGCGTATCCTGTAACGTCAACCTCAAACTCGATCTGCTGCGCGACGACCTACACGAACTAATGTCTATTAGACGAACGGGCCGTGCCTTGGCTTAGGGTTTAGTGTTTTGAGTTGCGTTACTTTGATATTATTCTTGTCAAAATAATAATAAAAAAAATATTTTAACTTAACCTTTATTTTTAGAAAAAGAGTAAACTTCCGTTTTGCTCCCTGTGGTTTGGTCACTTTAACGGTTTTGCTCCAAACCTTTAAAAATAGCCATTTTACTCCCTGGTGTTTTGGTTTTTTTGCCAGTTTGCTCCCCGCCTCTAACTCCATCTAAATTGTTTGTTTTTCCATTTTGCTCCCCGCAGGGAGCAAACTGGAAACAAAACCAAAACATCAGGGAGTAAAATGGCTATTTTTAAAGGTTTGGGGCAAAACCGTTAAAGTGACCTAACCACAGGGAGCAAAACGGAAGTTTACTCTTAGAAAAATAGTTAGGCAACTATTTTGTATCCACATTTCTCAAGTATTTTTATGTGTATTTCTTTCCCAAGAATGGGGGTATTTATACATGTACACTTGTATTTCCGAAAAGTATATCTTAAGTCCCACTTAGAAAAATACATTCAACATATTTATCGAAATCCATATAATCCAAAATATATATATTTTTCTCAAAAAATAATATATTTTCATATTGTGTAACCAAATAATATTTACCCCAAAATAAATAATATAATCACACAAGTGTTTTACTATCAAATATATATTTTGAATATATATTTATTCGCTTTTATTTTAGAAAACCCACCTCCGATACTGTGGAGATTTGTAATAAATTTTATGGCGAAGTTTACTTCCGAAAAACAAGTCAATATATTTTGTAAATACTTGTTAGAAAATAATTTTTCTAAGTCTAGAGATTTTTGGAAAATTTCGCCAGAGTTTCCCCTAAAACGGGAGTGTCCATGCTAATAAGCATATCGTTTTCTTTTCAAAATCAATCAACAATTATCAACAATCAACTTTTACATTACCAAGAGCAAAAATATACGCGTTACATAATAGTCATGAACTTGATATGTCCCGAAAACGTGTAGTAACTTGGTAAAGTTTTTAGTAGGCTTAGTTATCTTCCAAAGTGTATTTATTTCGTTAAAAATCATCTTCTTGAACGAGTTACGTGTTTACAACTTGTAAACAATATTTGCAAAAATTAACTTCTTGAACTCTTCTTGTAAATAAATGTTCTCACAATTATTTTGTTTCTAAAAATAATGTAAGTGTATGTAAAGTTATGATTTTTCCAAAAACCCTATTCTCTAACTTGGTTTACTTAGAAAAAGCTTCTAGTAAACTTGAATTAACATGATCACCAATCTACTAGTTCATTTATATTTTAGAAAAATCTATTTTTATTCAAGTTCATGACTAACTTAGAAGGTGGTTATTTTACTTAACATTTAACCACTTTCTACTTTGGTTAAATCACCCTTCTAAATATTATCTAACCATATTCATAGGGTGATTAATCCATATAACCAAGAATCAACATAACATTAACAACATACTCATAATCAACATCATACTAGTAGCATTTTATCATCAAGTAAACTTTTATGTTCATTATTCTTGTTTAACATCTTTTAGTATTCTTGTTCTTTAGTGATTTAGACAATATCATCATACTACATATTTTGACTAAGAACAAGATGAAACAAGGTGTAAAGAGACTTACTACTAGCACAAGGCTAGGGTAGAATTCTAGTGCAAAGATGATAAGAAAAGATGATGAAAAAGACTAGAACAAAGCTCCTTTGAATGCTCTTCAAGATGCAACCTCCATGGATCAACTTTGTAGCTTGAATGGACTTGAATCTTGGATGAAGATGGTGTGAAAATGGTGGTGATGGTGGCGGTTTGGGGTGACCGAAAATGAGAGAGAGAGTGAAGATGAGTGAGGGTGTAAGATATGGAATGATTTGTTTGTAAGAGAAGGCCACACTTATATGATCATTCACATATCTTGGTTACTTACACAAGTAAATATCTAATAAAATAATGGATTAAAATCTAGTAGAAGATAGTAAGTATGGTGTAGATAATTTGGTGGGTCCATGGGGACCGATTTTCGGTTTGGGGGGGGGGGGGGGGGCTTGTTTGCAAAATTTTCAACTAAATGGTAATTGTTAGTTTGATTGTAAGTAATGTGATGATATATGCTAGTTATTGGTTTTTTAGTGGGTGTTATGGCAAACGGGGATCATGACTAGCCAAAAATAGTAAAACAATGTAACTGACAAAAATTTAGTGTCCCAGGTAATGTCCGGTTGTCTGGTTAGACACCGTTCTGTTAAAGTGTTTAATTAGTCCGAAAAATGTCTTTTATAACTATTTTTGCAACACAAATTATTCCCGACACTTAGGAAAGTATACAGGACCATTCTGCCAAATTTTTGCACTTTACTAGTAATTTAAAATGCTGAATTTTATAAAAGAATGCAGAATTCTGCATTTAAAGTGTGTTTTTGGCACTTCCCGGCACTGTAACTATCACCTAGTGACGCAGTTTTAAGGTCCTCACTTCCCTACACTTCATACTAGTGTAGTACCCTACCCCTGGCTCATACTGGCCATAATAACATTGTCTGCCTATGTGCTGGCATTGTCAGCATTATTTCTGAATCAACCGTTCAGTGTGCTAACTGTGTTGTGTGCATCAAGTATGTCACTGATGTTTGTGTGAAATAAATGGAGTGACTGTATGAAATATGATGCACATGTATGTATGATACAAAAATCATAAAGCAGTTTAAATTGTCAGTTGTAATCAAGCACAGACATTAAGCACATAATTAAAATTAATTAATTGTACAGTACCTGTAATTGTTAGGGTTGTCACAAAATACACCTGATTTGGTAAATTTGATACCGGTACCAGTACTCGATACCATTTACTCATCATTTAGTGATGGTACTATTCATTCTTTTCTTATTTGCACAAGCCAAATAAGAATATTAAGAAGAGATTTAAGCTCCAACCAAGCTCCTAATGATCCTCCACGCTTAATCCATGTATAGGTGATCTTTTAATGGCTAGAATGTGTGTAAATTAGGGTGTTTAGTGAAGATTGAAGTTGGGTTTATGGTGTGGGTGAAGGCTGCCGAAATGGGGTCTCCAAATAGGGGAATTCTGGTTGTTTGAAAAAGTGTGAAATGAATGATAACTAGTTGATTTTTCGCTCGCACGTTGCGGCGGGGACCCAATGACTGCAAAACGCGTGTCGAACCGAAAGTAACGATTCTGAAAACGGCAAAAGGTGGGTACCAAATTGGTACCGAAAATGATTTGGTATAGTAAATTTGGTACCGATACGATACCGGTTTGATTACAGGATCTGATACGATTTGCTCATCAATAATCTAAATATTCAAGTATATTTTGTATGCTACAATTCATTAATTACAGAAAAAGACAAAAAAAAAAACAAAATAAGTTGTTGTGTATATAAAAACACATTCAAATAAAATACATTTTAGTTACTGTGTGTATGAAAAGTAATCTAAACGGTGCAATTACTTGTATTGCTACGTTGCTATAGGATTTGATGAGCTCGGTACCAACCGGTACCGAAAATACCGTTACCGAAATTCTCAAAAGTGGGTATAGGTACCGAATATACCGGTTACGGTACGGTTCGGTACCGGTTGGTACTGGTACGACACCGGTATTTTAGGGTAAACCAGTGAATACCAGTACCGAAAATACACCTGGTTTGATAAATTTGATACCGGTACCAATACTCGATACCATTTACTCATCATTTAGTGTTGTTACTATTCATTCATTTCTATTTTTAATATATAAGTAAAGTAATGTTACCATTCATTACTTTCTATTTTTAATATATAGGTAATTTAGGGTAAACCAGTGAATACCGGTACCGAAAATACAACTGGTTTGATAAATTTGATACCGGTACCAGTACTCGATGCCATTTACTCATCATTTAGTGTTGTTACTATTCATTCATTTCTATTTTTAATATATAAGTAAAGTAAAGTAATGTTACTATTCATTACTTTCTATTTTTAATATATAGGTAATTGGTACTGGTACCAGTACTCGATACCATTTACTCATCATTTAGTGATGTTACTATTCATTCATTTCTATTTTTAATATATAAGTAAAGTAATGTTACTATTCATTACTTTCTATTTTTAATGTATAGGTAATAGGTAATTAGATGTGATATTAAGTAAGGTGATGCATGCTTTCTTTTTCACATCAACCATAACATGAGCTATACTCAAATCTTCACAATATTAAAACATGAATATGGTGGGTGGGACCCCTTATGATGACCGAACTTGGGGAATATTTGCAAAGAATTTCTTTTTTTTTTTCTTTACATAAATAATATATATATATATTAAGTATAGATATTTAGGTTGTTATGTCAACAAGGTTATTTAGGGTGTAATCTATGGTTTAGGGTGTTAATGATCTTAACTAGTTCATAAGGCTAGTGGGTACTAGTTTTGGATGGTAAAAATACCACTAGTTTGCTCGTCGGTTTGATATCGCGTGATATACGAAAGTTGAAATATAGTACCGGGAGCTATGGTTTTAAATTACCATCGATGCTATGACATTTATTTAGGTTGCTTACGACGCCAAAATATGGTTAACTAGTTCGCTAGACTAGTGTAAGTTGCATTTTGATACCTTAAATGCTTTCCATTTAGGCATCGGCTAGTTTACGGCACTTTTGCGTCGTACCGACGAAGTTTTATCGCAAGTTGTTATTTCACCGTCAAGCGATGCATGAAGTGATTTCGAGTCTCAAAATAAGCTTAACTAGTTCACTAGCTTCTTCGTTTGGTTGTTTTGTGACGAAAATACCGCTAACTAGTCTTTCGGGTCGATAACGGACTAGTTATGTGTATAGCGATATAATATCGGAAGCTTGTAATTTTGGACACTACAATGATATTCCCAAAGTGTTTTAGCGTATACGTCATCAATTGTCATCATTCCGAAGTTCCAGAAATGCTTAATTATTAATACGGACAAGTTAAAAATATTATATTTTTAGCGAAACGGACGTTTTAGTATTTAGGGCGTTGTACCGGAAAGTCCTAGATTTTTGCAAGATATGTTTTCTCATTAGCGTTTTCTTATGTAAATGGACTCAGTTATGTTATCCGTGTGTCGTTTTTCATTGTTCCGTTCTGTTTTCACTGTTTGCTGGCATGAATAGTGTGACCGTGAATAGTGCGCGCAACACTTTCGACCAACACTTTTAGGACATTGTTTGATTGGTTTCGCAATACGACGAAAACCAACATATGTTTTAGCATTGTTTTCTTGTCCTAACACTGTTATTTGTTTTACGACACAGTTACGTAATTAAATTACGCTAAATGCATGAGATTATGTAAATAAAATAGTGATTAGTTTGTACGGAATCACCGGTTATTTGCCATTTGTCACAGCTTGATACAAAACTACAATCGAGCCGGTGGTCTCACTGAAAGCAGTCTCTCTATTGCTACGGGGTAGAGGTTAGACTGTCTACATCTACCCTCCTCAAACCCTACCTTAGCTTTGCAATTGGTGGGATTTACTGAGTATGATGATGATGATGATGATGATGATGATGATGATGATGATGATGATGATGATGATGAAGTCTAGCAAGCCTAGGAGATACATTTACATTTGCGTATTACATGATCATATTCGTTGCGTCGCGATGCGATACAAACTATTACAAAGACTGTTGGTAGATTATCCGGTTAGACTAGTCGTGTTAGGACAGTTCCGGTACTCCCCTAAACGTCAAGTATAAGACTCATAATCAGGTCCCACATGATACATACATGAAACCCCAAGTGGGGAAAGTACATGATATAACTTTCCGGAAAATATACAAGTATTAAATTGTCCGATCCGAGCCGGTAAACTTGCAAATTTCAATAAACCGACAACAATTTAAGAATTGTTGGAAATGTATATGACCAATAGATGATGTTAACCATCATAAATAAAATCAAAGGCATTGATTGTGCCCTAGGAATATCAAACAATAATTACCAAACAAAGTCCCATAATTGACCGTTAAACGAATCGCAAGCGAACTTATTATCCGTTTAATGTCTGCTAAACATAAAAACATAAACTAGTGAACTAGTTAACATTGTTTAACATCATAACACTAGTTTAATCCATTAAACATCCTAAAACACCCTAAATTAACACCATGTACATTATACTTGCAAATTACAACAACTAATTTACATAACACTTAAACAACATCACAAACCAACCCAAGAACCCCCCACCCCTAGGAGTGAACGATTTTGGGGAGGGCCCACATGCCCTCCCTTGTTCTCTTGGTTAACCAAGTCAAAGATGCCATTTTGTTAACCATTGGATTAAAGCATAAAGTTGATATTATAAGACCAAAGGATACTCAACCTTATCTCTTCACACTACAAACGTTCACCAACGTCACCCTTCACCTTCTCTCTAATTTTTGGCCATACCACCACCATTTTCAATTTTCTTCAAGCTTTCTAAGTGTTTCTGAAGTGATATCAAGAACATCTAAGGGCGTACAAGCTTGGTGATCATCTAGGAGCTTCATACAAGGATTAGGAGCTTTCCATCTTCTTCTTATGTTCTTCATTTCATCTAGTGATCTTCCCTAGCCTTGTGCTAGTTGTGAGTTTATACTACCTTCTATTTTACTTATTATTACATGTAGATCACAAAAATACAAGTTGTTTATCAGGAAACCCAAGATTAAAATCGATGAAAATCTAACGTAAAGTAACATAAGCTACATAATAAAAATGCTCTTGTGTTGTTTTTGTGTTGATGTTTGTTTATTGTGGAAGTTGTAAGAATGATGAACTTGCAAGATGTTGTTAAAGTGTAGATCTAGCAAATATATATGTAGATTGATGCGTGTCGAGGGTGATATGTTTTTATATATATTTTTAGCCTTTTTTAACACTTTAGTCAAGTTTTAAATTTATAAAACACGATATTTTACTAACACTAAACACACATATGAGAAAGTGCACCCATCGTGAGCGTAGTATAGCGTTGGTAAGATACCGAGGTCGTCCAAGGACACAAGAGCTTTTAGTACCGGTTTATCCTCAACGTCTAATCAAATCAAAATTTTAGAAAAAGGTTTTAACATGAAAATAAAAACTAAAAATGCTGAAAATAAAAATAAAATAAAAACAGATAGACAAGATGAATCACTTGGATCCGACTCGCCTTTAGTGTAACCTTTGATGTTTTCCGCACTTTTTCACTTTTTAAGAAATTATCTTAGTTATAGTAGTGGGCCCCTCTTTTAAAGGTGACGTTACCCTCAACCCAGTAGTTTGAGTCAGCAAGGATACAATCCTAACGGGTTGGAATATTGAAAGATAATTAATTAAGTTATTAATGCGTAATGTGGTAGGCCCGTCTTTTGAAGGTGACGTTACCCTCGGCTAAGTGGTTTGAGTCAGCAGGGATACAATCCCAAGTAGCCGGGTTAATGTATTAATAGTAGTTTACATATGAGGGGATCAAGCCATTCGCACCCCCGCCATCCAATACCAATGGGTATTGAAGAAGGTCCTAGTAAGCTTGACCCAGGTCCTTGCAGGATCTATACACTGAACAAGGCAAGAACCTTACCAAACCATTCCCTTAACCCCCGACCAGGTAGCCAACATATCTCTATATAGACCGTAGAGATATGAATGGTGTAAATCTTTCGTTTTATATAGACAGTAAAATAACGCCAAGACACCACGGTCAAATGATAAGGAAGTTTCACCTTCAACATAAGAAACTAGTTATTAAAGTCATTAATACAAAACCAAATAAAAATTGCGAAAAGATTAAAAAGAAAAAGTATTACACTAAATGCTTATCTTCACCAAGTAATGTAAGAGACTTAGGTAAACATGGCCTTTGATTGTCAAGAACTCTTACTATCAATCTTGGATCCCGAGACTATTACACATACTCTATGATGGATGATGGAAGATGGTGGTGGATGTGGGTGTTGTGATGGTGGTGGAGTGTGGGTGAAGTGGGAGAGAGGTGGTTTGCCAAGGGATGCCTTCGAAGTGAACCAAGCACCTCTATTTATAGCCTGCACAGAAGCCCGGACACGACCCCATGTCCATCGGGCACGGCCCCTTGTCCATCCATTTTCTCTTTTCTTCATTAATTGCAGTTTGTCTGTATTAGCTCCACACGCCCCCGTGTCCTCTAGGCACGGCCCCGTGTGCAGAAGCGTATCTGTACTATCAAGATTTGCTTGGATTCTGCGAATCTTAGCGTTGACCACGACCGTGTTGAGATGGGCATACCCCCGTGTTGGGAAATAGAAGCTTCTACAACTTTGTCTTTTCTGCAGACACTTGAGCACGCCCCCGTGTCCGCTGGGCACGGGGCGTGTTCATCCTTCTGATCTCTTATTTTTGCTTGGGAAGATGCTGTTGAGGGGTCGGGCATGCCACGTTTATTCCTTTTCTTCTAATTATGTTGGATTTTGCTGCATATTTGCTTCTTTTGTTCATTTACGCTCATTTAATCCTGAAAATATAAAAGGAAGACAAAAGCACACTTTTTCCAACATTAGTACTAAAAAGGGTTAGTTTTATGCCTCATTTGATGTAATTTATATGTTGCATTTTACACATATCAAATACCCCCACACTTGAATCTTTGCTTGTCCTCAAGCAAAACTCTTTATAATGTGGCTTACACCCCCAAATGGAATGGGTAGAAGCGAAGTTTTTTTTTGGGCTTGTCTTGAGTGTCGGGATTCCAAGATCTTTATTAGGCTTTATTTTTATGTTATTTACAATCCTATTCATTATGATTTATTTAGAACGTTTCATAAGATAAATTACTTATTTGGGCAAAACATGCCTCTTTAAAATTCCATTTATATACAAGTTCACATACCTCACGGGAGATCACTCAACACTCGGCCGAAGATGTATTTTTGTGAAACACTCAAGACCGGCATGGAACTTACTTCTACCATATGCTTGCCAAGCAATCAATCATCCTCCTTTTTAACTAAAAACCTTTGTAAATATCAAGAAGACTTGGGGAAGGGTTAGGCTTGGGTTAAAGGTAGGTGGTTTTGGGTTAGTGGTTAGTAGAAAAGGGCGAAAGGCGTAAAAACCGTCGGTTTTCGTAAAAATTTTTATTTTTGTGACTTTTTATTCCAACGAAGCCTTTTCAAACAATGGTTTCTTTTGAGGAACTTGTTTGATTATTGCTAGACTTCATCATTTTTTTTTTATAATAAATGTCACATGAAGACCGAGCTTTTTACTAAAATAAAGGGTTTAAAATGAAAAGGGTTTTGGTGGGTAAAGGGGTGTTTGTTTTGTGGGTTTAGAAATGAAAAGGTTTAGGCTCAAAGGGGTTAACTAGAGGGATTTTGGGTAGGTGGTAAAAAAATGAAAAATAATGGTGTTGAAAAGAAAAAGGGTTAGTCCTAATGCCTCCATCATTTACTTACTTGGGTTTAAGTTGATAAGGACCGGGAATGCATCGTCATGGCAAGTTCTAGAGTCGTAAGAAACCAAGCGGCTATTCACACAATAAACGAAAGATGAGCATTTAGTTTAAAGATGTGTATTTGTATGCTCAATAAAGGCTCAAAACTCACTTTTTGTGGCAATGGGTTTTTAATGTGATCAAGTATATATAATCAAATTTTAACTAGATTTGTCATGCTGTTTCATAATTTTCTTATGTTGGTTCTTTTTATCACGACGCTATCAGTTGTAAATTTGTAAAAATATAACCTTTTTAGAACTTGTTATTCCCAACTTAAACCAAGACAAGTAAAAAAAATAAAAAGTTTTTTGAAAAAAAATTGGGGTGTTTAGTTGTTTCAATAGAGTTTTGTGGCGGGCTCATTTTCCACAACATCTTGTGGTGGAGGAGCGACGGCAACCGGGACCCCGTGTAGTACGTCTCGAGGGGGTCCGTGTGCATAGCGTACCACTCGGCCGGTATGATAACTTCCGATACCACATTCCATGCCCTTTGTGTAATAATTGGTACCAAAGGAGGAGAAGCGAGGATATTCAACCTTTGGTGCAAAAGGTTGACCTCTCTAAGACACCCTTCTAGACCCACCGATAAATGATTGATACGGTCGACCAGAGCTTCCTCAACCCCCGTCATTTCATCTATGGCCTCTCTCAAAGCATAGACATAGTTGACAAGGGAGTCTTCTACCGATGACCTTCTTCCTTGTCGGTTGTTCCTGGAGTGTGATGAGCATGTTCCGTTGTTTCTGCTTGACATTCTAAGAGAACAAACCGAAAAGAGTTCATTTTAGTGAAACAGTACCTCGAACACGGCCCCGTGCTCACTGAGCACGGCCCCGTGTTCACCTCTCTGCAGATTTTTGGAACAAGGAATCTTGGAGCTTTAAATTATTTTTATGACTTTTGAAGCATTTTTAAGCAGAAATAACTTAAATCAGTGTTGTAAAACTTATTTTTAACAAGATTCCTTGAACAAAAATATAACAAATATCACAATAAAGTTTGAAACCATGGTGATTTCAAGCTCTAATGGAGGTGTTGAGGGAAAAATGAAGAAGAAGGCAATGGATAAAAGTAGAAAAGACAAGATGGTTGTTGGGAACCTTCTTTAGAATATACCTAGTATGGTATGTGTGAAGATCCCACCAAATCTCTGTCTTTGGAATGGTCCAAATGTGCAGGAATCTTGCTGCATTTATAGAAAACGACAGCACGCTGGACACGGCCCCGTGTCGGCTGGACACGGCCCCGTGTGCAGACGAGATTCTGACACTTTTTGTCCGTATTCTGACCGAAAGTCAGACGAGAATTTTTTGGTGGACACGGGGGCGTGCTGACCTGGACACGGCCCCGTGTCTAGAAGTTGTTTATGAAGTTTTGTCTATTTTAAGGAATTTATCCGGATCGGGTGGTTCCTTACTGGACGGAACAACACCGAAGTGCCTGAGATACCTTAGTTGCCCTAGTTTTAGACGAGAACGCAAGAGGTTATCGGAAAGGGTGATTCCTATAGTAAATGTAGGTGGACAAGTCCAACCCTTATCCGGGCTCTCGTTAAAGAAGGTGTATGTCAAATCGCTCAGGTCTATGTATGCATCGACGGAAGTCGATGGGGAGTCCTTCACGGCACAATCGACACAGGGACGAGTATCGCTCAAGTCTTCACAAGAGTCAGAGGTGATTTTGGGAAGGACGATGTTGTTTTTATCCGAATGCGATCTCAATAATTCTTCGTTGTCTTGAGATGAATTTGTTATGTCCATCTCAAGCTCTTTTATCCAATTAAGAATTAGTTCTTCCATTTGAAATCATTCTTCAAGAATCATTTTATTTAGAATAGAAGATTGAGAGCATTTTAGGGAGAGATAGGGATTATTTTTACTCTCGCCCCTCTTAAGGCTATAGGAAAACGATGGGTCTATATAGTGGGGACTGTAATTTAAAAAATAACATTTTAAATCTTCATGAGTTCCGCCACATATTTGACACCACGTACCATAAGAGGAGCGGAAGTAAAAAAAAATCAGTATCGCTCATGTTTGTGTCAGAAATTACAAACCGTCGGGATCTTACGGTTCTGTTTTCAGTATCTAATACTTGGGCACGGGGCGTGTTTATTGGGCACGACCCCGTGTTCAGCTACTGTCTGACTTAAAACAGGATTGCCAGTACCAAAGATTGGGCACGGGGCGTGTTCAGCGGGCACGGCCCATGCTGAGCTCTACAGAAGCTGAAAAATCTAGAAAAAATCCTACAAGAAAAAGAAAAATAAGAAAAATGATTAGGCCGTTGATTCCTAACTTTCTTAAAATCCTTGTGTCCCCCGTAACGGCGCCAAAAAACTTGATGCGTGTCGAGTGTGATATGTTTTTATTCATATATTTTTAGCCCTTTTTAACACTTTAGTCAAGTTTTCAATTTATAAAACACGATATTTTACTAACACTAAACACACATATGAGAAAGTGCACCCATCGTGAGCGTAGTATAGCGTTGGTAAGATACCGAGGTCGTCCAAGGACACAAGAGCTTTTAGTACTGGTTTGTCATCAACGTCTAATCAAATTAAAATTTTAGAAAAAGGTTTTAACATGAAAATAAAAACTAAAAATGTTGAAAATAAAAATAAAACAAAAACAGATAGACAAGATGAATCACTTGGATCCGACTCGCCTTTAGTATAACCTTTGATGTTTTCCGCACTTTTGCACTTTTTAAGAGATTATCTTAGTTATAGTAGTAGGCCCCTCTTTTGAAGGTCACGTTACCCTCAACCCAGTAGTTTGAGTCAGCAAGGATACAATCCTAAAGGGTTGGAATATTGAAAGATAATTAATTAAGTTATTAATGCGTAATGTGGTAGGCCCCTCTTTTGAAAGTGACGTTACCCTCGGCTAAGTGGTTTGAGTCAGCAGGGATACAATCCCAAGTAGCCGGGTTAATGTATTAATAGTAGTTTACATATGAGGGGATCAAGCCATTCGCACCCCCGCCATCCAATACCAGTGGGTATTGAAGGAGGTCCTAGTAAGCTTGACCCAGGTCCTTGCAGGATCTATACACTGACCAAGGCAATAACCTTATCAAACCATTCTCTTAACCCCCGACCAGGTAGCCAACATATTTCTATATAGACCGTAGAGATATGAATGGTGTAAATCTTTCATTTTATATAGATAGTAAAATAACGCCAAGACACCACGGACAAATGATAAGGAAGTTTCACCTTCAACATAAGAAACTAGTTATTAAAGTCATTAATACAAAACCAAATAAAAAGTGCGAAAAGATTAAAAAACAAAAGTATTACATTAAATGCTTGTCTTCACCAAGTAATGTAAGAGACTTAGGCAAATATGGCCTTTGATTGTCAAGAACTCTTACTATCAATCTTGGATCCCGAGACTACTACACACACTCTATGATGGATGATGGATGATGGTGGTGGATGTGGGTGTTGTGATGGTGGTGGAGTGTGGGTGAAGTGGGAGAGAGGTGGTTTGCCAAGGGATGCCTTTGAAGTGAACCAAGCACCTCTATTTATAGCCTGCACAGAAGCCCGGACACGGCCCCGTGTCCATCGACCATGGCCCCATGTCCATCCACTTTCTCTTTCTTCATTTATTGCAGTTTATCTATATTAGCATCCACACGCCCCCGTGTCCGCTGGGCACGGCCCCGTGTGCAGATGCGTATCTGTACTATCAAGATTTGCTTGGATTCTGCGAATCTTAGCGTTGACCACGGCCTTGTTGAGTTGGGCACGCCCCCGTGTTGGGAAATAGAAGCTTCTACAACTTTGTTTTTTCTACAGACACTTGAGCACGCCCCCGTGTCCGCTGGGCATGGGACGTGTTCAGCCTTCTGATCTCTTGTTTTTGCTTGGGAAGATGCCGTCGAGGGGTCGGGCATGCCACGTTTATTTCTTTTCTTGTAATTATGTTGGATTTTGCTGCATATTTGCTTCTTTTGTTCATTTACGCTCATTTAATTCTGAAAATACAAAAGGAAGACAAAAGCACACTTTTTCCAACATTAATACTAAAAAGGGTTAGTTTTATGCCTCATTTGATGTAATTTATATGTTGGATTTTACACACATCATAGATCTAACAAAATACATGAACAAAAGTTATGATAAACATGATGGTCTTAAAACATCACTTTTAAAAATGTGTTGAAAGTTATTACAAGTTTCTGTGGAATTTTTGAAGTTATAAAGTTCATGTTCATAAACTTGGTTTTAAAAGTATGTATATAAGTCTAGTGACAACTAGATCTTTAAAAATGGATGAACTTGTGAAGTGATTATTTATGAAGATCTAGACTTTTATACAAGTTCATGTTCTTGATTTTTGTTAAATATATAAAGTTTATGTTATTGTTGCTTAAAAGTGTTTATGATGAGTTTTGGAACTTGATTTGAAGATATTGAAAAACATGGAAATGTTCATATTTTAGGGGAAACTATGGCAAAATTTTTCTAGAAGTATAAGTATGATTAAACATGGTTAAACAAGGATTTACAAAGTTAAAAATTGTTTAAATGAACTAAACATGTTTATACAAAGTTTTGCATGAAAAATATAAGTTTAAGAAACTAGAGTTTTCATAAACTTAAAATGGATATATATATATAGGGCCATGATCATTTCAGAACCATAAATATTTACAGAACTCGCAGAACTCCTAATAAACAATCTTTTTATTTATATATTTTTATGTTTAGGATAATTTTATCCAATGTTTTAAAATCCGGTTTTTTAATCATACCGGATTAGGCACAAAAATGGTTTAACCGGTTGAACTGGGTTGTGCCGGGCGGTTCAACTGGGTTGACTAGTTAATTGTATAATTTCATAAATTACAACATTAACTCAAAAAATAATCCAAAATTGGATTAAAATGAAAATCTGGAACGAACGATGGGGTGATGGAAATATGGAACAACTCACGAATGACTGAGTGATGAAGCAAGTTTTGAATTTTGATCGATGGAGATAAAATATTAAAAGCTGTTAGGTTAAAGCTAAGAGTAAACATGGAGATGGGACGATAAAAAGTAAAATCCTAACCTAAAAACAGACCTGAGACGGTACCGGTATGATGGTTCAAACCGGTATACCGGATTTTACCGGTGGTACAAAGTCTATGCCGTTTCTCTTACTTACCGGGGTGTTTCGGACCGGATTTACATCCGAAAACGGTAATACCGGCCGGTATTTACCGGTTTTTAAAACATTGACTAAAATGATAAAAGTAGTATAAACTCAGAGACAATTTTTAATATATCATTATCCAAAAACAATCATTTTTAACATTTTAATAATAACCATATAATCAAAAAAAATTATCATTTATTATGTGTATTTTTACGATTACATACATGTTAACAATAATTTTATCATTTTTTATATGTATATTATAATTACACATATGTAAACTAGTTTTTTTACATATATGTAAGTAGTTATGACACATATATATAATTTTGGCAATTAAACATATGTAAACTACTTTTAACATGTATGTAATCAAAGAAATACATATAATAGATGATAAAAAGATCCTAAATACAAAAACTTATATATAAAATGATTGTTTATTAGGAGTTCTGAAAGTTCTGTAGTTATTTAGAGTTCTGAAATGAACTCAACCCTGTATATATCAAAGTCATATAAAAGTGTCCATATATGTATATATGTTATGTGTATTTAGTGTAGAGATATAGGAAATTATATCAAACTAAACACCAACAAAGATACACGTACAAGAATATATAAGAGAAATGACAATGTATATATATATACACACACATATCTACAAAAATACATGGACAAAATACAAGATATATATATATATATATATATATATATATATATATATATATATCGGAACGGGATCAGAAGAAAACACCCAAAAGTGTGAGAACGGTGAGAACGCATCATGGGCCAACACGTGTCACGCGACATAGAGAAGGGCGGGGGGGCTTTTTTGTCCTTTCATATTTCTTTTTTTTAAACACGTGTCACATCACCTTTCCATTTTTTGGTGTTTAATAAATACACATCGTTTTTATTGTTTTTATATCAGGATCATAGTAAATATTTTGGCGTTTTAAGTAAGTTTGGCGTTTTTATTGTTTTTAGATCAGGATGCGGGCCTATAATGTAAAAAAACATCAGTAATTTTCTTTATGTTTGTTTTTTTCGATCAAGTGTTGTGCCATGTAGGATACAGGCCTATAATATGACAGACAATTATGGCGTTTTGAAAAGATAAATAAATTCAATTTTCCATGTAGTGACTTTTAATATAATAAATGTTTGGCAATAATGTTACCGTCTCTTCATTTTACTGTTTTACAATTACTGTTTCGTTCAATTTCATCTGTCAAATAGTGTTGCTTTTTTTCCAGTAATACTTTGTTTGGCGTGTTTTGGCGTTTACATCGTGCTTTGCTAGCATCCGTTCTCACAGTTTTCACACTATCAGGCGTTTTGGTGTTTGTAGTTTTTACCGTTTTATACTCAATTTTTTTTATTAGTAGAGAATTAGATAACAAACAATAGAAAATGAAAAAAAAAATTAAAAAATATAATCTAATTTCTCATCCAAATCTTCACTGTCATCAGCCTCTTCTACTTTAACCTTTTTGGCGTTTTGAACCTGTTTTTGAATTCCTTATGTAGATCCTTATTTTCCTACATAACGCCCGTTTTTAGAAGATGCTTATTTTTTGGGGCATCCTTTATTGTGGTTTGATATATACTTGTTTGGTGTAATGTTGAAGATCAACGCCTGCTCGAATGTATTGCTCCCTTCACGCCATCAATATATCCATCAAGAACAAAGTGACATGATGACATATCAGTGTCATCAGTCTCTTTTTCATGAATATTTGTCCATCTCATTCAGCAAAAGCTTATAGAGTTACCCACCTCAGAGAAGAATCCATTCAGTGAAACTTCATTCAGAACAATACTCAATATAGAAGAAACGAGGTTCCGCATCTGTGGCTTTTTTAACTATTTTTTTGGCGTTTTAAAGTGAATGGTTTCTAGGAAACATGGCGTTGTTTTTGGTTTGTGATCAGTTGATTATGAAGAGACGTCTCTCTTATAGGATATTTTTGGCGCGTAGTTTAGGCGGGATTTTATTTATAATAAATGAGGTAGAGGATCATGTACAAAGTTCAACTTTTGTGAGAAGTGTGAGAAATAATTTGGGAATGACAAGTGTCCTTTATCTTAATTAATTCAAAAGGGTGTATTAGTAATTTTCCATTCTTATCAATTAATTGATTCTAAGATAACTGCCAAAAAAACTGGCGATGAGATATTTTAGGGATTCTTTCGAATTTTAGTGTTTTATCAATTAATTTCATGTACGCATCATTCTTCATCAATTATAATTGTTTTAGTGTTTTATCATGAACAGAGTTATATTTTTTTTATATATTTAGATGTATAGTGTCATATGGATGATCAATAGTGTTATATTATGTACAGACATCTTAATTTCCTTTCATAGTGTTTTATACATTAACAGTGTTATATGTATAGTGTTTTATCCCCAATCAATAGTGTTATATACTGTACAGACATCTTAATTTCCTTTCATAGTGTTTTATCCCCAATCAATAGTGTTATATTCTTTACAGACATCTTAATTTCCTTTCATAGTGTTTTATCCCCAATCAATAGTGTTTTATACATTGAATTGTTTAGGGTAAGTTTTTGTTTTAGTGTTTTATCATTAACAGTGTTATTTTTTTTATATTTATATGTATAGTGTTTTATCCCCAATCAATAGTGTTATATTATGTACAGACATCTTAATTTCCTTTCATAGTGTTTTATCCCCAATCAATAGTGTTATATTCTGTACAGACATCTTAATTTTCTGGTTCATAGTGTTTTATGATTATTAACTGATTTAAATCAACAGATTATTATTAATTAAACTGTATAGTGTCTTACAATAGTCAAGGAAATCGGATAATCAACTTTTAAAGGGAAGTCGCTAGTTTTTAGGAGAATAATGGGGGTTTTGGTTGTGTAAGGTACGGTTACCATATTTGAAACATCCGAAAAGACACTATTGCCCTTCAATTTTACATAAGGTCTTTCTAATTAAAACACAATTTACATTTTTATACCCTATTGATCTCAACCATTAGATCAAATATCCAATGGTTTAAAACACTTCTTACCCTTCTCACATTTTAAACACTTTTTACCATATCCATACCCTAATAAATGATATTAATAAAGTAGCCGTCTTTTCAGTTACTGTGTATATTTTTACTGTTTTTTTGTTCAGCTTTTTATGAGTTTTTAGGGTCATAGACGTTCCATCTTCCAAGGTTGGTGTTTTTAATGGCTTTAAGTAGTTTTTGGCGTTTTTTTTTTCATTTTTAGCTTTTTATAATACTTCTCCAAATTACTTTTATTATAGTTTGGGAGTTTTTGGCGTTTTACTGCATTATGGCGTTTCACAATCATTATGACTTTTTGGCGTTTTATTAATATAATGTATTTTTTTATTCTAAGTTGAAAAATACATAACAAACAACAGAAAAAGAAAATTAAAAAATAAAAATAGAAACAATTCATCTTCCAAATCTTCACTGTCATCAGTCTCTTTCTTCTTTGAAACATGTTCACTGGCGGTTTGGCTTTGTCATGCTTGTGTTTTTGTGGCCGTTTGGAAAGACAAAATGACATGAGTTTTTTGTTTGAATATGTATCTTCAAACCACTCATCAGTGTCATTCGTCTCTTCATGCCATTTTAATATTCATCAATAACAAAACACAAAAAATGACATAAGTCTGACACCAGTATCTTTTTGTTTATGATTTGTCCATCTCATGCAGCAAAATGTTATTTGAGTCACAGCACCTCAGGGAAGAATGCATTCTCCGAAACTTCACGTAGAACAATATTGAATATACAAGAAACGTTATTTGCCATTTTTGGCGTTTTACTGAGGAAATATTGTATCTGAAAGAAACGTCGATTTTTTGGAATCTTTGATGTTTGAGTGTTTTGGCGTTTTCTAAGATGATTGGTATATAGTAAAATATGGCGTTTTTTGAGTAGGTGTGTTTGATGTTTTGGGGATTTTGGCGTTTGTAAGATGAATGGTATATAGTAGAAAATATGGCGTTTCAAGTTCGGGGGGTGTGTTTTTATGTCTGAGATGTTTTGTTTATATAGGGATGTGTTTTGGCCCGTAATGGCGTTTTATTCATTAGTTTGACGTTTTGGTATAGAAGTGTAAAGACCCTTTTACCCTTAATGAAGCGCGTCCACTTAATAGAATTCTTGTTATTTATGAAAACGCCACCGCGCCAATCTAGTCCATAGATTGTTTTGATCGGACGAACCATAAGCGTTCTCACACTTTCCACCGTTTTCTCTAAATCCTAACCCTATATATATATAGGGTCGGGATTTGGAGAAAATGGTAGAAAGTGTGAGAACGGTGAGAACGCTTATCGATCGTCCGATTAAAACAATCTATGGACTAGATTGGCGCGGTGGCGTTTTCGTAAATAACATCAATTTTCTTACGTGGACGCGCCTCATTAAGGGTAAAAGCGTCTTTACACCTCTATACCAAAACGTCATACTGATGAATAAAACGCCATTACGGACCAAAACACATCGCTATTTAAACAAAAAACATCCCAAACATAAAAACACACCCCCCAGAACCTGAAACGCCATATTTTCTACTATATACCATTCAACTTACAAACGCCAAAATCCCCAAAACATCAAACACAACTACTCAAAAAATGCCATATTTTCTACGGTTCTTTCAGACACACTATTTCCTCGCTAAAACGCCAAAAATGCCAAATATCGTTTCTTGTATATTCATATATTGTTCTACGCCAAAGTTTCGGATAATGCATTCTTCCCTGAGGTGTTGTGACTCAAATAACATTTTGCTGCATGAGATGGACAAATCATAAACAAAAAAATGTTGGGGTCAGACTTATGTCATTTTCTGTGTTTTGTTCATGATGAATATTTGAATGGCATGAAAAGACGAATGACACTAATGAGTTGTTTGAAGATACATATTTAAACAAAAAACTCATGTCATTTTGTCTTTCCAAACGGCCACAAAAACACAAGCATGGCTAAGCCAAACCACCAGCGAACATGATTCAAAAGAAAAAAGAGACTGATGACAGTGAAGATTTGGAAGATGAATGGTTTTTATTTTTATTTTTTAATTTTCTTTTTCTGTAGTTTGCTATTGTAGGATCGTGAAACGACCTAACGAGTCAATCAGAAGAGTGCTCAGACAGAATCAGAGGCGGAATTCATTGATTCTGTCTTTGTTTAGCTTGTATTCACTATTAATTGTCTTGTTTATTGATCTTGAAACGATTTACAGCACTTAGACACTTCGACAGCACCTCGGTGTCGGAAACAAGAAGGTTACAAATGATTTCGCATGATGCCTATTTATAGAGGATGTAATTTCGTTTGAATGTGGCATTGCCCATTTCAAACGAAATTAAACATTCTAATTTCGTTTGAAAGTGGCAATGTCATTTTCAAACAAAATTACCTCTTTAACACACAAAACCTCCTATTTTCTCGTACAACGCGCCCTGATCTACCAATTCTAATGTAAGACTCGATATAAGACGAAATCGACAGACGGATGCACTAACAGACTCCCCCTCGGATGTTGACGAGTCTGAAGTATCGAGTCTTCTCATTCTTCAGTCTTTACCGGTCTTCGGGCTCTTTCACAATCTGAGACTCGAACGAAGATGAAGTCGACAGACAACTGCACCAACAGATGACTCCCCCTTGAATGTTGACGGAATCTTCAGTGAGAGTCTTCATCATGACAACTCTTCAATCTTGATCGGTCTCCTTTCTTTCTTAGCATATACTAGGATCTTCTCTTTGGCTCTAACCTCGTCAGACTCCCCCTTTCATCATACTGGGATCGCTGTCTGGAATTAGCTATCACCTTGAGATCAATCCCTGGCTTTAACTCTGTTTAAGCTCAACTCCTGCACACATTTTCTCACCACCACATAAGTTTTCACTTAAATCAATAAGAAAAACTTACTAGTAATAGTTACATCAAGTTCAAATTAATGATCTCGATTAACTAATCAAACTTTCTTTCTCAAAATAAATTCCTTCATTTAAACACTCACTCCCAATCCTGTTCATCATGTTCAGCACTTGAAATTTTGAATATTAGCTCTCCAACATCAGTTGTCGAAAACCTTTTTGTATTTTTCAAAAGTTTATGCTAAAACACTCCGAAAATCTTTTTGGATTTTTAAAATAAAAGAATGTAATAAAGAAATATTTACAAACAATATTTTTGTGAGTTTGTGTAAGAGGATCATATCAGTTTATGTGACCAATCACTAGCACCGTTAAGCTTTAAACATTTTCAGTTCTAAACGATTCACATAGATTGACGATATTGTTGTCCACTTAAACCCAATCTAAAAACTTTCGAAATGCTTACCGATACGTTAAGTTATATTAATTTTGCACTAAGTTCGTATGGACCCCACGATCTCAGCATATCCCCTCATCATGCAATACACTAACTCAAGTAATGCCTTTAAACTTTTATCAACTGTGATTTGTGCGAAAACAACTCAGAATGTTTAAACATTAACAATCAGGTCGATCTTTCGATACGCAGAGAAAGTCCAATGTTTAAACAAAATAAAAAAATAAAAACAAGTTGAAGTTGTTTAGGCTTTAACCACCAGATCGATACTCCCGTATACGCAGATGTGTTCCAAAGCTTAAACGAAACACCAAAAAAAATAACGCAGAACGTTTAGGCACTAACATCCAGGTCGATACTCACGTATACGCAGGGGATGTCCAATGCTTAAACAAAATAAAGAAATAAAACAAGTTTAAATTTTTGCAAAATAAAATGCACAATCACAGCGACTTTTTAGCAAAGTTGTGAAAGTTCACAAACTTAACCAGTTTTATGTCTTTCGACAATCAGCGATTACTGAGTAGGCACATAATCAAGAAGGACAAAAAATAAGTACTATGCTTTCGACCATGTTTCCCACTAGAACTAGGCTTTTTCATTTTAGGTTTGTATCGTTCTCTCAAATCTACTAGTCTAACTGAGCCTACCGTCACATCTTTAGTGAGACCGTTTATCACATTAGACTCTCCATTTCTTTAGCATGATGTGACAGTCCAACTGATCTACTATCATTTCCTCTTTTTGACAACAAAACTCATTTTTGCAATTTTTCAATGTTTTTGTAATTTTCAAATTTTCTAATTTTTTAAAATTTTTTACTCCCCTTAAAATCAAAATATGTTTTAATTTTGATTTTCTGGGAAAATTTGAAAACAAACTATACAGGGTAAAATGACAACATGATGAGAATTACTTCAATTCTCCATTCACTTGGCTTGAACAATCAGAACTCCCCCTGACGACAAAACATTTTCCCATGGTGATTTCAAAACATTTAAGTTTGTATTAATCAAAATAGTTTTTCCGGAAAATTAGTTTTGTGAGTCATTTCTCAAACATGGGAATCATTCATCACTTTGTTTTCTTCAACCACTTGTAAAAAATTAAACATTTTTAAGATCAATCCACAAACATCACTTGTAGAAAATCAAGTACAACTTAATGTCCCTGATTTACCACTTTTAAGTCAAAATATCACATTCGTGAATTTCTCAAGAAAGATGCCGATTCCTGCTCCACACTTACCAACCTGGGAGCTCCGGCAAGTCAGATTTTTCATTTAAACAGATTTACCCAAGCCTGACTGTCCTTGGGTGATTTTGAATTCTTGTTCAACAATGGTGGAAAATTTACATCATCCATTGTTAGACCAGAATTCTCAACTTTTACCTCAACACACGACTCTTCTGGCTTTACCACACCAGATTCATTGCCTGAACGTGGCTTGTCTGACTTTGATGAGCCAGATTCATCGCCAACATGTGGCTCCTTTGTTTCCGAAGAAACAGATTCATTGCCACCAACTTTCTTCTTCTTTCCCTCTTTCGTCCTCAGATTTGTATCTGATGAATTCGTTTTGTTTGATTGATCTGTCTTAGGAGAACAAAATGATTTACCAGAACTGTTATTTGCTTTTTCGGCTGTATCCGAGGACAAAATCCTTTCGAGATATTCTCTCGCTTTCTTCCTCTTCTTCCTCAGTCTGTCTTTCTGCCCCTGTGAAAGCTTTACTTTCTTTTCTTCCACTTTCTATTCTTTGGGCTTGACATTGACTGGTTTCTTTGCCAATTTCTGAGAATCAGTCCTCAATCTTTCCTTTGATCTCATTGGGCATTATCTGGCAATGTGACCTTTGATTTGCCAATTATAGCATCTCCTCGTCTCAAACCACTGATTTTGGCAGTTAACAGCAATGTGTCCTCGAACACCACAAGTGTAACACACTCTGTTATCATACCAATCACCACTTTCACACCAAACATTCAGAACATAGCATTGTCTGGCTTTGTGGTAATCATCACTCTTCCTGAAAGCTGGATTTGGCTTTTGAGCACTCTGGTAAAATAGTTTCTTGAAACATTTCATTTAATTTCAGAAACATTTTCTTTCTTTCATTTTCATCATCAGTTTTCTCATCACAATCTTCAATTTTGACTTTGTCAAAATTTGTGACATTGTCACTTATTGGAACTGAATTGATAGGTTTTGGACAAACATGTGATGTAGAATTCACAAAACCTTTCAATTTATTCTCAAGCTCATCAATTTTATTCCGAGCAATTTCAGCTTCATTTTTAAGCCTAATGATTTTCTGAAGATGAGAATTTATTTCAGTATGTTTTTCAAGATTGTTTTTAAAAATAACAGATTTTTCATCTTCTAAAACCTTCATTTGACTTTGAAAATCTTTTTTAATTTTTAATTTTTCATCTTCAAAATTTTTTTCTTTTTCTTTCAAAATTTTTTCTTCCAATATCAAACTGTCCAAATCACTTAACAGTTTGACATTTTCATATTTCAATTTCTCATAATTTTCCTGCAATTCAAGAATCTGTTTATCATCGGTTTTCTTCTCATTCTTCAAATTGTTTATTTCCAATGTCAAACTTTCCGCATCCTTCAAGAGTTTGACATTGTCAGCTTCAGATCGAACACATTTAGAGCACATAGATTCAGAATTTGAAGATCCAAGCTTTTCTGATTCTTCATTCTTTGAGATTTCCTTTTCCTCTATCTTGTATGTTCCTACACAAAAAATTTTAACGAAATCAAGAGGATTCGAATTCTCATCAATGTAACAACCCCTCTTGTTATCATATGTCAAAACATTTTTTGCACTAAGACATACATCAACTCTTTTGTTCATTTCAATAATCACATCCAAACTCATTTTATCAAATTTTCCTCTTATTTTATTCATCAATTCTCTCTTTTTCTCATTAATTCCGTACTCATGAGTTTTAAGTTTGTTGATGAAACCTTTTAGATATAATTTTGAATAACTTGAATCCTTTTTAAATTTTTTCAAAAATTCAATCCATTCAATGGGTAATGCATCTGCAAACTTTTCTATCTTTCCAGCATCTGTCAAATATATCTCATGATCTTTTAAACGATCAAGTAAGACTGCATATCGGTTTGCCAAATCATCCAATGTTTCATTTTTCAAACACACAAAGTATTTAAACTTTTTCACCCAACCATCCTTTCTCACATTTCTATAACTATCATCCAAATATCCTCGATACCATTCATTAATTTTTTCAAGATTATCGTTTTCCTCTTCGTTAAACATTTTAACCACACTTTAAAACAACCTAATGTGATGTTTACATAACCCGTGCGAACTGAGTGTTCAGACCTTCAAACGTACTGATCAGGTTTCAAACAATCTAACAAACTTCGCTGATTGGGCCGATTGTTTTAATGAATATGTTTAACGATTGATTGGGCCAACAATCCTAACACTTGATTTAATTGGATCAACAAACCCACTAAACCCGACAACTTGAATTAATGAATCTTATCACATGGCAACCTTGGGCCTATAAACACATGCAATCACACAATTCTAGATTTCGAGTTTCACTTGATTGGACCGATACAAAAGTTGTTCACATAACAAACTTTAATCAATTGCTTCACATACACTTTTTAATGAGCAGACAACCCTTTTACCTTCTAAATTCTCATTGGACCTCCCTTTTATCGATTAAAGAATCACATGCACACTTTTCTTTGATTTTAATGAACCGACAACACAATTAAAGTCGATGACATTACTTCACATGCAAATGTATTGATTTTAGATTTTAATTGAACTGTGATTGGGCCGTTCAGTTTGTATTCAGTTGGTTCGATGATATGTTTCACGTGAAATCATGACATATTCAAACACCCTCAAACGAAATACCCTGTTCAATCAATCTACCTAATTTCTCATCTTTTTCTGCACATTGCTTGCAAGATTCCAAACACTTTGAGCAAGGCTTGATGACTTCCACAATCTTTTCAACTTCTATGACCTTTTCAACCTCAATCACCGGTTCAGTTTTAACTTCTTCATTTTGAACAGTCTCTTCTTTTTTATCAACACTTTCACTCTTCATTTTCTTTTGTTCTTTTGCAGCACGTCTCTCCTTCAGCTTCTCCAAGCAATCTGCAAAATAGAATTGAAAACTTTCAGGAGATAGATGAGCTTTTGCAACATTAATATGTCTTTCTTCCTCATCATCACCACTGTCATCAGTTGGTGATTGATCAAAATCTATTGTTTTCTCAGAACTATCATCTGAAGAATCAGAATCAGATGGTGTTTGATCAAAATTTAATGTCTTTTCAGAACTATTATCTGAAGAACCATAATCAGATGATGTTTGATCAACAACAGTTGTTTCTTCTGAGCTTTCATCGGATGAAATAGATTCTTCTTCTTGATTCTTCGCATGAACACCAATCGCTTTCATCCACTCTGTAAACAAATCCGGTTCTTGAACTATCTTCGCAATGAAAGCTTTAAAATTCCCATGCTCATCCGCAAACTGATCCCAGCTGAACCCTTCAGGTAACTTTTCATCATCTTGGTTTATTAAACATGCTTTACTATCAGCTGAAATATATTTGTTCCAATTGAATCCTGGAGCCATTTTCTCATCATCTTGATTAATAATGCTAGAATAAGCTTTCCTATTTGCATCTTCAATCATCTTCCCATGAGCAGTTTGTGTTTCTTTTTGTTGATATGGTTGATGAGCAACTATTTTCTCATCATCTTGATTAACAGCTATGTAATTTTCAACTTAGAAATAAAAAAATACATCATGTTAATAAAAACGCCAAAACAGTCATAATGCATATGAAACGCCATAAATGGAGTAAAACGCCAAAAACTCTCAATCTATAATGAAAGTAATTTGCAGAAGTATTAATTAATAAAAACTAAAAATGGAAAAACGCCAAAAACTACTTAAACCCATTCAAAAACGTCAAACTTGGGAGATGGAAAGTCTATTAATATCATATATTAAAACAGTAAATATACACAGTAACTGAAAAGACAGCTACTTTATTAATATCATATATTATAAAAAAAATCCCGCATAAACCACGCGCCAAAAACATCCTATAAGAGAGACGTCTCTACACAATCAACTGATCGCAACCCCAGAAACAAACGCCATATTTCCTAGAAAGCATTCACTTTAAAAACGCCAAAAAATAAATAGTTGAAAAAGCTACAGATGCAGAACCTAGATTCTGCTATATTGAGTATTGATCAGAATGAAGTTTCACTGAATGGATTCTTCTCTGAGTTGGGTATCTCTATAATCTTTTGCTGAATGAAATGGACAAAAATTCAAGGTAAAGAGTCTGATAACACTGATATGACATCATGTAACTTTATTCTTGATGGATATATGGATGGCATGAAGGGATCAATACATTAGAGCAGGCGTTGATCTTCAACATATCATCAAACAAGTATATATCCACCCACAATAAAGGATGCCACAAAAAATAAGCATCTTCTAAAGACGGCTGTTATGTAGGAAAATAAGGATCTACATAAGGTATTCAAAAACATGATCAAAAACGCCAAAAAAGTCAAAAGAAGAAGAGGCCGATGACAATGAAGATTTGGATGAGAAATTAGATTATAATTTTTATTTTTTTCATTTTATATTGTTTGTTATCTAAATGTTTGTTGTTTATCGTCTAATTCTCTAGTATTTTAAAAAAATTTAGTATAAAACGCCAAAAACTACAAACAACAAAACGCCTGATAGTGTTAAAACTGTGAGAAGGAATGCTAGTAAAGCACGATGTTGCTATATAAAACGCCAAAAAACGCAAACAAAGTAAAAAGAAAAAATAAAAAAGACGGTAACATTATTGCCAAACATTATAGTTATATTAATGCCACTACATGGAAAATTGAAATTTATTTATCTTTTCAAAACGCCATAATTGCCTGTCACATTATAGGCCTGTATCCTACATGGCAAAACACTTGATATAAAATAAAAATCAAGAAAATTACTGATGTTTTTACATTAAATGCCTGCATCCTGATCTAAAAAAACAAATAAAAACGCCAAAACAATACTTAAAACGCCAAAATATTTACTATGATTCTGATCTAAAAACAATAAAACGCCGCGTATTTATTAAACGCCAAAAAATGGAAAGATGAAGTGACACGTGTTTAAAAAAAAGAAAATATGAAAGGACAAAAAAGCTCCTCCGCCTTTTTCTAAGCGGCGTGACACGTGTTGGGCCAGGAAGCGTTCTCACCGTTCTCACACTTTTGAGCGTTTTCTCCTGAACCCGTTTATATATATATATATATGGAGGTTCATTTGAGAAGAAAATCTAATTGAGAAGAAAAAGAACAAACGTTACAATTGTAAAATAGTAAGTAATTTTTCTTTGATCTTATTTATTACTATCTTTAACTAATTAATTAGTCATAAAGACTATCATCCTCTACTCTACTTTTTTTTTTTTTTTTTTGCCTATACACATAAAAAGTTATCTTACACATTTTAAAATTTATTCTACATAACTCATAATTTATCCTACACATATTTAATTAACTCTTACCTATTTTACTTCCGCGGCTCAAAATCTTTTCAAAAACTTGATTTTAGAAAGAAAAATACGCCAATGCTTTTAGCTCGCGTTTTCTAACATATGAATGTGCACAGTAAGTATTTTATTTATAAATAGGGGTCAAGTTATTCTACAAAGACTTCTAATTGTAAGAATTGTAAGAAGAATTTATAGAGTGACAAGTGTCCAATAACCTAAAATTAAACCCACTACATCACCACCCAAAACCTAAACACCCCCCCTGGCAAAAAAAAAAAAAAAAAACTATAACTCACAAAAAAAAACCCCAAAAAACCTAACCCCCCCCCCCCCCACCCCCAAAAAACTTAAAAAAAACCTACCCCCCCCCCCCCCACCTCTCAAAGAAAAATCTAAAAAAAAAACTAAACACCCATCACCACCCAAAAACCTAAACCCCCACCCCTCACCCCCTCGGCAAAAAAAAAAAAAAAAAAAAATTTGGGTGGGTGATGGGGGAGGGGGTTTAGGTTTTAAGGTGGTGGTGGATGTTTAAGTTTTTTTTTTAGTGGGTTTTTTAGAAGTCTTTGTATCATTCTTACAATTAGGATCATTTGTATTTGATCCTAATCTTTTTTTTTTTTTTGCCGAGGGGGGGGGGGGGGTGTTTAGGTTTTGAGTGGTGATGTAGTGGGTTTAATTTAAGGTTATTGGACACTTATCACTCTATAAATTCTTCTTACAATTAGGAGTTTTATAGAATAAGTTGACCCTCCTTATAAATGGTTATAAATAGAGGACAAAAACATGTAATATTACAATAAAGAGAAACCAAGAAGCATGGAAATGTGGGAAGGGGACAAGAGGATTGGCAATGAGATGTCAACCTCTTTCATCTCATTATACTTAACTCATAATTTATCCTATACATATTTAATTAACTCTTACCTATTTTACTTCCGCGGCTCAAAATCTTTTGAAAAACTTGATTTTAGAAAGAAAAATACGCCAATGCTTTTAGCTAGCGTTTTCTAACATATGAATGTGCACAGTAAGTATTTTATTTATAAATAGAGGTCAAGTTATTCTACAAAAACTCCTAATTGTAAGAAGTGTAAGAAGAATTTATAGAGTGACAAGTGTCCAATAACCTAAAATTAAACCCACTACATCACCACCCAAAACCTAAACAACACCCCCCCCCCCCCCGGCAAAAAAAAAAAAAAAAAACTATACCTCACCAAAAAAACCCCAAAAAACCTAAACCCCCCCACCCCACCCCCAAAAACCTAAAAAACCTAACCCCCCCCCCCCCCCCACCTCTAAAAAAAAAATCTAAAAAAAAAAACTAAACACCCACCCCCACCCCATCACCACCCAAAAACCTAAAGCCCCACCCCTCACCCCCTAGGCAAAAAAAAAAAAAAATTGGGTGGGTGATGAGGGAGGGGGTGGGGGTTTAGGTTTTAAGGTGGTGGTGGATGTTTAAGTTTTTTTTTTTAGTGGGTTTTTTTAGAAGTCTTTGTACCCTTCTTACAATTAGGATCCTTTGTATTTGATCCTAATCTTTTTTTTTTTGCCGGGGGGGGGCTGTTTAGGTTTTTGGGTAGTGATGTAGTGGGTTTAATTTTAGGTTATTGGACACTTATCATTCTATAAATTCTTCTTACACTTCTTACAATTAGGAGTATTTGTAGGATAACTTGACCCTCCTTATAAATGGTTATAAATAGAGGACAAAAACATGTAACATTACAATAAGAGTTAAATGCTTGGTTGGTCCCTGTGGTTTGCAAAAATTTCATACTTGGTCCTAGTGGTTTACTAATTACACGCGTGCTCCCTAAAGTTGTCAAAAATGAACTCAGTTGGTCCCCTGACCTAACATCTGTTAAATTTCTCAGTTAACTATGTGTGAAATGACTATATTACCCTCGAACAATTAAAAGAAATAAAAAAAAATATATATATACTCTTAACACCTCCCTCCTCAAAACCCTCTGCTCTTCTTCGATGACAGCCACACACCCACCCCCGATTCCCTCAATTCTCTAGCGACTAGCCGGTGCCGGCCGCAACACCAACCACCGGTGCCCCGTTCTTGTTCCGTCAAGCACCCACAGCCCCTGCTCATTATCGGTGCCCCGTTCTTGTTCCGCCCCTATAGTCTTTTTCCACAGCTTCGAACCCTTCACTGAAATTTGTCAGTAGTACGTCTATCACCATCCATAGCCTTCCTCGACCTCACCATAGCCACCGAGAACCCTTCACTAGTTGCTCCATCCCACACCCATTTGTCACCCTTATTGGACACTTTAACCGCATTCAAGAGGCCCATCAGATTTGCCAATTAGAAGTGAAAGTCAGGCGAGGCAGATTTAACGGATCTAAACCTCTTTCTGAATCATCAATTGAAAAACTAAAAGTTATAATAAAAATAAAATAGTGAAAATGAGAAAGAGAAGAAGGGCAAGTGGATCTATGGCAGCAATTTACAGCCTGTACATCATCAACAAATCAGGGGGTCTCATCTTCTATAAGGTAATTCCCAATAATTCCAGATTATTAGGAACTTGAATAATAATAATAATAATAATAATAATCAAATCAAAATTGGATTAGGATTACGGATTGCAAGGAAGAATGGACACGAATGACAGCTTGAGATTGGCCAGTTTGTGGCATTCAATGAGCAGGGGCTATGGGTGCTTGACGGAACAAGAACGGGGCACTGGTGGTTGGTGTTGCGGCCGGCACCGGCTAGTCGCTGTAGAATTGAGGGAATCAGGGGTGGGTGTGTGGCTGTCAACAAAGAAGAGCAGAGGGTTTTGAGAAGGAGGGAGGTGTTAAGAGTATATATTTTTTTATTTCTTTTAATTGTTCGAGGGTAATATAGTCATTTCACACATAGTTAACTGAGAAATTTAACAGAGGTTAGGTCAGGGGACCAACCGAGTTCATTTTTGACAACTTTAGGGACCACGCGTGTAATTAGTAAACCCAGTGGCGGATCCAGGAATATTTTTGACTGGGTTCACTTTTTTAGATACTCCAATTTCATGTGACTGAACATAAAGAATTTCGGGTCGGTTCGATAGTTCGGATCGGGTAAGGTTCACCACATAATAAAAGTAAGATACAATGATGAAAAGAAAATCGTCATTAGAAATTTAAAATCACATAATATAAAATACGATAGTCTTTACAAATAAAAAAAACTACCTAAAGTTGTTGACGACGAGTTTTCATCTTTTGAAAACGTTGCATTACACTCTCAACGGAAACTTTTTGTAAGAACTCCTTTTCAATGTAACAAATGCAAGAATCGTTCATGTATCCATCACCCATCCTATTACGTAATTCTGTCTTCACAAGCTTCATTGAAGAAAAACTCCTTTCAACACTAGCCGTTGCAATCGTTCATTGAAGAAAAACTCCTTTCAACACTAGCGGAGCGGCGGAGCAGGCGAGCAGCGGAGGCGGAGCGGCGGAGCAATCGGCGGAGAGGTGTGGAGCTGCTGATGTTCAGTGGCGTGTTTAGTCTGTTCGTTATTGTTCTGCGGCGTATGTTTTGTGACATAACCCTAAAAGAGTTTTTTTACATTAAAGAAAAAAGATTAAAAGAGAAAAAAAAAAAACGGAAAAAAAAGTGATGAAACGGGATTCGAACCTGGGTAAATCAGGAAGAAAAGCGCGGACTTACCAGTGGAACCAAGGGTTGTTTTGTTTATGGGTTCCCTTTATAATTTACTTATGGGTTCCTTTTCAGTTTCTTATATATATTTACACTAAAAATTAAAAACCGACTGGGTTCCCGGGAACCCGTTCTTTCTACATAAGTCCGCCCCTGACTAAACCACTAGGACCAAGTATGAAATTTTTGCAAACCACAGGGACCAACCAAGCATTTAACTCTTACAATAAAGAGAAACCAAGAAGCATGGAAATGTGGGAAGGGGACAAGAGGATTGGCAATGAGATGTCAACCTCTTTCATCTCATTATACTTCACTCATTTTATGTTAGGCTAGACGGTATGGTCCGTCCTCCATCCCGGCGCCGACGTCACCCCATCCCCCCCCACCCGTCTTCATCCCGTCCCCGTCCTCTCCGTCTTTTTCTCGACGTCCAGGACGATCCAAAACAGGTGGGCCCCCTTTGTTTGTTTGTGAATGAGATTTGTACATTAGGCTTTAATACTTGTACATAGTTTTGTGGGGTAGGATCATCTAGCACCATCCTCCCATACCCTCTAGTTTAGTGGGATGGACCATCCTTTGGAGGACTATGACGTGACGCCTACTTGGCTGATCATCCTCCCTTAGAGGATCATCACCATACCCTCTAGCCTTATGTATCCAAACTTTAAACACATACGACAACTTGTAAGACATAAAGAGATGATGGGACACCGATAAGACCTTGCAACTTGTATATCAAACATACACTCATCACTAAATCTTGTCAACTTTATTCACATCCTACTTGCAAGTTACAAGTAGCTAGTGTATGACACCTTATCAACTCCCTTTTCAACCATTTCCATACTTATGTATCAAACAAACATTCGTCACTAAATCTTGCCAACGACCTTGCAAGTAGGCATTTTCCAACTAAGACCTTGCAAGTAGGCCGAGAATGAGAAAAACATAAAGTATAATGTTTTTTTACGTGCAAAAAATTGTTATTTACTCAGGGGCGGATCTACAGCCACCGAGGAGGTTCCCGTGAACCTGTTTGGTTTGTAATTTATGATGTAAAGTCCTAAAGAAAATAGTAAAGGAACCTGTAAATATTTTGTAGAGGAACCCGTTAACAAATGCCTCCTCTAGCACAATGGTAAACCACTTTCTATATGTTAATGAGGTACCGAGTTCGACTCCCCGGTTAGGGAGCTTTTTAACTTTTTTCCCGTTGAAACATTACCCTGATTACAATTGGTTATAGGGTTGTTTGGATAAGGTTCTTCTGTTTGGTAAATATAACTGAGCAACAGCTTTTGGAAATGCTTCAACTTCATGAGTTTCAAAGAAACTAACTGAACACAGTAAATTTAAAAAAACACATAATCCAAAAGTAAGAAGTGAAGTGTCGAAGTTAACCAAATAACACACAACAAGATCACAAAAAGCAGAAAAAGTCAAAGATGAATTGTTAAACTCTATGAGACAAAAGACAACCAATTATACATAACAAAATCTACAGTTTTGAACGGATCCGAACGAATTCTGCTTTCATTTCCCGCGTATGGAGCACTGAGTTACTTACGTTACAGTCTGAAGAAGAAGGTAGGCTGCACGCGGCTAAGAAGGCTACGTCCCATGTGTCAGTTTGTGGATCGCCGTCTCACACATAATCGCACTATATAGAAGAGAGGGGACTAAGGAAATTGTTTATAAGGAAAGTTCTTATCCAAATGAGCTATTTAGAAAAAAAAAATCAATCTTAAAAGATTTTATTTTCTTTTGTATCTTTGGATACGGGATCAAGTCATAACTACTTTCCACCACTCGACGTCCAGCCCATCTTATTTATATTAAGTGTTTTAAATTTATCACGGCGATGTTCTTTTTTCATTATTGTATTGTATTTTCGTTATGTGATGAACCTTACCCGACCCGAACCGAACCATCGACCTGACCCGATTTTTTTTATATTTGGACATATGAAATTAGAACATTTATAAAAGTGAACCTTTTGAAAAAAAAAATTGAATCAGCCACTGTAGTTACTGAGAAAAATACATAAAGTATAGTATATTTTTATGATATTTGCCCTATTCATATATATGTATTAATCCATAACATGTATGAGGAATAGTGTTTATTTTGTCTTTTATGGGTTTGTTATTTTTTTCTTTTTCTTTTTTTGTGAACTTTAATGTTTTTCATTATAAAACTTTAGATTTTTATAACTTTTTCACAAAAGTTAAAATGAGTTAAGTTTTTTTTATTAGCTTTTCTTTAGGCTTTTTCTCGGATATGATCGTCGTCCAGTGGCTACTTAGTACAGTGTTTAGTGGTCACATTTGATCCGTCAGGTTTTTTTACCCCCTTGATTTTCTAATATGTGTCGTATAAATTCTATTTCGTCTTTGTATCACATTACGTGAGTCACTTAGTGTTAGAATTCCTATTTTTATATTATGTTGATCGTCGTTCGATTGCTACTTATCGTTGTTTTACGCCGCCTCTCTGCAATGATTTTACACCACCCCGCAACGCGGGGTATTGACTAGTTATCTATTCTAAATCTTGCCAGCTAATTTGAGGATTTTGTTTCACCTAAAAGCGATATTAATTTCTGAGTTGACCATATTTATAGCATGTCTAAATATTTGGTTTGTATAAGTTTACTTTTATGAGGGGATGGTTTAATGGGTAAGACTAAAAAAAGTGAGGAATCGGTTAAAAATTCAGTGTAACATGTTAAAATCATTTTTTTTAATTCAAAGTTTTTGTATATAATTTTATGCAGAACCTTTTTAATAAGAAAAAAAATTCCAGAACTAAAAAAATTATAAAAAGTTTAAAAAACAGTAAAAAAAGTTTAAAAAATATATTTTTTTACAAAAATATTTTTTTATTGAAATAGTTTCTACACATCTTTATATGCAAAAGTTCTAAAAAATTTAACATTTTAAATTGAATTTTTCAAAATATATTTAACATATTAAATATATTGTTCCTTGTTCCCCACTTTTTTAGTATTTCCCGTTTGAACCTCACATTGAACATATTTAGATTGTGTCTAAATATCTTGTTTCTATCAGTCATTGTGCATGACTCTGTAGCAATATCTATTATTTATAATGTTGTCGTCCATGTGAATACAACCAACAAACGGAATTGAGGTCGGTCATCAATATAGATAGTGTTTGTTTTTCTAAAAAAATCTGTTTAGCCTCTTCTGTCTGTGCCGCGCAAACCACGCGCAAACATTGTCATCTGCAGGCCACCACCCACCACCGTCCATCGCTACCACCACCATCACCCACCACCGTCCATCACCACCACCACCACCGTCCACACCCACGACCACCGTTTACCACCACCTACTGTCCACATCCACCACCACAGTCCGTACACCACCACCAGTTTATTTTAAAATATACGTTAAAAACAAACAACCTTCTTCTTGCAGACTGTAGATGTTTGGTCCAACTCTTCTTCTACAGATGTGGTCCGCAGACTACAGACATTTTACCTCTTAAAAAACAAACAACACAATAGTGAAATTATCAAACAATGTTATGGATACCGTGGACCTCAACTAATTAACGTCAAGCAGCCAAAACATGAGATGATGCTTGAGAACACGATATCTAGTTGTATATAATACAACCAGAACTCTATCGTCACAAATCATTCACCAAATCATAAGAGTATCACAAAAGAAGGTAAAAGCAAAAGCCCGGTCTTGACTTAACGAGTATAAAAGGTTTTGTTATTAATAACTTTACCATCTAAAATGAAAATAAATGGGTGGTTGAATTAAAAATTAGAAAGAAATAAGCATAAGAAAATTAATCAGGTATGTAAAACCACAAAAAAAGGGATTAATAAATCATGTAAAGATTAAAGAAATTCAGCCTTTGAACAATTACATTTCATAAATTCGTATTTTCAACAGACATACCTCTCTCTATATGTGGTCAAAATCCCAATACATATGTAAATTCTTTATGCTAAAAAAAATTCACATGAACTTCATATCGTTCATTTAAATGTAATATCAGGGTTTCTTACATATAAGTTAAGTCCCGATAATTCTTTCCATTTATCTACTTCACGATGCATGTACGACGATATACTCCACAATGTCTCTTGATGTGTCATCCTGTTTATCGACTGTACAGACGATTTCACTAATGCAGTTGACTTGGTCAACGGATGCCTTTTGGTCTTACCCGTCATTCCACTAGAATACAACCAACGCGAACCTGATTGTTGCTTCTTCTGCAAGTTAGCTTTCAAACCCGTCACATAAACTTCGTTGACTTTGAACATCCGGTCAACACCCTCGCTTTTCTCCAGTTGAAGTAGCGCAAGCATTGGGATACCAACGGGCTCATAGTCTCGTAATGGATCCCTAAGCAACACTTGCAGTGCTAACGTGAAGTTACCAAAATACCCAGAATTATTATGAAAAGATTTTGCAGAATCGAACTTTATCCAGTCGTCTAATGATATTGACGTTTCGATTAGTTCTTCGATGTCGGTGCTGGTTGTAGAGGTTGAGTTTATGGTTGCAGGAGGTTCTTCGGTTGATACCCCTGATTGAATTCTTAATCCTTCAATTAAAAGATACTGAATCTTTTCGATTGTTGAAGGGATAATATCGCTTAAAGAAACACATTCTGAATCAATCTCACAATAAATGTTTGTTTGCGTTTCTATGGTTTCTAATTCATGAAGTAGCGCGTCCCCCCTGTCACAAAATATTATGGAGGATAAGACTAATGTTATAACAGCTAATGAAGAGTAAAGTACACGCATGGACCCTGTGGTTTACCAAAATTTTGGATTTGGTCCCTAGCTTTCCAAAAGTACACAGACGGTCCATGTGGTTTGCATTTTGTAACGTGTTTAGTCCCTAGCCAACGTATCTAAAGGTTTTAGCATGTCCAAGTTAGGGACTAAATACGTTACTAAGTGCAAACCACAGGGACCATCCATGTACTTTTGAAAAAAGATGAGGACTTAATGCATTACAAAGTGCAAACCACAGGGACGATCTGTGTAATTTTGGAAAGCCAGGAACCAAATCCAAAATTTTAGTAAAACACAGGTACCATCCACGTACTTTACTCACTAATAAAATAAACTTATAGTTTTTAATTTCATGATGTTGAAGGGGAGTTCAAGTAAATTTACTAACCTTTCAATCACCACCATTGGCGATGCACCTTTCCAAACCGCTTGTTGCAACGTCATTCCCGTTATTACCTCCAACGGCATCAAACGGGTCACCTGAGAAAGCATCTTTCCGGGTCCCAAAGTCGCCCAATTTACCAAAATATCCATACCATTAGACCCCATTAGAGGAGGTAGCACAACGGTACTCGACACTTGCACAACCAACCGTTCACCGTTTTTCGCTCTTTTAAACAGCAACGGATTCATAGACCGTAAAAATCCACCACTTTCGGTCTTCAAAAACGGCCCCAGCCCGTCTCCAAGAGAAGATAGTTCATGTGTCTTTTCGGGTGAAAGATAAACCGGGCTTCCAAACGCACCTGAATCGGTTCGTGGAGAGTTTTGAAACGCCCGTTCGTTTAAACCCCATTTTTCCATTAACGTTTCAGTTTCTAAATTCTCAAGCATTTTAGCTTTCCTTCTACTAATTAAAGAGGGACCCGCCTGATAATCGTGTTCCGTTTCAGCCGTTTGAAATAAGAATGATGAATTAAAAATGTTAGAACAGTCATTTTGATCTTCATTAACATCGAGATCAAAAACAAAATTTCCCGAAGCTAAAGTTTCCTTCTCAAATTGTTTCAAAAGCCGCTCTCTTGGAGACTCGGGCTCAGGCTCGTCATCAAAACCGACCAAGTTCATGAAATCATGAACAACGGTGTTTGTTAAGTCATCTAAGCTACGTGATTTTACCATTTTACCCCCTCCACAATAGTCGTTTTCATGAAACTGGTTTTCGCGAAAATTTAAATCCAATTCGAGCTTTTCGGATGCAGAGAGATTTTGCAAAAATAATTCGACTTCTTCATCGGATTCTTCGGGGTAGAAAGTATCATTCTCTTTACAACTAATATCATCAAAAGCAGCTTCGGTTTCCTTATCATCACAAACGTCATCATCGAAAAGGTCAGCCACATTAATGGTCTCGATACAAGAATCTTCAATCGATTTAGAAAATTCAATACCTTTATCAATTACCGTAAACTCATCATCATAACTCTCACTAGGTATCGACTTTAACTCGCTTGAATAACTTGTTTTTGCATCAAGTAACTCATAAAGAACATCAACTGACGGCTCTTCATACGGTAAAACCCCTGTACGCACTTTCATATCAAAAGATAGATTCGAAAAGTGGGTCCCATGCCTCGAGTTACTTGGAATGCTTCTAAGATTACGCAGCTTTATTAAATTATCCGCCATTAAAGAAAAACCGAAACTAACGTTTATTGTCGCACCTTTTGCCTTGCCCGTAAGCTTAAAACTCGTTATCCATTTTCCGTAACGGTTTTTTTCATCCTCTAATTCCGTTAAAGTGAGGGGAAGCAATCTAGTGAGATCAATCCACTGCTTCCCGATATCTAAACTAGGAGCTCCGACTATCGATGCATAGAGTAACGAGAGCTTCGGTGTATACTTTGCCACGTCATCATGAACATCATGTTTATTAACGTATACTGAACAACGGTGGATTAACATCTCATCGAACTCGGCAACGCCCTCTTTAACGCGTATAGATTGGCTTTTTAAAACGTCTTGTTTTCTTTTCCAATAAACGCATAAGTTAAGGTCGTTGAAATTTAACGGTAATCCTTCGATAGAATGAATGTGCAGAAAGAAAGAACAACTTAACCGATGATTTCTAATATGAGTTAGAGTTTTCAATGGTTTCCATTTCCAAATGGAAGATTTTTTTTCATTTACGGATAAATCGTCTTTCGTATACGTGTCTGGCGTTAAAGTCTTTGGCGGGGCGTCATGCAAATATAGAGCTTTGCTTATTTCTTCAATATCGTGCAATAATCTTGAGCTTCCGAAATCATCAATGTTAATTCTTGAAGATTGCACATTGGGCATCATCGTCATCTTCACAAAAATTCAAAATCATTGGCAAAAAAAAAATAATCTAAACTTCAAATCCATTGATTATTGGGATAAAATCATCAAATAATAACCAAGTTTCAATATTGTTCCTTTAAAGTCACTCAAACTTTTTTCTAACAATAAAACCAGTCAAGTTCCATTATTGTTCTATTGTTGTGAAATTTTTCATAACTGTTTTAATGGAATGACCTAAATGAAAAAGTTATGAAACTTAGTTATTATTGATGATTTTGATAATTCACGGTTACATCCTACTTCATGTTAAACTTGAAAGAAAAAAATCAGTAAATAGTAACCAAGTTTCATATGTGTTCCAAATAGGTCACTTAACTTAAAAATAAAAAAAAAAATTATAAAATTTTTACTACAATGCAATAACATTGAAACTTGTGTGCCTTTTATAGTTAAAAAAAAAAAAAAAAACCTGTTTAGTGGAACTTGGTTACAATCCCAAACCCTAAAACAACTTCTTATTACAACAACTGCACATCTAAACAACCCTCAAATACTAAACAAACATACATTTCAATCCCCATAACTTCACCTTTACATAATTAATCCACCAAACGTTAATCAAACATATGACTATAATCATCAATTATATATAGCAACAGTTACAGGATACAACAACTCAGCAATGAGCAACAACAGTTCATATCAAAACCAAAATCGTTTCAACTGTGACAAACAAATAATTCAGATTCAAAGTTACTCATCCAATCAATCAATCTCTATTGGCGTAAACACAAACGGAAACATAAAATTGATGAATATAGGTTACAAATTAGTGTAGAATATAAATGAAATTGGCGAACGTACCGTGATTTGAAGCTTAATCGGATTGAATTAAGTGAGAATTGGGGATTCTTTTTTTAGGGTTGATAAAGAGATGGATACAGTTGGGATTTAGATGTATCAGCCTCTCAAGCAGGCAACCTTTTTTTTTTCTTTTTTTGTTTTTTGTTTTGAGGGTTTCTGGTATGGAATGGAATGGTATATTTATTTTGTCTTTATGTTCCCTCTTTTGTGAGTTTTAAATTTGCAACTTTATTATTATTATGATTATGTTGTGCATAAAGTAACTTTAGATGCAACATATTCTCTAGTTTTGTTTTGAGTTACATTGTTTATGAGTGTACTAGATGTTTCAACCTACGAGTTTTCGTAGAACTCTAAAGGAATTTGATCATTTATGATGGTACCAACACATGATACAGCAAACGTAAAAGAAAACCAACGAATAAAGTTGTAACTTAAACACAACCTTAACGATAAAACATTAATACGAACAATAATAAACATTATAATAAACCACAACGAAAAAAAACTAAAAACTCAAAAAACCAAACACTTTTTAAGCGATTTAAAAAAAACTATTAAAACTTTTTTAAGCCCAACTTTTTGAAATGTTTGCAAAAACATATGAAGCGGATGTCAAAAATGTTTTTTAAGCTATGGAAAAGGTAACCCGACGCCTTATTTTAGCATTGGGGGATGGCCTATTTTAGCATTAGGTTGGAAAAATGACCAATAAAATGGTGTCGCTCTTATTAGCAAAGGAAGATGACTTAATCTAGCAAAGAAAATGGCTCATTTTAGCGGCAACCTACTATTCATAATCTCTCACGATTGTTTAGATAGGTGATATGATATGAAATATATTATGTGTTTAATATGTTAAATTATCTATAGTTTTTGGTGGGTTTATGGTGAACAAGTTGAATACGGTGATTAATGATGTTTTGTTTGTTTTGGATATCTTGATACCTACAAGATGATGGAGGGGCGAATTATGACTAACTCTAAAGGAAAAATAAAGAAAATATGAAGAATTCAAAGCACTCGGTTGTGGGATCTTTAAACACACATATATGTGTGATTTTGATTTTTGTTCACATGCACGTTCTATGAGAAGGTCATCACCACGACATGTAAAAGGTAAATGTCCATCGACTCGCTGAAGGCCACAACACGTCAACTCGCTGAAGGATGTGCTAAAATATATGGCTGAGCAGCCGGGGTCTAAAAGATGGAAGAAAGTTGTGAATCTGGTCATTATGTCAGTCGTATGGAGGATTTGGACTAGCAAGAATGATAAAGAGTTCAGAAACTTGTCAATGCCCATCCTCAATCTGGTAGAGACAATTAAAGATGATGCTTTTATTTGGCTAACTTGTAGATCTAAATGTAAAGGCGTCGGGTGAGAGAAATGGGTCGATTTTGATGTTAGTAGTATTATGTAATCGTTCCAGTCTTGTATCTCTCCCAGTTTCTTGATGGGGCCTTTATATTGATATATAAAGTCGTTGTCGTTCAAAAAAAAATGGGTAAATGCCCACGCATGTCTATGTGTGTGCGGATGATTGTGACAACCCGAACCTTTGAGGTTAGTAACGTCTAACTTTCTAATCTAATTCCTTATTATTTCCCTTCGATGTGTTATAAGTTCTGCGTTGTTTTGTTGGTTTTGCTTTGGGCCGCAAGTCATTGGGCCACATTAGTGAGCTAACACATTGTTAACGCTTCATTTCGGCCTGGATTATCACAAACCGAGCCCAACTATCTCATGTGTGTTTTGATTTAAACAAGTCATGCTAGCAAACAAGTTATGGGATCGGCCCACCTGGAAGCCCAATCAGTTCGTAAAACCAAAGTGGGATTTAGCAGCCCACTTAATCCTCCGAATTAATATATGTGCATTCGCTTATGGCCCTAGGCCTGGCCCAGCTACTCATGTAAATAATTATCATCGGCCCAAACCCAAAGGGTTTACATATGTTTAGTAATTACGTAAATTGTTAACAAACACATAACCCTATATCCTGTTCCCTGATAGCACGAATTCAGTGGAGACCCCCCCCCCTTCGAGACAACATCTTGCTCGGTCAAAATCTTGGTTAGTGGTTCTTATTGGTGACATTCATATTTGTATGTTATTGCTTAATTGGGATATGGAATGAGATTAATGATTAAGTATAGATGTATGTCGATGTTGTGTATGTGAAATCTGGTAGACCCTAATCTCTTGTGCGAATTATATGAAGTAAAGAGCATGTGATTAATTGCTTGCCTATTGGTAATTGATGAATCTGTTTTAATAATGATAATCACAGATGGTCTGATAATATAGATACTTTAAAAAGAATGTTAGTTAATACTAAGGAATTTTATGTGTTATGTATATGTTATATATGTGCTGATTTAATAAGGTTGGAACCTATTTAAATAAAGAATTAGGTTGGCATATTAACCATATACTTGTTAGATGATTTCTTGGTTTTAAAAGAATGATTTAGTTATTAATTGATTGCATGATTTATTTGCTATTTTGGATCGCTGTTATGTACATGAAACCCATGAACTGGGACATTCAATTTGCATATAGGCCGGCCAGGTTTGGGTAACAGTAATTGGGTAGTCATGGACCATCAGATCCATGTTAAAGGTTTCGTAAAACTGGGAATTTTGGGAGGGTAAATAATCGATGGATTGGGTAGTGATTGTTGCTTAACACATGTTAGGACTTAGGTTAGACTAGCAAATTATTGGGCCATACCTCTTCTCTGCTTATGTGGGCCGACAAGATTGTGGGCTGATTGGTATGATTATATAAACATAAGCTGTTGGTATTTGATAACATTGAATCATCATTAGTAATAATTGGGCTGGACATCAATTAACATTAACGATTAGTTGGTTGGGCCGAGACTGTTGGGCTTCACACACACACTTCCTGTACACGTGAATTGGGCTGTGAATCTTGCGTGAAACATACTTGCATGTTAAGAACCGTTTACATGGATTTATGGGTGGTGTAGATGAACAGTAGGTGAGCTATATGTTTATTCTATGATTCTAGGATGTATGTTAAAAGGTTGGATTGCATGAATGAATGTGCTAGCCATATGTGTTGTTATTTGCATAGTACATATAGAGGATGTATGATTTGGAACTACAAACTGATAGATAATGATAACCATGTTAGGGTTGGTCGGTCAACGGTAAACACGTAACTAATCTTACCGAGCAAACCAAGGTGAGTTCACACTCTTTATAAGACATGGGATTCCCGGTGGTTGGGAATGGGTTAAGGAATTTAAAACAGAACCTACATATTCTTCTTGGGTAGGATATGTACCGCCATCCTCCATGGATAGGATGCCAATATTAATCCTGCGTATTCTCCTTGGGTAGAATACGACGTTCGTCCTCCTTGGGTAGGACAACAACCTTAAACTTACTAGACAAAACTCTATCATGAAGTCCCTCATTTTTTTATATCGACTTAATCGCCGGGCCAATGGCGAGCGGGTCATTAGTTGATAGCGCTATTAGGGCTGACAAGCCTCACACCGTGCCGGTAGGGCGGGCGTGTACTAATGGATCTGGGCACTCAGTCAATGATGATAGACATTGACTTAGGGCACAACTTACTTTCGTCAGTTATCGATATGGTAACGGTCTAGTGGGTCACATGGGGAATCCTCCACTAGTTATGGACATGGTTTGGGAAACAAGGAAACGGATTAACTTATGGTTTACAAACGAACTCATGGTTTTAAACAACTTTAAAAATGAACACTCAACTGTGAACTCGCTCAACTTTGTTGTTGACTCGTTGTTACATGCCATGCAGGTCTTTAGGTGCATATTGTTGGAACTTGTTGTCTGGAAGGCTGGAGTGGTCATGGGTCGAGATACATGGAATCGCAACATAGGATTAATGGTTTTTACATATGGTTTATAAACACTTAACGAATGAATTATGCTTCCGCTGTACACTGTGAATTATATGTAACATTGTAACACTTAATGTTAATAAATGAAAGTTTTATTTAAACTTACCTATGAGTTCAATGTGATTGGTGGTTAGATCCTGGTCAGTCACTCCTCCTGCGGTGATACTCCGCTTGTGGATTTTGAGGGTGTGACAGATTGGTACCAGAGCCATTGGTTATAGTGAACTTGGTTTTAAAAAGGGGGAAAACGTTTTTATAAAACCAGACTATAACCGAACAGTTCTGAAAACGTGAATACGACCATGACACTCAGCTCCAGATTGCAAGGTTCGTCCCTCTTACTTGTTTTATACATTACGTAACTAGTACACATTTGTTTATGACAAAACATACGAACACACACTCGTCATTATAGCATGATGGCATGGATTATTTGCTTACCTTATGATGCGTTGATAGTATGCCATAGTCCTTGGATTTTGTGATCATATTACCTTGACGACCTCCATTTGACATGAGTTAGGAGGAACTGAGATGAACATGCAAATCACAATATTATTGTGGGTGCACACATAATAATAATGTGGGGTGCATGCGAGTCCCAGTGAGCCTTAGCAAGTGGAAAAGGGGTTCCGTTCTGTTATTTGATCGATGTGAAACATAACAAACCTATAGGGGTCATAGCAGTGATTGTCCCCTACACGAACGTGAACTTTTCATTCATCTTTGGATCCTTTCGAATCTCGATGCTATCGAATATTACCTTAACACACATCTGAACGCCTAGCGAACTGTGTAGAATGCTAGGTGCTTGTACGAACGTCCCTGAGTTGGAGGTTACAGCATCGAATGATTGGACGATACCTCCTCACTCCTTTTCACTGGTCGAAACTCTGTGTATTGACGTCTTAGATTCCGTAAGTGCGATCGTTTCTGCAACACCCTAGCAACGTATGGTGTACCCCTCGACCAACTTACAAGATCGAGGGGCAAGAGGATAATCGTAGTATCTTACCGACCTCAGTAATTGGATGACCCTGATTACCGGCAATGAACACCAGCGAATTGACTTCAATCGAATCCTTAACCACAACCAGCGACTCATGGGAGTCAAATCTTACGAACCAATCGGGACATAAGCAGTGACAATCGACAACGGTGTGGAACGCGTAGCTGCCAGCACAATGAGTAGCGTCTTAGTACGTGGCACGAAACAGGACAAGATGGACCCTGTTGTTGAAAGATCGTAGGGCCCCGTTTTAAGCAACGACAGTAGAGTCAACGGTCACGGCAACATCAAGGAACTCGTAATTATAGCTTACAGTATGGAAACGAAGATGACCTTGGCAAGGATTGACTGTGTTAAGTCAAAGTGCCAACATCCAATGGATCAAACACGGTACTATGAATTCTCGTAATGAAAACAACAATACTGGAAATGATGCTTACGGAAAGGCATTTAGGATTGGCGTAGGTGACGCCAGGCTTAATAGCAGCATGGTAACTTATATAAGTAGCCCTGTTTTGGTCAACCCTGATGCTTCTTGAAACCGAACCTGTGGTGGCGGCAACTGATGGCAAGTCAAACGAAATCTCAAATGTTCGTTGGGATGTAAACTCGACCTTGCGGGACAAGTGTTCGACATCAACCTTCTTTCTATTATCCCCGATAATTTGATGCAGTAGTTGGTATGGATTGGTTATCCATACATCGCGCAGATATACCCTGCGAGAAGAAAGCTTTACGTACCCCTCTCCCTAGTGGAGAATCGTCATCTGTTCCAAAGTACCAGAGTTGTGTAAAGGTTAGCATCAATTCTGCAATGTAAGCCCAGAAGTATCTGCGGAGGGATTACCCCGCTATGTTAGCAACTGTTATAGACGTAAGGTTAGGAAAAGGAGGATCGAGGATCCACCGGTTGTTCGTGATTACCCTCTATGTGCTACCCGAGGAACTTCCAGGATCATCTCTACAACTGTTAGGTAGGAACTCAGTTTGACCTTGCGCCAGAGACAGTTCTAACTACTCGTACTCTTTTCCGTCTTGCACCAGGAGGGTTGTAGGAGTTGTTTAACCAACCACAGGAACTGTCGGACAGGAGTTTTTGCTTTAAGGAGCCCTCGCTGTACCCATGAAGAAAAGCCTTTTCGTATGTGTACTGACTATTGAGAACTCAACAAGGTGACAGTCAAGAACCGTTTGCCTCGACCACGTATTGACAACCCATCGACCAGTTGCGAGGATCAAGCTTCCATTTAGGGATTGACTAGCGAACGAACTATCATCAGATGGAAGTCCAAGGAGAGAATGCTCTTAGAACAGCATGTCGAACGCAATGCAGCCATTTCAACTTTATACACCATGATTATTGATGTGATCACCACACCAGCAGCTTCAGGGATCACATGAATCGACCATATTTGTTAACGACGTTCTGAATCATGACCAGGAAAAAGGAACACAATGGGTGGCATATGTATCCTATTTCAGCACTTCTGTGGGAGGAGCCATTACGGGCGAAGTCTTGTTAAATGTCACATCTAGATTCGAGAGATACATTTTGATCATGTAACCAATGGAGTGGGAGTACACGTGGATCTCGCTAAGATGCATCTTGTTAGAAACTGATCGACACCAAAGATTCCTTCAGGGATGCAGCAATTACTTGGTTTCGCTAGATACTATCGCAGCTTACCCATAGGATTTTCGGAGGTCGCACAGCTTAAATCTCTTTAGCACAGTAGGGTGCTGTGTTCGTGAAGAACGAAACAGGAGGATGTCTTTTTAGCTTTCGAATTCTAACTCTGCAATGCACCGAGCATCGTCTTTACCCGAGGGTGCAGGTGATTTAGTGGTATACCATGATGGTCCGAGTCAGAGTCTCAGTTACAAACCGATGCAACACGGAGAGTGATGACTTACGTGATGGAGTTACAAAGAGGAACTGCACGACACACAACTGGCGGTGAAAACCGTGGCTTTGGGATTTTAGATGGAGGCATTACTTGGACGGTACCAGATGCGTTATTTAGACCGATCACAAGGGCCTCCCGTGTACCCTTGTTTCTAAAGAACTAAACGTGTTATGTCATCGCTGGATGAACTTTTAAATGATTTCGACTATGGAACCTAAATGCGTATGAGCTTGCGACTCACCATCAACTCTAGTCTACACGATCAGATTTGCCATGTTCAAATCGAAGCGCTGAGGGAAGATAACTTTCAAGATGGATTCATGCGGGGCATGGAGGAGCAACTTTTGGCAAGACGGATGATATTCGCTACCTCATGGAACAAATGGGGATCCCACTATACGGCAACCGTACGGAACTTGTATTGAGCAAAGCACACCGGCCCCGATAATCTAGTCGTCTGGGTTTTGATGAGAGATAGTAGGATCTATAAATCTCGTACTGATAATCGGGCATGAAGGCCCACATAACAATGCATGCGAATGATGTTTGACTTGCGCGAAAAGTCAAGGTGGAATATCAGAAACCCTCTAGTTCGGGTCAACCACTGGAAACACCCATACGGAAATGAGAACGGACTGAAATCTATTTTGTCACTGATCCACTTAGAATCCGAAATGGAGACGATATCACCTGGGTGATCGTTGATGGCCTCACGTTACCCGCATACTTTCTTGTATTCAAGGAACTGACGAGTCTCCATAAGCTTGTGAATATTCCTCTGGGAGAGGCGACTTTTAGGCACGAGGTGCCAACTCCTGTTATCTCTGATTTTGGATCTATACCTGATTTATGTCAGGCAATACACAACATTCTTGACTCACATCTAGACATGAGCATTACTTATCACTGTAGGACAACCGGATAGAGTAACGAACTATCCTGACACACAAAGACATGCTGCGAGCATGTGCGTGATTGACGTTAGTAAACATTTGGGAAGGACATTTATCTTTGGGTGAGCTCTACTGCAGCCGTTACCGTGTTAGTATGCATTCAGCTCTGTTTGAGGCATTGCGTGGATGATAATGCCAACCTCCTTGTTGGATTGAGGTGGATGACAACCTAATCACGGGACTAGGACCTGCACTCGGTATTGGGAATTGCGTGGCGGCAACGCGTGATCTCCAGGAACCCTGATAACTTAAGAAACACCGGGAGTTCGCTGCAGGCGAACGTGTCATATTGGGAGTCTCACCCTGGGAGGGTGCGATACGCTATGGGAAACGTGGCAAGCTTAGTCTGCGGTACGCTGGGACATTTGGATTCCTGTAACGGATCGGTTATATGACTCACAAACATGAGTTACCTGATGAATTGGGTAACTGTCACAATGCCATTTATGCCTTGAATCTAAAGAAGTGGTTGCTTGACGGAAAAACTAGTGATACCCTTATTAGAACCTAAGGTTGACGACAAGTTGCAGTTTATCGAGGAATCTATTCAGATCATGGATCGGGAGGTCAATGTGCGTAAAATAGTCGTATTCCGATAGTTAGAGTTTGTTGGAACTCAACATGTGGACCGGAGTTCACGTGGGAGCGTGAGGATCAGATGAAGCTCAAGTATCCTCAACGCTTTCCTGATGACAAGTCTAAATCTAGTAAAGCTGGTAATTTCAGGATGAAATTCCTCTTCAACTTGGGGATGATGTGGCACCTGAGGAAAATCCGTGACAATATTGATTTCTCACTTCATTCCTTTTGCTTACTTACCAAATTTCGGGACGAAATTTCTTTCAAGTTGGGGATGATGTGACAACCCGAACCTTTGAGGTTAGTAACGTCTAACTTTCTAATCTAATTCCTTATTATTTCCCTTCGATGTGTTATAAGTTCCGCGTTGTTTTGTTGGTTTTGCTTTGGGCCGCAAGTCATTAGGCCAGATTAGTGAGCTAACACATTGTTAACACTTCATTCCGGCCCGGATTATCACAAACCGAGCCCAACTATCTCATGTGTGTTTTGATTTAAACAAGTCATGCTAGCAAACAAGTTATGGGATCGGTCCGCCTGGAAGCCCAATCAGTTCGTAAAACCAAAGTGGGATTTGGCAGCCCACTTAATCCTCCGAATTAATATATGTGCATTCGCTTATGGCCCTAGGCCTGGCCCAGCTACTCATGTAAATAATTATCATCGGCCCAAACCCAAAGGGTTTACATATGTTTATATGCTTAGTAATTACGTAAATTGTTAACAAACACATAACCCTATATCCTATTCCCTGATCGCACGAATTCAGTGGAGACCCCCCCCCCCCCTTCGAGACAACATCTTGCTCGGTCAAAATCTTGGTTAGTGGTTCTTATTGGTGACATTCATATTTGTATGTTATTGCTTAATTGAGATATGGAATGAGATTAATGATTAAGTATAGACGTATGTCGATGTTGTGTATGTGAAATCTGGTAGACCCTAATCTCTTGTGCGAATTATATGAAGTAAAGAGCATGTGATTAATTGCTTGCCTGTTGGTAATTGATGAATCTGTTTTAATAATGATAATCACAGATGGTCTGATAATATGGATACTTTAAAAAGAATGTTAATTAATACTAAGGAATTTTATGTGTTATGTATATGTTATATATGTGCTGATTTAATAAGGTTGGAACCTATTTGAATAAAGAATTAGGTTGGCATATTAACCATATACTTGTTAGATGATTTCTTGGTTTTAAAAGAATGATTTAGTTATTAATTGATTGCATGATTTATTTGATATTTTGGATCGCTGTTATGTACATAAAACCCATGAACTAGGAGGGTAAATAATCGATGGATTGGGTAGTGATTGTTGCTTAACACATGTTAGGTTAGACTAGCAAATTATTGGGCCGCATCTCTTCTCTGCTTATGTGGGCCGACAAGATTGTGGTTGATTGGTATGATTATATAAACATAAACTGTTGGTATTTGATAACATTGAATCATCATTAGTAATAATTGGGCTGGACATCAATTAACATTAACGATTAGTTGGTTGGGCCGAGACTGTTGGGCTTCACACACACACACTTGCTGTACACGTGAATTGGGCTGTGAATCTTGGGTGAAACATACTTGCATGTTAAGAACCATTTACATGGATTTATGGGTGGTGTAGATGAACAGTAGGTGAGTTATATGTTTATTCTTTGATTCTAGGATGTATGTTAAAAGGTTGGATTGCATGAATGAATGTGCTAGCCATATGTGTTGTTATTTGCATAGTACATATAGAGGATGTATGATTTGGAACTACAAACTGATAGATAATGATAACCATCTTAGGGTTGGTCGGTCAACAGTAAACACGTAACTAATCTTACCGAGCAAACCAAGGTGAGTTCACACTCTTTATAAGGCATGGGATTCCCGGTGGTTGGGAATGGGTTAAGGAATTTAAAACGGAACCTACATATTCTCCTTGGGTAGGATATGTACCGCCATCCTCCATGGGTAGGATGCCAATATTAATCCTGTGTATTCTCCTTGGGTAGAATACGTACGTTCGTCCTCCTTGGGTAGGACAACAACCTTAAACTTACTAGACAAAACTCTATCATGAAGTCCCTCATTTTTTTATATCGACTTAATCGCCGAGCCAATGGCGAGCGGGTCATTAGTTGATAGCGCTATTAGGGTGACAAGCCTCACACCGTGCCGGTAGGATGGGCGTGTACTAATGGATCTGGGCACTCAGGCAATGATGATAGACATTGACTTAGGGCACAACTTACTTTCGTCAGTTGTCAATATGGTAACGGTCTAGTGGGTCACATGGGGAAGCCCCCACTGGTTATGGACATGGTTTGGGAAACAAGGAAACGGATTAACTTATGGTTACAAATGAACTCATGGTTTTGAACAACTTTAAAAATGAACACTCAACTGTGAACTCGCTCAACTTTGTTGTTGACTCGTTGTTACATGCCTTGCAGGTCTTTAGGTGCATATTGTTGGAACTTGCTGTCTGGGAGGCTGGAGTGGTCATGGGTCGAGATACATGGAATCGCAACACAGGATTAATGGTTTTTACATATGGTTTATAAACACTTAACGAATGAATTATGCTTCCGCTGTACACTGTGAATTATATGTAACATTGTAACACTTAATGTTAATAAATGAAAGTTTTATTTAAACTTACCTATGAGTTCAATGTGATTGGTGGTTAGATCCTGGTCAGTCACTCCTCCTGCGGTGATACTCCGCTTGTGGATTTTGGGGGTGTGACAATGATGTCCCACGTTGGCTTTTCTAGGCCAAACTTCTTATATATTGTCATTGATGCATGTCTATGTGTGTGCGGATGAGGTCCCACCAAGTAAAGTTTTTTGAGATTTTTGCTTCCCAAGGTCCAAGCATTTATAGATTTCATGTGACTGAGTTGAATATTACTAGCTTTAGCTTTAACATTAAATATTTTATTTTTTTAAAAGGTAATACAAACTTAAATATCACACAAAAATCAAAGGCCCATAGCAAAAAGCTACCGACTCGAATACAAAGTACAAGTTACTTTTGTCACACCCCAACCGATGACGGAAACATCAGGCCACGACACTAAGCGTTCAGATTACTCAAGAGATTCCACAACACTAAATTGTTTCAGTAATAATTAACTAATTTCATGCAAAATTGTTTAACAGCATCCACGAATCAACCACAAAAGTATCAATTATAAAACATCCAAATATTTTTCAAAATTCTTGATTTAACTAGGTGAGTTTCTAAGCATCATCCTAACTTGTTTCTTCAGCGTCCAAACTTATCAACTTGCAACATGTATTAAAATACTATCAATAAAATGTTGGCGAGTATACAAGTTTGAGTACGTAATAGCATAATAGTTTAAAACATTCCAAAACTCGTGTCTGCCATGAAAACATATAACAGTTTCACCATGCTAAGCTAGCGTAGTCCCCTATGTAACACGCATTTCCAACGCAATTAACATAGCAATCCCAAGAGTCTAGCGGGAGCTATAAACATTCATTACCTTTCCCAAAGTCTAACCGGGAGGTTTGATCTTAACAATACCCAAGAGATTAGCAGGCGGGGCGTTACAACCTATAGCATATGCATAGTACCATAATTGTTAAGACATGTCACATACAAGGATTAAACGTCACATAGCATATAAGTCTCAAGTTTCACAAGTATCCTGTTTCCATGTTTACTACGGACTGAGCAAGTTTCCAAATAAGTTTCAAGTGTCAAGTGTCATGTTTATATAATACATGTTGCATCCCAAAAGTGTTTAAAATGAAAAGGGATCGAGTATACTCATAGTGGGTGCTAAGTACCAACACCGACTAATTGGATCGAAGGGAGCGCTGGGGTTAGCCTGATTATAGATTAATAGTATGAGTGTTGAACAGAATGTCGAATTGTGCGAACATCGGGTAAAAGTTTCTGGCAGGTTTCCTGATCGGATGGTCATCCGGACGGATGGTCATCCGGTCGGATGACCATTCGATCAGATGGCCGTTCGATCAGTAGTGTGTTTTGCGAAATGTTTCCAAACTTTTGAAGTTTTCGTTGTAGTATAAATTCAAGTCATTCGATCGGATGGTAATCCAGTCAGGTGATCGTTCGATCGGATGACTATTTGAGTGAAAGTTTGATAGTTTAAAGTCCTGATTCAAATAGTTTAAGTGTTGAAGGCTACAGGGAGTCGGCCGCTTGGTCGGATGATCGATCGATCGGACGGTCATCCGATCGGACGATCGTTCGGCTGTTGTGATCTTATTCCTTTGAACCTCTTGTAAAATTTCTAAGTTCATGTTTAATGGAGATGACATGGTAACGTATCAAGACAACGGAAAACCCACCAAGGTTCAGTTTGTCTGATCAGATGGGAATCACCCCGTTCGATCAGGGTAACTGTTCTTGACGAAGTTTCATGTCTGGCCCGTAGATCGGCCATCTCTCCGATGGAAATTCGTTATCAAGCTGACTCCAGACTAAGGAACAAGTCCTAGACCTGTTTTGGGTCCAGATTCCACCAAGTTAAGTAGAAAGTTAAGAAAGTTTAAAGAAGAGTTGTAAAGTATGAATTCTTTTGAAAAAATGTTAAGGTTCTGCGAAGATTCGTGTTGAAAACATGTAAAAATCCTTAAAATCTGCACCATTTCCGGTAAGATGACATCATTCAACCGGTGACATAAGCACACAGTGATGATGTCACCTTCAAAGGCCCAAATCAGACGATTTTATGGTGGAAACGTATGATTTTGGTGAAGAATCTAATGAGAAAGTATGTAATGATGAAAGTTGTACAAGATTCATGGGGAAAACTTACAAGAATCGGGTGAAATCGAAGGAAAAGTGCCTTAGAACGAGTTGGAAGCTTCTGGGTCGGACGAGGCTGTCACATCAGTGAATAGTGATGTGACAGCGGGTATTTATAGGTGACAGAGACAAGTAAGGCGGTGTAGTTGTGTTCTGGGTCGGACGGTTATTCGGTCGAATGGCTAGATTAAGCGTTGCGTTGCGTATTTTTGTGTAATATCATCACATGATAAGATTGTATAACTAAAACAAAAGTTTCCGTGTTTCAAGCCTACATATAAACTAGTTAGTAAGTGTCAAGTTTCAAGTTTCTTGTTTAACAAAGTATCAAAGTTTCCTGTTTAATCATCATAGGTATCAAGAATCTCGTTCAATAAGTATCAAGGTTCAAGTATCAGGCATCTAGTATCAAGTATTGAGTATCAAGTTTCAAATTTCTTGTTAGATAAGTATCAAGTCTCACCAAGAATCAAGATTCATAGCGTCTAATAAGTATCAAGCATCAAGAGTCAAGTTTCAAAGTATCACAAAGTTTCACAAATTTTTCACATAGTCTAACATAGTTAAGTCTCAAATAGAATAGGGACTAGACTTGCCAAAAGATAAAAGTTTGAGAACGCAGGGCGTTACAACTTTCACCACAAAGAAACAAAACATTACACCTTTTTCATTACAATTGTAAATTAAAATTACACCAATTCCCCCACGAGATATCTTTGAACTTGGATCTATTGACCACGCAGTCGAATGTCGTCTCCTTGATGTCTTCCACCAACTTGTACCTATTAACGTTTATGCCTTCAAATCTTTTTCTGTTTCTCACTTTCCAAATGCTCCACATAGTTATAATGTAGATAGCGTGAATAATTCGCTTCCTGTTCTTCGATACATTTAATCCATTTACACTTTGCAACATTTCGTCAACTGTGGACTGATTCAGACCCGGTGGAATATTCATCCATAAAGACAACCGATGCAAAACTTCCTCTGCCACTCTACAGTTCAACAAAATGTGATCCGCTGACTCGATGTCCTGCTCGCATAGTACACACGTATTATTTTGAACCTAAATCCCCCTAGATTCTAATGCGTCTGCTGTTGGAATTCGACACGCAACGGCTTTCGACACGAATAAACTTGCCATTTGTGTTGCTATCCTATTCCATAAAAAAGTACTACCTGCCATGTTTAAATCCATACATTCCGTTAGACCCACCTTACCGTTTTTATTGTGAAGCCCGGACCTGGTTCTTCTTTCCAACTCCACTTATCGCTTGCTGATCCTAGATCTTGCAGTAACAGCAATGAATGTAACTGTTCCATTTCGTTCTTCTCTGCCTCTTCACCAGGTATCCTAGCCCACTTCCAATCCCAAATGATCCTTTGGCTCGATCTTCTATAGCCCTCCTTTACCAGACTTCTTTTTTTCTGCAACTACTTGATATAACAATGGAAATCGATCGTGGATTACCCCCCCTTACAATCCAGTTATCGCACCAAAACAAAGTTTTATCCCCCAACCCCACCCTACTTTTCAGATTTGCATAAATATTTATACCATACTTTAAACATTCTTTATCGATACCCATAATTTCCTTTCAAACCCCCACGTTTACTTTTTCAATGGAAACTAAGATACATTACTAGAATTAAAATATAGTACTTTTATTACTTTTACATAATTGATCCGGTTCCGATTTCAACCTTGAACACCATTTTACTAACATAGCAATATTCAATTCCTAAATTTCCCTACCCCTAACCCTCCTAATTTTTTGAGATTACAACATTTTCCCATTTTACCCACCTTAATTTTCTCTTTGAACTGCAACCCCCCCCCCCCTCCACACACACACACAAAAATTTCCTTCGTGTACCCTCTAAAGTTTTAGTTACCGCCACCTGGGCTTTGTATAGTGAAAGATAGTAATTCGGTAAACTACCAAGCACTGCTTTAACCAATGTAAGCCTCCCAGCGAACGATAGAAGCTTCGCTTTCCAGGCGGATAATCTTTTGTTGAATGTGTCAATAACCTCTTTCCAATTCACTATTCTATTCATGTTAGCTCCTACCTTTAAACCCAAATACCCAAACGGAAAACTACTAACCTTACATTTCAAAATTTTAGCCATATTTTCAACCTCAACCACATTTTTTCCAACCCCGTATAGGTGACTCTTTTTTTGATTTATTTTCAAACTGGATACAACAAAAAACACCCTTAAAATCCTCCCAAGATTTTTTATGTTTCCTCCTCCCACTTGCCCAAGAACATCGCATCATCCGCAAAAAAACATATGAGAAATATATGGACCATCATTAGGCATATTCATCCGTGAAAACATTTCACCCCTAGCTCTCATCATTAAGACATGGAGAGCCTCCATCGCTATAACAAATAAAAAAAGGTGACAACGGATCACCTTGTCTTAACCCTCTCTTGTATTGAAATTCCCCCGAAGGAGACCCGTTTACCAAAACCGATGCCCTCCCTGAAAATAAGATTCCCACGATCCAATTTTTTCATTTTGGTGGAAAACCCATATGAGTTAAGATTGTTATTTAAAATTTCCAATTTAAGGTATCGTACGCCTTTTCTATATCCGCTTTAAACAAAAATATTGTTTTTTTTTCCTTTTTTTTGCTCAATTCACGACCTCGTTTAAAATAAGTGGCCCATCCACAATATTCCTACCTGACACAAAAGTTAGTTGTTCCTCCGACACAACATATGAAATAAACTTTTTTCAACCGATTAGCTAATATTTTTGAGAAAATTTTGTTCACGACCCCAATCAAAGCTATAGGCCCAAAATCCGATATAGCTACCGGGTCCGGTGACTTGGGTAGTAATGAAATGAAAGAAGAACTTACCGATTGTTGGATGGAACCATGTGAGTGAAATTGCTGCATGACATCTTCCATGTAAACCCTTAGTTCTTTCCAGAATTTCTTTATCACCGCAAAAGTCATTCCATCCGATCCTTGTGCCTTTTCGCTGCCACATTCCCACACCGCGTCTCTAATCTCATATGCCTTGAATTGCTCGATTAGCCCTAAAGAATGTTGTTCATTTAGTTTTTTGAAACCATGTGATGACATCCTAGGCCTGAGGACCCGTAGCTCCTTAAATTTTTTTCTCAGAAGCTGACTGAAACTGCTCTTTAACCGATTTTGGTTCTGACACCCATACCCCATCCACCCATAATTCGCTGATTCTACTCCTTGCTCTGTGACTATTTACTGTGGCCTGAAAATAAGCTGAATTCTCATCGCCCGCCTCTATCCACCCAGCCCTTGCCCTTTGCTTCAGATTCGATGACTCCCTGTGTCGCAAGTCTCGAACTACCTGTTTCTTATTTTTCCAATCTTCAATTTTAGCTTCCGATAGAATTCTATTTTCCACTATTACTTCCAATGTCACAAGGTCATTTATCGTTATTTTCTATCTGCTCTCTTCTTCATCTTTACAATCAACGCTCCATTTTTAATTTCTGCCCTGATTGCCTTTAACTTTTCTCCCAGAAGTGCGTCTTTGAATCTTGAGTCACAATTCTAATCTAAACCCTTTTACACTGCTTCCTCCACCCCAACTATGCCTAAGCAACTATTGAAGAATATGAATGGAGCTGGCCCATAACTTGATTTCACCGTTGATAGGATCAACGTACTATGGTCAGATACATCCCTGTCTAGAACCCTTAAGGATGCATCCGGCCATTTATTCATAAATTCCAAGTCTACCAAAGCCCTGTTTATTTTACTCAGCCTTTTACCATCACACGTCATATATGTGTATTTTCTGCCTGCCATGATGTACTCCAAAAACCCACCCTCTCTTATAAAATTATTAAAATATAGAGCATTATTAGGATCGAAAACCGAGTTCCGTCTATCTTCCAGAAACCTCACCTCACTGAAATCCCCAGTTATTAACCACGTACCCGGGATAGTTTCCTTTAGACTTAACAATTCATCCCATAGTGCTCTTATCCTCGTTGCAAGATTCGGTGCGTACACATTAACCAACACCAAATCCTCTTGATACACCCACCATATTACCAATTATCAAAATATAATTTTTATTTAACATTTCTGATTGTGTTTTGAAAATATTAGGATTCCATATTGATAAAAGGCCCCCTGACCTCCCATCCGCATTTACCCTAAAAAATTCCATGACAGGCCCATCCCAAAAAAATTTCAGTGCTTGATCCGACATATCTCGGATCTGAGTTTCCTGAATAGCCATAAAAGACAAATTAAAATATTTGACTAACCTGCGAACCACCTTTGCTTTTCCTGACCCCCCCCCCCCCCAGCGCCTTTTACATTTAGAGATCCAAAATTCATTGTTGACGAATCTCCACCCTTTCCTCATCCATGACTTACCTGAGCTCGTCCTCGTTGTCATGGATCTCCACCCTTAGCTTAGACCCGACCACTTTTGTTGCCTGAATCTCTTTCTCCACCGCCTCCGCAGAATTGTCTGAGTCGGAGACTTGTGTACCATCTAGTGAATCCTGAACCACAATGTCTACCTTACCTGACTCCTTTTCCCATTCGGAGAACTCATCGTCATCTAACTATGGGCCTGCTCCATCGTCGGATTCGTCATCAATAATTATTGTGCTTACATTCTTTTTTCCTGTATTTTTTGCCTTCGAGATTTTCTAAACATAGCTTGTTTTCTTGGGTTAAGCCGTGATTCATCTGAAAGTTCTATAATAAGATCTGGTACTTTAATTTTTCTGATGTTCATATTTGATTTTGAACCAGCTACACGACCTGATGACACATTAATTATTTTCCTCTTTTTTGGGCTTCACATGACAGTCCATGACCCATTACACATACCAATCCACCCTTTAGCCCAATATTAGCTTGCCTCTTAATTTTATTTTCCATCAAATTTATATTATTACCATCAAACCTTCCTCGAAATCAGCTCCTCCATTCTCTCTATGTGCGTCATTTATTACTTCAGTACTACCATTCTCATTCTCCCTATGAGCAATATTACCATGGATATTGGAATCAATAATATCATTAATTACTTCAACGTTCGAGTTGTTACCCCCTATGTGCGACCCATCTGATTCCGATGTAACGTGTTCTGGGTTCTCTAGTGACTCTACATTTCCTGGCGTCTGATACTCTTTCTTCGGCAGCTCTTGGAACTCCGATGTCTTTACATTTTCTGGTGAAACCTAGTTCTCATTTACCTGTCCTTTAAACTTATCCTGCTGATTATCCTCACCTGGTGCTACTACATATGATCCATCTACCTGCATTTGGTTATCTACCATCTCCTCTCCTTCATCTTCATTATCGGACCTCCCCCCATAGTTGAATCAGAACACCAGTGATTTTCAACCACGCCAACCATTGAAACTCGATTTCTTGACCATCCCATCTCTCCACCTTATCAATTTCTTATCCCAGATTACTTTGTTTTCCATGAAATAGTTGGTCGTGTTCGATGATTCAGTTATTGTCAACACCTTCTTTCCCCCTAAACATATAATGTTTGCATTCCAGATTTTTGCTTATTCCAACATGTCCTACAATCCTCTGAAATCCGATATCGTTTTCACTTCGCCAACAACAGCCGTATCGGCCCAAGCTTTGATTGTAGATGAGTCTTGGATGAATCTTAACACCTGCTTAATCTCCTCCTGATTTTCCTTATTCTTCTCCGCCACCGTGAACTTTGTTGCCTTCTCTTTCATTTCATCTTGATGGTAACTGACGTGTGTGGGGTGTACGTATAAATTTTAGATTATTTTAAGCACTTTTTACTCATGATCAATCTTTAAATTTATAAAACACGATACAATATTATCACTTTACACACATTAGGCCAAGTGCACCCATCGTGGACGTAGTATAGTGATGGTAAGATACTGAGGTCGTCCAAGGACACAAGAGCTTTTAGTACCGGCTTATCGTTAACGTCTAATCTACCGAAATTTTGATAAAAGTTTTTGAAAGTTTTAAAAGATAATCTAGAAATAAAAATGTAAATGAAAGGAAAAATAAATAGACAAGAAGGAATCACTTGGTTCCAACTCCTCTTTTATGTATCTTTTGATGATTTTTCCGCACTTTGGGATTTTTAAGAGATTATCTTAGTTATAGTGGTAGGCCCCTCTTGTGAAGACCCTCGGCTATATTAGTCCGAGTCAGCAGGGATACAGTTCCACAAGGCCAGATTATTGAAAGATAATTATATATGTTGGTGCATATTTTGTATGTCCGCCACTGTGCGAATAGGTTAGATAGAGCGTGTGATGAATATTGTATAGATTAGTGTGAAAACGGACATGGTTTTGTAATGTAAATGTCACATTCATGTAGATGGCCGATTCGCACGAATGGGACATCACATCCGTCCGAGAGAGGTCCCATCCGTCCCTATGGACTATGGTGCATCCGCTTAAATTGTCCATCCGTCCTTACATGTATTCGCGGATGGGCTATGCCTATAATATTCTACCAAAACCAGTTTAAATTAATCTGTTCGGTGCTTCTACTCCTTTCTTCTCAATAATATTCAACCGAATTGGTTATCTCGGGGCCAAAACTCCGTCAAACCTGCCAGATCCTGGAATTTCAATTGGTATCAGAGCTATGGTACCGATTCAATCGATCTAATAGTTGATTGAATCACCTACGCTCATGAATATTGGATATTTAGGAGGTTTTGACGTTAAACATCAAATTGAAGGTCAATTCACGAATGGAATTTGAAATTGAAGACAACAATAGGTTCGTGATTGATTTTCACACAATCCTGTGAAGTTTCATCATGAAATTCGCAGAAACAAAGATTTTGGATCGAAAATTTGATTGGGAATGTTCTTGAGAACAGATCAGACTTTTTCGGACGGATGCCCGATTCGCACGGATCGGCACATTCGCGAGTAAATGGTCATTTATTCCCATCCGTTCCAAAATGTCAATTCGTTCCAAAATCAGCCCATTCGCACGAATGGACCTACCCCATTCGCACGAATGAGAAAATGCCTAAAAATGGCATTTTTTATCGCAATAACGAGATGAGTCTCCAGAAAAAATTTGGTTATTGAAATTTTTTTCGAGTTTTTAACGACCAAGCTCGGTTGTTCGGAGACACTGTCTGGCGCTTCAGAGAACAAATATGATGATGTGATCATAGATTATGGAAATTAGTGGAGTAGTCCTGATACTGGTGCAGAATGTTTATCATCTGGGTTATCTGACTATCAATGGGCCTTAAAGTAAAATCCGCAATGATGAAAAACTGACGTTTGGGGGTCAAAATGTCATATTTTTGGTATAGTCAAGTTTTTCAGAGAACAGAGATGACTGAATTGCTCAATTTGAAGGGGAATTCAGTGATAAGACGTCAGAATTTGCAAAAAAACGATGGGGAAGAAAAAATTCATATTGAAATTCCGGTATTTTTGAAATTCGTGACAATGCAACAGTATTCGGGTGGTTCCGACTTCAAATTTCCTGGGGATGCATAGGATCTGGATTCATGAATTCGTGATCATAGGAAGTTCAGACTCTATAGATCAGGGTCAGATTGACATCTTAGGGTTTGAGTCCCGGGTCTTCGTCAAGCCGGTCAGCAGGATTAGCATCAGGAGATGCACCTTTATTGTGGATACTTATAAGATATCACAACCTTGTGATAGTCTAAAGTGTCAGAATGGTTAATCTTCGAGCAGTGAAATTGTTTTTCGGACTAACCGCCGGGGAATGACGATGCTTGTTGATTAAGTTGCTGCCGGAACTAGCGGAGAAGACTATATATCTGTTTTCATGACTGGAGAGGAAGAACGTGAATCTGATCGTAGATGAATGTTTCTGAGATATGAAGGCTTTACCAGATGATTTGTTATCCGATGAAGATTTACTGATTGTGGAGATTACCATTTATGCTAATCAATCGTTCAGAAAGGTGCTTAAAGTTGATCACGAAAAACGAGATTTCAGATTTTCGTGGGTATTCATAAACTTGAGATTTATCGGTGTAGTGTTCAAATTTTCTATCAATTGCTGGTTGGGTTTTTGAAGATAAGATGATCGAGCAGGCTGCATGCACAATGAAGCTGAAATGTTAAATCAAAAACCGAACGCGGATGTGGTTAACGTCGAAACAGAGATGTTACATTGATTAATTTCAAATTGGTTATTTGTGAAGATTGCAATACAATAAATCATAGGAGGTCGGGAACCGTGCAAACAAAGATCCGAAGATTCATTTCAGGGGGAATTTGTGCAAAATGTAGATAATGCAGCCCGGATCATCAATCAAGTGGGAATCTATTGAAGATTTCATGATGCCTGATTGAAGTTGCAGAATATTCAAAACACGACTCTTATTTTCAAAGTTCAAGATCGACAGTGACGGCCAAAGGGGAATCTGTTGGTGCATATTTTTTTATGTCCGCCAGTGTGAGAATAGGCTAGACAGAGCATGTGATGAATATTGTATAGATTAGTGTGAAAACGGACACGGTTTTGTAATGTAAATGTCACATTCATGCGGATGGACGATTTGCACGAATGGGATATCACATCCGCCCGAGATAGGTCCCATCCGTCCCTATGGTACATCCGCTTAAATTATCTATCCATCCTTACATGTATTCGCGGATGGGCTATGCCTATAAATAGGGATGAGACCTTCTCATTTGGACAAATTTTGGTTCCCAAAGGGAAAACTCTGTCCAATTAGTTTCGCGGTTCTGTAACTTCAAACATTGAATAGAAACCAATTTTAAATTAATCTGTTCGGTGCTTCTACTCCTTTCTTCTCAATAATATTCTACCGAATTGGTTATCTCGGGGCCAAAACTCTGTCAAACCTGCCGGATCCTGGAATTTCACCGCAACTCATCAAAGAATACCGGCCAATAAGCCTAATTGGGTGTATCTCCAAGGTTATTTCCAAAATCCTTGCAAATAGACTCAAAAAGGTGATGGGATCGGTTGTAAGCGAAGTTCAAAGTGCTTACATTGAGGGGAGAAGTATTATGGACGGACCACTCATTATTAATGAGGTGGTCTATTGGGCGAAAAACACAAAATCCAAGATTATGCTTTTTAAGGTAGACTTTGAGAAGGCCTTCGACTCTCTAAACTGGGAATTTTTAGAATCCGTCCTCTCTCAAATGGGTTTTCCCACGCTCTGGAGAAAATGGGTAACCGACTTACTGTCCTCGACATGCATGCCCATCTTAGTTAATGGGTCACCCACCACGGAGTTCAACATGCAATGGGGTGTCCGATAGGGCGACCGGTTATCGCCTCTTCTCTTTATATTGGCTATGGAAGCTTTACACGTTGCCACGGTCTCGGCACGTTCTTTAGATGTCTTTAAAGGTATCCAAATCCCTCGTGGGGGACCGATTATCTCACATCTTTTGTATGCAGACGATGTACTCTTTGTAGGTGAATGGTCGTCCACGAATTTTCACAACCTTGCACGCATGCTTAGATGTTTTCATTTAGCATCGGGCCTCAAGGTTAATTTTCACAAAAGTCAAATCTATGGTGTTGGAGTGGACACGATTGAGGTCTCATCTATGGCCATGATCCTAAATTGCAAAGCCGGTTCATTCCCTTTCACCTACCTCGGCCTACCGGTAGGAGCAAATATGTCTCTAGTAAAAAGTTGGAAACCGATTGTTGAGAGATTCGAAAACAAACTTTCACTTTGGAAGGCAAGAACGTTATCCTTTGCGGGAGACCTTACTTTAATTAAAGCAGTTTTAGGTAACGTACCGACGTACTACCTCTTATTGTTTCGAGCACCGATACAAATACATAAACAACTGGAGAAAGTTAGATGAAAATTCTTATGGGGTGTTGTATTGACAAGAACAAAATCAGTTGGGTTCCGTGGGTAAAAGCCCTTGCACCAAGAAAACATGGGGGTTGGGGATTGGCAGTTTTCATCCACAAACTACGCCCTTATGATCAAATGGCATGCCTGTTTCAAGAATGAAGGGTCACAACTATGGGCCCAAACTATCACGACCATACACCGCAGCATGAGGATATGGGAGGCGATCCCTTGAATAGCTACCATTTGTGGAATCTGGAAAAATATTATCACGGTGGGTTCGGATTCGGATGCAAGCCACATCGACACACACAACATATGAGTGGTGAAAGCAGGGCGTGGAGAAAAGATACTTTTCTGGCTCGACAAATGGATCAGAGAGCAAATGCTAAAGGAAAGGTACCCGAACATTTTCTTGGCTGAATCTAAGATATTCTGCACAGTCGAGCAGAAATACGTGAATCTGATGTATCAAATTGGGATGATTGTTTGCAACTATTTAATGGATTTAGTCACATACCGGGTCCGGTGTAACACCTCGTAAAAATGTGTCCAATTATGTGAAGACACGTGTCCTAAACCCTGATCATGTGAAAGATTGAGTTTGAAGGACTAAAGTTGTCAAACGATGAAAATATATATGCGAAGGGACTAAAAGTGTCAACATGCCAAACTTGTGCCTCTAAATGACCATACACGATGAATATATTCTTAAATGAGTAATTATTCAGAAATAAGAAGCCGTTTGTGAAAGTAAACGAAAGTTTACAAGATACAGGGGTTAAACGTGTCAACATGTTAATTCTTACATCTGAGTGCCCTTTTAACGAACCCGGGGCTTCGTAATGTTCGATTATACTCCCAAGAATAAGTGATATCAAATTCTCGAGGTTCCGAGATCGTTATGTGTTGTTTACGCAAATTCCCAAGAATAAGGGTTAAAAGCGTCGACGAGACGAAACTTGTGTTTTCGGCGAACGTTTAACGAAACCGGACCTAACCGTGTTTGGTTATACTCCCTAGATCATCTACAAACTAACTATAAGGGCTAGAAGTGCTTAATGGAAGTTATTGATGTAACACCACGTGTTTCGAAAGTCAAAGTCAAAGTCAAGATTGAAGTCAAAGGGAGACAAGATTGCTAATTTCGATCTGTCACTCCTTGCTCAATTCTTATTTTGGCTTCTTTGACTTGTAAATAGTCTTTTGTGTTTTTACGTTAGTTGTATTATGTGGAGTATTTATTACTAGTCGAGGTTTAATTGATGTGTATCGCATGTTTAATCAATTTATCGCTTATCGCTATCGCATTCGCAACTCGAATTATGTGTGTTGGATATTGTTTACGTGTGTGTGCTATTTATGTGTTATTTGTGCATGTTATGTTTATGTTGAGGTGTTAATCGCAATCGTAATCGAATCGAAACGCTAAACGCAGTGATTATAGTGATTGTATGTTAAATATAGTAGTTGGGATTAAAAGTAATTTGATGAGAAACTCTATCGCATCGCAACGCTAAGCAAACAAATCGAAACTGCAAAACTCATCACGCGAATCACTCCAATCGAGTGGTCAGCCGATCGAGCTACCACCCAATCGAAGTGCCACTTGATCGAGCTGCCACCCAAACGAGGTGGCACTCGATCGAGCTGCCACCCGAACGAGGTGCCACTCGATCGAGCTGCCACCCGAACGAGGTGCCACTCGATCGACCAGCCACCTTTCCCCCTTTCCATTTATGGAAACCCTATAAATACCCTCATATGTCAACATCTCTTGATGTTGACAACTCTCTCCCTCTTAACTCGCTCCAACCTACTTTTCTTCCGATTTCTCGCGATCCTTGTAAGTTTTCAACCTAAATCTTGTACTTTCTTGATCTACACGCACTCCTACACCTTTCTATCTTTTGAATCTTAACTTTTAACTATGAAATCACTAGATTTGAGGTGTTCAAGGATGATGTCATCATGGTGTTTATAAGAACTTCATGTTTTGGCCTCAGTCCACCAAGAACAACTCAGATCTGAACGATTTCCACATAAATAAACAAAGATCTTTCATAGATCTGAACATATTCACGGTGAAAAGGATTGAAAGAAGGCTTTCAAGCTTTCTTTCAACTCTTTTACACTCAATGCACTCAAAACCGATAGAATCGGAGCTTGTACTAATCTTCTACTCCTTCTTGTTGATGTGTTGGTTGAAGATCTGGATTCCTGTCCGATCGGGTCACTAAGTCTTGAGGAGGTTTCTATTGCTTGACACGTTATCGTGCAGTCTCGAGAAAACTTCAAAGTGTCAAAACAACCAAGTATGAAGACGATCAGGTCAACTGGGACGGATTGCCGTCCGATCGGATTGCCACCCGACCGGATAGCCACTCGATCGGCTTGCACCTTGGGTCCCACACTTAACCATTATTCCAACTTGTGAGGTTTAAACATCGAACGGATTGCCATCCGATCGGATTGCTATTCGATCGGATTGCCACCCGACCATGTGATGTTTGACTCCAACGCTTAAACAATTTTTCAACATGTTCAGTACGTACGGATTGCCACCCGATTGGATGGCCATCCGATCGACTGACCGTCCTGCTGTGAACTTGTTCTCAATCTGAGAAGTCTCACCAATCGGATTGCTACCTGATCGAACGGCCGTTCGATCGACTGACGTGAAAGGTAGAGATACTTCTCTATTTTCAAAATGCTACAACGAAAATTTCAAAAGACAAGCCATCATACACAAACACATCCATCCCAAACGAGGTAATAATCAACTCGCACGGTCACCCGATCGGATGACCGTCCGAACAGATTGTCACCCGATCGACCGGCCACCCGATCGGATTGCCACCCGATCGGATTATCATCCGATCCATTGACACTTCACACCGTTTTACACGTCGCTTATCGTTATTGCTATCGTTCTGATCAGGCTAATCTCACTCTAAGCACTCCCTTCAATCCATCATATATATCAGTATACTCGAACCCTTTTTGCTTTATGCACTTTTGGGTGTTACATACGTTACTTATACTAAATCACATCGAACACACTACGCAGTACTTTAACGCTAACCTTTTACTGCATGTTATACGTGACTTAATGAATGCTTGTTTGTTATGTTTACACATGGAATGCTGTCTACCTGCCTTAGCAACGATAGTACTATAGTTTGGACTCAGCACCTGTTCACTCAGGGGTTGTTAAGGACAATTAATTACATGGCTCACAGTGGTGAGTGTGTATTACGAACTGCCTTGGGCAGTCAACCCGCCGTCATTGGTATCGATAGGTTCATGTCGATAACTAACGTGCTTCATTTCACACTGTGTACGTGCTGGTTATGCGTAAACGATTTTCAAACTCTATTATACCTATCAAACTTGTATGCTCACCTTTACACTATGTGTATTGACTTTTACTTTAACGTATGTGGCAGGTGCTTAAGATGTTTAGATGCTTGGCTTGCTGTGAAATCGAGGCTATGAAAGGTCTAGAAACAAATAAACGAATTGTCTGTATTTGAAATCTGAGTTGTCGGAACAGAACAATTTGACTAGATTTTGTCTGTAATAATTATATTACTTTTTATTTCATGGTATGGGACGCGATGCTTTAAATAACTAGTAATTATAGTTGTTATGGAAACTTCTGGACAATCTGTTTCGCTCAGTGCCATGCCCCGATGATTCCGCCATCGGTTGGGGTGTGACAGATTGGTATCAGAGCCATAACTATAGGGAATTAGGCAAGACTCGACCTAGTCCGGGTCGATGTCTTAGAAACAACTTAGTCTATAGTTAAGTACCAACAGACCGACTTGTGCACACCCTGTGGGGGGTTATGTACGAGCTTACTTGCTATTTCTCGCTATTCTCGCCTACACCACACTATCACTGCACTCTAGTTTTCAAAACTGAACAAGCAACTAACTCAAGATTAGGTGTGAAGACCGCAAAATCTCGACTGAATTGCTTGCTCAACCCGTATTTTTATCTATAAACAGGAGAATTTGCGTTGAATCAGGAGTGAAATCCATACCTTGACGCATGATTTTTCCCTATTTTATCAAGACAGGAACGAGGCTGTTAAGTCAGGGGTGAAACCCGAACCTTGATGACTTGTTCCGATCTCTATATTTGTTTTACAAAATTCTTTCCAAAGTCTCGACGGACTCCAACGACTTGAATTCATGATATGACTGAAAGGATGTGTGCCGATCGCCCAAAATCGAGGCGAGAGCATAGTCCCGAAGGTCAAAGTGTGCACTAACAGTCCTTGCGAATAGTCGAATCACTTTGGTTCGTGAATTTCCTAATGTGTTTCCTGATGATCTTCCTGGCATGCCGCCAAGTCGTGATATCGACTTTCGTATCGACCTCATTCCTGGAGCAAACCCTATTGCCAGAGCTCCTTATCGACTCGCTCCGTCCGAAATGCGCGAACTCTCGAGTCAGCTCCAGGAACTACTTGATAAAGGCTTCATTCGCCTGAGTACCTCACCATGGGGCGCGCCAGTCCTTTTCGTCAAAAAGAAGGATGGGACGTTCAGGATGTGCACCGACTATCGGGAATTGAATAAGTTGACTATCAAGAATCGCTATCCCCTGCCTCAAAATGATGATTTGTTTGACCAGCTACAAGGTGCTACGTGTTTCTCGAAGATCGATCTACGCTCAGGCTACCACCAACTACGCATTCAAGAATAGGATATTCCCAAGACCGCTTTTCGAACGCGATACGATCATTATGAATTCATTGTTATGCCATTTGGTTTAACAAATGCACCCGTGGTTTTTATGGATCTGATGAATCGCGTGTGTAAACCTTATCTCGACCGCTTCGTCCTCGTGTTCATCGATGATGTCCTGTTCTATTCCAAGTCGAAAACCGAACACGCGCAACATCTACGTTTGGTTCTCGAGCTACTCCAGGGAAATCGACTCCATGCCAAGTTCCCCAAGTGTTAATTCTGGCTGGAGGAGGTTCAATTCCTCGGTCATGTTATCAATAGTCAAGGTATTCACATCAATCCCGCGAAGATCGAAGCTGTTAAGAGTTGGATTACACCGAAGAACCCGTCTGAAGTCTGTTCTTTTCTTGGACTAGCGGGCTATTATCGATGATTTATTGAAGGATTCTCAAAAATCACTGTGCCGTTAACCTCTCTCACGCATAAAGACAAGCCTTTTTCTTTGGGGAACTGAACAAGAATCTGCTTTCCAAACTCTCAAGCATATGCTTTGCAATGCTCCCGTCCTCACTTTACCCGACAAAAACGACGACTTCATTGTCTATTGTGATGCCTCAAATCTTGGTCTTGGTTGTGTTCTCATGCAACGGGACAAGGTTATCGCTTACGCATCTCGTCAGCTCAAGATCCACTAGAAGAACTATACGACCCAAGACCTCGAGCTAGGCGCAGTTGTTTTTGCGTTAAATATTTGGCGACACTACCTTTACGGTACTAAGTGTATGATCTTCACCGATTATAGGAGCCTACAACACATCTTCGACCAGAAAGAACTTAATATGCGTCAACGTCGATGGGTAGAACTTCTCAACGATTACGACTGTGAGATCCGTTATCATCCAGTCAAAGCAAATGTCATTGCCGACGCTCTAAGCCGACGAAGCTATTTGCATAGCGCTCGTAATGTTCCTGCCCAGCATCACCTCGAAACCCTCATCCGCGAAGCTCAGCACGCGTGTTTTACCGAACGCACCTTGAAGATGGAAAGGATCTACTACGATGGAGCCCATCTTGTGAATAAGTCGAATGGGATATTCCATTATCTGGATCGAATTTGGATCCCTAAATGGACCAACTTGCGACAGATTTTGATGGACGAAGCCCACAAATCCCGGTATTCCATTCATCCCGGTGCCGATAAAATGTACCAGGACCTTCGCTACAAGTACTGGTGGCCGGGCATGAAGAGAGATATCGCCATCTATGTTGGGAAGTGCCTGACTTACTCGAAAGTCAAGGCCGAGCACCAAAGACCCTTTGGCTTACTTGAACAACCCCCGATCCCTATGTGGAAGTGGGAAAGTATAACTATGGACTTCATAACGAAACTTCCGCGTACGCCATCAAGTCACGACAGTATCTGGGTTGTCGTTGACCGTTTGACCAAATCTGCTCATTTTCTGCCAATACGAGAAGACTACAAGGTAGAAAGATTAGCCCAAATCTACACCGATGAGATCATTTGTCGCCATGGGACGCCTCGCGACATCATCTCTGACCGTGATGCTCGGTTTACCTCGCGTCTATGGGAAATGTTTCAAAGGACTCTCGGTACTACGCTTAATCTAAGTATCGCTTTTCATCCCCAAACCGACGGTCAGACTGAGAGAACGATTCATACCCTTGAAGACATGCTCTGTTCGTGTGTCATAGATTTCGGTGGTAATTGGGACGCATACTTGCCTTTAGTCGAATTCTCGTACAATAACAGTTATCATTCCAGCATTCAAATGGCACCATTTGAGGCATTATATGGAAGAAGATGTTGATCGCCTATTGTATGGCATGAGATCGGGCACTCGCAATTAACCGGTCCTGAGCTATTGCAAGAAACGACTGATAAAATCCTCCAAATTTGAGACAATCTACTGAAAGCTCGGAGTCGTCAGAAAAGTTACGCCGATAGACGACGCAAGCCTCTTGAATTTGACGTTGGTGACCATGTACTCCTAAAGGTATCACCTTGGAAGGGTGTGGTCAGATTCGGAAAGAAAGGAAAGCTCACGCCTCGATATGTTGGACCTTTTAAGGTTCTGGAAAGGATCGGAAAAGTGGCCTACAGACTCGAACTACCGGAGGAACTTAGTAACGTCCACCCGACTTTCCACGTGTCTAACCTCAGAAAGTGCCTGGATGAAAATGATCTGTTTGTACCTCTCGAGGATCTCCAAGTAAACGAAACACTATATTTCGTGGAGAAGTCTGTCGAAATCATGGACTGCCAAACCAAGCAACTCCAACGCTCACGCATTCCCATTGTGAAAGTTCGCTGGGAAGGCATGAAGGCGAAGTATCCGCAGTTCTTTGTTCACTTGCGAACTCGAAAGTGACATGAAGGCGAAGTATCCCAGTTCTTTGTTACGGCTTCGGCCTAATTTCGGGACGAAATTCCCTTAAGTAGGGGAGGCTGTAACACCCCATGTTTCGAAAGTCAAAGTCAAAGTTAAGATTGAAGTCAAAGGGAGACAAGATTGCTAATTTCGATCTGTCACTCCTTGCTCAATTCCTGTTTTGGCTTCTTTGACTTGTAAATAGTCTTTTTTGTTTTTACGTTAGTTATATTATGTGGAGTATTTATTACTAATTGAGGTTTAATCGATGTGTATCGCATGTTTAATCAATTTATCGCTTATCGCTATCGCATTCGCAACTCGAATTATGTGTGTTGGATATTGTTTACGTGTGTGTGCTATTTATGTGTTATTTGTGCATGTTATGTTTATGTTGAGGTGTTAATCGCAATCGCAATCTATCGCATCGCAATCGAATCGAAACGCTAAACGCAGTGATTATAGTGATTGTATGTTAGATATAGTAGTTGGGATTAAAAGTAATTTGATGAGAAACTCTATCGCATCGCAATGCTCAGCAAACAAATCGTAACTGCAAAAATCGTCACGTAAATCACTCCAATCGAGTGGTCAGCCGATCGAGCTGCCACCCGATCGGGCTGCCACCCGAACGAGGTGCCACTCGATCGAGCTACCACCCGAACGAGGTGCCACTCGATCGACCAGCCACCTTTCTGTGACACCTGTGTCACTTCAACCATCAAACAAATTCCAAACCAATGAAATATTGTATTTCATACTTGGGATTTGTAAAAATATGTGTATCGTTTGCACATATCAACTCTTGTTCGATTTTAAGCTTTAAATCGCTTTCTGGAGGGTTATACGCGCTCTGATGCGTAAATATAACCAGTTTAATCCAACAAACACTCCGGAATAGTGAAATAGGCTTAACATACCTTAAATAACCTTTACATAACTTAGAAATAAGTTTTGAAGGCTTTGGTATGGCAAAAACAAGTTAATTCGCCTACAAGGACTAAACTTGACAAACTGCGAAAGTATGCCAATTTGAACTGTAACAAACATTCCGGAACATGAACATAAGTTAAACATACCATAAATACCCTTCACATAGCTTAGAAATATGCTTTGAGGGGTTCGGTATGCTAAAATAAACTTTTGGGTCATTCAGGGACTAAAAGCGTCAAAAAGTGCACAAGTTTGCACTTTCGCGCATAACTTACGATCTGAATACATCCGGACATCCAAAAATTTATGTAAGCACTAAAATATTTTATTTTAGTGTTTGGCTTGAGAAAAATCCATTCGTCGCAACGTGATTGTAATCACGATGGTTATAGTCCCTTGTGACTATGCCTACTGATTACCACGTTGTCTAGGGTCGTAAGGGTAAGCGATCTGATAAATCGCTTATACCTTCGAACCCGACCCATATGGTCGATCATTAGGATCCGACCAAACACATTAGGTGACCATAGTATATAGGGAATAACCTTCCGAGGTTATACCTTATGGTCGCTTCGTTTAAGTAGTTGTATGATAGGTAGTTTATATGCCTTAGGTAAATTACCAAAATACCCTTTTCATGTATAATTGGTAATTAAGCATATGTAACCTAAACTTTTGTCACATAACTGATTATGTAACATGTTTAGGCATATAACACTTGTCATAGGGCTAGTTAGACGTCTCGAGTGCACTTTTGCGCGCACGACGCGTTAAAGTAGCATAAGCTACCTTAATGGGTCACGATGGGTCGAAAGCACTTATGTTAGGTTCCGATTTAGTATGTAGGCTTTGTTAAACCATATTACATGAGTTCCCATACTCATTTGGTTTACAAGCCCTCATTCTATCCGATCCTCCGATTTAGGTCCGGTTAATTAACATAGTTACCTATATTAGGTGCCGTTTGATTCCGTGATCTCTAGCATTTCTTGGTGGTTATCTTAGGACTTCTGAGCAATCTCAAGTGAGTACATAGTCCCCTCTTTTACTGTTTTCAAACTGTTTTGGGGTGAAGCATGTGTACATATCTGTTATTTTCATGATTTCAAAGTATAATTGATTATACATGTTATTACTTATCATTTGACAAACTAAATGTCTATCTATGGTTTAAACACTGATTTCTCAAAGAACATAAAATAAAATGTTGAATTGTACTTATTTTATGTTCACCAGACCGATTGGTAGTATGATATAGCGCTATAGGATTTGACACCCCATTCCTGTTGTCATGGAATGTCTGAAACCAATTTGTTTCTCCATCCAAATAGGGATTTCCTTTGTGGTATCCCTATAGTCTCAAAGGTGTATTTTGATGCACTAGGTCTGAATGAATTCATAAGTCACACTTTTATTTGTATATTCTTATATACTCCCAAAGGTATAGTCTGATATACTCCCATGTGTGATATTGTACAAAACCAACATATATTATGTTATTTATCACATCCAAAGCATATTTTGATATGTTATTTATGAAACCAAAACATAGTTTAATATGTTATTTATAAATCCAAAGTATACTTGTAATATACTACTGAAAACTATTATTTTGAACAACTAAAGTATATTTAATATACTACCTATCAAACGATTGGGTTTTGGTTAGTGTTTAGATAACGGGACGGGTGTAATGTGATGAAAACATGGTAGATACGCCGCTGGTACTTCTAATATATAAGTGTTTTCATTGCATTACATACCGTGGCGTTATTTAGTACACTTGGGTTAACAATATTGGAACTGAAATATATTTTAATATATTACTTATTCAACTTTCTTAAAACCAAAGTATATTTTCATATATACTATAAACCTTTTATCAAAACATTGTTTTTCAAACAACTTAACTTATACAAACTCGTGTTACATGGTTATTTACTTAACCATGCACTATTCTTTTATACATATATATCAATTGGGTTATTTATCACTTTTCAAATAATTTACAAGACAAAGCAAATTTACAAGGTTCATGACTAAACATTTTCTTAAACTTAAGTCATGAATCCTATTTTCACAAAACCTATGTATCTCACAGGCATTTTTATGCTGACGTACCTATTTTTACACATGTTTCAGGTACTGCTTTGAAATGAATTGTTGATACATGCTACATTTAGGATGGACTCGTGCCTTAGCAACTTTATAACTTGGAAGATCATAGTTGTACTTATTTGATTGTATTAAAACAATGAGTTCATTTATTCAATAAAACAGAATTTATTTATTCCATGGTTATGAAACAATGATTCTGTTACAACACTCCCCGACGTTTCCGCCACGTCTAGTTGCTTTACGTGGTCGGGGTGTGACAGAAAAGTTGGTATCAGAGCCAATGGTTATAGGGAATTAGGTTATTAGTAATGCTTTGACCTAGACTATAACCTTCCTAGGACCCTAACACAAGTTTTCTTGTGTTTAGTTTTAAAACAATACCGTCACTTATTCTTAGGTGACAACCACAATAAGAACATAAATTTCTATCCCGCTTTGAAAACTAATCATCTGTTCTAGGATGATTTATTATATGGTTTTGAACCCTTTAAGTTTTCAAAATCCCGTCAAAGTTGGTCTAAATAATGTGAACACGTGCAAACTATTAAGGTGGGTGCCTGTACCCTGAGTTTTCTGTCTAAGGCTAGAGTGTTCGTACAAATCCACATAATCGGACCAGTCACTCTTACCTGGGAACTCTTGGGGTGAGTGTCCACTTATAGGCGAGCATGTCTTCGCGATACATTATTTTTGACCTATTTACTTTGATTAATCACCGGGGTCGTTTGTTGCTTTGTAGTAACAAACAAATGACCACTATCCTTGCTTTCATCAGATTTGTTTCAACTCATTCTTTTCGTCTAATTCTCTCACTCGTTTCCTTTCATGTTTTCCTTTTTTAGAATGCCTCCTCGACGCGAAAACCAGATAGCGACTGCCGAACTGGCAGAAATCATTGCGCAGCAAATGGCTGCTCAATTCCCAAACCTCTTTGCTCAATGGAACCAAGCCAACAACAACAACAATGTTCCATGCAATTTCAAGAATTTTAACTCGGCTAAACCACTCAAGTTTAGTGGTTCTGAGGGAGCAACTGGGCTTCTTCAATGGTTCGAGAGCATTGAGAATACTTTCCGTCACGTTCAGTGTCCTGAAAATCGCAAGGTCGAGTTTTCTTCGAGTGTGTTTCAGAAGAGGGTTCTTACGTGGTGGAACGGGGTTATGAGAGACCGCGGTGCTGAGGTTGCATTAGCACAGACTTGGGCCGAGCTTAGGGCTCTTATGATGAAGGAATTCTGTCCTCGTCATGAGCTAAGGGCTCTAGAAAGGGAATTTGATGATTTGAAGCAAGACAGTGGGGAACATCGAGCCTATACTGACCGCTATGAGGAATTGAGCTTGTTATGCCCTACTATGGTTACGCCTTTGGATAAGGCGATTGAGAAATACATTGATGGTCTTCCTGACGTAGTTCAGGATATTGTTATTGGCAGCAACCCTACTACTGTCAGACAAGCCATTGAATTGTCTGCCACTCTGACTGAATCCCATATCAGGAAGCGCAAGCTGTTTCGGAAGGGCGACTTAAGACCATCTGACAAGACTGCTCAAGTGGAACCAAAGGAAGAAAATGCTGAGGTGTCCAAGAAGAAGAAGCGCAAAGCCTCTCAAAACTACGCTATAACTGCTCAAGACAAACAGGTTGCACCAAACCAGCCAGCACAACCTCGCAAAAGACAAACTATGTTGGTACCGCACCTTTGTGCAACAAGTGCAACCGTCATCATCTGGAGCAAGAGCAATGTCACAAATGTACCCACTGTGGGCGGTTGGGACATTTGATTAATGTTTGTCGTTATGCAAATCAAGCTGCTGCAAAACCTGTTGCTGTTCAAGCACGGTTCCCTCCGGGGTCATGTTATAACTGCGGTGACCTTACTCACTACAGAAACAATTGCCCAAGACTTGTTAACGCACCTCCAGCGCGTGGACGAGTGTTCAACATCAATGAGGCAAACATGAACAATGATGCAGCAGTGAACAATTAGTGTTTTGTATTTCCTTGGTTATTATCTTTTGACACTTCAAGACAATTCGGTTGTTACATAAATAAAGATTTGTTGTTTTTATTTCTGTAAAAGTTATGCGTTTATGTGAATGTTTGATGCAACCTTATGATGTCAACCCAAAGACAAACTACTCGTATGGTTCTGTCATTTTATGATCTCTTGTGATCTCCCTAAGAACCTTAAACACTCGTTTCTTTTAAGAAACAAAGCCAAACTCTTATTAAAAATCCTTCTATCTTTATAGATGGATCCTTGAAAATGCTTAAAGTGCCAAATGAAATCCATGGATTGGATTCCTGATGTGCTTTAATTATCCATGCTCAAAGACAACAAATTAAAGAATCAAGTAAACTAATTATGTGCTTATATGTTTTCTTATATGTTTTGTGGTTGTATGTGATCCATCCAAATCCTCGTAGAATCTTCCATATCTCATATGAGGGATTCATAGTAGGATATCCAAAGTTACTATCTTAAATCCTTAATGGACTTCAACATTGTAGTTAAGTCCCTTGGGTTATAAAGTACTATTCTATAATTGGACCTCTTGAATAGTCTGGTTAAACAGATTGATTTTGAAAATCTGATTAGAAATATCATGTGATGATATAATTAAAACAAAAGATCCCTTAAGTGGTCTATTTAAGGAGATCGTACGACGGTCTAGTTAAGAAGATCATGTGTTGATCTAGTTAAAAAGATTGTTCGTTGATCTAATTGAAAGGACCCTTTGGTGGTCTAGTCAGGTCGCTTCATGTTTATTCAATTGACTTTTCCTCTACGCATTATGAAATTAACTGTGCGGACTGTGCAAGGAATTACGTAATTATGGAGGCCTACATAATTATGGAATTCAGTGCACAGAAACCACAAGAAGTTTTGTCATGTGTTAAGACCTATAGTGACAAGAATAATGATATGGGAGAAGTCTTGGATCTTGACCGATGTCATTTTATCTTACACTCCCCAATTCTGATTTCAAGCACACACAAGTTTCCTATGATAAGTCTTCATAAGAAACGTTCTTCTGTCCGTAGTTCAAAAATTTCATGTTTTACTACTACAAGGAATTCACGTTGAGGGTTAACAAATTCGCTAAGAGTCCTAACATGGCCCAGAGTTTTACTTAAGGGTTTAATGGATCTATTAGAAGGCGAAACCGTCACAGCTGTCTTCACAAGTTTCCTCTAGAATTAAATTTCGGGACGAAATTTCCTAAAGTAGGGGAGACTGTGACACCTGTGTCACTTCAACCATCAAACAAATGCCAAACCAATGAAATATTGTATTTCATACTTGGGATTTGTAAAAATATGTGTATCGTTTGCACATATCAACTCTTGTTCGATTTTAAGCTTTAAATCACTTTCTGGAGGGTTATACGCGCTCTGATGCGTAAATATAACCAGTTTAATCCAACAAACACTCCAGAATAGTGAAATAGGCTTAACATACCTTAAATAACCTTTACATAACTTAGAAATAAGTTTTGAAGGCTTTGGTATGGCAAAAACAAGTTAATTCGCTTACAAGGACTAAACTTGACAAACTGCGAAAGTATGCCAATTTGAACTGTAACAAACATTCCGGAACATGACCATAAGTTAAACATACCATAAATACCCTTCACATAGCTTAGAAATAGGCTTTGAGGGGTTCGGTATGCTAAAATAAACTTTTGGGTCATTCAGGGACTAAAAGCGTCAAAAAGTGCACAAGTTTGCACTTTCGCGCATAACTTACGATCTGAATACATCCGGACATCCAAAAATTTATGTAAGCACTAAAATATTTTATTTTAGTGTTTGGCTTGAGAAAAATCCATTCGTCGCGCAATTTGGATCGTTTTTCGCGCTTATGCGCATTCCGTCGTAATTAAGCGAACATCGCGATCGTACGACCAAACGAACTGACATCCGACATATTTTTGAGAATGTTTCATGTCCATAATGTTTAGGCATCATTTTAGGGCCTTAACGTTGGCTTAACGGGCCTTAAACATGTCGGAAATGGCCTTTAACACCAACAGGGACCAAAACTGTCATTTTTGAAACTTGGTTTCTGATCAGAGGACCCAGGCGGCCCGCGTAAAACCTGGGGTGTCCCTTACACGGCCTGCGTCAGGCTCCCAGACCAGATTTAGTGAATTTAGCAGCTGTTAACAGCCTTTCAAACACCCCAAAGGCCAAGGCCACTTGTCAAACTCTTATGGTGGGGGCAAAATGAGTTACCACAACATTCCGACAAGTGTACGGGCGAGATCAAGACACGTTATCCAAGAAACGATCCTAACGGTGAACCGAAATCTATAAATACCCAACCCACTTCATTGCAAAACCCACTAGAATCTGATTTGAGAAGCTCTAAGTTGAAACCTTTGTTTCATACCTGAGCTACTTGAATCAAGATTAGCATTCGGGGACCCTTCGTAAGTATTCCTTCGTTCTTTTATTGCTTTTCGAGTCCGAAAGTCAAACTTTGTTTGACTTTCTGCATTGACCAGTTTATGGTCAATGCGAAGTTCGTTTGAACTTCGCAACGTGATTGTAATCACGATGGTTATAGTCCCTTGTGACTATGCCTACTGATTACCACGTTGTCTAGGGTCGTAAGGGTAAGCGATCTGATAAATCGCTTATACCTTCGAACCCGACCCATATGGTCGATCATTAGGATTCGACCAAACACATTAGGTGACCATAGTATATAGGGAATAACCTTCCGAGGTTATACGTTATGGTCGCTTCGTTTAAGTAGTTGTATGATAGGTAGTTTATATGCCTTAGGTAAATTACCAGAATACCCTTTTCATGTATAATTGGTAATTAAGCATATGTAACCTAAACTTTTGTCACATAACTGATTATGTAACATGTTTAGGCATATAACACTTGTCATAGGGCTAGTTAGACGTCTCGAGTGCACTTTTGCGCGCACGACGCGTTAAAGTAGCATAAGCTACATTAATGGGTCGCGATGGGTCGAAAGCACTTAGGTTAGGTTCCGATTTAGTATGTAGGCTTTGTTAAACCATATTACATGAGTTCCCATACTCATTTGGTTTACAAGCCCTCATTCTATCCGATCCTCCGATTTAGGTCCGGTTAATTAACATAGTTACCTATATTAGGTGCCGTTTGATTCCGTGATCTCTAGCATTTCTTTGTGGTTATCTTAGGACTTCGGAGCAATCTCAAGTGAGTACATAGTCCCCTCTTTTACTGTTTTCAAACTGTTTTGGGGTGAAGCATGTGTACATATCTTTTATTTTCATGATTTCAAAGTATAATTGATTATACATGTTATTACTTATCATTTGACAAACTAAATGTCTATCTATGGTTTAAACACTGATTTCTCAAAGAACATAAAATAAAATGTTGAATTGTACTTATTTTATGTTCACCAGACCGATTGGTAGTATGATATAGCGCTATAGGATTTGACACCCCATTCCTGTTGTCATGGAATGTCTGAAACCAATTTGTTTCTCCATCCAAATAGGGATTTCCTTTGTGGTATCCTTATAGTCTCAAAGATGTATTTTGATGCACTAGGTCTGAATGAATTCATAAGTCACACTTTTATTTGTATATTCTTATATACTCCCAAAGGTATAGTCTGATATACTCCCATGTGTGATATTGTACAAAACCAACATATATTATGTTATTTATCACATCCAAAGCATATTTTGATATGTTATTTATGAAACCAAAACATAGTTTAATATGTTATTTATAAATCCAAAGTATACTTGTAATATACTACTGAAAACTATTATTTTGAACAACTAAAGTATATTTAATATACTACCTATCAAACGATTGGGTTTTGGTTAGTGTTTAGATAACGGGACGGGTGTAATGTGATGAAAACATGGTAGATACGCCGCTGGTACTTCTAATATATAAGTGTTTTCATTGCATTACATACCGTGGCGTTATTTAGTACACTTGGGTTAACAATATTGGAACTGAAATATATTTTAATATATTACTTATTCAACTTTCTTAAAACCAAAGTATATTTTCATATATACTATAAACCTTTTATCAAAACATTGTTTTTCAAACAACTTAACTTATACAAACTCGTGTTACATGGTTATTTACTTAGCCATGCACTATTCTTTTATACATATATATCAATTGGGTTATTTATCACTTTTCAAATAATTTACAAGACAAAGCAAATTTACAAGGTTCATGACTAAACATTTTCTTAAACTTAAGTCATGAATCCTATTTTCACAAAACCTATGTCACACCCCCAAAATCCACACGCGGAGTACCACCGCTTGGAGGCGTGACATGACCAATGTCAAGCCACCAATCATATTGAACATAAGTAAGATAGTAAAAGTCATTCAACAATACGATAGGTGTTTCCAAAACCAAATATAAACAAGTGTGTAGCGGAAGCATTTAATGTAAACCCAACATAAATTTAAGTACAAATGTCATAATGTTTAACAACACATTTCACGATCCATATCCACAACGACCGTGCCTCCCGTGCAAGCTCCAAAAGCACCTAAGGTCCTGCAAGGCATGTAACAGAGAATCAACAACTAGTTGAGCGAGTTCACAGTAAATAAGTTCGTAATAGTAAGTTTGTTTCGTAACATGTGGCGCTACTAGGCCGATCGTATGTTCTATTAGTGGGGGCTTCCCATGTTGCATATACACTAGACTATTTGTAACCATACGTGTTCTTCACAACCGAGAACAGTAGTACGTACATAGTTTACGTAGGCTTTACGTAAGTGTCCTTCACAACCGAGGACAGTATTGAGTATAAGTTCACGTAGGTTTTACGTGAGTATCCTTCACAACCGAGGATAGTATTGAGTATAAGTTCACGTAGGTTTTACGTGAGTATCCTTCACAACCGAGGATAGTATTGAGTATAAGTTCACGTAGGTTTTACGTGAGTATCCTTCACAACCGAGGATAGTATTGAGTATAAGTTCACGTAGGTTTTACGTGAGTATCCTTCACAACCGAGGATAGCGAGTAGCATAAGTATACGTAGGTTTTACGTATGTGTCCTTCACAACCAAGGACAATGGTATGGTAGTCTAGTATCAGTGTATGTACGAATCTATTCAACCTTATTCCTTCCATCCCATTCCCCAAACCCTGGGAATCCCATGCCTTAGTAAGGGTGTGAACTCACCTTGTTTTGCTCGGTATGCTAAAGTATGTGCTCACGGTTAATCAATCACGTCCTAAGGTATGCACGTATACATAATCAGTTTGTATTCAAGTTGTTTGCACGTAAACATCATCATCATGAACATCGCATTAATAACACTGAGTATCACATTGCACGTATTTGTAATCATACAAGTATTGCCTTTATACATAACAGCAGTTAACTAACCCAGTTAAGTTTAACAGAATTAACCCAAGAGATTGTACAGATTATACATTCGGCGAAACACAGATTGGCGAAACACATATTGGCGAAACACATTATTGACGAAACACATTCTGTTTCGTCGAGTCTTGTTTGGCGAAACAGGATTTTTATCTCGTCGACTATCCTTGGCGAAACACTTTCGGTTTCGCCAAGAGATCTGTTTCGTCCCATTTGATTCGTCATAACAGTCTCGGATCTGTTTCAGCAATAAAAACAATGACTCAAATCTAAAGGCCCTAGTGGCCGACATCTAGCAACCACCTCCCAACCTCATAGGACCAAAATAACAATCAAAGTTTTACATTGGACCTTTACTTCTCTTACAATTCAATAATATATAAACAAACAATAATGGCCAACCACTAACCATTGCTTTCATACTATGATTGGACCAATTTAATAGATCAGACAATTGTTTCTAAAACAATTGATACAAGATTCCATATGATGTCATAGTTGACTATCATTTTGATGGCCGACAACTAATTTAATTGACACATATCAATTAGATTTCAATATTTAATAATCATGCTGACAATTCCTATATTAACCACATGGCTTGATCAGATCATAAATCAGACATTGGGAACATGCACCACATAATATATATACGATTTCAATACAGATTCACGCTTTCAAAATCACAAGTATTCACATAACCATCAAGTAAGCAACTTAAGAAATCACATCTGATTATACGCACTAACCGAGGTAAGGTATCCGGGATGATAGTTTAATCGCTAGGGAGGGCTTGGGGAAACACACAGCTGCCGTCACACTTGGGAGAGTTTTAGGGTTTCAGATTGTTAAAACGTGTGAGACTGAACTCGTTTCCCCTAAATATACCCAAAACAGTGTTCTGGGCCCTTAATGGGCTTTGGTGAAACTGGGCTCGGCGAAACAGCCTGTTTCGTCGAGATGTATATGACGGATGGCACTTGTTTCGTCGAGCTTATATAAAGCTTAATTAGTTTAAGTATTTCCAAGCAAGATACAAGTTATATCAGCAAACATATATTTGTAACAATCACAATTCGTTATACCATATCACGACGTGTACAGTTACAAGTCAAACAAGTCAAACAACTAACAGTCAAAGTCAACGCAAAATAAATACGAAAGTGAAAGTCGGAAACTCGAGTTGTCACATTATCCCCAACTTGAAAGAAATTTCGTCCCGAAATTTAGCATACGGTTACTGAGGAAGCTAAGTAAGTTGTATCGTTTACTGGTTTTCCTGGGGTGTCACATCATCCCCCCCGTTGATTTGGGATTTCATCCCGAACTTCTGTAGTAGCTTCAGCCTCAGTAGTAGTTGCATTGTTTTCGAACAACTGGGGATATTTGAGTCCCATTTGGTCTTCGCGTTCCCAGATATACTCTGGGCCACGACGGGAGTTCCAACGAACCCGTACAAGAGGGATTCTCGTGTTCTTGAGGACCTTAACATCCCGGTCCGTGTTTTCAACAGGTTCCTCGACGAAGTGCAACTGTTCGTCGATAGTGAGCTCCTTCAAAGGAACTATGAGGGTCTCATCTGACTGACACTTCTTCAGATTCGACACGCGGAAGACGTTGTGAACTGCACTGAGTTCAGCGTCTGTAGGCCACTTTGCCTATTTTCTCAATGACTTCAAATGGTCCAACGTATCGCGGATTGAGCTTGCCTCGTTTGCCAAAACGAACAACACCCTTCCAGGGTGAAACTTTGAGTAGCGCTCGATCCCCAACCTGGAATTCGAGTAGTTTCCTGTCTTTATCTGCGTATGCTTTCTGACGGTCACGAGCTGCCGCCATGCGTTGTCGTATTTGAGCAATCTTTTCAGTAGTATCAACTACCATTTCTGGACCTGTGATCTGACTGTCACCCACTTCTGCCTAACAAAGAGGTGATTGGCATTTACGCCCGTACAATGCCTCAAACGGAGCAGCTTTAATGCTGGTGTGGTAACTGTTGTTGTACGAAAATTCCACAAGTGGCAGATGTTTTTCCCAGCCCTTGCCAAAGTCAATTACACACGCCCGAAGCATGTCTTCTAGAGTTTGAATAGTGCGCTCAGACTGCCCATCTGTCTGAGGGTGATAAGCTGTGCTCATGTCTAAACGAGAGCCAAAAGATTTATGCATTGCTTGCCACAGTTCTGAAGTAAAACGTGCGTCACGATCAGAGATGATGGAGGTGGGCACCCCGTGCCTCGAGACCATTTCTTTTAAGTAGTTGTCTGCTAAAGTAGAGAACTTGTCTGTTTCTTTGATAGCCAAGAAGTGAGCAGACTTTGTGAGTCGATCTACGATCACCCAAATAGTATCATTTCCGCGCTGAGATCTAGGTAAGCCAGTAACAAAATCCATGGAAATTTGCTCCCATTTCCATTGTGGTATCTCAGGTTGTTGGAGTGGTCCTGACAGTTTCTAATATTCTGCCTTGACTTTCGCACAAGTCAAGCATTTGCTAACGTATGTGGCTATGTGGGCCTTCATGCTAGGCCACCAGTATGTAGTCTTAATATCGTGGTACATTTTATCCGAACCTGGATGTACCGAGTAGCGAGACTTATGAGCTTCATCCATTACAAGCTCGCGTAGGTTGCCGTACAGTGGGACCCAAATGCGTCCTGTGACGTAGTAAGCACCATCTTCCTTCTGTTCTAAGCGTTGCCTTGAGCCGCATAGGGCTTCAGCCCTGACGTTGTCTGGTTTCAATGCTTCTACCTGAGCATTTCGTATCTGGGAAGGAAGACTAGACTGTATAGTGAGTTGTAAAGCTCGCACGCGCTTAGGCGCGGTGTCCTTTCGACTGAGGGCGTCAGCCACAACATTGGCTTTGCCTGGGTGGTACCTGATTGAGCATTCGTAGTCGTTTAACAGTTCAACCCATCGTCTGTCGCATATTCAGTTCTTTCTATTTGAAGATATGTTCGAGGCTTCTGTGGTCAGTGTAGATAGCACATTTGGTACCATACAGGTAGTGTCTCCATATCTTAAGTGCAAAGACAACAGCTCCAAGCTCTAAATCGTGCGTAGTGTAATTCCGTTCATGAATCTTAAGTTGGCGTGAAGCATAAGCAATAACTTTATCCCGTTGCATCAATACACATCCAAGACCTTGGATAGATGCGTCGCAGTAGACTACAAAATCATCCGTGCCTTCAGGCAATGAGAGGATAGGTGCGCTACAGAGTCTATCCTTTAAGTGCTGAAACGCTATTTCCTGTGTATTACTCCAACGATAAGCAACACCTTTCTGTGTCAGCAATGTAAGCGGCTGTGTAATCTTTGAGAAATCTTTGATGAATCGTCTATAATAACCCGCCAAACCCAAGAATTGGCGTATTTCTGTCGGTGTGCGAGGTGCAGGCCAGTTCTTGATCGAATCTACCTTGGATGGATCGACATGAATCCCATCCGTGTTTACCACGTGGCCTAGAAAGTGGACTTCACGAAGCCAGAAGTCGCATTTTGAAAACTTAGCGTATAGCTGTTCCGTTCGTAGGAGTTCCAAAATAAGTCGTAAATGATGCTCGTGTTCCTCCTGACTCTTCGAATAAATCAGAATGTCGTCAATAAATACAATAACAAACTTGTCAAGATAGGGTTTGCACACCCTGTTCATAAGATCCATGAAAACCGCAGGCGCGTTCGTTAGCCCGAATGGCATGACCAAAAACTCGTAATGGCCGTAGCGAGTTCTGAATGCTGTTTTGGAGACGTCCTCATCCCGGACTCTCAATTGATGATAACCTGACCTCAGGTCAATCTTCGAGTAATAGCTCGACCCTTGCAACTGGTCGAATAAGTCGTCAATGCGTGAAAGAGGATAACGATTCTTCACGGTGACCTTGTTCAGTTCGCGGTAGTCTATAAACTTGCGGAAGGTACCGTCCTTCTTCACAAATAATACTGGACCCAGGGCGAAGAGCTAGGACGTATAAAGCCCTTATCCAAGAGCTCTTGTAGTTGCTTCGATAGTTCTTCCAATTCTGATGGAGCTAAGCGATACGGTGCGCGAGCTATCGGTGCTGCCCAGAACTATAAGAATGAGGTCGATAGAGAATGTCTGACCAGCGAGGATAAGATTACAACCCTGAACTATGAGTGGCCTCTAGACTTCTACCATTAGCTAACACTACGACAGGTTTGGTGTTCAAGGGAGTTGGTGTATGTTTAAACATTTGGCTAACTTTTAGAGACATAAAATTGGTATTCGCACCCGAATCAAACAATACAGTAACATAAAAGTCGTCAAGAAGAAACTTACCCATAATTACGTTGGGATCATCCCTTGTGTCACCCTGACCAATCACGTACATGTGGCCTCGGCGTCATTGTTTCTATTGTTTCCCCCAACGCTATCTCCAATGTCGTCCCTGTTTCCATGGTCGTGGTTCTGAGTCTGGTCCTGTTTTATATGCGGACAATGTCTCTTGTAATGATCTTTAGCATCACACTGTAAACATCCCTTAAATCTTTGTTGTTGCTGCTGATTCTGTGAAGATTGAGGCGGTCGTTGTTGTTCTTGAGTTACATGACGTGAGCTTCGACAATCCTTAGCTTCATGACCTATCTTGAGACACCTCTGACAATGACCCTTGTTGCACTGACCGCTGTGGTGCCTATTGCATCTGTTACACTTTGGATGATTTCCTCGATATCCACTCTGCCCACGACTACTAGAAAATTGCTGACTGGGACTCTGGTAGTCATCTATCTTCTGCTGCTGCGCCAGAGGCTGAACCGGAATTAATCCCCTGTTCAAGTTTCCATCCCACTTGCGTTTGTTGTCACTAGAAGCACATGTAGTAGCAGCTTTAACACGTTTTGGTAGTTTGTTTTGTTCTACTGCCTGATCTGTGAGACGATGAGCAAGCCGAGTGACTTGCTGGATAGTGCCAAGATTTGCTGCGGCCACATGACTCTGAATTTCGGGCGCCAGACCCTTGAGATACAGCTCGATGCGTTTGGTGGGAGGGTCTACCATAGTGGGACAAAATGTGGCTAATTCATTTGATCTCTTCGTATAAGCCTCAATTTCAGACCCCGTCATTTGTAAGTAGAGGAACTCCACCTCTAGTTTGTGGATGTCTTCCCGACTGCAAAACTCTTCCTTAACTAGGTCCTTGAACTCGTTCCAGGGGGTGGCATTAGCAGCTGCCAGCCCTAACATTTGAACCTGTGCTTCCCACCAGGTTAATGCAGTACCTTCGAGTGTTCCAGTAGCAAACTTTACTCTACGAGACTCAGGGCAATCACGCACCTCAAAGTCGATTTCGAGCCTTTCGAACCAATGGAGGAGGCCTACAACTCCTTCAGTACCGCTGAAGGTACTAGGTCGGCAATCCTTGAGATTTTTGAAGGTGCAAACAGGTGGCTGAGCGTGTTGACCTCCTGCTTGTATGGTTGCGAGTGCCACAGCAACTCGTTCGTTAATGAGAGCCGTCAACTGGGCTTGAGTCAAGTTAATACATCCGGCCATGATCTTCATAGCAAATGCAACATAAGTGAGAGAGGTTCGCGAATAGTGCGATGACAGAAGAGAGTAAGCACACAAGTGTTCTCGGGTAATAACGAGTAGTAGACAATGTAATCTAAGCATACCACGAGCAAGGTTCTATGTAATTCTAGCATGCAGGCAATAAACATAAACCTTATTACCTAGAATGTTGAGACTTGCACGTGGAGCGAGGCGTCGTTGTGGATCGTTGAGAGCACTGTTCTGGTTATAGTCTGGTTTTAATAAAAATGTTTTCCCCATATTAAAACCGAGTTCTCTATAACCAATGGCTCTAATACCAATCTGTCACACCCCCAAAATCCACACGCGGAGTACCACCGCTTGGAGGCGTGACATGACCAATGTCAAGCCACCAATCATATTGAACATAAGTAAGATAGTAAAAGTCATTCAACAATACGATAGGTGTTTCCAAAACCAAATATAAACAAGTGTGTAGCGGAAGCATTTAATGTAAACCCAACATAAATTTAAGTACAAATGTCATAATGTTTAACAACACATTTCACGATCCATATCCACAACGACCGTGCCTCCCGTGCAAGCTCCAAAAGCACCTAAGGTCCTGCAAGGCATGTAACAGAGAATCAACAACTAGTTGAGCGAGTTCACAGTAAATAAGTTCGTAATAGTAAGTTTGTTTCGTAACATGTGGCGCTACTAGGCCGATCGTATGTTCTATTAGTGGGGGCTTCCCATGTTGCATATACACTAGACTATTTGTAACCATACGTGTTCTTCACAACCGAGAACAGTAGTACGTACATAGTTTACGTAGGCTTTACGTAAGTGTCCTTCACAACCGAGGACAGTATTGAGTATAAGTTCACGTAGGTTTTACGTGAGTATCCTTCACAACCGAGGATAGTATTGAGTATAAGTTCACGTAGGTTTTACGTGAGTATCCTTCACAACCGAGGATAGTATTGAGTATAAGTTCACGTAGGTTTTACGTGAGTATCCTTCACAACCGAGGATAGTATTGAGTATAAGTTCACGTAGGTTTTACGTGAGTATCCTTCACAACCGAGGATAGCGAGTAGCATAAGTATACGTAGGTTTTACGTATGTGTCCTTCACAACCAAGGACAATGGTATGGTAGTCTAGTATCAGTGTATGTACGAATCTATTCAACCTTATTCCTTCCATCCCATTCCCCAAACCCTGGGAATCCCATGCCTTAGTAAGGGTGTGAACTCACCTTGTTTTGCTCGGTATGCTAAAGTATGTGCTCACGGTTAATCAATCACGTCCTAAGGTATGCACGTATACATAATCAGTTTGTATTCAAGTTGTTTGCACGTAAACATCATCATCATGAACATCGCATTAATAACACTGAGTATCACATTGCACGTATTTGTAATCATACAAGTATTGCCTTTATACATAACAGCAGTTAACTAACCCAGTTAAGTTTAACAGAATTAACCCAAGAGATTGTACAGATTATACATTCGGCGAAACACAGATTGGCGAAACACATATTGGCGAAACACATTATTGACGAAACACATTATTGACGAAACACATTCTGTTTCGTCGAGTCTTGTTTGGCGAAACAGGATTTTTATCTCGTCGACTATCCTTGGCGAAACACTTTCGGTTTCGCCAAGAGATCTGTTTCGTCCCATTTGATTCGTCATAACAGTCTCGGATCTGTTTCAGCAATAAAAACAATGACTCAAATCTAAAGGCCCTAGTGGCCGACATCTAGCAACCACCTCCCAACCTCATAGGACCAAAATAACAATCAAAGTTTTACATTGGACCTTTACTTCTCTTACAATTCAATAATATATAAACAAACAATAATGGCCAACCACTAACCATTGCTTTCATACTATGATTGGACCAATTTAATAGATCAGACAATTGTTTCTAAAACAATTGATACAAGATTCCATATGATGTCATAGTTTACTATCATTTTGATGGCCGACAACTAATTTAATTGACACATATCAATTAGATTTCAATATTTAATAATCATGCTGACAATTCCTATATTAACCACATGGCTTGATCAGATCATAAATCAGACATTGGGAACATGCACCACATAATATATATACGATTTCAATACAGATTCACGCTTTCAAAATCACAAGTATTCACATAACCATCAAGTAAGCAACTTAAGAAATCACATCTGATTATACGCACTAACCGAGGTAAGGTATCCGGGATGATAGTTTAATCGCTAGGGAGGGCTTGGGGAAACACACAGCTGCCGTCACACTTGGGAGAGTTTTAGGGTTTCAGATTGTTAAAACGTGTGAGACTGAACTCGTTTCCCCTAAATATACCCAAAACAGTGTTCTGGGCCCTTAATGGGCTTTGGTGAAACTGGGCTCGGCGAAACAGACTGTTTCGTCGAGATGTATATGACGGATGGCACTTGTTTCGTCGAGCTTATATAAAGCTTAATTAGTTTAAGTATTTCCAAGCAAGATACAAGTTATATCAGCAAACATATATTTGTAACAATCACAATTCGTTATACCATATCACGACGTGTACAGTTACAAGTCAAACAAGTCAAACAACTAACAGTCAAAGTCAACGCAAAATAAATACGAAAGTGAAAGTCGGAAACTCGAGTTGTCACACCTATGTATCTCACAGGCATTTTTATGCTGACGTACCTATTTTTACACATGTTTCAGGTACTGCTTTGAAATGAATTGTTGATACATGCTACATTTAGGATGGACTCGTGCCTTAGCAACTTTATAACTTGGAAGATCATAGTTGTACTTATTTGATTGTATTAAAACAATGAGTTCATTTATTCAATAAAACAGAATTTATTTATTCCATGGTTATGAAACAATGATTCTGTTACAACACTCCCCGACGTTTCCGCCACGTCTAGTTGCTTTACGTGGTCGGGGTGTGATAGAAAAGTTGGTATCAGAGCCAATGGTTATAGGGAATTAGGTTATTAGTAATGCTTTGACCTAGACTATAACCTTCCTAGGACCCTAACACAAGTTTTCTTGTGTTTAGTTTTAAAACAATACCGTCACTTATTCTTAGGTGACAACCACAATAAGAACATAAATTTCTATCCCACTTTGAAAACTAATCATCTGTTCTAGGATGATTTATTATATGGTTTTGAACCCTTTAAGTTTTCAAAATCCCGTCAAAGTTGGTCTAAATAATGTGAACACGTGCAAACTGGAAGGGTGGGTGCCTGTACCCTGAGTTTTCTGTCTAAGGCTAGAGTGTTCGTACAAATCCACATAATCGGACCAGCCACTCTTACCTGGGAACTCTTGGGGTGAGTGTCCACTTATAGGCGAGCATGTCTTCGCGATACATTATTTTTGACCTATTTACTTTGATTAATCACCGGGGTCGTTTGTTGCTTTGTAGTAACAAACAAATGACCACTATCCTTGCTTTCATCAGATTTGTTTCATCTCATTCTTTTCGTCTAATTCTCTCACTCGTTTCCTTTCATGTTTTCCTTTTTTAGAATGCCTCCTCGACGCGAAAACCAGATAGCGACTGCCGAACTGGCAGAAATCATTGCGCAGCAAATGGCTGCTCAATTCCCAAACCTCTTTGCTCAATGGAACCAAGCCAACAACAACAACAATGTTCCATGCAATTTCAAGAATTTTAACTCGGCTAAACCGCTCAAGTTTAGTGGTTCTTGTCACACCCTGTCTTTTGCGGAAGCGTATGATGTGTGACTAGCTTGTTATCATTGCATTCAATTGTAATAAACAACTACATGATCAAAACGATGTTCATCCATTTATGAAAATTTGAGTATTACAAACACTTGTTATTTAAGTTTTCAAAACACGACCTTTGACAAGGTTACAATTCAACAAAAGTGGATGACATCTAAACTTGTAGTCTACTTCTAGCTATGACACTTGCGCCCAAGATCCATCCTGTCACCTGAAATACATGTAATTTTTGGAAAACATCAACATAAAGTTGAGCGAGTTCATGCGTTTTTGTATTTCACGTTTTTATACTTTGTATGAAAACATAGTATTTGTCATGTATAATTCAAGTCTTTCTTGAGTACCCCACGTACTCAAGTGTAATTCCCGTTTTCTTGAGTACCCCACGTACTCAAGTATCATTCAAGTTTTCTTGTGTACCCCACGTTTTAAATGATTGTTTATACAAGGACATTAAGGCACGTGAGGACATAGGGAGCATTAGTATATTCTCCTTTAAGGCATGTGAGGACATAGGAGCATTAGTATTTTCTCCTTTACTGTGTCGATTACCCTCGACTGTGTCGATTAACCTCGACTGCGTCGATTTCCCTTGACTGTGTCGATTACCCTCGACTGTGTCGATTAACCTCGACTGTGTCGATTTCCCTCGACTGGGACACCGAAGCACTCAAGAGGTCACATAAGGACCATGAGTGGGGCTCGGCCGTACCCGTTAGATCTAACCCTCGTCCCTAATTAAGTATTAATGGCATCTCAATATCTAGTTTAAGCTCACATGATCTAGTATTTTCTAGGCTTTTCTTAAAGCTCATCATATTGCACTCACCACGAGTGCTTCTCGTATTCTCAAATCATATTGCACTCGGTTCTCGTTCTCACCAAGAGTGCTTCTTGTATTTTTACCCTTTGTAAAAATTATAATATTTGTAACATGTATTTCACCCCCGAGAGTTATAAAAACTGAAAACAGTTAAAGAAAAGGGGGAGCATGAACTCACAACTTTGCGTTCCTTGCGTCGTAAACTTCACCGGATTTGCTTAATTAACGTCGTAACCTATACGCGTTTTCTTAACGTTAGTCACTAGACTTGCGTCGCACAAGTACAGTCACTCTCTTTTGTATATATTCTTGTGTTAAAAATATTCTATATTTTTAACTAAGTGTTTTACTTATATTATTTTCTCAAAAATTAATATAAGTATCTCATGTTTTGCACTTTGCACCCGAATTATGTATCTTGTATGTTGTATGTGTATTTTGTGTTTATACTTCTCATGAGTATTTAGTGTATTTTTAAGTCTTAATACGCTAGCACGTATAACACATACTATATACACTTAGCACAAAAGTTGGTGATCAAATAATATATATTTTTCTCTCAAAAATATACATACTTATATCCATTTTTATTCTTGAAGAAATCATCATTTCTTATCACCATAAATTTGGGAAACCTTGGTAATACTCTTAAATACATTTTTAGGGAATAAGTTTCTCAAAAACTTATACTTTTCTAAGTGTCAAAATTTATAAAAATTTTGACAGAGTTTCCCCTAAAAATGGAGGTTTCCCATGTTTTCAAAACATGTGTTTATTTTCTTTTAAATCGTCAACAATCATCAACAACAATTATCAACAATACTCATCAACAATAATCACTAATTTCTCCATTTCATGAACTTGAACATTTACAAAAATGTGTAGTAACTTACTAGCACATTTAGTAAGTCTTGTTATCTTTAAAAATAATTTTAGTTTCTTGAAAACTTTATTTTTAAAGAATATGAAGTTTCACAACTTCTAGTCGAGATTCGCAAAAATATTTCTTTGTTAAATTTTCTTGTGACACATGTGTCTACACACTTGTTTGTTTACTAAAAATGCTTTTAGTTCGGATAAGATCCGGGTTTTAACAAAACTAATATTTTTGCTTGGTTCTTCCGAAAAACCACTTGTAGATCTTTAGATCTACATGTTTAGAGTCTTATTTTACAAGAAAAATTACTTTTACTCAAGTTTATGTCTTATGAATGGATGGATCCATCATCCTTCAACTTCCTAACTTTTACATCCTACTAGTTCATGCTCTCAAACATGGACTAGTATGTCTAGATGATGATCCATCTTGTTTTTACTAACAACAACATCAAATAATAACAATCATACAAGATTCACATGATTTACCCATGTATCTTCTCTTTATCCACCATTAACCACTTATGTTCAAGACTTTAATGCAAGTTCTTTAGTGCTTCTTAATTTTTAACCAAAAATCATCTATTAACCACCAAAAATAAGAACAAGATGAAGATTTGAAGCACTTACTACTAGCACAAGGCTAGGGAAGTTCAAGAGGGTAAATGAAGTGGATAAAAGCAAATGGTGAAGGTCCTTCAAGATCCGCTTGCACCGAGCTTCGTTAGTGACCTTCTTACACCTTCTAGTAGCCTTAGAATGGGAGGAAGTTGAATGAAAAAGGGTGGTGGTATGGTGATGGATGGAGCCGTGAGCTCTAGGGAGGAGAAGGGAGGGTTTGTTTTGTTTGAATGGTTGGGAAGATAATGAGCTAGGACTTGTGGTTTATGTAAGTGTTCTTCCAACATGTGCTTACCCAATGGTCTCTATGTCCTCCAAGGTACACACACAATCTAATAAACAATTTGAAGAAATCAAAGGGGTGGGTACACCCTTTGAAACCGTAAGATGGGGGGGGGTGCTTAGTTGGGTGGTAACTTGCTAGTTACTTAAACTAGTTAGGAGTCTAGTTGATATAATTAGTGATTTAAGTGAGTTAAGTAATATATAGTGTGTTAGGGTGTTCGGGGACCCTAACTAGCTTAGAAAAATAAAAACAATGCTTCTAGCATTATTTTGGTGTTCCGGGTATAGTCCGGTTGTTCGGTTAGATACCGATTCGTTAAAGTGCTAAATTGCACCTTTTAGGGTCTTTTAAGTATCCTTTTGTAATACTTTCGATTCCCGACACTTGGGGAAGTATTCTGGATAATAAAACGAAATTTCTGCAAAATATTCATATGTTTAAATGCTGAATTATTGCTGAATTATATAAATTCTGCACTTAAAGTGCGTTTCGGGTGCTTTTTAGTGCTTATTTTTGCTTTTGCAATGTCTATAAATTAAACCCTTATATGTGCTCTTGGGTTTTAATGTACTTTTGTCGTCGGACCTACACCTAGTCCTCAATTCTAATGTCTGACTGCTTCCTGCAGTTCAGTTGACACAGTGTGTCTTACCGGTGAGTTTACTAATATTTTTGACGCAACGCTATCATAACGTAATTCTTGTAGCATATATCATGCATGAATTCACTTGTATGGAATTCAGAAATTTATTTTTCTGGTAAACTAGATCATGTACAGTCATTAAGGCACAAATTACTGTTCATCTAGTGTACGGAATGTACGGAAAAGTGACGGTTGTCACAGTTCTGAGGCTGAGGGAGCAACTGGGCTTCTTCAATGGTTCGAGAGCATTGAGAATACTTTCCGTCACGTTCAGTGTCCTGAAAATCGCAAGGTCGAGTTTTCTTCGAGTGTGTTTCAGAAGAGGGCTCTTACGTGGTGGAACGGGGTTATGAGAGACCACGGTGCTGAGGTTGCATTAGCACAGACTTGGGCCGAGCTTAGGGCTCTTATGATGAAGGAATTCTGTCCTCGTCATGAGCTAAGGGCTCTAGAAAGGGAATTTGATGATTTGAAGCAAGACAGTGGGGAACATCGAGCCTATACTGACCGCTATGAGGAATTGAGCTTGTTATGCCCTACTATGGTTACGCCTTTGGATAAGGCGATTGAGAAATACATTGATGGTCTTCCTGACGTAGTTCAGGATATTGTTACTGGCAGCAACCCTACTACTGTCAGACAAGCCATTGAATTGTCTGCCACTCTGACTGAATCCCATATCAGGAAGCGCAAGCTGTTTCGGAAGGGCGACTCAAGACCATCTGACAAGACTGCTCAAGTGGAACCAAAGGAAGAAAATGCTGAGGTGTACAAGAAGAAGAAGCGCAAAGCCTCTCAAAACTACGCTATAACTGCTCAAGACAAACAGGTTGCACCAAACCAGCCAGCACAACCTCGCAAAAGACAAAACTATGTTGGTACCGCACCTTTGTGCAACAAGTGCAACCGTCATCATCTGGAGCAAGAGCAGTGTCACAAATGTACCCACTGTGGGCGGTTGGGACATTTGATTAATGTTTGTCGTTATGCAAATTAAGCTGCTGCAAACCCTGCTGCTGTTCAAGCACGGTTCCCTCCGGGGTCATGTTATAACTGCGGTGACCTTACTCACTACAGAAACAATTGCCCAAGACTTGTTAACGCACCTCCAGCGCGTGGACGAGTGTTCAACATCAATGAGGCAAACGTGAACAATGATGCAGCAGTGAACAATTAGTGTTTTGTATTTCCTTGGTTATTATCTTTTGACACTTCAAGACAATTCGGTTGTTACATAAATAAAGATTTGTTGTTTTTATTTCTGTAAAAGTTATGCGTTTATGTGAATGTTTGATGCAACCTTATGATATCAACCCAAAGACAAACTACTCGTATGGTTCTGTCATTTTATGATCGCTTGTGATCTCCCCAAGAACCTTAAACACTCGTTTCTTTTAAGAAACAAAGCCAAACTCTTATTAAAAATCCTTCTATCTTTATAGATGGATCCTTGAAAATGCTTAAAGTGCCAAATGAAATCCATGGATTGGATTCCTGATGTGCTTTAATTATCCATGCTCAAAGACAACAAATTAAAGAATCAAGTAAACTAATTATGTGCTTATGTGTTTTCTTATATGTTTTGTGGTTGTATGTGATCCATCCAAATCCTCGTAGAATCTTCCATATCTCATATGAGGGATTCATAGTAGGATATCCAAAGTTACTATCTTAAATCCTTAATGGACTTCAACATTGTAGTTAAGTCCCTTGGGTTATAAAGTACTATTCTATAATTTGACCTCTTGAATGGTCTGGTTAAACAGATTGATTTTGAAAATCTGATTAGAAATATCATGTGATGATATAATTAAAAAAAAAGATCCCTTAAGTGGTCTATTTAAGGAGATCGTACGACGGTCTAGTTAAGAAGATCATGTGTTGATCTAGTTAAAAAGATTGTTCGTTGATCTAATTGAAAGGACCCTTTGGTGGTCTAGTCAGGTCGCTTCATGTTTATTCAATTGACTTTTCCTCTACGCATTATGAAATGAACTGTGCGGACTGTGCAAGGAATTACGTAATTATGGAGGCCTACATAATTATGGAATTCAGTGCACAGAAACCACAAGAAGTTTTGTCATGTGTTAAGACCTATAGTGACAAGAATAATGATACGGGAGAAGTCTTGGATCTTGACCGATTTCATTTTATCTTACACTCCCCAATTCTGATTTCAAGCACACACAAGTTTCCTATGATAAGTCTTCATAAGAAACGTTCTTCTGTCCGTAGTTCAAAAATTTCATGTTTTACTACTACAAGGAATTCACTTTGAGGGTTAACAAATTCGCTAAGAGTCCTAACATGGCCCAGAGTTTTACTTAAGGGTTTAATGGATCTATTAGAAGGCGAAACCGTCACAGCTGTCTTCACAAGTTTCCTCTAGAATTAAATTTCGGGACGAAATTTCCTAAAGTAGGGGAGACTGTGACACCTGTGTCACTTCAACCATCAAACAAATGCCAAACCAATGAAATATTGTATTTCATACTTGGGATTTGTAAAAATCTGTGTATCGTTTGCACATATCAACTCTTGTTCGATTTTAAGCTTTAAATCGCTTTCTGGAGGGTTATACGCGCTCTGATGCGTAAATATAACCAGTTTAATCCAAAAAACACTTCGGAATAGTGAAATAAGCTTAACATACCTTAAATAACCTTTACATAACTTAGAAATAAGTTTTGAAGGCTTTGGTATGGCAAAAATAAGTTAATTCGCTTACAAGGACTAAACTTGACAAACTGCGAAAGTATGCCAATTTGAACTGTAACAAACATTCCGGAACATGACCATAAGTTAAACATACCATAAATACCCTTCACATAGCTTAGAAATAGGCTTTGAGGGGTTCGGTATGCTAAAATAAACTTTTGGGTCATTCAGGGACTAAAAGCGTCAAAAAGTGCACAAGTTTGCACTTTCGCGCATAACTTACGATCTGAATACATCCGGACATCCAAAAATTTATGTAAGCACTAAAATATTTTATTTTAGTGTTTGGCTTGAGAAAAATCCATTCGTCGCGCAATTTGGATCGTTTTTCGCGCTTATGCGCATTCCGTCGTAATTAAGCGAACATCGCGATCGTACGACCAAACGAACTGACATCCGACATATTTTTGAGCATGTTTCATGTCCACAATGTTTAGGCATCATTTTAGGGCCTTAACGTTGGCTTAACGGGCCTTAAACATGTCGGAAATGGCCTTTAACACCAACTGGGACCAAAACTGTCATTTTTGAAACTTGGTTTCTGATCAGAGGACCCAGGCGGCCCGCGTAAAACCTGGGGTGTCCCTTAGGCAGCCCGCGTCAGGCATCCAGACCAGATTCAGTGAATTTAGCAGCTGTTAACAGCCTTTCAAACACCCCAAAGGCCAAGGCCACTTGTCAAACTCTTATGGTGGGGGCAAAATGAGTTACCACAACATTCCGACAAGTGTACGGGCGAGATCAAGACACATTATCCAAGAAACGATCCTAACGGTGAACCGAAATCTATAAATACCCAACCCACTTCATTGCAAAACCCACTAGAATCTGATTTGAGAAGCTCTAAGTTGAAACCTTTGTTTCATACCTGAGCTACTTGAATCAAGATTAGCATTCGGGGACCCTTCGTAAGTATTCCTTCGTTCTTTTATTGCTTTTCGAGTCCGAAAGTCAAACTTTGTTTGACTTTCTGCATTGACCAGTTTATGGTCAATGCGAAGTTCCTTTGAACTTCGCAACGTGATTGTAATCACGATGGTTATAGTCCCTTGTGACTATGACTACTGATTACCACGTTGTCTAGGGTCGTAAGGGTAAGCGATCTGATAAATCGCTTATACCTTCGAACCCGACCCATATGGTCGATCATTAGGATCCGACCAAACACATTAGGTGACCATAGTATATAGGGAATAACCTTCTGAGGTTATACCTTATGGTCGCTTCGTTTAAGTAGTTGTATGATAGGTAGTTTATATGCCTTAGGTAAATTACCAGAATACCCTTTTCATGTATAATTGGTAATTAAGCATATGTAACCTAAACTTTTGTCACATAACTGATTATGTAACATGTTTAGGCATATAACACTTGTCATAGGGCTAGTTAGACGTCTCGAGTGCACTTTTGCGCGCACGACGTGTTAAAGTAGCATAAGCTACCTTAATGGGTCGCGATGGGTCGAAAGCACTTAGGTTAGGTTCCGATTTAGTATGTAGGCTTTGATAAACCATATTACATTTGGTTTACAAGCCCTCATTCTATCCGATCCTCCGATTTAGGTCCGGTTAATTAACATAGTTACCTATATTAGGTGTCGTTTGATTCCGTGATCTCTACCAGACCGATTGGTAGTATGATATAGCGCTATAGGATTTGACACCCCATTCCTGTTGTCATGGAATGTCTGAAACCAATTTGTTTCTCCATCCAAATAGGGATTTCCTTTGTGGTATCCCTATAGTCTCAAAGGTGTATTTTGATGCACTAGGTCTGAATGAATTCATAAGTCACACTTTTATTTGTATATTCTTATATACTCCCAAAGGTATAGTCTGATATACTCCCATGTGTGATATTGTACAAAACCAACATATATTATGTTATTTATCACATCCAACGCATATTTTGATATGTTATTTATGAAACCAAAACGTAGTTTAATATGTTATTTATAAATCCATAGTATACTTGTAATATACTACTGAAAACTATTATTTTGAACAACTAAAGTATATTTAATATACTACCTATCAAACGATTGGGTTTTGGTTAGTGTTTAAATAACGGGACGGGTGTAATGTGATGAAAACATGGTAGATACGCCGCTGGTACTTCTAATATATAAGTGTTTTCATTGCATTACATACCGTGGCGTTATTTAGTACACTTGGGTTAACAATATTGGAACTGAAATATATTTTAATATATTACTTATTCAACTTTCTTAAAACCAAAGTATATTTTCATATATACTATAAACCTTTTATCAAAACATTGTTTTTCAAACAACTTAACTTATACAAACTCGTGTTACATGGTTATTTACTTAACCATGCACTATTCTTTTATACATATATATCAATTGGGTTATTTATCACTTTTCAAATAATTTACAAGACAAAGCAAATTTACACGGTTCATGACTAAACATTTTCTTAAACTTAAGTCATGAATCCTATTTTCACAAAACCTACATATCTCACAGGCATTTTTATGCTGACGTACCTATTTTTACACATGTTTCAGGTACTGCTTTGAAATGAATTGTTGATACATGCTACATTTAGGATGGACTCGTGCCTTAGCAACTTTATAACTTGGAAGATCATAGTTGTACTTATTTGATTGTATTAAAACAATGAGTTCATTTATTCAATAAAACATAATTTATTTATTCCATGGTTATGAAACAATGATTCTGTTACAACACTCCCCGACGTTTCCGCCACGTCTAGTTGCTTTACGTGGTCGGGGTGTGACACTTTCCCCCTTTCCATTTATGGAAACCCTATAAATACCCTCATATGTCAACATCTCTTGATGTTGACAGCTCTCTCCCTCTCAACTCGCTCCAGCCTTCTTTTCTTCCGATTTCTCGCGATCCTTGTAAGTTTTCAACCTAAATCTTGTACTTTCTTGATCTACACGCAATCCTACACCTTTCTATCTTTTGAATCTTAACTTTTAACCATGAAATCACTAGATTTGAGGTGTTCATGGATGATGTCATCATGTTGTTCATAAGAACTTCATGTTTTGGCCTTAGTCCACCAAGAACAACTCAGATCTGAACGATTTCCACATGAATAAACAAAGATCTTTCATAGATCTGAACATATTCACGGTGAAAAGGATTGAAAGGTGGCTTTCAAGCTTTCTTTCAACTCTTTTACACTCAATGCACTCAAAACCAATAGAATCAGAGCTTGTTCTAATCTTCTACTCCTTCTTGTTGATGTGTTGGTTCAAGTTCTGGATTCTATCCACGAGAATGCTGATTTCGGGTTGAACATGAAACACCGTCTCGAACAGTTAACTGGTCGGACTATGGTGATTCCTGTTCGATCGGGTCACTAAGTCTTGACGAGGTTTCTATTGCTTGACACGTTATCGTGCAGTCTTGAGAAAACTTCAAACTATCAAAACAACCAAGTATGAAGACGATCAGGTCAACTGGGACGGATTGCCGTCCGATCGGATTGTCATCCAATCGGATTGCCACCCGACCGGATAGCCACTCGATCGGCTTGCACCTTGGGTCCCACACTTAACCATTATTCCAACTTGTGAGGTTTGAACATCGAAACGGATTGCCATCCGATAGGATTGCCATTCGACCGGATTGCCACCCGAACACACTACGCAATACATTAACGCTAACCTTTTACTGCATGTTATACGTGACTTAATGAATGCTTGTTTGTTATGTTTACACATGGAATGCTGTCTACCTGCCTTAGCAACGATAGTACTATAGTTTGGACTCAGCATCTGTTCACTCAGGGGTTGTTAAGGACAATTAATTACATGGCTCACAGTGGTGAGTGTGTATTACGAACTGCCTTGGGCAGTCAACCCGCAGTCATTGGTATGGATAGGTTCATGTCGATAACTAACGTGCTCCATTTCACACTGTGTACGCGCTGGTTATGCGTAAATGATTTTCAAACTCTATTATACCTATCAAACTTGTATGCTCACCTTTACACTATGTGTATTGACTTTTACTTTAACGTATGTGGCAGGTGCTTAAGATGTTTAGATGCTTGGCTTCCTATGAAATCGAGGCTAGGAAAGCTCTAGAAACAAATAAACGAATTATCTGTATTTGAAATCTGAGTTGTCGGAACAGAACAATTTGACTAGATTTTGTCTGTAATAATTATATTACTTTTTATGTCATGGTATGGGACGTGATGCTCTAAATAACTTGTAATTATAGTTGTTATGGAAACTTCTGGACAATCTGTTTCGCTTAGTGCCATGCCCCGATGATTCCGCCATCGGTTGGGGTGTGACAATTGAGCTTTAAAAGGTGCAGGGACTAAAGGTGACAACTTTTGAAAGTTGTTTGAAGGGCTAGCGTCGCACGACCACCCCCTCTGTTCACCGCGGCGCGACGCAACGGGCCTGTTTCATCAGATTGTGCATGGCATCTGCAGGTTTGTCATCTTTCTTGAGCTTCAAACAAGTTTAAACGAATTCTATGGCTTGTTGATGGTTTCTAATACCACTATGGACACCTGGAGACATCTGAAACCACCCCTAAACACCTGTGATGATCTTGGGCAACCTCCATTCACTATAAATATGCTCATTTGGGCAGCCATTTCACTTGCACATTCAAACATTTCACTCTCATCTCTCTAGTTCAAGCATTTATTGAGCATTCTGGAGGTTCCAGATAAAAAAGGAAGCTCATTTCAGTAGAAAAGATTGCTAGGACCCTTTGTAAGTGTCTTAGCCCCCTCTTTAGTTCAGTTTTGTTATTTAAAAACCGAAAAGTCAAAGTTATCGTAAAATGACTTTGACCTTCGGTTTAAACTCAAATGGTCCAGCCATTGTTCGTGATGAATGTGGTTATGTGACCATAATTAGGCAGGTGTTAATCCCTTAAAAGGGCACCTCCTAATTATTTCGTTTGCTTAGTTAATTGTCGGGTCAAACTATTTAAGTAAAAAGTCAAACTTGACAGATTTGCAAATAATAATTAAAACTAATAATGCAGAGGTTATAAATTATATTTTATCACTTAAATAACTTGGTAATTATTATTAGAACATGTTTAAACATGTTCAACCCGAAAATTCTAAGTTTAGGGTCGGTTCGCAACCGAAAGTCGCAAAAGCTTGACTTTTGCTTTGACTTTCAGTTCTGACCCGATTGAGCTTAATTCTTCTATGTTTTAAGCTTCCATTAGGACCATATTATGTTGTAGTATAACCCTTTCAGGTTATATTACCTGGTCATTAGTATTCTGAAATATATGGTAGTTCCCGTTATTATGCTTATAAATGCCCATTATGCCCTTTTGATCTAAAAACGAGATATTTGAATATGTGAGAGGACAAAAAGCTTTATTACTGATATATAAGTATGTCAAATAAATTTGACATCAGTTTCTGGTCTCAAACTAAAGTTATGAAAGATATCGTAAAATGAAACTTTTTATTTATTTAAATTACGCTATTTTGCATAAGGCATGTTTAAACATAGATTTTGATCCAAAACTCATTACCTACTGTTATGATATCATTTTTAGGAATTTTTGGAATGTTTGGTCAGATTTGTTACTGACCATAACATAGAGTTCTTGTATAAATTCCTTAATTGACGATAATGCCCTTTTGACTAATAAAATGAGATTTACATGTGATTAGCATACCAAACCTTTTTCTACTGACTTGATATGAAAAATAAAATATTTTAAGCATAAAAGGCTAGTCAAAATCTCATAATCACATAAACATCTTAAATATCGTCAATTACCGACTTTTACGCTAATTAGGTGCATAGTATGGTTTAAAACAATAATTAGCACCCAAGACTTGTTACCTACTGAATTTATAAATAATTTTTAATATTTTTACAGTAGGTATAAGTTATGAACTCAGACTTCCAATTATGTTCTTAAAATCATATGTGAAATGACCAAAATACCCTTTCGTGGCATAGTTCTACCATAAATGGTAAACCACACATATGAATGATATCCTACTGATTTAACCTCATAAAATAAATACTTTTATTGAATGTTTTAGACCAGAATATCTGTTTACTATAAAACCTCTTTTATAAATATTAAAATGACCAAAATGCCCTTACGGTACTTAGGTTGGTTTTAAATACATTTTGGGCATACATGTTAACATCCTACTGATGTATTAATATATTTTAAGCATAATAACATTTGATACCTGTATATAGTTCATTTGGTTACCCGTTAAGCAATAACGCGTTCGGTTCGGTTTATGTAGCTAGTTTACATAAATTAGCCGAAGTGGGTTTAACCTTATCATTAAATCTTCAAAATCCAGAATGTGTTTAGTTTACCCATATTATACAAGCATCCAAACTTTTCGGGTCTAAATCACATTCTATTCCGGTCTCCGCTTAATCTAGCTTTTCGAACCGTAAAGTATCTTTCAAACTAACCGGTCTAAGTCTTTGACTTAAATAAAGACCCGTTAGTATCCTTATAGGTTATTAAACCATCTATACAAATTAAGTAGCTTTGGTAGAAGGTATTTACATAAGACTTTAGGAAACATACGGCTGAGTTACATCTTTCACATCTAGCTCAGGTAAATACTTTTAACTTATTTTCCCTTATATGGGCTTGGGATACGGTATAATAATAATACCGCTTGGTCGGTTATGGAATCATTTAATTGGATTGTGATTAATAAATTACATAACCCATTTTAATCCGTTTTGTTTGATAACATAAACATTGTGGCTTAATACGACCGTGTCCTGGATATCCTCGGCTCATTTCATTTGTAAATGGCCACGACCTATCCACGGGGTGTAGGCATACACCTGACAGATGCAAAATGCTAAATAACCCACATGTTGGGGATAACACCTTGGTGGGTTTTATAGTGGTGAGTCGGTTAATCATGCCCGGCTTCCAAACCGGCCCCATATGTATGACAAACAAGTAAAACTGTATACAATATTTTATTAAAGATTGTCCCAAGTTATAAATGATTTGTGCCTTGTGCACTTAAATCAATTTTCATAAACATTTCAAATGAGTCTGTTAATTGTATTTACTATTGAAAACTGACGTATTTTCCAAAGACTAAGTGACAGGTACCTCTCGAAATTAGGCTGTAGCTACTTGGTGTCAAATAAGAGGATCTTGCAAATCCTTAGATGCCTGAAGTCTGTTATTTCAGTTTTCTTGTATTTTGTTTTATGATCCGCCTGTGGATCTCTATTACAACCAGTCTGTATATTCTTTTATTTGGACACTCGGACACTATGGTTTGTAATAGTATTTATCTACCAAGCCTTCCGCTGTGCTATTATATTGTGTATATTGACTATGATGATATCAACTACGTCACAATACTCCCCACTGGTAATATGTGGAAATATCGGTGTGTGACAGGTTGGTATCAGAGCCAACATTGAGTGAATTAAACACTAGCCTTTTGTGTTTAATCTCAATGACACAATAGCACATTCCTTAGACTTCCGAGTCTAGGCAAATGACCTAGGATTTATTCTTAACTTTCCTTTTGTCGTTTATATGTTGTTTTATTGTTTTGGCAGGTCTTATATCATTCCGCCACACGTTCGAGGAAAAGGAAAAGGTCCTATGAGGGGAGGACCATCTAGCAATGCGGGACCCTCACACAGGCGCACACCATCAGCGTCCTTTACTAGCTCCGATTCACGAGATAATTGGAGACATTCATTCGAGCCTGCGAGGCACTCAGTCTCGTTAAGTTCTTCACCATCATTTCACTCTTCCTTTGGGCCGCCTATACAAGACGAGCCCCAACATTCTCACCATTCCCAACATTCTCACCATTCGCATCATTCATATCATTCTCTACACTCCCATTCATTTCACCATTCTGATTCACACCAAACTTATTCCCTGGGCCAATTTAACCCAAATGATTATATTAACGAACCACTAGGTTATAATCCTTTAGGACCCAGGGACCATTTCTTCTGAGATATGGAGATGGATGATGATCCAGATCCAGAGATGCCACCAACTGGGACGCCAACACATCCCATCAGTATCTCCAACGGTTCTCCTTATGAAGGATCGCCATATCAAGGCCCTGATTCATGGGCCGAAAGGTGGAACACGTACCAATGGGAATTTACCCCTTCTTTTCACAACTCTCCTCCACAACCTCCATTGGAGGAACCGTATCTTTAGGCGATAACTCCACCGCCATTGCCCGTTGAGGAACCACCTCAACAACCGCCACAACCACCTCCTGAGCCACCAAGGCGAAGGAGAAATGCACTGATGTCCGTGCGAGGGGGACCAAGATTTAGTTCCCCACAAGCTTCAAGTACTTATCCTCCAATCCCGGAAGATCCACAAATGGGTGGACCTTCACACGCGGTGTCGGAAAATGATCCCCCGCCAGTTACTTTTGCACCACCGCCACCGCCAGTGGGTTATGAAAACCCAATACCTACTTACCCAGGTTCGTCTGGGTATAACCCATTTGAATATCCAACTCCTACGGATTATGGATATCAAGCCCCTGCCCAAGATCCATATCTTGAGGCAGCTCAATTTAATATACTATATCCCTCACCATTTCCTCCAGTATACCCAACTGGGTATCCAGTGCAAGAGTATCAATATCCTCCTTACCAGCAACAACCTCCACCTCCACAATTTCAAACACAACAAATCCTACAGAGGTTGGATCAGGTTGAACAAAAAGCGAAGGAACGCAATAAAAAGCATAACAAATTTCTTAAAGGTCTCGCGAACTTCATAAAGGGCAAAAAGAAGTAGAAGTTTTTTTATTTTATTTTGTATTGTAATTTCAATTAAGTCCCTGCGTGGACATTTCATTTCTGTATTTAGTCCCTGCGTGGACTTGTTTCTTTTCTGTAGTCCCTGCGTGGACAGTTTGTTTATTTCAAGACCTGTTTAGGGCATTTCTTGTAATCGCTTAGTATTTTAATGGAATTTCTTTTGGAATTTTTATATGTGTACTTTATTACATCATCTTGCAAATATCATTTCAATTTTAAATTGATCTGCCAAAGAAATTTCAAAAGAAGTCCTTAAAGGTATAACCTAGCCAAAATATTAATGGCTATGATGGTATAACCTTTTAAAGACAATGATTCTCTGTTAACATCTTAAAACATGTTAACATTCCTGGCAGTGTGACTTGAGAGACCACACTAGCTTCCAAAAGTACTTGGATTTTTCCAAGCCACCCTTATGGCCTATATGATCAATGTGAATCATGGCTACTAACATCAAGAATGATGTCTTAAAAGAACATCCGTTTGAGATGTTTTGCCTTCGGGCTAATGAGTGATTCTGACAAAGATTGTTATATTTTATAACTTCTTGTACAAAAAGGCGATGAACTATGTTCGACCCTTGAAATCACTGATCCAAGAGATCATTAATAATACTTGAATTGTCCTAGTGACAAGGCAATTTGTGCCATCTAAATGTCCTTCGAGATGAGCCTTTGTGCTATATGAAAATGTCTTTAAGACATTGGCAGATGTGACTTGTGTCCCCTATCTGATAGATGTAAAGGATTAAATCCTACTAGATTGTCAATAATGGTTCGTTTGTAGCCTAGACAAATCATGATCAAATAGATTTTGACTTATGGTCTATATGGTTTATTAATACCATGACAATTTAATCATCAAATACGATGATTCACTATATAATCTAAATAATTCATTATTGTTTGATTTTAGTATTTAAATCATGGCTGGCTCCGACGAAGTTAACAGTCATCCGGTAGAAGGAAACAATAATGATACCAGAATAAATGTTACTGGTGCTGAATTACAAGCAATGATTGACACAGTAGTTGATCAAGCTGTGGATAAAATGTTCAAGGAACCGAGTAATGTTCGGTCTAAAACTCATACAAAGTCCCTATCACATTCGCACACACTGAAAAAGGATGAGTATCGACACTCATCCAATCAAAAGAGTGAACCTCAGAGGCAAATTGTTGTTAATCAAGCTCCCAAGTACAACAAAGGTTGTACTTACAAATATTTCATCTCTTGTAAACCAAGAGATTTCACGGGAGAAAAGGGGGCTATCGATTGTATGAAGTGGTTGGATGAAATGGAAACTGTGATTGATATCAGTGGGTGTGCTAAGGAGGACGTCGTTAAGTTTGTGTCTCAGTCCTTCAAAGGCGACGCCTTAACTTGGTGGAAAGCTTTGGTGTAGTCCACAGGAAAGGTTCCTCTGTATAACCTTTCCTGGAATCAATTTGTTGATCTCATGAAGGACACTTACTGTCCTCAGCATGAGGTAGAAAGGGTGGAGACTGACTTTCTCACTCTGGTGATGAAGGATTTGGATTGCAAGTCTTATGTGACCAGTTTTAACTCGATGTCGAGACTTGTGCCGTATCTAGTCACCCCAGAACCCAAACGCATTGCACATTTTATAGGTGGTTTAGCCCCTGAGATTAAGGGAAATGTCAAGGCTTCTAAGCCTACTACTTATAGATCTGCTGTAGATCTATCATTGTCACTTACTCTCGATGTTGTAAGGAGTAAGTCAAAGAAAACCACCGAAGAAGGGAAAAGAAAGAGGGGGGATGACCAGTCCCACCAGTCTAACAAGAAAAAGAAAGGAAACTCTGGTTTCAAGAAGGGGCAGTCGAGTGACAAGCCCAGATGTAAAACTTGTGATAAGAGGCACTTTGGAAAGTGCAATCAGGATCCACAAGCCAAGCCTTGTGGAATTTGCAAAAAGAAAGGGCACAATACTGTAGATTGCTAAAATATGAAGGATGCAACCTGTTATGGTTGCAATGAAAAAGGGCATATCAAGACTAACTGCCCTAAAAATGCCAAGAAGCCTGATGAGGCGAAGAAAATTAATGCAAGGGTTTTTTAGATGAATGCAAGGGAGGCAGTGAATGATGATAGCGTTATAACAGGTACCTTCGTCATTAATGATATTTATGCTAGAGTTTTATTTGATTCAAGTGCTGATAAGTCTTTTGTAGATCATAAGTTTAGTAAATTACTGAATCTGCCTATTAAAACTCTAGACATAAAATATGAAGTAGAGCTCGTAGATGGTACCTTAGAAACCGCTTAAACTCTTCTTGATGGATGCTTTATATCCATTAAGAATCATTCTATCCCGCTATCTCTTTTACCAATGAAATTGGCTGGGTTTGATGTAGTTTTAGGCATGGATTGGTTATCGCATAACCAAGCCCAAATAGCCTGCGATTGGAAACTAGTTAACATCAAAACCCCATCGGGTGAAGCAGTCACTATTCATGGAGATACACATTATGGTTTACCCGATAATGTGTCTATACTTAAAGCATCGAAGTGTCTGAAGAACGAATGTGTCATCTACATGGCACAAGTGACAGTGAATGACCCGAAACCCAAGATTGGAGATATTCCAATCATTTCTGAGTACCCTGATGTCTTTCCTGATGAATTACCTGGATTACCTCCTGAGAGGCAAGTCGAATTCAGGATAGACATTCTACCTGGATCAGCGCCAATCGCACGAGCTCCTTACCGTCTAGCGCCTATAGAAATGAAAGAGCTAAGGACTCAATTGGATGATTTATTGGAAAAGGGTTTCATACAACCCAGCTCTTCGCCTTGGGGAGCTCCTATATTGTTTGTTAAGAAGAAGGATGGTTCAATGCGTCTGTGCATTGATTATCGTGAACTAAACAAGGCAATGATCAAGAATCGTTATCCATTGCCCAGGATCGACGACTTGTTCGACCAACTCCAAGGGGCAAGCTTCTTTTCGAATATCGATTTGAGATCTGGGTATCATCAACTCAAGGTTAGAACAGAAGATGTACCTAAGACAGCGTTTAGAACTAGGTATGGCCACTACGAGTTCTTAGTGATGCCTTTCGGGCTCACGAACGCACCTGCAGCATTCATGGACCTCATGAATCGAGTCTGCAAGCCATACTTAGATAAGTTTGTCATTTTCTTTATAGACGACATACTTATTTATTCTCGTAGTCAAGTTGACCATGAGAAACACCTTCGATGTATCTTAGGGTTCCTACAACAGGAGAAACTGTATGCTAAATTTTCCAAGTGTGAGTTCTGGCTTCGCGAAGTCTAATTCCTTGGACATGTTGTGAGCGAGCGTGGTATCCAAGTAGATCCCGCTAAAATAGAAGCAATTATGAACTGGGAAGCACCTAAGACACCTACAGAAATTCACAGCTTTCTGGGATTAGCTGGTTATTATAGAAGATTCATTGAGAACTTCTCAAGGATAACTGCACCATTGACTACTCTGACCCGCAAGAATGTAAAGTTTGATTGGGGTCCTAAACAACAAGAGTCTTTTGAGACTCTTAAGCAGAAATTGAGCAATGCTCCTGTATTGACATTGCCTGAAGGGATAGAAGAATTTGTCATGTACTGTGATACTTCACACACCGGTATGGGTTGTGTGCTTATGCAGAGAGGCAAAGTGATTGCCTATGCATCACGACAACTAAAGGTGCATGAAAATAATTACACCACCCATGATTTGGAACTGGGTGCCGTTGTATTTGCACTTAAATTGTGGAGACATTACTTATATGGAACTAAATGTGTGATATATTCGGATCACAAAAGTCTCCAACACTTATTCAATCAAAAGGATCTTAATATGAGGCAACACCGTTGGATGGAAACTTTAAATAATTATGATTGCGAAATTCGCTACCATCCTGGCAAAGTGAATGTAGTCGCTGATGCTCTAAGCCGAAAGGAAAGAGTCAAACCTATAAGGATTAATGCCAAGAGCATTGAACTTAAAAATAGCTTGAATGAAAGGCCGTTAGCTGCTCAAAAGGAAGCTATATTGGAAACTAACTTTCCAAGTGAAAAGTTAGGTATAACAGCTGATCAGTTGTTACCTGGCAAGGATGGAATCCTCAAATTGAATGGTAGAATCTGGTTTCTTATTCATGGAGGACTTAGGGATATAATCCTTCAGGAGACTCACAATTCCATATACTCAGTTCACCCTGGAGGTGACAAAATATATCAAGATTTGAAAGCTAATTATTGGTGGATAGGTTTGAAGAAATCTATAGCCACACATGTAGCTAAATGTCTGACTTGTGCTCAGATTAAAGCTGAACATCAAAAAGCCGTCAGGTTTGTTACAACAACCAGAACTTCCCACATGGAAGTGGGAAATGGTAACCATGGATTTTATAACCAAATTACCTAAAACAAGGCATGGAAATGATACTATATGGGTCATAGTTGACAGACTAACTAAGTCAGCACATTTCTTACCCATCAAGGAGACTCATAGCTCCGATAAGCTAGCTCAGTTGTATGTGGATAAGATTGTATCTCTCCACGGAGTGCCAGTATCTATTATATCCGATAGAGATACTAGATACACCTCTCATTTTTGGAAAAGCTTCCAACAATCATTAGGCACTCGTTTGAATTTTAGTATTGCTTACCATCCCAAAAAGGATGGACAAAGTGAGCGTACAATTCAAACTTTGGAAGACATGCTTCCTGCATGTGTTATTGATTTGGGTGGTAGCTGGGATGACCACCTACCTTTGATCGAGTCCTCCTATAATAATAGTTACCATACTAGCATTCAGGCTACGCCTTTTGAGGCATTGTATGGAAGGAAATGCAGAACGCCTGTTTGTTGGGCGGAAGTGGGAGAAGCTCAGTTATCAGGACCTGATATAGTCCTTGAAACGACGGACAAGATTGTCCAAATTCGTGATCGCCTAAAGGCTGTGAGAGATAGGCAGAAAAGTTATGCTGATAAGAGGCGAAAACCTCTAAAGTTTGAGGTAGGCGACAAAGTCTTACTAAAAGTATCACCCTGGAAAGGTGTGATGCGTTTTGGTAAGAAGGGCAAGCTAAGCCTGAGGTATATTGGACCATTCGAGATCATCGAATGTGTCGGCAGTGTAGCTTATAAGCTAAACTTGCCCGAGGAGCTTATTGGAATTCACAATGTTCTCCACATCTGTAATTTAAAGAAATGTCTAGCTGATGAATCACTGGTAATGTCTCATAAAGACGTACAGATTGATGAAAGCCTGAGGTTTGTTGAAAGACCTATATCGATTAGGGTCGACAGGTTAAAAAGCTACGAAGGAAGCACGTGCCTATAGTAAAGGTTAAATGGGATGCCCGTAGAAGCCCTGGATATACGTGGGAGGTTAAGTCCACTATGCGACAAAAGTACCCTCACTTATTTCAGTAATTCTCGGGTCGATATTTCTTTTAAGGGGGTGAGGATGTAACACCTCGTAAAAACGTGTCCAATTATGTGAAGACACGTGTCCTAAACCCTGATCATGTGAAAGATTGAGTTTGAAGGACTAAAGTTGTCAAAAGATGAAAATGTGTATGTGAAGGGACTAAAAGTGTCAACATGCCAAACTTGTGCCTCTGAATGACCATACACGATGAACATATTCTTAAACGAGTAATTATTCAGAAATAAGAAGCCGTTTGTGAAAGTAAACGAAAGTTTACAAGATACAGGGGTTAAACGTGTCAACATGTTAATTCTTACCTCTGAGTGGCCTTTTAACGAACCCGAGGCTTCATAATGTTTGATTATACTCCCAAGAATAAGTGATATCAAATTCACGAGGTTCCGAGATCGTTATGTGTTGTTTACGCAAATTCCCAAGAATAAGGGTTAAAAGCGTCAACGAGACAAAACTTGTGTTTCGGCGAACGTTTAACGAAACCGGACCTAACGGTGTTTGGTTATACTCCCTAGATTATCTACAAACTAACTACAAGGGCTAGAAGTGCCTAAAATGGAAGTTATTGAGCTTTAAAAGGTACAGGGACTAAAGGTGACAACTTTTGAAAGTTGTTTGAAGGGCTAGTGTCACGCGACCACCCCCCTGTTCACCGTGGCGTGACGCGACAGGCATGTTTCGTCAGATTGTGCATGGCATCTGCAGGTTTGTCATCTTTCTTGAGCTCCAAACAAGTTTAAACGAATTCTATGGCTTGTTGATGGTTTCTAATACCACTATGGACACCTGGAGACATCTGAAACCACCCCTAAACACCTGTGATGATCTTGGGCAACCTCCATTCACTATAAATAGGCTCCTTTGGGCAGCCATTTCACTTGCACATTCAAACATTTCACTCTCGTCTCTCTAGTTCAAGCATTTCTTGAGCATTCTGGAGGTTCCTGATAAAAAAGGAAGCTCATTTTAGTAGAAAAGATTGCTAGGACCCTTTGTAAGTGTCTTAGCCCCCTCTTTAGTTCAGCTTTGTTATTTAAAAACCAAAAAGTCAAAGTTATCGTAAAATGACTTTGACCTTCGGTTTAAACTCAAATGGTCCAGCCATTGTTCGTGATGAATGTGGTTATGTGGCCATAATTAGGTAGGTGTTAATCCCTTTCGTTTGCTTAGTTAATTCTCGAGTCAAACTATTTAAGTAAAAAGTCAAACTGGACAGATTTGCAAATAATAATTAAAACTAATAATGCAGAGGTTATAAATTATATTTTATCACTTAAACAACTTGGTAATTATTATTAGAACATGTTCAACCCGACAATTCTGAGTTTAGGGTCGGTTCGCAACCGAAAGTCGCCGAAGCTTGACTCTTGCTTTGACTTTCAGTTCTGACCCGATTGAGCTTAATTCTTCTATGTTTTAAGCTTCCATTAGGACCATATTATGTTGTAGTATAACCCTCTGAGGTTATATTACATGGTCATTAGTATTCTGAAATATATGCTAGTTCCCGTTATTATGCTTATAAATGCCCATTATGCCCTTTTGATCTAAAAACGAGATTTTTGAATATGTGAGAGGACAAAAAGCTTTATTACTGATATATAAGTATGTCAAATAAATTTGACATCCATTTCTGGTCTCAAACTAAAGTTATGCAAGATATCGTAAAATGAAACTTTTTATTTATTTAAATTACGCTACTTTGCATAAGGCATGTTTAAACATAGATTTTGATCCAAAACTCATTACCTACTGTTATGATATCATTTTTAGGAATTTTTGGAATGTTTGTTCAGATTTGTTACTGACCATAACATAGAGTTCTTCTATAAATTCCTTAATTGACGAAATAATGCCCTTCTGACTAATAAAATGAGATTTACATGTGATTAGCATACCAAACCTTTTTCTACTGACTTGATATGAAAAATAAAATATTTTAAGCATACAAGGTTGGTCAAAATCTCTGAATCACATAAACATCTTAAATATCTTCAATAACAGACTTTTACGCTAATTAGGTGCATAGTATGGTTTAAAACCATAATTAGCACCCAAGACTTGTTACCAACTGAATTTATAAATAATTTTTAATATTTTTACAGTAGGTATAAGTCATGAACTCAGACTTCCAATTATGTTCTTAAAATCATATGTGAAATGACCAAAATACCCTTTCGGGGCATAGTTTGGCCATAAATGGTAAACCACACATATGAATGATATCCTACTGATTTAACCTCATAAAATAAATATTTTTTCTGAATGTTTTAGACCAGAATATCAGTTTACTATAAAACCTCTTTTATAAATATTAAAATGACCAAAATGCCCTTACGGGACTTAGGTTGGTTTTAAATACATTTTGGGCATACATGTTAACATCCTACTGATTTATTAATATATTTTAAGCATAATAACATTTGAGACCTTTATATAGTTCATTTGGTTACCCGTTAAGCAATTACGCGTTCGGTTCGGTTTATGTAGCTAGTTTACATAAATTAGCCGAAGTGGGTTTAACCTTATCATTAAATCTTCAAAATCCAGAATGTGTTTAGTTTGCCCATATTATACAAGTATCCAAACTTGTCGGGTCTAAATCACATTCTATTCCGGTCTCCGCTTAATCTAGCTTTTCGAACCGTAAAGTATCTTTCAAACTAACCGGTCTAAGTCTTTGACTTAAATAAAGACCCCTTAGTATCCTAATAGGTTATTAAACCATCTATACAGATTAAGTAGATTCGGTAGAAGGTATTTACATAAGGCTTTAGGAAACATACGGCTGAGTTACATCTTTCACATCTAGCTCAGGTATATACTTTTAACTTATTTTCCCTTATACGGGGTTAGGATACAGTATAATAATAATACTGCTTGGTCGGGTATGGAATCATTTAATCGTATTGTGATTAATAAATTACATAACCCGTTTTAATCTGTTTTGTTTGATAACATAAACATTGGGGGTTTATACGACCGTGTCCTGGATATCCTCGGCTCATTTCATTTGTAAATGGCCATGACCTATGCACGGGGTGTAGGCATACACCTGATAGATGCAAAATGCTAAATAACCCACATGTTAGGGATAACTCCTTGGTGGGTTTTATAGTGGTGAGTCGGTTAATCATGACCGGCTTCCAAACCGGCCCCATATGTATGAAAAACATGTAAAACTGTATACAAGATTTTATTAAAGATTGTCCTAAGTTATAAATGATTTGTGTCGTGTGCATTTAAATCAATTTTCATAAATATTTCAATGAGTCTGTTAATTGTATTTACCAGTGAAAACTGACGTATTTTCCAAAGACTAAGTGACAGGTACCTCTCGAAATTAGGCTGTAGCTACTTGGTGTCAAATAAGAGGATCTTGCAAATCCTTAGATGCCTGAAGTCTGGTATTTCAGTTTTCTTGTATTTTGTTTTATGATCCGCCTGTGGATCTCTATTACAACCAGTCTATATATTCTTTTATTTGGACACTCGGACACTATGGTTTGTAATAGTATTTATCTACCAAGCCTTCCGTTGTGCTATTATATTGTGTATATTGACTATGATGATATCAACTACGTCACAATACTCCCCACCGGGCCCACCGGTAATATGTGGAAATATCGGGGTGTGACATCCGGACTTATGGTTGTGGCAAAGCGCTTACTGGTGTGATAACTTCATAGTTAGCGTTCTTCAAAAAGAACTTAATGCCATCACTCCGATACCTGCAACTCTTGCATTACCCTGGCTTAAAACTGCTTCCTTTGGAGAGTCGTGCAAAATCGAATCCCCACACGAGATGTTTTGATCGTGAGAAGAATACACATTCCTACGGGCGTTTGCCCTTTATGTGACATCGCTGCTGAATCATCAGACCATATTCTGATCACCTGCGGGTATGCAAACTACGTATGGCTGCAGGTATTCACCTGGTGCAAGATCCCTATGCCGAGGTTTTTACTAAGCATTGTCGAACTACTATAATATATCCAACAACTTCGGGTTGCAATAGTGAAACTGAAAGCCTTACAAGTCATCATCGCTACGACGTATTGGATGCTCTGGAGGGCTAGAAATGACATAATCTTCAATGGCAAACAAACCTCATTCTCAAAAATCACTAGCGACATTAAGGCTTCATCTTTTCTTTGGACGAGGGCGCGTGCAAGCATACAGGATTTGAATTGGGAAAAGTGGTTTGGCTTTGACTTTATGAATTTCCCCTTGTAAGCTTGTCTGTGTAAAGGTCTTTACCTACTGTTTAGCACTAACCATCCTTATTTCCATTTCATTTCCTTTATCATGTAGTATACTTATGTGGCTTGAGCAGCTTGCTTTGGCCTTTTTATTATACACTGCCTTTGTCAAAAAAAAAAAACCTTTTAATCATTAGCATTTACTCATTAAGACCCAAAATGATAATTACTCAAAATTCTTATTTCACATTAAATATAAAAGCATTATCTTGACATATTTTCTTTCATAACTCACAAATTATAAAACCCTACTAAAGTAATACACTTTGTACTAATTTTAATGATTTTATATTATGATTAATATAAAATATAAACCAAAGGGTACCTAAAATACATCAATCACTACTTCGCCTCAAAACCACCCCTCTTTGGATTCCGGGTAACTTACCCGACATATCAGCTTATGCGCATCTTCTTGCGAACTATAACAAGTTTTACCCGCCACAATTACAAATGCCTAAACTCCCTCAACAACAACTCGTTCCTATATCCCAAACGCCCATACATCCGAATTCATATCCGAAACACAACCATAAAATATCGTTGAACCGTCCACATGAAAAAAAAGAAACCATAGGAAGAAAACCGAGGCAGAGAAGGAATCGCGGACCGAGTTGTTCATCCATGGACAAAGGAGGAAGAAGTGGTGTTAACCAAATCTTAGATTTTTATTTCGAAGAACTTAGTTTTAGGTATATTTTATTTTATATTTATGGTTAAAAAATAGATATGGTTATAAAATAATGTATTTTTTTATCTTGATATTAATAATTCGTTTTTAAAATATGTACAAATCAACAAGATGACGAATTTTGGGATCAAATAAACGATCTTTATCACAAAATGATGAAACGAGGGTACTATATGAAGAATGATAGTCTCTCGTCAAAGTGGCGTGAAATAAATATTACCATGACCGCCTTCACTGGTCACTAGAACAAACTAAAAAACAACCCAAAGACAGTGAAACCGACGCCGATACAGTGACGCGGGCGTTTAGTCTTTATTCGGATCAAAAGAAAGGATCGACGTTCAAATTTATTCATTGTTGTGATGTGGCGAGACGCTCCTCAAAATGGGTAAGAGTACCTCTAGCGAGACAATCGTCGTCTAAAAGGATGAAAACAAGTTCATCACTAATCACTCGGATGCTCGTACCGAGTTTGAGATAAACTTGAGCGATGACGAGGTTGAGGCGGAATGCCCACTTTGTAGAGATAAATCATAAAAGAGGGCGCAAAAATAACATACTTCGGGTGTGGACTATAACGAAGGTTTGGCCGACCTAAATGAACAAATTAATACGTTCATTAGCATCTAACAACAAAGGAACGCCCAAAAATAAAAGGTTCTCGAACTTTTTGAATGAAAAGTATATCTGAAAAAAAAGGAAGGATTTGGCGAGCAGATATGAAAATCCTCGTCATGAAAATTGATCACCCTGGCAACGAAGAAAAAGAAATGTATGAGAAATATAAAGAAGAAATCAAGGCAAAATATCGTACTTAGTTTGGTTATTTTTTTATCTTTATTAGTTTCTTTTTTATTATTTTTAGTATTTTTTAAGATTAAGTAATGTTTTTTTTAAGTTAATGTAATGTTTCTCTTTATTAATGTTATTTTTCTATTTAGTATTAATGTTTTTATTTAATTTAACAGATTTGTTTTATTTTTATACATAAATTAAATAAAAAAGCGTATACCATGTGTCGCACCACGCCACCCTTCCACGCCCATCTCACCCCGCATTTTTTGGGCCTTGAAAGTGAAATTTGACAGCGCAAACGTGGCTGCCACGTGACCCTTCATGCCCCTCCCACCCCATGTAGTCTAACCCTGGTTCGTTCGTTCTTTCTATATCTCTCTCGCACTCTCTAGGATTACCTCCACAACACCACCATAAAGCAGCCATCGTGACGTTTTCCTTTATCTCTATTAAAAACCCAAATTCATGGATACGTAAAAGGCTGAGAGGTCGGTGGTTTCGGTTAGACGAAACTGAGTGTCAACACCTTCGACCACCGCAACATACATTTAGCCACCACCACTACAACACCACCACCTTAATGCCACCGCCCCGTTTCTCTCTCTCTACATTCTATATACAAACATTCTCCATACGAAACGATTTCTCTCTCATCTCGACATAAATTCGTCAGTCACCACCGTAGGAAAGACGAACATGTCTGATTGTGGACGTCGATGGTGACATGACGCGACTGTGACGATAATACCCGGTGGTGGTTTAACTTGGTGGCTGGTGGTGGTGTGGTGCCGAGTGAAGGGGAAGGAAGGTGGACAAATGAGGGAAGATGGTGATGTCAGGGAGAGAAAAGGGATAAAGAGAGAGAGAGAGAGAGGGGTAGAGAGAGGAGAGAAGATGGACAAATACTAAGAATGACATGGACCAATAGGATAGTGACACGTGACTGACCAATAAAAACCAACCAAGATTGAACAATAATCTGTAAGGACCATTAAATGTTGATAATTAATAGGATAAATGCTAGACTTTATGCCTAGTCTTGCGTGCTTGTATATTATTTGTGAATGCTTGTTATTTTGTATTTGTTTTGATCTTAATTTTACATGTGGCACATACTACATAGAGTTGTAATCAAACTTAGTCAATCATCAAACATTCAAATCCTATTCAAGTTATGATAGATAGATGGCTCATGTTGAAATTTTGGTATAAACACTTGGAAAACATGTTTCAAATCTAAACAACCTATAGTACTTTTTTCAACTAACACAAACTTTATTTAAAAAAGTAAAGTTTATAATAACACACATATTTCTAGTTTTTTCGTTTAGCAAAGATTATAGGATTGTAAACGAACCGAACGTTTAGCAAACATTTTGTGAATCGTTCCGCGGGAAGTTTGTTTATTTTCGTTCGTTTATTAAATGAGCGAATATGAACAAGAAATTATGTTTGTTAAGCTAAACGAACGAACATGAACAAATAATGCATTCGTTCGTGTATGTTTGGTAATGTGTTCATTTATGTTTGCTCATTTATTTTCATTTGTGTTATTCACTTAAAGGTTTACATATGTTATATTTCTATTTTATTGGCTTTAGTTTTTAAAATTGTTTGAAACCTTAGTTAGATTATACGCCTCCGCCAACATCCCTCGTTTGTCCATTTGTAAACTTCTTAATTTTTGTGTTAGTTATGTTTATAAACAATTATGTCAACTATGTTCGAACAATTATGTTAAGTACTTGTGTATTTTTAGTGGATTCATTGTAATCTACGTGTTGAGAAATGCAAATTTTATTCTAAAATGAGAATATGCTCGTTTCGTCATTTGTATTTGTGTGTGTGCATGAACATCTATTTGTGTTCATGAACATTTATATGTGTTTGTTTGCGTATGGTAAGCGTACATCAACAATTAATAAACACAGTTCATTTTCTTTCTTAGTGAATAAACACGAACAAAAAATTTTGTTCAATAAGCATCCGTTAATAGTTCATAAACATGTTCATTACTTAATGAACGAACACAGACACAAAAACAAACAAGAACATTCAATTGGTTACATCCCTAGCAAGCAAGGTATGTTACTCTAGTTTTAAATTATACCAAAAAATTAATCTCATAAATCATAATCAATCGTAAATGACACCAAATTAATCGTTTAAATAATGGGCCAGGGCCAGACTGTTTTTCCAGGGTGTAATTTTGTCACTCGTCAATATTCGATACCACCTTCGTCTAATTATACCAAAGCAACTGTCGTCTTATCTTGTTCATCATATCTTCTTCACAAAATGAGCAGCTTACTGCAAGCACCCTACGATGCTACGGTAAAGCTGATGTCGGCTTCACTTGAGCGCAATCTGCTCCCAGATGCAGTCATACGCCGGCTCACTCGGCTCCTTTTAGCCTGGCGGCTTCGCTCCTGCTTCAAACCCACCTCTCAGCAACAGCTTCAACAACTTCTGGAGTTTGTGCATTGTATGTTACTGTTATTACTCACTTGTTTACTTTAGTTCTTTTTGTATTTTAATGGGTTGTTGTACTTTCATCAGTTTGTGATAATCAAGTGCCTGCTGACTGATACATTTGTACCCGTATCATATCATTTTCAGTACTCACTTTTTGCATTACTGGTATTTTACTGATTAATTTTGGCGATATTTGATACCGAGCTCATCCCTATTGAGAGGGGGGGGGGGGGGGGGGGGGTATGTGAATATGTGAACAAGTTTAGTTAAATGGGTTGGGTTCGGGTTGACCTGGTGGGTTAGCGGGCAGACGTGTTTATTTATTTATTTTTTAAAGATGTTTCGTTTCATAACTTAAAATGATAGTGTTTCATTGCAAAGTTTGAAATTAAAAAGGAAGTGAGATCAAGCTTACAGGGAATGGTTTTACATGCATTTGTTTTTTTTTTTTTTGCCTTAAATTTCTAATTTAAGAGTATGATATGAAGATAATAATAATTATTTTGGGCTAAATGGGCCATGTTCGTGTCATCTGTGAATATTCGTTTCGTGATCGGGTTCACATGATTTTTCGGGTTTGGGTTTGGATTTGACCTGCCAACTCACGAACACATAGCAGCCCTAATTTTTGGGCTGGCATACGTGTATACCCGTACACGATAAGACACGACACGATAAGACACGATACACGAAATCCCATACACGAACACGACACGATATACACGAAAATTACCTGTTAATACCTGTTAACACGACTGTTCGACTGTTATACACGAAAATTACCTGTTAATACCTGTTAACACGAACAAAAACACGAACACGACATGCTATCTGAGAGTTACAGAGGGAGTTTAGGGTTTTATTTATTTTTTGAATTGAATGAGGAATGAAAATAGAAAGGAATTAACGAACCCACACGCACACGGCTGATGAGTTTTATTTAATTTAATTTCTTACCGTGTACTAACGGGTATTAACAGGTAAACAGGTATTTAACCTGTTTATACACGAAAATTAACAGGTAATCTCGTGTCTACCTGTTTGGTACACGATACCTGTTAAGGCCATACACGATACCTGTTAACTTCGTGTAGGTTCGTGTCGTGTATTCGTGTAAAATTGCCAGCCCTACCTAATTTACATCACCATATTTGGAATGTGAAGAATTGGAAAGTCGAGAGACGTATTCGTAATTTCAGATGAGCATTTCGGAGTTAAAAGATTGATAGTTAAATATTTAAACTTCTCTACATTTAGGTGGTGTTTGGGGTCACATTCTCTCGATTTAGGGGGCATTTGGTGTCACGTTTGAATGTGTATGTGATGTGAAATCATAGTGTTTTGATGTTTGTCTTCTGGCTGAAGCTATAATCATAATCAGATAAGCAGTTATTTGGATCATTTAAAGATTTACAAGTATCATGACTAGTACTCTGAAATGATGATCATAATCAGTTTCACTACACCCAAACACTAGAAATGATGATCTATGACTTAAAAGGGTAATAACCATATAATCGCTTTCAAAATGTAATTCCAAACAGCCCCTTAGTTTCTCACTTTTTTGTTGTTAAAGCCTAATAATAGCAACTCGACGAGTGTTAAAAGTTGTGAGTTTGACTTCAGAAGTCAAATTGTATGTCATCTTTTTAAAAGAATGGCTTATATGATTATGAATTGTAATTACGGATGCACATACGATTCATACATTCTTTTTTATGAAATAATATGTTGTCGTGCAGCGTTAAAAGAAATGCCTATTGCTGTGAAGACCGAAGATGCCAAATCTCAACATTATGAACTGCCTACTTCTTTCTTCAACCTTGTGCTCGGCAAGAATTTCAAATACAGGTAACTTATTTTTGTACATCCTCTTCATTTTACATATCAATCCTATTCTTTTTTTAAAGTTAGATATTGTAAGTAGTCAATATTACCCATTTTGACCCATTACCCAAGTTGTTGAGGTTTATGATCGGTTATGAGTGAAGGATGTTATAATTCGCAGGTTAATCATGTAAGATATGGTAAAAGACTTGATTGACTCATTCATTCATTAACGATTACAATATATAGATATGCCACGAAACCCTAGCTACCTAAAGTGAGTCCGGGGGCTCACACAATATAGTCCAATAAATCAAATATCAAAATTCATTGATATATTGCACGGTTAATATTTTGCAGCTGTTGTTATTTTCGTGACAAATCAAGTACATTAGAGGATGCTGAGGAAGCAATGCTGCAAATTTACTGCGAGAAATCTCAACTGCAAGATGGGCACACTGTTCTTGATGTTGGATGTGGCTGGGGATCTCTAAGTTTGTACATTGCACAAAAGTATAGTAATTGCAAAGTTACTGGGATTTGCAATTCGGTCACCCAAAAAGCACATATTGAAGAGCAATGCGAGTAAGCCCTCAAAACGAACTTTATGTAAATTGTATATTCCACTTAATAAACAAATATAATTTACTTAAGATGTGACAAAATGGACTGGCGAAGCGGGTTGGGTAATAGATATGACATGACTACATATAGTTAAACTACTTCAATATTAATGTGGTTTTTTCGATTTAGAATGTTGTAAAATGAAAAAAATGCAAATATTTATAAAGCTCTGGTCACTTCGGGAGTTGACAAAAATGCCCTTGAGTTGACTCAAATTTGTTTTGTCAATCCATCCAGAGCTGATTATTTTGAGTAATTTCAAGTCATTTTTTGTCATCTTTACAGCTCTAGATGTGATATAAGCTTTATATGTTCCGTTAATTTTTCTTTTGTGGAATAAGCAAAGGAAACCATATTGATACTTGTGTGGCCTCTAAAAATGTTTTAATATCTATGTGGTCTTGATGAAAACCTATAAATACTTAGAAATGGCCTGCATTTGTGTTATTGGCTCTTTTTTTACATTTCTTGACCCGTTAGAGATGAAACATATACTGAATCGACACATATAAGTAGATGATTGGATTTTGGCACCTATAATGTAATTGTAACAACAATATGTTTTTAATACACAGGAAACTTGGTCTAGAGAATGTGGAGATAATAGTTGCAGATATTAGCACATATGAAATGGAAGGATCATATGATCGAATATTTTCCATTGAAATGTTTGAGGTATAAGAAATGATTTATATATTTCTTGAAAATTGTAAATTACGATGCTTATTTTTTTTTTATCTTGCTTGATTTCTTGATTCTTGCAGCATATGAAAAACTACAAAGATCTTCTCAAGAAGATATCGAAATGGATGAAATCAGACGGTTTTCTCTTTGTTCATCACTTTTGCCATAAAACATATGCTTACCATTTTGAGGTATACATGCCAAAAGTTATTATATCGAATAGATCTATTTTCATATTAGTGACATAAATTTTGTTTTTTCATATGAAAATGCCCTGTTTTTATATTATTAATGGGACATGAATCTTGTTTTTTTATATGTTATGTTAATAGAGCTTTACTACTCATATAGGATGTCAATGAAGATGATTGGATAACTAGATACTTTTTCAGTGGAGGTACAATGCCTTCATCAAATCTTCTCCTTTATTTTCAGGTGAGAATTTTATATATAATAAAATAAATGGCTTTTTTTACATATTTCCCCCTCCTAAGCTGGCTTATTACATTTCCCCCCCCCCCAAAAAAAAATTACATATTTCCCCTCCCTAACCCATATGTATTACATGTTTCCCCTTTTCATTAAAATTACTCTTATTTAATGACTATTTTACCCTTACTGAACTATTAAATGAATATTTACATATTTCCCCTTTCCAATATCATTAATCAATTGCATATTTCCCCAGTTCTTCTACTTGCTACTCTTCTCAAACAATATAAACAATACCATAATACTCATAATAAAAAAGCACAAACTTTCAATAATGCAATCCTTACTTGTTTATAATCAATTGGGCTAAAAAAACAAAGTTTCAGAAGGGGTATGGTCCCAAAAAGCCGCGCAAACCTCCGTTAAGGTTGCGCGCAGGACCATACTCCTTATTTCAGCAAATTTATAATCGCTAACGTCGCGCGGGATACATCAACATGCTTTGATGCGGCGCGAAGTCTAAGCAATAGGAAGCTCCATTCTCAACACTTAGTATTCAGAATGAGCATGCAGTGACCTATACTCCTGCGCGGGGTAGTTACGTGCTCAGCAAGAATCGCGCAGGGAAGTAACGCAAGGCTGTCCTGATAGTACACAAGGTACAAGTGACAGAAGAAAAGGGCCAATCAGCGTTCTTCTGGCCCTGCTCAATCGTGCTCCACGATCATCTGACATGCAGAAGACAAAAAGTACTTAAGGACGCCTACATGGCACCAATCACAGGGCAGAGACAACTGCCCCACGATCTCCACTTACCTGCTGATGGCAGAAGGGCGGCCATGCCGACAACAGTGACACGTGGCTCCAATCACATTGCGCCAACTCCCAAGAGTTCCTGCTAACCACTAACGGTCGACACCAGTGAGACAAGGAGCATATCCCTTATGTTGTCGCCTTCAGGCCCAAGGCCCATCAGCCCACATCCTCTTACACCTCTCCGGCTATAAATAGAGACCTCACTTCACAGGTTAAACATTCCATTCCCTCTACTCTCACTCTCAATACTTAATTATCTCCCCAAAGCAGTCACTTATTCTCACGCCGGAGCCTGGTTAAGAGGGAAACCCCCACATTCCCCTCATAACGAGTAACGGTGTTCTGTTTTGCAGGACTTAGACGATCATTACGAAGCTCAGAAAGCCATTAGAAGATTAACCACTATGGTAGGAACATAAACCAAACTGATTAGTACCCTAATTAGTTCCGTGATTCTTCATTGGCGCCCACCGGTTTTCTACAAATCACTTTCATCTTCTTTTTCTGAGTTTTCGTGGTTTTTTCTTCCTTCGATCATGGCTGGTCAAGGAATCATTCCTGAGTTTGTTGGTTTCGGAGCAAACTCTAATGCAGCGTTGGGGGAGGGTAATCAAAACGCCCTACCTCAGCACATCGAAGAAATTGGCGAAATCGAAGTAACCAACACTGGGGGACCGCGCGGGAGCATCACCCGCATCACTCAAACGGTAACCCCAGGAAACAACGGCACTGGACCTTCAAACCCAGCTCCACCTCAGAACATTTCGGCGCTACTTGGGCTACCAGAGGGCGAAACCCCAGCCTCATGGCACGCCAAGCAACTTGCCACCATTAACGAGGCATATCAATCTTTGAGCGCACATCAAGCAGTCTTAACGGAAGAACCGTCCTTGGTTACACCAACCGGCCCCAGTCACGGGGCGCGCCAGATACCACCAACGCAAAACATCCAAGGAAGAACTAACAGACCTCCCCCTACCCGAAGACTAAGCGTACAAGACACGCGCGATACACGGGGAGAAACAGAAAGCTATTATGACTATTCGTTAAACGTTCAAAGAGGCCCAGTTCATAGCCGGCTCACGCCGCGCAACATGTACAATGAATGGGAAGATACTGACCCGAATGACCCAACTTGGCAAGATGATGAGGGTTCGTCAGTCTTCAATCGCTTGCAAAGGAACCATGAATACTACAAACCAAGACAACATCTTGGGTACACCGAAGAGGCAGAGCAAGACTTTCGCCTCGCCTATCGACCAGCGGAAGCTGTAGAACATTCAAAGTTCATTCCAAAAATCGCACTGGCGCCGCTTAAAAGAGAGAAGTTACCTCCGACAGTCGGAAAGTTTAATGGATTGACTGATCCCGATGATCACGTCAGAGTTTTCACAAGCGTAGGTTGCATGTGAGGATGGAATATGCCCATGTGGTGCCATCTGTTTATTCAAACGCCTACCGGGGCTGCTCGCGCCTGGTTCAACAGCCTTCCTCCGGGAAAAATCAAATCATGGGTGGATTTCAGGACACAGTTTTTGAGTCACTTCAGTCAACAGAGACGTTACCAGCGCGACACAGCCGAGGTAGAGGACATCTGGCGCAGAGATAACGAGGGTCTGGAAGATTTCATCACTCGCTTCAACAAGGAGTGCTTGGAAATCGGCGGCGTAAGTGAACAACTTATGCGCTGCCACTTCAAGAAAGCCATTCGCTGTGATAGTCTCATCAGAACTATCACTGGGAAGGATAGAATGCCCAAAGAATGGGATAAGCTCATGGAAGCCGCGAAGATAGTCACGCAAACAGAAGAGTCACTCGCCAGAAACAAGAGTTATCGTACTGAAGATCGATTTTCTAAAGGGGGCAACTGCGACAACAACAGACGGAACAAAGGCAAAAACCCTGGGTGGAAAGCCAACCACTCCAGCGGTTATGGTGAACGACCTTGTTATGAAGAACGCTCTCGCTACAGAGAAGACGCGCGAGACACTATTGATCGAATTGGGTATCGAAAGGCAATCAGGGACGATAACCGAGACAAGCACTGGACTCCGCTCATAAAAACACCAAAAGAGGTGCTGATGACGGAGAATCATGATTTCAAGGCGCCAAGGCCTATGACGAACAAAAAGGGGCAAGACCCCAACCTGTACTGCGACTTCCATAAAGATACGGGGCACCTGACGGATGACTGTTACAGTTTACGTCAAGAGATTGAAAGAGCGCTAAAAAGCGGGAAGCTAAGCCACCTGGTGAAAAACGTGCGCAAAGAGCCTCGACAGCTCCAACACCACGATGAGGGGAATACCAAGAAAGTCAGGCGCCTAGAAACTCATATGGTCAACGGACCAAGATACATCGAAAGAGAGAAAGGCAAGCGCCCTTACGAACTCTCATGGCAAGAGCAACAGGTCATTTTCCCGGTAGTGCGCGGCGGTCCTCGTGCCACTCGACCCATCGTCATTACCGGCATTATAGGCCATTATGAAACGGAGTATGTCTTCATTGACCCAGGGAGTACGGCTGATATCTATGAGCAGTGTTTTAATCAGTTTGATGAGGATGACAAAGCGAGACTTGAGCCAGTTGATTATCCACTTTCTGGATTTTGCAACGAAATGGTCTTCCCGCTAGGCCAAATCAGCTTCCCCGTCACGCTCTCTGACGGGAAACATTCAAGAACAACAAATGTAAACTTCATGGTGATGCCTGTCAAATCGAGGCATGATGTGTTGATTGGGAGAGAAACCAAAGGCGAACTAAACATGGTAACTTCCACACCCCACTCAGCGATAGGGTTTCCAACCAAAACGGGGGTGGCGATCATCTATGCTAAGAAAGAAGTAATGGCGACAGAAGAGATGCGCCCAACTAAAGCGGCCAAGGTTTCAACAACCGAGCCAGAAAAATGGGTTTTAAACCGCAAGTACCCGGAGTAAACGATGACGATAGGCCACGCAATCTCACCAAACATCAGAACTCATCTCAAGCAGCACCTGTTCAACAATATGGATATCTTCGCCTGGACCCCGGCCGACATGACCGGCGTCTCGCGCGACATCACCGAGCATTGTTTAAACACATACCCCTCCGTTGAGCCGAAAGTTCAAAGAAGGCGCTGCTTAGGGGCAGACAAAACCAAAGCAATGAATGAGCAAGTATACGAACTACTCAAAGCGGGAATCTTGCGGGAGGTCCGTTATCAAAGCTGGGTTGCGAACCCCGTGATGCTTGAGAAGTCTAGTGGAGGATGGCGAATGTGTGTTGATTATACCGATCTCAACAAGGCATGCCCTAAAGATTGTTACTCTTTGCCTGAGATCGACAAAAAGATAGACTCACTCGCGCCATACAGATGGAAATGCTTCTTAGATTGCTATAAAGGGTACCATCAGGTTCAAATGAAGTTAGAAGACGAAGACAAGACGGCTTTTCGAACCGATCTAGGGATCTTCTGCTACACAAAGATGCCTTTCGGCCTGAAAAATGCTGGCGCAACGTATCAACGCCTGATGGATAAGACCTTCGCTGGAGATATCGGGAAGCATATCGAGGTTTACATCGATGATCTGGTGATTAAGAGTCCTGAAGAGGACCAAATGTTGAAAGACATTGAAAAAACATTCAACTCATTGCGCAGCGTGAACATGAAATTGAATCCAGCCAAGTGTTCTTTTGGTATGGAAGAAGGGAAGTTCTTAGGCTTCATAGTCACAAATGGCGACTTCAAGGTGAATCCAGAAAAGGTCCAGGCGATAGAAAGGATGCCATCACCACGAACAATCAAAGTAATGCAACGGTTGGCCGGCCGCCTAGCCGCGCTTAACCGTTTTCTGTCAAACCACGCCGCAAAGTCATATCCCTTTATCAGCACTTTGCGCAATTGTGTTAAGAAGCAAGAATTCAGATGGACGCCTGAAGCAGAGGCCGCTTTTCAACAAATGAAGGAGTGCTTGATCGAACTCCCTACCCTGACCGCGCCGTTCGAAAAAGAACCGCTCATACTGTACTTATCTTCTTCGGATAAGGCAGTAGGTTCGGTATTACTTGTGGAAAGAAACGGAGTACAGACTCCAATTTATTACGTCAGTAGGGTGCTAACCGATCCAGAAACAAGATACTCCACAATGGAGAAATTGGTGCTTGCGCTGCTACACGCCTCTCGGAGGCTGCGCAGATACTTTACAGGGCATGTGATCACCGTACTTACCAATTTCCACATCGGCACGATATTGCAAAAGCCAGAAACATCTGGGCGGTTAGCAAAATGGGCGATTGAGCTGGGGGGCCACAACATTCTGTACAGGCCGCGCCCAGCTATCAAGGGTCAGGTCCTTGCCGACTTTATCACAGAAGTCCCAGCAGAAAAAATCAAGGATTGCGAGATTGTTGAAACTCCCGTGAAAGATACGTCTGATGAGTTGTGGTTGCTGTACACCGATGGGGCCTCAAACGAAGACGGCGCAGGAGCAGGATTGCGCCTCGTGAGCCCTGAAAGACATGAATTTACGTACGCCATCAAGTTGGATTTTAAGAATACCAACAACGAGGCAGAGTACGAGGCATTTCTGGCAGGCTTACGCCTCGCCATTAAAATGGGAGCTAAGAATCTTCAAGCGCATGTTGATTCACTTTTGATCGCCAGTCAAATCAACGGAATCTATGATGCAAAGGGCGAAGTTATGGCCTTATATTTGGAACAGGCGAAAGAGTTGCTACAAAAATTCAAGTCCTACAAGGTAGTCCACATCAACCGCTATGAAAACAAACCAGCAGACGCTTTGAGCAAACTGGCTTCAACCTCCTTTCAACATCTCGCCAAAGATGTAAGGATTGAAGTACTCAAGAATCCATCAGTTCTGCTACGACAAGTCAACGTGATCGAAATAGGGCAGCCATCCTGGATGACCCCTATAATTCAATATTTGCAAGAAGGAATACTACCTTAGAGCAAAGCAGAGGCAAGGAAAATTCAAAACAAGGCCCTGCATTACGAGATGAATGGTGGTATTTTGTACCGAAAATCCTTCTTGGGACCACTACTGCGCTGCGTGGACCCCCAAGATGCGAACTATTTGATAAGGGAGATCCACGAAGGGGTCTGCGGCATCCATGCAGGACCACGCATGGTTGTCGCGAAGATTATGAATGCTGGATATTATTGGCCAGGGATGCACGTCGACGCCCTGAAGGAGTTGCGCAAATGCGACTCCTGTCAGCGACATTCTCCAAAAACCCTGCGCCCAAAAAACGATCTTATTCCTGTATCCACTGCTTGGCCTTTCCAACAGTGGGGAATATATATGGTGGGACCCTTCCCGGAAGCTCCTGGCGCCCTCAAGTTCATAATCGTGGCCGTTGATTATTTCACTAAGTGGGTGGAGGCCAAAGCTCTCGCTTCAACCACTGCAATGATGGTGCGCAAGTTTATTTGGGAACACATCATTTGCAGATTTGTTCTGCCGCTCAAGATTGTCACAGACAACGGTACTAACTTTGCTTCTAAAGACCTCCAGAAGTGGATGAAGGAAATGAAGATTGAGCATACCTTCTCCTCCGTTGCGCATCCTCAAGGCAACGGCCAAGTGGAAAGCGTCAACAAGAGTATTGTCGAGGGGATAAAAGCCCGACTGGGCACAAAGAGAAGAGGCTGGGTAGATGAGCTCCCAAGCATCCTGTGGGCTCATCGAACCATGCCGAAGACAAGCACCGGCGAAACTCCTTTCAGCCTAGTTTACGGCTCGGAGGCAGTTATCCCGGCGGAAGTTGGACTCCCCTCATCGCGCTTGACTGCAGTCAACACGGTTGATAATGAAGCAGAGCGCCGTCTCGATTTGGATTTGCTGGAAGAACGACGCGAGATTGCGCGCATCAAAGAAGCGAAATACAAGACACAACTGGAAAGGTACTACAATGCGAGAGTCCGCATTTGTACCTTCACTCCAGGAGAATACGTCTTTCGAGACAACGAGGCTTCAAACGCCGAGCGCCCAGGAAAACTAGCACCCAAATGGGAAGGCCCATACTTAGTACATGAAGTGCTAGGAAAAGGGGCATACAAACTGCGCACCCTGGATGGACACATCAACCCGCGCACATGGAATGCGCAACAACTGCGCAAATGCTATATGTAATCCCTCTCGGTCTTGCGCACCTACTCATTAATGTTGGCCACGCGCCTTTTTACTTTCCTATGTAGGCTAAACGCCCTTCACGTTACAAGCAATGTATGTTGGCCTAAGCGCCTGTTTCCAAGTCAATGAAAGCATACGACATGTTTTCTTGTATATTGCTTCTTTCGTTACAAATGCATGTTAAACTTTTGATTAGCACGAAAACACTCCAGTAAATTACGAGCTCTTGAGCTATGCCTCCAAGGTCCTCCGCGAACATAGCGCGAGACTGGGCAGTGGCACTCGCACAAGAGCCACTCTTACATTTATTCGCGCTAACTTAACCAAAGTTTCTAACAACAGTGCAATAATTGTAACGGGAAAGGATAAACAAGCATCATATTTAAACAAGCGCGACCGCGCAACAGTTACATAAAAACAAAATGTCATTCATTTGACCCAAAACAGGCGCAACCGCGCAACTACTAACATCGCAAAGATAAAAGAAATTACAAGGCAAAGAGCCTGTCCACACTACCTACTCAAAACCATCACCAGAATCATCATCATCATCGTGCTTGTCGCCACAATCATCGCCTTCCTCTTCGTCAGATAGTTCAACATGCTCTGGGGGTCGAGAATGCCCTTTAGACGTTTGCACCAGTCATCATGCTCTAGAGCCTTCGCAATCAAGTCCATTACAGGCAAGGCTAGATGATTGTAAGCATTTTCAGCACGAGCCAACTCGGCATCAGCTTCATTGGTCACCGAACAATGACTAGTATCAAACTCTTGACCAAACACTTCTTCGACATGCTGTGCACACTCCATATACCCTCCGCGATGACCAACCGCGCGAGAAGCATCTATGAGAGCAGCAACTGTCCCATCCAGTTCTCCAGCGTTCAAAATCGAGTTGGCCATCTACACCAGAATGAGCAAATAAGGAACTGACTTAGTAAATAAAACCTAAGTTAAAAAGAGATAAATACCAGAACTATTCCCCTGCCGCGCAGCCATTCAGTATCCGAGGACAACGTGTCAACAATACCCTGAACCTCAGCATAATTATTTTGCGCTACGTTTAAAGCGGAAGAGCTTATGGCACGCGCCTCCTCGGCTTTCTGTCTGGCCTCCTCCGCGGTGGCGAGCTTACCCTTCTCAGCTTCGAGATCAATTTCTAAAGATTCACTTTTATCAACCTGCTCTTGCAGGCGACGCTTAAGCTCCGCGATCTCCACGTCCTTGGCCATCAAATCCTTGTCCCTACTTGACAGCCGCATCTTCACCTCAACCAGCTCAACCTGCAAGGGATAAAAGACTTCAGTTAAAACTGCTAAACAAAAACATAAACTAAAAAAGAAAGGTCTCGAACCTCAGGCTGCTCCTTAGCCGCTTGCGCAGCTTGTGCATCCTCAACCTTCGCCGTCAGCTCAGCAACCCTGCCTTCAAGCTCGGTAATCTTGTTGCGAGCTGCGAAGGCGCGTTGGTTGTCCTTCTCACAGATTCTCTTCTATTCTGCTTTTTCTTTCACCAGCAGATCTTCAGCAGCTCGAAGCTTACTCCTCAGGCCCTCGCGCCCCCATTCCTCCGATTTCCGTTCAGCTTCGAATTTTGCCTTCTCCTCATCAAAAGCAGCTCTCGACTTCTCCAAGTCAGTAGCACGCCTTAATATCCGATCGCGGTATTTTTCCCAATCATCCCTCTCCCTAACCAGTGTTCGCCACTCGCGAACAATTTCTTGGTTAGCAGCACGGGTGTTGGCCTCACCAACAACATAGGCATGATACAACCCGCTGTGGGTTCGCGCCCTTTTGACGATCAACCTCACCAGGAGGAATGGAAATCAGCAGCCAGTCGCGGCAAGGCGCGAACTCGAGGAAGGTATCCTTCTGCTTTAAGCCCCATGGCGGTTGGTGCGGAGCGTCACCACGGCTCTCTTCAGTGTAAGACTTGTAATAAATATCCCCCAAAGTATCCCGGGGGCCTATTGGAGAGCGCGGCGGCGCGTCGTGTTTTCCCACACCACCCTGACCAGCCGCCGAACCAGAACCCGTGCCACCTGTGGTAGAAATTCCAACACACTTGTCAGCAGCGGACTTCTCCTTCTCCTTCTCCTTAGTTTTCTCACTCTCTTTCTCTCTTTCAGCAACCTTTTTCTCTTTCTCTTGCTGAGCTCGCCTCGCCTTATCCTCATCCGTTTTTCTCTTCTCTTCCTCAGCTTTCTTCCGTTTGTCTTCATCAATCTTCCTACGCTCTTCATCAGCTTTCCTCTTCTCTTCCTCAGACTTACTCTTCTCCGTCGCAGCAGTTTTCTCCTTCTCGACCTCAACATGTTTTGCCTTATCAGACTCCACCACAGTTTTTAAAGGTTTAACGGTAACCTTAAGCCTCGTATGCGCCGGCTCTGAAGGCTCCGTAAACACAACACCCTTCTTTTCAGGGGTCTTCTTCTTGGTCTCTGCAAAGAATCCAAGTGTAAAAAAAAATAAAAAAATAAAAAAAAAGGAAGCAACATAAAGAGGAGAGTAAGAACTTACCAGGAGAGAACTTGTATAAAGAACGAAAGTTGCTCCGCTTCCCAATCAAAGGAGCCTCACCACCCTGCGGCGCAGTGGAAGCACCAGCGGTGGTCTCACTCCTATTTCTTTTCCTGCTGATTAAATTTGCAGCAGCCTCCTCTTCCGCTTCTTCTTCCTCTTCTTCATCATGCGCAACAGAGGAAGGAGTCGCGCCAGCATCTGGGTTGCGAGAACCCGCGCTACCTGAACTTTTTGAGCCACCTGCTCCAGTTTTCTTCTCGCCTACACGCGACAAGCCTTCAAGTGAGTCACTAATTATCACATAATCTTTCAAGTTACTCTGACGAAGCCGAAGAGTAACTTTATCAGCAGCACCAGAAGCTGCGCGGCTACTCCCGCCTTTTTTGCTTATCACCTCGGGCTCAAGATTAATCACCTTCTTCTTCCTAGAAGGTTTCTTCTTCTTCTCTTCGGGGTCGATACCCAGGTCGCGCAACACACCTGCAAAGATGTTAGACCACGAGCTTAGCTCCCCATTCGAAGACCCAAAAGACTCCTCGCTGGAAAGATAGACAATCTCTTTCCCAGCAGAAGTCACAGAGCGCAAAGGACGAGGTTTAGGTATGTGCGCACCTTCAGTTGCAGTAGGCGGAGCAGCGAATGCATCAGCAACTGGGTACATGAAGTTACCTTTGATCTGGTCTTACCAGTATTCTTCTCCAGCCTGAAGCGGGCGCACGCCCATGGAACCACCAAAGGTGGGGAAGGCAGCTTGATACAAATGCGCCTCTACACGAAAAATGATGAAAATAAACACAAGTACGAAACAGGAAATGAACAAAATTAAGAGAATTACTAACCTCTATCATCGATCATCAGAATGGGAACTTCCTTGCTGTCAGGCAGCCATTGATCACTCATCCGCGCCGCCACCAAGACGTTCTCACCAAACACTCAGTTTGGGGTGGCAGTAAGCGTCCTATACCAAGCCTCAGTCTTGGGGATCGCCAGGTCTTCTTTCACAATCGCTTCAGTCCAGGCGCGAAATGTCATGGCGATCGGAATAACCTCCTCGCGAATATAAAAAAATTTCGGTTTCCAGTCATGGAAACTCTTGGGAGGGTTAAGAAGTATCTTCTTTGCAGATCCTCGGCTGGCAAATGAGTAGAACCCCATGTTTCGAATCAACTGATAAAAGACTCTAAATTTTTCCACAGTCGGCTCTATGCCATGAGATCGGCAGAGGAACTCGAAATGTCGAACCCAGACCATCCCGGGAGGACTCAACTGGGAGACATGAAACCCATAGAATTGCAGAATATGTGCCAGAAAGTTCGTGGCCGGCAACCGGAAGTTGCCTTGATGGAAGAAATCTTCAAATAACGTGATATAACCCGGCGGTGCATCGGCGGCCGTCTGATTTTGACCGGGGTACTTGGCATCCCATTCCGGTGGGAACCGGAAACCACGTACGATCTGTTCAAAAAGTCCTAAGTCCCATCGGAGAACGGGAACATGGCCTTCTTCAACAGGGATATCCTCTTGATATTCTTCAGCCATAGTGAATAAGCTTCAAGTTTTCTGGAAGAACTTGAAGATATGAAGAAAGATCTCGAAGATCTGCTACGAAACTTGAAGATTTGAAGAGATAAAGGAGATGAATAGAGAAAAATATAACAATAGTAGAAGAGAAAGTGATGACTTCCCACATCTCTTCGGATATATATACCCATCGCATTTAATGCGATGGGTAAACGTGCTGAGGTCGCCGCACACGTGACCAATCAGAAGACGACACGTAAGGCGAGAATCCCGGAGTGACGGTTACCACGCGCGCGTGGAACTCACTCTACTGACGGAATGACCAACCGTCAGAGACAACTTGATGACAGCCGTGTAAGTGGTCAACTCAAACGTCACCATCAGCGACGTTTCTCACCAACTTGTCAGATTTCAAATTTCAAAGGTTTTCCCGCCCATAATTACTACAAACTTAATGAAGAAGTTACTCAAGGCACGTGCCATAGCAACACCAAGCAAAGAATCATCTCCCGTCAGATATGTAGTCGCGCCGTAACAAATGTCAAACATTTGCACGCGCGCGCCTACCAGCCAAAAAACAAACACTCTGCAACTCTTTTTTTCTAAGTCCAGAGCTCCAACCACTTTGCCTCGCACATGGTGCAGCACTGGACTGGGGGGACTTGAAGGGGTATGGTCCCAAAAAGCCGCGCAAACCTCCGTTAAGGTTGCGCGCAGGACCATACTCCTTATTTCAGCAAATTTATTATCGCTAACGTCGCGCGGGATACATCAACATGCTTTGATGCGGCGCGAAGTCTAAGCAATAGGAAGCTCCATTCTCAACACTTAGTATTCAGAATGAGCATGCAGTGACCTATACTCCTGCGCGGGGTAGTTACGTGCTCAGCAAGAATCGCGCAGGGAAGTAACGCAAGGCTGTCCTGATAGTACACAAGGTACAAGTGACAGAAGAAAAGGGCCAATCAGCGTTCTTCTGGCCCTGCTCAATCGTGCTCCACGATCATCTGACATGCAGAAGACAAAAAGTACTTAAGGACGCCTACATGGCACCAATCACAGGGCAGAGACAACTGCCCCACGATCTCCACTTACCTGCTGATGGCAGAAGGGCGGCCAGGCCGACAACAGTGACACATGGCTCCAATCACATTGCGCCAACTCCCAAGAGTTCCTGCTAACCACTAACGGTCGACACCAGTGAGACAAGGAGCATATCCCTTATGTTGTCGCCTTCAGGCCTAAGGCCCATCAGCCCACATCCTCTTACACCTCTCCGGCTATAAATAGAGACCTCACTTCACAGGTTAAACATTCCATTCCCTCTACTCTCACTCTCAATACTTAATTATCTCCCCAAAGCAGTCAGTTATTCTCATGCCGGAGCCTGGTTAAGAGGGAAACCCCCACATTCCCCTCTTAACGAGTAACGGTGTTCTGTTTTGCAGGACTTAGACGATCATTACGAAGCTCAGAAAGCCATTAGAAGATTAACCACTATGGTAGGAACATAAACCAAACTGATTAATACCCTAATTAGTTCCGTGTTTCTTCAGTTTCGTATAATTTAAGAAGTACAAATACGATACAAAAAAATAGTGTATGTTTGGTAATCAATTGGGAAATATGAAATTGTTTTCTTTTTTTGTTTGGGGAAATACGTAATGAGCCAGCTTAGGAGGGGAAATATGTAAAAATCCCTAAATTAATTACCCGTAATTTTTTTCTAACTGTGTTATTATACAACAGAATTAGCAGTTCCAAACTCATTTATGGGTCGATTTGGGTTATGTTTTGATGGGTCTATAGTGTATTTTCAATTCACAACCTTCTAAATCATTTTTATTAAAAAAATAATAATTAATTAAAATCATAATTTAAACAGTGAGTTATACACAAAAATTGATGATTTATACTTTAACTATTATTATTACTACTATTATTAATATGGTAATATCTATTTAAATGCATTAATCATTTAATATAAATTTAAACGAAATGGACAAAAAATGTATTTGCGGGTTAACCAACCTCTGTTATTATGGCAGGATGAAGTTTATGTAGTCAACCACTGGCTTGTGAACGGAAAACATTATGCACAGACGAGGTAAAGTATGATGGTACCCGTTTTCACACATTTGTATTAGACCATATTATTCTATAAACATATATCGGCTAAGACTCCCCCGCAGTTTGAGCGGGCGGTGGACAGACGCTCAAGTTGGAGCGAAACTATAACATATTCATCCATGGTTCTTTGAGTTATCGAGTAAAAAAAGAACCTTGTGAAACCGTTTCATATGATTTTATTTTATTTTTTCTGTGTATTTCATGTTGTCTTTGTAGTGAAGAGTGGTTGAAGAGGATGGATAAGAACATAAAGACAATACAGCCAATTATGGAGTCAACTTATGGGAAAGATTCAGCGGTCAAATGGACTGTATATTGGAGAACATTTTTCATATCAGTTGCAGAACTGTTTGGGTACAATGATGGAGAAGAATGGATGGTCACACATTACTTATTCAAGAAAAAATGACATTTTTGCACAAGTAAAATCATCACAGAGAATAAGTTTGTTTCACAGTGTGTCGGTAATAAAAGTTTTAACAGTCGCAGAATCCTGGATTTTGGCTGTTTAGCGACAGAATTAGGCCGTTGCTAATGGAATTATAGAGTTGGTATTGTTAGATGTGTGCATCTTGTTGTATCATCGAGTCTTGAACATTTTGGTTTATGTAATTACTATTGATGTTGCCCAAAATGATTGGTGTTTGAATTTTCAATTTAGTTGAGATAAATAAGATGAAGCAGTGGAGGAGCCTGAACGAAAAATCAGTGAGGGTCGGACTCTTAAAAATCCAATATTTTACACTAAAAATGGTCAAAATTTTTTGGTAAAATTCACACCACTAGCGAAAAGTCAGTAGGGCCAATGATAAGCCTTTTTAGTAGGTAAACACTCCAAGAAAGAAATAGGAAGACAGGAGAATTTTTTAAACGATTTTCAGTGTTTTTTTTTTGTTGAGGGTAAATCAGTAAATTGCAAGTCAACAAGGCTGGTCAACTGGTGGATATTCTTTTATAATGTTTTCTTTAGTTTTAATAAGGCATCAATAGTTGAGAGGCTGAATGTGTCGAGTACAGAAACTTTAGGCTAATGATGTAATTAGTTTGTTAACAGTTGTTAACTGTTAGAAGTGGTTAAATAGGGGATTAGGTCTCAAGCACAGTTAGTCTTTTCTTTCTCATTGTTCATTACACTCTTGTAATCGTTGTTAGTGATTGTAATAAGAAGTAATCAGTGGTTTTTGGTGTATTATTGTTCTTGATTTCTCTGGTGTTCTTCAACAATTGGTATCAGAGCCTGCGTTTGGCTCTGATTCAGAGAAATTAGGGTTCAATTCGAGTAAATTGTGAATTGAAAAGAGTCGCCATGGTGTCCACTAAGTTCGAATTGGAGAAATTCGACGAGAAGAACGATTTTGGGTTGTGGAGAGTGAAGATGAGGGCATTATTGGTTCATCAGGGGATTGTAGATGCTCTGGCTGGTGAGGCAAAGTTACCAGAGGGTTTAACCGATAAAGAAAAGAAGGATATTCTTGAGAAGGCTCACAGTGCCATCATTTTGAGTCTGGGAGATCGGGTGTTGCGAGAAGTGTCAAAAGAAACTTCTGCTTCTGGTATATGGGCTAAGCTAGAAAGCATGTATATGACAAAGTCACTTGCAAACCGTCTCTATCTCAAGAAAAGATTGTACACCTTCCAGTTGACTTCAGGTAAAAGTTTAGAAGATCATATTGATGAATTTAATAAAGTGATCTTGGATTTAGAAAATATTGATGTGTCCATTGATGATGAAGATAAGGCTATAATCTTTTTAGCCTCACTCCCTCAGTCATTTGAGCATTTTGTTGATACTCTTATGTATGGGAGGGATTCATTATCAATGGAAGAAGTCTTGGCTGCTTTAAATTCTAAAGAACTTAAGAAGAGAATTGATGCTAAGGAGGAAATAGGTGAGGGTCTGGTTGTAAGGGGAAGGACAGAACAAAAGTCTTTCAGGGGAAAGAATACACCTAGGTCTAAGTCCAAGTTTAAAAGAAAATGCTATATCTGTAATTCAGAAAAGCATTTTAAAAGAGATTGTCCAGATAGATTCAAGAAGAAGAAGTATGATTCAGGGTCTAAGAGTCAACATGGGGGTCACCAGATAGTTCAAATGATGGGTATGAAAGAGCTGATGTACTAGTTGTGTCTAAGGGAACTCAAGATAACAACTGGATTCTAGACTCAGGGGGTTCTTATCATATGACTCCTCATAGGGAGTATTTTCAAGATATTGAAATGCAAGATATGGGAACTGTGAAACTGGGAGATGACAGATCATGTAAAGTACAAGGGCAGGGCACTGTAGTTATCAAACTTGAAAATGGCACTGAGTTGAAACTTGTTAATGTTAGGTTCATTCCTGAACTAACAAGAAACATTATTTCACTTGGCATTTTTTAGAAGGAAGGGTGCAGTGTGAACCTAAAGAATGGGAAGGCCAAGATAATAAAAGGATCAATGGTTATCTTTTCTGGCACAAGAAGAGGGAACAACATCTATATGTTGGATGGCAAGGTGTCACAAGGTGTAAATTACTCTGTTGAAAGGCCCAAAATAAGTGATGTTGTTCTCTGGCATAGAAGACTTGGTCATATAAGTGATCAAGGGCTGAATGAACTTAAGAAACAAGAGGTTCTTGGCAACTTTGATGGAAGAGAAGCAGGATTCTGTGAGCATTGCATTCTTGGGAAATCTCACAGAGTAAGATTTACCAAGGGAATTCACTCAACCAAAGGCATTTTAGATTATGTTCATGTTGATTTGTGGGGGCCTGCAAGAAACATGTCTTTAGGAGGTGCCTTGTATTTTTTGTCTATAGTTGATGACTTTTCAAGAAGGGTTTGGGTATATATTTTGAAGGGAAAACATGAGGCATTTGACAGATTTAAAGATTGGAAGATCTTGGTAGAAACTCAAACAGAAAGAAAGGTGAAGAAGCTAAGAACAGATAATGGTCTGGAGTTTTGTAATGATCATTTTGATCAGTTTTGCAGAAAGTATGGTATTGCCAGGCACAGAACAGTCCCAGGAACTCCTCAACAGAATGGGTTGGTGGAGAAGATGAACAGGACACTGCTAAATAAAGTAAGATGTATGTTACTTAGTTCAGGCATGCCTAAGAAGTTCTGGGCTGAAGCTATTACTACTACAGCCTATCTTGTGAACAGATCACCATCAACTGCCATAGGTCTTAAAACACCTATGAAGATGTGGTCTGGTAAAAAGGAAGAGTATGATAATCTGAGGGTTTTTGGTACATTAGCTTATGCTCATGTGAAACAAGGCAAGCTGGAACCAAGGGCAGTGAGATGCATCATTCTTGGGTATCCAGAGGGTGTCAAGGGCCATAAATTGTGGAGAGTATATAATGAATCTCCAAAGGTGTTTAATAGCATAGATGTAGTGGCATTTAGAGAAGATGTGTACTACAAAGATGTTATGGGAGGCAGTGTTGAAGATGAGTCAGTGTTTAGCAATAAGGAGGATGTTCAGATAGAGGTGGAGTCTGACAATATGAAGAATTCAGCTGAAGAAGACATGCCTGAAAGTTCAGTCAGGGTCAATCTTCTGGTTACAACATTGCTAAAGAAAGAACAAGAAGGCAAATAAAACCTCCTTTAAGGTTCAGAGATGAAGAAGACATCTCAGCTTATGTCTTTATGGGCGGCTGTAGAACTTGAAGATAGTACTGAACCTTTGACCTATAGTGCAGCTATTGCATCTGAAGTCAGTGAAAGATGGCAATTGGCAATGAAAGAGAAATGGATTCACTGCAGAAGAATCAGCCTTTGGTACTTGTTGATAAACCCAAGGGTCAGAAAGTGGTCACTTGTAAATGGATCTTCAAATTGAAAGAAGGTATACCAGGGGTTGAGGGCCTAGATACAAATCCAGGCTAGTGGCTAAGGGGTTCACTCAAAGGGTAGGGATAGACTACAATGAGGTATTTTCACCTGTGGTCAAACATTCTTCAATAAGGGTAATTTTGTCATTAATTGCTGTCATGGGAATGGAACTAGAACAACTTGATGTGAAGACAGCCTTTTTGCATGGTTATCTTGATGAAGAAATTCTAATGAGCCAACCTCAAGGTTTTGTGAAGAAAGGGAGAAGAGGATAAAGTATGTTTGCTGAAAAGATCACTGTATGGACTGAAACAGTCTGCAAGGCAGTGGTATAAAAGATTTGATGAATATATGGTCTCTCGTTCTTTCAAAAGAAGCAGCTATGATGCTTGTGTGTATTTCAAAGAGTATTGCCCTGGAAGATATGTATACCTGCTGTTATATGTTGATGATATGCTAGTGGCTTGTCAAGATTCTGAGGAGATAAAGAACACAAAGGATCTGTTGATGGCAGAGTTTGATATGAAAGAACTTGGTGAAGCTAAGAAGATCTTAGGTATGGAGATTACCAGAGACAAAGAAAGGGGTATTCTCAGGCTGACACAAAGTTCTTATATCAGAAAAGTGCTGAATAACTTTGGTATGATGAGCTGCAAACCAGTGAGTATTCCTTTTGCAAATCATTTCATGTTATCTGCTCAAAATTGTCCTAAGGATGAGGAAGAATACAAACATATGGAGAAGTGTCCTTATGCAAATGCAGTGGGGAGTTTGATGTACCTTATGGTATGTACCAGGCCAGATATTGGTTATGGGGCCAGTGTTGTTTCCAGGTATCTTGCTAATCCTGGAAAGTTACATTGGGAAGCTGTAAAGTGGCTGATGAGATATTTGAAAGGGTCTCAAGAAGTAGGATTGACATTTAGAAGTAAATCAGAGGGTGATAATGTGATTTTGGGATATGTTGATTCAGACTTTGCAAAAGATAAAGACAGGGGCAGATCAATTATTGGGTATGGTTTTAAAGTGAAGGGTAATTTGGTCAGTTGTAAAGCTTCACTTCAGCATGTGGTAGCCCTGTCTAGTACTGAAGCTGAATATATAGCTTGAACTGAAGCTGTTAAAGAAGCAATGTGGCTGAAAGGTTTTGTAGCTGAGTTGGGAGCTGCTTTTGATGAAACAGTGGTTGTATGTGATAATCAAGGAGCAGTGCAACTGTCAAACAACAGTGTTTACCATGAACGTACCAAGCATATTAATGTCAGGCTGCATTTCATCAGAGATGTTGTGAATTCTAAAGAGGTGAAGATTGAACAGATTGGGACTGATGATAATGTTGCTGATATGTTTACAAAGCCTATGCCAGGTGTGAAGTTTACAAAGTGTTTGGAAATGTTTGGTGTTGATTGATTCAGGGGTTGAAGTGTTTGATTTGCAATTTAAGGTGGAGATTGTTGAGGGTAAATCAGTAAATTGCAAGTCAACAAGCCTGGTCAACTGGTGGATATTCTTTTATAATGTTTTCTTTAGTTTTAATAAGGCAGCAATAGTTGAGGGGCTGAATGTGTCGAGTACAAAAACTTTAGGCTAATGATGTAGTTAGTTTGTTAACAGTTGTTAACTGTTAGAAGTGGTTAAATAGGGGATTAGGTCTCAAGCACAGTTAGTCTTTTCTTTCTCATTGTTCATTACACTCTTGTAATCGTTGTAAGTGATTGTAATGAGAAGTAATTGGTGGTTTTTGGTGTATTATTGTTCTTGATTTCTCCGGTGTTCTTCAACATTTTCCAATGCAAAAACTGAATTTAAACATGCAAGAGCTCTTGGTTCATGACCATGATCTCCCTATTTTATGCCACTAGCTAACCATGCAACTAACCCGCTAACCTATCATGCAATCTAGAATTAAAACGTGCATAATAATGAAAAACATGTGCTGAAAATGCAAATGCAAACTTGGTCTTCAAGCTGAGAATTGGCTGGGCTTCCTGGTGAGCCTTTTGGGCCTGGTTTGCGGATCCTGCTGGCCTGAGTCTGTAGTTGGGCTAAGCTTGCCCATATGAATATTAAAGAAGTCATTAGGTTTCATCTTATCTTTTCTTTTCTCTACTTTCATCATAAAGTTGGCATTTTATTATTAGTGGAGAATTTTCAAAAGAAATTTTATTATTATATTATTAGTGGAGAATTTTCAAAAGGCATTTTATTATTAGTGAGGAATTTTCCTTTTGATTCGTTAAGCTTCCATTGGTTTTCATATGAGTGGAGAATTTCATTATTTTGTTAGTGGTGAAGAAGTCAAAGAAGGTTGGCGCTACTCGCTAGTTATGTTCGGGCTTTGTTGGGGCTTCTTTGAAAAAAAAAAGTTATCATATGTGTAGGCGCACTTTTTTCACCTTTCATTGAGACAAAAATCAATTAACACTAAAAAGAAATCTTGTTTCATTAGATAAACCACTTAATATCATTTAAATTAGCACCATATAACTAATTTAAATCCAAGTCTAAGTCACAGGTATGATACCGCTAAATATGCTATACCAAATCCACAAAGGATGTCATGCATGTCTCTAGATCGTATTTTCACACTATTGTCAAGTCTCTTTTTGTTGTTTATCATAATGGGAGGCTGTGAGACATCACCTCCATAGCTTTGACAAATCGCTATACCTTCATCTTTCAATACCATTTTATGTAAGATCAAGCAAACGTCCAGTACATCCCTTTTTTTTTCTTTTGCCCGCATTGCTGGTAGGTTGAACTTGATAGCCCAACACTTCTTCAAAACTCTAAAGGCCCATTCAATATCTTTTTTCGTCGACTTACGCTCTTTTAATAGTTTTCAATTATCCTCATGTGGGTAAGAAACGCTTTGACAATCATGGCCCACTCTGAAAAAAATACCATCTGCAAGATAATTCCCGTGATGGTACTTTTGATTATTCATATAAAAGGTTTGTTTGGATGCAACTCCATCTACTATATCATTAAACAAGATAATTCTCGTGTTGGTACTCTTGATTATTCACATAAAAGGTTTGTCTGGATGCAACTCCATTTACTATATCATTTAAAAACGTTCATGTAATTGTTGGATCCAGCAACACCGAAGAACACATGCGAAATCCAAATAACACACGATGCCATGGCATCAAGCATAATGCTTGGACCTTCATGGTCACCTTGATGGTGTTCCGCCGACTACATTGATTGGATACTGCTGGGCCTGCCTACGCATAAAGTCTAAGTATTCTCCCATAAAGCCATTGAATTGCCCTTGGTTGTCCTACCTTAGATCTTATTCCCACCTTGTTCTATTGCTCTTTCTCGATGGGGTGCAAGACCTCATTCTCTTTGAGACGCTTATTCAATTGATAGTGGCCCCTCCTTACGTTACTTTAATTGGGGAGGATGTGAGTACGGAGCGGGTACGGGAGCTTGACCAGGAACAAGATAACGAGAAGTGTATTTTCCTGGGGTGGGCTCACTTTTCTTCCTTTTCCTCCCACGATTTAAGGATTGGCTCAAGCAACCTATCTTACTAATAACAAAGTGGTTGCGACCTTTCCAGACAGTTGAACAGATTGCCCATTACCAATAGTCATGCACAAATGTCGCTGAACATTGGTCTCCTCATGTATCTCTTATTTGAATTAGGGTTGGCAATAGATATCTGTATAAGACACGATTAGACTTGTTTACTGAAAAAGTACACAACGTGATTTTTTTTACTTTTTAAAAATAAATATAATTATGAGGTTAAGATCCATCATTTCTTCTTCTTGGTACATAAAACCTAAAACTGTGTTATAAACATGAGATATAAAGTAATTAAACGAATTGTATTCATGTTTAATACTTGTGTTACACGCGTCGTTAGAGACATGTTAAACCCGATAAGACACGATTTGCCAGCCCTAATTTGAATGATTCTTTATATATATACTAGTTGATGCCCCGCCTGCGTTGCGGGGCGATGGCCGAATAATTCTCAACCAATTAAAAAACAGTACTATAGTTTTGTTAGAAAGGAAAACTAAAACGACGACAAGATCGTAATTTTTAGCGGGGGTAAATTCGTAATTTTTAGCTAGGAGAAAACCATGATTTTATTTTGAACTGGGGGAACGTAATTTTGAATTGAGGGTGCAAGCGTAATTTTTAACCGAGTGGAAAATCATAATTTTTAGCTGGGGGCAAAAACATATTTTTACTTTGAACTGGGGGCAAAAACGTAAATTTAAACTGGGGGCAAAAACGTAATTTTAAAGTGGGTGTAAGATAATAAACTGGTGTAAAAGCGTAATTTTGAGATAGGGGGATGTCACAACCCCCGACCCCATCCTGGGAGCGGGAGCCGCGAACCAGTCAGATGGTATCGGTGTTTATTAATTTGGCAGTGGAAATTTTCATCAGGACCGTAGTTAGGAAATATTTTTATCAGAGTTAAACACCAAAATGTTTAAAATATATAAATGGGTTAAAACCCAAGTTTTCTTTACAATACATTTATAGGGATAAACCCTAATTATTGAAAACAAAATCTCCTTTTTATTTAGGTAACTTTTATAGCCACTTTTCTAAGCCTTCAGTGCTCTCCAGCTGGCTTCTATTTGGCTTTTACATTTTGTTACCTGAAACGCGTTTAAAACATTTTTGTCAGTGGGAAATACTGGTGAGTGAATCCCAATTTAATCAAGAAGAGTTTTATCATTTCACAGTATTGAGAGCGATTACTTTGTTCATATCTACACAATTACTCATTCAGTACTATCAATCCTGACTGGTGGGTTATATTACCCATTGGCTAACTCTTTGTCCAAGGGTAATGTCACGGCCCCCGGCTCGGTGTGACCCAGTCCAGGAGCCGCGGGACAGAAATCCCGTGGTATTTATTATTTGAGTGACAATGGAAGTTTAACAGGATCTTTTAAGAATTGAAATTTCCCAATTTATTTTATTTCATAATTTGGGATAAACCCCAAGATTTACAATAGAGGAATTTCACAAGGAAATTCTCTGTTTTACAAAACATGTTTATTCATTTTATTGAGCCACATCTTCAAGCTTGTTAGTGCTCCGTAGCACTTTTCCTTGATTCACAGCAGGTCGTCTGAAACATGTTTTAAAAAGGTTTTGTCAGCGGGGAAATACTGGCGAGTCACTCAAGTTGCACAAAACGACACATTGTTATAATATACAGTATTAAGGGTGATTACATTGTTTCTATCAACCAATTACCCCAAATCGGTATTTGTCACTCGACTCTATCTGTGACTATGGTCAGATCACCCATTGGCTAACCCGTTGTCCAATGGTGACGGTATCAAGTAATGTATACAAAACCCCACATACCGGCAGTAATTGAAGATTACAAAGACTTAATCCCTGTAATTATAACTTTGAAAATAAATAGGGTTTTTGAAACAAATTTGATAAAAAGAGAATGACTCACATTGCAGATCTAAACGAGCAGAGTTTAGCCTACTGATAAGCCTGTTAACCTAATTAAATAACAATGCACACGAAAACTAGGTTAGTAACTTAATACAACATTTACGATAACTTACGAGATCAAAACCCTCACGACGAATGACAAAGTGCAACACTTAAACATCCATCGAATTCACGACGAATGACAAAGTATAGCCCTAATTTGGGCAGCACTTAAACATCCATCGGATAGTTTCAATCGATCGGACATTGAATCGTAGCAGTGATCGAGTTAATACCCTGTTATCGCGGCAGAATTTCGTGTTGTGTGTGTTTTTTGAAGTAAACTGACGATAACTCAGTGTAGGAAACGAGTTTTTACGTCGAACCAACGCCAAACTTCAAGTCCCAAGTGTACTCAGGTCCTCTCTTTGAATCCCACTTGACTTTGACCAGCACTAGTCATTTGTGTTTGAGAAACTTGACCTTTCTGTCTTCTATCTGCAGTGGCTTCTCAACAAATTTTAACTTTTCATTTACCTCTACATCTTGAAGAGGTACTACTAGGGATTCGTCAGATAGACATTTCTTAAGATTGGATACATGAAATACGTCATGTACTCCAGCTAGTTCTTCTGGTAGTTGTAAGCGATAAGCGACTGGTCCTATCTGCTGGATTATTGGGAATGGTCCTACGTACCTTGGACTTAACTTTCCGTTTTTACCGAACCGAACTACTCCTTTTCAAGGAGAAACTTTTAAGAGAACCTTGTCTCCAACTTGAAATTCTAGTGGCTTGCGTCGATTGTCTGCATAACTCTTCTGACGATCACGAGCCGTTTTCAGTCTTTCTTTGATTTGGGTGATCTTGTCGGTAGTTTCTTGCACAATTTCGGGACCTGATAATTGACTTTCTCCTATTTCTGCCCAATAAACTGGAGTTCTGCACTTTCGTCCATACAGTGCTTCGAATGGGGCAGCTTCAATGCTTGAATGGTAAATATTATTATAGGAGAATTCAATTAAGGGTAGGTGGTCATCTCAGTTTCCACCAAAATCTATCACACATGCCCTGAGCATGTCTTCCAAGGTTTGGATCATCCTTTCACTTTGTCCATCTGTTTGGGGATGGTAAGCTGTACTTAAATTTAATCGCGTCCCTATGGCTTCTTGGAAACTAGTCCAGAAATGTGAAGTGAAACGACTATCTCTATTCGATACAATAGTGAGTGGAACTCCATGTAAGGATACTACTTCGTCTACGTATAGTTTTGCTAATCTTTCCATGCTAAAGGTTTCCTTCATGGGTAGGAAATGAGCTGATTTGGTTAATCGATCCACAATTACCCAAATTGCGTCGTTACCTTTTCTGGTTTTGGGTAACTTAGTAACAAAGTCCATTGTTATTAGTTCCCATTTCCAAACAGGCATTTCTAATTGTTGTAGTAGCCCTGAAGGTTTCTGGTGTTCTGCCTTAACTTACGAGCAAGTTAGACACTTAGATACATATCTAGCTATATCCTTTTTCATTCCTATCCACCAGAAGTTATTTCTTAAATCTTGGTACATCTTATTATTTCCAGGGTGCATGGTATACCTAGATTTATGGGCTTCCTCTAAAATCTTTTTTCTTATTTCTCCTTGCCTAGGTACCCAAATCCTTCTTTTGTGGAATCTCCAAATTCCATCAGCTCCTTGCTCTAATTCCTTTATTCTTCCTTTCATTCCTTCAGCATCATCCTTGATTGCTGTGGCTTGAACATTTTTCAGTTGTTCCATTAAGTCTAATTGTAAACTTAATCTAAGAGCATGAACTCGCTTTTGCTTTTCATGATACTTACAACTTAAGGCATCTGCAACTACGTTTGCTTTTCCTTCGTGATATTGAATGTCACAGTCGTAGTCACTTAGAATTTCCATCCATCTTCTTTGCCTCATGTTCAATTCTTTTTGCCCAAATATGTACTTTAAGCTTTTATGATCTGTATAGACAGTAAATTTGCTTCCATACAGATAGTTTCTCCAAATCTTAAGGGCAAAAATTATCAACCCTAATTCTAAGTCATGCGTCGTATAGTTTTCCTCGTGCTTTTTCAATTGCATTGAAGCATACGCAATTACCTTCTTGCGTTGCATTAGCACACACCCTAATCCTAACTTAGAAGCATCACAGTAAACTTCAAAATCTTATGTCCCTTCTGGTAAGGCAAGAATTGGGGTGTTTGTTAACCTTTGTTTTAAAATCCTAAAAGCCTCTTCTTGCTTAGGTCCCCATTCAAACTTAATTGTTTTACAGGTTAGCTTAGTTAATGGCACAGCTATCTTAGAGAAGTCCTTAATAAAGCGCCTATAGTATCCAGCTAAGCCTAGAAAACTTCTAACTTCTGTAGCTGATTGCGGGACCTTCCATTTGGTGATCGCTTCTATCTTGGAGGAATCTACGTGAATACCTTCGTGATTCACCATGTGTCCTAAAAATTGCACCTCCTGTAGCCAAAATTCACACTTCGAGAATTTGGCGTAAAGTTTCTCTTTTCTTAACAAAGTTAAGAGTGCATGCAAGTGCTCACAATGTTCCTCCTGACTTTTGGAATAAACAAGTATATCGTCGATGAAAACAATTACAAATTTATCCAAGTACGGTTTACAGATCCTATTCATCATGTCCATAAATGCTGCAGGAGCATTTGTTAACCCAAAGGGCATGACTGTAAACTCGTAATGACCATACCTAGTTCTGAAAGTAGTTTTAGGTATGTCTTCTTCTTGTATTTTCAGCTGATGGTATCCGGAGCATAAATCTATCTTAGAAAAATATCTAGCTCCTTGAAGTTGATCGAAAAGATCATCAATCCTAGGTAATGGGTATTGATTCTTAATTGTAACCTTATTCAATTCCCTATAATCAATACACATTCTCATCGAACCGTCTTTCTTTTTCACGAACAACACTGGTGCTCCCCACGGGGATGAATTAGGTTGTATAAATCCTTTACTTAATAATTCATCTAACTGCTTTTTCAGTTCTAACATTTCGGTGGGTGCTAACCGATAAGGTGCCTTAGCTATCGGTGTAGTTCCAGGAATTAGATAAATTATAAATTCTACTTCCCTATCGGGTGGTAATCCAGGTAGTTCTTCTGGAATACATCTGAGTATTCGGATACTACTGGAATTTTCTTTAAGTTCCTTACCCTTCGTGTTAATGATTACCGAAATCATATACACTATTCCTTGTTTTCTTGAATAACTGGCCACTTTCATTACTGAAATAAATTTCATTGGCTGACGTGGCTTATCTCCTGTAATCACCACTATTTCTCCTGTGGGTGTATGAATTTCTATGGAATTCTTATCATAGAGGATTCGAGCATGGTTGGCTACTAACCAATCCATTCCTAACACAACATCGAATCCAGCTAACTTTATAGGTAACAGGTTTGCAGAAAATTTCTGATTTAAAATTTCTATTCTTGTTTCTTGCAAGATTTCAGGAATCCTAATAGTTTCTCCATTTGCTGTCTCTATTAGACATTCCAATGTTAAAGAATTATTACTGTTTCTCTTATCGTACTAAGTATGAAAGTAGTGATTTAAACAAAATAATGTTTGTCATCTGAATTTATAGATATATACGGGAGATTCCTGATTATAATTGACACATCTGTCGGTAATTTATCCCTAATGATCTTTGGATTTCCTCATAGATATACATATTTATATCATATATTTCACATATTGTAATATACATAATATTTATAAGGTCAATATATTCACATTTCCAAAAACAGACCAGGCATCAAGTCATGGTACTATTTGGGGATTTTCATTATCTTAGCATATACCCCATCTCACCCAGTCTCGCCGGAGATGTAATTGTAATTCCCTTGAATAGGATTTTCTCAAATCATGATTTTAAAAGTGCATTATTTATTATGGCTTATATCAAGGAACAAGGAAATTAATATTCTCATGATGGATCATATTCTAGAATCGAGTAATACTAATAAATAAGATATAACAGTGGCCAAGTGTTATTGCTTATTTATCATATTTGCACTTTTCTAGTTATTATCCTCATGTCATACCAATATTTATCATAAATTATCTATTCAATTTATTTTAAAGCTTATACTAAGACATTGAGAATTTCTTGTACTACTAAGTATTAGGTTTTAGGTTTCCATTATTATCATTTATTCTAGTTTCTCCTGGTTCATTTCGTTGTTTCATTTATCAAGTATTAATTATTACAGACTAATATCTAGTGCAAATTAAATATGATTATACAAACAAATTGATTAAAACGGCGAACATAGCGATATATATATATATATATATATATATATTACAAACTACAACTGGAATTCAATTTATACTAGTAGTGGTGCATCCATAATTTATTTTATTTTATCTAAAAATATTATGCTTAACATGCTTTTATATAAGGTTTATTCTCTCCTTCCTCCACTAATTTATTATCTAGTGGGCGAAGTTCCTTTAAAGTTTCTGGCTTATAGGTGGCATGGGTGCTAGTACTGGTTTGGCATTTCAACTATAAGTTAGCATTTACTGCTGTAGTGGCTAACATGTAGAGATTTACCCATTGTTCATCTAATTCATCTTCCCATGGTGGGTCATTACCTGTTTCCTGAGTTTCCTGATTAACTTTCACTCCTTTTGGTTGTGACTTCTTTATTTTCTCTTGACTTTTTCTAATAATCCAATATCTTTTCTTAGTGGTAAGTGGTTTCTCAAACTGTGCCTTACGAATAAATATTCCTTCCTCAGCATCTTCGGAGTATCCTGAGGAATTTGGTTGAAATGGGGTTCCCTTATCTTTTGGTGAGCTATCTAATTGACGACAGATGTCCGAAATTCTTTGCTTACCCAAGCTGTAGACTAACAAATACGCAAATAACACAAACACATAATCACAGAATGGCAATCAGAAAAATTAAGTATTTCTAAATACTTAATTGGCTTAAATCAGTGGCTCTGATACCACATTTTTCTGTCATGGCCCCCGGCTCGGTGTGACCCAGTCCAGGAGCCGCGGGACAGAAATCTCGTGGTATTTATTATTTGAGTGACAACGGAAGTTTAACAGGATCTTTTAAGACTTGAAATTTCCCAATTTATTTTATTTTATAATTTGGGATAAACCCCGAGATTTACAATAGAGGAATTTCACAAGGAAATTCCCTGTTTTACAAAACATGTTTATTCATTTTATTGAGCCACCTCTTCAAGCTTGTTAGTGCTCCGTAGCACTTCTTCTTGATTCACAGCAGGTCGCCTGAAACATGTTTTAAAAAGGTTTTGTCAGCGGGGAAATACTGGCGAGTCACTCAAGTTGCACAAAACGACACATTGTTATAATATACAGTATTAAGGGTCATTATATTGTTTATATCAACCAATTACCCCAAATCGGTATTTGTCACTCGACTGTATCTGTGACTATGGTCAGATCACCCATTGGCTAACCCGTTGTCCAATGGTGACGGGTATCAAGTAATGTATACAAAACCCCACATACCGGCAGTAATTAAGGATTACAAAGACTTAATCCCTGTAATTATAACTTTGAAAATAAATAGGGTTTTTGAAACAAATTTGATAAAAAGAGAATGACTCACATTGCAGATCTAAACGGGCAGAGTTTAGCCTACTGATAAGCCTGTTAACCTAATTAAATAACAATGCACACGAAAACTAGGTCAGTAACTTAATACAACATTTACGATAACTTACGAGATCAAAACCCTCACGACGAATGACAAAGTGCAACACTTAAACATCCATCGGATAGTTTCAATCGATCGGACATTGAATCGTAGCAGTGATCGAGTTAATACCCTGTTATCGCGGCAGAATTTCGTGCTCTGTGTGTGTGTTTTGAAGTAAACTGACGATATCTCAGTGTAGGAAACGAGTTTTTACGGCGAACCAACGCCAAACTTCAAGTGCCAAACCCCTGCATTTATACTGGAAAAAGGTCTCCCCTGCGTGGCGCGAGGGAACCCCTTCTAGCATAGGGTAGCCACGTCTGGTTGTAGCCTGGGTGAGTCAACGGTTTAACGAAATTCAATTTAGACAACGAACTGTCATGATAATCGTCAACGGGGAATACCCCCCCTGAGTTTTAGTGGCCCTGATCCTAGTTCTGATTGTTCTGAAAATTTTAGGGGTCATGCAATATTTTAGAGTTTCCTATTGGACAAAATAAAATAAGAAATAGTAATTTTAAATGAGAGTTGTTACAGGTAGCGTGTTCCATATTTTGTATACAAAACCCCAACATACCGGCAGTAATTGAAGAATTACAAAGACTCAATCACTGCTAATTGTAATTTTAAATAGATAAAGGTTTCGTACAAACAGTTTACAAAAAGGAGATTACTCACATTGCTATTTTAGATAATTTCCTGTGGCTTCCTGGTTAAAATCTATAGATTTTAAATAATGCACACGTGTTAGTATAATAACCCAAATTTACATTAGTTATACCCTCCCCGAGACAGAACATAACTCTAACGACTACGTCGGGCAGAGCCTCGACAGCCGTTACGGAGCACTAGATCAATCGGGTAGCGTATCTAATACGTAATCGGGGGTTAAAATACTTACAATGAGGCAGAGCTTTGCTTTTTAGTGGGTATAATACTCGAGAAGAATTTCTATTATATAGAATTTTGAGAGAGAAAGTCGATTCGTGAATGATTTGAAACTGAAGCTCGAACTCCCTATTTATAGGGTCTGATCAGGGGCGGCTCGCGCCCCGCGAGAGCTTAAGCACAAGGCTTCGCGGCCCGCGAGGGCTTATAGAGTAGGTCCTAGCTTTGCTGACTCAAGGACTAGCTTTGACACGCACGTGGCACAACGTGGTCCGGCCTGGTGGCCATCTGTTGCCCCCCGGGAAGCACACAACCAACATGGTCGCGGCCCGCGAGCGCCCACCAGAATTTGTTTTATTTGTTTTTTAATGAAATAAATGTATTGCGGGACCGTTTTTCGTATACGGGGGGTATTTTAGGATATATAGGGGTGTCAGGGGTGTTTTAAGAGGGTGGTTATACTATTTAATAAAATATACAATGCACTCATGTTAAGTATAAGAGCATTCACATCCATTCCATCAAATAATGTGTGTGGAGTTTTTATCTATAATATATTAAAAAAGAAAAGTGATGGATAAAGATGTAATTTTACCACTTATACAAGTTGTTAAACAGGATGTACAAAAGAGTTTAAACCATACAATAGGAACTCAACAGCCATTTTAAGACGCCAGATGGGGTAATTTAGACAATTTCTCCTTCTCTCTGATGAGCAGTCAATTCCCTAAACCTCCTCTTGAATGCGTCCGATCATTTATATCCGACCCCTGATAAGAAGTAATGGAAGGGCGATGGGTCTCGCAGCGGATGTGCAGCGACCTAGGGCTACAACAATTCACTTTTGTAATCTTGGTGATGCTCTTCTACTCATGAGAACCCCGATTGAACATCTTTTATGTTTGTACTACATTTAATATGGATAGAAGATAACTTCTTCATGAATACAGGTGATTTTGCTAACTTTCTGAATTGTGATGGAAGTTGTGGTTTTCTATATGAAATTTAGGGTTTGGATCGATGTTTGTTTCTATATGATTGTAATGATTATTGATTAAATACATGTATTTACTTTTCAAAACCACCCCTGTTGCAATTGATTTCCTCAGGTATGTTAATTTTGTTTTTTGATTTTTGTTTATCGCTTAATTATGTGGTATGCAACTATGTTGTCAGTTTTCTAGCATCCCTGAATAAAAAATATAACATTTTTGGCCCATTTGTTGTGTAGGTGCTTGATGAGATTGGTGTAGGCATCGCTTCACAGGTGAGTTTTGTATATGACTTGTTATGTATTCTTGGAAATAGAGATTTGTGTACGTTTGGTTAAGTTTTGTAAAATGCTGGCAACCGCGAACCGGTCGATATTGGCGGTTGAGGATATTGATTGCTCCGCAGAGTTGCACGATCAAGCGGGTGCGAATGCGGTTACTGGAAATCGCCCGTGAGGATATAGTCAACAACAGAGGGTACGTACGATCGCTTTTTCTGTTTTATAACAGTAATAATAGTAATATTATTTCTGATTAACTGATGATTATTGTACATCGTGCGCCTTATGTGACACAAGGCATGGGGTTTGGGCCTAGATGCGCTTTGCGCTTAAGCGCGCTTAAGGCGCGCTTTTTTAAACCAAGGTAGCAACAAAACTGGACATGAAAGTAATGTTTTTTACCCGTAAGCTTTTGGATTTTTTGCGATTTGTTTATTTATTTATTTTATATTTTTTGCTTTGATGTCTTATTTAGATTTGAACTGATTGTGTGATCTCTTATTCTTGTGATATTAATGGTTTCTTTCAATGGAAAGTACTCTCTTTAGCTACCGGTTTCTTGTGATATTTTAGAGAAGATTTGAACTGTTGGAGTTGAAAGGGAGAATGATCATGTTGATCAGTATGATGATAATGTGAATGGAGTGGAGGAGCAAGGGGAGAAGAAGGAAGTGATAACTGTATATTATCTTATTTTGTTTATTCCTTAAAGTAATCTAAAATGAGTTTTCTTTTGCAGTTCATTGATGTAGGAACCATGGTCTCGCCAACAGTCTATGCACGCCGAAGCGTATCACATCATTGATGTAGGAACCATGATGACAAGACGCCGACGGATGACACGGCTGAGTCGACGGATAAAAAAGGAAAGAAACGCCCGTTAGGTAACCGTGAAGCAGTTAGAAAGTAACGTGAGAAAAAGAAAGCGTGCGGCTTCGTTAGAGGACGAAGTTGTTAGATTGAGAGCGTTGAATCAGCAGTTAATGAAGAGGATTCAAAGTCAGGCTGGGTTGGAAGCTGAGGTGGCGAGATTGAAGTGTTTGCTTGTGAATATTAGAGGGAGAACTGAAGGAGAAATTGGTAATTTCCCTTACCAGAAGCCGCTTCCAGCTAATCAAAACATAGGTAACGGTAATTTGACAGGTGGGTGTGTGATGAATCGTGTAATATGCAGTGTGGGGATCAAGTTTATTGCCTTCATCCCGAGGTAGAAGGGAAGAATGTAGAAAATGCGTCGATACATGATCCGGTTATCAATGGCTGTGAGTATTGAAAGTCTGCAATGTATGGGGAACCAAAATTCTTTGCTCAAGGAGTTTCCAGGTTGTAAAACTGATGAGGCCTTCTTGTAGCTAATCAATCTGGTGGACGAAACAAAACCAAAAGGTAACGAACAATAATCACTTATATCTTGCATTATTATCTTTAAATATGGTTTGTTTTTGGATTTCTTCATCTTATTACAAGTATTAAATTTTTCTTATTTTGACATTCGTGAGAGCATAAAACCTTTTGCACCATTCTTGTATATTAATGGATTTTAAATCTAAAGGATTTTAGTAAAAGATGGTTAACTTAGTTTACATATTTGACTTAGGTAGAAGTTATCTTTTTACATAAAGTTTTGATAGCTAATTAATTAAAATGCAGTTTGTTTTTTTTGAAGTCTTGTTAGACAAACATGGGGTGTAGAATGTGTTCTTTTATTGTTTGCATATGAACATGTGCTAAACTAGATCTGTGTGTTTTGGTATAGAATTCGAGTTGAATGGCTCTTAGATATGATTAAAATAAAGTTTTGCAACATAATTAAATTATTTAAGTGTTTGTTGTTTCTAAAACTCATTCTGACTATGCCCTTTTTGCTTGATGTTTACCGTTCCATATTTACGGTAACAGGGATGGATGATAACATTTCAGCCAACTCTATTCTTATAGCTGTTATTGTGTAGACATAAATTTCATATCTTGACTTGTACATTTGGTGTTGGGTAGTTATAATATATAAATAAAATAAAATATACAAAGAAGACGATCTATGGATCCCTTTTATGTTAATCTGTTGGCTAGAACGCAAAAAAGCGCTCAACAATTTGTAGGTGAAATCGGGTTAGGTTAACCCGTTAACACTTTCTTTACTCTTTCTTTTTCTTTAAATTGTATTAATAAATAATGTTTTAACATGTAAATAAAACAATAATGCAATTCTTGATTTTAAAGGTGGATGCTGTAGTCACCTGGTGGATGCATATGACAAGGAAAGATTTGCAGAATCAAAAAAAGAACTGGACGCACTTTTGTCCGATGAATCATTAGCTACGGTACCTTTCTTGATTCTTGGCAACAAGATTGACATCCCTTATGCTGCCTCAGAAGATGAGCTTCGACACTTTATGGGCCTAACTGGTTTGACCATGGGCAAGGGTAAGGTAAATCTTGAAAGGCCCCTCGAGGTGTTCATGTGTAGCATTGTAAGGAAAATGGGTTATGGTGATGGGTTTAAGTAGGTCTCTTAGTACATCAAGTGAAGTAAAAAGAAGTGATTTGGTTTGATATGTTTGAAAAGTGTTGTTTTCCAGTAGTGGAGGAAGTGTTTGCAAATACTTTGTTACATACATGTTTGTCAGTTTGTGTATTGGTAACTTTGGTTATGGAAGTGATAATTTTTACCAATTATTCAAGGTATGATGTACACGATCTGGTCAAATAAAAAGAATTCGCTTTACTAAATGAAATTTTAGACAGGTTGGAAGTTCAAATTTTATTCATTACAATATTTTTTTAATTTCGAGCATTTATTCTTCTTTCTTTCAAGTATGATTAATCAGTAAAAACTAAAAACTCTTTAATATAATGTTAAAAAGTGTAGTGATATATGTAATTTATCTCTCCCAGTATTGACGACCCCGCTGCAACGTGCGGGTTCCCCACTAGTAATGTAAAAAGTATAAAATGTGGTTGTGAGTGGAGGAGAGAGAAAATGTTACTGTTCATCTGTATATTTGGGGAGACACTGTTCACTCCCTATAATTTTTTAATATATTTTGAAAGTGGTTGTGAGTGAAGGGGAGAGAAAAGGTAATAATAAAGGTATAAATAATATTATTTAATTGAAAATAAGAGAGAAAATGTAGTGTTTTTTAGTATAATTTAGGGTGAAAATATAGTGGAATGGATGTGAATGCTCTAATAACCTCATTTCAATTTTATCAATATATCCGAGACAGAATCCCAACGTACTTAGTCGGGCAGAGCCCTGACATGCGTTGGTGGGTCCTAAATCAATCGGACAGGGTATCGACTCAGTGATCAGGGGTTACAACACTTAAAACGGGGCAGGGCTTTGGAGTATTATAGGGTCTAATACTTAAAGAAGAAAGACAAGATATGGCAAGAGAGTGTAGAAACAAAAAAAAAAAAAAAAAAAGGAAGTTTGAGCAGATTCAAAGTGTCACAGTTATCTCTATTCATACTAAATTGTTAGCTTTGAGTCCAAGCAAAACTTCTTGCTGCGCCCACGTACACAAAGAATTAATTATACACACACGTAGACATGCATCTTTTAAATGCATGCATAAATTTTCGATTTTCATGTAGGACACGTCTACATGTATGAATGTAAATTCTTTTGATTTTATTATTTTATTTAATATATATATATATATTATAATTAATTTAACTGTTTCACTTATTTAACGCTTATAACTTTTTAAAATATGATATTTTATAAAAAGATGTATATGTCATTAGAACGAAAATATTTGTGTCTACATTTTGAACCAAGTTTCATTAAAAACGGAGTAAGTCCAAATATAATGTATTTTTATAATTTAATTATTAAACGGTTCCTAGGCCCGTCTAGGTACTTCATATTTCTAACAGTCAACTTACCCCATGATCTACCCGCTCTATATAATTTATTTTATAAATAAAATTTTGGAATTGTTACATCCTCCCCACCTTGTTTTAAATCTCGTCCTCGAGATTTACTAAACTGTGGAGGAATACTTTAGTTTGTCACTGATCCTAGTTCCTAAGTATATTCTGGTCCTTGTTTTGAATTTCACTTTACTTTGACCAGAACTATTCTCTATGTTTTGAGACTCTTATCTTTTCAAGAGTTCTTAATGAAAGTAAAATTACTATTAGCGTAAGTTTTTAGACGTTTTGTGTTTTTGTACAACTTTTAGTTAATGCGTCAATAATCTAATGTAACGCAAGGGGAATTCTTATAATTTCGATGGCGCCCCAAAAGGGTTCCCGTCGTTTGTCGAGACGGATGATCAAACGAAATAGTGTTTGATACCGGAATTATAGATGTATACGGAAGATTCCTGATAAATAAATCTAAAATTTATTATTAACACATATGTTCGTGATTTGTCCCTAATTGTCAATCATTATGGTATTTAGATTTCCTCATAGATATACATAGCTATATAATCATATATTTCACATAGTGTAATATACACACCATTCATAAGGTCAATGTATTTAACAGATTCATATTTCCAAAAACAGGCCAGACATCAGGTCATGGTACTATTTAGGGAATTCCATTCACATAACATATACCCCATCTTACCCGGTCTCGCCGGAGAGGTACCCCCATCTTACCCGGACAAGCTGGAGAGTCTACTACACCATATCCAGTCTTGCTGGAGAGGTAATTATCATTGTATTTCCCTTAAATAGAATTTCTCTCAATTCATGATTTTAAAAGTACATCATTTATTATGACTTATATCAGGAACAAGAAAATTAGTATACTCATGATGGATCATATCCTAGAACCGAGTAGTACTAATAAACAAGAAATAACAGTGGCCAGGTGTTATCGCTTATTTATCATACTTGCACCGTTCTAGTCATCATCCTCATGGCATACCAACAACCATCACACTTTATCTATGCAAATAATTAGCTTATCTCGAAGCTTATACTAAGGCATTAATTGTTCTTAGGTTCAAGTCTAAATACTATCCTAAGTGTTACCAATAAATATTTATATCATAACTCTTTTGTTTAAGCATAGGTATTATGGTTGTGACTTTATTTTGTTTGCAAAATGGAGTTTTGGCAAAAATATCATTGTCTCCATTGACATTATGACTAGGTTCAATGTGATGAGTATGCTTACAACTAACTCAATTCAAGTTTATATATTATTAGATTCCGTCGCAAGGAATATTTTATTGAGACAGGTGACATTTTAAAACATAATACGTTTCATGATTTATTCTTATAATGACTCCATGTTTTCATATGAATCACCAGTGATATTTTCTCTTATGTTTATCTACAGAAGATATTTGATTATTATATTGTATATATAATCAAGAATTTCTATTATGTAAATGCATATATGTGTATATTTTAGAAACATAAAATTTCAAATCTCTAGTTAATATTAAAACTTACATAATATATATGTATACACACACACACACACATATATATATATATATATATATATATATATATATAGGGTAATGTTATTGTAAAAAAGGTTAAAAGTGTGAGAAAGGTGAGAAATACTGTAGAGATGACATGTGTTCTAAATCTAAATTAATTCAAAAGGGTAAACAAGTAATTTTATCATTAATTCAATTAATTAAAAACTTCCCATAACCGCCACCTTAATTATAGGAACTGGATTTTTTTTAAAAGATCTCTATAAACACCATTCAGCAAGTATATAACACCATTCATCAAGTATATAACACCATTCAGCAAGTATATAACACCATTCAGTAAAAATATATAACACTATTCATGGACTAAACATCTGATCGAAACATATTTTTTTTCTCTATATAAGTATAGCAATACGGTACTCATATTAAAGATAAAAAAACGCTCGTTATTATAGTGTAACTTTTTTTTTTAAAAAGTTACGTATAAAAAGTTATTGACGTTTAAAAAATACGAGGGGAAGTTACATGTGCATTAATGTTAGTTTCTTAATTTAAAAATGTTAAATTTACCTATATACCCTTAATCTAGAAAATTAATATGTTTAATAGTAAACATTATTTATAATTTTGTCATTATGATCTCAACCATTAGATCAAAGATCTAATGGTGTAGATTCTTTCTTATCTTTCTCACAAAAAACTTTTTTTTACAGGAACCTCTACCTATATATATATATATATATATATATATATATATAATATTAGATTATTTTGTAATTTATAAAAATACAACTATATATATCCGATAGTGCCAATCATCAAGCTTATTCCCATAACTTTATTTATCCTTTTTATAATAAATAAAAATGGTAATAGTATATTGAAATAAACTTCTGTTAAATTTATTGAATATAATATGTTGGATGGATAAATAATAGTTTAGGGAAATAAATTACTCAAAATATAAACTTTGACTCATGGGAAACAATTTCATTTTTAACTAATGGGTTGAACCATATTGATTTAAAATATTAAAACTTAACTCTTAATTTATGGTATATTATATTATTTATTCAAAGGAGTATTATAGTAGATAATACGAAGTTTTACGTTTCTAATAGTGATTCTAAATATATTAGGTAATTAAGTAATATATATGTATTAGAATATGTATGTATATTTCAAACAATAATAATAGTAATTTTTTTAAAGATATTACAATATTTTTAAATAAAGCTATATAAAGTACGAACGTATTAAACACACATTTGAGTCAGTTATTTTTATGTGGGCACCCATTTTAATTCTAGCTTGAAAATGAAACAATAACTATAACGTTTAAGGAATTTTTAATGTGACAGGTAAAATAAATAAATAAATAATTAAATAAATGGAATACTAAATTATTAATATAAGTCAAGTAAGAAAATATGTTTTTATTTTGTAATATCTTTACTTTTAAAAATTAATTATCTAATCTCTTTTATATGTATCGATTGTACAAATCATCAAACCCATCTTTTCTCTTCTTTTATAACACGTCGTAAATTTTTTTTATAATATTCTAAATGATAGAGAGATAAACATGATTATTCATATATATGATTATCATAATATATATAATAATATTTTGAATATACACTTTCTTTAAATTATGTTCCAGTTTTAAATGTATAAAATTTGACATGTATCCTACGTAAAATAAATTTTTGTCTACATTATATATACGTATAAAAATGTATTATAATGTATATATATTCTTCAAATAAAATAGAATTATAATATATATTATCCTATATTAATAATGAAAGCCAATGAATAGTAATTATAATATTATAATAGTATATAGTCCTTTTAATACTTGTATGGTTTCAATATTATAATAATAATGACTATGATTATTATAACCATTTTTTTCCCTTTCATTTATATTAAAATTGGTTCTTATGAAGCCAATTGGTTATAAATTATAAGGTGTTTTATCTCTATAGAGAAAATTTAGTCAGTTTCGGCAATAACAAAATGTAAATAAATTAGATATGTAATTTAAATTATATATAATTAAAAACTTAGGTAATTTATATAAATTCTAAAATATAAATTGAGTTGAATTTTATACGTACCCCATACTTTAAATAGTTTATAAAATATATATTAAAACTATTTTATAAACATTTACTTGTTAATATATACATTATTGTATTTAAATATTGGAGTATATATTTAATACGTTATATTGGTATTTACAAGTATTTGTATTTAAATATATATATATATTGGTAGGTGAAAAGGACCTGATAGAATATAAATAATTAAATACGTTCTTAAATATTCCAGATAAATACTCACATTCAATATAATATATTAAATATTAAATATTTTCGTGTTTAAATATACATTCCTTTATTGTAAAATAAATTTCATATTTTACTACGATCCTTATATTAAAGTATATATATAGTAAATATTTATATAAGGTGGTATTATATTTTAATATTAAACTGTACTATGTATATTTAAATTTAACTAGTGGAATTCTCCGTGCTATGCGGCGGGTATTCAATCGTTATCAGTTTGGATCGTCAGGGCACCGATACTTGCGATAACACTCGAAAGAGAAAGCAAGAAAAAAAATCGTAATGTGTTCAAAAAGATATCCGCAAGTATCTTACATCGGTCAGAAATGATAAAGACATATACAGGTAGTGGTTCTGATAATACCGACACCGATATTGTTTAGTCGAGATCGGTTCGGTTTGTCAAGGTACCGGTTCAACACTTGTATAAGTTATAATACAAATGAAAATACTTTATTTAGAATAAAACTTTTGTTTTTTTTTAATAAAATCTATACCGGTATGTCGAAGGAAAAAACTGAACACAATAGATTTCACACAAATGTTTGCAAAAATGTAACTGTTTGTCTACAGTTTTGACTATAAAATATTAATTTGTTTCAAAATTTTATCTTAGGTAGAAGTAATCATTTTTCACTACCACTACCCTTAATAAAATAATTTGTCCAAAATGAGAAGGAATTATATGGCCAAAGTAGAAAAAGCATCATTTTTCTGGCGCAACCATATGTTAGCAATTGATATATATAATAATATAAAAGTCAATTTTTCTATTTACTAAATATAACATTATTAAATGTTAAGTTAACAATTCGAAGGAGTACATGAAAGTTCAACTTGGTTCTATTTAAATATATTGAAAAACCTTTTTAATTAGTCATTTTTATACAAAATGCTATAACATTAACAATATTCGTTTATATAGTTTTTTTATCGATATAAAATAATTAATAAAATTAAAGCCAATAAATGATATAAAGTAAAGTAATAAATAAATAATTATGTATTGAAAATGAGAACAATCAATTACCAGCCATGTTTTGAGACATGTAATTTGATTTGTTTTTAGTTTACTATTTCAAAGACTTTGTGGACATGAACCAACTTTCGAATAAGATTTACATTCATTTATTTATTAAGGGATGTAGCTCAAAGTGGTATACTAAGTTACTAATTGTATAAGAGTGTAATATAATACATCTGCCTAGTTAGCCTATGGGTACATCTAATCATATAAAAAAATCATAATATAAATATTAAAATTTATCTACACAGAATAACACATAAATTATTCACATAGTTTCCTAACATAATTGTTTAAGTTTTAGGTATTAAAAGAACACCTAAATGGCTTAAACCAGTGACTCTGATACCACCTTCTGTCACAACCCCCGACGACATCCTGGGAGCGGGAGCTGCGAACCAGTCAGATGGTATCGATTTTTATTAATTTGGCAGCAGAAATTTTCATCAGGACCGTAGTTAGAAAATATTTTTATCAGAGTTAAACACCAAAATATTTAAAATAGATAAATGGGATAAAACCCAAGTTTTCTTTACAATACATTTATAGGGATAAACCCTAATTATTGAAAACAAAATCTCATTTTTATTTAGGTAACTTTTATAGCCACTTTTCTAAACCTTCAGTGCTCTCCAGCTGGCTTTTATTTGGCTTTCACATTTTGTTACCTGAAACGCGTTTAAAACATTTTTGTCAGTGGAAAATACTGGTGAGTGAATCCCAATTTAATCAAGAAGAGTTTTATCATTTCACAGTATTGAGAGCGATTACAATGTTTATATCTACACAATTACTCATTCAGTATTGTCAATCCTGACTGGTGGGTCATATTACCCATTGGCTAACTCTTTGTCCAAGGGTAATGTGTTCCACATTTTGTATACAAAACCCCAACATACCGGCAGTAATTGAAGAATTACAAAGACTCAATCACTGCTAATTGTAATTTAAAATAGATAAAGGTTTCGTAAAAAAAGTTTACAAAAAGGAGATTACTTACATTACTATTTTAGATAATTTTCTGTGACTTCCTGGCTATAATCTAAAAATTTTAAATAATGCACACGCGTTAGTATAATAACCAAAATTTACATTAGTTATACCCTCCCCGAGACAGAACATAACTCCAACGACTACGTCGGGCAGAGCCTCGACAGCCGTTACGGAGCACTAGATCAATCGGGCAGCGTATCTAATACGTAACCGGGGGTTAAAATACTTACAACGAGTCAGATCTTCGCTTTTTAGTGGGTATAATACTCAAGCATAATTTCTATTATATAGAATTTTGAGAGAGAAATTCGATTCGTGAACGATTTGAAACTGAAGCTCGAACTCCCTATTTATAGGGTCTGATCAGGGGCGGCTCGCGCCCCGTGAGAGCTTAAGCACAAGGCTTCGCGGCCCGCGAGGGCTTATAGAGTAGGTCCTAGCTTTGCTGACTCAAGGACTAGCTTTGACACGCGGCCCGACACGTGGTACAACGTGGTCCGCCCTGGTGGCCATCTGTCGCGCCCCGCGAAGCACACAACCAACATGGACGCGGCCCGCGAGCGCCCACCAGAATTTGTTTTATTTGTTTTTTTTAATGAAATAAAGGTATTATGGGGCCGTTTTTCGTATACGGAGTGTATTTTAGGATATATAGAGGTGTCAGGGGTGTTTTAGGTGGGTGGTTATACTATTTAATAAAATATATAATGCACTCATGTTAAGTATAATAACCCCATTTCAATTTTATCAATATATCTGAGACAGAACCCCAACGTACTTAGTCGGGCAGAGCCCTGACATGCGTTAGTGGGTTCTAAATCAATAGGACAGGGTATCGACTCAGTGATCAGGGGTTACAACACTTAAAACGGGGCAGGGCTTGGGAGTATTATATTGTCTAATACTTAAAGAAGAAAGACAATATATGGCAAGAGAGTGTAGAAACAAAAAAAGAAAAGGAAGTTTGAGCAGATTCAAAGTGTCACAGTTATTTCTATTTATACTAAATTGTTAGCTTTGAGTCCAAGCAAAACTTCCTGTTGCGCCCACATACACAAAGAATTAATTATACACACGTAGACATGCATCTTTTAAATGCATGCATAAATTTTCGATTTTCATGTAGGACACGTCTACATGTATGAATGTAAATTCTTTTGATTTTATTTAATATATATATATATATATATTATAATTAATTTAACTGTTTCACTTATTTAACGCTTATAACTTTTTAAAGTATGATATTTTATAAAAAGATGTATATGTCATTAGAACGAAAATATTTGTGTCTATATTTTGAACCAAGTTTCATTAAAAATGGAGTAAGTCCAAATATAATGTATTTTTATAATTTAATTATTAAACGGTTCCTAGGCTCGTCTAGATACTTTATATTTCTAACAGTCAACTTACCCCATGATCTACCCGCTCTATATAATTTATTTTATAAATAAAATTTTGGAATTTATACTAAATTGTTAGCTTTGAGTCCAAGCAAAACTTCCTGTTGCGCCCACATACACAAAGAATTAATTATACACACGTAGACATGCATCTTTTAAATGCATGCATAAATTTTCGATTTTCATGTAGGACACGTCTACATGTATGAATGTAAATTCTTTTGATTTTATTTAATATATATATATATATATATTATAATTAATTTAACTGTTTCACTTATTTAACGCTTATAACTTTTTAAAGTATGATATTTTATAAAAAGATGTATATGTCATTAGAACGAAAATATTTGTGTCTATATTTTGAACCAAGTTTCATTAAAAATGGAGTAAGTCCAAATATAATGTATTTTTATAATTTAATTATTAAACGGTTCCTAGGCTCGTCTAGATACTTTATATTTCTAACAGTCAACTTACCCCATGATCTACCCGCTCTATATAATTTATTTTATAAATAAAATTTTGGAATTGTTACAGGGGAAAACATAATTTTATTTTGAGCTGGCGCGAAAACCGTATTTTGGCGGAGGGTAAAATTGTAATATTTGAACCGAGGGCATATTCGTAATTCTTAGCTGGGAGCAACAGGGTAATTAATTTTTGAATTTGGGGCGAAAACGTAATTTTAAACTGGGGGCAAAAACGTAAATTTAAAGTGGAAAAAAAATAATAAACTGGTTGGTCTAATGGTTTATTCCCGGCCGCTCATTTCAACCAATGGCAGGGAAACACTATTCCCTGCCATGGTAAATGTAGATGTAGGAAATATTTCTTACTTTAATAACATGTACGCATTTATTTCGGTTAGTTATACATGCTACTTATAACACGATCTTAAAAAAAACACATTGAGTCAACTAATTAAACAAAAACACTACCATAGTTATGATAAAAAAATAACTAAAACGATGACAAACATGTAATTTAGAGTTGGGGGTAAAACAATAATTTGTCTGGACCAATTAGCGAATGCTAGGCAACTGTTTGACACGAATAAAAACTAAATTGAGTCAACCAAGGAAAATAAAACACTACCATAGTTTTACAAAAAAAAAAAAAAACGATGGCAATATTGCAATTTTTAACTGGGGTAAAATTGTAATTTAAAAACGGAGATAAAATAATATTTTTAACTGATGGCAAAACCATTTTTTTATTTTGAATTTGGGGCAAAATCGTAATTTTTTAACTAAGGGCAAGTTTGTATTTTTTTGCTGGGGGCAAAACCAAAAATTTATTTTCAACTGGGGGCGAAATCGTAATTTTAAACTGGGTACCAAATCGTAATTTGGCAGGACTCTAGCTGAGGGCAAAACCATATTTTTATTTTGAAGTGGTGACAAAATCGTATTTTTTAACTGAGGGCAAAATCGTAAATTTAGGTAGGGGCAAAACAAATATTTTATTTTGATCCGGGGGGGAAAATCATAATTTTAAACTTGAGATAAAATTGTAATTTGACAAGACCTATAAAATTATATGCTAAAAAAAAGATGGCCGCCACTTTTGGCCAACCACTTATCTGAACTATTACCGGAGCAAAATCGAAACTTTAAAACTGTGGCAAAATCGTAATTTTGATTTGTATGTGTTGGAAATATTGTGAGATTATCACAGTAACGGTCAAACTAATAGAGAGACTCAAAACTCAAAAGTATAGTGCTTTTCATATTACAAGGACTCAAGAAAGGAAATTCGCAAAATAGGAGGGAGTCAACAAAACATGATGGCAGCCGCCCTACGCAATTTGTAGTTAGTTTACTCTTTTCGTTATCAAAACCATTGTGTTGAAACTTTTCTTCTTTATTTCTTTACCTGGCCGCAATCCCGAAATACTCCACTGTCCCCGTTCATCTGCATCTCAATTAGGTAAACATCATCCTTATCCAGTTAATCAATTCATGCGTATCTGTACAGCAATCACCGTTGCTCACTGAATCGTTTCATTCTCTACATAATTTGAATGTTTTATTGTAGGATTTAAATGTAGATTTTGATTTGTATGTGCGTAGAAATTCAATTCTTTTTTGATGCTGGAAAGTATGTCAATTAGGTAAACAATTTAGGGGTGGCAATCCTGACCCAAGAGCTTTGGAATGGGTCATTTTTGACCCTTTATAAACCTTTATGGGTGGTTTTGGGTTAAGTGATACAAGTTCAAGGGTCAGACTGGGTTAATTTTAAAACAGAGGGACATAATTACGGGTCAACTTGGGTTGAGGATATAAAAAGAACGGGTTGGAACGGGTCGTTTAGGTTTTCTTGCTTAGCTCTGTCTTCATCAAGATTGATGGTGAAATTGACCCACGCTGTTTCCCTTCTTTGCTATTCTCACCGGAGACAAGCCGGGATCTGGGGTTCAACCACCTTCTACACACCGTACAACTGGCACGACTCCCCTTGTTTCATAGATCATAATCTGGAGAGGAATAGAACTGAAATTCCAACCAGTTTTATTGAACAATCAGCAACTGTTGAATGATTGTCCAAATCTCCATCAACCCCTTTGAATCCAGGTTTGATTTTTTGTCCAATCTCTACGTAAAGTCAAGCCAAAACAATGCAAATCAAAAGCATTGTTTTTGTATATTTTTGTCACCAAGTGTTCGATAAAAGTTCTCAATGAAAGTAGTCATATTTTCATCTCCAGTAGTATGGAGCTCTTGTCAGATTTAGTTATAACTATGGAATAATTGCAACATGTTTTTATCTTCTTTACAATGTATGCAACTATTAGTTATATAAAATATGATATTTGTTTAAGTGTGCGTCATAACAACATAGCCGAGTTCGTTAATCTGTTAGAAATCTGTAAAACCGGGAACCCGCAGCCCGCGATCGTGTGCACTTCGTTGAGTTCGGTCAACGGGTTAAACACGAAAATCTCATTTTCAGAGAAAGACCGAACCAACCACCCCGCTAGCTTCTACGGGGCAACGAAAAAGGCGGGCGAGGAAATCGCGCATACTTATAATCATATTTACGGGCTGTCGTTAACCGGGTTGCAGTTTTTTACTGTTTACGGGTCGTGGGGACGGCCCGATATGGCGTATTTTTTCTTCACAAAAGATATACTGAAAGGGAAGGTGATCCCGGTTTTTGAGGTGGCGAATCACAAGACGGTCGCGCGTGATTTTACGTATATTGATGATATTGTGAAAGGGTGTTTAGGCGCGTTAGATACCGCGGAGAACAATACCGGGAGTGGGAGGAAAAAGCGTGGGCCCGCATAGCTGTGCGTGTTCAACTTGGGGAACACGCCGCCGGTGCCAGTTTCGGATCTTGTTGGGAATGGGGATGTTTCGTTTACGTACACCACGAATATTAGTTTAGCGAGGAGGGAGTTTGGGTATAGACCGACAACGGATTTACAAACTGGGTTGAAGAAGTTTGTTAGATGGTATGTGAGTTACTATGGAGCGGGTAAGAAAAGTGACCAGTGGTGAGAAAAAGGTGGATTTACAAACTGGGTTGAAGAAGTTTGTTAGATGGTATGTGAGTTACTATGGAGCGGGTAAGAAAAGTGACCAGTGGTGAGAAAAAGGTGGATTAGTTGTTGCACAAAAGGGTAATGTTGGTTTAAAATTCTTGTTGATTTTGATTGTCATATTCTTGTTTTAGGATGTTGGTGTTTGACTCTTAATTGTTTCCCAGAAATTATCTTGTTATTGAGGTCAGTAATGAAAGAAATTGCAGCCTTTTTTGTTAGGTATAAAATTCTTGTTGATTTAGATTGTCATATGCTTTTTTAGCATTTTTAACCGACCCGATTCGACCCGAAACCCGTTCTGACCCGGACCCGTTTCGACCCGAAACCCGTTCTGACCCGAACCCGTTCCGACCCGAACCCGTTTCGACCCGAACCAAAAAACCCTTTTTTTAATTGACCCGAACCCGTTTTGACCCATGACCCGATCCGACCCGACCCATTTGCCAGGTCTAGTAAACATCATCCATTCATCTCTATTCGTTTGTGTAATTCATGCGTGTTTGCACAACAATCACCCTTTTCTCACTGATTCGTTTCATTATCTACTAAACTTATGCGTTGAGTGAATATTATACTGTAGGATTTAGTGTTATGAATAAGATAGTCAAAGGGTTTAAATGTAATATCGCTAGTAAAGTCAAGTATGTAAAAGAGTTGATTGTAGAGGGACCAAAATAGTAAATGTCTAGTTAGTTAGTTGTTAGAAGGTAGTTGTTTGTTAGAGGGTATAATCACAGATGTAACTGTAATAGCTGGTCAACTTGATGATAATGAAACCTTCTCTTTCCCTCTAGATTCCCTTCATTCTTATCAAGTGGTATCAGAGCTCTTCAATCCTTGGACACTCTTGATTCGAACCCTAATTCGCGAAATCCTTTCGATAAATCGTTCAATTCAGTCTCAGTTTCGTTCCAATTCAGTTGGAATTTGGTATAATCGTTTCATTTCGGTAGAAATTGATCGATTGTTCGTTCAATTTCAGTTCAATTCAACTCGATTTTGATCATTTTTCTATCAGTTTCAATCAACAATGGCTACTTGAAATCAGTCGCTAGAACAGAGACTCAATGATCATGATGCTAATTTCGTTAGATTGGAAACCAAAATCGATTCTAATCAAGAAGCGTTGATGCATTTAATTCAGTCTATTAAGGATAGCCTTCCTGATCCACATCAACAACAACAAGAAGATATGACCAACCAGGGATTTCAACACTATAATCACCATGGTTTCAGCCGTTTGGGCAAGATCAAATTTTCTAAGTTCAACGGTTAGGGTACAAACGTTGAGGGGTGGCTGTGCGAAGTTGAGCATTTCTTTTCAATTGACAACACTCCTGAGTATGCTAAGGTTAGACTTGCTATTATTCATCTTGAAGAAGCTGCCCTGTTATGGCATCAATTGTTTGTTAGATCTAAAGGGTGGAACATTGATGGTATGCCTTGGTTTGAGTATAGAGGTTCAATAGCTAACCAATTTGCCATCATAATGGGCTAAAATGCTATGAGCTCATTAGCCTCTATCACACAAACAGGAATTGTGCAAGAGTTGTGTCAAGAATTTGATTTGGCATTAACTCGGGTATCTCTATGTGAAGAATATGCAATCAGCCTATTCTTGAAAGCACTTAAACCAGAAATTAGTGGAGGTTTAATTCAGACCCGGTCTTGTGGATTTCGGATATAGTGGAGGTTTCTGGTGGTGGTGGTTTCCGGATACAGTGGAGGTTTCTGGTGGTGGGGATTGTGGATTTAACCGGAGATTTGGTGGTGGTGTGTAGTGGTGGCAGCAACAATTGTAAGAGGATGGGTTTTCATATTTCGAGAGGGTTTAAAAGTTACAGATTGTGGTAATGGTTAGTTGTGGTGGTTTGATGCTGGTGTTATTTGTGTCTAAATTGATGTTTATATGTTATGTTCTTTGAAATTAGATGGGTTGCAGATCTGCGAGGCAACTGAGTTAAGGATCTGCGAAGGGTTAGGGGCGATGGGTGTGACGTGGTGATGGCCCAACTGGTGAACGGTGGCCGGAGTGGTGGTGGTGACGAGATTTGATGGTGGCGGGCAACTGGGTTGCAGATCTGTGAAGGATGAGTGGTGGCGGTGACGAGATTTGCGATGGGTTTGTGAAGACGAGGTGGCAAAATGAGGTGGTGGCGGCAGGATGTGGTGGTTAGGGTTTTAGGGTTGGGAAATTGGAGAAGATGATGTGTATGTGCAAGGTTTTATTTATTAAACATTTAAAGAAAAGCATGAATAGACCATAATACCCTTAAATGAATAAACTTAACTGAAAATTTTAATCTGGTTAGTGCTAAAGGACGTAGAGTGTAACGGGTTTTACAAATAAAGGATTGTGACTGTAATTATTAAAGTTAAAGGCTATCCGTTGCAATACGATACAAACATAAAGGGCGAAAAATGTAATTTCTTGGATGAAAACATTGCATCCAAGATGAAATGCCCTTCTAAAGATCTACCCCCTATGAAAATTACAATTGCTGATGGCAATGTAATGTCATACACTAAAGGCTGTGAAGGAGTTCAATGGATGATGCAAGGCTACTGGTTTAAAACTGATGTGTTACTGGTTCCATTGCCTAACTATGACATGGTTTTAGGCATCCAATGGCTGCAGAGTTTGGTAGACATTACGTGGAACTTCAAGGAGCTTAGAATGAAGTTCAAGATGCATGACAAGTGAAAGAATGGATTGCATGATTAGCAATTCAAGAGGTTTGGCTCAAGGGCATTTAGTCAACCTGCGAACTGAGAAATGACCCATGTACCATCGGTACAGGGGAGCTCAAATTTAACTCAATTGGATAATCTTTTGAGCATATTTGAACCTATTTTTAAAACACCAACATCATTACCTCCTAAACGATCATGTGATCACAGAATCATATTGGAAAATGATGCTCAAGTGGTGGCTCAGAAGCCGTACAGATATCCTGCTGCTCAGAAGGATGTTATTGAAAAGATGACACAAGAATTATTGGATTTGAGGACTGTAAGAGAGAGCACAAGTGCCTTTGCAGCTCCTGTGGTTTTAGTGAAGAAAAAGGATGGTTCTTGGCGCATGTGTGTGGATTACAGAAAGCTGAATGAAGCTATGGTGAAAAATAGTTTCCCAATACCTCTCATTTTATGAATTATTGGATGAGCTTGGGGGTGCTTCAGTGTTCTCAAAGTTAGACCTAAGATCTGGTTACCACCAGGTGAGAATGCATGATGAAGATATACATAAGACTACATTCAAAACTCACCAGGGTCATTTTGAGTTTCTTGTACTACCCTTTGGTCTCACTAACGCACCAGATACATTTGAGGCTCTAATGAATGTAACTTTCAAACCATTGTTGAGAAAGTGTGTGTTAGTCTTCTTTGATGACATCTTAGCGTATAGTTCTTCTTTGGAACAACACTTATTGGATTTAGAGGCAGTCTTAAACCTATTCATGGCTAATTCCCTGTTAGCCAAGAGATCAAAGTGCACATTTGTAGGGTCCCAAGTTGAATATTTGGGCCATATTATATCTTCTAAGGGTGTTAGTACAGACTCTTCTAAGATTGAAGCTGTGAAAAATTGGCCAGTCCCTACAACAGTCAAACAACTCAGAGGGTTCTTGGGTTTATCTGGTTACTATAGGAGGTTTATAAAATCTTATGGGGGCATATCAAGGCTACTGCACAATTTGCTTAAGAAAGATGCTTTCAGTTGGAGTGCAGAAGCTCAATTGGCTTTTGATCAATTGAAGGAGGCCTTAACTACTGCACCAGTCTTGTCTCTTCCTGATTTTTCAAAGGTGTTCAGTATAGAGACAGATGCTTCTGCAAAAGGGCTTGGGGTTATCCTAATGCAAGAAGGGGCACCCATTAGCTTATGTCAGCAGAGATATGTCCAGAAAGCAACAATCTTTATCAGTATATGAAAAGGAGCTATTGGCAATATTAATGGCTGTTAAACATTGGCACCATTATCTCATTGTCAAGCACTTCATCATCAAAACTGATCAAAGGAGCCTCAAATATCTTCTAGATCAGAAGATTAGTACACCCTTGCAGCAGAAATGGTTAGCAAAGCTCTTGGGATATGATTATGAAATCCTGTTTAAGGAAGGAATCAATAACCAAGTGGCTAATGCCCTATCAAGAATGGAAGGTTTGGCCTTGTTTGAAATGGGATTAAGCTCTATTGAACCTTGTCTATGGCCTAGAATTATCAAGAGTTGGGAAACTGATGACCAATTGCAGGCTGTTATTCATAGGTTGGAACATACTTCTAATGTTAAACATTGGTCATGGGATGGTAAGATGTTGAAAAGAAAGAATAAGGTTGTAGTTGGTCATGATGATCAATTAAGAAAGGACATCCTTCACATATGTCACTCTTCTGCAACTGGTGGTCACTCAGGTTACTATGCTACTTTAAAGAGATTGAAGCAGCTATTTTATTGGAAGAAATGTGACAGTGATGTCAAGCAATGGGTCAAAGATTGTGAAACTTGTCACAGAGCTAAGTATGATAGAGCTGCTTATCCAGGTCTCTTACAACCACTACCCACTCCTACTTCTGTTTTTTCAGATATCTCTATGGATTTTATCACAGGGTTGCCTAAAGCTGCTGGTAAGGATGCAATATTGGTAGTTATTGACAGGCTAACCAAATATGCTCATTTTCTATCCCTAAATCATCCCTATTCAGCTTCAACCTTAGCTCAAATGATGTTTGATACTGTTTTTAAACTACATGGATGCCCTGCAACTATTGTATTTGATAGGGATCCAATCTTTCTGAGTAAATTTTGGAAGGATTTCATGAAACTGCAAGGGGTGCAGCTCAATTTTTCTACTGCCTGTCATCCACAAAGTGATGGACAGACTGAGGTTCTCAATAGATGTCTTGAGACATATTTGAGGTGCATGGTCATGGATGAACCTAAACAATGGCCCAAGTGGTTAACTCTTGCAGAATGGTGGTACAATACCACTTATAATTCAGCCATTAACATGTCCCCTTTTGAAGCACTTTATGGCATTCCACCTCCTATTCACATTCCTTACATTCCAAATGATTCTAACATCGCTTCTATAGAAGAATGGTTTCAATTAAGGAAAGCTAAATTAGTTTCTCTAAAGGCTAATTTGGCTAAAGCTAACAACATAATGAAGCCAATTGCAGACAAGAACAGATCAGAAAGAGAATTTAAAGTGGGCGATTGGGTATATGTAAAACTACACCCTTATATTCAGAAAACACTACGAAAGAATCATCACCAAAAATTAGGGCCAAAGTGTTTTGGTCCTTACCTGATTTTGGAGAAGGTGGGCGCAGTTGCATATGGCCTGAATTTACTAGCTGACTCACAGCTTCATCCTATTAGCCGAGATTGATTGAGTTTCTATATTTACGATATTGTATTATGGTTATGATTTGTATTTCCTTGTACAGAGATTAGGTCTGATCCCTATATAATGGGATCAATTGTATTCGTATGATTCATTCAGAAATATACAATTCCATAATACTTTTATGGTATCAGAGCATTAGGTTCTGATTACCCTTTTTCCCTTCTTTTTTTTCGATTCCCCTGCTGTTTCGACAGCCTCCTTTACTTTTTCATCCAAACCCTAGCATTCAATGGATGACGGCAACAAGAAAGATGATCTCGGCAACAAGAAAGATGGACCCGAATCATCTTCAGCCGACAAAACCATCAAAACCGTGCACCCAGCATACTCTGTTACGAACATCCAATCGAAGATACGTACCCTTGACGGTGTTAAGGTTACGTACACTTCTTGGGTCAAGCTTTTTCGACTGCATGCTCTGGCTTATCAGGTCCTTGATCATATCGATGGTTCCCCTTCACCGGCTGAAACTGATGCAGATTTTAAATCTTGGCAGGAGCTGGATGCACTTGTGCTTCAATGGATTTATAGCACAGTGTCAGACAGCAACCTGCCTCGTGTTCTTGATGCTGGACCGACCGCTCGTCATGCCTGGCTGAAACTTGAAAAAGTTTATCTCAGCAATAAAAAGGCGCGGACCGGTGCTCTCGAAACTAAATTCTGCAACCTTACCTTGGCAGCCTGTTCGTCGTTGGACGATTATTGCGAGCGTCTTAAGGACCTCGCCAATCAACTTGAAGATGTTGACCATCCGGTCACCAAAGAAAGACTTGTTTTACAGCTTGTTCGAGGCCTACCTGCAGAGTATGATACCACGGCCTCCCTCATCAATGCCAATGACGCTGACTGGGATCTCGCACGCAGTATGCTGCAGGACGAGATCATTCGACAGGAGGCACGCCAAAAGACCACACATTCAGTTCTGGTTACTGCTTCTGGACAGCAGCCGAATACTACCCACAGCCGAACACCAGCCGGTTCACAATCCAACCCTACTACCCAACCCCAGCAGCCCTATTACAACCAACCCCAGCAGCCCTATCGAACTCGTGGACGTGGTCGGGGCCGTGGACGCGGACGCGGTAATCGCGGAAGCGGTTCTGGCCGTGGCACCCCTTCACAGCAGCCAACATGGCCTCCAAACAATCCCTCCTACCCACAATGGGCTTGGTGGAATACTCCACCTTGCCCTTACCCCACACAACCAGCTTTTCAGCCAAATACCCACTTCTCCCAGCCCGCTGCACCACCTCCGATGGCCCACTATACAGCCCAACAACATCCCATACCTCAACCAGCCCAAAATTTTAACCCAGCCCAATACCCGACCACTCCTGTTTTGACTCCGTAGGCCCACTACATCACCAATACACCGACCGGTTACAATCCTCTCTGTCCTTCTGATCTCCAGTCAGCAATGGCATCTATGCAGCTGAACTATCAGGATCCAAACCAGATCATGGATACAGGCGCCACCTCACACGCCACTGACGAACAAGGTACGATTCAAATACCCAACTCTTTTCCTATTAGTAGTAAAATTTTGGTTGGCAATGACGCGTCTTTGCCAGTTCAAGGGTCTGGAACAGGCTACTTAACCTTACCCAATCGTACCTACATTTTACCTAACATCCTTTACTGCCCACAAATTATTAAAAAGTTAATTTCTGTTCGGCGGTTTACTCGTGATAATAGTGTTTCTATTGAGTTTGACCCCTTTGGTTTTTCTTTGAAGGACCTTCGCACTGGGCGTCTACTCTCCCGCCACAATAGCACCGGGGATCTGTATCCAGTAACACCGCCAGAACTTCCGCCACAAGCTACCTTCATCACCATTGCTTCCCTTCCATGGCACGATCGTTTGGGGCACCCCGGCACTCAAGTCTTGGATGTTCTTAGTCGTTATTTTCCTTTTTCTTGTAATAAACATAAATCATCTAATATTTGCCATTCTTGTCAACTGTCAAACAGTAAACGCTTACCATTTTACTCGTCAAATTCTTTTACATTTGCACCATTTGATATCATACACTGTGACCTTTGGACATCTCCTGTTACAAGTCAAACAGGATACAAATATTATATGGTCTTGATAAATAATTTTTCGCATTTTGTTTGGGTCTACCCCTTAAAATACAAATCCGAAACATTTTCCACATTTGTCAAATTTCATCGCCTCATATCCACACAATTTAACCGAAATATTAAAACATTCCAATGTGATCTTGGCGGCGAATTCGACAATAACGCCTTCAAGACTTTTGCCATCCAACACGGCCTCCTCTTTCGTTTTTCATGCCCTCAAACTTCTTCACAAAACGGTCGTGCAGAGCGCATGATACGTCGCCTCAATGACGTCATTCGTGCCCTCCTCATTCACTCCCACTTCCCACCCAGTTTTTGGGTAGAAGCCCTACACACCGCAGCCTATCTTCACAATATTCTTCCCACAAAACGCCTAAACTTCTTTACCCCAACTTTTGCCCTCTACCTTCGTCATCCCACATATGACCACCTTCGGGTGTTCGGTTGCGCTTGCTACCCGAACACCTCGGCTACTCAACCTCACAAACTTCACACCCGCTCTACCCGGTGCATTTTCCTTGGCTACCCACCAAATTTTCGTGGATACCGGTGTTTTGACCCCACGACCGGGAAAGTGTCTATTTCCCGGCACGTCACCTTTGATGAATCGGTCTTCCCTTATACCATCCCAACACCCACATCCTCTTATCAATTCCTTGACGATACCGTCCCTCCCGGCTTCACATTCACTAGACCCGTGGGACAATCTACTCCCACTCAACCATCCGCACCTAAGCCCACAACCACCTCTCCCTTCCGATTCACCTATTCTCGCCGTCCTCGACCACCACTAAATCCTCTACCTCACTCGGCCCACTCACCACTTCCACCTACAGCCAACCTGACCCACTCCTCAGCCTACACCCCACCTGCTCCCACCTCCCCTGACCGGCCCAACCTCTCTTCGGGACCCACTTCTGCTGCTGGACCCTCTACGGCCTCACAACAGCAGCCTGCACCCATGACCCGTCCACCCTCCACACACCCCATGGCCACCAGATCCAAAACCGGGTCCCTTAAGCCTCCCCACTACAACCTTCATACCTCTACTATCTCTCCTGTCCCGAAAACATACAACCAGGCCTTTACCGACCCGAACTGGCTGCACGCAATGCAGACTGAATTTACTGCTTTACAGGAAAACGAGACGTGGGATTTGGTTCCACGACCAGTTGATAGTCCGGTCATTCGGTGTATGTGGCTGTTTCGCCACAAATTTAAATCTGATGGTACACTCGAGAGGTATAAAGCACGGTTAGTTGTTAATGGGAAATCTCAAACCGTGGGGGTTGACTGCGATGACACATTTAGTCCGGTTGTTAAACCGGCCACCATCAGAACGGTCTTGTCACTGGCAGTCTCCAGATCGTGGCCTATTCATCAATTGGACGTCAAAAATGCTTTTCTCCATGGCCACCTTAATGAGACCGTGTTTATGCACCAGCCACCAGGGTTCGTTGATAAACGGTACCCGGGTTTTGTTTGCAGGTTGAAAAAGTCCTTGTACGGACTTAAACAGGCCCCCCGAGCATGGTATACACGCTTTGCCAATTTTATTTTATCTCATGGTTTAACCAGCAGTGCGTGCGATAATTCCCTGTTTATTTACAGCAAGGGTCATGAGATTGCATATCTGTAATTATATGTTGATATAGTTTTGACAGCTTCTTCGGATAGCTTCCTGCAAGACATCATTCATTCACTCTCAAGGGAGTTTGCAATGACTGATTTGGGTCAGTTGCATCATTTTTTAGGCATTAAAGTCACCCGCACCGCTTCGGGTTTGTTTTTGGACCAGGCACAATATGCTAAAGAGATTATTCAAAGGGCCTCTATGGAATCCTGTAAACCTTGTGCTACTCCAGTGGAAGTTAAGTGCCACAGATGGCCCGCTATTTCATGATCCAACATTGTATCGTAGTCTTGCCGGTGCTCTTCAGTACCTTACCTTTACACGTCCAGACATCTCCTACGCAGTACATCAGGTCTGCTTATTTATGCATGAGCCTCATGATCCTCATTATGCGTTCATGAAACGCATCCTGCGATACATTCAAGGGACGATAGATTATGGTATACGTATGGTGAAATCTCCTACCCAGTCTCTTGTTGCATACTCTGATGCTGACTGGGGAGGATGTCCAGATTCCCGGCGATCCACTAGTAGTTACTGTGTCTTCCTCGGTAACAATTTACTCTCATGGTCTTCTAAGAGACAGCCTACAGTATCCCGATCTAGTGCTGAGGCCGAATATCGAGGAGTCGCCAATGCTGTTGCCGAGCTTACTTGGATCCATAACTTATTGTTGGAACTACGAGTTCCTCTCATTCACGCTTCGGTAGTCTACTGCGACAATGTTTCGGCCGTATACCTATCTGATAATCCAGTTCAGCATCAGCGTACGAAGCATATTGAAATAGATATCCATTTTGTTCGTGAAAAGGTTCGCCTTGGACATGTTCGGGTATTACATGTTCCTGCCCCTTTTCAATACGCTGACATCTTCACCAAGGGACTCTCACGTCAACTGTTTCAGTCCTTCCGATCCAGTTTGACCGTTGGACCATTGACCGCTCAAACTGCGGGGGAGTATTAGCCGAGATTGATTGAGTTTCTATATTTACGATATTGTATTATGGTTATGATTTGTATTTCCTTGTACAGAGATTAGGTCTGATCCCTATATAATGGGATCAATTGTATTCGTATGATTCATTCAGAAATATACAATTCCATAATACTTTTACATCTGTTAGTTGTATTAATTAGTTAGTTTAGGCCCTAGTATGTTATTTATATTTATTTGTTAGTCCCTCTCTCTTCCTATATATAGAGGGACCCATTACTTGTACATACACACAATTCAATCAATACAATTCAGATTTCCTTCCATTCCATACCATTATCTTTACATGGTATCAGAGCTAAAGGTGTTTTAGCTCAAGAATATCCTCTTTCGGGTAACCATTTCCGGCTCTCAGTTTAGAAAATTCGTAGTATGCTCTGTGGTTGCAGCTTAGTCTGACCTTCCACATCAGAAACGGATTTTCTCTTCCATACCATTTCCGGTCACCACCAGTTCTGTCCTAAAAACCCGTTCCAGATCTGTTCCAACACACCCATCACTTCAGCTCACATCAAATCTGCTCAAACACCCGAAACCACCACAACCCGTCACACCCTTTCTTAGATCCGGCACTTTTTCCGGCGAGTTAAGCTACACCGCCACTATCACTATGCTCGGAATCTCCCGATCTACAAAACCCCTCAAACCGCGCCGCCATCCGCCGCTCCACGCACCCCCACGCGCCACCGCCTCTTCCGCCACCCTAACACACGCGCCGCGCGTGACGGCGCGTCGCTGCCTCTCCGGCCGCCGTTTTTTGCCAGTCTGGTCGGAATTCCTTCCCCGTCCATCCCGTCAGGTTAATTTTCCGATCTGAGCAACTTTGTTTTTCTGCCTCGGTTCGCGTGTTCGTATTCCAGTTCAGCTTTTTATTTTTCGAGTTCTGTTTGAATATCGTTTAAAATGGGAGATAATGAAAATAAGAAGAATACGGTGGAAAACCAAATTGCTCCAGGCATTATCAACTATGCCTCCGTTTTACGTATTCCTGTTAAGCTAGACTCGAGCAACTGGAGTTCCTGGAGCCTCTTTGTCCAAAAAGGTCTTGCTAGTGTGGACAAAGAGGACCATCTAACAAAACCACCCCCTGATCCAACTCCTCGGGAATGGCGTATTGACGATAGTGGAATACAAATGGCTCTATGGAATTCCATGGAGCCACAAATCCTCACTATCGCTCAAAACTTCCCTACAGTAAAGGCAATGTGGGACCACCTGTCTTCATCCTTCTCAGCTAAGGAATCTTTGTCCCATGCCTATTCTGTTGTTCAAGCCTTCACCCGGGCGGAACAAGGTGACTCCACCTTCACCGATTACTTTACTCGTTTCTCAAATCTTCAAGATGAATTACGAGCCCTTTTCCCACCTACTACTGATTTAAAGGTTCAGGAGGAGCGTAACACCAAAATGGACGTCATGATGTTTATTGCTGGTTTATCACCTAAGTATGCAAGTGCACGTCCATTATTGCTAAGTAACTCTACCGCCATTTCATCTGTGGCATCCACATATCACCTATTGCGCGAAATGTATGGTCCGGACGCATCTCCAACTGATATGTCTGCCTTGGTCAGTAAGGGTACAGGGCAAAGTTCTTATATGAAGAAAGGCACTGGACGAGGCACTGGGGGACATGGTGGTAATCTTATGTCACTTGTGTCATGAACCTGGACATGCAAGGTACAACTGCCCGAACAACTGCCATTATTGCAAGCTACCAGGGCATACAAAGCATAATTGCCCAAACCGTGCTCCTGGATCTCAACCAAAAGCTCGACTAGCTTCTACTGGTGAGTCTTCTCCTACTGGTGTGTGTTCTGACCCAACTACTGGTACTGCCTACACGTTGAGCGTGGAGGATCTCAGTAGACTTCAACAACTGTTGGCCTCACAGTCGCCTGCTCCTAGCCCACAAGCCAGCTTGGTCAATTCAGGTATACTTTCTTATCTTGACTTATCCTGGATTATTGATTCTGGAGCTACTCATCACATGACTGGGATTCAGGATCTTCTTTCTAGCCTACGTATTGGTTCTCACCCACCAGTTCGTCTTGCTGATGGATCCTCATGCCCAGTCCGTGGCATTGGATCGGTTAGTAATTCGAAAGACCTAAACCTTTCTTCTGTCTTGTTGGTTCCTAAATTCCCTGATAACCTTTGTTCGGTAAGTCAAATTACCAAACAAAATAACTGCTCCGTAACCTTTTATCCTACTCACTGCATTTTTCAGGAACTAGGGACGAACCGGCTGATTGGCATAGGTTTTGAATCAGGAGGCCTCTACCGTATGTCTTCACCGTCACACCCTAAAGCCAACATATGTGATTCCAGTATCAGGGAGGCTCACTGCCGGCTAGGCCACCCTTCTGCAGCGGTTCTGAGGCAAATGAGACCGGATTTTCCATCTTCCTTTGATTTTCATTGCGAGTCATGTCAGCTTGGTAAACATACCAGGCGTCCCTATCCCCCTAGAGTGTCTAATCGAGTCAGTACGTTGTTTGAACTTGTGCATTCTGATGTCTGGGGCCCATGTCCCACAAAATCGACTTTGGGTTTTCAATATTTTATCACCTTTATTGATGATTATTCGCGTGCTACTTGGGTTTATCTATTGAAATCTCGTGCTGAAATATATTCAATATTTCGTGAATTTCATGCTTACGTTAAAACTCAATTTCAAACCTCAATTAAAACCTTGTGTACAGACAATGCAAAAGAATATTTGTCGACCGACTTTTCTTCTTACTTAAAATCTAATGGCATTATTCACGAGTCATCTTGCGTTTACACACCACAACAAAATGGTGTCGCTGAACGCAAGAACCGACACTTATTAGACATCACTCGCACTCTCATGATTCATTCTCATGTTCCTCATCGTTTCTGGGGAGACGCTGTCCTTACTGCCGCTTATCTTATTAACCGTATGCCCTCACCCGTCATTCATGGTCAAACCCCATTTTCTATCATTTTTCCTAAAGGAACTATGTTTCCACTTCCACCCAAAATATTTGGATGTGTTGCATATGTTCATGATCATCGTCCAGGGACCCCTAAACTTGATGCCAGAGCCATTCGTTGTATCTTTGTGGGTTACTCACGTGTCCAGAAAGGTTATCGGTGTTATAGTCCTTCTCTTCGTCGTTACTTTACTAGTTCCGACGTTACTTTCCATGAGGAATGTCCCTTCTTTCCTACATCCTCTACTCCTGTGTCAGATCCATTTCCAGAACCTGATCTTCCCGAATCTCCTTTCATCCCTGTTGTTCCTTTGTCCTCTGTTCCGTCTACCCCTCCGGTCTCAGACACCACAGTTCCAACTTCTGCAGATTCGGGGCTACCGACAGATCCTCCACCATTACTCTTCACATATGCTAGGCGAGGTAAGGAATCAACAACAGAGACTCTTGATTCACAACCAGCCTCTACATCTGGTACGTCCACAGTTCCAGCACCTGACACTGAACCTGTTTCACCATTACCAGAACCATTACCAGAAACCGTTGCCTATGATCCTTCAGGTGCACCGTATCCTGATATACCTATTGCCTTTCGAAAAGAACCTAGACATACCACCCGTTATCCCATCCAGGATTATGTTGCTTATGCTCACCTATCCACGGAGTCTCATGCCTTCACCACTTCACTTGATTCCTATCCGATTCCCAAAAATGTGATGACAGCTCTCGCTCACCCAGGATGGCGTCAAGCTATGGAAGAAGAGCTTGGGGCTTTAAGGACTAATCATACATGGGATCTTGTAACGCTTCCGCCAGGAAAGCGTGTTGTTGGTTGTCGTTGGGTCTTCACGGTTAAACTTAACCCTGACGGTTCTCTACATCGTCTGAAAGCTCGTTTGGTAGCTAAAGGCTACTCTCAAGCTTATGGTGTTGATTATGACGAGACTCTCTCCGGTTGCCAAAATGCCCTCCGTGCGTATTTGTATTGCTCTTGCTGCCATTCATCATTGGCCGCTCCACCAGCTTGATGTCAAGAACGCCTTCCTTAATGGTGTTCTTGAGGAGGAGGTTTATATGGAGCAGCCACCAGGGTTCATTGTTAAGGAGGAGGCATCCAAAGTATGCAAACTGCGTCGCTCTTTATATGGTCTTAAACAATCTCCCAGAGCATGGTTTGGTCGGTTTTCTAGTGTCATGGAAGAATTTGGAATGGTTCGTAGTACATATGATCACTCTGTATTCTTCAGACATCATCAGGGTCGAAGGATCATCTTAGTTGTTTATGTGGATGATATCATAGTTACAGGGGATGATGAAGATGGAATTACCAAGCTCAAACAGTTCCTTCAGTCTCAGTTTCAGATTAGTGATTTAGGTCGGCTACGGTACTTCCTTGGCATAGAAGTATCTCGTTCCCCACAAGGAATACTTCTCTGTCAACGAAAGTATGTCCTTGATATGCTAACTGAGTGTGGCTTACTGGGATGCAAACCGGTTGACAGTCCTATGCTTCCTACAAGGAAGCTTCTTCCAGAGGATGGAAATCTAATGAAGGATCCCGAATGATACAGACGATTAGTTGGAAAGCTTAATTATTTGACAGTTACACGACCAGATATTTCCTTTGTCGTCAGTGTCCTAAGTCAGTTTATGGCCACTCCATACACCGGACACTGGGATGCTGCTCTTCGTGTCTTACGATATCTCAAGAACACACCAGGTCTAGGGATATTATACTCTGATCAGGGTCATTGCCGCGTAGGTGCTTTTACAGAAGATGGAGATGGACGTATATCTGGATTCTCAGATGCAGACTGGGCAGGATGTCCTATTTCACGACGGTCCACTACCGGGTATTGTGTCTTTGTTGGAGGAAATCTTGTGTCTTGGAAGAGTAAGAAACAACATACCGTATCCAGATCGAGTGCCGAATCGGAATACAGAGCTATGGCAGATGTTACATCAGAAATGATATGGGTTCGTCGCCTTCTCAGGGAACTCGGGGTTACCTCTGATGACTTAATGCGATTATACTGTGATAATCAATCAGCTATACATATAGCCAAAAATCAAGTATTTCATGAGAGAACTAAACACATTGAGGTTGATTGTCACCTAATCAGAGATCGGATAGTGGGCACTCAAAAGGATCCTCCGTCTATTCAACCAATTCATGTTAAAACAGAATTCCAACTAGCGGATATCTTCACAAAACCACTCCGGAAGGTTCAAATAGATTTCATATGTAGCAAGTTGGGCATGCTTAACATCTATGCTCCAACTTGAGGAGGAGTGTTAGTTGTATTAATTAGTTAGTTTAGGCCCTAGTATGTTATTTATATTTATTTGTTAGTCCCTCTCTCTTCCTATATATAGAGGGACCCATTACTTGTACATACACACAATTCAATCAATACAATTCAGATTTCCTTCCATTCCATACCATTATCTTTACAACATCCAACCTTCCATGTATCTCTATTGAAGTCTGCACCGGGCCAACCTCAGGAAATCACACCAATTCCCCAATTGCACTCTAAACCGCTGATGCCGAGGGCAATTCTGGATCGTAAGGTTTACAAGAAAGGTGATCGAATGGGTGTAAAGGTCTTAATCCATTGGAAGGATTTATCAGTGACGGAAGCAAGTTGGGAAGACTGGGATGTGATACAAGCTCGCTACCCTGACTTTGAATCTTGAGGACAAGATTTTCAAAAGAGGGGATGTATTGTTACGAATAAGATAGGCAAAGGGGTAAAATGTAATATTGCTAGTAAAGTCAAGTATGTAAAAGAGTTGATTGTAGAGGGACCAGAATAGTAAATGTCTAGTTAGTTAGTTGTTAGAAGGTAGTTGTTAGTTAGAGGGTATAATAACAGATGTAACTGTAATAGCTGGTCAGCTTGATGATAATGAAACCTTCTCTTTCCCTCTAGATTCCCTTCGTTCTTATTATTTAGTGTATGTTGATATAGATTTCGTATGTGCGTAGAAATTCAAATCGGTTTTGATGTTGGAATGTATGGTAATTAGGTTTTGCGCAAGTCAATTTTTTATTATATAGAATTTGGAGCTAACATTATGGCAAGCACAAATCCGGATGTTCCACTTACAGAGGAGGAGCTTGAGAGGAAGAAGAAGAAAGAAGAGAAGGTCAATTGTTGTAGTTATTTGATTTTCAATTTATTTATTAGCATATTATATGTTATTGTGTACTTGAGGCTTAATTTGTTCTATTTGATGAGCAGGCGAAAGAGAAAGAGTTGAAGAAACAAAAGGCTGCACAAAAAGCTGCCGAAGCAACTAAGCTGAAGGTATTTTATAGCTAGGCGATTTGGATTTTAAACTATGACTTATTGACCGATAATAATTCATACTGCTAATGTGACCAATGGCAACCCAAACTTTCAGTTTTGTGTGGTTTAACAAAAGACTAAATTCGTCTGTTCCTAGTGAACAATTGACTGATTTTTTTTTCTAATCAGAATGCTGTAAATTGTTTTGAAACGACATAAATTGAAAGTTAGGGCAGACACAGTTACTTCTTTGTTAGAGTGAGATTGTCTTTGGCAACGAAAGTTAAAGTTAGGAGGGTCATTGGTGACATTGCCAGTATGGATTATTAAAAAATCAATTTTACTTGTAACTATTATCATATTTTAGTGATTTTTTTTATGTTTATGAAGTTAATATGGTTTTGATTTTAATTGATTTGCATTCAAGGCTCAACAAGGATCTACTTCCTCGAAAGCCAGTAAGAAGAAGCTTTCACGCGCTGATGCAGGAGATGAAAATCCTGAAGACTTTATCGACCCGGAAACACCAACTGGCGATAAGAAAAAGCTTTCTAAACAAATGGCCAAGCAATTCTGTCCCGAGGCAGTGGAGAAATCGTACGTTTTGCTTTGAGTTTTTCAATTTTACAGCATTTACCGACTTCAAGTTTTTTCCCCTTAAGTTGTATTTGCTTATTTGTAGTTATTTTTTTTTGTAGATGGTATCCATGGTGGGAAAACTCTGCTTTCTTCCACGCAGATTCCAATAGCTCCAAACCTTCGTTTACAATTGTGAGGGCTCTGCCACTTTACTTTCAATTCATATGTAGTTATATAAATCTAAAAAAACACCTTTTGGGGATTCGTAAAATCCGTTAGAAAACTGTTGATTATGAGTTTTGTTTGTAAATGCAGGTTCTTCCACCTCCTAATGTAACTGGAGCTTTACATATCGGTCATGCCCTAACTGCTGCCATCCAGGTTTAACACATCTTTTTGAACAAAAGTTATGCTTTTAAATTCTTTTATTTATTATGGTTTTAAGTTCTTTTATTTATTAGTTTGTTGTTGAAATTTGTTTATTTAGGATACTATTATTCGTTGGAGGAGAATGTCAGGATACAATACACTGTGGGTGCCCGGGATGGATCATGCAGGGATAGCAACTCAGGTTTAGTTGATCTCCTAAGATATAAATAATAAATAATTTGTCTCAAATATGTCGGCAAAAATAAAAATATACACTGTTAGAGACTTGTGACATTTGACCATGTTTTCCTTCAAGTTAATGGCTATGATTTTATCCGTTTCATCTCATTTACAGAGCCTAAATTGACCCATGCATAATTAAGTGGGTACAAACGCCCACCTCTAGGGCTGCAAACGAACCGAATGACCTTGTTTGTGTTCGTTTGTTAAGGAGATATACGTGTTCACAAACTGTTCATGAACCCATGAACCCTTACCGAACGAGATTTTATGTTCGTGTTCGTTCGTTAAGGAAATGCATGTGTTCGTTTTCGTTCATTAATTTTAGGCAACGAATGTTCATGAACACAAATGAACACAAACTGATGTTCATGAATACAAATGGAAACAAACGAACAATAACAAGCATTTATGTACAAAATACATAATACATGATACTTATTAACACATTTTATTTGTTGGAATTTTGAAGTCTTTTAATAAATAAAAAAACTAAAAACGCTAATGAACTATCGAACACAAACGAACACGTTATTGAACGTTCATGAACATAAATGAACGAACATGGCTTCTGTTCATGTTCGTTCATTTAACTAAACGAACGAAATTTCTTGTTCGTGTTTGTGCTTGTACATTTATTAAACGAACGAACACAAACGAACTTCCCACTGAACGGTTCACGAACTGTTTCACTGAACCTTCAGTTCATTTGCACCCGTAGCCACCTCTGCTTCCAATATATTATATGCGGCTAATTGTTTTTTATATATACTTCTAACACTGCCTCATTGATAGGTTGTGGTGGAGAAAAAAATCACGAGGGAAAGAAAATTGACACGTCATGATGTGGGCCGAGAAAATTTTGTATCTGAAGTGAGTTTGACTTTTTTTATATTTCGTCATTCTTTAATAAGTGACACTCATTAATCATCAGTGAGGGGCTGTTTGTTTAGCTCTTAATGGAGCTCTTAATGGTTCAGACCTCTTACTCTTACTGGTTAAACACTTAATGGTTCAAACTGTTTGTTTCGCGAGCAGATGTCTGAATGGTTCAGACATTTGCCTCTGAATGGTTAAGCATTATACTGAGTCTGGATGGTTAAGACCTCTAATCTGAATTGGTCAGACATTTGCCTGTGAACGGTTAAGCATTATACTGGCTTTTAATGGTTCAGACATAGACATTTTACTGGTTCAGCACTTAACCGTTCAGAAGTTGTCAAACAGCCCCCGAGACATTATAACGGTTAGATGTAGTTCTAAAAAGTTACTGTCATTTTGGTATTGATGAAAGGTATGGAAGTGGAAAAATGAGTATGGTGGAACAATACTAAAACAACTTCGGAGATTGGGTGCGTCTCTAGATTGGTCACGTGAGGTAAAAAACATTAAGTCTTTTTTTCATTTGTTTGGAAACTGGCCCCATTAGGAGTTCAAATTTTTTTGTTTTGTTTTATGACAGTGTTTTACAATGGATGAGAAAAGGTCAAATGCTGTAACAGAAGCTTTTGTCAGGCTTTTTAAGGAGGGTCTTATATACAGGTATTATTATTGCTGTCAATGAGGTTAAGTCCTAGTCATCCCTGGTGTTTTGTCAAATTGGCTTTTGACCATTGATTTTAGAGCTCACTGTTTTGATGCAGTTATATGTGAATGGGTTGATTTAGGTTATGTTTTATTCTAACGGTCAAATGGGCCAATATAAATCATTTAGTTTAGAAGGGAATGGGTCAAAAGTCACAAAACTGTTTTTTTTTAATCTATGCAGTTAATGCGGTAAAATATCGGATATCGGTCAAGGACCGATATTTGAGAAATAGGGGTTATCCCGGTGAGATATCGTTAATATTAATATCATGCAGAATTTATATATATAACAATTCAGTGATATATCGGTAATATATCAGTTATATTGGTCAAATATTGGTGACATATCGGTTATATCGTTGATAATAATAGGTAATGATATTCTGACCGATATTTGACATTGATATTTCACACTGGGACCGATAACCGATATATCACCGATTTTCTTTATCATTTGACTACCATCTAACTGCATAGTTTTTGATGCATACTACCATCTAAATCACTTTATGCATAAACGTATAATTAATTTTGTAATAATATTGTTTTGTAATCGATTTTAACATATTAATCAGTCATAAAAATTGAGTTCCAATAAAAAAAAATCAGTCATTGAAAAAAACAGAACGATAAGATAAGAAGTGTTTCATGTCAACTTATCCCGATCCAACCTGTTTAAAACTGTACAAAACTACAAGTTGTTGACCCGTAACCAACTAGGCCAGCCGCCAGCCCCTCCATTTTCCATTTCTAGTTTTTGAATAAGCGTTTATCTGTAATTTTCTTTATTCTGCATGTTCTTTTATCTAAAATTGATAGTATTTTCTTTATCATTTGACTGAAAATGGTTTATCTTTTCTCTTCACTCTAGAGATTTACGGTTAGTCAACTGGGATTGTGTGTTGCGAACAGCGATATCTGATATTGAGGTATACAAAACGCTTTTCTTATTTCACATTTAGTAGCAGCTAGCAACAACTTATTTCATTTCACATTGTACTGCGGTGTTTGTAGGTTGATTATATTGATATTAAAGAGAAGACACCTCTAAAGGTTCCTGGGTATAAAAACATGGTGGAGTTTGGCGTTTTAACATCATTTGCATACCCTTTAGAGGAAAATCTCGGAGAAATTATTGTGGCTACTACTCGAGTTGAAACAATGCTTGGAGATACTGCTATTGCTGTTCATCCTGATGACCCTAGATACAAACATCTTCACGGAAAGTTTGCTAGCCATCCATTTAATGGAAGAAGACTTCCTATAGTTTGTGATTCCATACTTGTTGACCCAACTTTTGGAACTGGTGCAGTGAAGGTAATAAATATGAGAACTGGTAATTTTGACTCATTTTTATATGAATGGGTAGGGCTGCAAATGAACCGAATGACTGTTTGTGTTCACCTGTTAAGGAGATATATGTGTTCACGACCTGTTCGTGAACACTTACCGCACGAGATGTTCTGTTCGTTTGTTAAGGAAATGAAAGCGTTCGTGTTCGTTTGCTAATTTTAGGTAACGAACGTTCATGAACACAAACTAACGTTCACGAACACAAATGAAAACAAACAAGAGTTCATGAACAAAATATATGATGCACCGATGCTTATTAAATATTTTATTTGTTGGAAATTTGAAGTATTTAAATAGTATATATAAAGAATTAAAAACACAAATGAACTATCTAACACAAACGAACATAAATGAACACGTTACCGAACGTTCACGAACGTGACATCTGTTTTTGTTCATGTTTGTTCTTTTAACTAAAATCCAATGGCTTGAAAAGAGATGAGTTAAATGTCTCAAACGGCTGAAAGTCACGCGTAGTGTACTGTTAGACAAAAATGTTTTCGGGTATGGCTTGAAAAGAGATGGGTTAAATGTGTCAAACTGCCTAAAGTCACGTGCATTGTACTGTTAGACAAAAATGTTTTCGGTTATCTCAACCAGCCTGAACCATACCAGAAATTACTCATTTGACGGAACCGGTTTTAACCCATCATGCACATCCAGTCCGGTCTGAGTTGACCATTTTTGCCACGTCCAATAAAGATGTTATCAATGTTTTGAATTCTTGTGATGATTTGAAGGTGGTCATTATTGCAGATAACTCCAGCTCACGACCCAAATGATTTCGAGGTTGGAAAGTGTCACAAACTGGAATTTATCAACATATTCACTGATGATGGGAAGATAAACAGTAATGGAGGTTCCAATTTTGTTGGGATGCCACGTTTTGAAGCTCGTGTGGCTGTAACCGAGGCTTTAAAGTCTAAGGTATCCTTATGTTTTCCGTCAATATTACTTGTAAAGTTATAATTGGGCAACATGTTTTCCAGTTTTTTCTTTCTTTATTGATATGTTGTAGGGACTCTATAAAGGAGAAGAGAAAAATGAAATGAGGCTAGGGCTATGTTCTAGAAGCAATGATGTGATTGAACCTATGATAAAACCACAGTGGTATGTTAACTGCAATGATATAGCTAAGGAAGCTCTTGATGCTGTCATGGATGACACAAATCAGAAAATCGAGATATTGCCAAAACAATATTCTGCTGAATGGAGAAGGCACTATTTATATATTTCTCAACTTTTTAAATAAACAATCAAAGTGAAATTGTGAATGAACCTTCTTGATTTTTTCCTTGTACCGGCATACAGATGGTGGTAAAATGGGTCGGTTTGGGAACTGGTCAATAATGGTCAGGTTAAAACGGCTATATTTGTACGGGTCAAGTTGGTTTGACCTGAAAATCATTGCTTCATTTATTTTAAAATTTAATTACATAATTAGTCTTTTCAAATGTGATCATATAAATTATATAATTATAATTATAACAACAATAATAGTAGTAATAATAATAGTAACAAACTAACAATGATAATAACCAAAATCTATGAATAAAATGATTAGGAGGTTTTATACATTAAAGTTATGCTTAGGGTGACTTTTAACTCGCTCGACCCATTTGGAATGTTTTTTTTTTTGAGTTATTTTTTGGATTTTACCGGCTTGATTTGTTGAATGTGTATATATATAAAACGTAACCTGAATCTATTCATTCATCAATAAGGTCAACTTTGCCATATTTATTTCAACTGCTCAGTTCAAGCTTTCACTCTTCTTACACTTAATTGGTTTCGTAGTATCGTACTATCATATACATTGATCCTTCATGTTTGCGCATTATGACTGTCATCTTACGTATATAATTATATTATTTTCTTGCCCCTTGCACATTAAATATTAAGCTTTCATTTTCTCAGATGGCTTGAGAACATTCGCGATTGGTGTATATCAAGGCAGCTTTGGTGGGGTCATCGTATTCCTGCATGGTATGTTACATTGGAAGACGATGAACTTAAAGAGCCTGGGGCCTACACAGACCATTGGGTGGTGGCCCGTAATGAGAAAGATGCCGAGGTGGAGGCTATTAGACTCTTTCCAGGAAAAGAATTCCAGTTGGCTCAAGATCCTGATGTTTTAGATACTTGGTTTTCTGCTGGGCTTTTTCCATTAACCGTATTGGGCTGGCCCGAAGACACCCAAGATCAGAAAACATTTTATCCGACTTCTGTTCTTGAAACCGGGCATGACATTTTGTTTTTCTGGGTTGCACGTATGGTGATGCTTGGCATGAAATTGGGAGGTGACGTGCCTTTCAAAAAGGTTCGCTATGTTTTTAATTTACTCTGAATACACACACACACACACACACACACACACACTCACCATTTCTGTTCAATTGTGAAATGTCAAGAATAATTTTATTTTCAAGCCATGTTTCATTACATAGACATAGTATTGACTATATTTTAATATTTTTATAAACATTTAATTTGTTAGAATTGATTACGAAAAAAGTTATGTACTTCAATAATACTCTATTTTTTTTTTAAATTTGCATTAAAAATGCACTTTGGGTAAATTTAGAGTTATTTGGCTATTTTTTTTCTATCTATTTTTTTATTGCAATTACTTGTTTGACTTGTTAGAGATGCCATATATAACTCGTATCGACCCATTTACAAGTAACTGGTTTGAAATTGTCACCTTTAATCTCTAGAAACATTAATTAGATATTTTTTTATCATCATCAGGACTGTTATGTTTTTTGACTGTTCTGTTATAATTACCATATCAATATAAGAACATAAATTGATTTATCGTGCAGGTTTATTTACATCCCATGATTCGTGATGCACATGGGCGCAAAATGTCCAAGTCTTTGGGCAATGTGGTGGACCCCATTGATGTCATAGGTGGCATAACATTGAAAGATCTTATTAAGCGACTTGAAGAGGGTAATTTGGATCCCTCGGAGTTGAAGGTAGCCAAAGAGGGACAAACAAAGGCTTTTCCTAATGGCATTGACCAATGCGGTGCAGATGCTCTTCGTTTTGCCCTTGTCTCTTACACTGCTCAGGTATCATCTATATTATATTAATTCTTTGTTTTGTGTGTTTCATAAGTTCAAATTAATGAAAGACCTAATGGATTAACCACAAAAATGAACATTTTTGTATATTTCTATAAACTATAAAAGCGTAAAATGCCAAAATCGTCCCTGAGGTTTGAGCACTTTTGCCTGTTATATCCAAAATAAGATTTTTTTTGTAGCTGGACCCTTGGTGTTTCATTTTTGTTGCCATTTCCATCCAAATCACATATCCAGTTAAATTGCATTGTTAACTCGGGGACAGTTTTGGCAATTTCGTTAACTCAGGGACGATTTTGGCAATTTACCCATTTATTTTTCTGTTTTTTTTGAATTTTTTATGTTTAAATAAAATAACAATAATATTAATTATAAATATAATATTTATACATACAAACACATTTATATTTATATATACACACACACACACACACACACTTATTTTTTTTTTAAATTTCTTTTCTACCTTTAAATAAAAAAATAAATTAATTATAATATATATACATATACACACATTTATAATTTTATATACATACACACACCATACACACTATCTCTCTCTTCTATAATTTTATTTATTGTTTTTCGTTTAAAGATAAAAAATAAAATAAAAAAGAATAAATGGGTAAAATGTAAAAATCATCCCTGAGTTAACGAAATTGCCAAAATCATCCCTGAGTTAACGATACATTTTAATTGAGTTAGTGATTTGGATGGAAATGACAACAAAAATAAAACGCTAGAGGTCCAGGTACAAAAAAATCTTATTTTCGATGTAACAGGCAATAGTGCCCGAACCTGAGGGACGATTTTGGCATTTTACTCACTATAAGTATTTCCAATAGTATTGTTAACATTGAGAATAGGTTAAAAAGATGGTTAAATAATTATGGTGTTGATTATGACGAGACTCTCTCCGGTTGCCAAAATGCCCTCCGTGCGTATTTGTATTGCTCTTGCTGCCATTCATCATTGGCCGCTCCACCAGCTTGATGTCAAGAACGCCTTCCTTAATGGTGTTCTTGAGGAGGAGGTTTATATGGAGCAGCCACCAGGGTTCATTGTTAAGGAGGAGGCATCCAAAGTATGCAAACTGCGTCGCTCTTTATATGGTCTTAAACAATCTCCCAGAGCATGGTTTGGTCGGTTTTCTAGTGTCATGGAAGAATTTGGAATGGTTCGTAGTACATATGATCACTCTGTATTCTTCAGACATCATCAGGGTCGAAGGATCATCTTAGTTGTTTATGTGGATGATATCATAGTTACAGGGGATGATGAAGATGGAATTACCAAGCTCAAACAGTTCCTTCAGTCTCAGTTTCAGATTAGTGATTTAGGTCGGCTACGGTACTTCCTTGGCATAGAAGTATCTCGTTCCCCACAAGGAATACTTCTCTGTCAACGAAAGTATGTCCTTGATATGCTAACTGAGTGTGGCTTACTGGGATGCAAACCGGTTGACAGTCCTATGCTTCCTACAAGGAAGCTTCTTCCAGAGGATGGAAATCTAATGAAGGATCCCGAATGATACAGACGATTAGTTGGAAAGCTTAATTATTTGACAGTTACACGACCAGATATTTCCTTTGTCGTCAGTGTCCTAAGTCAGTTTATGGCCACTCCATACACCGGACACTGGGATGCTGCTCTTCGTGTCTTACGATATCTCAAGAACACACCAGGTCTAGGGATATTATACTCTGATCAGGGTCATTGCCGCGTAGGTGCTTTTACAGAAGATGGAGATGGACGTATATCTGGATTCTCAGATGCAGACTGGGCAGGATGTCCTATTTCACGACGGTCCACTACCGGGTATTGTGTCTTTGTTGGAGGAAATCTTGTGTCTTGGAAGAGTAAGAAACAACATACCGTATCCAGATCGAGTGCCGAATCGGAATACAGAGCTATGGCAGATGTTACATCAGAAATGATATGGGTTCGTCGCCTTCTCAGGGAACTCGGGGTTACCTCTGATGACTTAATGCGATTATACTGTGATAATCAATCAGCTATACATATAGCCAAAAATCAAGTATTTCATGAGAGAACTAAACACATTGAGGTTGATTGTCACCTAATCAGAGATCGGATAGTGGGCACTCAAAAGGATCCTCCGTCTATTCAACCAATTCATGTTAAAACAGAATTCCAACTAGCGGATATCTTCACAAAACCACTCCGGAAGGTTCAAATAGATTTCATATGTAGCAAGTTGGGCATGCTTAACATCTATGCTCCAACTTGAGGAGGAGTGTTAGTTGTATTAATTAGTTAGTTTAGGCCCTAGTATGTTATTTATATTTATTTGTTAGTCCCTCTCTCTTCCTATATATAGAGGGACCCATTACTTGTACATACACACAATTCAATCAATACAATTCAGATTTCCTTCCATTCCATACCATTATCTTTACAACATCCAACCTTCCATGTATCTCTATTGAAGTCTGCACCGGGCCAACCTCAGGAAATCACACCAATTCCCCAATTGCACTCTAAACCGCTGATGCCGAGGGCAATTCTGGATCGTAAGGTTTACAAGAAAGGTGATCGAATGGGTGTAAAGGTCTTAATCCATTGGAAGGATTTATCAGTGACGGAAGCAAGTTGGGAAGACTGGGATGTGATACAAGCTCGCTACCCTGACTTTGAATCTTGAGGACAAGATTTTCAAAAGAGGGGATGTATTGTTACGAATAAGATAGGCAAAGGGGTAAAATGTAATATTGCTAGTAAAGTCAAGTATGTAAAAGAGTTGATTGTAGAGGGACCAGAATAGTAAATGTCTAGTTAGTTAGTTGTTAGAAGGTAGTTGTTAGTTAGAGGGTATAATAACAGATGTAACTGTAATAGCTGGTCAGCTTGATGATAATGAAACCTTCTCTTTCCCTCTAGATTCCCTTCGTTCTTATTATTTAGTGTATGTTGATATAGATTTCGTATGTGCGTAGAAATTCAAATCGGTTTTGATGTTGGAATGTATGGTAATTAGGTTTTGCGCAAGTCAATTTTTTATTATATAGAATTTGGAGCTAACATTATGGCAAGCACAAATCCGGATGTTCCACTTACAGAGGAGGAGCTTGAGAGGAAGAAGAAGAAAGAAGAGAAGGTCAATTGTTGTAGTTATTTGATTTTCAATTTATTTATTAGCATATTATATGTTATTGTGTACTTGAGGCTTAATTTGTTCTATTTGATGAGCAGGCGAAAGAGAAAGAGTTGAAGAAACAAAAGGCTGCACAAAAAGCTGCCGAAGCAACTAAGCTGAAGGTATTTTATAGCTAGGCGATTTGGATTTTAAACTATGACTTATTGACCGATAATAATTCATACTGCTAATGTGACCAATGGCAACCCAAACTTTCAGTTTTGTGTGGTTTAACAAAAGACTAAATTCGTCTGTTCCTAGTGAACAATTGACTGATTTTTTTTTCTAATCAGAATGCTGTAAATTGTTTTGAAACGACATAAATTGAAAGTTAGGGCAGACACAGTTACTTCTTTGTTAGAGTGAGATTGTCTTTGGCAACGAAAGTTAAAGTTAGGAGGGTCATTGGTGACATTGCCAGTATGGATTATTAAAAAATCAATTTTACTTGTAACTATTATCATATTTTAGTGATTTTTTTTATGTTTATGAAGTTAATATGGTTTTGATTTTAATTGATTTGCATTCAAGGCTCAACAAGGATCTACTTCCTCGAAAGCCAGTAAGAAGAAGCTTTCACGCGCTGATGCAGGAGATGAAAATCCTGAAGACTTTATCGACCCGGAAACACCAACTGGCGATAAGAAAAAGCTTTCTAAACAAATGGCCAAGCAATTCTGTCCCGAGGCAGTGGAGAAATCGTACGTTTTGCTTTGAGTTTTTCAATTTTACAGCATTTACCGACTTCAAGTTTTTTCCCCTTAAGTTGTATTTGCTTATTTGTAGTTATTTTTTTTTGTAGATGGTATCCATGGTGGGAAAACTCTGCTTTCTTCCACGCAGATTCCAATAGCTCCAAACCTTCGTTTACAATTGTGAGGGCTCTGCCACTTTACTTTCAATTCATATGTAGTTATATAAATCTAAAAAAACACCTTTTGGGGATTCGTAAAATCCGTTAGAAAACTGTTGATTATGAGTTTTGTTTGTAAATGCAGGTTCTTCCACCTCCTAATGTAACTGGAGCTTTACATATCGGTCATGCCCTAACTGCTGCCATCCAGGTTTAACACATCTTTTTGAACAAAAGTTATGCTTTTAAATTCTTTTATTTATTATGGTTTTAAGTTCTTTTATTTATTAGTTTGTTGTTGAAATTTGTTTATTTAGGATACTATTATTCGTTGGAGGAGAATGTCAGGATACAATACACTGTGGGTGCCCGGGATGGATCATGCAGGGATAGCAACTCAGGTTTAGTTGATCTCCTAAGATATAAATAATAAATAATTTGTCTCAAATATGTCGGCAAAAATAAAAATATACACTGTTAGAGACTTGTGACATTTGACCATGTTTTCCTTCAAGTTAATGGCTATGATTTTATCCGTTTCATCTCATTTACAGAGCCTAAATTGACCCATGCATAATTAAGTGGGTACAAACGCCCACCTCTAGGGCTGCAAACGAACCGAATGACCTTGTTTGTGTTCGTTTGTTAAGGAGATATACGTGTTCACAAACTGTTCATGAACCCATGAACCCTTACCGAACGAGATTTTATGTTCGTGTTCGTTCGTTAAGGAAATGCATGTGTTCGTTTTCGTTCATTAATTTTAGGCAACGAATGTTCATGAACACAAATGAACACAAACTGATGTTCATGAATACAAATGGAAACAAACGAACAATAACAAGCATTTATGTACAAAATACATAATACATGATACTTATTAACACATTTTATTTGTTGGAATTTTGAAGTCTTTTAATAAATAAAAAAACTAAAAACGCTAATGAACTATCGAACACAAACGAACACGTTATTGAACGTTCATGAACATAAATGAACGAACATGGCTTCTGTTCATGTTCGTTCATTTAACTAAACGAACGAAATTTCTTGTTCGTGTTTGTGCTTGTACATTTATTAAACGAACGAACACAAACGAACTTCCCACTGAACGGTTCACGAACTGTTTCACTGAACCTTCAGTTCATTTGCACCCGTAGCCACCTCTGCTTCCAATATATTATATGCGGCTAATTGTTTTTTATATATACTTCTAACACTGCCTCATTGATAGGTTGTGGTGGAGAAAAAAATCACGAGGGAAAGAAAATTGACACGTCATGATGTGGGCCGAGAAAATTTTGTATCTGAAGTGAGTTTGACTTTTTTTATATTTCGTCATTCTTTAATAAGTGACACTCATTAATCATCAGTGAGGGGCTGTTTGTTTAGCTCTTAATGGAGCTCTTAATGGTTCAGACCTCTTACTCTTACTGGTTAAACACTTAATGGTTCAAACTGTTTGTTTCGCGAGCAGATGTCTGAATGGTTCAGACATTTGCCTCTGAATGGTTAAGCATTATACTGAGTCTGGATGGTTAAGACCTCTAATCTGAATTGGTCAGACATTTGCCTGTGAACGGTTAAGCATTATACTGGCTTTTAATGGTTCAGACATAGACATTTTACTGGTTCAGCACTTAACCGTTCAGAAGTTGTCAAACAGCCCCCGAGACATTATAACGGTTAGATGTAGTTCTAAAAAGTTACTGTCATTTTGGTATTGATGAAAGGTATGGAAGTGGAAAAATGAGTATGGTGGAACAATACTAAAACAACTTCGGAGATTGGGTGCGTCTCTAGATTGGTCACGTGAGGTAAAAAACATTAAGTCTTTTTTTCATTTGTTTGGAAACTGGCCCCATTAGGAGTTCAAATTTTTTTGTTTTGTTTTATGACAGTGTTTTACAATGGATGAGAAAAGGTCAAATGCTGTAACAGAAGCTTTTGTCAGGCTTTTTAAGGAGGGTCTTATATACAGGTATTATTATTGCTGTCAATGAGGTTAAGTCCTAGTCATCCCTGGTGTTTTGTCAAATTGGCTTTTGACCATTGATTTTAGAGCTCACTGTTTTGATGCAGTTATATGTGAATGGGTTGATTTAGGTTATGTTTTATTCTAACGGTCAAATGGGCCAATATAAATCATTTAGTTTAGAAGGGAATGGGTCAAAAGTCACAAAACTGTTTTTTTTTAATCTATGCAGTTAATGCGGTAAAATATCGGATATCGGTCAAGGACCGATATTTGAGAAATAGGGGTTATCCCGGTGAGATATCGTTAATATTAATATCATGCAGAATTTATATATATAACAATTCAGTGATATATCGGTAATATATCAGTTATATTGGTCAAATATTGGTGACATATCGGTTATATCGTTGATAATAATAGGTAATGATATTCTGACCGATATTTGACATTGATATTTCACACTGGGACCGATAACCGATATATCACCGATTTTCTTTATCATTTGACTACCATCTAACTGCATAGTTTTTGATGCATACTACCATCTAAATCACTTTATGCATAAACGTATAATTAATTTTGTAATAATATTGTTTTGTAATCGATTTTAACATATTAATCAGTCATAAAAATTGAGTTCCAATAAAAAAAAATCAGTCATTGAAAAAAACAGAACGATAAGATAAGAAGTGTTTCATGTCAACTTATCCCGATCCAACCTGTTTAAAACTGTACAAAACTACAAGTTGTTGACCCGTAACCAACTAGGCCAGCCGCCAGCCCCTCCATTTTCCATTTCTAGTTTTTGAATAAGCGTTTATCTGTAATTTTCTTTATTCTGCATGTTCTTTTATCTAAAATTGATAGTATTTTCTTTATCATTTGACTGAAAATGGTTTATCTTTTCTCTTCACTCTAGAGATTTACGGTTAGTCAACTGGGATTGTGTGTTGCGAACAGCGATATCTGATATTGAGGTATACAAAACGCTTTTCTTATTTCACATTTAGTAGCAGCTAGCAACAACTTATTTCATTTCACATTGTACTGCGGTGTTTGTAGGTTGATTATATTGATATTAAAGAGAAGACACCTCTAAAGGTTCCTGGGTATAAAAACATGGTGGAGTTTGGCGTTTTAACATCATTTGCATACCCTTTAGAGGAAAATCTCGGAGAAATTATTGTGGCTACTACTCGAGTTGAAACAATGCTTGGAGATACTGCTATTGCTGTTCATCCTGATGACCCTAGATACAAACATCTTCACGGAAAGTTTGCTAGCCATCCATTTAATGGAAGAAGACTTCCTATAGTTTGTGATTCCATACTTGTTGACCCAACTTTTGGAACTGGTGCAGTGAAGGTAATAAATATGAGAACTGGTAATTTTGACTCATTTTTATATGAATGGGTAGGGCTGCAAATGAACCGAATGACTGTTTGTGTTCACCTGTTAAGGAGATATATGTGTTCACGACCTGTTCGTGAACACTTACCGCACGAGATGTTCTGTTCGTTTGTTAAGGAAATGAAAGCGTTCGTGTTCGTTTGCTAATTTTAGGTAACGAACGTTCATGAACACAAACTAACGTTCACGAACACAAATGAAAACAAACAAGAGTTCATGAACAAAATATATGATGCACCGATGCTTATTAAATATTTTATTTGTTGGAAATTTGAAGTATTTAAATAGTATATATAAAGAATTAAAAACACAAATGAACTATCTAACACAAACGAACATAAATGAACACGTTACCGAACGTTCACGAACGTGACATCTGTTTTTGTTCATGTTTGTTCTTTTAACTAAAATCCAATGGCTTGAAAAGAGATGAGTTAAATGTCTCAAACGGCTGAAAGTCACGCGTAGTGTACTGTTAGACAAAAATGTTTTCGGGTATGGCTTGAAAAGAGATGGGTTAAATGTGTCAAACTGCCTAAAGTCACGTGCATTGTACTGTTAGACAAAAATGTTTTCGGTTATCTCAACCAGCCTGAACCATACCAGAAATTACTCATTTGACGGAACCGGTTTTAACCCATCATGCACATCCAGTCCGGTCTGAGTTGACCATTTTTGCCACGTCCAATAAAGATGTTATCAATGTTTTGAATTCTTGTGATGATTTGAAGGTGGTCATTATTGCAGATAACTCCAGCTCACGACCCAAATGATTTCGAGGTTGGAAAGTGTCACAAACTGGAATTTATCAACATATTCACTGATGATGGGAAGATAAACAGTAATGGAGGTTCCAATTTTGTTGGGATGCCACGTTTTGAAGCTCGTGTGGCTGTAACCGAGGCTTTAAAGTCTAAGGTATCCTTATGTTTTCCGTCAATATTACTTGTAAAGTTATAATTGGGCAACATGTTTTCCAGTTTTTTCTTTCTTTATTGATATGTTGTAGGGACTCTATAAAGGAGAAGAGAAAAATGAAATGAGGCTAGGGCTATGTTCTAGAAGCAATGATGTGATTGAACCTATGATAAAACCACAGTGGTATGTTAACTGCAATGATATAGCTAAGGAAGCTCTTGATGCTGTCATGGATGACACAAATCAGAAAATCGAGATATTGCCAAAACAATATTCTGCTGAATGGAGAAGGCACTATTTATATATTTCTCAACTTTTTAAATAAACAATCAAAGTGAAATTGTGAATGAACCTTCTTGATTTTTTCCTTGTACCGGCATACAGATGGTGGTAAAATGGGTCGGTTTGGGAACTGGTCAATAATGGTCAGGTTAAAACGGCTATATTTGTACGGGTCAAGTTGGTTTGACCTGAAAATCATTGCTTCATTTATTTTAAAATTTAATTACATAATTAGTCTTTTCAAATGTGATCATATAAATTATATAATTATAATTATAACAACAATAATAGTAGTAATAATAATAGTAACAAACTAACAATGATAATAACCAAAATCTATGAATAAAATGATTAGGAGGTTTTATACATTAAAGTTATGCTTAGGGTGACTTTTAACTCGCTCGACCCATTTGGAATGTTTTTTTTTTTGAGTTATTTTTTGGATTTTACCGGCTTGATTTGTTGAATGTGTATATATATAAAACGTAACCTGAATCTATTCATTCATCAATAAGGTCAACTTTGCCATATTTATTTCAACTGCTCAGTTCAAGCTTTCACTCTTCTTACACTTAATTGGTTTCGTAGTATCGTACTATCATATACATTGATCCTTCATGTTTGCGCATTATGACTGTCATCTTACGTATATAATTATATTATTTTCTTGCCCCTTGCACATTAAATATTAAGCTTTCATTTTCTCAGATGGCTTGAGAACATTCGCGATTGGTGTATATCAAGGCAGCTTTGGTGGGGTCATCGTATTCCTGCATGGTATGTTACATTGGAAGACGATGAACTTAAAGAGCCTGGGGCCTACACAGACCATTGGGTGGTGGCCCGTAATGAGAAAGATGCCGAGGTGGAGGCTATTAGACTCTTTCCAGGAAAAGAATTCCAGTTGGCTCAAGATCCTGATGTTTTAGATACTTGGTTTTCTGCTGGGCTTTTTCCATTAACCGTATTGGGCTGGCCCGAAGACACCCAAGATCAGAAAACATTTTATCCGACTTCTGTTCTTGAAACCGGGCATGACATTTTGTTTTTCTGGGTTGCACGTATGGTGATGCTTGGCATGAAATTGGGAGGTGACGTGCCTTTCAAAAAGGTTCGCTATGTTTTTAATTTACTCTGAATACACACACACACACACACACACACACACACTCACCATTTCTGTTCAATTGTGAAATGTCAAGAATAATTTTATTTTCAAGCCATGTTTCATTACATAGACATAGTATTGACTATATTTTAATATTTTTATAAACATTTAATTTGTTAGAATTGATTACGAAAAAAGTTATGTACTTCAATAATACTCTATTTTTTTTTTAAATTTGCATTAAAAATGCACTTTGGGTAAATTTAGAGTTATTTGGCTATTTTTTTTCTATCTATTTTTTTATTGCAATTACTTGTTTGACTTGTTAGAGATGCCATATATAACTCGTATCGACCCATTTACAAGTAACTGGTTTGAAATTGTCACCTTTAATCTCTAGAAACATTAATTAGATATTTTTTTATCATCATCAGGACTGTTATGTTTTTTGACTGTTCTGTTATAATTACCATATCAATATAAGAACATAAATTGATTTATCGTGCAGGTTTATTTACATCCCATGATTCGTGATGCACATGGGCGCAAAATGTCCAAGTCTTTGGGCAATGTGGTGGACCCCATTGATGTCATAGGTGGCATAACATTGAAAGATCTTATTAAGCGACTTGAAGAGGGTAATTTGGATCCCTCGGAGTTGAAGGTAGCCAAAGAGGGACAAACAAAGGCTTTTCCTAATGGCATTGACCAATGCGGTGCAGATGCTCTTCGTTTTGCCCTTGTCTCTTACACTGCTCAGGTATCATCTATATTATATTAATTCTTTGTTTTGTGTGTTTCATAAGTTCAAATTAATGAAAGACCTAATGGATTAACCACAAAAATGAACATTTTTGTATATTTCTATAAACTATAAAAGCGTAAAATGCCAAAATCGTCCCTGAGGTTTGAGCACTTTTGCCTGTTATATCCAAAATAAGATTTTTTTTGTAGCTGGACCCTTGGTGTTTCATTTTTGTTGCCATTTCCATCCAAATCACATATCCAGTTAAATTGCATTGTTAACTCGGGGACAGTTTTGGCAATTTCGTTAACTCAGGGACGATTTTGGCAATTTACCCATTTATTTTTCTGTTTTTTTTGAATTTTTTATGTTTAAATAAAATAACAATAATATTAATTATAAATATAATATTTATACATACAAACACATTTATATTTATATATACACACACACACACACACACACTTATTTTTTTTTTAAATTTCTTTTCTACCTTTAAATAAAAAAATAAATTAATTATAATATATATACATATACACACATTTATAATTTTATATACATACACACACCATACACACTATCTCTCTCTTCTATAATTTTATTTATTGTTTTTCGTTTAAAGATAAAAAATAAAATAAAAAAGAATAAATGGGTAAAATGTAAAAATCATCCCTGAGTTAACGAAATTGCCAAAATCATCCCTGAGTTAACGATACATTTTAATTGAGTTAGTGATTTGGATGGAAATGACAACAAAAATAAAACGCTAGAGGTCCAGGTACAAAAAAATCTTATTTTCGATGTAACAGGCAATAGTGCCCGAACCTGAGGGACGATTTTGGCATTTTACTCACTATAAGTATTTCCAATAGTATTGTTAACATTGAGAATAGGTTAAAAAGATGGTTAAATAATTAATTTTAAATAATCAATTTTGCTACCAAATCTGATTATTTAAACACTTAATAATTAGATTCAAAATCAGTTTATTGAAACATCCTTTGAAAAACTTTGTGACGAATTTCATTTTTATAGATACTAACATTGTGCCTTTGATTGATTCTAGTCAGATAAAATAAATCTGGACATATTACGTGTGGTTGGATACCGGCAATGGTGTAATAAACTATGGAATGCTGTGCGGTTTGCCATGGGTAAACTTGGTGATGAATATACCCCTCCAGCAACTATAGAACCACAAAAGATGCCATTTAGTTGCCAGTGGATACTTTCCGTTCTAAACAAAGCCATATCAAAAACTATATCGTCTTTGGATGCTTACGAGTTTTCAGATGCATCAGGTGCTGTATACGCGTGGTGGCAGTCTCAGCTTTGTGATATTTTCATTGAAGTAATTAAACCATACTTCTTTGGTGATAACGACAAATCTGCAAAGGGTTATGCACAAGATACATTGTGGGTGTGTTTAGATACAGGGTTAAGATTGCTCCATCCGTTTATGCCGTTTGTTACTGAAGAATTGTGGCAGCGACTTCCTTCACCGAAGAATCATACACGTGAGGAGTCCATTATGATATGTGAATATCCGTCTGTTGTTGAGGTTATGTTTTAACTAGTTTTGACTAGCATTTGTTAGATCAAGTTATGATGAGATGTTACTCAGATTGTTATGTTTTTAATTTTCTTTTTTACTGCTATACAGTCCTGGACAAATGATGAGATAGAGTTTGAGATGGAAATGGTTGAGTCTGCCGTGAAGTCGTTCAGATCAATTAGGGGGGAAACGAAAGAAAAGTACGTGGTGTTTATAACAATTTCAGTTAAGCTTTAGTACTTAATAATAAAAGAATATTCTTGTTTTTAGGCGAGCAGGTTTTGTAGTGTCTCGAACTGATAAAATTGCAGACCTACTAAGACGCCTTGAAATGGAGGTTTCAACCTTAGCCAATTTATCATCTTTGAAGGTATGAACACTTATCACATATTTATGGACTTCAAAGCTATATTTACAGATATTAATATGTATAATTGCACAAGTTGTTAGCTACAGTAAAACTGATTTCACATGTTGAATCACAGACCAATCAAAAACTGACTTTTGCCATTTTGATTTTCACCTGCTCTTTTCATTTTCACTTCAAAAGTTCAAGAGTTTCTTGCATCTATCCTCTACTGTCTGCATCGCGACAAAAAAATTTGTTACCAAAATTCAACCACTGGAAAAGACGAACTCCGGTGACGAATGGCGGATCTCGAAAGATAGAGAGAAAGAGGAACCCGGGAGAGAGAGGTCGCCACCCTACACGTCATTAGCGCCATTGTAGTCTTAACATGTTTGAGAATCGCCACCTAACTTTCTTCACCATAAACCTTTGGCCCCTCAGCAAAATGTCAAAACCACCGTGAAATTGTGCCACTGTTGAACCCATCAGCGCCCCTAAGACGACCGGAACGTCCTTAAACGCCGGAAATAACAAAAAAATTGTGGCCAGGTGCCAAAATCGTCACTGTTGCATCTTCGAACAACTCAACCATTTCCGCAGCCGTTTAGGAGCTGTTTGTTTCCTTTTACGCCTTGAACGGACGTCAGCAGAAGTACCATTTAAAATTTAAATCACATCGATTTGAATACGTAGAAGAGTGATGAAGAGTTTGCTCAATTCAAAACATTGGATTAGGAACTTTAGTTGGCAGAGTCACCTGGAAAAAGAAAATAGATCAAAGTGGGCAAGTGGGTTTGGACTAATTCTTGAACTCATATGCTTGCTTAATATTTTCGGTTTGATTGAATATCAATTTGTTCAACTCATAAAGATAGTCTTAAAAGTATAAAACACATTGCATTCTTTTTATTTTTTTTATATTTAAATTGAGTTTCGCTGCATATTATTTTTATTTTATAAAATGGTAATTAATTTTTATCTTCATATTCATGGTATATTAGTTGGTAGGTTTGAGTTTGCACATATTCTTTTCTAAAGTTATATTTGTAAACCACTTTGTTATCTAGCGTATGAGTTTAGAAAGTCATCATGGTTTTTTGCGGCTTCCATTCAAATTGTTGAGTTTTCGATTAATGTAAAACACGTGTCGATATATTTTTAACGTATGAGTGTGTATACCCTAACGACCCAAAGTGACATCGTTGAAATTCTTGCCGCGTAGCGCGGGGGAAATCCACTAGTTAGTATAATATATATTTTGGGATTTGACAACTGTCAGGTACTCGCTGAAAACGATCCTGCTCCAGTTGGATGTACAGTGGCAGTTGTAAATGAAGCACTTTCAGTTTATCTGAAGAATCAAGGAGCTATTGATGTTAATAAGGAACGAGAAAAGCTCAATGCTAAGTTTACAGAAATACAAAAGTAAGACAACCCTTTCTTTATGTAGGAATAATATGATAGTGGAACGAGCATTCTATCTCGTGAAATTTATTTGGAGTGGTAAGATAAGCGGGTGGTTAATGGGTCACAATTTCTATCATAAATCCGGGTCGGGTTGAATAGTTCCTCGAAACATAATTTGTAGAAAAAGGGCAATTTCACATATATTTTAAATTTTGTAATGTTACATTTACCCTTTCAGTAATTAAAATATTATTAGTTACTTATAGAGGCAAGATGTTGGGTAATGCCGTAACGGGTCAAAACTTATAGTATGGACACGGGTTGGGCTGAACTTTCCCTCATAATATCATTTTGTTCATTTAGAAAAAACGTCAATTATATTTGTTTCCTAACTTTCATAATGTCATTTTTTACCCTTCTAAATAGAACATTATGCTTTGAGATGCTTCTAGTAATAAGGTTTTTTCTTTTAAGTTAAACACACTGTTTCAAGTAGTAACTACGTTTTTTTAATCTACTATGGAGTATGGAGAATGGAGTAAGTTAATATGTTATCTTTTTAGTGTTTTTACAGGGTAAACATTACAGAAGCAGTATCGTTACAATAAAAGTTGACTTTCTATTGGTTGGAACACTTATTCAAGATTTTGTTTTTTAAAATCAATAAAATTGGTGAAACAAAGCTATACTATTCCAATAATAATAATCAAAGTTATTAAGAGTTTACATAAAATTTACATTTGGGGTAACTTTTCACCCATTTGACCTATATTTTTAGCTAGCTTGCTTTATTTATTTCTCATCTTGATCTGACGGATTTCCGTAATTTCACCTCTTTTATTGACGTCTCTATATCTGAGCAGGCAAAAAGATTGTTTAAACAAGGCGATGAGTGCCAAGGGGTATGAGGAAAAGGTGCCCGCACATGTAAAAAAGGAAAATGTTGACAAACTCGCTTCGTTAATGCAACAACTACTCTCTATCGAGGAAGCCACTCAACACATTGAACGCCAAGTAGCCACGAATTCAGAAACCTGAGTCAAAACTTTCTGATTTCGGGTTTTTGTTTTTTCACTACTCCAGCTTTATAGATTTGAAGTGAAAGTTATGCATTCATATTGAAACACTCAGATGATCAAATCACTTGAGGTATTCAATAACATTTGTGGGACGATTTGTATTTCTAGCAAAAGTCATAACTTGTTGCAGTGGCACTGACTTCCGAGGCAACGGTTTTAAAGCCATAGTTTAGGAATTCATGTCAAATTGAAGTTTAGACAGATGTAGGGGTGTTCAAAAAACTCGCTTGAAAAACGTTCGGCTCGAAATTGGCTCGGTTGTGAACGAGCCGGCTAGGCTCGGTTTCTAAACGAGCCGAGCTCAAGCTAGGCCTGACTCGGCTCGTGAGCCAGCTCGATAAGAAGGTTTACCATATACATATATAAGTATAGTCATAGCTTGTTTGGCTTGAGTAATGATTTGAAGAAAACGAACCATGGGATTAGAGTAACATTTTCAAAATAGAAGGTGACGAAGGCTTAAGCTAGTAAATGATTCATTGCCAAAAGACAAAAGCTAACCTCCACATCCTTAATTTTTTTGTCCCACATCGCTCAGAAAACAAAAACTAAGGGAGTATCTCCCCTACAAAAGAAGACAAAGATAATGTACAAAGTTAATTAATTATTTATACTTGCATGCCTAGACATATGGTTAAATTACATTGCAATTATGTCCCTTAGTCTATGAATAGTTTCGTCTTTGAGTGCTTTTTAATTAGTAAATTTTGTGGTTATGTGTTGGTTCGAGCTAGATCGAGCTGAGCCGAGCTAGCTCAAATTCTAATCGAGTCGGGCTCGAGCCTCAAATTCGAGCTCTAGCCGAGCCAGCTTGAATTGAGTTTGAGCCGAGCACAAGCTGTGTCTAGCTCGGCTCAACTTGTTTACAGCCCTAGACAGATGGTTACATAACCCTCGTGGTGAGGTCCATCAACTCAGCCCGATTCAGAGAGTGTGTATCACGCTGGATATGGCTTATGCACTTAGTTATCTCCATCGTCATGCTGGAAAGATGATTGTGCACTGTAATCTGAAGCCAAGCAACATTCTTCTTGATGAAGATATGGTTGCACATGTCGGAGATTTCGGCCTTTCAAAGATTCGTCAATCTTGGAGTTGGAGGAACCATCTGGTATGCACTATGCAGCTCCGGTATGTTGTGCTGTTGAAATTATTTGATAAATTACATAACTTTTGGATACTCATCCCCTGTTTGATTGCAGAATATGGGGTTGAGAGCAAGGTGTCAAGAAATGCAGATAGGTACAGTTATGGGATAATGTTGCTGGAGATTATATGTAAGAAGCCTACTGACGTCATGTTCGGAGAAGTGCTCAGCCTACACAACTATGCAAAGAAAGGCATGGATGATGGTGCAGTGGAGATCGTTGATACAGTGCTTCTGAAAGATGACAAGAAGACAGGCCAACAAGGAAGAAACAACAGGTTATATGAATCATATAGGGTGTTTGCGTTTGTTGCTGGAAATAGGCGTGTCATGTTCCATGGAATCACCACAGTATGGAATGGACACAGCTAGCGTTATCTAAGAGCTCCAGTCGATAAAGGGTGTCCTGTTAAGGAATTCTACCGTTTCTTTATCTTCTGTTTGAACCTGTGAAGAGAAGATGATAGGATCAACAAAAGATATGTTGGCTAGAGCTAGAAAGTGTGAAGTAGAACATGTTAATATGGAGCATGCATATAATTAGCATGTAGAGTTATTCTTCATATATTACCAAGATTCCTTCATAGATTTTCTTTCGGGAGCTCGACTTCAACATTCTCTTTGGAAGATGATACTGCATGTGTTTTTTTAACTCCTCAAGTTGCAAAAAAGGGGCAACTTCTGCATCGTTATGCTAAAACTATCCAAAAACAGATGGTACACCTTTTTAACCCTTCTGGGTTCAGCATACGCCTAATCTCCATCCCACACATGACACACCCATAAAGAACAAAGATTTAAAATAAATGCAGGGTTTGACTCCTGAAGTGCATATGACCAGGATTTTTTTAATTCAAAACGGATATATTCAAGTTCATCACGCGTGATCAAGGGTTTGCGGCGGTGTCCAATCACTCATCACGTATCACAGTGGTACATCACGGAACTGTTAGGTTTCTATAGTGATCGGTTAAAATTTTATTTATCAAAAACCCCGTTCAATAAATAATAGTTAATTAATTAAGCGAGTTAATTAATAAAACGCAGCGGAAATATAAACAAGTGATCAAGAAAATGAAACCCGACATGATCCGGTTACATGCAAATATGAGCACAGTGAAAATATATTTAGCTACCGATGAGAAAGATATATCTCGGTTAATGACTAGCCGGTTGAGACACCGAGGTTCAACGAACAAGTGCTAGTGATACGAACTAACGAAACACGAGTAAGAACCAGTTTAGCGGGGGCGGTGGCCGGCGGTGAGTGGCGGCAGCGGCGGAACCGGTGGCGGTGGCCGGCGGCGAGCGACGGCATGGCGGAGGCCGGCGGCGAGCGGCGGCATGGCGGAGGCCAGCGGCGAGCGGTGGCATGGCGGAACTGATGGCGGTGGCCGGCGGCCGGTTGTGGGTATTCCTTTTTGAGAGTGTTTTTAGTTCTTTCAACCACTCAAAACAAGTCCCAAAACCTCAAATAAATAGTAGATGGAGACTCATGCATGTTTGCCTAGTGGCGGACATGCATAATGCACGTGTTACTATTGGCCAAGGTCCTTGCATGTGCGACAAGTGGCGATGCAAGAGTGCATGCACGACAAGTGACGTAGCACGGATGCATGCATGACAAGTGGCGAGAGGGGCTTTCTTGTCTCACCCGGTCCATGTACCCGTTTCTCAGTTAATGCCCGCATATCGTTCGTAATTACCAGTTAAATTAGTTAAGTGGATTTTAGTTCGTTGTCCATGGTGTAACTCTTACGGGTCAAGACCCGGTCGGTAGCGTTGACTTATCGAACTGGACATAAATATCCAACAGCTCCCACTTGGACGGTCTCTGATAAGATCTCAATACAGACAGCCAGCGGTGCTCTAGCTACACATAGCTGTCCCCAACAGGTCATAACACTTTAAAGTCACTAACCAAGGTATCTTCCCCTCAGCAACTGCTTGCTACTTGAAGACAGTAGACTTATGGCAATCGTTGTCATCTATCCTTTCTATAAAAGACATCAATTGAACGATGAGACATGGATCAGATTCAATCTCACATGGCGTTCAATCATTATCATTCTCGTTCAAGAATCAAAGTGGTCCAATCAAACACACAGTAAGTTTGGGTAAGGCCTTACACTTCACCAGTTTGAATCAACGAGGGCGCCCTGATGTCTAACTGTTACATATAATGAGTACAGAATCCCATCTTGACTACATACAACTCCCACTGAACTTCAGAGCTACTCCCAACCAATGCCATTATGACTGGCAGTGACGCGACAACGATTGACACTGATCAAATAGTCTTTAGTAAACGAAAGTTCTAGTATGTATCTCAGATCAGAGGATACTAAATGAGTATGCCTAAATCAAAACATCTTATGGCTAAGATCCATGAAGATGATTTGATGCGAGTTACATCCAGCGTCATTCACAATGAGGCCTGTGAATTTGGAAGTCAACTCCTAGAGTCCAAAGTCAGAATAGTCTTAATTCAGAGTCGTTCTCACGAGTCTGACTGACTACGACTAATTTAGAATACAAGATTCACGGATTAAACGTATCAAAATCGAACACAACTGTAAGATTCAAACTTTGCATTTAACCAGTAAATCAAAGGTGAATTCAAAGGTACAACTGTTTGAATGTTCGTACACCCAAATACTAAATCAAAACAAACGGCTAGCCAATCTAAGACCGATAGCATTCCCATGCTGGTTATGCTTGTCCTGAGTCATCTGTTTAGTGAACGGGTCTGCTAGGTTTTGATCTGTGTCTATTTTGCTTATTAAGATGTCTCCTCATTCCAGTATTTCCCGTATATAGTGGAACTTTCTTAGAATGTGCTTAACTCTGTGATCTGGGCTCCTTGGTTTGAACAAAGATTCCTGTGTTATCACAGAACACCTAGATAGGTTTCTGAATACTTGAAACCACATCGAGGTCGTTGATGAACTACTTCATCCAAGTAGATTCTTTTGCAGCATCTGATGCAACTATACATTCAGATTCGGTGGCTGAATCCGCCACTACACTTTGTTTGGAGCTTTTCCTACAGACAGCTCCTGCATTGAGAGTGAATACGAATCCTAATTGTGAGCGAGAATCATCTCAGTCACTTTGGAAGCCAACATTAGTGTAACACCTTACAGTGAGCTCTTCTTTCACTCCTCCAAACACCAAGAACATATCTTTAGTTCTTCTCAAGTACTTCAGAATGTTCTTTATTGTAGTCCAATGGGCAATGCCAGGACTATGTTGAAAACGACTGGCCATGCTTAAAGCACACAAGACGTTAAGACATAGCACACATGATTGAACTAATCGCTGAAACATATGGAACTACTTCCATTTGCTTAATTTCAATGTTCGTTGAAGGAGATTACGATTTGTTCAACACCGTTCCTTTAGTCGTAGGAACACCTCCTTTCTTGGAGTTTTCCATCTTAAAGCGTGTCATCATTTTGTCTATGTACGTTCTTTGACTTAGCCCTAGAAGCCGCTTAGATCTTGTGACAACTAGCACAAAACCGGTAATTTCCGTACAGTCTAATTATTAGTAAATATCTGCAATTATGTGCTTAAATGTCAACATTGTCTAATTTCATGCTATACATGTGAATTCATGCACGTTTTATACTTCAAATATTGCTTTATGCATTACTTTAGCGTTGCGTCAGAAAGACTAGTAAACTCATCGGTAAGACACACTGTGTCAGCAGTTCTGCAGAAATCAGTCAGATAATAGAATTAGGGCCTAGGAGTAGGTCCAACATCTAAAATACATTAAAACCCAAGTATGGATACGAGGGTTAACATATAAACTTTCCGAAAGCCAAACTATGCACTAAAAAGCACCTGAAACTTATCTAAAATGTTGAAATCAGCATAATTCAGCAACAATTCAGCTATAATCAGCTTTTAAGCACATTAATATCATGTAGAATTTATGTTTTATTATCCAAAATAACTTACAAAGTGCCGGGAATTGAAACTGCCACAAAAAGTGCTTTATACCTAGTGAAATTTTGCAATTCAGCACTTTAACGAACCGTAACGAACCGAACAACCGGACAATAACTGGGACGTCAAAATTTGACTAGAAGTAATGTTTTTATGATATTAAACTAGTATTGATGATAGAACACCTTAAAAATCATAAAAACCCCTAAACACACTTAAACATACTTAAACCTTACCGTTTACACTTTAAACCTTCAACTTCCAAAATTTTACATTTTACCCCCCGCCCCTTCACCAAATCCGGCCCCTATGGGTCCCACCTAAAGATTTAGTTTATTTTATTTGATTATATTAGATTTTATTTGATCTTATGCTAAAGAATATTCTAGTAATATACCATATGAAAGATATAAAAGATCTTTATAAGAGTAAATTACAAAAATCGTCCTTTATGTTTACACTAGATTGCAAAGTATGTCATTTGTCTTTAAAGTTGACAGGATTCATACTTCATGTTTGCAAAACCTTACACATTGTGTCCTTTAGCCATAACTCAGTTAAATTTTAATGTTAATTAAAGGCATTTTGGTAATTTTACTCATTTATTAAAAAAAAACTAAAACATTCATTCAAAATATAATATATATATATATATATTAATTACTCTCTCTCTCCCTCTCCCTCATATCTCTCTCCTTATCTCTTTCTCTCAACCACACCACCACCACTGCACCTCCACCATCACCACTGCACATCCACTACCGTAAACACCTCCACCCCTGCTACACAACTCCCACCACCGCTGCACCTCCACCACCGCCCAACCACCGCCATCCCCTGAGATGCCACTTTTCTTCATCCAAACACTCCAAATTACTTTATCACCTCTCATAAACACTCAAATCCCAATTCCCAAACACCCAAACAACTACCTGTAATCCAAACACTGAACAACTCCTGAACATAATCTTTTTCTCTGAATAGCCAAACACCCTTTACCATCACCAGAAAAAACAACAAACCCTCTTTCCAAAAGCTATAATTTCACATAAAAATCAAAACTTTATACACGATCATCACCAAACCAATACACAAATCAAATAAAGTTAATCAATTTACATACAAACATGATTGGGAATTGTTCTTGTAGGCAAATCACATCTGGGTCTGTGAACAACAACATTAGATGACCGAAAGTTGCAATCTTTAGCAACAATTCTTGAAATAGACGCCATTAATGTTCAAGAAAAGTGGTGATAGTGAAAGGGTATGAATCTTTATTTAAGTATACGATTGGGTATTATGTGATTGGGGAGTGAAGAGAGTGAGATGGGTCTGGTATATTATAGAAAGGATATAAGAGGTGGTGGAGGTTGTGCAGCGGGGGTCGGCCGCCGGTGGTGGTGGAGGTGCACCAGAACCGGTATGGGGGGGGGGTATAAAAGATGAGAGACAGTTTCAATCAACAATCTTTTTTATTTGATATGGTGTTGGGTGAGTTGTATTTTGCAGAGATTGAATAAATTATATATTTGGTGTTGGGTGAGTTGTATTTTGCAGAGATTGAATAAATTATATATTTTGAATTAATGTTTTGATTTTTTTTTATTTTATTTATTAAATATATTTAAATAAATAAGTAAAATTATCAATATGCCCTGATTTAACATTAAAATTTAACTGAGTTAGAGCTAAAGGACATAGTGTGCAAGGTTTTGCAAACATAAAGTATGAATCCTGTCAAATTTAAAGACAAAGGACATACTTTGCAATTCAGTGAAAACATAAAGGACGATTTTTGTAATTTACTCTCTTTATAAATCCTAAACAAATCACGCTTCCTCACTCACTCATCTTCTACCTTTCTTCTTCCTTTGCTCACGGCTCAACACCCACACGCTTACACTTTCATTTTCAAACTTCAATCATTCAATCCAAGGTGATCTAGTGGTGTATGGGGGCCATTTAGGAAGGTGTATGGTGCTAGAACTTGAAGGACCACCTTGTGGAGCTTTTAACCTCTTGATTTCTTCCTTGTGCATCATCTTCATCTTTGTGCCACTTCCCTAGCCATTAGAGCTAGTAGTAAGCTTCTTGATCACTAATTTAAGTCATGTTTATGTTATGTACAAGGTTCACCATCTGAACAACTTAACTTCTAATGTTAAAAATGAAAAGATCTAACATATTCATGAAGAAAATAAGTGATTACATGAATTTTTAGTGTAAGTAATAAAGTTGTCTATGTTATATCTTGAGTTTATGATTATATCAAGTATGTTAAAGCTTAGATCCACCAAGTTTAAGCATGGATCTTGAAGGATCCATGGTTAAACTTGAAGATGAACATGTGAAGCATAATGTGAACTTGAAATAGGAATTTTTACACATAAACTTGTAATCTTAAAGTAATAAAGTGTGTGTTAAACTAATTTTTGAAACTAATATCTATGAAAAGTTTGTTAAAAGTTTAACACAAAGCTTGTTTATGAAAGATCTAAAGATATTAAGCATGGGTCTTCAAAGATCCATGGTTAAACATGATATTAAAAATGATAATCTTTCTATTAAACATAAAAGTAGTTTTGGAACACGATTTACAAGGTTTGAAAATGTAGGATCGATATTCGACCTGAATGAGTCGGTCTGAGTCAAATCTAGGTCACTAGAGAGGCGGAAACAATCTAGTAACTGTGAATCGGTGTTAGAATGAGAGTTGAAGCAGAGAAATACACTTTAAACTGGTTTTCCATTGATTTTAGACGTTAATACACGCAGAGAATTTGACAGCACTTCGTGACAACTTTCACCGAATCATACCAAATGGAAAACCCAACACCCCTATATACAGGGTGTGACAACTCGAAGTTTCAAAGTTAGTGCCTTCGGTCCCCGTTCTTGTTCTAACCTATCTATTCGACCCGTGACTCTGTTTAACGTGCTAATATATGTTTGGTAGTTGTGTGTGTGTGTGTAGCGGGTCAGTCTCCATAATGTGCTTACGATTGGGCCGGCTTGTTCGATTAACAAACCCTAGACATAAGAGATCGGACTTGGCCCAAACCTGGCATGTAGCATCAACCGGCCCAACTCTGTTTTTGTAACATGTAAGATTGGCCCAAGTCACTAGTTGTTTAGCTAATATAGGTGGCCCAATTATTTATCCATTTAACTACATGTATACGTGAACATCACAACTCCAAAACAAACCCTATCTACCTCTTGTGCGACGGCAGCAGACCTCAAGACCCCCCCCTTTCGATACTCTATCTCAATTGGTGCTCTCGGTTAGTCTTGTGCCTACCATCCGTTGTGTTTATAAAGTTTATGCTAATTGATTGTGTTGTGTCGAATTATTACTTATGAAAATAGTACTGATGAAAACCATGTGGTTCGGACTGTGTGATGTGATTTCTTGGTAACTCCTGTGTTTGCGTATAAGTAAATATGTAAACAGTGTCAATGATGAATGCATGTGACTACTTGTAGGTGATGAATAGATGGATTAGGGTTTATGCTAGTATAAATTATTTATGATGAAACAAATTAGAATGGCATGTGTTAATAAATGGAATGGCAGCCACTAACTTCATTGGCCAATGATATTTGTAGGCACATAACAATTGTCGGCCACATGTATTTTGTTTGATTCTCAATTGTCAAAACCCATGTGATTGACATAATCAAACAATATGGTTATAATAATGATGAATGTTATGGTTAAAATAATGAATCTGTATTTGGTAGAAAGTATGTTAGATGGTATCTAGATCATGCGAACAATAATCTGATTCAACTAAGGTCTGATATAATCTCGGCAATTAGAAAGGGTTCGGTATAAGGGACTGATCGGTGAATTGAGCGATGGTTAGGGTGTATGATGTTTGTCGAAACCGCCAAATACGTGCATGAGCTGTGTTAGACGATTCTGATCTCGATCGGATTCGAATGTGTTAATGACAAACTGTTTGCAAGTTAGTAATTGTTAAGGGGTTCGATTCATGATTCTTGATTTATGTGATGTTTTGTGATTTGATTGGTAGCAAACTTTAGTCCAAGGGTAGGCATACAAGATGATGAACGATCAATTAGAATTGTTGTGTTAGTTGTTTTGATTTGAGCATTAATTTGGAGATGATTGCCACTTTTTCTAATTATCCAAATAAAAAGGAAGTGTGGGTCGGCCCAGTTAAGAATTAAACAGAATTTAGAGTTTAACCCATGCATATCTAGGCATGTCTTCATGGGCCGAAGACTTTGATGTTATGTTATGTAATCACATTACCAATTCACAGTGAATTGTTTTCTAAAAGATTAGGCCTATGAAACATGAGATGTAATTCATTAATTATATGAAACAATATAATTGATTCTTGCCGCACGATTTGGGATATAATTATGCGAGTACTAGTTAGTCAAAGTAACATGTGGGGTTCTCGTTTCTGTGTGCATTGTATGTTAACACGTTAATCTGGGATCACATTTAAACATTCGAATGTTTGGATACAGTTAGGGCATTGCACAACCCCATTCGTATACTCACTGATATGATATTTTCACCCTAGGTCGCGAGTAACGGACTTAATCATTAATTAACGTTGAACGTACGATAACATACCGAGCAAATCAAAGGTGAGTTCACTACATTCGAGCATGCGTCCCAGTGGTTGGGGACAGTCAGTGGTCTGGGTAATAACGGGTATATTGGTTAATATTCTCACCTATCATTTTTGTAAGTCCCTTATTATGTTACCTGGAGGGTAACGGGTATTAGTTGGTAGCGCTACTTAGGTTTGGCACCCTCACACCGCTCCTAGATAGGACGGATGTGAACTAATGACCCAGTCGGGGCCCAGTACTAGATAGGAGTACGTGGGAAGGGCAGTCATGTATTTCAGGAGCCGTCTTGTTCGGAATTGAGATATTAACAATATTACTTGCATTGGTTATTGAACTGTTTTACATACAACTGGTAACAAACGTTTTCTAAAACTGTGAACTCGCCAGCTTTGTCTGATACACTTGTTACATGCTCGCAGGTCGTTAGGTACTTGGGAACAGGAACTTGCTGGCTGGAGGGCGTGAGTGGTCATGGTTGCATTGATGGGTTTATCCATCAAACATTTATTTACTATGGTTGTTTGGAAAGTATTTACATTATGTTACGTTAACGCTTCCGCTGAACTTGATGGTTTTTGAATTACTTATGTTTGGATTTTATTACTACTAAATGATGAAACTTTATTTTAAGCTTATGGATTCAATGTAATTGGTGGCTCATTACTAGTGGTCACACGCCTAACAGGGACACTCCCTAGGTGGTAATTTGAGGGTGTGACACAGGGAATCCATTTCGCACGAGATGGCAAGATCATTTCGTACGAAATGGCAAACTCCATTTCGTGCGAAATGGCCATACAAGATCCATTTCGTGTGAAATGGCTTACATACACAAATAAACTTTAAATTTCACACTTTAGACCCTATTACAAGCTACTGACACGACCTAGACTGACAAACTCCCCCTTGGATATTGCCGTAGTCTTCAGTCAGCCTGTCTTCAGCACTTTCTTCACAGAGACTTGAACTTTTCTTCTCTTCTCTTTGCTTTGGCTTCTTCAGTAACAACTTTCTTAGCTTTTCATTTTCTTTAACCGCTCTCTTTTCCTCTTCAGCCATCCTTTGCACAACTGTATATCTTGCAATCTTATCCTTTTCTTCACGTGCCTTCCTTTCTTTCTTTCTCAGCTTTCAGAGCCTCTTCTTTCTCAATCTTTCTCCACTTAGACGAACAAGAATTTTCAGAATTGATTCCTTTCTGAAGCAGATAGTAGCTACCTTTTGAAACTGCATTGCTTGATCTTTATCTTCTTTCTTGTAGCCAATTTTGTTTACAAATAAACACTCGATATCTTTTGCTGAGCAGTTTACAATCCACATCGGATCATACAAATGAATGTGTCTAACTTCATTCTCCACTCTGTACGTGATCACTGCTTCAGTAGACATACAACTATACACCCAACATAAGAACCCTTTGTGAAAATCTTGCTCCATCTTTGGCAGTGGAATGTTCTTCAACACTCTTGGCTTCTTAATTTGCAGAATAGTTTCTTCAATGCCGGACACTGGATCTATCTTCTTCACTTTCTTTGGATAGTGCGGATTCTAGTGTTTGAATTCTTTGAACGCTTCATACTTCATTAAGCCCCAAGTAGGAATATCACGTTCCCTGACAGGATAAGACAATGTTCTGACCTTGGGTAGTTCTTCTACATCCCACCATGGAAGAGACATTATGTCTTGAATATACGCGAAATATTGAACTCCAAACTCTCTACGGATCGCATACGCATTCACCTGTGGTAAATACCCCCAACTGATTATGTCTCCAAGAGAAATTTCTCTGTCTCTCTTGTAGTACTTCAACGGTCTCTTGAACTTTCTTTCGGAATCTTTCTGAACCATTTCTTCCATTCTTCGCGTCTTTCTTCCTTTGAGATTTCATCAAAACTATTCTTAACACATTCTTCAACTTTCCTTTTTAACTCATCTTCATTTGCTTGACTGAAGAACTCAGCAAGCGTTGGAAAGTTAGAAGTATCAACATGAACACTTTCAGACTGTTCTTCGTCACTACAATCTTCAACTTCAACTCTGTCATAATTATCAACATCTTCAACGTATTTGTACTGGTATTCTGGCTGCTGATTGATGTCGAACTGATTCAACTCTTCTTCAAAATCAAACTTGAAATTAATCTCGTCAATGTGCGTCATTTTGATGATATCAGCTAAAGTATAAGTGTGAAAAATTTCCCCTTCCTCGACACCGTGTTCAAGATGGAGAATCAATCTTGAAACATGATCAACATTTTCATCATCTTTCTCAGTATCATCTTGCTCCCCCTCACCTTCAGCATTCTCAGATTCTTCATTAGCATCATCATGAAGATATTCATCAATCTTCTCTTCGTTTGACGCTTCAGTAACTTTTATGCCTGTAGAACCTTGATCATCGTCATCATTGCCGTCATCATCATCATCACCTGAAGCATAATAAACATCTTCTGCATCATCTTTCAGAATATCATCATCTTCTTCTTCTTCATCTTCTCCATCATCATTTTCTATATCATCAACTTCTACATCATCATCAAACACACCAGAAACTGAAGATATAGGATAAGGATTAAGAATAGATGTTTCTGGATCTATCGTTGGCTCAGACAAAACAATTACCCTTTCACTCACTTCAGCAACACTTTCAATTTGAACACCTTTGCCTTTGTTTTTCATTTCAGCTTCTATCTCAGCCTTATGTCTAGCTCGAACTTCTTCAAGCTGGATTTCTTCAAATCTTTGTTCAACCGGTTTTCCGATCAAATTCTCCAATACTTTATTCATCATATATATTTCATGTTCTTTCTTTGCATTGTTAGCCTCTAGCTCTTTATTTTTCAGCTTGAAATACTCATTCTGTTCATCTCTCCGAGCCTTTTCTTCTTCTAACTCAGCTATTCGAACCTTCAGAATATCAATATCAACTTGATCAACTTCGACTCTTTTCAACAAAGATGAATTTTCAGCTTCAACGGTCTTTACACGCTTTTCTAACTTCTTTTTCTCAACTATCACCTCTTCCACCTTTTTCTGTAACTTCTTTACAACATCATCAGTTACAAAATTAAAATCTCCAATATCTTCAAGAGCAATGTTCTCTGGAACATGAGGAAAATCTTTAAATCTTGACGATCCAGGAGTCGTTTGTACAGGTGGTTGTGAAGTTGGTGGTGTTTGTAGTATGTGTGGTGAAGTTATAACAGGTTGTTCATATGTAGGTGTAGAAATATGAAGTTGTGATGGTGATTGAGGTGGTGGTGGTGAAGGTTGTTTTGGTGGTGATTGATGTGGTGGTGGTGATTGAGGTTGAGGTTCAGGTGGTAATGGTTGTTGTTCAGCTTGTGGTGGAGGTGATGGTGGTTGACTTGGTTCCTGGATAGGTTTTGATTTCAACAAGATTTTCAATCTTCGAGCTGTAGGAGTAATGTCACGTTTCCTAGAGTTAGATTTCTTCCTACCTCCAGAAGGTGGTGTTTGAACCTCCTGAACATGCTCTGGTGATGGAACATACAAATCATCATCGTCATCTCCACTCCTCTTTCTTTTCTTCTGTTTTTCTTTATCAGAAATTACCTTTTTCCAACATTCAGTTTCATCAACCTCTGAATCAGATGAGCTCTTTTCTTCATTGTCACCTTCCTCACCAGCTGCTTTCTCAGCTTCCAGATTTTCAGTAAGAGACTTCAATAATTGTTCAGATTCAGGAGATAAACGACCTTGATCTCTTTCAGCATCAGCTTCTGTATCATCTTCCTCTGGTTCATCGACCAACATTGTTTCAACAGTTTTCTTTTGACGTTTCTTTTTCGGTTGTGAAGATGAACCTTCTTCTGCTTGTACTTTCGGAGTTGTCTTTCTACTCCTTTTCTTCTTTTCTTCTTTTGTAAACCATTCGTTTCGAGTTTCCTTAAATTCTGCTAACTTTGCCAATTCATTTGCTGCACTTTTCTCTTTCATCTCTTCATAGTTTCTCCACTTCAGATGATTAACTGGATCTGGATCTTCGTAATTAGCACTCTTGATGAATCCAAAGAATTCTGCCTTTGTTTTTGGTTTTGGCCGATTTTTGTGATACCTGGATAATATGATCAACGTCTCGTTATCCATGTGATACAACGCCAATAAATCATTATCTTCATCTTTCACTAGATCCGGATAAGCATGATCAAGCATCATTTGTACAAATCTCGGATATATCCAGGTTTTACTGCCTGATGTAATGTTTTCTTTCATGTAATGAAAAACGATTTTTGAAAAATGGTACTTTTTGTTCAACACTAAAGCGGTCATCATATTCATCTGGTAATCTCTCATCACATCATATCCTCCTTTTCTATGACTAAGAGCGTGAAGCACTGAATGGATGAAAAATTTGTAAGGCTTTGAGAAACATGCTTTCAAATAGTTTGCACTGTTCAACGGACCACTATAACCCATCCTCAACATAAATCCCTTAACCATTCTCTCTGGAAACTTCGTTGGTGAATTTTCATCATCCGGAAAATCTAACACTTCACGGACAAGTTGTTCCGTGATGACGATCTCTTTATCTTCACCATTTAAGCTAACAATTGAAGTTATCACTTTACTTTCTTCATCATACTTAGCATTTTTCCAGAAACGATCAATATGAGATCTGAAAACACTATGCTGATTAGTCAATGCTTTTTGGATCGGTAGACGTTTCATAAATTCCAGAATATCCTTGAATACAGCCATCTTTAGAAGCTTTTCATCATAAACACAACAAATGTTATGTGATGGATCAAATTCAACATTCGAAGCCTGAAATATACAACAGAAACACAAGTTAAACACTTTGAACAATTTTCAAAACAGAACATCATTCACACGAAATGGCTTTCAAACAAATTGGATTTCAAATGAATTGATCAGTTTCAAATGATGTGACTTTCAAACGAAATGGACAGTTTCAAAATGGTTTGACTCTCAAACGAAATGGCTATTTCAAGCGAAATGTTGTTTCAAACGAAATGGTGTTTCAAGCGAAATGGCCATTTCGCATGATTTGAAAACATTAAACAATGTGCCGTTTCGTACGAAATGTATTGTCATTTTGTTTGAATCTACAGTGATGAACAGTGAAATTACAGATTTCAAATCTTGATTTTATAATGAAATTGAAACCCAAGATATATTTTATAACAGATTCCGAGTACATGGATGAGTTTTATTTTCATTTTGATCCACAAAATCATCTTAGATCTGAGTTTAAAGTTCCTGTGTTTATCGAGTTCATACGATTGAAGATATCTGGTCCAAATTAAAACCCTAGATCTAATCTATGACATATTCCGAACACACTGAAGTGTTTTTCATTCAATTTGGTCCACACAAACAACTTAGATGTAAGATCAAAAGACTGTTCTTCCGAGTTCAAGCGAAATCGATAGATCTGGTTCAAATAAACATTAATCCCTACCTTTCCCATGTTATAAGTTGAGCAAACCAACTTATAAATAGATTCCGATCAACAGTTTAACAAGATTTCTGCTTGAAATCAATGAAATCAGTGATTCGCTTGAAATCGCCTTTGAAAGTGTGTTTGGTGTGGAATGGAGAAAATGATGGTTTCAAGCGATATGGAAACCTTTATATAGACATGTCCATTTCGTACGAAATGGACAAAGAGGCAGTGTATCCATTTCACACGAAATGGTCAGTTGAAACGATATGGCCATTTCCTGCGAAATGGTCATTTCGTATGAAATTCCATTTTTTCAAAATTTTTCAAATTTTTATCTTTTTGATTGTTTTGAACTTTTTACCATCACACCCAGTTAACCAAGTCCAAGTTAATGACCCTGGTCAACTGTTTAGCCTGCCAAGTCCAAGTTAATGACCTTGGCTGACCAATTTATGAACTTGCTGACTTTCTGGAACAGATTTAAGTTCAAATTAATGAACTTTTAAACATTTCGAGCAATTTCCAACACCTTTTCACAAACTTTTGCTTATCCAACGCACATGTTCCAACTTGTATAGCATTGTGAGACTTTGATCATCAGATCCCCAACATCCGTTGTCGAAAATAAGATGAAAAATCAAATCTTTTTGGATTTTTGGATTTAAGAAACAGTAAACTTGTACAAACATATTTTTGGTGAGCGTGTTAGGGGATCATATCAGCTGCCGACAAGCTACAAATACTGTTAAGCTTTGATTTCATACTCAGCATTAAACAATTCACAGTGATTGCCGATATACTGATCCAATTTAATTTCTCACACAAATTGCAATCTGTTCAGGATACGAATTAGTTGTTTTAAGGCTTAACTTATACGCGTGTACCACCTCAGAATATACTCCCGTATCCAGACCACTATATTCAGTCTTACAGGTGAGTGCATACTAATGATATCTGTAATTGGGTTAAGTACGAGGCCATGAGAGCTCAGGCTATTGCTTCCGCAAAATCAGAGAGATGATGGCTCGACTTTAGGTGGGTCCCCCTTAGGGATCTTCTTTACAACAACACATGATTGGCATTTTTCAATGTTTCATCATTTTTTATGCTGCGGGCGGGCTTTAAGAGTAAAGCAGTGCAAAGTATTATATGAGGACTAGGCTATTGCTCCTGCAAAATCAGAAGTCCTGGTATAATACCCCAGATATCAAGACGTACAAAGACCTAGTATGTCAGAAATAGAGCCTTTCAAACAGGATTTCAGGGGTTACCTATATATCCGAGAGATGTTCCCCACGCAAAAGCAAGAAATGATTTAGGTTTATATCCCAAACAAACTTACTAAATGTGGAAAAACCTATCGGCATATCATCTGCAAGACTGCTTAACACTTTTTAAACTATTTAGGTTTATATCCCAAACAAACTTACTAAATGTGTAAAAACCTATCGGCATATCATCTGCAAGACTGCTTAACACTTTTTAAACTATACATTTCTTTAGCGTACTGCAACTGTCTAGCTAATGTACTATCATATCCCCTTTTTACACAAACTCTTTTTCAGTTTTCTATTGTTTTTGGATTTTGAAATTTTATCATGTTTTTGTATTTTCTGAAAACTTTCTCCCCCTAAAATCAAAAACATATTTTTGTGTTTTTGGTTTTATCAAAAGTAGAAAATAAAACTGAACAGAAACTTGACAACAAGACACAGATCACTTCTGATCGCTGTCCTCCTCAGCTTCACACTCAACAACCCTCCCAGAAAACAAAATTTTCAACCCGTTCAATTTTAAAAGATAGTTAAATCTCGTTTTATCAAAGGGTTTTGTGTAAAAATCAGCTCTCTGATCATCGGTGTGTATATGATCAATTCGAATCAATTTCTTCTCATAGCAATCACGGATGAAATGATGTCGAATTTCAATATGTTTCGTTTTAAAGTGATGAACCGGATTTTTAGTTATATTTATTGCTGCCTCATTGTCCACAAAGATTGGAGTATCTAAGAACTGCAAACCATAGTCCCTCATTTGTTGCTGGATCCAGAAGATCTGAGAGCAACAGCTGGAAGCCGAAACGTATTCAGCCTCACAGGTTGAGAGAGCGACTGTGGTTTGTTTCTTGCACTGCCAAGTAACAAGCCGAGTTCCAAAGAAATGGCACCCAGCAGTTGTGGACTTTGCATTAAGCTTACAGCTCCCGAAGTCAGAATCAGCATAACCAGTAAGAGAAAAGTCACCAGATTTAGGATACCACAAGCCGGTGCTTGGGCAACCTTTAAGATACCGTAAAATTCTCTTCACAATCGTCATGTGTGATTGTCTCGGGCTTGACTGATATCGGGCGCAGAGGCAAGTTGGATACATGATGTCCGGTTTTGACGCAGTCAAATACATTAACGAACCAATGATCGACCGATAGTGCGTCTCATCCACTTTTTCACCGCTTTCATCCGGACATATCCCTTGATTTTGTGCCAAGGGGGTTGAGATTGGAGATGATTCAGACATATTGAACTTGTCAAGCACATAATTTACGTATTTGGTTTGGTGTATGAAGATTCCATCGGGCAGTTGCTCAACCTGAAGCCCTAGGAAGAACTTCATCTCCCCCATCGAACTCATTTCAAACTTTTTCTTCATAACTTTCTCGAACTCTTTGCACAATTCGTCGTTTGTCGATCCGAAGATTATGTCATCCACGTAAATCTACACGATGAGTAGATGTCCTGCAACCTCTTTTGTAAACAAAGTGCTATCGACAGTCCCTCTGATGAACCCGTTGTCCAGCAGATGTTGGGAAAACGTCTCGTACCAGGCTCTCGGGGCCTGGTGTAGTCCGTATAACGCTTTGTCGAGCAAATACACCTTGTTTTTGTGCACTGGATCGGTGAAACCCGGTGGTTGTCCGACGTACACCTATTCTTTGATCTTTCCATAAAGGAATGCAGATTTTGTCACACCCCCAAAATCCACCTGCGGAGTTCTACCGCCTGGAGGCGTGACTGACCAGGATCCAGCCACCAATCATATTGAACAAGCATATAAGTAGTTATAAAAATCCAACCAATACAATTGGTGTCCAAACAAAATATAGTTTAAGTTGCAAGCGGAAGCATAATGTTTAAAACCAAAACATGAGTTCAATTATTCAAAGTTTGACATGGCACACAACTGTCCATGTCCCACAACGACCCTCTTCCATGCAAGCTCCAGCTAAGTACCTAAAGACCTGCAAAGCATGTAGTAACGAGTCAACAACAAGTTGAGTGAGTTCACAGTTGGGTGTTCGTTTTAAGTTATTTCGAAAACAATTTCCTTTATCTGGCATCCTGCCGTGGGGGTTACCCCATAGTTGAAAAACGTGACTTGTTTATTCCCGGTTACTCTGGCACTCCGGCCGTGGGGGCTACCCCATGTTAGTTATCTGGCATTTCGGCCGTGGGGGCTACCCCATGTATACACTAGACTCGTTACCATATCGACTACTGACGTTAGTCATGTTTATGTGCCCTTAGCGTCGGTGTCTATCATCACCGACGTGCCATAGTCCATTAGTTCACGCCCGTCCTCTGCGGCACGGTGTGAGGTTTGTCAAACCTAAATAGCGCTATCTAACTAATGACCCGCTCGCCATTGGCCCGTCGATTAAGTCGATATAAAAAGGAGGGACTTCGTGATAGAGTTTTGGTCTAGTACGAGTTATCTGTCCGTAAGGACGAGGAATTACATTCCTGAACGAATACTGTCCTACCCAAGAAAGGACGAGTAATCCATGTTCCTTAACCCCATTCCCAAACCCCTGGGAATCCCATGCTTTGTAGAGGGTGTGAACTCACCTTGGTTTGCTCGGCAGATACACAGAAAGGTCAATCAAGTTGTAAGTGGTCGACTACGTCCTAACATAGATATCATTCACGTCAGGTTCATATTCAAGTAGTGCACGTATGTTCTACACGTATTGTACACAAGTAGCGATCATGGCATACATGTCTAGCATGGCAGTTCAACAACAGTTCGTATCAAGTTCCACAGTAACATTCATGTAATAACCAAAGTCTGAGTGTGCGGCCCAGCCACCTAGGCCCATAACCATGCAGGTCCAACAGAACATACGTAATCAAGTGGTCTCGAATCGAGACTATAGATCTCGAGTCGAGACTGTGCGGTCTCGAGTTATACCTACGAGTTCTCGAGTCGCAACTGTGGAGGTCTGCATGTACTGGTCTCGAGTCGCAACCGGACCCGCAACCGTGGTCTCGAGTCATGCTATTTTCATGCTGATGTGGTGTGGTCTCGAGTCGAGACCAGGGGTTCTCGACTCGCAACCTATGCTGTAACCGTGGTCTCGGGTTGTCCTGGGTTGGTCTCGAGTCGAGACGGGGTGTCTCGACCTGTTTGTCTGATTTGGGAATCCTTCTAGAACCCCAATGTACTAGCCAATAGAATTATCATTTCATGATAATATGTACTATCCAATGATAATGCACAAACATGTTTTGTTGTCTACTACTCAAATAAAATGGATCAAAACACATAATTCAAATCTTCATATCATGTTCATATTGCATTCAAATAGTTCATGTCTTTTAGGGTTTTCATCATATTTAAAACACATAAAATAAACAAATTATCCAAACATGCCGTTCATAGCTTAGTGCATCATTATCCGATTTTTCAACAACATGTTTACCTACACTATTCATTTCTACACAACTTAATTGTCAAGTTAGCATGATCATCACTAAATCATCTCAATCTTCCTAACCACCTAAGGGTATGCGTGTCATACAAGGACATGTGCATCATTCAATAAATAAACATCATTTAACAACAAATAACCATCTTCTATCTGTAGGATCGTTTGCACGACCAAACGAGTCGTTCAGAAGAGATCTCGTCCAATACGAGAGGCGGAATCAAACGTATCGGTGATATTTCAGCTATATACACACTAGAATCACTTAATCTATCTCTTGTATTGATATGAAAGTTTTACACGGTCTGGAGATACCTCGGCAGAGCTTCTGTCACACCCTCAAAATCCACACGCGGAGTATTACCGCGAGGCATGTGACGACCAGGATCTTAGCCACTAATTATTTTGAACGGATTAGTTATTGTTATAAACATTAGCATAATTGGTGACCTAATTTGAATTTTTCAAAACATAGTTTAAGTTCACAGCGGAAAGGGAAAGAAAACGCATCATAATTGAAACCACAAGTTTATTATCATGTTACTTACGAACCACGTACTCCATCCGATTGCAACGTCCGTCCAAAATTGTATCGAGCAACCTGCAAAGCATGCAGTAGGGTGTCAACAAAAATGTTGGCGAGTTCACGAGTTGTCCAGTTTTTAATTACCAAAAACTTGTTTCGCTAGTTAATTTATCCGTTTATACATGCGATGGGGAGCTACCCCATAGGTAAGCGACTAAACTGTTTTTCCAATACCGAATACTTACTTAACCGTACGTTTCCGCAGTGCCCCGTTTGTCAATGTTCTATCATCATTGACGGTTTACCAGAGTACATTAGTTCACTCCCGTTCCCAGTAACAAGGGTCGGTGTGAGGCTGGTTACACCTAAATAGCGCTATCAACTAATAACCCGTTCGCCAGGCCCCGGCGATTAATCGGTATTAAGTAGTGAGGACTTGAGTGATAGAGTTTCGTTTAGTGTTGCTTGTTGCATTACCGTATAAACAATAATTAACTGAGAGTTCCCAGTAACAAGGGAAGTAAATAAGTTTGTTCCCAGTAACAAGGGAAGTAAATAAGTTTGTTCCCAGTAACAAGGGAAGTAAATAAGTTTGTTCCCAGTAACAAGGGAAGTAAATAAGTTTGTTCCCAGTAACAAGGGAAGAAAAGTAAGTTTGTATCCCTTACGAGGGGATAGCGTTTGTTTAAGTTTCCGTTTCCCAAAACCACCGGGAACGCATGCTTTAAAAGTTGTGAACTCACCTTTGCTTTGCTCGGTAGTTAATTTACTTGTGTTACGTTGGTCAACCATACCCGAAATAAGGTTTCTTTTCTTTTTAAACACTGCTGCTGCTACATCCCCTGGCTGGAGTTCCGGCGGCCACTGTTGTCGTCGGCTCCTCCGCCATCATCTCGGCCGTCGGCATCGTCTCTATCATCCTTAATCATCATCGATTCTCCATATTTAACCTGGGTCTTCATCATCATCAGCGCTGGTGTGGCTCTAGAACTCGGACGAGAGAGAAAGAATCACAGGGGGGGTTGCGCTTCGGAGAAGCTGGGCACCAGAGTACCGGCCGATACCCGGCTCCGGTCGTCGGTGCGGTGAGGGAGATGACAGAGAGGAGTGTGGTGTACGTGTGGGTGTTTCATCGGAAAGAGGAACGAGATGAGGAGGGGGTGTGTGTTGGATAATACAAGAAGGGGGTTTAGGGTGTTGCAAGTAGAAACGTCGACCGGCAGTCGCCGAAGATCATCACCTGACTCCGGTTAGAGAGAGAGAGAGCAGTGAGAGGTGTGTGTGTCGGCTGCCATCTTTTGGGTTCTAGGGTTTTGGTTGAAGAGAGTGGGTTTTTAGGATAATTAAATATGGTGGGTTTTAGGTTTAGAGAGTGGGTTTGGGCCTAACCTGAGTGTGCGGCCTAACCCAAGTGTGCGTGGATCCGTTATTGCTTAACATTTTGCAAATAATAACAATATTAATAATAACAGTGACATAATTAATTGCGTGTGCTACCAAAATACCCTTTTTCATGACATCAAGAGTGCGGGTTGTCACAGCTTCGCTACCGGAAATGCCAAAGTTACAAATGAAATAACAAGTCTACTATTTATACTAATCCCACTTCGTTTGAACAAGCACCTCCAGTTCATACGAACTGGTCCAGTTCGTATGAACTGGCCACTTCGTTTGAACATCCACTTCGTTTGAACATCCACTTCGTTTGAACATCCACTTCGTTTGAACTGGCTTGTTCGTGACTTGTTTCATTTATTTTATTACACGACTCGATACAAGACGAAGTCGACAGACGTATGCACCAACAGACTCCCCCTCGGATCTTGACGAGTCTTCGGTATGCCTTCAGAACATCTTCAGTCTTGATCAGTCTTCAAGCTCTCTCCAAAGTATCTGACAATGTAAGCATCCTTAAAACTTTATCTCTTTCTCCTCTTCAGCATCAACAGACTCCCCTCGAACAAACTTTCCTCGGATGTTGATTGCAATTTGACTTTCACAGAATCAGGATCATGACCTGGCTCTTTACTCAGATTTCAGAATCCAGGCTATCCTGCACATCCTCTACCCAAAAGTAAATTTTTCACAAATTTAACATTTTACAAAATTTATACAACCAAACTCTTCCTCAAATTTATCCAGGATGATTTAACAATGTTAATAACTGATGAACCACATGTAGACAAATATTCAAAATCTTTTCTCATTTATACACACACTCCCCCTCACCACATACTCATCATGTTTAGCACTTGGAATTTTGAAAATCAGTTCTCCAATATCAGTTGTCGAAAATCTTTTTGGATTTTTCAAAATTTATGCTAAAACACACTGAAAATCTTTTTGGATTTTTTTTAAATGAAATGAAATGCAATAAAGAAATATATATAGACAATATTTTTGTGAGTTTGTGTAAGAGGATCATATCAGTTTATGAGACAAATCACTAACACCGTTAAGCTTGATTTCATTTTATGCTCTAAACGATTCACATTGATTGACGATATTGTTGTCCACTTAAACTCAATCTAAAAACTTTCGAAATGCTTACCGATATGTTAAGGTATATTAAGATAGCACTAAGTTCTTATGGACCCCACGATCTCAGCATATCCCCTCATCATGCAATACACTGACTCAAGTAATGCCTTTAAACTTTTATCAACTGTGAATTTGTGCGAAAACAAAGCAGAATGTTTAAACATTAACAATCAGGTCGATACTTCCGTATACGCAGAGAAAGTCCAATGTTTAAACAAAATAAGAAAATAAAATAAGTTGAAGTTGTTTAGGCTTTAACCACCAGGTCGATACTCCCGTATACGCAGAGGAGGTCCAAAGCTTAAACGAAACACCAAAGAAAATAAAGCAGAACGTTTAGGCAACAACATCCAGGTCGATACTCACGTATACGCAGAGGATGTCCGATGCTTAAACAAAATAAAGAAATAAGACAAGTTTAAATCTTTGCAAAATAAAATGCACAATCACAGCGACTTTTTAGCAAAGTTGTGAAAGTTCACAAACTTAACCAGTTTTATGTCTTTCGACAATCAGCAATTACTGAGTAGGCACACAATCAAGAAGGACAAAACTAAGTACTATGCTTTTAACCATGTTTCCCACTAGAACTAGGCTTTTTCATTTAAGTTTGTATCGTTATCGCAAATCTACTAGTCTAGCTGAGCCTACCGTCACATCTTTAGTGAGATCGTTTATCACATTTGACATTTACATTTCTTTAGCGTGCTGTGACAGTCCAACTGATCTACTATCATTTCCTCTTCTTGACAACAAAACTCATTTTTGTTTTATCATGTTTTTGTCTTTTTCAAATTTTCAAATGTTTTTGGATTTTCTAAAAATTCTTACTCCCCCTAAAATGCAAACACATTTTAGGAAATTTGAAAATAAACTGTACAAAAAACTTGACAACTGATATCGAATCGCTTCAACTCGCCATCCACTAGGCATAAACAATCAGAACTCCCCCTTTCACAAAACTATTTTCTCATTATGATTTCAAAACACTTAAGTTTGTTTTAACCAAAATGATTTTTCCGGAAAATAAGTTTTGTCGATTTTACCACTTGTAAGTTAGGGGTTCATCATATCGTTCCTCAATCATTTGTAGAAAATCAAGTACAACTTAATGTCCCTGATTTACCACTTGTAAGTCGAAAACCTTCTTCAACCACTACTCATCAACTATAACCTCATGTGAATCAAAAAATAACAATATAAAGATATCACCTGTAAATTTACCAACCAAACATTTCAAAAAATGATGCCGATTCCTGCTCCACTCTTACCAACCTGGGAGCTCCGGCAAGTCAGGTTTTTCAATGAAAGAAAATATCCACCCAAGCCTGACCAGCCTTGAGTGTTCTCAACTCAGACTCAGTTGGAGTGTAAGTTGCTTTCTTCTTAGCATAAAACTCTTTTACCCCTTTAACCTTCCCATCGATCATTTTTCCAAAAATTTTCTTTACGTTTCCATTAAACGCTTTCTCAACATCAAATTCATTCTTATCAGAATAAAATTGATTAGATATTTCAACTTTCCCGACTTTTGATTTAAAATTCTCAGTACTCAATGGTGGAAAGTTCTCATCATCCATCGGAGGAACTGAGTTTTCTCTTTTTACCTCAACCTGTGGCTCTTCTGATTTTGTGGAATCAGATTCATCACCAGATTTTACCTCTGATTTCTTAACAACCCAAGTTTGGTTGTCAAGATTTCCCCGTTTCTTGTAAAATCTTTTGGAACACTCACCAACTTCATATGTAGAATTTTTAAACACTTTAAATCGTTCAGTTGGTGGTTCCGTATTATCAACAACTACTTCTTTGAGTTTTTCTGAGACTCCCTGTTTTGTATTGGTTGCTTTGGGACAGTTCCATGCAATATGACCAACTTCATTGCATCTGTAACAGGTTCTTGTCTCTTTCCTTTGAAAAGCTCCATTCTTCATCTTTTCAGCAAGAAACTCCTTGTTTGACTGTTTCCAGAATGAGCTCTTTGCTTCTTCTTCATGACTAGTTCCAGTATCCTTTTTCTTCGGCTTCTTGTCTTCAAATGCCTCAAAACCTGCAACAGTTGGATAAATTCGACCAATTAAGTAATCAGAACTTGTATAACTTCTCAACAATCTTCTGATTCTTTCATTTTCAACTTTTTCACCATCCAACTCCTTCTTCCATTTTGCACATTCTTCAATGTAAAAGTTTATCTCTTTCTGCTTTGACATCATTGTTGCATTCAACATCTTCAAAGCATCTTCTTTTTCAGAATTTGTTTTCTGCAAACTAGTCACCGTTCTGTTTAATACATCGTATGATTCTTTCAAATTCTTGACATCAAACAACAACTTCTCTTTCAACTTCTCAAGCTCACAAAACTTTATATCTTTATCTTCACATTGTTTGCAAGATTCCAAACATGTAAGACACGGTTTTGTGACTTCAACAACTTTTTCGATCTCCACAATCTTCTCAACTTCAACTACCTTTTCCACTTCAACTATCTTCACAACAATCTTGTCTTCTTTCATTTCTTTTGCAGCTTTTCTCTCTTTAAGTTTCTTCAATTTATCTGCAAAATAAAATTCAAAACTGTCAGAAGATAGATGAGTTTTTCCAACATTTATCTGTTCAAGCTCTTCATCATCATCACTGTTTTCTGTTGAACTGTTTTAAGAAGAAACTGATTCTTCATCTTGACTTTTCTCATCATCAGATAACACAGCTATCCATTCCTTCATCAACTCTGGCTTTTGAACAATTTGAGCAATGAAAGCTTTAAAATTCCCATTTTCATCCACAAACTTATCCCAGCTAAATCCTGGTGCCATTTTCTCATCGTCTTGATCAATAATACCAAAATAAGCTTTCCTGTTTGCATCTTCTATCATCTTTCCATGAGCAGTTTGTGAATCCTTTTATTGATGTGGTTGATGAGCAACTTGTTGATATATGGCCTTCCGATAATAATCATGACCACCAAACGGATTCTTTGCTCCACTAGCTTCCTGATTCTTGCATTCTCTCTTGAAGTGACCTTTCTCCCTGCATCGAAAACAAGTAACTTTAGATTTATCAAAACCTAAAGCAGTAAGATGAGCATCCAAAAAGTCATTTCTTCCTGTAATCATTTTAAACTTTTCAGCTCTTCTCAGGACACTAGCCAGACACCATTTAATGTCCATCAGCTCCAACTCTTCTGCATCAATCTGATCGTAATCCTCCTTGGTTAGCATAGGATTTCCGATTTTTCCGGCAATCAATCCTTCATAAGATTCCAAAGCAGTAACCAGTAAACCCATATGATTTTTCACAACTTCTTCAGAAAAGTTTTGACCCTTTTGAAGATGTAAAGCTACATTGCACTGAATCAGATGTTCATTTCCAACATTCGTACTTTGAATACTTGGAGGATTAACATTTGAAAATCCACTAGTGTTGACTGAACTTTGACTGCCTGTTCCAGAAGAATTTCCTGCACTAAAGGCGGTTTGGATCTTTGGACTTGATTCAACAGTTTGAACATTTCCTTTATAGTATAATTTGATGTCTTGTTGATTGCTTGAACTGTTCATTCTGGCAATCTTCTGCTGTTCAAGATCCTGTGCCTCAAGCTTTTCAATAAACTGTCCGATCGACAATCTGCTAAACTGTCCAGAATTCTTCAGAATCATCAGATAAGTACCCCATTCTTTCTGTGGTAATGCGTCAGCAAACTTTTCAACCCATTCTGCTGGAGTTTTAGTAATCTTCAACTGAGACATGGTGCGCACAAGATGGCAGTATCTCTCAATGAGAGTCTTTGTAGTTTCACCAGGCATGCTAGTAAACAACTCAAACTCCTTTTTTAGTAACGCTGCTTTACTCTGTAACATCTCTGTACTTCCTTCAAATTTCTTCTCAAGAGCTTTCCAGATCGAATATGCATTTCCATCATGCTGTAGCAAAACAAATATATCCTCTTTGATAGCTTGCTGCAACAGACTTATCATCATTTTCTCTCCTTTATAACTCTCTCTCTCTTGGTCTGAAAACTCTGAGATAATTTTATCAACATTCATAGCAGTCTGTGATCTGATGTATGCTGTTTCAATACTTTCCCAAGCTCTTAGATGGTTTGCCTGAACCCAATTCTCAAAACGATTTTTCCATCCATGATACTCTTCAATTCTCATAAGTTTCGGGGGTTTTTGCAACGTTCCAGTTTCGTTTTCTGCGTTCATGTTTTGAGCAATGGTAGCCGGAGTAGTCGGGGTTGTAGCAAATGCGTTGTAGAACTCGGAATCCATGTTTTGGTATTTGAAATATCACAAATTCAAATTCTTCAAACGAGCTGGTAAACAAAACACCTCGATCACCTGGATCACCTCGTAAAAATACCTGACAAACACACAAACAAAATACAATCAGTTTAACGACTTATCAATTAATAGAAATGAACTGGTTCTCGAACTGGTGATAATTCTGTGCGGATTGAAGGTTGACAAACTGTGCGGACTGCTATGACCCAGATCAATTACCAACAAACTGACTCACAAAAACATATTCTGGACAATTGTACTTGTACGAACTGACTTATCCAAAAACAATCTGACTATAGTGTGATCTGGAAACACTTGTCAAAACGTGTGGTGATTTTCAATCAAAGCACATGCCAACTTACAACATTGAACAATTATAAAATCACATGGGCCGAGATATTCACTAACAAAACTGACAATCCATTTGGCAGAACAATCTAATAAATGAAATCACAACAACTCGATTGGACCAAAAACACCACTTAAGCTGACAACTCTAAAATGGATATTTGATTCTATTTGGCCACTATATTAACCAAACACATGCAATCTGATTACCCTATTCGAACTTGGCTGACAAAACTTGTAATAATCGCATGTACAACTGACAATCTTAATTGTTGGCCCAAGAATCACATGTTCACTTTAATAAGCCAACAAAACTGTTATTTACGTGCACATTTTAATGGCCGACAATTTCAAACCTCAATGAATTCTATTAGACCAAGAATTAAAGTGGACTGATCAAACTTCACTTCTCATGTCGAAACAGTTTTCAATGTTCTCTAATTATTAGATCACATGCAACTTTAACCGACAACTTTAATAGTTCAACAAAATTCCAAACGACCTGATGATCCGGTCACTTAAACGAACTGAATTCTTTATACAAACCGAACTGTTAAACGAACTGATTGCTTGAACGAACTGATCTGTTAAACGAACTGATTTCTTAAACGAACTGATCTGTTAGATGAACTGAACCTTTAAAACGGACTGATCTTCTCAGACGGACTGAACTTCTAAACGGACTGAACCTTTTAAACGAACTGAACTATTAAAACGAACTGAACCTGTCACTACGTATGATCTTTCAGACGACCTAGGTCACTTCGTATGACCTTTCAAACGAACAGAATGATACACTTCATACGAACAAGATATCTTTTAACAAATTGATCAGGTTTTCGGTGGTATTAGGATCTGATATGATCAAGGATTGTTCTACACAGAATTCCGATCACAATGATATGTATAATGTTCAATTTCGTCCACTAATTTGTCGTAGATCTGAGTTTGAAGTTCCAGTTCGTATGAAATGGATCTGATACGAATTGAACGATCGGTTTTTTTTGCAAAATTGATCAGGTTTTAATTTGTTTTAAGGTCTGAAACTTTCACAGATTGATTAAAACATAGTTACGCACGTTATATTTCAAAATCAAGCCATTTCATCCAGAAAATCTCGTTTAAATTTTGAAAAAAAAAAAAAAACGTGAAGAATGGAGTAGAAGTGAGATGAAATCAGATGAAATCAAGCTGAAATCGATGAAACTCTTCCTCTTGAGCTCTGATACCACTTGTAGGATCGTTTGCACGACCAAACGAGTCGTTCAGAAGAGATCTCGTCCAATACGAGAGGCGGAATCAAACGTATCGGTGATATTTCAGCTATATACACACTAGAATCACTTAATCTATCTCTTGTATTGATATGAAAGTTTTACACGGTCTGGAGATACCTCGGCAGAGCTTCGCTACCGGAAATGCCAAAGTTACAAATGAAATAACAAGTCTACTATTTATACTAATCCCACTTCGTTTGAACAAGCACCTCCAGTTCATACGAACTGGTCCAGTTCGTATGAACTGGCCACTTCGTTTGAACATCCACTTCGTTTGAACTGGCTTGTTCGTGACTTGTTTCATTTATTTTATTACACGACTCGATACAAGACGAAGTCGACAGACGTATGCACCAACACTATCACACAACACCTTCATCATAGATTAAACAACAATCTTAATATTGACAAGCAAACACATATTATCATACAACCTCATCACACATCATCAATCCGAAATAGAAGCACATAGCTTGAATCACTAACTGGTTGTGAAAAAGGCACCGAGCTAGTAAAGAAGATGAATAAGATGGAGTGTCCGAGTGTTGATGATGAGCTTGACCGAGTCTCCTTGTTGATGCCGATTTGATCCGAGAGAGAGGAGAGGGGAGGTGATGTTTGATCTTTAGGGTTTAAGGTTTTCTAGAGAGAGAGTGTAGGGGAGTGTGTGTGTGAGAATGAGTGTAGGTTTTGGGTTTTATACAAGGTGGTGCACTCTAAGTGGGCTTTCGGGTGGACTAAGGAGGTGCATGGCCTAACCGGCCCAACTGCCACACTGTTCACTCGAGACCGCATGGTCTCGAGTCGAGTCCTTGTGTCTCGGTTCCGGTTCACTACATACGCACTAGTATAAACTATACCTTATACGTACACATTGGTAACACCTAGCACATCAAGGTAATCACGGACTTTTATTTACTAATATATAAACACATAACGTTCATCCATGTTATACATCGAAATACAAGAAAGGGTTTTAAATTACGAGTTGTCACAGATTTTACATCTAATTGGTAGACCTTGAATCCTTTCCAAGACGCGAATGCCAGGAAGACTCTAATTGCCTCAAGTCGAGCAACGGGAGCATACACTTTAGTAAAATCGATCCCTTCTTGCTGACTAAATCCTTGGACTACCAAACGTGCTTTGTTTATCACAATAACCCCTCTATCATCCCGCTTACACTTGAAGACCCATTTGGTCTTGATCAGCTTTTGATTTTCTGGTAGATCAACCAATCTCCATATTCCAAGCTTCTCAAACTGTTGCAACTCTTCCTGCATTGCATTTACCCAGTTTTCCTCGGTTAATGCTTCTTTATATGTCTTTGGCTCTACCTGCGAAATAAAGCATTTCAATGAGAATTCTTCCTGTAAAGGAGCTACAGAAGAATAAAAACATGTAAGGGCTTTGTTGATTTGATCTCTGGTTTTCACTCCACTTTGAAGATCTCCAATGATTTGTTCCGATGGATGGTAAGACAAAGTTCTCGGCATGACTGTGTCTGGCACTCTCACTTCCGATTGCAAATTTGTGATATCCTGATCACCCGTGTGATCAACAGCTTCTGATGTTGCAATATTTGGTTCCTCATCAAAAATCGGATCGGCTTCCGATTCTGAGTCTTCGGATTGATCAAATACTGGAGCTGGTTCTTCTGGGGGTTCATGTACAGTTCCACTTGGACCGGCCTCGTGATCATTTGCACCCACGGTGGGCAGAGAAACTACCAGCGGTCTTGGCACTTGTTCTTATGACATAGATTGCTGATGTTGGTATAATAATGCTAGTTCCTCCTCACTTGGCTCAGTCGGCAATTGGAATGACTCCCAGAGTTTTTCGTAATCAAAAAGCAATATGTTTCCGGGAAGTTGTTCCGGAGCAGTAAACTTCTGACAATCAACATGCTGAACCTGTATAATCTTCCCTAAGCATGGAACAAATAATCTCTTCAGTGGACTTGCATAACCTACAAAAAAACCTTCATTAACTTTTGCACCAAATTTACCATCTGGATCAATAAATGTGCATGGTGATCCAAAAGGTTCTAGAAATTTCAGATTTGGTTTATAGCGATGAAGTAATTCGAAGCAGGTTTTCTTGTACTTCTTTACTGTAAGAACATGATTTAACGTATAACATGCTGCAGCAACCGCTTCACTCAAAAAGAATATTGGCCATTTTGAATCTGCTAGCATAGTTCGAGCTGTTTCGATCAGTGTGCGATTCTTTCGTTCTACAACACCGTTTTGTTGTGGAGTATACGGTGCACTGAATTCATGAAGAATGCCTTTGTCATTGCAGAACTCAAGCATACGGTTGTTATTAAACTCTGTTCCATTGTCGCTTTGAATTCTTCTGATCGGCAGTTTGTACAGCGTCTCCATCTTTTTGAATAAAATCATCAACGAATCAAACGTTTCATCTTTTCTTTCAAGACACATAACCCATGAAAATCTTGTATAGTCGTCAGTTACCACAAGACAATACAGATCTCCACTTACGCTCTTCACATTTACCGGTCCGAACAGATCCATATGAAGTCTTTAGAGCGGTAGTCTGATTGAGTTTAAGAGCTTCTTTTGGTGTGACTTCTTCGTTTGCTTACCCTTTTTGCATTCTACACAATCATCATTCAGATGGAAATTTTTCAGATTAACACCTTCAACAAGATCATTGTGAACTAAGAAATTCATTTTTCTCACATGAATGTGACCCATCTTACGATGCCACATTCTTGATTCTTTTTCAGTTGCTTTTGTTTTAGTTACAAAACATTGTTTCTTTTTATTTGATTTTGTTGCGACGCTCATGTCTAGGACATACAAATCGTTCTCACGAGGAGCGCGCATCAACACTAAATCTTCAGGAATTTTAAAACCTGGTTTAATGATCAAACACTCATTTTTTTGTAAAATGAACGGTAAACAACTTGTCACAAATCTGCGATATGCTCAACAGATTGTTTTCAAGTTCAACGATGTAGTTCACTTTATCAAACGTTACAACTCCATTGGTAAGAATTCCTTCACCAACGATTCTTCCTCCCCGAGTTCCCGCAAAGCCAACATATCCTCCATTAATTGATCTGATATCATAGAGTAGTGCTAACATCCCAGTCATATGCCTCGAGGCCCCGCTATCCATGATCCACTTGGAGATGATCGACCTCGGAAGCCCCTGCACACATTGTTGGTGCACGAATGTCTAAAGCCTACGTCTTAGTCTTAGTTTATCTTTGTATAGGGTCTTATTGTGGTAATTATGAAAGTATAGGGGTTAAAATGTAATTTGAATATGAAATGTTACATGTGATTTCGCTTTTGTGGCAAGTGATCATATAAGCGAAATCTGTTTGAAGTGATTTCGCTCTTATGGCTGCCACATAAGCGAAACCTCATTTAGTATAAATACCCCTTAGTGTTTTCTCATTTGAGACGCGTTCATGTAATCAGTGCCGAACTGCTGCCGGTGATTTTTATGAAAGTTAAATGAGAAAAGAGTATTAAAGTGTATCTCATCTGTTTCTACTCGTTTCTAGCTTTGATTCATGCTGATAATGTATTTCCGCTACATTTTCGGTAGTTACTAGCTTCGATTGTCTCATTAGACTGTCAAATACGGTCCTACAATTGGTATCAGAGCCAGTTGTAAGCTAGTTAACCTGAATCAAAGCGTTTTTCAATCAGATTTTGAGTTTCTGGACGATTCATCGGACAAAATGGACTGAATTTTTAGTATATTGTGTAAAATTGGTAAATAACAAACCCTTGAGTTTATCAGATCTAAAATCAGCCTAAAAATGACCTAAAATGGTTCGAGACTAGATTCCGCTTTTGTGTCACTTATTGATTTCGCTTTTGTGTCACTTGTTGATTCCGCTTTTGTGTCACTTGTTGATTTCGCTTTTGTGTCACTAGGTGATTCCGCTCATAGGTTCATAAGTGATTCCGCTTTTTAGGACATATCTGATTTCGCTCTTAAGGACAACATTTGATTTCGCTTATTTGGTCATAGATGATTTCGCTTATATGTCACTTTAGTGTCTGATTTCGCTTATGTGACCTGTTTTAGTGTAAAAATCATGGTTTGAGCGTTTAGTCCATTTTGTACGTGTTTGATTGTTGGAAACTCAGTTTGTGGGAAAAGTTTTTTGATAAAATAAAGTTGTAAGTCAAAAGGTTAAACATTTTTGGAAATTTTGTCACTAAAATGGAAAACCAAGAGTTTTACAATTTCTTCTCCGGCAGTGGTATGGTAGCAGGACAAACATCAAGTAGTGTTATACAAAATGCTAACATGGAGAACGAATTGGGAACAATGCAAAAGCCTCCCAAACTGATGAACATAGATGAATATGCGGGATGGTCAAGCAGATTTAAGAACTGGGTTCAGGCTAACCATTTTGAATGTTGGATGAAGATAGAGAGAAAGTATGTTCCACCAGTTGATGGTTTAAATAATAAGAAGAATATTATAAGCCTGACAGAATCAGAACAGAATGATTTCAAAGCCGAGAAAAAGATGATTAGTATTCTCCAGCAGGCTATCAAAGAAGATATTCTAGTATTGTTGCAATATGAAGATAATGCTCAATCTATGTGGTTTGCATTGAAGGCGAAGTTTGAAGGTAGTGATTCCATGATCAAGAATAAGAAGGCTTTGCTCAAGAAGGAGTTTGATATTTTTACCGGTATGAAGGGTGAAACTACAAGGCAACTAATTGAAAGATATTGCCATTTGGTTCTTGAGATGAATAGATTAAAAATTGAAAAGACCGATGAAGAATGGATTGACAAATTGGCTGATGCGTTACCTTATGACGATTGGGGTACATACCTGATGATGCTAAAGAACAATTCAGACTTTGCCAATTACAATCTTAGTTTGTTCATAGAAAAGATTGAAGCTCACGAGTTGGAATTGCTGAAAATCAAGAAAATGAACGCAGCGAGTGTGCAGCAGGATGTATCGTTGTATTACAAAGGCAACCCTACAGTATCAAACAATCAAAGCCCAAAAATACAAACAGGGTTCATTGCTGATAACACTTCAAGTGTTTTTCAAACACTCCACAATCTGGAAATTCTTCACCATTTGTGAACTATGATCCAAACTTCAAAGCTCAAGAGCAGTCTTCACCTCAAAGCTCTACAAGTTCAAATAATCAGGCTTATGTTTCTGGGGTGCATTGCAACATCGCGGTGAATATTAAGAATGGAAATGAAATTACTGAAACAGCCGCGAAACAACACATTGCATTACTTGCTTCCGTTCTAGAGGCTTATGAAGGGTTAGTGGCGGGTAGGATTGGTAATCCTGATATGACCAAAGAGGATTACGACCAGATCGACCCGGAGGAGCTTGAACTGATTGATATAAAATGGGGCATGGCGAGTTTGGTTAGAAGAGCACAACGGTTTATGGAGATCACAGGCAGAAACAGTCTCTCAGGCCCTGATCAGAAGTTAGGGTTCGATAAATCGAAAGTTACGTGTTTCAAGTGTAAAGAACGTGGTCATTTCAAGAGAGAATGTCCGAATCGTGAAGTGAACAACCATCAGAATCCATTCACCAAAGACTATTACAAGCAAGCGATTTATCACCGACCAAATCAACAACAAGTTGTTCAAAGGCCACAAATTGAGAATAAACCGGAAAAAGCAATGATCGTGAATCAAGACGATGAGAAGGTAGCTGCAGGGTTCAGCTGGGATAAATATATTCCCGGTAGTGATGGACAGGCAATGATGGTTGAAGTTGTTGAAATTTCTGAGATAGTGTCTGAACCGGAAACAGTTACTGAAGATGTTTCTGTAGTTGTTAAAGAGGTTTCTACTAAAAAAAAACAGATAATTTTGAAGAAATAGCTGCTGAAGTTCATCAATCTCAATCTGAGCAGGAAGTATTAGCTAGTTCGTTGAGATCTATCATGAAGCAGAAGTTGTTGAAAAAGTGGATTCAATATCTGAAACACCATGCCAAAAGTGTTTACAACCGTGCATGGAGTGTCTTGAAAAAGACACTAAGTTTCAGAAATTGAAAGAACATGCTGACATGTTAAAATTTGATTTAGGACAAGTTAAAGAAGCATATGATACACTAGCTAGATCAGTTAAAATGATTAAAGAAGAAAGTGTTGAAAATGATAAAGCCACAAAACTTGCAAAAGCAACACTTTTTGATAAACAAGTGGAAGTTAATTTTCATATTGACACAATCGCATCATTAAAAAAAGAATTGGAATTGACTAAAATTGAAAATGAGCGAATTGATAAGAAATTGATGAGCTATGTTGCATCGTCGTATGTCCTTGAGCAAATTGTTCCACAACAGCTCAATGCTGAACCGTTCTTTAACAGTGTTCCACCCCCAATGTGGAATCATTACACTCAGAAATATCCAGATGGGGTGGAAGCTGCTTTGAATCTCAAATTGAGATCAATTGAAGATGATTTGCCTGAAAGCATCGATGTTACATTCTCTGCATCCGACACCGACAACGAATCACAGGTTATCAAAACCGTTGTCGATCAGGTGTTAGATGAAGAGAGTGAGAACTGTGAGAAGTCACAATCTGAGAAAGTTGTTACAGATTCTGAAAATGAGGGTAATTTCTTGGAACGGTTCATACCGAAATCGGACAAGAGTGAGAATGATGATCCGATTATGGTTGTTTACACTATGATTGGAACAGACAAACTTTACTCCGATTTCGAGTATCCTCTTCAGAATGTGAAAATTGAGAATGTTGAGAAAGTTTTTAAATTGGTTGAGATGAACATTGATGATGTTAATAACAAAGAATTCTTTTCAAAACCTAAAAAATCATTTGTTACATTACATCCTAACAACTCGGGAAAAAAGGAATGGGTAGGTAATGGTAACAAGAAAATTGGTAACAACTTTAAAAACAAAGGAATTGGTTTTGAGAAAAAGATGGCTAAGAAGGTTGTCAATTCAAAAGATAAAATGAATGATGTTTTTGTTGTTGGTCCAAGTGTGCATGATGAGAAGGAATACATTTTTAGTCAAAAGGCAGTTGACGATTTCAATGCAGCAAAGAAATTGAAAGAAGAATCAATCAAATCAACTTTTGTTGAATATGACAAAAGAATTTGTTATCGCTGCAATGAAATCGGACACATGGCAAAACAATGCAAGAAAGTTTTTGAAAAACCTGTCATTAAACCTGTTGTTCAAAAACCTCAACCTAAGTCATCAATTGACAAAAAGGGTAAAAAACCAATGGTTTCACAAATCCGCATTTTGAAGAGGGGTGAATCGTTGAAGTCGGAAGATAAGCCGAAATCGATATTTGAGATTGGCGAATCTTCAAAGTCTCAAAAGACTTCAAAGATTTATTCAAAAACGAAAATTTTTGAAAATCAATTATGGGTTGCAAAGTCAAAACCATTGGTCGAGGAGAAAAAGATGGAAAACATTTTGAAGAATGAAACAAAAGTTTTTGAAACTAAATCACAATCAGTTGAGGTGAAGAAAATGGAGAATGAATTAAAATTTGATGCAAAAGCTTTTAATCCTACTGTTCAAAATATTTTCGGAAAAATGATTGACAGAAAAGTCAAAGGGGTAAAGGAATTTTACGAATCAAAGGTGGGTGTTAATGATAATTATAAATTTGAGTTTGAACTTGACAAATTTCTTGCAGATTTTGAGTCAGAATTTCCACCAATCAAAAATGAAGTAAAACAAAAAGCTAAAACTGATGTTCAAAATGTCACATTTGATTTTCCTAAGACTGATGAGAAGTGTGATGTAGTGTTTGGGAGTGTTTCAGAAGTCAAAAAGCCATGGAGTTCATTGTTTGAATGAATTTGTTATGATGTTTGCAGGGGCTGCCCAAGTCTATATTGTCAAAATGGATCATGGATAGTGGCGCTTCACGACATATGACTGGGACACTTGCTTTGTTATATGATGTCAAATCTGTAAATGGAAGCTATGTTGGATTTTCCGGTAACCAAGGTGGAAGGATCGTTGGTCAAGGAACGCTGACAAATGGCGTGATTTCTTTCGACAAAGTGAACTACATAATAGAGTTAACAAACAATTTACTCAGTATTTCACAAATCTGTGATAAAGATTTTAGTGTACATTTTACAAAAACTGAATGTGTGGTTTTGAAACCAGGGTTTAAAATCCCTGATGAGATGGTGTTGTTGCGAGCTCCACGAGAGTATGATCTTTATTATCTTGATATGAACATCGCAACACCAACAACTCATCAGAAACAGTGTTTTGTGTCAAAGACTAAAGCGACAGAAAAAGATTCTATAATGTGGCATCGTAAGATGGGCCACATTCATGTTCGCAAAATGAATTTTTTGGTACATAATGATTTAGTTGATGGTGTAAATTTGAAGAACTTTCACTTAAATGATGATTGTGTAGCATGTAAGAAAGGAAAGCAAACTCGAAAGTCACATCCATTGAAGATGATGAATACAATCAGGTTACCTCTTGAGAGATTGCACATGGATCTCTTCGGGCCTGTCAATGTAAAGAGCATCAGTGGAGATTTATACTGCTTGGTGGTGACTGATGATTTTACGAGATTTTCTTGGGTAGTGTGCTTGGAACGAAAAGATCAAACTTTTGACTCTTTGATGGTACTTTTCAAGAAAATGGAAACGGTGTATAAGCTGCCAATTCGGAGGATTCGGAGCGACAACGGAACGGAATTTAAGAATAACATGATATACGAATTCTGCAACGAGAAGGGAATTCTTCATGAATTCAGTGCCCCGTACACACCACAGCAAAACGGCGTAGCTGAACGAAAGAATCGAACCCTGATTGAAACAGCCCGTACGATGTTAGCCGATTCCAAGCTACCAATTTTTTTCTGGAGTGAAGCAGTATCAGCAGCCTGTTACACTTTGAATAGAGTTCTCACTGTCAAGAAGTATAAAAAGACTTGTTTTGAGCTGCTGCACCGTTATAAGCCGAATCTTGAGTTTTTGGAGCCATTCGGGTCTCCTTGCACTTTTATTGACGAAAATGGTAAATTTGGCGCTAAAGCCAATGAAGGTTTCTTTGTAGGTTACGCTAGCCCACTCAAGAGGGTGTTCGTACCATGTTTGAGTAAGGTGATTCAAGTTCAACACGTGGATTGTCAGAAGCACACTTCATCACCACAACTTCCCGGACAAAGATTCCTGTTTGATTATGATAAGCTCTGGGAGTCGTTTCATTTGCCGGTCGAGCCGAGTGAGGAGGAACTAGCTCTTATGTATCTATATCAGCAAACTGTGTCAGAGGAGCAAGTATCTAGTCCGATAGAATTTTCTCAACCCACCGTGGGTACTCACGATGATGAAGCAGGCCCAAGTGGAACAGCACATGAATCACCAGAGGAACCAGTTCCATCATTTGATGAATCTGACGACTCAGAAGCGGAACCCGCTCCGTCTTTTGACGAGGATCCAACTGAAGCTGAGGATCAAACTGTTGATCTTGACATATCAAGTTTGGAATCGGAAGTGAATGTGCCTGATAATGCTATGCCACGAACGTTGTCTTATCATCCCTCAGAACAGATTATTGGCGACCTACAAAGTGGTGTCAAAACCCGACATCAAATAGATCAAGCTTTTACATGTTTCTATTCATCTATTGCTGATATGCAGAAAGAAGTCTCATTAAAATGTTTTATTTCGCAGATAGAGCCCAGAACCTACAAAGAGGCATTGACTGAGGATAGTTGGGTGAATGCAATGCAGGAGGAACTGCAAAAGTTCGAAAAGCTGGGCGTCTGGAGACTTGTTGATCTACCTGAGAATCAGAAGTTAATCAAGACAAAATGGGTTTTTAAATGTAAGCGTGATGACAGAGGTGTCGTGGTGAGAAACAAAGCACGACTTGTGGTTCAAGGATTCAGTCAACAGGAAGGACTAGATTATGATGAAGTTTACGCACCGGTTGCCAGACTTGAGGCAATTCGGATTTTTCTAGCCTTCACGTCATGGAAAGATTTTAAAGTCTATCAGCTTGACGTCAAATCTGCCTTCCTTTACGGAACAATCAGAGAAGAAGTGTATGTGGGGCAACCGCCGGGATTCACAGACCCACAATACAAAAACAAGGTGTTTTTACTGGACAAAGCACTGTACGGTCTTCACCAGGCCTCGAGAGCCTGGTATGAGACGCTTTCGACATACTTGTTGGACAACGGGTTCACAAGAGGTACAGTAGATAGCACTTTGTTCACCAAGGAAGACGCATGCCACTTGTTGATCGTGCAAATATATGTTGACGATATCATTTTTGGATCCACCAACGACGATATGTGCAAAGAATTTGAAAAGGTGATGAAGAAAAAGTTTGAAATGAGCTCAATGGGGGAGATGAAGTTCTTCCTTGGGCTGCAGGTGGAACAAATGCCCGATGGAATCTTCATTCATCAATCAAAGTATGTGAAGGACGTGCTTAACAAGTTCGACATGACAGATTGCAGTCCTGCATCAACCCCCTCGCACAGAATCATGGAATTTGTCCAGACGAGAATGGTGTGAAGATGGACGAGACATTGTACCGATCAATCATTGGATCTCTGATGTATCTCACGGCTTCCCGTCCAGACATCATGTACCCGACGTGTCTCTGTGCCAGATATCAGTCAAATCCAAAGCAATCACACCTGACCATTGTGAAACGTATCTTACGGTATTTGAAAGGCTGCCCAAGCATCGGCTTGTGGTATCCTCGCTCGGGTGACTTTACTTTATCTGGTTTTGCTGATTCTGATTTTGGGAGCTGCAAGCAAAATGCAAAGTCCACCACTGCTGGGTGTCAGTTTTTCGGAACTCGACTCGTTACCTGGCAGTGTAAGAAACAAACCGCAGTAGCGCTTTCTACATGCGAGGCTGAATACGTTTCAGCTTCCAGCTGTTGCTCGCAGATCCTTTGGATCCAACAGCAGATGCGCGACTTCGGTTTGCAGTTCTTAGACACTCTAATTTATGTGGACAATGAAGCAGCTATTAATATCACTAAAAATCCGGTTCACCATTCGAAAACGAAACACATTGAGATTCGTCACCATTTTATTCGTGATTGTCACGAGAAAAAGTTAATTCGGATTGAACATGTGCACACCGATGATCAGAAAGCGGATTTCTATACTAAACCATTTGACAAAAAGAGATTTTATTATCTTTTGAAATTGAACGGGATGAAAAATCTGCAATCTGGGAGGGTTATTGAATGTGAAGCCGAGTTGGGCGGCGATCTGACGTGAACCATGTCGTGTTGTCAAATTTGTTTGTACAGTTTATTTTCTGCTTTTTGATAAAAACAAAAACACAAAAATATGTTTCAGTTTTAGGGGGAGAAGTTTGCAGAAAAATACAAGAACATGAGATCTATATGTTGAGAAAAGTTCTTGAAAGTGTTGTTGGTGTTCCTCTTGATCAAAAGTATGATGAGATTGTTCGTGCTGAAATGAGAGCAGAGAAACAAGCATTGATAGATGCTGAAATGAGGAGGAAAGGTAAAGAGCCTGAAGATACTTCAGGAATGGCTCTTATGGTAGTTGAAAATCCTAATCTTGTTTATGAACAACCTATTCCTATTTCTTCTGTTGCTGGTATTATTGAAGAAGGCAAAGAAGAAAATGAGGAAGAAGAGGATGATGTTGAAGAGGATTCTGATGATGAAAAAGTATATTCTGTTAATAGTAGTTCAAGTGATGATGATGACGATGATACAGATGCTTCTGGATTTATGATGGCTAAAAGATCAGATGAACAGAATGTTGATAATCTGATGAATGATTCTGTAAATGAAGAGTCAAAAGATGCTGATAGTAAGGGGGAGCCTAGTGATACTCAAAATGTTAAAAAAGAAAATTTGATTTTGAGGCTTGATACTTATCGTGAAGAAGGAGAGCATTTTCATACTTATACATTGGAAACCATTAAAGAAATGACTCGCAGAGATGATCCGGATTTCAAGTTTGATTTTGAAGAAGAAATGAATTCAGATCTGGAAAAGGAGTTGAATGAATTTGATGTTAATCAGTATAATGAATATGAGTATCGTTATGTTGAGGAAGCTGATTTGTATGATCGAGTTGAAGTTGAAGATTGGGAAGAGGATGAAAGCGTTAATGAAGATACTTCTCAATTACCCACGTTGATGGAATTTTTTACTGAAGAAAATCGTGATGAATTAAGAAGAAAAATTTCTGAGATTCTTAAAGATTTTAATCCTGATGGTACTCAGAAGGATTTGGAGAAAGAAGAGAGAAAGAAATGGTTTAGAGTCAGTCATGAGAGGAAGTTTAAAAGACCTTTGAAGTTTTATCAAAGTGATCAAAGTATTTCTCTTGGGGATATTATAAGTTGGGGATTTCTGCCACATGTGAATGCTTATGTAGTGAGAAGAGAAGCTGGTGTGCAGTATTTTGAAAAGTTATTTGATATTATGTCACTTCCTTGGTGGGATGTTGAAGAGTTATCGAAAGTCAGAGCATTGGAATATCCTGTGAGGAAAAATGATATTGGAATGTGGGGTTTTATTAGATTTGAAGCGTTGAAAGAATTCAAATTCTGGAAGCCACATCGTCCAAAGATTATTACAAGTGTTAATCCTGAAACTGGTGTTGAAGAAAGAATTCTGAATATCAAGAAGCCAAAGACAATGAAAATTATACCAGTGCCTCAAATGGAGCAAGATTTTTATAAAGGCTTTATGCATTGGGTGTACAGTTGTCTTTCTACTGAAGGAGTGATCACATATCGAGCTGGAAGTGAAATTAGAGAAATTCGTATCTTTGATCCTATGTGGCTTGTCAACTGCTCAGCAAAGGATATAGAATGTCTTTTTATAAACAAGATACATTATTCGCCAGAAGATAAAGATCAGGCGATGCAGTTTCAACGAGTGGTGAATTTGTGTTTCCAAAAGAGTATTAACTCTGAAACTAAATGGAAATCATCATGGTGGTCTTTGGAAGAGAAAGTGAAAAGGAAAACGATGCGTGAACGTAAAAAGCTTGAAGAAAAGAGGGGAATGTTTATGAAGATGCAAGCTGAGGAAGAGAAAGAACGAAAGAAAAGGAATGATGCAATTAGAAATGCTCTGAGACGTAAACCAAAGCAAAGGGAAGAAACGTTTAAATCGTTGTGAAGACATGAAGACAAGACAAACACTGCGGCTGTATCCAAGGGGGAGTTTGTTGGTGCACGAATGTCTAAAGCCTACGTCTTAGTCTTAGTTTATCTTTGTATAGGGTCTGATTGTGGTAATTATGAAAGTATAGGGGTTAAAATGTAATTTGAATATGAAATGTTACATGTGATTTCGCTTTTGTGGCAAGTGATCATATAAGCGAAATCTGTTTGAAGTGATTTCGCTCTTATGGCTGCCACATAAGCGAAACCTCATTTAGTATAAATACCCCTTAGTGTTTTCTCATTTGAGACGCGTTCATGTAATCAGTGCCGAACTGCTGCCGGTGATTTTTATGAAAGTTAAATGAGAAAAGAGTATTAAAGTGTATCTCATCTGTTTCTACTCGTTTCTAGCTTTGATTCATGCTGATAATGTATTTCCGCTACATTTTCGGTAGTTACTAGCTTCGATTGTCTCATTAGACTGTCAAATACGGTCCTACACACATTAAAGACATTCACTCAAACAACGATGCCCAAGATTTCTTTACATTTGGAACACTACCAAATACAAGATCATAAGCTACGTCAACTTTTGGAATGTTGAAGACAACGTTTGGAACAACAGGTTTTGACATTGATTTTAGATCTCCCTCCTTGATTGGTGGGAATTCTTCAATCAACTTGTCCAATTCAAACTCAAGTTCTTCAACATCGGTTGCAAAAACTTTTGATTTAGATTTTAAATCCTTTTCCATTTTCTTTTCTTCAAACGAACGTTTAGGTTTCTCCACCCATGATTGATTTGGAAAAATCTTTATTTTAGGATAAACCTTTGAAGTCTTTGGAGATTTTGAAGATTCACCAATCTCAAAGGTTGATTTTGGCTTGTCCACGGACTTCAAAGATTCACCGCGTTTCAGAATACGCACGGGGGAAATCATCGGTGTTTTACCCTTAACATCATTTGAAGTCTTAGGTTTGAGTTTCTGGAAAACTGGTTTTTCAATCCTCTTAACACACTGTTTAGCCATGTGACCAATTTCATTGCAGCGATAACAGATTCTTTTGTCATATTCGACAAAAGTGGATCTGTTGGTCTCATCTTTCAACTTTTTCGCTGCATTGAAATCATCAACTGCTTTCTGACTAAAGATATAATCTTTTTCAGCAACTGTGTTCTTTCCTGCAACAAATACATCACTCAACTTTTCTTTTGGCTTAATCTCCTTTTTAGCCATTTTCTTCTCAAAACCGACACCTTTCTTTTTGAAATTATTACCATGTCGTTTGTTGTGACCATTGTTACCTATCCTTTCTTTCTTTCTTTCTTTCCTGGGTTGTTTGGTTGTTTCACAATTTTTTTTTCGGTTTTGATAGAAATGTGTTGTTGTTAACTTCCAAAATATCAATTTCCACAAGTTTGAACACTTTTTCAACATTTTCCAATTTTGCATTCTGAATTGGATACTCAAAATCAGTATAGAGTTTGTCAGTTCTGGGCATTGTGTAAACCACAATGATCGAATCGTCATTCACAACTTTATCTGATTTTGGGATGAATTTGTCTAGAAAATTTTCGTCATCTTCAGAATCAGAATTGGAATTCTCCAAATGAGTTTTAACCGTTCCGAAATCAGAGTTATCACTTTCTTCATCCAACACTTGATCAACACAGTTTTAATCACTTATGACTCGTTGTCGGTGTCAGATAGAGAGAATGTAACATCAATGTTTTCCGGTAACTCATTCTCTTCAGTTCTCAACTTGAGATTCAAAGCTGCTTCCACCCCATCTGGATATTTTTGTGTATAATGATTCCACATTGGGGGTGGAACATTGTTGAAAGCAGGTTTAGCATCAGGTATTTGAGGAACAATTTGATCAATCACAGGATGAAGCAATATAACTGATCAATTTCTTATCAACTCTTTCTTTTTCGATACTCATCAATTCAAGTTCTTTTTTCAAAGATGCGATTGTGTCCAGATGAATGTTAATCTCCATATGCTTTTCCATCACAGTTTCTTTGAACAACTTAATAGCTTTATCATTTTCTATACTTTCCTTTTGAATCATTTTGATTGAGCATGATAAAGTGTCATAAGCTTCTTTCACATCATTAAGATCAAATTTTACGTTGTCAGTATATTTCTTCAATTCTTGAAACTTTTTGTCTTTTTCAAGACAATCCATGCAGGGTTTTAAACAGTTTTCGCATGGTGTTTCAGGAATTGGATCAATCTTTTCAAAAACCTTTTCTTCTTTATCAGTTTTAATTTCTGATTTACCAAACCCGTCAGACTCAGACTCTGATTTTTCTCCTGATTTGATATCCAGATTTTCTGATTTGAACTTGGACTCCTTTTCGACTGACTCCTTTTCGATTGACTCCTTTTCGATTGACTCTGTTCTGACATACTCCGTTTTGACAGACTCCGTTTCGACAGACACTGACTCTTGAGTTTTGTCTACCTCTTTCAGCTTGACCATCAGCGCCTTGTCAGCTATCTCCTTCAGAGTTTCTTCATTCATCTCTTTAGAAACATCTATGATTTCTTCAACCTGAGCTTTTTTGACGTCATATTGTGGACAAAAACCTGTAGTTGGCTTGCTGAAGAATCCTGCAAAAGAATCAAACATGTTAGGAGGCATTATGGATTTAAAAGAATTAGCAATAATCTCCTGTTCTAGTTGATAACAATAAACTTCTGCTGCTGCCTCTTCAAGCTCTGCCATACTCTCTTCACTCATTACTTCACCGACTTTCTAAGTTTCAACAACACATTCTGTCTCTTCAATAATCGCCGCCATCATAGCAAGACCCTCACCAGGAACATATTTATCCCAACTGGAAGCTTCTCATCATCCTGATTAACCAAAAGAGCCTTTTCTGCTTTGTTTTCAATTTGAGGTCTTGGGTTGAAAGGTTGTTGACTAGTTTTGTGATAGATTGCTTGTCGGTTGTAGTCATTTGTGAATGGATTCTGATGATTGTTCACTTCTCTATTTGGACACTCGCGTTTGAAATGCCCTTTTTCTTTGCATTTGAAGCATGTAACCTTTGCTTTGTCAAATCCAAGCTTACAATCAGGTCCTGTGTCACACCCCCAAAATCCACACGCGGAGTATCACCGCTTGGAGGCGTGACTGACCAGGATCAAGCCACCAATCATATCAAACATAATGAGTATCAAATGTCATTTAAACCAAACGATATGAAAGGTGTTCAAACAAAACATGTTAAGTGTATAGCGGAAGCATAAAATGTAAACCCAACGTAAGTAATCAGTTCAAATGTTTAATGTTTTATCATAAGATCCACCATCCGTGCCCACAACGACCTGCTCCTCCCTGTGCAAGCTCCATATGTATCTAAGGTCCTGCAAGGCATGCAGTAGAGAGTCAACAACTAGTTGAGCGAGTTCACAGTTAATAGTTCAGGAATAGTAATAGTATAGTAAGCCTTGTATTCGTTCGTTTAGTCATGTATCATATTAGTTCATATCGCGGCCCTCTAGGCATGTGTGCGATGATTGGGGAAAACTTCCCAAGTATTCTAGACTAGGTATATTTGTATCGCGGCCACCCGGCATGTGTGCGAAGTTTTAATGTATAGTTCGCGGCCTTCCTAGGCATGTGTGCGAAGATTAGTCATATTATCGCGGCCAACCCTGGCATGTGTGCGAAGATCAGTCATATTATCGCGGCCAATCCCCGGCGTGTGTGCGAAGATCAGTTCTATTAGTATCACTAGTCTAGCCGTATCTTATCAATAACCCTTCCTCTCCCGAGGACCATATAACAAAGTTCCATAAACTAGGTAGGTACAAGTAAATAATCCAAACCCATTCCCACCCCGGGAATCCCATGCCTTGGCTGTGTGAACTCACCTTGGTTTGCTCGGTATGCTAAGTAGGTGCTCAAAGTAAATCAATCACGTCCTAGAGTACGCACGTATACATAATCAGTTTGTGTTCAAGTTGTTCACGTATAAACATGTAGCACGTATTCACAATCATATACAAGATGGTTACACTTAACAGCAGTTAAATATTCCAGTTAACACTTAACAGAATTAACTCAAGTTACTGTGCTGATTACACATATCGGCGAAACACAACAGTTGGCGAAACACATAAGTTGGCGAAACACATTTATTGGCGAAACACGTCTCCTGTTTCGTCGTGGTCATGTTTGGCGAAACAGAAGTCTAATTCGTCGACTGCCTTTGGCGAAACACTTTCTGTTTCGCCGAGAGTTCTGTTTCGTCAAACAGATCAGTTACGTCATATCAGTTACGAAATCATACAGAAAACCCTAGTTGCCGTCATCATCTAAACAACAATCATGCAAAAATCATTTAACGTATCATCATTATCCAATCATTGATACAATACAGTAATCATTCATATTCATGTATCTTAGTCTCATGTATTACCTCCAACACATCGTATCATATCAAGTTTACGTAATACGTTCATGCAAAATCCTTTCCTATGTATATATGTGTATTATCAGTTTAACGACGAGCAAAACATATGATATCTACAGAACAGCAAACCCTGATAATGAACATATTAATCAGTTTCACAAACAACATCAATACCTGACCTCTAATTCTGCAAACCCTAACTATGATTATCATGCGGATCGATCGATAGAACGGAATACACATTTATCACATAACAATCAGAACATAAACAATCGATCAACATCCGATATAACTCAAATAAATCAAACAAGAATTAACACTAACCGCAATGACAAAGTATGATCAATCTAGCGGGTTTCGGAGTAACACAAGGTTGCCGTCACAGTGAGGGAGCTCTAGGGTTTCGGTTGTTATGATGAAAGTGTGAAACTGATGTTGTTTTACGTATTAAAACTCGAAATAACATGTTGGGCCCGAACTGGGCTTCGGTGGATCTGGGCTTGGCGAAACACACTGTTTCGTCGAGATGTAGATGGCGAAACAGGTTCTGTTTCGTCGGAACTGGTTATGGCGAAACACTCTTGTGTTTCGTCGGGTTCTTTTATAGTTTAACAGTTTAAGTTTCTCAAACAGTATACATGCTATACAATCAAACACATAATCATGTAAACACAATCGTTTATTATAACACAAGTGCACAGTTACAAGTCAGTCAAGTCAATCAACCAAACAGTCAAAGTCAACGTGCATTAAATGCGAATATGAAACTCGGAAACTCGAGTTGTCACATTAACCCCAACTTGAAAGAAATTTTGTCCCGAAATTTAGCATGCGGTTACTGAGGAAAGCTAATGGTGTGACGTTGTTTACCTGTATTGTATCGCGGCTCCCCGAGCAGGTTTGCGAAGATTACTGGTTTTCCTGGGGTGTCACATCATCCCCCCGTTGATTTGGAATTTCGTCCCGAAATTCCGTAGTAGCTTCGGCCTCAGTAGTGGTTGCTTGGTTTCCGAATAACTGGGGATATTTGAGTTCCATTTGATCTTCACGCTCCCAGGTGAACTCTGGGCCGCGGCGGGAGTTCCAACGAACTCGTACAAGAGGGATTCTCGTGTTCTTGAGGACCTTAACATCCCGGTCCGTGATTTCAACAGGTTCCTCGACGAAGTGCAACCGCTCGTCGATAGTGAGTTCCTTCAAGGGAACTATGTGGGTCTCATCTGACATACACTTCTTCAGATTCGACACGTGAAAGATGTTGTGAACTGCACTGAGTTCAGCTGGTAAGTTCAATCTGTAGGCTACCTTGCCTATCTTCTCAGTAACTTCGAAAGGTCCGACGTATCGTGGATTGAGTTTGCCGCGTTTGCCAAAACGAACCACACCCTTCCAGGGCGAAACTTTGAGTAGCGCTCGATCCCCAACTTGAAATTCGAGTAGTTTTCTATCTTTATCGGCGTATGCTTTCTGACGGTCACGAGCTGCCGCCATGCGTTGTCGTATTTGAGCAATCTTTTCAGTAGTATCAACTACCATTTCTGGACCTGTGATTTGACTATCTCCCACCTCCGCCCAACAGAGAGGTGACCGGCATTTACGCCCGTACAATGCCTCGAATGGTGCAGCTTTAATGCTGGTGTGGTAGCTGTTGTTATACGAAAATTCCACAAGTGGCAGATGTTTTTCCCAACCATTGCCAAAGTCGATTACGCACGCCCGAAGCATGTCTTCTAGAGTTTGAATCGTGCGCTCAGACTGTCCATCCGTCTGTGGATGATAAGCTGTGCTCATGTCTAAACGAGAGCCAAAAGATTTGTGCATTGCTTGCCACAGTTCTGAAGTGAAACGTGCGTCACGATCAGAGATAATAGAGGTTGGCACCCCGTGCCTCGAAACCACTTCTTTTAAGTAGATGTCTGCTAAGGTAGAGAACTTGTCTGTTTCTTTAATGGCCAGGAAGTGAGCAGACTTTGTGAGTCGATCCACGATCACCCAAATAGTATCATTTCCGCGCTGAGATCTAGGTAAGCCTGTAACAAAATCCATGGAAATTTGTTCCCATTTCCATTGTGGTATCTCAGGTTGTTGAAGTGGACCTGATGGTTTCTGGTATTCGGCTTTGACTCTTGCACAAGTCAAGCACTTGCTAACGTATGTTGCTATGTGGGCCTTCATGCTAGGCCACCAGTATGTAGTTTTGATATCGTGGTACATTTTATCCGAACCTGGATGTACCGAGTAGCGAGACTTATGAGCTTCATCCATTACAAGCTCGCGTAGGTTACCGTAGAGTGGGACCCAGATGCGTCCTGTTACGTAATAAGCACCATCTTCCTTCTGTTCTAAGCGTTGCCTTGAGCCACGTAGGGCTTCTGCCCTGACGTTTTCTGGTTTCAATGCTTCTACCTGAGCATTTCGTATCTGGGAAGGAAGACTAGACTGTATAGTGAGTTGTAAAGCTCGCACGCGCTTAGGCGCGGTGTCCTTTCGACTGAGGGCGTCAGCCACAACATTGGCTTTGCCTGGATGGTACCTGATTGAGCATTCGTAGTCGTTTAGCAGTTCGACCCATCGTCGTTGTCGCATATTCAGTTCCTTCTGTTTGAATATATGTTCGAGGCTTCTGTGGTCAGTGTAGATAGCACATTTGGTGCCATACAGGTAGTGTCGCCATATCTTAAGTGCAAAAACAACCGCTCCCAGCTCTAAATCGTGCGTTGTGTAATTCCGTTCGTGAATCTTAAGTTGGCGCGAAGCATAAGCAATGACTTTATCCCGCTGCATCAACACACATCCAAGACCCTGGATAGATGCATCGCAGTAGACTACAAAATCGTCCGTGCCTTCGGGCAATGAGAGGATAGGTGCGCTACAGAGTCTATCCTTTAAATGCTGAAACGCTGTTTCCTGTGTATTACCCCAACGATAAACAACACCTTTTTGTGTCAGTACTGTAAGCGGCTGAGCAATCTTCGAGAAGTCTTTAATGAACCGTCTGTAATAACCTGCCAAACCCAAGAATTGGCGTATTTCTGTCGATGTGCGAGGTGCATGCCAGTTCTTGATCGAATCCACCTTGGATGGATCAACATGAATCCCATCCTTGTTGACCACGTGGCCTAAGAAGTGGACTTCACGAAGCCAGAAGTCGCATTTTGAAAACTTAGCGTATAGCTGTTCCATTCGAAGAAGTTCCAAAATAAGTCGTAAGTGCTGCTCGTGTTCCTCCCGACTCTTCGAGTAGATTAGGATGTCGTCGATGAAAACAATGACGAACTTGTCGAGATAAGGTTTGCGAACCCTGTTCATAAGATCCATGAAAACCGCAGGCGCGTTCGTCAACCTGAAAGGCATGACCAGAAACTCGTAGTGGCCGTAGCGTGTTCTGAACGCTGTTTTGGAGACGTCCTCATCCCGGACTCTCAGTTGATGATACCCTGACCTTAGGTCAATCTTCGAGTAATAGCTCGACCCTTGCAACTGGTCGAATAAATCGTCGATGCGTGGAAGAGTATAGCGATTCTTCACAGTCACCTTGTTCAATTCGCGGTAGTCTATACACATGCGGAAGGTACCGTCCTTCTTCTTTACAAATAGTACTGGAGCTCCCCAAGGCGAAGAGCTAGGACGTATGAAACCCTTTTCCAAGAGTTCTTGTAGTTGCTTAGACAGTTCTTCCAGTTCTGTTGGAGCTAAACGATAAGGTGCTCGAGCTACAGGTGCTGCTCCAGGAGCTAGCTCGATCTGGAATTCGACCTGGCGATGAGGCGGTAGCCCAGGTAACTCTTCGGGAAATACTTGAGGAAAATCGCGTACCACGGGAATATCCTCAATCTTTTTCTCTTTCTTCGATGTATCAGTAACGAGTGCTAAAATAGCTGTGTGGCCCTTTTGTAAACACTTCTGAGCCTTCAAGAAGGAGATGATGCCACTCACGACATCACTCTTGTCGCCTTGGACTTCAAGAGGTTCTTTGCCAGAACGAGGAATACGAATGATCTTCTCCTTGCATAGGATCTCTGCTTGTTGTTGGGATAACCAATCCATACCAATGACAATGTCGAAACTACTCAGAGTTATAGGAATGAGATCTATAGAGAAAGTCTGACCGGCGAGGATAAGATTACATCCTTGAACTATGTGTGTGGCCTCTAAACTTTTACCGTTAGCTAACTCTACGACATGTTTGGTGTTCAAAAGTGTTGGTGCACGTTTAAGCATTTGACTAACTTTCAGAGACATATAACTGGTATCCGCACCCGAATCAAATAATACAGTAACATAAAAGTCGTCGAGAAGAAACTTACCCATAATCACATTAGGATCATTCCTTGCATCAGCTTGACCAATCACAAATGCACGACCCCTAGCACCATTGTTGTTGTTGTTTCCCCCATTGTTGTTGTTCCCATTGCCCTGGTTGTTGTTGTTATTCTGATTCTGGTTTAACTGTGGGCAATCACGTTTGAAATGACCTTCAGCCCCACACTGGAAACACCCCCGGTTTCCACGCTGTGGCTGTTGTTGCTGGTTCTGTGGAGCTGGTAGTGGGAGTTGCTGATTCTGATTTGCAGGTCGCGCACTCCTGCAGTCTTTAGCTTCATGCCCTAGCTTGAAACATCTCTGACAACGTTCCTTGCGACACCGTCCACTGTGATGTCTGTTGCACCTATTACATAGTGGGTGAATTCCCCGATATCCACCTTGTCCACCAGACGACTGCTGACTCGGACCCTGATAATCATTGGTCTTGCGTTGCTAAGCTTGAGATTGAACGGTAGCTGAACCTTTGCTGGAATCCCCCTCCCATTTCCGCTTGTTGTCACTGGGAGTAGCAGGAGTAACTGAAGTAGTAGCGGTAGTAGTACTGATGCGTTTAGGCAACTTGTTTTGCTCCACCGCCTGATCCGTGAGACGGTGAGCCAGCTGGACAACCTGCTGGTAGGTGGCAAGGTTTGCTGAAGTCACATGACTTTGGATCTCTGGCACTAGACCACCGAGATAAAGTTCGATACGCTTAGCTGGAGGGTCCACCATAGTAGGACACAGTAATGCTAGCTCATTTGATCTCTTTGTAAACGCCTCAATCTCTGACCCCGTCATCTTGAGGTTGAAGAACTCGACCTCCAGTTTATGAATGTCGTCACGACTGCAGTATTCCTCCTTGATCATTTCCTTAAAGTTGTTCCATGGGGTGGCGTTAGCAGCAACCAACCCCAGTATCTGTACCTGAGCTTTCCACCATGTGAGGGCTAAACCCTCGAGAGTACCAGTAGCATACTTCACCCTGCGTGCCTCAGGGCATTCACACATTTCGAACACAGACTCTAGCTTCTCGAACCAGTGGAGAAGACCTACGGCTCCTTCAGTGCCACTGAAAGTAGTTGGACGACAGTCCATGAATGTCTTGAAAGTGCAAACAGGTGGTTGACCTGTTGTGTAAGAATCAGAGTAAGGTTAAACACAAGAGTTGGTTTAGGAATGTAGGATCTAAGGATCCTAGTGTGAGTTGTAACTGCAGGGTATACCTCCTGCTTGTGCGGCTGCAACTGCCGCAGCAACTTGTTCGTTAATGAGAGCCGTCAACTGGGCTTGTGTCATGTTGATACGTCCAGACATGATCTTCATAGTAAAGATAACATGAGTGAGATAGGTTCGCAAACAGTGCGATGACAGAAGAGAGTGAGCACACAAGTATTCTCAAGAAATAGCATATAGTAGGTTCTGTAATCTAAGCATACCCCGAGCAAAGTTCTATGTAATTCTAGCAAGTAGGTAAGGTAACATGAATAGTAGTACCTATGATGTTGAGCCTTGCACGTGGAGCGAAGCGTCGTTGTGGATCGTTGAGCACTGTTCTGGTTATAGTCTGGTTTTAACAAAATCGTTTTCCCCTTATTAAAACCGAGTTCTCTATAACCAATGGCTCTGATACCAATCTGTCACACCCCCAAAATCCACACGCGGAGTATCACCGCTTGGAGGCGTGACTGACCAGGATCAAGCCACCAATCATATCAAACATAATGAGTATCAAATGTCATTTAAACCAAACAATATGAAAGGTGTTCAAACAAAACATGTTAAGTGTATAGCGGAAGCATAAAATGTAAACCCAACGTAAGTAATCAGTTCAAATGTTTAATGTTTTATCATAAGATCCACCATCCGTGCCCAGAACGACCTGCTCCTCCCTGTGCAAGCTCCATATGTATCTAAGGTCCTGCAAGGCATGCAGCAGAGAGTCAACAACTAGTTGAGCGAGTTCACAGTTAATAGTTCAGGAATAGTAATAGTATAGTAAGCCTTGTATTCGTTCGTTTAGTCATGTATCATATTAGTTCATATCGCGGCCCTCTAGGCATGTGTGCGATGATTGGGGAAAACTTCCCAAGTATTCTAGACTAGGTATATTTGTATCGCGGCCACCCGGCATGTGTGCGAAGTTTTAATGTATAGTTCGCGGCCTTCCTAGGCATGTGTGCGAAGATTAGTCATATTATCGCGGCCAACCCTGGCATGTGTGCGAAGATCAGTCATATTATCGCGGCCAATCCCCGGCGTGTGTGCGAAGATCAGTTCTATTAGTATCACTAGTCTAGCCGTATCTTATCAATAACCCTTCCTCTCCCGAGGACCATATAACTAAGTTCCATAAACTAGGTAGGTACAAGTAAATAATCCAAACCCATTCCCACCCCGGGAATCCCATGCCTTGGCTGTGTGAACTCACCTTGGTTTGCTCGGTATGCTAAGTAGGTGCTCAAAGTAAATCAATCACGTCCTAGAGTACGCACGTATACATAATCAGTTTGTGTTCAAGTTGTTCACGTATAAACATGTAGCACGTATTCACAATCATATACAAGATGGTTACACTTAACAGCAGTTAAATATTCCAGTTAACACTTAACAGAATTAACTCAAGTTACTGTGCTGATTACACATATCGGCGAAACACAACAGTTGGCGAAACACATAAGTTGGCGAAACACATTTATTGGCGAAACACGTCTCCTGTTTCGTCGTGGTCATGTTTGGCGAAACAGAAGTCTAATTCGTCGACTGCCTTTGGCGAAACACTTTCTGTTTCGCCGAGAGTTCTGTTTCGTCAAACAGATCAGTTACGTCATATCAGTTACGAAATCATACAGAAAACCCTAGTTGCCGTCATCATCTAAACAGCAATCATGCAGAAATCATTTAACGTATCATCATTATCCAATCATTGATACAATACAGTAATCATTCATATTCATGTATCTTAGTCTCATGTATTACCTCCAACACATCGTATCATATCAAGTTTACGTAATACGTTCATGCGAAATCCTTTCCTATGTATATATGTGTATTATCAGTTTAACGACGAGCAAAACATATGATATCTACAGAACAGCAAACCCTGATAATGAACATATTAATCAGTTTCACAAACAACATCAATACGTGACCTCCATTTCTGCAAACCCTAACTATGATTATCATGCGGATCGATCGATAGAACGGAATACACATTTATCACATAACAATCAGAACATAAACAATCGATCAACATCCGATATAACTCAAATAAATCAAACAAGAATTAACACTAACCGCAATGACAAAGTATGATCAATCTAGCGGGTTTCGGAGTAACACAAGGTTGCCGTCACAGTGAGGGAGCTCTAGGGTTTCGGTTGTTATGATGAAAGTGTGAAACTGATGTTGTTTTACGTATTAAAACTCGAAATAACATGTTGGGCCCGAACTGGGCTTCGGTGGATCTGGGCTTGGCGAAACACACTGTTTCGTCGAGATGTAGATGGCGAAACAGGTTCTGTTTCGTCGGAACTGGTTATGGCGAAACACTCTTGTGTTTCGTCGGGTTCTTTTATAGTTTAACAGTTTAAGTTTCTCAAACAGTATACATGCTATACAATCAAACACATAATCATGTAAACACAATCGTTTATTATAACACAAGTGCACAGTTACAAGTCAGTCAAGTCAATCAACCAAACAGTCAAAGTCAACGTGCATTAAATGCGAATATGAAAGTCGGAAACTCAAGTTGTCACATCCTGAGAGTCTGTTTCGTCATGTTATTTCCATAAACCTTTGTGCTCTCCTCACAAGACTCGCCATACCCCATTTGATATCTATGAGTTCCAGCTCCTCTGGATCAATCTAATCGTAGTCTTCTTTTGTCATGTCAGGATTACCAATTCTCCCAGCAACAAGACTTTCATAGGATTCAAGTACTGAAGCAAGTAGTGCTATATGCTGTTTTGCTGATGATTCTGTAAAATTTTGGCCATTGTTGATGTTCACAGCTATATTGCACAGAATCCTTTGACCGTGACTTTGATTGTTTGACCCTGAAGAACTTTGAGTATAAGCTTGTTCTTGTGAACTCTGAACCTTAGGATTTGGTTCGAAGCTTGTAAACGATGAATGGCTGTTGCTTGGAGTGCTTTGAGAAACTCCTGATGTAGAATCAGCACTAAATGCTGTCTGAATTTTTGGACTTGGGGTAGATGTTGCTGATGAGCTTCCTTTGTAGTACAACTGAACATCTTATTGTACATTAGCTGATTTCATTTTTCTAATCTTTTTAAGTTCAAGCTCATGCGATTCAATTTTTATCGATAAACGTGCTAAGATTGAAACCAACATACTCCAAGTTGTTTTTCAAAACCAACAAATATGTGCCCCATTCATCATACGGTAAAGCATCTGCCAGCTTGTCAACCCATTCTTCATCTGTTTTGTCAATGCTCAAACGCTTCATTTCTACAACTAAATGACAATATCTCTCGATCAACTCTTTTGTTGTCTCACCCTTGATAGCAGTAAAAATATCAAATTCCTTTTTCAGCAATTCCGTCTTGCTCTTTATCATCGAAACACTTCCAAGAAACTTGACTTTTAGTGAATTCCAGATAGACTGCGAGTCACTTTGATTTTGTAGTAAAACCAAAATATCTTCTTTGATTGCTTGTTGCAAGATACTCATCATTTTCTTCTCGGCTTTAAAACTATCATGTTCAACCGGAGTTAACTGATGAAGTGCTTTCTCAATACCCGCTCCATTCGTCGGAGGTACATACTTTGACTCAATTTTCATCCAACACTCAAAATGATTTGCCTGAACCCAGGTTTTAAACCTCTCTGACCACCCTGAGTATTCGTCAATATTCATTAATTTTGGTGGCTTTTGCATTGTACCAAGCTCGTTTTCCATGTTTACATTTTGAATAATACTCGCTGGTGTTTGAGATGCTGTCATTCCTCCTCCGGAAAACATGTCATAAAATTCTTGGTTATCCATTTTAAACTATGAAAACAGTTTCAAGAAATTTTCTAAGTTTTTGAAAAATTCACTTTTCAAACGAAATGACTTCCACACGGTTTGGATTTTTAAATGGAATGAAACTTCAAACGAATGGGACTGATTTCAAATGGAATGAATTCAAACGAAATGATCTTTCAAGCGAAATGGCAATTTCAAACGAATTTGGAATGCCATTTTGTGTGAAATGAGTAAAAAAGGTTCAATTCGTGCAAAATGATCAGACAATTCGGATTTTCAAGCGAAATGGTAAAACTTCACACGAAATGGTTTATTTCGTACGGAATGGACACAATTTTCATACGAAATGATACATGTTCACACGAAATGATGTTTTTGGCACATTTTGATCAATTTTAGTCCGAATTAAGGTCTGAAACTTTGAAGGAGTGATTAAAATGGTGTTTTACACGTTATATTCAAATCTCAGTCCATATTGTCTGTGAAATCGTTCAAAAATCCAAGAATGAGTAGAAGTAGAGAGTTCTAAACCATTCAAAGCACTGATTCAGCCGATTTGACTCATCCTGAGCTCTGATACCACTTGTAGGATCGATAATCGACCTGAATGAGTCTGTCTGAGTCAAATCAAGGTCACTAGAGAGGCGGAAACAATCTAGTAACTGTGAATCGGTGTTAAAATGAGAGTAGAAGCAGAGAAATACACTTTAAACTGGTTTTCCATTGATTTTAGACGTAAATACACGCAGAGAATTTGACAGCACTTCGTGACAACTTTCACCGAATCGTACCAAATGGAAAACCCAACACCCCTATATATAGGGAATCCATTTCGCACGAGATGGCAAGATCATTTCGTACGAAATGGCAAACTCCATTTCATGCGAAATGGCCTTACAAGATCCATTTCGTGCGAAATGGCTTACATACACAAATAAACTTTAAATTTCACACTTTAAACCCTATTACAAGCTACTGACACGACCTAGACTGTTGACGTAGGTGATAGACATTGTGTACCAACAGAAAACATAAAACTCATGGATGAATGAGTTAGTGGATTAAAGTTTCACATAAGTTTGTTTAAAATACAAAAGAACACTTGTTTTTGGAAAGATCATAATATGTAAAGTGTAGATCTAAAAGACTACACATTTTTAACAAGAGACAAGTTCACCATGATGTTTCATATGAAGAAGTTAGTGTCTATTGTTGATGATTGTTGTTGGAAAATTGTTTTGATGTTGACAAGAAAATAAACACATGTTTTGAAAACATGGGAAACCTCCATTTTTAGGGGAAACTATGTCAAAATTTTTATAAAATTTTGACACTTAGAAAAATATAAGTTGTGGTGAAACTTATTCCCTAAAAATTCACCTAAAAATATTTACCAAGGTTTCCCTAATTTTTGTAAGAAACTACAAGTTAAGAAATGATTATTTCTTCAAGATAAAGTTTAATATTAAGTATGTATATTTTTGAGGAAAATATATATATATATATATATATATATATATATATATATATATATATATATATATTGTGATCACCAAATTTTGTGCTAAGCGTATATTATGTGTATCATATGTAGTAGTGCATTAGGAACTTGAAAATACACATACAAATATATGAGAATACATAAGTATAGAAGTATACAAAAATCGAGTGAATAACAAGAATGATTAAATATTTTATAGCATGACAAAATATATATATTTCTTACAAGTCTTAAAAATATATTGTTTTAAGAAATATAATTCCGGAAAGTAATAAAAATCAAAGTTTTGATTTTTGGTGAAAAATACAAAATACACAAGTATTTACATAAAATACAAGTATACTTTCCTAAGAATACTTGTACAAAAATAATATGGGGAATATTATTTCACAAAATACTTATATTTATTTTTGGGAAAATAATATAAGTAACATACATGAAAAGTTAAAAATATAATTTATTTTTAACAACTTATTACCTGGAAAAGTCTACGAAAATGAATATATATTTGTGAAGTGATATATATATATATATATATATATATATATATATATATATATATATTTACGAATAAGCAATACATACTCAACGGGCAAGACCCGACAAACATGGGCACGACCCTCACAAAGAATGAACATACAAAGAACATATACATAAACAAAAGATGGTGACTTGTACGTGTGTGATACAAGTCTAGTGACTAACATACATAGAATACGTATAGGTCACGACGCTACAAAACCAACCGGTGAAGTTTACGGCGCAGGATACGCAAAGTTGTGAGTTCATGTCCCCACTTTTAAACTTTTACTTGTTTTCTAAACTTGGGGAAAATACATGTGCTATGGTATGTTTATTACAAAAACTAAGGAATGATACTATAGATCATGTCACGAATAGGGTGCCATAAGCACCATTAATCAGTTACATACCAAGACCGCGGAACAAAATGTTAGATCTAATGGGTTTCAGGAAACCAAACTCTTGGCCACTCTTTTACCAAGCAGTGCTTTTGTGTCTCTAGTCGTGAATCGACAACTAAAAATGCCTATGGTTTGGATGCTTCCTATGTCGTTACATTCACAAGATACTTAATTACAGATACGTTTTACAAGTTACATACCATGTTTTCATACAAGTATAAAACATTCTATACAAAACTGCATGAACTCACACCAACATTATGTTGACGATTTTCCAAAACTTACATGTATTTCAGGAAACAAGTTGGATCTTGGGCGCTGGTGTTGTTTTCAAGATGTAAATTTCAAGTTTAGATGTTATCCACTTTTGTTTGTATCATAACTTAAGGGTTTTGGTTGAAACTTAAATGGCTCGTGTTTGTAACATTTCAATCTTATGAATGGATGAACATGTTGTTTTAAATCATATAGTTGTTTATTATAATTGAATGCAATGATATTGAGCAAGTCACTGATGCGTGTGAAGTGTGTATATAAGTTTAAGTATATTTTAAGCCCTTTTACACTTACTTTAGCCAAGTTTTAAATTTATAAAACACGATATTTACTAACACTAAACACACATATGGGCAAGTGCACCCATCGTGAGCGTAGTATAGTGTTGGTAAGATACCGAGGTCGTCTAAGGACACAAGAGCTTTTAGTACCGGTTTATCCTCAACGTCTAATCAAATCAAAAAGTTCTGAAAAATGTTTTAAGCTAAGAAAAATAAAAACTAACTAAAATGCTGAAAATAAAAATAAAAGAAAAACAGATAGACAAGATGAATCACTTGGTTCCGACTCGTGTTTAGTGTAACCTTTGATTATTTCCGCACTTTTGCACTTGTTTAAGAGATTATCTTAGTTATTGTAGTAGGCCCCTCTTTTGGAGGTGACGTTACCCTCAACCCAGTAGTTTGAGTCAGCAAGGATACAATCCTAAAGGGTCGGATTATTGAAAGATAATTAATTAAGTTATTAATGCAAATTATGGTAGGCCCCTCTTTTGGAGGTGACGTTACCCTCGGCTAAGTAGTCTGAGTCAGTAGGGATACAGTCCTAAATAGCCGGGTTATAGTATTAATAGTAGTTTAACTTATGAGGGGATCAAAGAGTTTGGACCCCCGCCATCCAATACCGTTAAGTATTGAAGGAGGTCCTACTAAATTTGACCCAGGTCCATTGCAGGACCTCTAAACGCTGAACAATGGCAAGACTCTTACCAAACCGTTCCCTTAACCCCCGACCAGGTAGCCAACATACCTCCATATAGACCGTGGAGATATGAATGGTGAAAATCTTTTATTTTATATAGACAGTAAAATAATGTCAAGACACCACGGGCAAACGATAAGGAAGAATCACCTTCAACATAAGAAACTAGTTATTAAAGTCATTAATACAAAACCAAGTAAAAAGTGTGAAAAGATTAAAAATAAAAAGTATTACACTAGACACTTGTCTTCACCAAGTGATGTAAGAGACTTAGGCAAACATGGCCTTGATTGTCAAGAACTCTTACGATCAATCTTGGATCCCGAGACGACTCACACACTCTATGATGGACAATGGATGATGGTGGTGGATGATGGTGTTATGGTGGTGGTGGATGAAGTGTGAGAGAGGTGGTGTGCCAAGGGATGGTTTGAGCTTGAGCCAAGCACTCTTATTTATAGGATGAACAGAAGCTCGGGCACGGCCCCGTGTCCAGTGGCCACGGCCCCGTGTCCACATCCTTCTCTTTCTTCATTTAATGCAGCTTGTCTTATTAGTTGACCACGCCCCCGTGTCCGCTGAGCACGACCCCGTGTGCAGAAGAATCTTTGTACTATGAAGGTTTGCCTGGATTGTGCGAATCTTATAGTTGACCACGGCCCCATGTCCATTGAGCACGACCCCATGGTGGGCAATAGAAGCTTCTACCACTTTGTCTTTTCTGCTGACACTTGGGCACGCCCCCGTGCTGGCTGAGCACGGGGCGTGTTCAGTCTTCTGTCTTCTTGTTTTGCTTGGGAAGATGCTGTCGTGGGGTCGGGCATGTCACGTTTGTTCCTTTTCTTGTATTTATGTTAGATTTTGCTGTCTTTTTGCTTCTTTTGTTAATTTGAGCTTATTTAATCCTGAAAATACAAAAGGAAGACAAAAGCACACTTTTTCCAACATTAGTACTAAAAAAGGGTTAGTTTTTTGCCACAATTGATGTAATTTATATGTTGCATTTTGCACACATCAAATACCCCCACACTTGAATCTTTGCTTGTCCTCAAGCAAAACTCTTTATAATGTGGCTTTACACACCCAAATGGAATGGGTAGAAGAGAACGTTTTTGGGCTTGTCATAGAGTGTCGGGATTTCCAAGATTCTTTTATTAAGTTTTATTTTTATTTATTTACAATCCTATTCATCATGATTTATTTAAAACTTTTCATAAGATAAATTACTTATTAGGGCATAACATGCCTCTTTAAAATTTTCTTTATATACAAGTTCACATACCTCACGGGGATCACTCAACACTCAGCCGAAAATGTATTTTAGTGGATCACTCGAGAGCGGCATTGAACTTACTCCTACCATAGGCTTGCCAAACAATCAATCACCATCCTTTTTAACTTATATACCTTTGTAAATATCAAGAGGACTTTTTGGGTGAAGGGTTAGGCTTGGGTTAAAGGTAGGTGGTTGGGTTAGTGGTTAGTAGAAAAAGGGCGAAAAGCGTAACGAGCGTCGGTTTTCGTAAGACTTTTTATTTTTGTAACTTTTATTTTGATGAAGCTATTTTTCAAACAAAGTTATTTTTGATGAACTTGTTTGTTTATTTTCTTTTGCTTCATAATCAACACATTTTTTTTTTGAAAAGTCATACGAAAAACCAAACTAGTTACTAAAACAAAGGGTTAAAAATGAAAAAGGTTTTGGTGGGTAAAAAGGTGTTTGGTTTGGGTTATGAAATGAAAAGGTTTAGGCTAAAAGGGGCTAACTAGGGGGATTTTGGGTAGGTGGTAAAAAAAAAAATAATGGTGTAGAAATAAAAAGGGTTAGTCCTAATGCCTCCATCATTTACTTACTCGGGTTTAAGTTGGTAAGGACCGGGAATGTATCGTCGTGGCAAGTTCTAGAGTCGTAAGAACCAAGCGGCTATTCACACAAGAAACGAAAAATGAGCATTTATTTTAATGATATGTAATTGTATGCTCAATAAAGGCTCAAAACTCACTTTTGTGGGAATGGGTTTTTATGTGATCAAGTATATATAATCAAATTTTAACTAAGTTTGCCATGCCTTTTCATAATTTTCTTATGTTGGTTCTTTTTATCACGATGCTATCGGTTGTAAATTTGTAAAAATATAACCTTTTTAGAACTTGAAATTCCCAAGTTAAACCTATACAAGTAAAAAAAATGAAAATTTTTGAAAAAAATTAAGGTGATTAGCGGTTCCAATAGAGTTTTGTGTAAGGCTTGTATTTAGGACTTGCAAGATTCAAGGTTTTAGCATCCCCCCCACACTTAAATTACACATTGTCCTCAATGTGTCCCAAAAATAAGTTTTTAGGTTGATTGAATGTGTAAAAAGGTGTAAAAAGCAAAAAATTTGTGTTACTGGGCGCTGAACACGGCCCCGTGTTGTCCGGGCACAGCCCCGTGTTCAAGTGCCAGTAACAAAATCACATCAAGAGAAACAGAAGCCTGGACACGGGGGCGTGTTGGGTGAACACGGCCCGTGTCCAGTTTACCTGAACTGGGTATTTCTGCAAACTGTGCAGCACGGGGCCGTGTTGGGCGGACACGGCCCGTGCCGAACTTACTGTAAACGAAGAATTTCTGTCGGATGGTCCTGTTTTCCTGCATGGGGTACTGGTTCAAGCTTCACTTGTATCCTTTTCCATCTCAAGTGTGTTGTATTCATTTCATCACCATCCAAACACCAAATTAACTAAAACCATCATTCATTAAGTCATAGAGAGAATTACATAGTAGTCCTAAAAATTAAAATACTAGATAGTTAGGTCAAAGAAACACAAGAAATCTAAACCAAGAAGTTCTAGCCTTATTCTATTAGCAAAATTTCCGAAAAGGTAAATCTTTCGGTTAAATGTGGCCTTGACAAACTTCTCTCTCCGGGTATGGGTTCCTCATACGTCGGCGAGCCATTCTTCGATCTCCCTAGGGAGAAGAAAAGCGGGCTCATTAGCATTGGTTTGAGGAGGTGCAACTTCCACCGGGATTTCTTGGAGTTCTTCAAGAGGAGGTTCCGCCAGAATGTCGTCTCAACCGGTAGGATTGTGGATTCCAAGTGCTAGGTTCCAATCCTCTTGAGGGAGGATTGGTTCCATGGGAGGTGTTACAAGAATGTTTAACCTCTGGTGCAAGAGGTTTATTTCTTGAAAACTGTTTTCCAACCCCACCGAGAGATAATTTATACGGTCTATGAGGACCTCCTCTACCGAAGTCATCTCTTCAAGGGCTTCACGTAGCGCCATCACGTATCTTACGAGAGTTGCTTCAATCGATGGCCTCCTTTCCCTTTGACTGTTCCTGTAGTGCGCAGAAGAGGTTCCACTGTTTTGGCTAGACATTCTACGAAAACAAACCAAAAATAGTTTGTTTTAATGAAACAGTACCACGGACACGGCCCCGTGCTCAATGAGCACGACCCCGTGTTCAACTTTCTGCAGTTTTTTAGAACAAGGAATCTTGGAGTTTCAAATTATTTTCCTAACTTATGAAGCATTTTTGAATAAAAATAACTTAAAACAATCTTGTGTAACTTATTTTTAACAAGATTCCTTGAGCAAAAACTCAACAATCATCACAATGAAGCTTGAAATCAAGCTTCAATGGAGGTGTTGTTGCAAGAAAGGTGAAGAAGAAGGTAATGGATAAAAGTGGAAAGGACAAGATGTTTGTTAGAACCTTCTTTTAGAACATACCTAGGATGGTAAGTTAGAAAATCCTTTCAAATCTCTATCCCTGGATGGTCCAAATGTGCAGGATTCTTGGCTGCATTTATAGAAAACGACAGTATGCTGGACACGGCCCCGTGTGCAGGCAAGATCCTGACACGTTTTGTCTGTATTCTGATAAAAGTCAGAAGGGAATCTTTCGGTGGACACGGGGGCGTGTTGACCTGGGCACGGCCCCGTGTCGGAAGGCTGGTTTATGAAGTGTGTCTATTTTTAAGGAACTTTTCCGGATCGGGTGGTTCCTTACTGGATGGAACAACCCCAAAGTGCCTAAGATACCTTAATTGCTGTAGATTAAGACGAGAACGCAAGAGGTTGTCGGTGAGGGTGATTCCTATGCTATATGTAGGTGGACAAGCCCAACCCTTTTCCGGGCTCTCGTTAAAGAAGGTGTATGTCGAATCGCTCAGGTCTATGTATGCATCGAACGAAGTCGATGGGGAGTCCTTCACGGCACAATCGACACAGGGATGACTATCGCTCAAGTCCTCACTAGAGTTAGAAGTATCGTTGGAAACAACGAAGTTGTTTGAATGAGGTTCCAACACTTCTTTTTGGCTATTGTCCTGGAAAAGATTATTGAAATCTTTCCTAAGTTCTTTTAACCAATTAAGAATTAGATCTTCTAATTGAAATAATTCATCGAGAAGTATTTCTCCTAGAAAATCTGGTTGGGAGCATTCGAGGGAGAGATAGGGATTATTTTTACTTTCGCCCCTCTTAAGGATACTAGGAAACGATGGGTCTATATAGTGGGGCTTATAATTTAGAAAATAACATTCTAATTCCTTATGGTTACCACCACATAATTGACACCACGTAGTACCATAAGAGTGTCGAAAGTAAAAAGCATCAGTATCACTCATGTTTGTGTCAGAAATTACCAACCGTCGGGATCTTACGGTTCTGTTTTCAGTAACTAAAACTTGGGCACGGGGGCGTGTTTAGTGGGCACGACCTCGTGTTCAACTTACTGTCTGACTTAAAACAGGATTGCCAGTTCCAATGATTGGGCACGGGGCGTGTTCAGCGGGCACGGCCCGTGCTGAGTTCTGCAGAAGCTGAAAAATTAAGAAAAATCCTAAAAAAAATTGAAAAATAAGAAAAACGATTAGGCAGTTGATTCCTAACTTTCTTAAAATCCTTGTGTCCCCGGCAACGGCGCCAAAAACTTGATGCGTGTGAAGTGTGTATATAAGTTTAAGTATATTTTAAGCCCTTTTACACTCACTTTTGCCAAGTTTTAAATTTATAAAACGCGATATTTACTAACACTAAACACACATATGGGCAAGTGCACCCATCGTGAGCGTAGTATAGTGTTGGTAAGATATCGAGGTCGTCCAAGGACACAAGAGCTTTTAGTACCGGTTTATCCTCAACGTCTAATCAAATCAAAAAGTTTATAAAAATGTTTTAAGCTAAGAAAAATAAAAACTAACTAAAATGCTGAAAATAAAAATAAAAGAAAAACAGATAGACAAGATGAATCACTTGGTTCCGACTCGTGTTTAGTGTAACCTTTGATTATTTCCGCACTTTTGCACTTGTTTAAGAGATTATCTTAGTTATTGTAGTAGGCCCCTCTTTTGGAGGTGACGTTACCCTCAACCCAGTAGTTTGAGTCAGCAAGGATACAATCCTAAAGGGTCGGATTATTGAAAGATAATTAATTAAGTTATTAATGCAAATTATGGTAGGCCCCTCTTTTGGAGGTGACGTTACCCTCGGCTAAGTAGTCTGAGTCAGCAGGGATACAGTCCTAAATAGCCGGGTTATAGTATTAATAGTAGTTTAACTTATGAGGGGATCAAAGAGTTTGGACCCCCGCCATCCAATACCGTTAAGTATTGAAGGAGGTCCTACTAAATTTGACCCAGGTCCATTGCAGGACCTCTAAACGCTGAACAATGGCAAGACTCTTACCAAACCGTTCCCTTAACCCCCGACCAGGTAGCCAACATACCTCCATATAGACCGTGGAGATATGAATGGTGAAAATCTTTTATTTTATATAGACAGTAAAATAATGTCAAGACACCACGGACAAACGATAAGGAAGAATCACCTTCAACATAAGAAACTAGTTATTAAAGTCATTAATACAAAACCAAGTAAAAAGTGCGAAAAGATTAAAAATAAAAAGTATTACACTAGACACTTGTCTTCACCAAGTGATGTAAGAGAATTAGGCAAACATGGCCTTGATTGTCAAGAACTCTTACGATCAATCTTGGATCCCGAGACGACTCACACACTCTATGATGGACAATGGATGATGGTGGTGGATGATGGTGTTATGGTGGTGGTGGGTGGTGGGTGAAGTGTGAGAGAGGTGGTATGCCAAGGGATGGTTTGAGCTTGAGCCAAGCACTCTTATTTATAGGCTGAGCAGAAGCTCGGACACGGCCCCGTGTCCTGTGGGCACGACCCTATGTCCACATCCTTCTCTTTCTTCATTTAATGCAGCTTGTCTTATTAGTTGACCACGCCCCCGTGTCCGCTGAGAACGACCCCGTGTGCAGAAGAATATTTGTACTATGAAGATTTGCCTGGATTGTGCGAATCTTATAGTTGACCACGGCCCCGTGTCCGCTGAGCACGGCCCCATGGTGGGCAATAGAAGCTTCTACCACTTTGTCTTTTCTGCTGACACTTGGGCACGCCCCCGTGCTGGCTGAGCACGGGGCGTGTTCAGTCTTCTGTCTTCTTGTTTTGCTTGGGAAGATGCTGTCATGGGGTCGGGCATGTCACGTTTGTTCCTTTTCTTGTATTTATGTTAGATTTTGCTGTCTTTTTGCTTCTTTTGTTAATTTGAGCTCATTTAATCCTGAAAATACAAAAGGAAGACAAAAGCACACTTTTTCCAACATTAGTACTAAAAAGGGTTAGTTTTATGCCACAATTGATGTAATTTATATGTTGCATTTTGCACACATCATCACACATCATACGCTTTCGCAAAAGTCAGGGTGTGACGGTTTGGTATCAGAGCTTCGATTGTAGTGAACTAGGATTCCTTCTCAAGTCTAGACTACAATCATTAGGACTCTCTCACGAAAACATTTTTACAAAAGGTTTCTCATTGCATTACAAAAAGCGCCAAGATCCATGAATCCTACATTTTTCAAAGGAAAGAACAAACGAGAGTTATATGTGACATGTAGCATTTATTTGCTTGTGTATACTAAGTAACGTTATTATATATTAATATATATGCATATATGTATACGAAATGATTATTGACGGGAACGAGATACCTTCGACTTCGAATCCTATTATTGTTCTTGACTTGCGCAATGAGATTATCGCCTCATGTACACTGCGGAGCTTATGGTTGATTGCCAAATGAGGCCCCGAGCTTGATTCTGTAGAAAATGGCTGTTCTTCCCCTTTGAATGCGAAGGTGCCTAACTACGGCAGTGATGATGAGGCAGAGGAGGTAACCTTGGACAACGACCTTATCAGTGAGACGAGACCCCGACGGCTTTTACGAAGCGAGATTGACGACACTCCCATCCAATCAAGGAAGATGAAGTACTCATCTTGAAGGTGCCCCTCCAACTTCCAGGAATTCCCCTTATTCCCATTACGTCTAAGCATTGTGCCTATACGCGCGTAGCGATAACGAATGATGGCGCGTGGACCACCATAATGGTCCTTTCCATGTCGGAGGTATAAGGACAGTAGTGTCCCCTCTGTGGTTGATCATCTAATTGAACGAGGGAAAGTTGTGGTGACCGTGCAAGACAATTTATTATTACGGGGGCCCACGTAATAACGACTTGTAGTGCATGGAAATCCTGGTGGACTCTGCGGGCCAAGCCAATGATCACCACCCATCCAAGACTTTCTAATGTTCATACCTTCATCTAGTAGGGCAATACCTAGATAATTGCTATAGCACCCTACAAGTAGGAAACATGTCTTTACCTACTTCGTGTCTGACACTTCTACGCATATTACAACACCGACGCACCCATCAGTACTTCCATCCTCTCTATCCCGTGGTGCACCCCATCGTCTAGGTAGTGCATTCACACCCTGGAAACCACTTTACGGTTGCTACAAGGCACAATTCGGTCCCGAGGAAGAAGTCACGCACCCTCGCGACCTTATCTCTGCGTTTTCACTATCACTTTCTCCTATACGTGGTAGTAATGCACCCCCATCTCCTATGAAGCATACCTGTATATGTAAAACTAAAGACAATGGAAGAGTCGGAGACTTGAGGAATAAACAAGGAGCAAGGTGAAGGGAAGACCTCACCGTATTTTTATAGCCCTGGATGTTGCATCAATCAGAGTAAGGTGACTCCGAGGAGGTTTTCTATGAAAGACTAATTGCAACAAGATGATATGGTGTACGGAAAAGTCGATATACCCTTAGCAAGATTTTGTTGCGACTCATTTTACCTCGCTACAATGATGAGATGGTTATGGTGGGAAGATTTGCATAAGCATCATTAGGAATTACCCTACTTTTATACTTGTGGTGCACGATGAATAAGATTTGCTTTCACACAAAGACAACAACATTTATTCCAAAATAAATGTTTAATCTCGTCGATGTGTTTTACACATGAGAAGCACATGGGACCACAGCGAAGGAAAAGCTGGCCGAGTCTAATCAGAACCTTTACATGCAACAAGAGCTGAGCCTGAAGCTCTGTGGAGCCAACAAGTTGCTGAAGCAATCGTCCAATACAAAGCAAACAACACTGAAAACAACGGCGAAATTAGAGGAAGTATACACATCCCAAGTAAAGCTCTAAAGCAAACAACAAACATAAGGAAACCGCTGCGACTAGGAAAGTCAAAGCATTCGTTGTCACGACTAAGATAGGTGATAGAAACTACTAAGAAGAACTACCAAAGAGTGATAGGTGTGGTTATTACCACACAGGTCCGTGCAGGACTTGTAGGTGTGAAATTGGGGCAAGACCAGGCATAGCAAGGAGGCATGCCGGTCTGGTATGAGACATGTGAATGGAATTTTGGACAGTAATAGCAATGGCAAAGGCCAAGAGTTGCTACGGATGTGGCGACAAAGGACACTATCAGAAGGACTGCCCGAAGAAAAGTTCAAGCTCTTTGGAGCATTTTCATGAAGGGAATACGCAAGGCAAGCTAGGACCCGAACGTAGTTACGAGTACGTTCCTTATAAACTGACACATTGCATCCGTTCTATTTGATACCGGCGCCGACTTCGGTATTAAGTCTATGGAACTTAGGATATACTTGGTTTAGGAACAAGTAAGCTAGACTCCCCACATGCTATAGAGTTGGCAAATGGGGAAATCAGTCGAAATGGATAAAGTTATTAAGGGTTGTATACTTGGACTTGGGGAAACAGAAATTCTCTATCAACCCTCTACCAGTTGGTTTAGGTATTTTGATGTGGTAGTCGTCATGGATTGGATATCCAAGAATAAGGGTGAAGTTGTTTGTCACGAGAAAATCATTCACATTCCTCTTGCGGATGATGAAGCACTTATAGTACACGACCTTCATGCAGTTGATGTGGGGACGCTGGGCCCCAAAGGCAGTGGATTGTGACATCCCACATTGGTTATGAAGGCACAGAAGTGCCTGCGAAAAGGATGTGTGGCATTCCTGGCGCACGTAGTAGATAAGAAGGCTGAGGAGCCGAAACTCCAAGACATTCCTGTGGTGAAGGAATTCCCTGATGTTTTTCCCGATGATTTGCAAGGACTACCTCCGCAAAGGTAAGTCGAGTTCCATATAGACTTGGTTCCAGGCGTTGCTCCTGTAGCCAAGACACTTTATCAACTTGTGCCATCCAAGATGCAAGAATTATCTACACAACTCCAGGAGTTGTTGGATAAAGGATTCATAAGGCCGAGCTTCTCGCCTTGGGGAGCTCCAGTTTTGTTCGTAAAGAAGAAGGATGGAACACTGTGGATGTGTATCGATTATAGAGAATTGAATAAGCTCACTGTCAAGAATCGGTATCCACTACCAAGGATTGACGACTTATTCGATCAGTTGCTAGGATCGAGCTACTACTCCAAGATCGACCTTCGGTCTAGCTATCATCAGCTAAGGATCCAAGAAGAGAGCATACCGAAGACTGCGTTCAGAACACGTATTGGGCATTACGAGTTCCTTGTGATGCCATTTGGGCTGACAAACACACCAACAGTATTTATGGATCTGATGAATCGTGTCTGCAAACTATATCTCGATAAATTCATGATTGTATTTATCGATGATATTCTGATTTACTCACGAACGAAAGAGGAGCACGAGCAACACCTCAGGACCAATTTGGAACTACTGAAGAAAGAGAAGCTTTATGCAAAGTTCTCAAAGTGCGAATTTTGTATTCGCGAAGTATAGTTCCTTGGTCATGTCGTGAATGAGAAGGGTATTCATGTAGATCCAGCGAAGATGGAAGCGATAAAGAATTGGGAAGCCCCCAAAACTCCAACTGAAGTCGACAAATTTTGGGATTAGCGAACTATTATCGTCGGTTCATCAAGAACTTCTCCAAGGTAGCTCAACCGCTGACTTCCCTCACGCAGAAGGATAAGAAGTACGACTGGGGTGATGAGTATGAAGAAGCCTTCCAACTTCTCAAAAACAAGCTATGCGATGCACCGATACTATCCTTACCCGAAGGCACTAAAGACTTCGTGGTATACTGTGACGCTTCGCGTCAAGGATTGGGTTGCGTGCTCATGCAACACCAAAAGGTCATCGCTTATGCTTCAAGACAGTTGAAAGTTCTTGAGAAGAACTACACCACACACGACCTGGAGCTAGGCGCGGTGGTATTCGCCTTGATGATCTGGCAACATTATTTATACGGTACTCGATGTACAATCTTCACAGATCACAAAAGCTGGTGGCACATCTTTGATCAGAAGGAAGTGAACACGCGTCAGCGACGGTGGGTTGAGTTGCTAAAAAATTATGACTGTGAGAATAAGTACCGTCCCGGAAAGGCGAATGTGGTAACAGACGCTCTAAGTCGAAAGGAAAGGGGTAAGACCCTAAGGGTTCGAGCATTGGAAATGACTATTCGAACAAATCTTACTGCACGCATTCATAATGCACAACAAGAAGCCCTTAAGAAGGAGAATCGTAGAGCTGAATATCGCCGAGGTACGGAGAAGAAATTGGTGGAAAATGAAGAGGGAACCTTATACTTTATGGGGCGTATTTGGGTTCCGCTCTATGGCGGTAGTCGAGAAGTCATCTTTGATGAAGCTCATAATTCGAGATACTGGATCCACCCAGGATTGGACAAAATGTATCAAGACCTGAAAGAATATTATTGGTGGCCAAGGCTTAAAAGCGATGTTGCTGTCTACGTTGGAAAATGCCTAACCTGTGCTAAGGTTAAGGCCGAAAATCAGGAACCGTCTGGTCTACTGCAACAACCAGAGATACCCATGTGGAAGTGGGAGCAAATTTCAATGGACTTCATAACCAAATTACCCAGGACCCCTAGAGGGCATGATATGATATGGGTGATAGTTGATCGATTGACGAAGTCTGTGTATTTCCTACCAATCCGAGAGAAGGATAGCACCGGAAAGCTGAGCTGTATCTTAAAGAAATACTGGCACGTCATGGAGTGCCCATTTTGATTATTTCAGAAAGAGATGGATGTTTTGTTTCAAGGATCTGGAAATCCTTCCAGGAGGCCTTTGGATCTCAATTAGATCTAAGCACGGCCTTCCATCCGCAAACCGACAGCCAGAGCGAACGGACCATACACACACTAGAAGATATGCTTCGCGCATGTGTTATGGATCTAGGTGGCAGCTGGGATACTCATCTACCACTAGTTGAGTCTTCCTATAATAACAGCTACCATACGAGCCTAAAAAGCCGCACCGTTCGAAGCTCTATATGGCCGCAAGTGCCGCTCACCGTTGTGTTGGGCAGATGCTGGAGACAAACAGTTGATTGGTCCTTAACTCGTTCAAGAGACAACCGACAGGATCGTGCAGATCCGAGAGCGCATTAAGGCAGCTCATGATCGACAAAAGAGCTGCGCTGATTGAAGACGAAAACCCTTAGAATTCAAGGTGGGAGACAAAGTCCTGTTGAAAGTCTCACATTGGAAAGGTGTAGCAAGATTCGGAAAACGTGGAAAATCGAATCCACGGTGAATGGTCCAATGTATCCAACAAATTTCCGTCGTCAAACGTTCCAAAAACAAGACGAGCATAAATTTTCCATTCAAGATCTTGGAAAGAATTGGTACCTTAGCGTACAAGTTGGAGTTACTGGAAGAACTTAACGGAGGACATGATATGTTTCATGTGTCCAACCTCAAAAAGAGTCCAACCCAAGAAACAGTGATCATCCCTGCGGATGAAGTGCATATCGACGACACACTCCGATTTACAGAACAACCTGTTGAGGTAACGGATTGGAAGAACCATTAAACACGGAGAAGTCGCATTAAGCTTGTCAAAGTACGTTGGAACTCTAAGCACGGACCCGAGTACACGTGGGAACGTGAAGATCGGTTCAAAGCCAAGTACCCCCATTTGTTCGAGAAAGCTCCTGCGGGAGATAACTCAGCCTGAATTTCGGGATGAAATTCTTTTAACGGGGGGAGACTGTGACAACTGGCACAAAACCGGTAATTTCCGTACAGTCTAATTGTTAGTAAATATCTGCAATTATGTGCTTAAATGTCAACATTGTCTAATTTCATGCTATACATGTGAATTCATGCACGTTTTATACTTCAAATATTGCTTTATGCATTACTTTAGCGTTGCGTCAGAAAGACTAGTAAAATCACCGGTAAGACACAATGTGTCAGCAGTTCTGCAGAAATCTGTCAGATAATAGAATTAGGGCCTAGGAGTAGGTCCAACATCTAAAATACATTAAAACCCAAGTGTGGATACAAGGGTTAACATATAAACTTTCCGGAAGCCAAACTATGCACTAAAAAGCACCCGAAACTTATCTAAAATGCTGAAATCAGCATACTTCAGCTATAATCAGCTTTTAAGCATATTAATATCATGTAGAATTTATGTTTTATTGTCCAAAATAACTTACAAAGTGTCGGGAATTGAAACTGCCACAAAAGTGCTTTATACCTAGTGAAACTGCGCAATTCAGCACATTAACGAACCGAACAACCGGACAATAACTGGGACATCAAAATTTGACTAGAAGTAATGTTTTTATGATATTAAACTAGTATTGATGATAGAACACCTTAAAAATAATAAAAACCCCTAAACACACTTAAATATACTTAAACCTTACCGTTTACACTTTAAACCTTCAACTTCCAAAATTTTACATTTTACCCCCCCCCCTTCACCAAATCCGGCCCCTATGGGTCCCACCTAAAGATTTAGTTGATTTTATTTGATTATATTAGATTTTATTTGATCTTATGCTAAAGAATATTCTAGTAATATACCATATGAAAGATATGAAAGATCTTTATAAATCCTAAACAAATCACACTTCCTCACTCACTCATCTTCTACCTTTCTTCTTCCTTTGCTCACGGATCAACACCCACACACTTACACCTTCATTTTCAACCTTCAATCATTCAATCCAAGGTGATCTAGTGGTGTATGGAGGCCATTTAGGAAGGTGTATGGTGCTAGAACTTGAAGGACCACCTTGTGGAGCTTTTAACCTCTTGATTTCTTCCTTGTGCATCATCTTCATCTTTGTGCCACTTCCCTAGCCATTAGAGCTTGTAATAAGCTTCTTGATCACTAATTTAAGTCATGATTATGTTATGTACAAGGTTCACCATCTAAACAACTTAACTTCTGATGTTAAAAATGAAAAGATCTAACATATTCATGAAGAAAATAAGCGATTACATGAATTTTTAGTGTAAGTAATGAAGTTGTTTATGTTATATCTTGAGTTTATGATTAGATCAAGTATGTTAAAGCTTAGATCCACCAAGTTTAAGCATGGATCTTGAAGGATCCATGGTTAAACTTGAAGATGAACATGTGAAGCATAATGTGAACTTGAAATAGGAACTTTTACACATAAACTTGTAATCTTAAAGTAATAAAGTGTGTGTTAAACTAATTTTTGAAACTAATATCTATGAAAAGTTTGTTAAAAGTTTAACACAAAGCTTGTTTATGAAAGATCTAAAGATATTAAGCATGGGTCTTGAAAGATCCTTGGTTAAACATATTAAAAATGATGATCTTTCTAATAAACATAAAAGTAGTTTTGGAACACAATTTAGAAGGTTTGAAAACATAAAACTCATGGATGAATGAGTTAGTGGATTAAAGTTTCACATAAGTTTGTTTAAAATACAAAAGGACACTTGTTTTTGGAAAGATCATAATATGTAAAGTGTAGATCTAAAAGACTACACATTTTTAACAAGAGACAAGTTCACCATGATGTTTCATATGAAGAAGTTAGTGTCTACTGTTGATGATTGTTGTTAGAAAAATGTTTTGATGTTGAAAAGAAAATAAACACATGTTTTGAAAACATGGGAAACCTCCATTTTTAGGGGAAGCTATGTCAAAATTTTTATAAAATTTTGACACTTAGAAAAATATAAGTTGTGGCGAAACTTATTCCCTAAAAATTCACCTAAAAATATTTACCAAGGTTTCCCTAATTTTTGTAAGAAACTACAAGTTAAGAAATGATTATTTCTTCAAGATAAAGTTTAATATTAAGTATGTATATTTTTGAGGAAAATATATATATTTTGTGATCACCAAATTTTGTGCTAAGCGTATATTATGTGTATCATATGTAGTAGTGTATTAGGAACTTGAAAATACACATACACATATATGAGAATACATAAGTATACAAGTATACAAAAATCGAGTGAATAACTAGAATGATTATATATATTTTATAGCATGACAAAATATATATATTTCTTACAAGTCTTAAAAATATATTGTTTTAAGAAATATAATTATGGAAAGTAATAAAAATCAAAGTATTGATTTTTGGTGAAAAATACAAAATACACAACTATTTACATAAAATACAAGTATACTTTCCTAAGAATACTTGTACAAAAATAATATGGAGAATATTATTTCACAAAATACTTATATTTATTTTTGGGAGAATAATATAAGTAACATACATGAAAAGTTAAAAATATAAATTATTTTTAACAACTTATTACCTGGAAAAGTCTACGAAAATGAATATATATTTGTGAAGTGAAATATATATTTACGAATAAGCAATACATACTCAACGGGCAAGACCCGACAAACATGGGCACGGCCCTCACAAAGAATGAACATACAAAGAACATATACATAAACAAAAGATGGTGACTTGTACTTGTGTGATACAAGTCTAGTGACTAACATACATAGAATACGTATAGGTCACGACGCTACAAAACCAACCGGTGAAATTTACGGCGCAGGATACGCAAAGTTGTGTGTTCATGTCCCCACTTTTAAACTTTTACTTGTTTTCTAAACTTGGGGAAAATATATGTGCTATGGTATGTTTATTACAAAAACTAAGGAATGATACTATAGATCATGTCACGAATAGGGTGCCATAAGCACCATTAATCAGTTACATACCAAGACCGTGGAACAAAAGGTTAGATCTAATGGGTTTCTGGCAACCACACTCTTGGCCACTCTTTTACCAAGTAGTGCTTTTGTGTCTCTAGTCGTGAATCGACAGTCGTGAATCGACAACTAAAAATGCCTATGGTTTGGATGCTTCCTATGTCATTACACATGTTAGTGGCCTTGCAACCCACTAGCGATCTTGTATTCCTTACATTCATAATACTTAATTACAGATACGTTTTACAAGTTACATACCATGTTTTCATACAAGTATAAAACATTCTATACAAAACTACATGAACTCACACCAACATTATGTTGACGGTTTTCCAAAACTTACATGTATTTCAGGAAACAAGTTGGATCTTGGGCGCTGGTGTTGTTTTCAAGATGTAAATTTCAAGTTTAGATGTCATCCACTTTTGTTTGTATCATAACTTGAGGGTTTTGGTTGAAACTTAAATGGCTCGTGTTTATAACATTTCAATCTTACGAATAGATGAACATCTTGTTTTAAATCATATAGTTGTTTATTATAATTGAATGCAATGATATTGAGCAAGTCACACATCATACGCTTACGCAAAAGTCAGGGTGTGACAGATCTATCCATATAGATTTTCATTCCTGGAATGTAAGCAACTTCTCCAAGATCTTTCGTTGCGAAGCAAAATCCCAAATAGTGTTTAACTTCATTAAGCATAAGGATGTTATTTACAATGATTAGTATATCATCCACATACAGGATGAGGAATGATATGGTGCTCCCACTAGCCTTTCTGTAAACACAAGCCTCATCTTCATTCTTGACAAAATCAAACTCTTTGATCTTCTAGTCAAAATGAAGATTCCAGCTTCGAGATGCTTGCTTGTGTCCATAAATGGACTTATTTAGTTTGCACACCTCAGTTGGATATTTAGGATCGACAAAACCTTCAGGCCGAACCATATAGACATCTTCATAGAGATGTCCATTAAGAAAGGCGGTTTTGACATCCATTTGCCATATTTCGTAATCATATTACGCAACTATGGCAATCAATATCCTAATTGATTTAATCATAGCAACGGGCGAGAAGGTCTCATCATAGTCAATACTTTGAGTTTGAGTGAAACCCTTCGCAACTAGCCGTGCTTTATAGGTGTGCACATTTCCATTCATATCGGTTTTTCTCTTGAAAATCCATTTGCTTCCTACTGCCCGAGATTCGGGGTAGCTTAAGTAAGTCCCATACTTGATTGTCATGCATAGATTGCATCTCGACGTTCATGGCTTCTTACCGTTTCTCGGATTCCGGATCTAAGATTGCATATTTGTAGTTAGCAGGTTCATCATTAGACTCGGCTACTAATAAGAATTCGGGACCTTACAGATACCCTAGATATCTATCAGATTCTTTGTGAATTCTACTACTTCTGCGAACGCTTGTGTTTATTTCTGATTCATTGGCAACAACTATTTGTTGATTAGACGGTCCGACTACATTAGTGGTTATTTGTGGTTCTCGAATTTCTTCAAGATCAACCACATTAGTTCCAGTTCCTCGATTAAGAAGCTCTTGCTCGAGAAAGTGCCCCTTACGTTTGATGGAAATCACATTTGCATCAGGATGGTAAAAATAATATCCGCTTCTTTTATAGTATCCAACGAAAACAACCTATTCGCCTCGAGGATCGAGCTTATCATCAGAATCACTTGTGATGTATGCATCATATCCCCATACTCTAAGGTATTCCAAATCGTGTTTACGCCCATGGCATATCTCATATGGCGATTTTGTTTCCCTTTTGGTTGGCGCTAGATTTACGAGTCGAGCAGCAGTCATAAGAGCAAAATCCCAAAAGGAGTGAGGCAAATTTGTTCTACACATCATCGACCAAATCATATTTAGTAGGGTTCGATATCTCCTTTCACACATGCCATTAAGTTGGGGTGTTCCTGGTGGAGTGGGTTATGAAACTATTCCACGTTCCTTTAGATGATCGAGAAATTCTAAGCTGAGGTATTCACCACCTCGATCTGATCGAAGTACTTTTATCTTTCTAGAGCCTAATAGCAAGATCAAACAGGTCACGGGGTCATAACACACAAACAACCATAAGGATGGACTTGAGTGCATCAAGTCGTCTCGAGCAACTCCCACTGACTTCATGACCCCTGTTTAGCGTCCTCGGTTTTGTCTCCGGGTCTTTGTTTATTACTGATGTGTGTAAAATGCAACATATAAATTACATAAAATGAGGCTTAAAACTAACCTTTTTTAGTACTAATGTTGGAAAAAGTGTGCTTTTGTCTTCCTTTTGTATTTTCAGGGTTAAATGAGCGTAAATGAACAAAAGGAGAAAATACGCAGCAAAATCTAACATAATTACAAGAAAAGGAATAAACGTGGCATGCCCGACCCCTCGACAGCATCTTCCCAAGCAAAAACAAGCAAACAAAAGGCTGAACACGCCCCGTGCCCAGCGGACACGGGGGCGTGCTCAGGTGTCTGCAGAAAAGACAAAGTTATAGAAGCTTCTATTTCCCGACACGGGGCGTGCCCAGCCAACATGGCCGTGGTCAACGCTAAGATTCGCAGAATCTAAGAAAATCTTGATAGTATAGATACGCTTATGCACACGGGGCCGTGCCCAGCGGACACGGGGGCGTGTGGAGCTAATGTAGACAAAATGCAATTAATGAAGAAAGAGAAAGTTGATGGACACGGGGCCGTGCCCAGCGGACACGGGGCCGTGTCCGGGCTTCTGTGCAGCCTATAAATAGGGGTGCTTGGTTCACTTCAAAGGCATCCCTTGGCAAACCACCTCTCTCACACTTCACCCACACTCCACCACCATCACAACCCACATCCACCACCATCATCCATCATCCATCAACCATCATAGAGTGTGTGTAGTTGTCTCGGTATCCGAGATTGATAGTAAGAGTTCTTGACAATCAAAGGCTATGTTTTCCTAAGTCTCTTACATCACTTGGTGAAGACAAGCATTTAGTGTAATACTTTTATTTTTTAATCTTTTCGCACTTTTTAATTGGTTTTGTATTAATGACTTTAATAACTAGTTTCTTATGTTGAAGGTGAAACTTCCTTATCATTTGTCCGTGGTGTCTTGGCGTTATTTTACTGTCTATATAAAATAAAAGATTTACACCATTCATATCTCTACGGTCTATATAGAGATATGTTGGCTACCTGGTCGGGGGTTAAGGGAATGGTTTGGTAAGGTTCTTGCCTTGTTCAGTGTATAGATCCTGGAAGGACCTGGGTCAAGCTTACTAGGACCTCCTTCAATACCCACTGGTATTGGATGGCGGGGGATGCGAATGGCTTGATCCCCTCATATGTAAACTACTATTAATACATTAACCCGACTACTTGGGATTGTATCCCTGCTGAATCAAACCACTTAGCCGAGGGTAACGTCACCTTCAAAAGAGGGGCCTACCACATTACGCATTAATAACTCAATTAATTATCTTCAAATATTCCAACCCTTTAGGATTGTATCCTTGTTGACTCAAACTACTGGGTTGAGGGTAACGTCACCTTCAAAAGAGGTGCCTACTACTATAATTAAGATAATCTCTTAAAAAGTGCAGAAATCATCAAAGGTTAAACTAAAGGCGAGTCAGATCCAAGTGATTCATCTTGTCTATCTGTTTTTATTTTATTTTCAGCATTTTTAGTTTTTATTTTTCATGTTTAAAACCTTTTTCTAAATTTTTGATTTGATTAGACGTTGAGGATAAACCGGTATTAAAAGCTCGTGTGTCCTTGGACGACCTCGGTATCTTACCAACGCTATACTACGCTCACGATGGGTGCACTTGCCCATATGTGTGTTTAGTGTTAGTAAAATGTCGTGTTTTATAAATTTAAAACTTGACTAAAGTTTTAAAAGAGCTTAAAATATACACAAAAGCATATAACACTACACACGTATCAAGTTTTTGGCGCCGTTGCCGGGGACACAAGGATTTTAAGAAAGTGAGGAATTAACGGCCTAATCGTTTTTCTTATTTTTCTGTTTTTTTAGGATTTTTCTTAAATTTTCAGTTTATGCAGAGCTCAGCACGGGGCCGTGCCTGGTCGGACACAGGCCGTGCCTGGTCGGACACGGGCCGTGCCCAGCCTCGTTACTGGCAGTTTTTATTTTCCAAGTTACAGAGAGTTGAGCATGGGCCGTGTCGGTGCAGCAAGGGGCCGTATTGAACTCTTCAGTAACAGGGATCCAGAAAACAATCACTGTACTTCCGAACACGGGCCGTGTTCATCTGAGCACGGGGCCGTGGTGAAACTGCTGATCGACATTCTTTTTTGTTTTTATCGCAGGACTTGGAACGTAGGCGCTGCACTTGAACTTTCTACGCAGTGTATGAGCTCCAGCTCCAGTAAAGACATAAAAGACCCTCTAGACGAACCCGAACGCTTTCTAAGAAAAAGACTTAAAGCTAAAAACCAAGAGAAAGTTTCGGGGGACCCACTTCCAATGGCGGATCTACGTACCCTCATGGATTACCTGCAACCCACTATAGATAATCTTGGCGCCGCTATCAATGCGCCGAATGTCGATGCCAACAACTTCGAACTTCGGCCGCATTTGATCCAAATGCTCCAAAACTCCGCAACTTTCCACGGGCTTGCGGACGAAGATCCCCATTTACATATTACCAACTTTTTGGAAATATGTGATACTTTTCGGATCAACGGAGCATCAAATGACGCCATCCGCCTCCGAATGTTTCCATTTTCACAAAAAGACCGAGCTAAGGCTTGGCTTAATACCCTCCCAGTTGGTTCGGTAAACACCTGGGATGAACTAGCCCAAACGTTTTTGTATAAGTATTTCCCACCTGCTAAAACGGCTAAATTAATGACTGAAATTAATACATACTCACAAGAGGACGGGGAATCCTTATATGAAACTTGGGAAAGGTTCAAGGAGCTACTAAGAAAGTGTCCTCATCATGGTCTTGCGGTATAGCAACAAGTATCCACTTTCTATAATGGGTTGTTGCCACACACAAGACAAACACTTGACTCTAGCTCCGGGGGACTTTTAGGTAATCATCGCCCAAATGAAATTTATAATCAAATTGAGGAAATTGCTCATGGCACACTCCCCGAGGCACAAAATCTATTGCCCTGGGCGCCCATAAGGTTGACGAAAGCACTTCTTTGCAAGCCCAAATCAAGGCCCTTTCTTCAAAAATCAAAAAGTTAGAAATGGCAAAAACGGTCTCGGTTATGGCTTGTGAAGGGTGTGGTGGACCACATGAAAATTGGAGTTGTATGAAAGAAATGGATAATCAAACAGAAATGGTAAACTACATTGATAATAGACCTAGGTCGTCAGGTCCGCCAACAGGTACCTACAACCAAGGATGGCGTAACCACCCTAACCTTGGTTGGAGAGAACCCGGCAATAGTAGTAACCAACAAAATCAAAACCAACGAACAAACTTTCAACAACCAAGAAACGAGTCACAAAATTTCTCTCAACAACAAGGGGGACGAGAGAAGCTTGAAGATACTATCTCTCGCCTCATCTCCGACACCGAAAAGAAAAACTCGGATCAATTTCAACAAATGGAATCGAACTTTAGGAATCAACAGCTAGTATTCAAAATGTTGAAAAACAACTAAACCAACTAGCTCAAAATTTCACCGAGAGGCCGCAAGGCGCATTACCCAGCAATACCGAAACCAACCCAAAGGCGCAAGTACATCTCATCACGTTGAGAAACCGTACCGTAGGTCCCGAGGAGGCTCCGCTATCTCCAACTGAAAAGATCCTGTCTAACCAAACTACAACTTCTTCGATTCCCCAACAAGAGACGACTCCCCCATCATATCAAGAGCCTACTAAGAATCCCCCGGTACCATACCCCGGTCGGTTACTTCGATAAAAGACCGATGAGCAATTCACGAAATTCATAAATTTACTAAAACAATTGCATGTTAATATTCCATTTGTCGAAGTCCTAACCCAAATGCCTAAATATTCAAAATTTATGAGTGACTTCCTCACTCACAAAAGGAAAATTTAATCATTGCAATTAGTTATGTGGTACCCGGGGAAAACCCACAGTCATCCTGGTCTACTCATCACTTCATTTCCCTCTCTGACCACTTATCAAATTTCGGGACGAAATTTCTTTCAAGTTGGGGATGATGTGACAACCCGAACTCTCAAGATTAGCATCGTTTAAACTCGTAACCCTTAGCCCGTGATTTGATCATACACAATCTAATTATACGTGATTATTAATGCGTGGATAATTGTAAGTTGTCAAACGCTAAGTATTGGTTTATAAATTTGGCTGCACATCATTCCGGGCCGCACACTACACAACCAGCCGCACATGCGAGTGAGGGTACATCATGTATTCATGGGCCGGTTAGCCCATTATGAGCCAACTCCTCTTAACTATCGGCCCAATCCACTGATTCTTGTGTGGGGCGCAAATTATAAGAATGGGTGCACATTCTCTTTAGAGAATCCTGGTAAACCCTAGCCCTCATGCAAGTGACGACAGTTACCCTCTCCCCATCGTTCCATCATCAATTGCATCCATCAATTATAATACCCTCAAAACCCCTGGTCGCGCCCCTATTCACGGCTGCAACACAACTCGCCGGAGACACGAAGACGTCGCCGGAAGCACCTGAAGCTCTCCTCATCTCGACTCGGCTCTCTCTCTCTCTCTCACGGACACTTGGTTAGTATATTCATCACTGAATTAATTTCCACTTTGTACATGGCTTGACTTTGTGATTTGATGTTGTGTGGAGTTGATATAAATATGTGTAAGAGAACAAACTGTTAGCATGATCTCAAAAGTGATCATGGAAGTGGATTCCATGATCTCTGGTTGCGTGTACACTAGAACCTGTTGGTGACCATATGATATGCAATTAAGGACCAGTTGTGATTATTAGCGTGGTGAACACGTTAAGATTATATATATGTTTATCATGCTAATGCTTTGTATTAATCAAGTATGTTGGTAGTTATGTGATGTGAAACTAATGAACTAGGGTTACACAAGAATATGTATTGAAGATTCGGATGAGAAAGAATGTTGAGTTGATATAACCATTGTTAATCGATGAGCTAGAATTATTAATCAGTAGGTTAACATGCTATTTGGTTTGAGTTGGGTATTGAATTGTCAACAATTATGATAAATAATTAAGGAAAATTGCTTTCTTGTTTGACTAATGATCGCATGTGATTGCCATTAAAGGAGTTATGATGGTGCACGATTATGAATAGGTGAATGATGACAGGTGTTCATTGTAATTAGGGTGACACTTGTTATGGCCTGACTTTTAATGATGATGATGTTTTGTTATTGGACACTTGTGCTTGTAATATTCTATTTATGACATTCAGTTTGTATAATAACAAGGGTGCTTCGAAATAATAAGGGTATTAAGTGGACTAAATAATTATGATGTTAAACTGTTAAGCAATAATTAAGGAATGAATAGTTGGTTTTTGTAACTGTTTGATTTGATAATAAGGAACAAGGTAACAGGAGCCGCATGAGACTGTTTATATATTGGGCCGTACACCTGAATTCGGCCGTATGCTTCATTGGGCCTGAACTAATGGGCCGCACACTTATAGGGATTATGCATTGGACGGTTAATTGTTTATTTGAAACATGAAGTTGTAATGTAAACTCGTGTGAGACCCAAATACCTGCTAGATGATTACACGATGATAATCGGCTAATTGCGTTGCATGACTTCTTGCCACAACTAACATGTTTACTTGAATGTGAACCGAACCACTTGACATGTGCTATAGTGCAATATAAACTTGTGTCGTGAATGTAACTATGACCCGGATACTTGCTATGACTTACGTAATGATATATGCTAGGCTTGTTTGTTACTTGAGTAATGTGTTTGAGGAATACGTGAATTATGAATATACGAAACTGACTGTCTTTGGTAACCATGGTAGGGTTTGGCTGATCAACTGTTAAACAAGTAACTAATCTTACCGAGCAAACCAAAGGTGAGTTCATTCCTCTTGAGCATGCGTCCCGGTGGGTGGGACAGTCACTGGGTATCACTAAGAGGGATAGGTTTTTGGGTAAATCAAATGGGTATTCCTGAGAGGAAAACATCTTGTGGGTAAAACTGGAATGTTAGATAATACACTTATTTCCTATCATTTTAAGTCCCATCTTATACCGAATAGTTACTTGAGAGGTAACGGGGTATTAGTTGATAAAGCTATTAGGCTTGGCAACCTCACACCATACCTGAGAGGACGGGCATGAACTAATGACCTTAAATCATGACCAATGCTTAGATAGGGGGCATTGGGGACGGGCAAAATAATATGGAAGCCATCTTATACGGTACTCGAGTTATTATCAATGAACTGAACTAATTACTTGGTAACCAACGTTTTCGTAAATCTATGAACTCACCAGCGTTGTCTGATACACGTGTGTGCATGCTCGCAGGTTAATGATATGTGTGGATGTGGGACTTGCTGTCTGGGATGCTGGAGTGGTCATGGGTCGAGATACATGGAAACTTGAAACGAGACTAGTAGATTACATACACTTGGGTTTTGGTTAAACTTTGTATTATGCTTCCGCTGAACACAACGAGTTATAAATAATGTTTTGTAACACTTATCTTAATGAATGAAAGCTTTTATTTGAAATTCTGTTATGAGTTCAATGTGATTAGTGGCTAGATCCTGGTACGTGACATGCCTCACGGGGGATTCCGCATGTGATATTTTGGGGGTGTGACAGATTGGTATCAGAGCCACTGGTTATAGTGAACTTGGTTTTAAAAATGTTTTTATAAAACCAGACTATAACCAAACTGTTCTGAATACGTGAATACGACCATAACACTCAGCTCCAGATTGCAAGGTTCGTCTTTTTCACCTGCTGCATACCTTATATGACTAGTACACATTTGCTTATGATGTAGCGTACGAACACACACTTGTCACTATAGCATGATTACATAATTTGTTTGCTTACATTATGATGCGTTGTTGGCATGTCATAGTCTTTGGATTTCTGTGATATTTTATCATTTTGACAATCTCCGTCTGACATCTGAGTTCGAGGAACCATTTGACATGAGTTAGGAGAAACTGAGATGTGCATGCAAATCACAATATTATTGTGGGTGCACACATAATAATAATGTGGGGTGCATGTGAGTCCCAGTGAGGCTTAACAAGTGAAAAGGGGGTTCTGTTCCGTTATTCGATCAGTGAGAAACATAACAAATCTATAGGAGTCACAGCAGTGATTGTCTCCTACTCGAACGTGATCTTTTCACTCCCCTCTGAACCCTTACGAGACTTGATGATATTGATTAATACCTGAACACGTAACTGAACGTCTAGCGAGCCGTGTAGAAATGTTTAGTGTTAGTGTGAACGTCTTTGAGGCAGATGTCGAAACATTAAATGTTTGGTCTATACTTTCTCACTTTCCTCGTCACTTTGACGCAACAAATTGACGCCTCAAACTCAGAGGTACGGACACCTCTGTGATTCTCTAACGATTTACCGTGCGCTATTCAATCGACTCGCAAGACCGATGGACAAGAAGATGAACGTGATGCATTATAGGACGACCTTACTTTCTGACAACGAACATCAGTAGGTTGACTTCAATCGAGTGCCTAACCCTAGTAAGCAACGTCTGGGAGTCAACTCTTACGAATCAATCAGGGCATAAACGATGACAATTGACTATAGAGTGGAATGTGTAACTGCCCGCACAGTGAGTAGTGACTTAGGACATGACACGGAATGTGAAAAGATGGACCCTGATGGTGAAAGGACGCAGGACTCTATTACAAGAAAGGACATTAGAGGCAACAGTCATAGCGACATCAAGGTACTCGTAATCATAGCCTGCAGTATGGAAATGAAGGTGCCTATGACATGGATTGGCCGTTGTTAGATCAAGACAACAACAGCCAAGGGAACGACGGCAGTACTGGAAATCCTTGCAACGAAAACAACAACACTGGAAATGATGCTCGCGGAAGGGCATTTAGGATTGGCGTGGGCGACGCCAGGAATATAGCAACATGGTGGCCTACGCGTTTTTAGTAACTAATCGCTTCGTCTCTGTTCTGTTTAACCCTGATGCTTCTTGAAACCAAACTTGTTGTGGAATCGGCTGATGGCAAGTCAATTGAAATCTCTTATGCTCTTTGGGATGCAAACTCGACCTTATGGGAAAAGTGTTCGACATCGACCTTCCTTCTACTATCCTTGATGGTTTCGATGCAATAGTTAGTGTGGATTGGTTATCCAGATATTGCACAGATATACCAGGTGAGGAGAAAATTCTGCGTATCACCCTCCTTAGTGGAGAATCGCCGTCTGACCTAAAGTGTCAGAGTGGTGTAAAGGTTAGCATCATTTCAGCAGTGAAGGCCTAGAAGTGTCTACGGAGGGATTACCACTCTATGTTAGCAACCGTTACCGACGTTAAGGCTGAGGAAAAGAGGATCGAGGATCCACCAATTGTTAGTGATTCCTCTCGGTGTGCTACCCGAGGAACTTTCAGGTTTACTTCCACAACTGTTAGGCAGAATCTCAATTTGATCTCACGCCAGGGGCAGCCCTGATTTCTCGTACTCCTTACCGTTTTGCACCAGGAGGGTTGCAAGAGCTGTCTAATCAACCACAGGAACTTTTGGACAGGAGTTTTGTCGGACCTAATTTTTTTTCGCTTTGGGGAGCCCCAGTTATATCCGTGAAGGTAAGCCTTTTCGTATGTGTACTGAGTATCGAGAACTCAACAAGGTGACAGTCAAGAACCGTCTGCCTCGACTATGTATTGACAACCTGTCGACCAGTTGCGAGGGTTAAGCTCCCATTCGAGAATTGACTAACGAATAAACTATCATCAGATGGAAATCCAAGGGGAGAATGTCCCTAAAAAGACATATCAAACGCAATGCGGCCATTGCGACTTTGTATTCCATGACCTTTGGGTTAATCAACACACCAGCAGCTTTATGGATCAAATGAATCGGCCGTGTTCGTTGATGACGTTTTGAATCATTTCCAGGAGGAAGGAGCATCATGGGCGGCATTTGTATCTTATTTTAGAGCTCTTGAGGGAGGAGCCACTCCGCACGAAGTCTTGTTAAATGTAACTTTTGGATTCGAGAGGTACATTTTTGGTCATGTAATTAACGAAGTGGGAATGCACGTGGATCTCACTAAGATCCATCTTGTTAGATGCTGATCGACACCAAAAATTCCTTCAGGGATACAACAATTCCTTGGTTTCGCTAGATACTATCGCAGATTCATCACAGGATTTTTGAAGATTGCGCAACCTTAACTTCTTTAGCACAGCGGGGTGCTGTGTATTCATGGGAGACAAAACAGGAGAATGCCTTTATAGCTTTCGAAATCCAATGCTACAATGCATTAAGCATCGTCTTTACCCGAGGGTACGGGTGATCTAGTGGTATACATGATGATTTAAATCAGAATCCCAGTTACACGCTGATGCGACAAGGGAAGGTGATGGCTTACGTGGTGGATTTACAGGGAGAACTATACGAATCACAACCTGAGGCATTACTTGGACGGTACCAAATGTACTACTTAGACGATCACAAGGGCCTCCCGTGTACCTTTGATTCGAGGGAGTTAAACATGTGATGGCATCGCTGGGTAGAACCTTGAATGATTTTGACTGTGAAACCTAGACGTGCAGGAGCCTCGCAGCACACCATCGACTCTAACCTATCTGATCAGATTCGCCCTGTTCGAACTGAAGCAATGAAGGAAGATAAATTTCAAGTTGAGTCCATGCGAGGCATGGAGGAGCAACTTTTGGCAAATCGGGCGATACCCACTACCCCATGGAGCGAATAGGTGTCTCACTATACAGCAAACCAATGGGACTTGTGTTGAGCAAAGCACACCGGCCTTGATATTTTAGTCGCCTGGATTTTGATAGGAGATATTAGGATCTATAAATCTGGTACTGACAATCGGGCTTGAAGGCTCACGTAGCAATGTATATGAACGACGTTTGACTTATGCAAAAGTCAAGGTGGAACAACAGAAACCTTCTGCTTTGTGCCAGCAACCGGAAACACCCATATGGAAATGGGAACAGACTACCATGGATTTTGTCACTGTCCTACTTGAAACCCTATACGGAAACAGTATCACCTGGGCGATCGTTAATTGTCTCATGTAACCGATACACTTTCTTGCAAACAAGGAAAATTGACAAAGCCTTTGTATCCTGTGAGTAATTACCTGTGAAGGGCGGTCTCTAGGCACGAGGTGCCAATTCCTGTTTTCTCCGATATTGATCTATACCTGATTCATGGCAGGCAATACACAACACCCTTGGCTCACGTCTAGACATGAGCATTACTTATCACCGTAGGACAAACGGTCTGAGTAAACGAACCATCCTGACACTCGAAGACATGCTGCGAGAATGTGTGTTATTGACTTTAGTAAAGATTTGAAGGACACTTACCTTTGGATGAGTTCTACTGCAGCAGTTACCATTCTAGTATTCAGACAACACTGTTTGGGACATTGCATGGACGATAATTCCGATCTCCTTGTTGGACTAAGGTGGGTGACAACCTAATCACATGTCCAGGACTTGTACTAAAATCTTTGAGAAGATTGTTTGGATTGGGAATCGTGTGGCGGCAACGCGTGACCCCCAAGAAAGCTGATAACCTTAGGAAACGCTAGGAATTCGCTGTAGACGATCATATCATGTTGAAAGTCACACCCTGGGAGGGTGTGGTGCGCTTTGGGAAGCGTGGCAAGCTTAATTTACGTTACGTTGGGCCATTCAAAACACTGGAAAGAGTTGATAATGTAATACCCATAAATTTAATATCATTATTCTAGAAATAAAAAGAATAATAATAATTTATAAATTAACCACTAGAAAACCTTAATTAAGACACCCAAGTAATTCTGTACAAACCCTAGAATTTTCAGAAATTTCAGAATCAGGATTAGGGCCCCTAAAACTCAGGGGGGGTATTCCCTACTTGACAATTATCCTAATAACTTGCGGCCGAAGTTGAAATTTTAAAAACTGTCGACTCACCTAGGCTAGTCCCACACGTGGCCACCATATACGAAATTCATGACCCTTACGGACCGTAAGCATTATTTGTTACGGTTCGTAAGCAAGGGCAAAATTCGACTATAAATACAGGACATTGGCACTTGCTTCTGGACGCTGAAACGACGAAAGAATTCGTAAAATTCTTCGAGTTATCGTCTGATTATCACAATTAACACACACGAAACACTAATTAAGTATAGCGGGGTGCTGCAGAACAGGGTAATAACTCGATCGCTATTACGATTCATTGTCCGATCGATCAATGTACTCAATGGATGTTTAAGTGCTGCCCACATTAGGGTGATGTTTTGTCATTAATTGTGATTCCGACCGGATGTTGAGTGCCACCCGAATACGGGGAATACTCTGTCCTTCGTTCTGAATCCGATGGATGTTTAAGCATAGCACTTTGTCATTCGTTGTGAGGGTTGATCTCGTGAGTTATCGTAAATGCTGTATTAAGTTACTAACCTAGTTGTGTGCATGTTATTTAAATTAGGTTAAAAGACTAATCAGTAGTCTAAACTCTGCCCGTATAAATCCGAAATATTATCATAAGGTAGCATCACTTTGGAATTTTTAAGGTACGGATCCTTACCCCACTCCTTGTTATTTGATATTCAATTGATATAAAACCGTTAAGTTCGTATAGCTTTTCAAACTCCTTACGTCTTTGATTATCGATTCATTTGACAGTCCGTTCGATTTCTATTCAAATAATTTGATTTAGCTTTCATGTCATGCGATAGTATTATGTTGTTATACTCATTATCGCCTGTTCCAATATATGTTCCGTTTTGTTATGAAAATAAGTTTTATAAGTTATGTGAATAAGACCATTTGTACTCTGATACCCTGAGTATCGCTTCTCGTGGAGTGTCCCACGAGCATGTTGTTGCGGCATCGACATCATGTGCTCCATCCGTGACGGAGAGATCAGTTCACGGCGTCTCTTAAGTACAAGTGTGGTACATACGGCTATTAGGAGGCGTATGGATCGATCCTAGGATTTAAGTTAAGGAGGTGGATAACGGGTATGCCAATTCGCCATCTCATGTGATAATTATGCAGGAGTAGCTACCTGTGTATTGTCACGTTTTAAGTTTGCTCATGGGTACATCCGTAAGATATGATTATGAAATTATGTTCTTGCATCATATTATTTTCGTAATAAGTTCCATTCGGATAACGTTTCTATAAAGCGTTAATTGTTATTTGAGCCTATTATTCCGTACTGAGCATTCGGCTCATTCCGTAAATTTTTGTATATACAGGTTCGCATGTTACTTTGGGCAAGGAAAAGAGAGAAGATTAAAGCCTAGGAATAAATCTGAAGATGTTAGTAATAAAGTTGAATGTTTCCGCTTGTATAATTAACCTTAAGTTTAGTAGTCGTGTGGTTGTATCATTATCAAATAAATAAATGGAAGTATGACTTTTGTTTATGATATCACTGTTATTGTGACACGTCAGCCCTTCCGGGTTGGGGTGTTACAGCTATGGTATCAGAGCAAAGGCTCTTTCCTGTAGAAAACTTGAAGATAGTAATAAAAACCTGTGAGGAATGGGTAGATATCTATGATAGGATTCAACTTGATCTCTTATTTGGTTTAATTCCTTTGTCTATTCGTATAGATATGCCTCCTCGTCGTCCGCTACGTAGGAATACTCGTACTAACCATGTGCGTAACGACACTTCTTCGAATGAGACTCCAGTTGATCCAAACGTAATTAATGCTATCAACCAGGCTGTTGCCGGGTTGCTTCCAAACCTTGTTGCTCAAACAGCTGAGGCCGTTATTCAACAAACTCGTCATCCAGAACGTAATAACACGAATCCAATCTCTGGTGAAGAAATTCGTGAGAATACCACGAACCATACTACCTATAGTATAGACATATGGATCGCTAAATTCCAAAAACAAAAGCCGAAATCCTTTAGTCACGCTAATAATCCAGTCGAAGCAAGGAACTGGATAGCTCATGTTGAAAAGATCTTCGGAGTTCTTGGAGTTCCGGAGCAATACAAAGTTAGATTGGCTACCTACAAATTTGAAGATGACGCACAAACTTGGTGGGAAGGATATAAGCAAGTCAAAGGAGGGGATGATTTTGACGCTAATCTTTCATGGGTCGACTTTCGTAATATCTTTTACGACAAGTATTTTTCGACCGCTGATAAAGAAGCTTATATCAGGGAGTATGCAGTGATTCGACAGGGAAGTGATGAACCAGCCTCTGAGTTCATTACTCGATTTTCAAGGTTGGCTAGTATTGTAGGAGACGTTGCAGGATCAGCAGAAGTCCAGGCAGAAAAATGCAAGTGGGCAGTTAATGATCGAATTCGGAAGTCGATCATGTACATGAAATTTAAGGATATCACCGAAGTTGCTGATGCAATCAAGACTTTTGAATTCGAAAGGAAAGAATTTTTATCTCGAACTGGGGATAATAAGAAGAGAAATAGGGAAGGACAAATTAAGCAGGAAATCGGCCAATCATCCACTACGCCACAGCATCAAGATCGCAAAGTGCAAGGAAATCAAAACTCTGGAAATCAGGCACGTCCATGGCAACCTAGACTGCAAAACCCGAGGCCTGCTCAAAACCAGATTCTGTTGTATGCAGAACCTATTAGAGCTCAACCACTGAATCAACATGTAAACCCGAATCAGATTACATATCCTCTATGTAATACTTGTGGTAAGAGACATCAGGGCGTATGTCACCGAAGTACAGGAGCATGTTTTAGATGTGGCCAAACTGGACACATGATTAAGGAGTGTACAAAGAAAGACACTAAGAAGAATAACCGACCAAACGTTGCACCACCCAATGTTGGAGGAAGAGTTTTCGCACTTTCTGCTACTGATGCTGCTAATGTCCCAGGTACTGTGTCGGGAACCCTTCAGCTTGGTAAACATAGTATCTATGTGTTATTCGACACAGGAGCGACTCATTCTTTAGTATCCCACTCATTTACTAAGTATCTTCCGATAAGACCAACTCTCTTAAATCATACTTTAACCATTTCCACTCCCATGGACAATTCATCCGTAATCACTTACGTATATAAAGATTTTCCGATCCGTATTGAATCTATTGTGTGTAAGGCGGATCTATTTCCAATACATATGTGTGACTTTGATGTTATTCTAGGAATAGATTGGTTGTCTAGACATCGCGTAACTATAGATTGTCATTCTCGCCGTGTTATTTTTGGTGATCTTCATCATCCTGATATTATATATCAGGGAACTCAAGCTCATAAATCTCTTAAGATTATCTCTGCGCTTAAGGCTCGAAAATTCATATCAAACGGTTGTGCTGGATTCCTAGCATCGATTAGGGATACTTCTGCTAGTGTTAAGAGTATCGATAACCACTCCGTTGTTCGTGAATATCCTGATGTATTTCCGGATGAACTACCGGGATTACCACCCGACCGTCAGGTAGAATTCACCATCGACTTGATCCCTGGTGCCGAACCTATTTCTAAAGCTCCATACCGTATGGCCCCGATGGAACTGAAGGAATTGAAGGAACAATTGCAAGAATTGTTAGATCTAGGATTCATAAGACCCAGTGTTTCACCTTGGGGTGCTCCGGTCTTATTTGTGAAAAAGAAAGACGGTAGTATGCGTTTATGTATTGACTACCGAGAGCTAAACAAGATTACTATTCGTAATCAGTATCCTCTGCCTCGCATTGATGATCTCTTTGATCAACTTCAGGGGGCTCAGTTCTTCTCAAAAATCGACCTGAGGTCCGGGTACCATCAGCTAAAGGTCAAGAATGATGATGTTCCCAAGACCGCCTTTCGTACTCGATATGGTCATTACGAATTTTTGGTTATGCCCTTTTGGCTAACTAATGCAACCGCAGTCTTCATGGATTTGATGAATCGCGTATTTCACCAATTCCTAGACAAATTCGTTATTGTCTTTATTGATGACATTCTGGTGTATTCTAAGAGTCGCGAAGAGCATGAAGCACATCTACATGTAGTACTTGGAACCTTGCGGCATGAGAAGTTGTACGCGAAGTTTTCCAAATGTGACTTTTGGCTTAGCCAAGTGTCATTTCTAGGTCATGTCATATCAGAAGAGGGAATTATGGTAGACCCAACAAAGGTTGAAGCTATTACAAAATGGCCAAGACCCACTTCTGTTACCGAAATACGAAGTTTCTTGGGTCTTGCTGGTTATTACCGAAGATTTGTTGAAAGATTCTCGGTAATTGCTTTACCACTCACAAAACTCCTAAGGAAAGGGGTGAAGTACTCATGGAATGAGGAACAAGAGAAAAGCTTTGAAGAATTGAAGAAACGACTCGTATCCTCTCCGATACTCACTCTCCCTTCTGGATCAGGAGGTTATCAAGTCTATAGTGATGCCTCAAAGAAAGGATTAGGTTGTGTGCTAATGCAACATGGGAAGGTTATCGCTTATGCCTCCCGTCAATTAAAGCCTTATGAAGTTAACTACCCTACACATGATTTAGAACTAGCCGCAGTCGTCTTTGCACTTAAGATTTGGCGACACTATCTGTATGGTGAAAGTTGTGACATTTTTACCGACCATAAGAGCCTCAAGTACATATTCACCCAGAAAGAGCTAAATATGAGGCAAAGAAGGTGGTTAGAACTTTTAAAAGATTATGACGCAAATATTCAATACCATCCAGGCAAAGCCAATGTTGTAGCTGACGCATTGAGCCGAAAGAATTCCGGGACTATATCTTGCTTACAAATTCAGCCTCGTATTAGGAGGGATCTCGAAAGAATGAACATTTGGTTTCAGGTTAGTAAATCTGATGGATATCTAGCTAGAATGCAGATTGAACCCGACCTCATATCACGGATCAAAGATGCACAGAAGCAAGATGGAGAACTTTGGGCAATTGTGCAAAATCTTGAGGTGGGTAAGCAATCTGAATTTAGTATAGACCATCAGGGGGTAATTTGGTGCGGCAAAAGACTTTGTGTACCCGATGACTCCACCCTTCGTGAGTCATTGTTAGCCGAAGCTCACAGCTCACCATTTTCAATTCACCCAGGATCTACCAAGATGTATCGAGACTTAAGACAGAACTTCTGGTGGAATGGCATGAAGGAAGACGTTGCTCGATACGTAAGTAAATGCCTCACTTGCCAACAAGTGAAAATTGAACACAAACGAGCAAGCGGTCTGTTGCAGCCATTGGATATTCCCATATGGAAGTGGGATGAGATCACAATGGATTTTGTTACCGGTTTGCCTAAGACTTTCAGGAAGAATGATGTTGTATGGGTTGTTGTCGATAGATTATCGAAGTCAGCACATTTTCTACCAATTCAGCAAGGATTTTCGGTTAATAAGTTATCCGAAATATTTCTTCAAGAAATTATTCGACTCCATGGCACACCATCTTCCATTGTTTCCGATAGAGATCCACGTTTCACCTCACGATTTTGGAAAGGTTTTCAGGCAGCTTGGGGTACACGCCTGAAGTTTAGTACGGCTTTCCATCCACAAACAGATGGGCAGTCAGAACGTACAATTCAGACCTTGGAAGACATGCTCCGAGCATGTGCACTTGAATGGTCTGGAAACTGGGATGAATATCTATGTCTTGTTGAGTTCGCTTACAACAATAGTTGGCAAGCAAGTATTGGCATGGCACCTTTTGAGCTTTTGTACGGTCGGAAATGTCGAGCACCGATATGCTGGGATGAAGTTGGAGAAAAGATTATTGAAGGGCCAGAACTAGTTCAGATTACAAATGAAAAAGTCACTATGGCAAGAGAAAAACTGAAAGAAGCTCAGAGCAGACAAAAGAGCTATGCAGATCAAGATAGACGACCACTCGAATTTAAAATTGGCGACCACGTTTTCTTAAAGGTATCACCTTGGCGTGGCGTTCGTAGATTTGGAATTAAAGGAAAGCTTAGTCCCCGTTTCATCGGTCCGTTTGAAATCCTTGAAAGAATTGGAGAAGTGTCATATCGACTGGCTTTACCGCCTCAACTCTCTCACGTTCATAACGTTTTTCATGTCTCCTCGTTAAGAGGATATAATTATCATCCACTCCATGTCATTAGTTATCCGTTACTTACAATTCACGAGGATTTGTCCTACGAAGAGGAACTAGAAGCCATCTTAGATCGACAAGAAAAGGTTTTGCGTAGGAAAGTAATTCCGTTTGTTAAAATCCTCTGGAAAAATCACTCTGAACACGAAGCAACATGGGAATCTGAAGAATCAATTCGCTCTCTATACCCTAATCTATTCTAGTAATAGAATTTTAGTCAAGTAACGGTAAATCTTGCTCTTTGATATATGTTTATTTGTTTCTGTTTACGGTCATTCATGCTTTACCTTATGTGAATATATCTTAACTATGATTAAGCATATCTATGTAGGAGAGATCAGTACCAATAGTCACTCTATTATCTGTAAGTTTCCATTGACTTTTCGTACGGTAAGATATTTTATTAAGATGCGTTATAGGAGGACCATTAGGGCACATATAATTGACAATTATAGTCATGAACTTAATTATGAATTTCAGATACACATGTGTGTTTAGGAGATTATTGTTATATAAGTTAGTAACTCTGCTATGAAAATTCCATTTCAGTTACTTATGTGATATGTTTTTATTTGAAAAATTTCGGGGACGAAATTTCTTTTAAGGGGGTAATAGTTGTAATACCCATAAATTTAATATCATTATTCTAGAAATAAAAAGAATAATAATAATTTATAAATTAACCACTCGAAAACCCTAATTAAGACACCCAAGTAATTCTATACAAACCCTAGAATTTTCAGAAATTTCAGAATCAGGATTAGGGCCCCTAAAACTCAGGGGGGGGGGTATTCCCTACTTGACAATTATCCTAATAACTTGCGGCCGAAGTTGAAATTTTAAAAACTGTCGACTCACCTAGGCTAGTCCCACACGTGGCCACCATATACGAAATTCATGACCCTTACGGACCGTAAGCATTATTTGTTACGGTCCGTAAGCAAGGGCAAAATTCGACTATAAATACAGGACATTGGCACTTGCTTCTGGATGCTGAAACGGCGAAAGAATTCGTAAAATTCTTCGAGTTATTGTCTGACTATCACAATTAACACACGCGAAACACTAATTAAGTATAGCGGGGTGCTGCAGAACAGGGTAATAACTCGATCGCTATTACGATTCATTGTCCGATCGATCAATGTACTCAATGGATGTTTAAGTGCTGCCCACATTAGGGTGATGTTTTGTCATTAATTGTGATTCCGACCGGATGTTGAGTGCCACCCGAATACGGGGAATACTCTGTCCTTCGTTGTGAATCTGATGGATGTTTAAGCATAGCACTTTGTCATTCGTTGTGAGGGTTGATCTCGTGAGTTATCGTAAATGATGTATTAAGTTACTAACCTAGTTGTGTGCATGTTATTTAAATTAGGTTAAAAGACTAATCAGTAGTCTAAACTCTGCCCGTATAAATCCGAAATATTATCATAAGGTAGCATCACTTTGGAATTTTTAAGGTACTGATCCTTACCCCACTCCTTGTTATTTGATATTCAATTGATATAAAACCGTTAAGTTCGTATAGCTTTTCAAACTCCTTACGTCTTTGATTATCGATTCATTTGACAGTCCGTTCGATTTCTATTCAAATCATTTGATTTAGCTTTCATGTCATGCGATAGTATTATGTTGTTATACTCATTATCGCCTGTTCCAATATATGTTCCGTTTTGTTATGAAAATAAGTTTTATAAGTTATGTGAATAAGACCATTTGTACTCTGATACCCTGAGTATCGCTTCTCGTGGAGTGTCCCACGAGCATGTTGTTGCGGCATTGACATCATGTGCTCCATCCTTGACGGAGAGATCAGTTCACGGCGTCTCTTAAGTACAAGTGTGGTACATACGGCTATTAGGAGGCGTATGGATCGATCCTAGGATTTAAGTTAAGGAGGTGGATAACGGGTATGCCAATTCGCCATCTCATGTGATAATTATGCAGGAGTAGCTACCTGTGTATTGTCACGTTTTAAGTTTGCTCATGGGTACATCCGTAAGATATGATTATGAAATTATGTTCTTGCATCATATTATTTTCGTAATAAGTTCCATTCGGATAACGTTTCTATAAAGCGTTAATTGTTATTTGAGCCTATTATTCCGTACTGAGCATTCGGCTCATTCCGTAAATTTTTGTATATACAGGTTCGCATGTTACTTTGGGCAGGGAAAAGAGAGAAGATTAAAGCCTAGGAATAAATCTGAAGATGTTAGTAATAAAGTTGAATGTTTCCGCTTGTATAATTAACCTTAAGTTTAGTAGTCGTGTGGTTGTATCATTATCAAATAAATAAATGGAAGTATGACTTTTGTTTATGATATCACTATTATTGGGACACGTCAGCCCTTCCGGGTTGGGGTGTTACAGATAACATGGCCTACAAACTTGAGTTACCTGACGAATGGGGTAACGTGCACGATGTCATTTATGTCTCGAATCTAAGGCAGTGTTTGTCTGATGAAACACTTGTGATACCCTTGCTAGAGCCTAAGGTTAACGACGAGTTGCAGATGCCGAGGAATCCATTGAAAACATAGTAGAATTTCAATCGCGAGAGTTCGTTGGATCTCAAGACGAGGACCGGAGTTCACGTGGGAACGTAAAGATCAGATGAAGCATAAGTATCCTCAATTGTTCAAACAGTTGAATCAACTCCTGATGTCACTGGAGAATTTCGGGACGAAATTCCTTTTCAAGTTGGGGATGATGTGGTACCCGGGGAAAACCCACAGTCATCCTGGTCTACTCATCACTTCATTTCCCTCTCTGACCACTTATCAAATTTCGGGACGAAATTTCTTTCAAGTTGGGGATGATGTGACAACCCGAACTCTCAAGATTAGCATCGTTTAAACTCGTAACACTTAGCCCGTGATTTGATCATACACAATCTAATTATACGTGATTATTAATGCCTGGATAATTGTAAGTTGTTAAACGCTAAGTATTGGTTTATAAATTTGGCTGCACATCATTCCGGGCCGCACACTACACAACCAGCCGCACAAGCGAGTGAGGGTACGTCGTGTATTCATGGGCCAGTTAGCCCATTATGAGCCAACTCCTTTTAACTATCGGCCCAATCCACTGATTCTTGTGTGGGGCGCAAATTATAAGAATGGGTGCACATTCTCTTTAGAGAATCTTGGTAAACCCTAGCCCTCATGCAAGTGACGAAAGTTACCCTCTCCCCATCGTTCCATCATCAATTGCATCCATCAATTATAATCCCCTCAAAACCCCTGGTTGCGCCCCTATTCACGGCTGCAACACGACTCGCCGGAGACACGAAGACGTCACCGGAAGCACCTGAAGCTCTCCTCATCTCGACTCGGCTCTCTCTCTCTCTCTCTCACGGACACTTGGTTAGTATAATCATCACTGAATTAATTTCCACTTTGTACATGGCTTGGCTTTGTGATTTGATGTTGTGTGGAGTTGATATAAATATGTGTAAGAGAACAAACTGTTAGCATGATCTCAAAAGTGATCATGGAAGTGGATTCCATGATCTCTGGTTGCATGTACACTAGAACCTGTTGGTGACCATATGATATGCAATTATGGACCAGTTGTGATTATTAGCATGGTGAATACGTTACGATATATATATGTTTATCATGCTAATGCTTTGTATTAATCATGTATGTTGGTAGTTATGTGATGTGAACCGATGAACTAGGGTTACACAAAAATATGTATTGAAGATTCGGATGAGAAAGAATGTTGAGTTGATATAACCATTTTTAATCGATGAGCTAGAATTATTAATCAGTAGGTTAACATGCTATTTGGTTTGATTTGGGTATTGAATTGTCAACAATTATGATAAATAATTCAGGAAAATTGCTTTCTTGTTTGACTAATGATCGCATGTGATTGCCATTAAAGGAGGTATGATGGTGCACGATGATGAATAGGTGAATGATGACAGGTATTCATTGTAATTAGGGTGACACTTATTATGGCCTGACTTTGAATGATGATGATGTTTTGCTATTAGACACTTGTGCTTGTAATATTGTATTTGTGACATTCAGTTTGTATAATAACTTGGGTGCTTCGAAATAATAAGGGTATTGAGTGGACTAAATAATTATGATGTTAAACTGTTAAGCAATAATTAATGAATGAAGAGTTGGTTTTTGTAACTGTTTGATTTGATAATAAGGAACAAGGGAACAGGAGCCGCATGAGACTGTTTATATATTGGGTCGTACACCCGAATTCGGCCGTATGCTTTATTGGGCCTGAACTAATGGGCCGCACACTTATAGGGATTATGCATTGGACGATTAATTGTTTATTTGAAACATGAAGTTGTAATGTAAACTCGTGTGAGGCCCAAATACCTGCTAGATGATTACACGATGATAATCGGCTAATTGCGTTGCATGACTTCTTGCCACAACTAACATGTTTACTTGAATGTGAACCGAACCACTTAACATGTGCTATGGTGCAATATAAACTTCTGTCGTGAATGTAACTATGACCCGGATACTTGCTATGACTTACGTAATGATATGTGCTAGGCTTGTTTGTTACTTGAGTAATGTGTACGAGGAATACGTGAATTATTGTTAGGTCCCGTTGATACAGGATCTGATCGTAGGAACAAGATGAATCGATTCCGTCTTAATGTGCGGAATCCATTAAGAAGAATCACAGATTTGTGCAACATAGAATTCAACGTTTAACTGCTTGTCTGTTCGTTCTATTAATTGTTCTGAAAATCACAAAGTTCCGGTAGACGTACAGACTATCCGTGCGTGTCAAAAAGTCCTAACAAAGTAGCACCGGACCTTCTATTTATAGAAAAACTCAGGATACTAAGAAGTGTTGTACGTGCGGGTGGGCTACCCGTGCGTATGACTCACCCGTGCGTATGGTCATCCGCGCGTATGACTTATCTGTGCGGATAAGTCATCCGTGCATATTGCCATACGTGCGTATTGCCATCCGCACGAGTTGATCTTGTCCCAAACAACACTTTTACATACATAACCTATTCCCGAGTTGTCATACTAACTACATACATACATTCAGACAATATACATAAACACAGAATACAAAATATGACTACATGCTGACGGAAGCTACAGACGTAATGTACTAACAGACTCCCCCTCGGATGTAGCTGTAGTACCTTCCAGCATAGTCTTTAATTCTTTCTGCTGCGTCTTCGCTCACGCGCTTTCTCTCTTCTTTTCTGTGCCTTTTTCTCCAACATCCTTTTTCTCTTTTGTCTTCCCTCAGTCAACCACCAATGTCTGTAGACAGGATCTCCATCACGCTTCCGTTCCCATCTTGGAATTTTGTTTTCTTTAGATTCGATTGGTGTTTGATCTGTTGGAGGAACAATCCCCATTCTACATTTTCCCATTTCAGCAGCTCTTTCAGCAATCTTCTTGGAACGTTGTTCACGCTTGTATACCTTCAAGAACTCATCAATCTCTAGGTCTCTCCATTTTGTCTTCCAGTATCTTCCAGAGTTGATGTCTTTTGCGTAACAAACATCCACAACCTTTTGATATTGCAAAGCTTGCTCTCTATCAGGTCTCTCGTAGACTATCTTATTGTAGAACAGACAATCGATATCTTTCTTTGAACAGTTAACAAGCCACATAGGATCTAACACACAGATCCTTCTAGCTTCTCCTGTGGACTTGTTATTTAACGAGATTATTGCTTCAGCTGTAGTTTGATTATACAACCACCCTTCAAACTCATCGTGGAAATCTTGCTCCATCGCCCTTAAAGGCATATTCTTCAAACAACTTGGAGGTTTGATATCCAGAGTAATATCCTTTTCACCACTATCTAAGATTCTGACAATTTGTTGTGGAAAGTGTGGTTTCCAATCAGGATATCTTTTCTCAGCTTGCAGCTTCACATAATTCCATAACCTTTGATCGTGCTGCTTCACATCTAACCCATGATAGAATTCTTTGATGTTCTTTGTTTTTACCAGCTCATCTATATCCCACCAAGGCAAAGCTTTGATATCAGACAAGAACTCAAAATACTGTACTCCCTGTTCTCTTCTGATTGCATAAACTTTTAAGTCTTCCAAATATCCCCACGAGAGAATGTCACCCCAAGAGAGTTCTTTGTCGTGCTTAAAGAATTGAAGTGCCCGAAGCTTCTTTCTCTCTTTTGGCATGACTTTGTACCATTTCTTTCTTTCTTCTGCCAAGTTTTCTCTTGGTATGGTATTTGGAATACCTTCTGCAGACACTTTCTCAACTATCTTTCTTCTAATTTCATCTTCATTTCGGTCTTTAAACATTTCCGTCAACGAAGGAAATGTTGCATCAATCCCAGAATAATGAAAACGAACTTCATCATCAGATGAATCTGAAGCATCTTCAACAATTACATCGTTGTAATTATCAGCTTCAAAGGCATATCTTGTCTCAAATACATCTTCAGAAGTTTCAGGAATCTCATCTTCAATATCGAACTTAAATTTACCTTCTTGCAAACCCAATTCCTCTAACATCTCTTCCCTTGTTCTACTAACCTCAATCACTTCTTGACTTTTATCTTGTAAGAAAATGACGGTAGGATTTGTGATGAATACCTGATCCATGTGCTGCTTTCCGGAAGTAGAAGTTTCTTGTTGATCATCATCTTCCTGCTCGTTGATCTGATCATTCATAAACTCTTCAATCCTTTGTTCATCAATAGAATTCTTCACAATCAATCCAGAAGAACCTTGATCATCGTCATCATTCTTCTTATCATCATCTTTCTTATTCTCATCGTCTTTCTCATCATCGTCATCTTTTTCTTCATCTTCATCTGCTTCATCATCTACAAGAAGTTCTTCATCAGAATCACTAACTTCTTCACCCCGAGCCTTCTTCGCTTCTTTTCTCCTTTTCATAACTTTCATTCTGTAAAGACCATCTTTTACGTTGAGTGGCACAGTATGAGCATTACCAACAAGAACAAACTGCTTTGTCTTCCATTCAAGTAGTAACACTTCTTTCCCCTTTTTCTTCTTTTGTGCAACAGCAACTCTACGAATGATTTCATCAGAATCAATGATTTGAGAAGCCTCTCCAACCAACATGAAATCTTGATCATGTACAACTTGTTCTTGAACAACTTGTTCTTGAACATGTTGTTCTTGAGCATGTTCAGCATCAATCATTTCAGCATCAACTTGAAGTGAAGAACCACCAGCTTCTTGAACATCTTCAATTATACTTTTGTTCTTTTGGATAGCATCTTCAGCCAGTCTTCGTTCTCTTTCAAGTCTTCTATCTTCAACTTTTCTTACTTCAATTTCATTGTAAGCAGCATGAACATCCTTTTTCAAAAGATTTTCCACAACAGAATATAACATTTTGAGTTGTTCATCTTTCATCACTTTGTCAGCTTTCATGGCTTCCATCTCCAACTTCATTGCTTTCATTTCGTTTGAAGTAGATTCACTCATTTCACTGACCACCTGATTGAGTGTTTGATTTACATCTTGGAGATTCTTGTTCAATGAAGAAATTTCTGCCAAAAGAGCTTCAATCACTTTGGTATTACTATCACCATCTTCCTTTATTTTCTTCATGGTGCGTTCATCCTGGATTAACACCGTTCTAAGTTGATCATGAGCTTTCATTATCTTGTTCACTTGATTTGATAAAAGATTACGTTCACTTTCAGCTTTTTCTTTTTCTTTCTCAAGATCTTTGACTTTCTTTGCAAGAACTCTCACTGCTTCATTGTTGAATAAATCATCATCAAAATTCAGATCTTCTAAAGGATCACCTGAAGCAGATGGCATATGGCTGAAGAAATCATCTGAATCTCTTGGCCGTGAGGACGATTCTGGAATCTCTATAGTTTCTGGTACTTTTGGAAATTCTGAATATGAGACTCCAGCATCAGTAACTTCAATATAGTCATCTTGATTAGTCTGCTTTTCGGCTTCTGTTTCTTGTGGTTGAGGAGATTCAACATGTTGAGTATCTTTACCATCATGTTCCTTTTGAACTTGACTTTCGCCTTTTCTTGCTCGAACACTTCTTGGAATAAGACCAGCTACAACTGCTTTTCTTTTCTTGATTTGTTTCTTTGGACTTTCAGGATCATAAGTTGAATCTTCTTCGTCTGATCCTTTCTTTTTCTTTGGAGACTTCTTCTTTAACTGAGCTTTTCCTTTTCCAAGAGTAAGTGGATCAAGTTCAGATTCTGATATTGTGGTCTCAGAATCATCATCACTTGAAAGATCTTGAACGACTCCTTCTTGATCTTTAACACCTTCTTGATCTTTAACACCTTCTTGATCTTTAACACCTTGAGCAGCATCCTCATTCTTCTTTAAGAAACTTTGAAGAGATTGTGATAACAATTCAGCACCTTCTTGAATAACTGTTGATGGTTCCAGAACTTTTTCATCTATCAAGTTGTGCTGCTGTTTTCCAGAAGACCCTACAAAACAGATGTTTGACACATTTATTAGAAATTTTCACAATATAAATTCTAATTTCCTTGTGACTCCCCCTTTCACAATACCCTTTTTCACATTCTTCGGAATAGAAACTGCAGGGGACGTCTTTGGAGTTCTCTTTCTTTTTCCATCTTTGATACACCACCATCTTGTATCTTTCTTATAGAACAAACTCATCTTGTCATCTTCATTATCAGAATTGCTGTCTTCATGTCTCCACGCATCATTCTCTGGAGCTACATAGTTTGGATTTGAAATTTTGCAGATCATTCTCTTTGCTCCAGGATTTGGACCTTTGATCAACCTGCTGATTGTGTCAGGTGTCATGTGCCTTAGGCCCAAAATGTCACTACTTCTCTTTTCTAAACCTTGAAACTGATCATCTATCAACATCTGGACAAACCTAGGATACATAAGGAACCTCTTGCTTCCATCCTTTACATTCTCAGACATGTGATCAAAAATTACTTGAGAAATATTGTACGGTCTGTTTAGTATAAGACAAGCAATGATATTCATGATATAGTCTTGAGTTTCATCATATCCACCTTTTCTGTGTGACAATGCATGTATAACACAATGAGCCATGAACTTATAAGCGTGGCTAAAACTTGTCTTCTGCATCCTTCCATTCACACTACCAGCAAAACCCATCCTACACCACAATCCTTTTACTAGACGTTCAGAAACTATGGTTGGGTCACTATCATTGTCTCCTAAATTCAACACTCTTCTTATAACACCAACTGTCACTTTCATTTCTAAATCTACATCTCTTCCATTCTCATCCTTCTTTGATACAGCAGAATAAATGGTCTTATCACTTTCTTCGTATCTTGCAACACTCCAAAATCATTTCACATGAGATTCATAAGCTACTGTCTTATCTGTCAAGGCCTTAGAAATTCTACTTTCCCTCAAGAATTTTGCAACATCTTGAACTATTGTGTTTTCGGTATACACTTCATCCAATACACAATATATATTATGAGCTTTATCCCAATCCTGCAGAAATTTTATTCATTTTTTTTAAAAAAATTTGGGATCTCAAAATATTCTGTCAAGGAAAGACTTGTTGTATGGTATGACACTTGAATGGTTATCCGTATGCAAGACTTATCCGTGCGGATAAGTTGTCCGTGCGGACAACTTGTCTATGCCCCGTATAGCCACCCGTGCGTACAACATAACATTTCCCCGGGTTGCCATTCGTGCGTACAACATGTCATTGCCACGGATTGTCATGCGCGCGTACAGCCTGTCCTTGCCACGGATTGCCATACGTGCATACAGCATGACTTGCCACGGATTGCCATGCGCGCGTATAGCCTGTCCTTGCCATGGATTGCCATACGTGCGTACAAGTTACACGTGCGGAAACAAGTCACAGATGAAGAACAGTTTATGAACATCAAAAATTTTCTATGGCAAAATCTAAAATTGAACACAGATCTATACAGAGGATGTTAACGCGATCAAAACCCTATGTTCAATGATGTCTAAAACGTCCTATTCACAGGTCAATTTCACAAAAACCTAGCCGACACTACGTACCGTTCAAACATCAGATCTACCAGATTTTAACATGATATAACACAAATTAAACCGGTAAAACTCTAGATCTAAGCATTCTGAACAAAAACCTATGATTTATTCATGACAAAACGAACTAACACAGGCTAGATCTAAGATTTAAGGCTCCGAAAGAACAGATACGCGATGAACAGATATTAAACAATGGATTATTGCAGATTTGAGTTAGAAAAACATACCTTTGCCATTGCTAATGTTGTGCAAACCAACGAAAACAAAGATCCGTGCAAAGAATTCCGAAATCAGAAAGTCAAAGTGTGAGAGAGAAAGAGTATTGTGCGTGCGGATAGCTTTGACTGACTCTTTGACCCCCTATTTATACTATCATCATATGCGTATGGTCACCCGGGCGCATTGCCATCCGTGCGTATGGCTACCCGTCCGGATGAACATCCGAATGAGGCACACTTTAACCTTTTTAAAGAAAACTTTGATTTTTCTCAAATTTTGCCAGTTTTAGAAATCCACTTAAGTTGCTTGGTTCAAATTAATGACCCAAGTTACTTAATTTGTCGACCAAGTCCAACTTAATGACCTTGGTTGACCTGAAACAAAACATACTGACTTTTGGAATTTTGTTCAAACATTTCTGAAAAATTACAAGTATCAACTTAATGAACTTGTGTTTCACATTTTCAATTACAGATTAGTCATAATTAGCTCCAAACTCATCTTCCAATCCAGAAACTTCCTGCATCTTCTATCACTTTCAAATCCGAAGATCAATTCTCCACTTTGGTTTGTCGGAAAATAAAGCAGAAAAATAAAATCTTTTTGGGATTTTTAATGAAACAAGAAGAATAGAACAGAAATATAAAAGCAGTAAATGTAAACTATTTACAAACATATTTTTGGTGAGTGTGTTAGAGAATCATATCAGCTTCCGACAAGTTACAAGTACCATTAAGCTTAATTTCATGCCAAACATTAAACAATTCACCTCGATTGTCGATATGCTGATCCACTTAAATTCTTACACACATTTCAATCTGTTCAGGATACTGTTTTAGTATTTTAGAGACTTAAACTTATACGTGTGTCCCACCTCTTGAATATACCCCCGTATCCAGAATCTCAATAATCAGTCCTACAGGTGAGTATACAACAATGATGTCTGTACATAATTTAGGTATGCGAGGGCCGAGGGATCTCAGGTCGATACTTCCGTATACGCAGAGAGATATCAGCTTCGACTTTAAGGTGTGTCCCCTTTAGAGGATCTTTTTGCTACAACAGCAGCGTTTATCAATTTTATTGTTTCAGCATGCTGAGGGTTTAATGCTATGTTTCAAGCATTTGCAGAAAGTATTATCCAGGGACTAGGTCAGAACTACCGTTCAGCAGAAGTCCCGGAATAATACCCCAGACATCATAGAGAATAAAGACCTAGTATATCAGATTATAAGACCTTTCAAACGAGATTTCAGGGGTTACCTATATATCCAAGTAGTATTCCCCACGAAATAAGCAAGTAAGATTTTAGGTTTATATCCCGAACAAATCTACTAAATGTGTAAAAACCTATCGACACATCATTAGTGAGACTGTTTAACGTAATTGAACTTTCCATTTCTTTAGCGTACAGTAACCGTCTAGCTGATGTACTATCATTTTCCCTTTTTACACAAACTCTTTTTGAAATTTTATCATGTTTTTGGGTTTTTGAAATTTTCTAATGTTTTTGGCTTTTTCGAATTTTTTATTGTTTTTGTATTTTCTGAAAATAAAACTACTATCTCCCCCTAAAAACCAAAACAAGTAAAAATTCGACAAACCATTGCAGATTGTTTCTCAACATCATCTACAGTGGCACCTTCATCAACGCCAACAATTTCCCCCGCATCCGATAGCAACTTCATACCATTAAGTTTCAAAAGATATTTAAAGCGAGTTTTGTCAAAAGCTTTGGTATGTAAGTCAGCTTTTTGTTCATCGATGTGGATTTTCTCTATTCGTATCAACTTCTTCTCGAAACAGTCTCGGATGAAGTGATGACGAATTTCAATGTGTTTTGTTTTAGCGTGATGAACAAGATTTTTTGTTATGTTAATTGCTGCCTCATTATCAACAAAGATAGGGGTGTTAAGAAATTGCAAACCGTAGTCTCGCATCTGTTGCTGGATCCACAAGATCTGAGAGCAGCAGCTGCTAGCAGATACATATTCAGCTTCACAAGTGGATAAAGCGACAGAGGTCTGCTTCTTGCATTGCCAGGTGACCAATCGTGGTCTGAAAAACTGGCACCCTGCTGTTGTTGATTTAGCATTGACTTTGCAGCATCCGAAATCAGAATCAGAATATCCTTCGAGCATGAATTCGCCAACTTTTGGATACCACAACCCCAGAGATGGAGTTCCTTTCAGGTAGCGTAGAATCCTTTTCACAATTACCATGTGCGAAGCTCTAGGATTTGACTGAAATCGAGCTGCGAGGCAAGTTGGGTACATAATATCCGGTCTTGATGCCGTCAAGTACATTAACGAGCCGATCATGGAACGATACAATGTTTCATCTACCTTCTCTCCGGTGAGATCAGGGTTTATCCCATGGTTCATCGCTAATGGGGTGGACATTGGTGACATTCCTGACATCCCGAATTTCTCCAGAACATCATGAACGTATTTTGTTTGATGTATGAAAGTTCCCTCGGGAAGTTGATCAACTTGAAGTCCCAAGAAGAACTTCATCTCACCCATTGAAGACATTTCAAACTTCTGCTTCATAACTTGTTCAAAATCTTTGCAGAGTTGTTCATTTGTAGACCCGAAAATTATGTCGTCCACGTAAATTTGGACAATCAGAAGATGCCCGTCGACTTCTTTTGTGAAAAGAGTGGCGTCTATCTTTCCTCGAGTGAAGTGATTGGCTAACAAATGTTGAGACAATGTCTCATACCAGGCTCTCGGGGCCTGATGTAAGCCGTACAACGCTTTGTCAAGGAGATAGACTTTATCTTTGTGAATTGGGTCGGTGAAGCCCGGTGGCTGTCCGACATAAACCTCCTCTTTCACCTTGCCATAGAGAAACGCCGACTTCACATCTAACTGAAAAACTTTAAATCCTTTCCACGATGCGAATGCAAGGAAGATTATGATTGCTTCAAGTCTTGCGACAGGGGCATATACTTCGGTGAAATCTATCCCCTCCTGCTGACTAAAGCCTTGGACAACGAGTCGAGCTTTGTTTCGAATGATAACTCCTCGATCATCCCTCTTGCATTTAAACACCCATTTAGTATTAATCTTTCGGTGACCATCGGGCAAATCTACTAGCTTCCATACACCAAGCTTCTCGAATTGGCTTAACTCCTCCTGCATTGAATTTACCCACGAATCTTCAGTAAGCGCCTCTTTGTACGTCCTTGGTTCTATCTGCGAGATAAAACAGCTTAATGAGAATTCAGTTTGTAAAGGAGCAACTTTTGTGTAAAAACATGTAAGCCCTTGATCAAGCTGTCTTCGAGTGCGGACGCCTGATTGCAGTTCTCCGATTATCAGTTCCTCCGGATGATAAAAAAGCATTCTTGGCATCACCTCGCCTGAAACATCTACTTCGCTCTCCAAATTTGTGACGTTTTGATCAGCAACTTGTTCACTGACTGGAATAGTTTGATTTGGAAACTGGATTAGCTCCCCCTCAGAGTCTGAATCATCATGATCTAATATTGGTCTGTTTTCAGATTCTTGATTGTCATTCTCTACCGTCTGATTTTCTTGAGCAACATCATTTTCAACATCGTCATGTTCTCCAGCATTGCTTGGACCCGCCTCGTCATCATTTGAAGCTTGTCGTTTTCGATAAGATTCTGCTGGGAACCTTTCATCTTCATATTCTCTTAGAATATCCAACTCATCAAAGAACTCTGGTTCTTCCTCCATGTTAAAGGACTCCCATAAAACATCATAATTGAAACGCCATGAGTCGCCTGGATTCTGTGGAGGCATTGTGTGACCTTGGCATTCAACATTTTGAGCTTCAATGATCCGTTTCAGACTTGGAACGAAGACACGTCGCAATGGACTTGCATAACCTACGAATATTCCTTCAATACTCTTCTCACCAAACTTTCCAAAAGGCTCAAGAACAGTACAGGGCGACCCGAACGGTTCAAGATACTTCAGATTCGGTTTTCGGTTATTGATCAACTCAAATCATGTTTTGTTGAATTTCTTGACAGTGAGAACTCTGTTGAGCGTATAGCATGCGGCGGAAACAGCTTCTGCCCAGAAATTTATCGGTAACTTTGAATCAGCAAGCATTGTTCTGGCTGTTTCAATCAGTGTCCTGTTTTTACGTTCTGCAACTCCATTCTGTTGCGGAGTGTACGGAGCACTGAACTCATGCAAGATACCTCTTTCATCACAATATTCTTCCATATTGTTGTTCTTGAACTCAGTACCATTATCACTTCTAATTCTTCTGATACGCCTTTGGTACAAATTTTCAATCTTTCTGAACAACCCCATCAACCTGTCAAATGTTTCCTCTTTCGACTTCAAGAATAACACCCATGAAAATCTGGAATAGTCATCAGTAACCACAAGACAATAAAGTTCTCCGGTAATACTTTTGACATTCACAGGACCAAATAAATCCATGTGAAGTCTCTCCAAAGGTCTTGAGACTGAATTGACTTGCTTTGTGGGGTGTGACTTTTTCTTTTGCTTGCCTTTCATGCAACTAATGCACTCTTTTTCCAGATGGAAACCTTTAATGTGAACTCCCAGAACCAAATCGTTGTGCACCAGATGATTCATTTTACGAAGATGAATGTGCCCCATCTTACGATGCCACAACTTTGATTCTTTCTCCGTTGCTCTTGAAACAAAACAGTGTGCTTGACCCGTTGTTGTAGTTGCTACAGTCATGTCTAAAACATACAGATCATCCACTCTAGGAGCTCTCATGATGATCCATTCTTCAGGAATAACAAAGCCTGGTTTCAAAATCAAACACTCTTTGTCTGTGAAGTGAGTAGTATACATCCGGTCACAAATCTGCGAGATACTTAGCAGATTATTTTCCAGCTCAGCAATGTAGTTAACTCTTTCAAACGTGACAATCCCGTTGGATAACGTTCCTTCACCAACAATTCTACCACCTTGGTTACCCGCGAACCCTACATAACCTCCATTAATATTTCTGACATCATACAGCAGCGCTGTCTTTCCTGTCATGTGCCGAGAAGCTCCACTATCCATAATCCAACGTGAAACGGATCTCGGAAGCTCCTGCACATGTCAAAAACTTTTAATGAGATTTTGATGCTACCCAAGCCTCTTTTGACTCAGGTAACTTGAAATTAAGGTGAGTTGTTTTAGTGTAAAGTGGCGGAAAGTTTTTATCATTCATTTTAAGGCTTTCTGCAGTTCCAACTTCAACCTCTTTGAATAAGAAAAATTCGTCTTTTTGAGGTTGATCAGCTGATTGATTTTTCTTCACCACATACTTCTTTTCAGAAGTCGATTTTTGTTTCTCATAAAACTTCAAGGGTACATACTTCTTCTTGGTAGAAGATGATGATTTTTCAGTTTTAGATACCTTTGGTGAATCAACTTTCTTTTCAACAACTTTTGGCTTCCATGTTTGTTGAGGTGATGCAACCCGTTGGTAAAATTTATCATTTTTAGATACCGAATTCTTAACAGGTTCAGTTTTGATCTTGATGTTATCATTTCTCAAAACATTTTTCTCAACAATCAATGGAGCCTTTCCTTTCACAACATCTCTCTTGATAGAATTCTTCACAGTTTCAGTCTTAGGCTTCAAGTTGGTACACTTTCGTGCAATATGTCCAACTTGATTACATTTGAAGCATGTTCGGGTGTCAACTACCCTACTTGAGCCTTCAGACTGAGGCTGTGAGGCCTTCTTTTCAAAGAACTCTTTGTTTGATTTTAAAAAGATTTCAGACTCCTCATCAGAAAGTGAACTTGAACTGTTCACAAACACCTTTTTCACAACAAACTTCTTGTTCTGAACATTCTTTTTCTGATAATTCTTACCACCCTGATATCCTCCCGACCATTTATTTTGATTGTTGTTAGAAAAAACGTGGTGGAATAACAGGTTTCTTATAGTAAGCTTTATCTTTCTCAAAATTCATTTGTCTCTTTGTCTGTTTCAAACCGTCCACTTCAGACAAATCAATTTCAACCAGTTTGAAAACATTTTTCAATTTGTTCACATTAACGTTCTCCAGAGGAAACTCAAAGTCTGAATACAACTTATCAGAACCAGACATCTTGTACATCACAAGACCCGGTTCATCATTTAAGTTGTTTTTAGATTTTGGTTTCGGAATGTAATTATTCAGAAAACATTCTTCATCTTCAGTCGAATCACTATCCAAGACACTTTCAGCCATGCCTTTTATGATCTCAGTTTGAACACTATCATCGGATGATGATGAAGAAAATGTCACATCAATTGAATCTGGCAATTTTATCTCATTTGTTTCATCATCATTAACCAACCCTGATTGCTTCTTTGAAAAATTATTTAGAACAGGTGGCGGAACTTGATGAAACCCCACCCCAGTTCCATCACAGTATACATCTTCGCCAGCTTTGGTTTTTCCAATGGGTTTTGGAACAATGTGTTGCAAAACAAAGCTTGCAGAGTTGTAACTGCTCAGTTTCAGATTAATACGCTCATTTTCAATTTTAGCTTCTTCAAACTGAAGCTTCAATTTCGCAATTTCATCAAGTTGTTGGTTGATTAACTCTTCTTTTACTCTAAGAACCCCTGATAGTTGAAGATTTTCTTTTGTTGTTTTGCCATTTCTCTCATCAGAATCTTTAACCGTTCACTTTAGCTTCTCATAATTTTCAGAAATTTTACGACTTTCAAGAATCAACTTTTCATTTTCTTTTCTTATTCTTTCAATGTCATTTTTATCATTTTCAATTTTATCAGCTAATTCTTTTGATCTATCATTCGAAGCTTTCAGCATTTTGTCACGGTTTAAGATTTGATTTTCAACACTTTTGACTTTACTAGTCAACTCTTCAATCTTTACCACTGAGGTAAGTGATTGTACTACAAATTTTGCACTCTTTCATGCAATTTTTGCAGTCATTTTCAGATTTATCTTTCTTACCTGACTCAAGTGTACCATTTGAACTGACCTTGTTTGTTGACTCAGTTCCAGAACTAGAAACTACCTCAAGTTCTTTTGCTGCAAGAACTTTTTCAGCCATCTTCCTCAAGTTTTCTGCCGTTAGCTCTTGCGATGTATCAATGATCCCATCATCAGCATTCTTTGACTTTGGTTTCTGTTCTGCTTCTTTGACTTTTTCTTCTTTCTCTACTTGTTTCTCTTCACCACCTCCCCACCATTCTTTTTGTCTAGCTTCTTCTTCCTCGGCAAATTGTTGTGTAAGAGCATCAACACTGATGGAATCTGGGTCAACTGCAATGTTTCCTTGAGGATCAAGGTAACATTCCCTGTCGGCATCCCACCTTTTTGCTCTTTTAGCTTCTTTGTAAGTGTTATAGATTCTGTTCATTCTGGTTTGGGCTTTCATTCTTCGGTTGACGAGTTTTTCTTCTTCAGTTCGAATATCTTTAAAAGGAATAATCTTCGTCACGAATGCATAACCCACCGCATCTTCCTCAGGCAATAGTTCGCTCCAATCATAACCTTCGTCATCATGGATCACGGCAAGAGCTCTAGACTTCTCTTTGTTGTCTTCAACTTGCTTCAATCTAGGTGGCTCAGATTTATTCTGGTGATAGATTGCTCTCTTGTAATAATCATCTCTGAAAGGGTTTTCTGACTCATCAGCATATGCATTTCTGCATTCTCGTTTGAAGTGACCTTTCTGCTTACATTTGAAGCACGTCACCTTCGATTTATCAAACCCCAGCTTAGTAGATGCACCACCAATTGTCTTTCTGTCGGTAATTTCCATGAAACGTTGTGCTCTACGAACAGCACTGGCCATAGCCCAACGAATATCGATCAGCTCCATTTCCTCGGGATCAATCTGATCATAATCTTCTTTCGTCAGATTGGTATTACCTATCTTCCCGGCTACTAACCCTTCGTACGACTCCAACACAGATGCTAGAAAGATCATCTGCTGTTTGGCCGACTCCTCATCAAAATTCTGAGTATTCTTCAAATCTACTGCAATGTTGCATGAAAACACATTCTTTGGAACAGATTGTTGTTGACTTGAAGAATTTGAAGAAGATCCCTGACTTGGAGTATTGGATGAAAAACCTCCATGAAAACCACTGTTTGGACTTTCTTTGCTTGAAGGGTTTGAATTTTCAGCGGAGAAAGCAGTTCTTGGAGAAACATTCTTGGGAATCATACTCTTTGGATAGTACAACTCCATGTTTTGTTGGTATGATGAATGATTTATTTTGTGAGTTTTCTTTATCTCCAATTCATGACTTTCTAGTCTTTCAATCAGCAAGTCGACAGTCAGAACTTCAGCTTTGATTGTATTCTTTAACATCAGTGCATAGTACTGCCAATCCATCTCTTCTGGTAGTGAATCGAACAGTTTGTCAACTAGCTCCTCTTGAGAATATTTTATTCCGTGCCTCGCCAATTCCAACTTTAAGTGTCCAAATCTTTCAATCATTTTACAAACAGATTCACCTTTTAAGCATCCGAACAAATCAAACTCCTTTCGCAGCAATTTCTTTTTGTTTTTGATTATTTCTTCACTTCCTACACATTTTTTATTTAACTTTTCCCATAGATCTTTTGCGTTTGTGTATTCGATGAGTGAAATAATGTCGTCTCTTACGGACTGGTGAATCAAAGCGATGCATTTTTGTTCAGCTATATAGTTCTCTACGGATTCACCTTCTGACAAATTCTCACAATCTGGTCTTTCTGAAGCATAACCGTTCTTTAAATTCTTCCAGCTCTGATATGCGAAAGCTTTCAGCCATTCTTCGAATCTTTTTGCCCACCGATTATATTCTTCGATTGCCATTAGCTTTGGTGGTTTGTTGTAGGTACCATATGCGCTTTCAACACTTAGAGCATCGGATAAAGTTTTCTTCGGATTCGGATTATCATTTGAACGGTTGGAAGTATCGTCTCCGGAATTACCCGCGAAAGCATACATCTCACTGAAGGGATTCATGAATTCTTCCATTTTTAAGTACCTGAAATAATTTTCAAACACTTAGACAATTTTTACAAATTTTAAAAATTTCAAACACTTGAACCGGATAGTTATCCGTTCGAGCAGGAATACGGATGGTGACAAAGCTTATCCGCACGGACGGTGATCCGCTCGGATTGTTGTGCGTACGGGTTACTTTGACCTTTTGACTTTTCTAGTTATCCGCACGGGTTGTAATCCGTGCGTGTAACAATGATGATGTCAGCAAACAACCTGCAGTAACTAACTAATCCAAACCGTTCAGACAGTTGTCCGCACGGATGAGTGACGTCATCAAATACGAACAACTAAACATGATTCTCGATGAATTTGATCTAGATTTAGGTTGAATTTGATTATGAAACTAAGTAGGATTATATTTTGAATGATTGCGAGTCTATTGATATCAATTTTAACAAATTTTAACCGTAAATTCTTGCTCAATTTTAAATTTTTCTGATTTTATGGTGACAAATGAAGAACAAATGTAAAATCTGAGTAGATGTAGAAGAAATCTGTCAAATTTTCGGTGAAATTTGAATCAAATCGGCAACAGAAGTCAAGTCTCCGGTGAAATTTGACTTTGATCGGTGAATAATGCTTGAATTCCGGTGAATTCAGTGTTGTTGATCTCGATTCAGCTCCCTGGATGCTCTGATACCACTTTTTAGGTCCCGTTGATACAGGATCTGATCGTAGGAACAAGATGAATCGATTCCGTCTTAATGTGCGGAATCCATTAAGAAGAATCACAGATTTGTGCAACAGAGAATTCAACGTTTAACTGCTTGTCTGTTCGTTCTATTAATTGTTCTGAAAATCACAAAGTTTCGGTAGACGTACAGACTATCCGTGCGTGTCAAAAAGTCCTAACAAAGTAGCACCGGACCTTCTATTTATAGACAAACTCAGGATACTAAGAAGTGTTGTACGTGCGGGTGGGCTACCCGTGCGTATGACTCACTCGTGCGTATGGTCATCCGCGCGTATGACTTATCTGTGCGGATAAGTCATCCGTGCATATTGCCATACGTGCGTATTGCCATCCGCACGAGTTGATCTTGTCCCAAACAACACTTTTACATACATAACCTATTCTCGAGTTGTCATACTAACTACATACATGCATTCAGACAATATACATAAACACAGAATACAAAATATGACTACATGCTGACGGAAGCTACAGACGTAATGTACTAACAATTATGAATATACGAAACCGACTGTCTTTTGTAACCACGGTAGGGTTTTGCTGATCAACTGTTAAACAAGTAACTAATCTTACCGAGCAAACCAAAGGTGAGTTCATTCCTCTTGAGCATGCATCCCGGTGGGTGGGACAGTCATTGGGTATCCCTAAGAGGGATAGGTTTCTGGGTAAATCAAATGGGTATTACTGAGAGGAATACGTCTTGTGGGTAAAACTGGAATGTTAGATAATACACTCATTTCCTATCATTTAAGTCCCATCTTATACTGAATAGTTACCTGAGAGGTAACGGGGTATTAGTTGATAGCGCTATTAGGCTTGGCAACCTCACTCCATACCTGAGAGGATGGGCGTGAACTAATGACCTTAAATCATGACCAATGCTTAGATAGGGGGCATTGGGGACGGGCAAAATAATATGGAAGCCATCTTGTACGGTACTCGAGTTATTATCAATGAACTGAACTAATTACTTGGTAACCAACGTTTTCGTAAAACTATGAACTCACCAGCGTTGTCTGATACACGTGTGTGCATGCTCGCAGGTTAATGATATGTGTGGATGTGGAACTTGCTGTCTGGGATGCTGGAGTGGTCATGGGTCGAGATACATGGAAACTTGAAACGAGACTAGTAGATTACATACACTTGGGTTTTGGTTAAACTTTGTATTATGCTTCCGCTGAACACAACTAGTTATAAATAATGTTTTGTAACACTTATCTTAACAAATGAAAGCTTTTATTTGAAATCCTGTTATGAGTTCAATGTGATTAGTGGCTAGATCCTGGTACGTCACACGCCTCGCGGGGGATTCCGCATGTGATATTTTGGGGGTGTGACAAGTTAACTTAAGCGAAGAATGCTCCGCCTTACTACTCAACAAGCTCCCACAAAAGAAGATCGACCCTGGAAGCTTCAACATCCCTTGTTCGATTAGGGGATAAGCCATACGCAATGTATTAGACGATCTCGGGGCTAGTATCAACCTCATGCCCGCATCAATGTTTGACTGACTCGGACTAGGGAAAATAAGCCCTACTAAAATGAGCATACAACTCGCCGATAGGTCAATTAAATATCCACAATGTGTCGCCGAAAATCTATTGGTAAAAGTCAGAGACTTTGTCTTCCCGGCCGACTTTGTCATACGAGATATGGAGGAGGATACCGAAGTACCACTCATATTAGGAAGACCATTCCTAGCTACGGCCCACACAATGGTAGACATGAATGGTGGGACACTTTCATTGAGGGTTCGAGAAAAGGAAATGAAGTTTGGGGTTGGGAAAAGAGTAGAAGACGACGACCCGGTCGACTACATGAAAGTCATAGACTCAAGTTTGCATGATACTCTCCGACAGTGCAACATGGGATGCAAAACATCCCACTTGGGTAACATATGACTGGCTTTGGGTCTAGCTAAGGACCCTTATAAACGTGGCGCACCACGGAGGCATTCCGCGGAACTATCCTTAGTTTTAGTTTAGACTAACTTTTATGCTTTCTAGTTTAATTTTAAATTTCAGGAATAAAACACACTCGTGATGATAGAGGATACTAAGGGAAGCTTGAACCCACACCCCATGCACAAAAACAGAGCCTCCCGACAATTTTTCTTCACAGCAAGTTCAGCATGGGGGCGTGCTCAGCCAACACGCCCCGTGCCCGATGATCTGCAGAAAATGCCCAGTTCAGGTAACTAGACACGGGGCCGTGCTCGCTGAACACGCCCCCGTGCCCAACCTTCTGTAAACTATGATACTGGTGTCACACCCCGATATTTCCACGTATTACCGGTGGGCCCGGTGGGGAGTATCGTGACGTAGTTGATATCATCATAGTCAAACAACACAAATTTAAATGCATAGCGGAAGCAAAAGATAGATTCATTTCAACTTTAATAAATTGTAATATTAAGTATCACAAATAGTTGAAACAGATCCACAGGCGGATCAAAAATAAAAAGGAAACATTGTTAACAGTTTTATAACATCCAAGCTTGCGAGACTTATTGTGGACGCTAGGAGAAAGCCAGCCTAGTTTGAGTAGTACCTGCACTTAACCTTTTTGGGAAAATACGTCAGTTTACACTGGTAAATACAATTAACTGACTCATTTTGAAAAGTTTAATAAAATTGATTTGAATGCACGTGGCACAAAACTTTTTATAACTTGGGATAATTATTTGAATATAATCTTGTAAAAGAATTACATGTTTCTTATGCGTTCAGTAGCCCGGTTTGTGCCGGGTTAAAGATCAATAGACACACCACATTATTATTTTAGGCACTGACGGGTGTACGCCTACACCCCGTGCTTAGGTCGTGGCCATTTCGTAAAATGATGCCAAGGATATCCGGGACATGGTCATTAACCCCCCAAAGGCTTTAAGCAAACAAAACATTTCCAAACAGAGCATTTCAATGGTTTAACCTCTATTCGATTAAAGATTCAATGCCCGACCAAGCGGTATTTTATATACCATACCCCAAGCCCGTATAGGGAAAATAAGTTAAAAGTATTTACCTTTGTAAGTATAAATCACAATTAGCAAGTGCGTGTAACTTTTACTGGGTCTCCTATTCTGGAACAAAGATTTATAATAACCTATTAGATTTCTAACGGGTCTTTAATTAAGCTTAAGCTTAGACCGGTTAGTTTTCAAAGGAAGATACGGTTCAAACGCGTGAATAAGCGAAGACCGGAATAGAATGTGATTTAGACCCGACAAGTTTGAATACTTTTATAATATGGGTAAACTAAACACATTTTGGATTTTGAGACAAAAATGATAAGGTTTGACCCGCTTCGGTCAATTTTGCATACTAGTTACATAAACCGAACCGAACGCGAAAGAAGCGTAACGGGTAACCATATGAGTCATATACAGGTTTCCTAAGTTAACATGCCTTAAATATGTTGAGACATCAGTAAAATATCTTCTATTATGCCCGAAATGGATTTAAACTCAAACTATGCCTTGTAAGGGCATTTTGGTGATTTAAAAGGTTATAAAAGAGTTTAATTAGTAATCTGAGTTACAGGTCTGATTTATTTATTAAATATACTTAATTTAATAAGTTATAACGGTAGGGTACTAGATATATGTGAAATTCATCATTTAAAACCAAACTATGCAAGGGGTATTTTGGTAATTTCACATGGGCTAAAAAGGTCAAAACTGGAATTCTGAGTTTAAAACTTTAGCTTACTGTCAAAGTATAAAAATATACTTAAAATATCAGTAGGTATCAAACCTTATGTGGTTAAAATAGTTTTAATACATACTATGCGTTAAAAACGCTTAAAAAGGCGATTTGGGCCATTTCCGGGTTCTATATAGAAAGCTGATATTTTTATTATTCCAGAAGGTTTAAAATAATTTATTTATCATATAAAATCAGTAGAAAAAGGTTTGAGGTCAAAAAGATTTGTAAAACTCATTTTATAGCTCAAAAGGGCAAAACCGGCATTAACCGAAATAAAGCTACTACCCTATGTTATGCTCAGCCTAAAATTAATTAAAAATCTTCAAAAATCCCAAAATATTATATTACATCAGTGGGTAAAAATTTTGGTATTAAAAATCGGGTTTAGATAGGCTATATGCTAATTATGCCATTTAATTCATAAAAAGCCCTCTAATTAAGCTAATGCGCATAACTCCTAATCTAGACCTCAAACTAATATCAAATTTTGGGTACAAGTTTATAAATCAGTAACCAAGGTGTCTACTCTTTTATATTTTCAAAAATCATATTTTAAGGTCATATGGGCATAATAGTCAACATATAAGCAATTAACGGGAACATGCATACGAATCAGATAACTATTGAACCAAGGTGTATAATCACAGAGGGTTATACTAACATATATCCTGGTCCAAATAAAGCTCTAAGGCATTTCTAAACTATGCTCAAATGGGTCAGAACTAAAAGTCAAAGCAGAAGTCAAACTATGCGACTTTCGGTCCCGATCCGAGCCTAAACTGAAAATTGTCGGGTTGAACATGTTTAGACATGTTCTTACATTAATTACCAAGTTATATTAATGATAAAACAGGTTACATGGATCCTACATTGCTAATTATGTAGTAATTTGAAAATAAGCATTCTGTTGACTTTTTAAGGTTAGCTTTGACCCGACAATTGACCTAGTTAGAGTGGGAATCATAGAGTACCCTTTTAAGGGTTTATTACCCACATAAATACCTACTTATAGGTACTTTTAATTCGGGATTTGACTGAACAAATTTTAATTAGACTCGAAGTCAAACCTTAATTACGACGGTTTGACTTTTAGCTAATTAATTAAGCTAAACTGCAATAAGAACGATTAAGGACACTCACAAAGGTCCTAAGTATGCTTATGGATCCTAGAGAAGTTGGTTGCTGATCAGAGGAGCTCCAGAAGTGGACTTGTGAATGTTTGCAAATGAATGGCACAAGAGTTGCAACTAAGGGGCTCTATATATATTGAATTTGATCTCACAAGATGATGCCAAGCAACTCTACCAATGTTTCCAGATCAAGACAACTGTCCCTATTGCATGAATTACCATTGGAGAGCCCCTGGTATAAGAAAACAACCCTTTAAAGTCGGATACAGACCTGAACTGGCAGCTGCTAGGAGTTTTCTGTCGCTGTGCTATTCACGCGGGCCGCGTAAGCCCATAGGGCATTCTTACGCGGGACGCCTGGCCTCCCATAACCAGCCAAACAAGTTTCAGCTTATTACATTTCAGTCCCTGGTCCTTTGTAACGTGGTTTCAACTTCCAAAATTGCATTTTAAGCCCTCTAACTTGACTTTTAAGGACCTTAAGACTTATACAAACTTGGTTAAGTCCTTGGTTAACTTTGTGACTACCCGAAAAGTCATAATTTTCATCGTTGATGCTTTTAACCCCTCGTATACAAATGTTGTCATAACTTTCTCATACATTAACGAAACTTGGTGAAATTTTTATCACATATTCTAGTGAGTATAATTTATCGTTACAAAGCTTCGGGTTTGCTAAAAGGTCACTCAAAGGTATACTTTAAACATGTTGACACATTTAACCCCTGTAGTTTGTAATCTCTCACTTTCTTCCACAATAAGCTTCGTATGATCCATGATTCATTCGTTTAAGGGTATAATCACCGTGTAGGGTTATTGAAAAGCATATTTATCCATTGTTGACATTTTGAATCCTTTTATACACATAGATTCCTTGTTTGTCAACTTTAGTCCCTCTAACTTAATTCTTTACACGTTTAAAGTCCGTGACACGTGTCAATATAATATTGGACATGAATTTTCGAGGTGTTACAACTGGCAATCTGAACACGAGGCTGTGCCCGGTCAACACGGCTCGTGTCCAGACGCCCAGTAACATAAATTTTTGTTTCTAAACACCTTTTTACACATTCAATTAACCTAAAAACTTATTTTTGGGACACATTGAGGACAATGTGTAATTTAAGTGTGTGTGGGGGGGGGGGTGCTAAAACCTTGAATTTTGCAAGTCCTAATAACAAGCCTTACACAAAACTCTATTGGAACCGCTAATCAGCCCAAATTTTTTCAAAAACTTTTCATTTTTTACTTGTATTGGTTTAATTTGGGAATAACAAGTTCTAAAAAAGGCTATATTTTTACAAATTTACAACCGATAGCGTCGTGATAAAAAGAACCAACATAAGAAAATTATGAAACAGCATGACAAATCTAGTTAAAAATTTATTATATATACTTGATCACATAATAAACCCATTCTCACAAAAAAATGAGTTTTGAGCCTTTATTGAGCATACAAATACACATCTTTAGATTAAATGCTCATCTTTCGTTTCTTGTGTGAATAGCCGCTTGGTTTCTTACAACTCTAGAACTTGCCATGACAATACATTCCCGGTCCTTACCAACTTAAACCCAAGTAAGTAAATGATAGAGGCATTAGGACTAACCCTTTTTTCTTTTCAACACCATTATTTTTCATTTTTTTTACACCTACCCAAAATCCTCATAGTTAACCCATTTGAGCCTAAACCTTTTCATTTCTAAAACCACAAAACAAACACCATTTACCCACCAAAACCCTTTTTATTTTTAACCCTTTATTTTAGTAAAAAGCTCGGTCTTCATGTGACATTCCTTATCAAAAAAAAAAAAAATGAAGTATAAAAGTCACAAAAACAAAAAAAAGTTTTACGACGACCGACGCTTTTTACGCTTTTCGCCCTTTTTACTAACCACTAACCCAAACCACCTACCTTTAACCCAAGCCTAACCCTTCCCCAAAGTCCTCTTGATATTTATAAAGGTGTATAGTTAAAAAGGAGGAGGATTGATTGCTTGGCAAGCATTTGGTAGGAGTAAGTTCCATGCCGGTCCCGAGCGTTTCACAAAAATACATCTTCGGCCGAGTGTTGAGTGATCTCCCGTGAGGTATGTGAACTTGTATATAAATGGAATTTAAAGAGGCATGTTATGCCCAAATAAGTAATTTCTCTTATGAAACGTTCAAAATAAATCATAACGAATAGGATTGTAAATAACATAAAAATAAAAGCCTAATAAAGATCTTGGATTCCCGACACTCAAGACAAGCCCAAAAACTTCTGTTCTACCCATTCCATTTGGGAGTGTAAGCCACATTATAAAGAGTTTTTCTTGAGGACAAGCACAGATTCAAGTGTGGGGGTATTTGATGTGTGTAAAATGCAACATATAAATTACATCAAATGAGGCATAAAACTAACCCTTTTTTAGTACGAATGTTGGAAAAAGTGTGCTTTTGTCTTCCTTTTGTATTTTTAGGGTTAAATGAGCGTAAATGAACAAAAGGAGCAAATATGCAACAAAATTTAACACAATTACAAGAAAAAGGAATAAACGTGGCATGCCCAACCCCTCGACAACATCTTCCCAAGCAAAAACAAGCAAACAGAAGGCTGAACACGCCCCGTGCCCAGCGGACACGGGGGCGTGCTCAGGTGTCTGCAGAAAAGACAAAGTTGTAGAAGCTTCTATTTCCCGGCATGGGGGCGTGCCCAGCCAATACGGTCGTGGTCAATGCTAAGATTCGCAGAATCTAAGCAAATCTTGATAGTACCGATACGCTTCTGCACACGGGGCCGTGCCCAGCGGACACGGGGCCGTATCCGGGCTTCTGTGCAGGCTATAAATACGGGTGCTTGGTTCACTTCAAAGGCATCCCTTTGCAAACCACCTCTCTCACACTTCACCCACACTCCACCACCATCACAACCCACATCTACCACCATCATCCATCATCCATCATAGAGTGTGTGTAATAGTCTCGGGATCCAAGATTGATAGTAAGAGTTCTTGACAATCAAAGGCCATGTTTGCCTAAGTCTCTTACATCACTTGGTGAAGACAAGAATTTAGTGTAATACTTTTGTTTTTTAATCTTTTCGCACTTTTTAATTGGTTTTGTATTAATGACTTTAATAATTAGTTTCTTATGTTGAAGGTGAAACTTCCTTATCATTTGTCCGTGGTGTCTTGGCGTTATTTTACTGTCTATATAAAATAAAATATTTACACCATTCATATCTCTACAGTCTATATAGAGATATGTTGGCTACCTGGTCGGGGGTTAAGGGAATGGTTGGTAAGGTTCTTGCCTTGTTCAGTGTACATATCCTGCAAGGACCTGGGTCAAGCTTACTAGGACCTCCTTCAATACCCACTGGTATTGGATGGTGGGGGTGCGGATCGCTTGATCCCCTCATATGTAAACTACTATTAATACATTAACCCGGCTACTTGGGATTCTATCCATGCTGACTCAAACCACTTAGCCGAGGGTAACGTCACCTACAAAAGAGGGGCCTACCACATTACGCATTAATAACTTAATTAATTATCTTCCAATATTCCAACCCTTTAGGATTGTATCCTTGCTGACTCAAACTACTGGGTTGAGGGTAACGTCACCTTCAAAAGAGGGGCCTACTACTATAACTAAGATAATCTCTTAAAAAGTGCAAAAGTGCGGAAATCATCAAAGGTTACACTAAAGGCGAGTAAGATCCAAGTGATTCATCTTGTCTATCTGTTTTTATTTTATTTTTAATTTCAGCATTTTTAGTTTTTATTTTTCATGTTTAAAATCTTTTTCTAAATTTTTGATTTGATTAGACGTTGAGGATAAATCGGTATTAAAAGCTCTTGTGTCCTTGGACGACCTCGGTATCTTACCAACGCTATACTACGCTCACGATGGGTGCACTTGCCCATATGTGTGTTTAGTGTTAGTAAAATATCGTGTTTTATAAATTAAAACTTGACTAAAGTGTTAAAAGGGCTTAAAATATACACAAAAACATATAACGCTACACACGCATCAATTACAATATTTATAAAAATAAAATTAAAGAAAGAACCCTATCTATTACAACTTTGAACCATCTAGGTGGCCAAAAACCATAATAACAAAACCGAATAAAACATACAACTACAAAACAAGGTCGGGCCGGATTTACATATTTCACAACAATCACAAAATAAACCGGGCAGTGTTTTGGTTAAACAAAACAAATAAAATATTGACCAAAATAAAAGTGCCCTTAAAAAAACTTAGATCAGAAACTTTAAATAAATAAAGTTTGTGTTCTAATTCCAGTTAAAAGGACCGGTACCGACTCGTATGTTATAATCAAGGCCCTGATACCACTGTTGGGTTTCCATGGTGACTGTTTTGGTCAAAAATTACCGAAGCAATTAAGTGATCAAATTAGTTAAGTGAGGTAGTGTGCTGAGAATGTGTGTTGAAAAATATGTTGGCTTGTTAGTTTGCAAAAACAATTTCAGAATATAGCTTAGGATATTCAGCTATATCTATGATCAAACAGTAAGCAAAAATGTAAAGGGTGACACGAGATATACGAGGAAAGCCCTTGATCAATCTAGATTGCCGGCACAAAACCTCGGGAGCTGACAATCGCAGCTGCCTTATTCTTCTTATTGCTTCAAATATCAGGATACAGTGCAATATATGATGCGGATCAACTAAGTGTTACAATGTAATTTGAGTACAAATGTAAGTGAGTTGTGAGTGTTTGCAACTAGAGAGAAAGAGTGTGCGAAAGATTGTGTGTCCCTAATCTGATCCGATCAATCCCTTTTATAGTAAAAGAAACCAACTAACTATCCTATTATTCCGGGATTCAGCGAATATTCCATATGTGAACGTTGTAGTCCACGTCTTCCGGCTTCAACATCCATAATATAACTGATTTGCCCGAGTCTTGAGGAGAAGAAGTCCACCTGATCGTTAGAGACTGGTTACAACAATCTGCACGTGAGTTAATTAGTTACTACCAGGATATCGCATCAGGATGTTACCAATATCCTGATCCGGTATCCTGATCACAACAAAAGAAACATTGTTAGAATATTAGCCATGATATATAAACAGAAAATCGCCCATAACAATTGTCCCCAAAATATATCTGTTGGAATCCTGAATTCAAACGGATATATTTTAGAGTTTATCACCCGGATCGAGGCAATTAATACGATTGGACTCTTGAAATGACATTGTGCAACTTCCCACGCGTTTTTCACTCGATGGCTATCCATTTAGCCCCTATATCTTCTCTCTACTTTATTAATAAACGATCATCCCCCTTGGAATTCTCAGGTACTTTTCTCTTCTTATCTCTTAGTATTTTCTCGTCCAAATTTCCCGATGGCCACCAGAACGCGCTCTCATTCCGGCGAGTCCACCTCATCATTTGTCAATCAGAATCTGCTCAAAAACCCCGAGAAGGAGGTGTGCTCCTTCGACAATGCCAATATCAACGTGTTAAGAACCTCCGGTGCTTTCCCCGATGCGGCGATTATTCGTCCATTCGATCGGAGCATTCGTTCCGATGTATTTTCCGAGGAATGGATCTGCTTTTCATCATACCCATTTTCCCTCGGTCTCCGATATCCATTCCCGGAATTCATTATGGAGTTCTTTCGAATTACCGGTCTCTGTTTTGCCCAAACAATGCCTATGGTCTGGAGAGTATTGATTATGCTCAACCAAATCAAAGCCCTTCACGTCCCCGATCTCTGTATCGAAGACCTTCCACTCGCTTACCGTCTCCGATCCCACGACAATAGTCGCTTTTTGCTTTTCTCAACCTCTAGAGATCCCCTCATCCTCAAAGCTTCAAAAAATGAGGATGGGTGGTAATGAAACTTCTTCTTTGTTAGACGGGATTCTATTCCCGAGGGCAAAAGCCTCCTGGTGAAATGGTTGATCTCCGGTAGGGTTTAGGGTTTTTAGATATCCCCAAACATATCCTGGTGATGTATCCTGTACTAATAACCTGATATCTTTTTTGCAGCAAACTTCAAAGAGTTAGCTCCCCCCTCTGAAGAATCCCAAAGACAAATCAACATGATCTACGGGTTGCCCGATTGCGACAGATCCTTTACACATCATCTTCCAAGTTCAAGCCAATACTCTTCATCAGACATGTCTGGTAAGAATCACATAATTTTTGTGCATGTTTAATTAACAAAATAAAAGATAAGAGTTGAGTTTGAGATATTTTCCCTGTTTAGCAGCACCAGCCAAAGTTCCAGAAGTTTTCGATCTTGATGAACTGGATAGTTACCGCATCCCTGTCCAAGTGAAGAAAGAACCCAGCAAGCCTGCTTCCACTTCCAAGCCTGCATCCAGCTCTAAACTGACAGTTGTTCCTAAGCCCTCCCCTGCTACCAAGCCGCGCACCTCAAGTTCCCGTAAAAGAAAAGAGACCGACTCTCCAGCCTCATCCGAGACCTTTCCCTTCGAAAACCACGGGTTCCTTGAATCCAGCAGTTTCATGACCGGCTTTCTTAACCAGGTCCATATCCTTAACCTACATCCTGCACCATATGCTGGTTATTGTACGTTAATACCTGTTTTCTTGTAGGGTCTTGAACGCCTGATGAGCCTTTATGAAGAAAGCTGCGGTCTAAACAAGATGCTGGAAGTGAAGCTGAGGAAGGCTGAGGCCACCATCTCTGACCAGGGGTGATAGCTGCCACTAAGTCACAACACTATGAGGATAAATTCAAAGAATTGTCCCAGGAAGCCAAAACTGCTATCAACAAGACCAATGAAGATGCCCAAGCCAAGCTGGATGCCGCCCAACTCCAATTCGAGCAGGATATGACTACCTACCGAGAAGGTCTCAAGGGGTCAGTTGTAATCTCCCTCCTACAATCCAGGCTAAAGATGGCTTATGAAGCCAAAAGTCTGGGCTTTGAATGCCCTTCCTGGAACGTGAGTGCTTGGGAGGCAAAAGTGAAAGACCTCGGGGGAAGTCCTGTTGAATATCCTGCCAAGCCTGCGGGTGAAGAGCCTTCCAAGGTAGCGGAGGAAGCGGCTGATGTTGAAAAGAATCCTGATGGTGATGGTGGCGAGGATGCTGGAGGAAAGGTTGCTGGTGAAGAAGGTGTTGCTCCTTAAGCAGCAAAGTGGGCGATGATGGACATACGTGCCAAGGCCGGAGCCCACTTTTTTTAGTTTTGATGGTTGTGGTTGTCTGAACAATTCACTTTTCCTGTCTTAAGACAATATGATAACCAAAGGTGGATGGGTCCTGGGTTTCAGGATGAAGCCCTTGGTCATCAATTAGTATAACCTGTTTTGAACAATATAACAGTTGGAGATGGATGGGTCTCGGTTTGAGATGAAGCCTTCAACTGTTAATTAAATATGGTAAGAAACTAATAGTGCTTTTGGTGGATGGATCTCAGTTTGAGATAAGACCAAAAGCACAACTTTTGACAAGTTAATAATATAACCTCCTTTTGACTTATTCGTTGTTGTTTTTGCATTGCTTAGTTTAGATTTCAACTTTCCAAAATTAGTGCAATTATTTCCAATATCTTGACGCAAATAGGGTTTTTATAACTCAAAACAATTCACATAAAGTTTTAAAAGGAAAAAGATAGTTTACATAGAATTTATAAACCTTGTTTTGATAATATATGTTTGACATGAACACAATTTTGATTTTAAACCCAGGTATCATGTCCCAAATATTCCATCCAAATATCCCGAAACGTATCCTGAAAATATATTTTGAGAATATATTCTGGGAATATATCCTAATCAAGCTATTTAAGCTTTTATGGTTTCAAGAACTCAGATAATTCAAATAAGGAAGGATCATACCAGGAATAGAGTGCAACCCTATTCTCAAACTTCAATCCTTTCATAATTTTTCCAATGAAGATGTCCCCGGTCTGAGATAGTTAGTATACAAGGTCCAAGCTTGATCCTCTTTACACAATTGCCTCTGTAGGAATGTCCCCTGTGCATAATGTCTTTGAACACTTAGAAATTTTCTGGACATAAGTTCCAACTGTTTGAACAATTCTTGTGTTACGGGGGGTAAACCCTAAAATGTACTGGAGATAAATCCTTAGTATCCTGGGGATAAACCCATAAGTATTCTAGGGAAAATCCCAAATTTTCATGCGCTACAGGCGGGAGTGTATACACTCCAAGACTTAGAAAGGTGACAACCTTTAAACCTTAGAGAGTATGAAAATACCCTTCCGTGAGAGAGGGTGATCAATCCTCATATACCTTTAGGATCCAGGACATAGCCAACAATAACGAAATTGTCAGCCATTTTTACATGGACTGGTCCTGCTATCTTGAACTATCCCTGGATAACTTGCGCTCCAGGCGGGGTGTTTAAACCCAATTCGAGAGAAAGGTGAATACCTTTAAACCTGTGAAGGCATCAGGATCCCTTAAACGTGAGAGAGGGGGCCAATCCTCTAATCTTTTGTAGTATCCTGAGTGTATATCCTGGATGTCACACCCTCCAAAAACCCCACCCCGCCTTGGAGGCGTGACATGCCCAGGATCATAGCCACCAATCATATTGAACAAAGCATGTAAGTAATTTTTATAAAATCCAACACAATACAATTGGTGTTAAAACATAGTTTGAGTTTACAGTGGAAGCACAAAACATAAGTTTAATACTAATTGAAATGTTTTCCCACAACGACCACGCCTCCTCGTGCAAGCTCCTTAAGCTAGGGATCTAACGACCTGCAAGGCATGTAACAACGAGTCAACAACAAAGTTGAGTAAATTCACGGTTTCTGTTCTCTGGCTTACTAGCCCGTAGGATTATCCCGAAGTTTTGTTTTGTTGTCCTACACAGGACGAACGTACGTTATTCTGCACTCTAGAGAATTCGTATGTATCGCGGTCTCCCAGACATGTGTGCGAAGATTAATGGAGTGGCATCCTACCTACTGAGGATGGCCGTGCCTTGTAGAAAGTCTGTGAACTCACCTTTGCTTTACTCGGTAAAATGGTTAATTGAGCTATCTCCTTTGATTTGTAAGTGTATGATAAGCCTAATAATCTAATGCACACGAAACTAGGTAAATAACTAACACAGCATTTACGATAACTCACGAGATCAAACCCTCACAACAAATGACAAAGTGCGATACTTAAACATCCAGCGGATTCACAACGAATGACAGAGTATAGCCCGATTTTGGACAGCACTCAAACATCCTGTCGAAATCACGACGAATGACAAAGTATAAACCCAATTTGAGCAGCACTTAAACATCTATCGGATAGTTTCAATCGATCGGACATTGAATCGTATCAGCGATTGAATTAATACCCTGTATCGTAGCAGCAATTAGTGATCGTGTGTGTTAATTGTAGTATTTCGACTATAACTCAGCGTAGAATTGGAATTTCTACGACGTTTCAGAGCCAGAAATCGAGTGTCAATGTTCTGTATTTATACACCGATTTTGAACCGCTTACGGACCGTAAGCATTCTCCCTTACGGTCCGTAAGGGACACCTCATTCTTATAGTGTTGCCACGTGTGAGACTAGCCTAGCTGAGTCGACAAACTTGATAAATTCGAATTTAACATCTTATTTTGTGGATAATCGTAACTAGAAGATACCCCCCTGAGTTTTAGGGGCCCTAATCCTGATTCTGATTGTTCTGGAAATCTTAGGGTTTCTGCAGAATCACTTGGGTTTCTCAATTTGGGTTTCTTATTAGACTAATTAAAATAATAAATAGGACTTTTAGTGAGAGTTGCTACATTCTCCCCTCCTTATAGAAATCTCGTCCTCGAGATTTACTCAAATAAGTAAGGATACTAGTACTAATGTTTTATGTTTGAGAAACTTAACCTTTCTGTTTTATATCTAAAGTCACAAATCTTTTAAACTTTTCATTTATCTCTATGTCTTAAAGAAATACTACCAAAAATTTGTCAGATAGACATTTCTTAAGGTTGTATACATGAAATACTTAGGGATGACTTAACCTTAACCCATAGCACTTAAAATAAATATTATAGAACACCGTAAAGTATTGAGTCTTGCACTTGGAATGAAGCATCATTGTGGATCATTGAACACTTTACCGGTTATAGTCTGGTTTTCATCAAAAACTTTTTTTTCCCTTTATTAAAACCAAGTTCTCTATAACCAATGGCTCTGATATCACTCTGTCACACCCTCCAAAAACCCCACCCCGCCTTGGAGGCGTGACATGCCCAGGATCATAGCCACCAATCATATTGAACAAAGCATGTAAGTAATTTTTATAAAATCCAACACAATACAATTGGTGTTAAAACATAGTTTGAGTTTACAGCGGAAGCACAAAACATAAGTTTAATATTAATTGAAATGTTTTCCCACATCGACCACGCCTCCTCGTGCAAGCTCCTTAAGCTAGGGATCTAACGACCTGCAAGGCATGTAACAACGAGTCAACAACAAAGTTGAGTGAATTCACGATTTCTGTTCTCTGGCTTACTAGCTCATAGGATTATCCCGAAGTTTTGTTTTGTTGTCCTACACAGGACGAACGTACGTTATTCTGCACTCTGGAGAATTCGTATGTATCGCGGTCTCCCAGACATGTGTGCGAAGATTAGTGGAGTGGTATCCTACCTACTGAGGATGGCCGTGCCTTGTAGAAAGTCTGTGAACTCACCTTTGCTTTACTCGGTAAAATGGTTAATTGAGCTATCTCCTTTGATTTGTAAGTGTATGATAAGCTTAATAATCTAATGCACACGAAACTAGGTAAATAACAAATACAACATTTACGATAACTCACGAGATCAAACCCTCACAACAAATGACAAAGTGCGATACTTAAACATCCAGCGGATTCACAATGAATGACAGAGTATAGCCCGATTTTGGACAGCACTCAAACATCCTATCGAAATCACAACGAATGACAAAGTATAAACCCAATTTGAGCAGCACTTAAACATCTATCGGATAGTTTCAATCGATCAGACATTGAATCGTGTCAGCGATTGAATTAATACCCTGTATCGTAGCAGCAATTAGTGATCGTGTGTGTTAATTGTAGTATTTCGACTATAACTCAGCGTAGAATTGGAATTTCTACGACGTTTCAGAGCCAGAAATCGAGTGCCAATGTTCTGTATTTATACACCGATTTTGAACCGCTTACGGACCGTAAGCATTCTCCCTTACGGTCCGTAAGGGACACCTCATTCTTATAGTGTTGCCATGTGTGAGACTAGCCTAGCTGAGTCGACAAACTTGATAAATTCGAATTTGACAGCTTATTTTGTGGATAATCGTAACTAGAAAATACCCCCCCTGAGTTTTAGGGGCCCTAATCCTGATTCTGATTGTTCTGGAAATCTTAGGGTTTCTGCAGAATCACTTGGGTTTCTGCAGAATCGCTTGGGTTTCTCAATTTGGGTTTCTTATTAGACTAATTAAAATAATAAATAGGACTTTTAGTGAGAGTTGCTACACTGGAGCTATATCCCAAAGCATATACTGCAAAACAACCGTAAACTAAGGTGGGTGTTAGCCCGGCTAACACCCCTCCGATGCTTAAGTCAGTAATGGATTCAAAAGAACAAATAATATCAAACATATTAAAAGAGATAGAATCTGTACCATTCTGAGTTAGAAATTAAATTCCAAACTTACTTGAAATAGAGCTTTAGATGTATAGCATTCCAGGATCTTGGTAGCATATCCCCCTCCATATTCTTAAGTCGATATGCTCCTTTTCCTGATTCTGATTCGATTTCATAGGGTCCTTCCTACTTCGGAGCCAACTTTCCATCAGCAGGATTAGTAGTATTCTGAAAAGCCTTTCTCAATACCCAATCTCCAACCTGGAACCTTCTAGTCTTTATATTCTTGTTATATGCTTTGGATATCCTCTATTGATATGCTGCCATCCTTAGCTTTGCTGCATCTCTTGTCTCATCAATAGTATCCAATTCTTGGCATAGGGCTTCAGGATTCTTCTCAGGATCCCGGAGATTGGATCTTGCCGTAGGTACCGCCATTTCTGTTGGGATCACCGCTTCTGCTCCAAACACCAAGGAAAATGGGGTTTGGCCAGTTGCACTTTTCACCGTCGTTCCATCAGCCCATAAAACAAAGGGTAATTCTTCTGCCCATCTTCCCTTCTTAGCTCCAAGCCTTTTCTTCAAATTGTTGACAATTATCTTGTTTGAGGATTCTGCTTGTCCATTTGCTTGAGGATGTACCGGTGTGGATGTGATCATTTTAATTCCCCAACTCTTGCAAAAGTCAGTAGTCCTCTTACTTATAAACTGAGAACCATTGTCACAAATTATCTCAGCTGGTATTCCAAACCTAGTTAGTATATTCCTTTTTATGAAGGATACTACTTCTTGGTCTCTAACTTGAAGAAATGCTTCAGCTTCAACCCACTTGGAGAAATAATCAGTCATTGTCAGCATGAAGACTTTTCCTCCTGGAGCCTTTGGCAATTTTCCTACTATATCCATTCCCCACTTCATGAATGGCCAAGTGGAAGCGATAGGATAAAGTGGCTCAGTAGGTTGATGTAATATATTACTGTGTCTTTGACATGCATCACATCTTCGAGCATATTCTGTAGCATCTTTTCTCATCGTCGGCCAATAGCATCCTGTTCTTAATACCTTTGAGAATAATGACATGCCCCCAGTATGGTTACCACAATCCCCTTCGTGTATATCCTGAAGCACTTCTTTAGTTTCGGGATCCTCCAAGCACCTCAGATATGGTCCTGCAAGGGATTTCTTATACAAAACATTATTTATAATAGTGAATCGTGATACCTTCATTATAAAGGCCTTAGGATTTTCTTCCTTTGGGATGTGGCCTTCCTTGAGTTATCTCATGATTGGAGCCATCCAGGACTTAGGATCCTCCTCGGGATACTCATCAACAGGATCCTGAACACTTATGATGTATGCAAAATGCAACATATAAATTACATCAAATGTGGCATAAAACTAACCCTTTTTAGTACTAATGTTGGAAAAAGTATGTTTTTGTCTTCCTTTTGTATTTTCAGGATTAAATGAGCTCAAATGAACAAAAGAAGCAAAAAGGCAGCTAAATCTAACATAAATACAAGAAAAGGAACAAACGTGGCATGCCCGACCCCCCGACAACATCTTCCCAAACAAAAACAAGAGAACAGAAGCCTGAACACGTCCCGTGCTTAGTGAGCACGGGGGCGTGCCCAAGTGTCTGCATAAAAGACAAAGCTGTAGAAGCTTCTATCACCCACCACGGGGGCGTGCCCACCGGACACGGGGCCGTGGTCAACTCTAAGATTCGCAGAATCTGGGGAAATCTTGATAGTACAGATACGCTTTTGCACACGGGGTCGTGCCAAGCGGACACGGGGGAGTGGTCAACTAATGCAGACAAATTGCAATTAATGCGGAAAGAGAAGGAGGATGGACACAGGGCCGTGCCCAATGGACACGGAGCCGTGCCCGAGCGTCTGTTCAGGCTATAAATAGGGGTGCTTGGCTCATTTGCAAACCATCCCTTGGCGAACCACCTCTCTCACACTTCACCCACCACCCACCACCATCACAACACCATCATCCACCACCACCATCCATCATAAAGTGTGTGAGTAGTCTCGGGATCCAAGATTGATCGTAAGAGTTCTTGACAATCAAAGGCCAGGTTTGCCTAAGTCTCTTACATCACTTGTTGAGGACAAGTGTCTAGTGTAATACTTTTTATTTTTAATCTTTTCGCACTTTTTATTTGGTTATGTATTAATGACTTTAATAACTAGTTTCTTATGTTGAAGGTGATTCTTCCTTATCGTTTGTCCGTGGTGTCTTGACATTATTTTACTGTCTATATAAAATAAAAGATTTTCACCATTCATATCTCCACGGTATATATGGAGGTATGTTGGCTACCTGGTCGGGGGTTAAGGGAACGGTTTGGTAAGAGTCTTGCCTTGTTCAGTGTATAGATCCTGCAAGGACCTGGGTCAAATTTAGTAGGACCTCCTTCAATACCCACCGGTATTGGATGGCGGGGGTCCAAACTCTTTGATCCCCTCATATGTAAGCTACTATTGAAACTCTAACCCGGCTACTTAGGACTGTATCCCTGCTGACTCAGACTACTTAGCCGAGGGTAACGTCAACTTCAAAAGAGGGGCCTACCACATTATGCATTAATAACTTAATTAATTATCTTTCAATAATCCGACCCTTTAGGATTGTATCCTTGTTGACTCAAACTACTGGGTTGTGGGTAACGTCACCTTCAAAAGAGGGGCCTACTACAATAACTAAGATAATCTCTTAAAAAGTGCAAAAGTGCGGAAATAATCAAAGGTACACTAAACACGAGTTGGATCCAAGTGATTCATCTTGTCTATCCGTTTTTATTTTCTTTTCTTTTTCAGCATTTTAGTTAGTTTTTATTTTTCTAGTTTAAAACCTTTTTTCTAAACTTTTGATTTGATTAGACGTTGAGGATAAACCGGTATTAAAAGCTCTTGTGTCCTTGGACGACCTCGGTATCTTACTAACACTATACTACGCTCACGATGGGTGCACTTGCCCATATGTGTGTTTGGTATTAGTATAATATCGTGTTTTATAAATTTAAAACTTGACTAACGTGTAAAAAGGGCTTAAAATATACTTAAATATATATCACACCACACGCACACCAAGTTTTTGGCGCCGTTGTCGGGGACACAAGGATTTTAAGAAAGTTAGGAATCAACGGCCTAATCGTTTTTTCTAATTTTTTTGTTTTTTTTAAGGATTTTCTTAGTTTTTCAGCTTTTGCAGAACTCAGCACGGGCCGTGCCCGCTGAACACTCCTCGTGCCCAATCTTTGGAACTGGCAATCCTGTTTTAAGTCAGACAGTAAGCTGAACACGGGGCCGTGCCCACTCAACATGCCCCGTGCCCAAGTTTTAGTTACTGAAAACAGAACCGTAAGATCCCGACGGTTGGTAATTTCTGACACAAACATGAGTGATACTGATAATTTTTACTTTCGGCACTCTTATGGTACGTGGTGTCAAATATGTGGTGGCCCTCATAAAGATTTAGAATATTACTTTCTAATTTATAAGCCCCATTATATAGACCCATTGTTTTCCTGTAGCCTTAAGAGGGGCGAAAGTAAAAATAATCCCTATCTCTCCCTCGAATGCTCTCAAACAGACCTTCTAGGAGAAATGCTTCTTGATGAACTATTTCAAATAGAAGATCTAATTCTTAATTGGTTAAAAGAACTTAAGATGGATTTCAATAATTCATATCAAGATGATAACCAAGAAGAATTGTTGGGATCGCATTCAAATAAAAACAACTTCGTTGTTCCCGATATTACCTCTAACTCTATCGAAGACGTGGGCGATAGTCGTCCCTGTGTCGATTGTGCCGTGAAGGACTCTCCATCGACTCCGTTCGGTGCATACATAGACCTGTGCGATTCGACATACACCTTCTTTAACGAGAGCCCGGGAAAGGGTTGGACTTGTCCACCTACATTTAGCATAGGAATCACCCTCACCGACAACCTCTTACGTTCTCGTCTTAATCTAGAGCAATTAAGGTATCTTAGGCACTTTGGGGTTGTTCCATCCAGTAAGGAACCACCCAATCTAGAAAAGTTCCTTAGAAATAGACGAAACTTCATAAACAGCCTCTAGACACGGGGCCGTGTCCAGGTCAACACGCCTCGTGTCCACCAAAAGATTCCTTTCGGACTTTTTGTCAGAATACGGACAAAATGTGTCAGGACCTTACCTACACATGGGGCCGTGTCCAGCCGACACGAGGCCGTGTGCAGCGTGCTGTCGTTTTCTATAAATGCAACCAAGAATCCTGCACATTTGGACCATTCCAGGGACAGAGATTTGGGGGAATCTTCTCACATACCATCCTAGGTATTTTCTAAAAGAAGTTTATCAACAACCTTCTTGTCCTTTCCTCTTATGACCATTACCTTCTTCTCCATTTCTTTTACCTCAACACCTCCATTAGAGCTTGAGATCACCATGATTCCAAGCTTTATTATGATGTTTGTTAGGTTTTGTTCAAGGAATCTTGTTAAAAATAAGTTTTGCAACTTCGTTTTAAGTTATTTCTGCTAAAAAATGCTTTAAAAATTGGAAAAATAATTTAAAACTCCGAGATTCCTTGTTCCAAAAATCTGCAGAAACGTGAACACGGGGGCGTGCTCATTGAGCATGGGGCCGTGTCCGAGGTTACTGTTTCATTAAAATGAACTCTTTTCCGTTTATTTTCTTAGAATATCAAGCCAAAACAGTGGATCCTCTTCTGCGCACTCCAGAAACAGTCGAAGGGAAAGAAGGTCTTCAATTGAAGCAACTCTCGTACGCTACGTGATTGCATTACGTGAGGCTCTTGATGAGATGACGTCGATAGAGGAGGTCCTCATAGACCATATAAATTATCTTACGGTGGGGTTGGAAAACAGTTTTCAAGAAATCAACCTCTTGCACCAGAAGTTGAACATTCTTGTGACACCTTCCATGGAACCAATACTCCCTCAAGAGGATTGGAACCTAGCACTTGGAGTCAACAATCCTACCGGATGGGATGACATTCCAGCGGAACTTCCTCTTGAAGATCTACAAGAAATCCCGGTGGAGGTTGCACCCCCTCAAACCAATGCCAATGAGCCCACCTTTCTTCTCCCAAGAGAGATATAGGAATGACTCGCCGACGTGTGAGGGACCCATGACCGGAGGAGAAGTTCCTCAAACCGCATCCAACCGGGAGAATTATCTCTTCAGAAATTTTGCTAATAGAATAAACTTTAGGCTAGAACTTCTTGGTTTAGACTTCTTGTGCTTCTTAACCTATTATCTAGAATTTTAACTTTATTAGGAGTATTATGTAATTTTCTCTATTTAATGGAATGACGGTTTTAGTTAAAATGGTGTTTGGATGATGTTGTAATGGGTAAAACACACTCGGGATGGTGAAGGATACCAAGAGAAACTTGAACCAGCATCCCATGCACAAAAACAGGGCCACCCGACAAATTTTTCTTCATTACAGCAAGTTCAGCACGGGGCCGTGCTCGCCCAACACGCCCCGTGCCCAATCATCTGCAGAAAATGCCCATTTCAGGTAACTGGACACGAGGCGTGCTCACTGAACATGCCCCCGTGCCCAGGCTTCTGTTTCTTTTTACTCATTTTGTTACTGGCGATCTGAACACGGGGCCGTGTCCAGACGCCCAGTAACAAAAAAAAATCACACCTTTTTACACATTCAATCAAACTAAAAACTTATTTTTGGGACACATTGAGTGTAGGATCGTTGTGACGACCAAACGAGTAGTTCAGAAGAGATCTCGTCCAATACGAAAGACGGAATCAGACGTATCGGAGTTATTTCAGCTGGATACACACTAGAATCACTTTAACTATCTCTTGTATTGATTTCGGAACGTTTACAATGCTGGAGATACTTCGGCAGAGCTTCGCTACCGGAAACCAACTGTTACAAATGAAATCTCAAGTCACCTATTTATAGTGTTGCCACTTCCCATGAACGTGACATGTCCACTTCACAAGAAGTGGCCACTTCGTGTGAAACTGGCACTGCCACTTCTTATGAACTGGCACTTGCCACTTCCTATGAACTGGCACTTGTCACTTCCTATGAACTGGCTAATTCATGACTATTTCTTGAACTACGTGACTTGATCTATTAATTCTATTACAAGACTCGATACAAGACGAAGTCGACAGACATATGCACCAACAGACTCCCCCTTGGATGTTGACGAAGTCTTCGGTACGAGTCTTTAGTATGACAAGTCTTCAGTCTTGATCAGTCTTCTCGCTCTCTTCCAAAGTGTCTATCTCGGTAAGCATCCTTTAATCTTCTCTCTTCTCTCTCTGAGAATCTCAATCTGGCTCTATTCTCTTCTCTAATTCTCTTGATCAGATCTCTTGATTCCTTAAGTTCTTCAACATTAGCAGCTGGCGTGGACAGCAAGATTTGAAACTGGTTCTTCTGTCTTCAGACTCCCCTTTGCTATCAGACTCCCCTTAAGTTGTTCCGGGATCACAATCTGACATAGCTCGCGTTCTAGAATCGTAACCTGGCTCAAGCTCTGCTCAGGCTTAGACACGAGGACCTGCATAAATCTCTACCCAATAATAAATTTCTCAAATTTTAAGATTTAACAATTTTAGAAACCACTTGTAGATATCATTCAACATCAACATTATACTTTTGGGTATTTTTTTATAACAATTTTAATCTCTGATGACCACTTGTAAGAATACCATCCAAAATTTGGTTTCAAGTTAATGAACCGTTTAATCTTTTCAAAATCATTCTCATTTCAAACAAACTCTCCCAACCCTGTTGTTCATCATGTTTAGCATTCGGAATTTTGAAAATCAGCTTTTCAACATCAGTTGTCGAAAATAAGATGAAATAAAATCTTTTTGGATTTTCAAAAATTTATGCTAAAACACACTTAAACTCTTTTTGGATTTTGGGAAATAAACTATATACAGACAATATTTTTGTGAGTTTGTGTAAGAGGATCATATCAGTTTATGACAAATCACTAGCACCGTTGAGCTTTAAACACTTTAAGTTTTAAACGATTCACCTAGATTGTCAGTATACTGATCCACTTAAATTTTCACACAAAGTTCATTTGATTCGAGATACGAGATTAGTGTTTTAAGGACTTAAACTTATTCGCGTGTCCCACCTCAGAATATACTCCCGTATCCAGACTCCTATATTCAGTCTTACATGTGAGTGTACACTAATGATATCTGTAAACGGGTAAATGTGAGACCATGAGAGCTCAGGTTATTGCTTCCGCAAAATCAGAGAGATGATGGTTCGACTTTTAGGTGTGTCCCGTTTGGGGATCTTTTCTTCAACAACACATGATTAGCATTTTCAATGTTTCATCATTTTTTATGCTGAGGGTGGGCTTTATGAATAAAGCAATGCAAAGTATTATATGAGGACTAGGCTATTGCTCCCGCAAAATCAGAAGTCCTGGTATAATACCCCATATATCATCACACACAAAGACCTAGTATGTCAGAAATAGAAAGCCCTTCAAACAAGATTTCAGGGGTTAGCTATATATCCGAGAGATGTTCCCCACGAAATAAGTAAGTATATGAAATTTAGGTTTATATCTCGACAACAATCTACTAAGCGTGTAAAAACCTACTGGCATATCATCAGTGAGACCGTTTATCACATTTGACTTTCCAATTCTTTAGCATGTTGTGATAGTCCACTGATGTACTATCATTTCCTCTTTTTCACAACAAAACTCATTTTTGAGATTTTTCGATGTTTTTGACTTTTTCAAATTTTCTAATGTTTTTGGATTTTCTGAAATTTCTTACTCCCCCTAAAATTTAAAACCATTTAAAGAAAATTTGACAAACCGATGTGAATTGCTTCAGTTCTTCATTCACTTGGCATAAACAATCAGAACTCCCCCTGACAACAAACTATTTTCCCATTATGATTTCAAAACACTTAAGTTTGTTTTAATCAAATGGTTTTTTCCGGAAAATTAGTTTTGTTGATACCAATTGTAAGATCGAGGTTTAATTCATCATTATGTTCATTCAACCACTTGTAAAAACTATCACTCGTATGAAAGTTAAATCAAGTTCAACTTAATGACCTTGATTAACCACATGAAGTGTCTTATCAACAACACCACTTGTAAATCGAAATATGACAGTTTTCAATTTCTCAAGAAAGATGCCGATTCCTGCTCCACGATTACCAACTTGGGAGCTCCGGCAAGTCAGGTTTTTTATTCATAGAGATTCTCCCAAGCCTGACGGTCCTTGGGAGATTCCGAGTCATCAACACTCGGTTTCTTTCCTTTCTTTTTCGTTTCATAGTATTCCTTTACCCCTTTGACCTTCCCGTCAACCATTTTTCCAAAAATATTTAGAACTTTGGGGTTAAAGGCTTTTTCAACATCAAATTCTTTCTTTTCAGAAAAGAATTGATTTGAAATCTCGACTTTTCCAACTTTTTGTTTAAAATTTTCAGTCCGCAATGGTGGAAAGTTTGCGTCATCCAATGGCGGAACTGAATTTTCACTTTTTAGCTCAACATGTGGCTCCTCTGACTTTGATGAGTCAGATTCATCGCCAGAACTAACATCTGATTTCTTAACAACCCACTTTTGGTTGTTAAGCTTCACCTTTTTTTTAAAAAACTTTTTGAACTTTCACCAACCTCAAATTTTGAATTTTTGAAAACTTTAAATTGTTTGGTTGGTGGTTCATTTTCAACCATCTTTTCTTTCAGTTTTTCAGAGACTCCCTGTTTTCTATTTGTTGCCTTTGGACAGTTCAAGGCAATGTGACCAACTACTTTGCATTGATAATAGGTTCTCGTCTCCTTTTTCTGAACGGCTTCATTCTTCATTCCTTCTTGCTTCTTAGCAAGGAATTTTGTGTCCGTCTGTTTCCAGAATAGGCTCTTTTCCTCTTCTTCTGAACTTGACCCTGAAACAAATACAGTTTTTGGTTTATAAGTTTTCTCATTTTTATGATTTTCTGGTGGAATAAAACCTAGACCTTTCTTTTTGAAATTACCGTTATGGTTTGGTTTCTTTTGAAAACTCGAACCAGAACTATAACCTTTTTTCTTGTTTAACCTTTGTTGAAATCTTGAGGTGTACTTTTTAGGTTTTTCAGTAAGATTTACATCTTTTATTTCAGAAATATTAATTTCTGTTAATTTGAAAACCTTGTTGATCATTTCAGTTTTAACACCTCTTATTGGAAATTCTTCATCAGAATATAATTTGTCAGAATCATTCAAATTATTTTATGACAACAGAAAATCTTTATTGTAAACCCGTTTGCCCTTTTTGACTGTTGGACTTGACGTGTCAGACTTTGACGTTGATTTTGACTCTGACTCCTCGGTTTCATCTTTATCCAACACCTGATCGACCATTTTCTTTATTAACTCAGACTCATGATCAGTGTCAGACGATGTGAATGTGACACCAATGTTGTCTGGCAATCCATCTGAAGGTTCATTTTCCCACTTTAAATTGGTTGCCTTTTTTACTCTTTCTGAATTAGGATTTCTTGGAGAATATCCATTTTCAAGCGGGGGCGGACACTTGGTATAGTTAGTACTGTGTTTCTTACTAGTATCCTTTACTTCATATTCTTCTTCTTTAAACGCTTTCATGCCTTCCACTGTAGGGTAAATCCTGTCAATCACATAATAAGAACATGAATAACTTTCAATAACCTGTTTACTCTCTCAGTTTCATTCCTCTGAGTTTCCAATTTTTGTTCAAGCTCAGCACATCTCTTAATGTAACTATTAACGATTTTCTGCTTTGTCATGAACGCTCCATTGAGTGTCTTCATAGCTGGTGCTTGTTCACTACTTGACTCGTTATATTGATTCATGGCCTTGTTTAAAACATCATACGATTCTTTCAATCTGTTCATGTTATGAATCAACTTGTTGTTGTGTTTTTTCATAATCTCACAATTTTCACAATTCTCAGTCACCTTTTCTGCAGCAGCTTCCTTTTCAATCTTGAAAGCTGGAATTTCTTTGACCTGCTTCTTTATCACTCGGACATCTTCATCATCACTCTCATCTTGCATTCTTTTTATGTGCTCTTTCATTTTTCTTTCATAATAATCATCATCACTATCTTCAATGATTGGTGTTTTTCTTGAAGCCCTTTTTACTTCCTCAGCAGTTGAATCATCAAAGATTTGAGCAACAAAAGCTTTATGATCTGAAGTTCTGTTAGGATCATAATCATCCCAACTGAAACCTTTTGGAAGCCTTTCATCATCTTGATCTGTCAAACATGCTTTACTCTCAGCTGAAATATATTTGTCCCAGCTAAATCCTTTTGTCGATAGTTTATCATCTTGATTAACTAGATAAGCTTTCTTTGGTTCTTCAATCTCTTTCCTAGCATGTGAAGTTTGTGGCGATTGTTGTTGATACGACTGTTGAGCAACTTGATGATAAATCGCTTTCCGATAATAATCATTGTTTCCGAAAGGATTTTGAGCTCCACTTGTCTCATGGTTTGTGCATTCTCGCTTGAAATGCCCTTTCTCCCTGCAACGAAAACAAGTAACTTTAGATTTATCAAATCCTAAAGTAGAAACATTAGCATCACGGAAATCATCACTTCCCGTAATCTGTTTAAACTTCTCAGCTCTTCTCAAAACACTAGCCAAACACCACTTTATATCCATTAACTCCATCTCCTTAGCATCAATCTGATCGTAATCCTCTTTTGTCAACATTGGATTTCCGATCCTTCCTGCAACTAAACTCTCATAAGATTCTAACACAGTCACCAACAAAAACATATGACCTTTGGCAACCTCTTCCGAGAAATTTTGACCATTATCAAGATTTAATGCAATGTTGCATTGTAGTACTTTGCCATTCTTGGTTGCTGAAAAATTTGGATCGAATGATGGATATGAAGAGAATTCATTATTGTTGTTTGATTCCCGAGATGACCTTTCAGAAGAACTTTTTGCATTGAAAGCAGTTTCAATCTTTGGTGCAATGTTGGTCTTATCACTAATACCTCCTTTGTAATACAGACCAATGTCTTGTTCACCATTAAAGTCTTTCATTCTCGCCATCTTTCGTTGTTCCATCTCTTGAGCTTCTAGTTGTTCAATAAACGTGCTCAGCGTTAGATTGTCAAATTCTGGTTTATTTTTCAACATCATAAGGTACGTGCCCCAAACATCTTGCGGCAACGCGTCAGCCAATTTTTCAATCCATTCTTCTTTATCTTTCTTGATGTTCAATCTCTTCATGTTAACCACCAAATTGCAATATCTTTCTATAATCTGCTTGGTGTTTTCTGTTTTTAATCCACGAAACAAATCAAACTCTTCCTTCAAAAGCGATTTTTTTGTTCTTGATCATGTCTTCACTTCCAACAAACTTCGATTTTAGTTCTTTCCATATTGAATATGCACTTCCGTTGTGTTGTAATAAAATCAAAATTTCTTCCTTAATAGCTTGCTGCAATATACTAACCATCATTTCACTTTTGTATTTCTTTTTCTCTTCAACACTTAGATCTTTAATAGCAACATGCTCTCCGTTATCATTAACCGGTCTAATATATCGATATTCAACAAATTCCCATGCATCTAAGTAATTTGCTTGAACCCAATTTTCAAAAAGTTCCTCCCATCCACTATACTCCTCAATATTCATGAGCTTAGGCGGTTTTTGCATGGTACCTATTTCGTTTTCTAACATTGCATTCTGAGTCATAGTGATCGGGGTAGCAAATGCATTGTAGAATTCGTTTTCCATGTTTCGGTTTCAAAAATTTCACAAACTTAGACGTTCAAACGAACTGATGATGTTTCACATGATCTGGGATTGTTCCACATGACCTGGACTTTGATTTTCAAACGATCTGACAAGGTTCAAACGAGCTGGATCTAATACTACCAGTTCGTGCGAACTGGTTACCTTTCCAACAAACTGGGGTCACTTTCAAACGAATTGAGACACCTTGGTGCGACCTGGACGTCTTGGTGCGAAGTGGGAGTACAATTCAAGCGAACTGAGCTTGACACAACCCGGAATAAAATTTCACGCGATCTGAGGTGTTGTTTCAAGCGAACTGGAACTTTTTCACATGATTTGGACCATTACATGCGAACTGATCCAATTTCAAACGATCTGGAAGTCCAATTCAAGCGAAGTGAAGCATCTTCGAACGATCTGATGAGTTTTTGTCAAAATTAATCAAGTTATAGGTCGATTTTAAGTCTGATTCTTTCAAGGATTTGTTAAAAAGTGTTTTGCGTATTATATGAGAAAATCAAGCCATTTTATCCGTAAAAACTTGGTTAATTTTGAAAAATCATGAAGAAAGTGAGTAGAAATCAGAAATTTAGATGAAAAACAGCTAAAATGGTAAGAACTCTTCCTCCTGAGCTCTGATACCACTTGTAGGATCGTTGTCACGACCAAACGAGTCGTTCAGAAGAGATCTCATCCAATACGAAAGGCGGAATCAGACGTATCAGAGTTATTTCTGCTGGATACACACTAGAATCACTTTAACTATCTCTTGTATTGATTTCGGAACGTTTTACAATGCTGGAGATACTTCGGCAGAGCTTCGCTACCGGAAACCTACTGTTACAAATGAAATCTCAAGTCACCTATTTATAGTGTTGCCACTTCCCATGAACTTGACATGTCCACTTCACAGGAAGTGGCCACTTCGTGTGAAACTGGCACTGCCACTTCTTATGAACTGGCACTTGCCACTTCCTATGAACTAGCACTTGTCACTTCCTATGAACTGGCTAATTCATGACTATTTCTTGAACTACGTGACTTGATCTATTAATTTTATTACAAGACTCGATACAAGACGAAGTCGACAGACATATGCACCAACATTGAGGACAATGTGTAATTTAAGTGGGGGGGGGGGGATGCTAAAACCTTGAATCTTGCAAGTCCTAATCACAAGCCTTACACAAAACTCTATTGGAACCGCTAATCACCCCAAATTTTTTCAAAAAATTTTCATTTTTTTTACTTGTCTAGGTTTAACTTGGGAATTTCAAGTTCTAAAAAGGTTATATTTTTACAAATTAACAACCGATAGCGTCGTGATAAAAAGAACCAACATAAGAAAATTATGAAACGGCATGACAAGTTTAGTTAAAATTTGATTATATATACTTGATCACATAAAAACCCATTCCCACAAAAAGTGAGTTTTGAGCCTTTAATGAGCATACAAATACATATCTTTAAACTAAATGCTCATTTTTCGTTTCTTGTGTGAATAGCCGCTTGGTTCTTACAACTCTAGAACTTGCCACGACGATACATTCCCGGTCCTTACCAACTTAAACCCGAGTAAGTAAATGACAGAGGCATTAGGACTAACCCTTTTTATTTCTACATCATTATTTTTCTTTTCTTTTTTTTACCACCTACCCAAAATCCCCCTAGTCAACCCCTTTGAGCCTAAACCTTTTCATTTCTTAACCCAAAAACAAACACCATTTTACCCACCAAAACTTTTTTATTTTTAACCCTTTGTTTTAGTAACAAGCTCGGTTTTTCTTATGACTTTCAAAAAAAAAAATTATTATGATGATGAAGCAAAAAATAAACAAACAAGTTTATCAAAAATAACTTTGTTTGAATAATAGCTTCATCAAAATAAAAAAAAGTACAAAAATAAAAAGTCTTACGAAAACCGACGCTCTTTACGCCTTTCGCCCTTTTACTAACCACTAACCCAACCACCTACCTTTAACCCAAGCCTAACCCTTCACCCAAACGTCCTCTTGATATTTACAAAGGTGTATAGTTAAAAAGGAGGAGGATTGATTGTTTGGCAAGCCTATGGTAGGAGTAAGTTCCATGCCGCTCTCGAGTGATTCACTAAAATACATCTTCGGCTGAGTGTTGAGTGATCCCCAGTGAGGTATGTGAACTTGTATATAAATGGAATTTTAAAAAGGCATGTTATGCCCTAATAAGTAATTTATCTTATGTATTGTTTTAAATAAATCATGACGAATAGGATTGAAAATAAATAAAAATAAAACTTAATAAAGAATCTTGGAAATCCCGACACTCTATGACAAGCCCAAAACCTTCTCTTCTACCCATTCCATTTGGGAGTATAGGCCACGAAATAAAGAGTTTTGCTTGAGGACAAGCAAAGATTCAAGTGTGGGGGTATTTGATGTATGCAAAATGCAACATATAAATTACATCAAATGTGGCATAAAACTAACCCTTTTTTAGTACTAATGTTGGTAAAAGTATGTTTTTGTCTTCCTTTTGTATTTTCAGGATTAAATGAGCTTAAATGAATAAAAGAAGCAAAAAGGCAGCTAAATCTAATATAAATACAAGAAAAGGAACAAACGTGGCATGCCCGACCCCCCGACAGCATCTTCCTAAGCAAAAACAAGAGAACAGAAGGCTGAACACGCCCCGTGCTTAGTGAGCACGGGGGCATGCCCAAGTGTCTGCAGAAAAGACAAAGCTGTAGAAGCTTCTATCACCCACCACGGGGGCGTGCCCACTAGACACGGGGACCCCGTCAACTCTAAGATTCGCAGAATCTGGGGAAATCTTGATAGTACAAATATGCTTCTGCACACGGGGTCGTGCCCAGCGGACACGGGGGCGTGGTCAACTAATGCAGACAAACTGCAATTAATGAAGAAAGAGAAGGAGCATGGACACGGGGTCGTGCCCAATGGACACGGAGTCGTGCCCGAGCGTCTGCTCAGGCTATAAATAGGGGTGCTTGGCTCATTTGTAAACCATCCCTTGGCAAACCACCTCTCTCACACTTCACCCACCACCCACCACCATCACAACACCATCATCCACCACCATCATCCATCATCCATCATCCATCATAGAGTGTGTGAGTAGTCTCGGGATCCAAGATTGATCGTAAGAGTTCTTGACAATCAAAGGCCATGTTTGCCTAAGTCTCTTACATCACTTGGTGAAGACAAATGTCTAGTGTAATACTTTTTTATTTTTAATCTTTTCGCACTTTTTTTTTGGTTATGTTTTAATGACTTTAATAACTAGTTTCTTATGTTGAAGGTGATTCTTCCTTATCGTTTGTCCGTGGTGTCTTGGCATTATTTTACTGTCTATATAAAATAAAAGATTTTCACCATTCATATCTCCACGGTCTATATGGAGGTATGTTGACTACCTGGCCGGGGGTTAAGGGAACGGTTTGGTAAGAGTCTTGCCTTGTTCATTGTATAGATCCTGCAAGGACCAGGGTAACGTAACCTTTAAAAGAGGGGCCTACTACAATAACAAAGATAATCTCTTAAAAAGTGCAAAAGTGCGGAAATAATCAAAGGTTACACTAAACACGAGTCGGATCCAAGTGATTCATCTTGTCTATCAGTTTTTATTTTCTTTTATTTTTCAGCATTTTAGTTAGTTTTTATTTTTCTAGTTTAAAACCTTTTTTCTAAACTTTTGATTTGATTAGACGTTGAGGATAAACCGGTATTAAAAGCTCTTGTGTCCTTGGACGACCTCGGTATCTTACCAACACTATACTACGCTCATGATGGGTGCACTTGCCCATATGTGTGTTTGGTGTTTGTATAATATCGTGTTTTATAAATTTAAAACTTGACTAACGTGTAAAAATGGCTTAAAATATACTTAAATATATATCACACCACACGCACACCAACTTACTACTTCCTTATCCTGAGGATCCGTCGCAGGATATAGGATATGTAATATTGGTATTTGGGTTCCCTCTGGTATCTTGACTGATGATCCTAGATTCGCCAAGGCATCAGCTTCAACATTATCTTCTCTCGGTACCTGTTCAAGTGTAAAAACATCAAAATATCCTGCTAATTTTTTGAGAATATCGAGATACTCGATTAACTTCTCACCTTTAACTGCATAGGTCCCATTAAAATGATTAGTAATTAACAAGGAATCAACAAATACTTGTGAACCCTTGATATTCATGCTCTTAGCCAATTCTAATCCTGCAATTAAAGCTTCATATTCTGCTTCATTATTAGTGGCAGGAAACTCACATCTAATAGCCTGGGGTAATATGTCCCCATGTGGCAATTTTAGTAGTATACCCAAACCTACACCTCTTACATTGGATGCACCATCAGTATATAATGTCCAGGATTCTAAGGTTTCTCCTAGTTGTTGTACTTCTAGATCTACTTCATTTTGAATGTCACTACTAAAATCAGCCACAAAGTCAGCTAAGGCCTGAGACATTATGGCATTTCTAGGCACATATATAAATCATAGGCACTTAATTTTACTGATCACTTAGCCATCCTGCATGACATCTCGGGTTTCCTAAGCACATTTTTAACAGGATAGTTGGTTTTAACATGAATCCTTTGCGTTTCAAAATAATGTTTAAGTTTCGTTGATGCCATAACTAGGGCTAATATTAATTTCTCTAAATGAGAATATCTAGTTTCAGTATCTAATAAACTTTTACTAACATAATAAACAGGATACTGCTGACCTTCATGATCCTTTACAAGGACAACGCTTACTGCATTCCCTGATACTGCAAGATACAGGGATAATGGTTCACCATCCTCAGGCTTCATCAATAGAGGCGCGGTTGAAAGACACTGCTTCAAATCCTGCAAGGCCGCTTCATGCTTCTCCCCCCATTCGAATTTCTTATTCTTCTTCAGGATATCATAAAATTCCTTGCATTTTTCTGAGGATCTTGAGATAAATCTGTTTAATGCTGCAACTCGTCCTATTAATCGTTGGACATCTTTCATATTTGAAGGTGATTTGATATCCAGGATAGCTTTAATCTGCTCCAGGCTTGCCTCTATCCCCCTTTTCGTCACCATGTATCCTAGAAACTTTCCTGCTCCTACTCCGAAATGGCATTTAGCAGGATTTAATTTCATGTTGTACTGGTCCAGGATATCAAATGCTCCCTTAATATCCTGGAGATGATCTGTGACACCCGGTGATTTACGGCTCTTAAGTACGTGATTAACATGTGATTAACGCAATAATAAATAGTGTTTACAGCACAAATTAACTTAATTAGGCCTTTGGAGTGCCTAGGAACGTTTATCCGACTTTACAGTGCGCGTATGGTGATTTACGGGAAACCTGCTGAATATTACGCGACAACAAACTGAAACCGTATGAAATACGGACTACGCCGACAAATATGGATGTTACACGGATATTTTATTCTATGGAGTTTGGGTTACGATATCGGGTCTCGTAGGAATTGCGGGCCACTTACACATGAGATGGGCTTGTAGGCCCTGGGCCCAAGCCCAAAACCCACAAGCCTAAACCTATACATAATATATTAAATCCCTTTCTTATAAATCTATACAAAATCTTATCAAATCCTTATAAAATCTTAACTAGATTTACAAGAATCCTACAAGATTTAGAAGATCCTGCAAAATCCTTATAAAATCTCATCAAGATCTCAACCTCTCTATATATATGTGAGACCTTTGGGTCTCTTTGTTCTCATTCCTCAGACAATACACACACAAGAAATAAGGTCTCCTCCCTCTCTCGATTTCAAATAAGCAGACAACATAATCATCCACCCCTCTCCTTGTTCACAACATACACACACACCCACATGTCTCATCTCTCTCTCTCTCGGCATATTCATCGTCAACCGGAGTCGGAGTTCCGACCGAGCTCCGACGCCACCCTCCTCACCGACAAGATTTCTCACCCAAACACCCAACCCACACCTCTTAAACCCCTCCCCCCTCTCTGATGATCTCCTGCGACGGCAGGTGGAGCCGCCGCCTCTCACGGCGGTGGCGGTGGTGATTTTGTTCAGCTCGATACCCCCCTCACTGGTTATCGGCTGCCACCACCAGATGGTGGTGGCATATGGCGGCACTACACAGAAAGAGACGAAGAGAGAGAAAGGCGAAGAGAGAGAGAGGCTATGAGAGAGAGAACCGGTGGCGGTGGAGACTGAGGCGACGGAGATGAAGCAGCGCCGCCGCTCACGGCGGCGACGTTGGCGGTCGGAGGTATCGGCGGCAGTGGTGGAGGTTGTGCCTATGGCTCGGTTCACTTTCTGACAGGTGGTTCAGGTTCGAGGTTTGGTTCGGCGGACTTCAGATCCAGGTTTGTTTCGATTCAAATTTGGCCCAGTTTGGTGTCGGTCCTAGGTAACTCGGTTCAGATTTCGGTCAGGGGTCTCGGTAAAGCAGTAGGTTCGGGTCATAGATGGTGCTTGGTTCGGGTTCAGTTCATCTCAGATGTGGTTCGGGTTTTATTTTGATGTTCGGTCAACTCGGTCAACTTAGCCAGTCAACTTACAACGAAAACGGAGCAGAGACTCGGTAAAGAATTTAGGACACGTACATTAATTTCGTTAATTATTCCTTATTTATTTACGTGATAACGAGCTCGAACTGATCCGTACTGATTATAGTTACGTTTTTGGACATATTTAGCAACTTTGATATATTTTAATTGAATCTTGTGAACCTTGAAAATATAACGACAACTTGGTTGTCCGGGGTGTCCAAAAACAGAGGAAACTCTGCCCGTTTTTCGAGAAAAATCCGTAATATACAACGCGTGTTATCATAAAATGAATCTATCAGATTCAAATAATATTTTATAAAATCAAATACAAATATAGAATTCCTACGACGACACTTTACTACTTTCGAAAACAACGATACGAAAATGATTTCAACGACAAATAAATATAGTTACAATATTTATTTTAAGCTTCAAAAATTCGACAATCTGATACAAAATCAATATAATTATTTATATTGTTTTAAACGCCGATAAACCGATTTCGACTTTACAAATACATGTAGTGTGCGTAGTTACTTCAAGTGTTAGATCACACGACTTCTTTTTATAAAAACGAATATAGTTTATACATATATTTCAAATGTCAAACAACATGAATTCGTTTTTACAAAATAAATATAGTTTGTATATTTATTTCAAGTATTAAACAATACGAATGCTTTTATAAAAAATAAATATAGTTTTATATTTATTTCAAACTTCAAACAACTCGATGATACTTTTGCAAAATAAATATAACTTTTTATATTTATTACAAACGCCGAAACGGCATATACATATGTTTTGGCAAATATATACAAGACGTAACATATATAATATAAGTTTATTATATATTACTTTCAAACGAATATTCCTATATACACAAACGACTTCTCAAAACGAGCTAACAAGTATAACTTCTTCGCTTCTTTTAAGTTAACAATTGTTGGGATTGAACCCTACTAAAGGAACAGATAATTAAAGCCAAAACTGGATCAGAGCAGTGGATCCAGAATAAGCAGATGTTATGTATACAAATCTCTCCCCTTGAAATTGGTTTCAACATCTGCTGACCACCTATCTACTGACCTACAAACTGCTGATCAAGTAAAAGACTGATGAAAGACTAAAGCTCTGCTGTTCAATCTACTGCCTTGAGTCAAACTCTGCTGATCATGACAAGTACTGATGGGTTCACATCAGTGGAAGGATGCAGCAGTAGTTTAGATGTCTTTATGTAATGAAATGTAATAACAGTAGTTATAGCAGAGGTTGTATAGATCAGGGGTTAGAGTTTGTTAGGAGGTTAGATGTCACTTTCATGGTGACGTCAGCTTAGATGCTTCAGTGGTTTGCTCGTGCCTATAAATAGAACAGTACCATGCACTGTTCTATTTAGCTCTTTGCAAAATCTTCTTCCTGCACGAACAAACATTGTGAGCTCAGGCTGAGGGGGAGTTTGTATTCATACATGCATTGTAATTGTTATTGAAATAAAATCAATCTTTCAGTTCTTTGTTGAAAATGTGTGATTAAAGAAATTCTCTCGTTTGATTGTGTGCAAAGTTTGTTTCCATTATAATTCCGTTGCACAACTCATTCATCTTCATCTTAATTCAAACATAAAACACAATCAAAACAAAACTCAGATCCTAACAATTGGTATCAGAGCTTGGACAGTCAAATTTGATTTAACAATCATTTTGACATAAATAGTTCAGCTCATAATCGTTGATACTGATAGTTTATTCGTTTGTTGAAAAACAGAGTAAGGTTTAATCACCATCAAAGTTGATTAATCAGTACCTGTAAAACAACTAGGATGACGTCACAATCACAAGATGATAAGAATAACATTGGCTCTCTTTTCAAACCACCCATGCTTAAACGTAATGAGTACAACATCTGGGAGAGAAGGATGGGTCACATCCTTGCTCAACAGAACACTAGATGTTGGAGGTCTGTTGTTTTTTGTCCCCATGTTCCTATGGTGCCAAGTGCTGAGGATGCAAAGAAGTTCGTTCCTAAACCAACTGAAAACTATACTGAAACTGATTTTCAAAAGTTCTAACTCGATGCCAAAGCATTTAGCATCATAGCATCTGCATTACCCAATGAGATCTATGCTGGACTATTACATTGTAACAGTGCCAAAGAGTTATGGGATGCACTGAAAGAACAATTTGGGGGGACAGAAGAAGTTATTGAAAACAATAGGGAAATTCTGAATCAGCAGTATGAAACATTTTGTCACATCAAGGGTGAATCATTGACTCAGCAGTTTGAGCGATTCAGCTGTCTTTTTAGTGAACTAAGGCTTGTTAAAGTAACATTTCCAAATTCAACTCAAAATAGCAGGTTCCTTAGATCACTACCAGAAAAATGGGATACAATTGCTTTTGTTACTAGAAACTCTGCTGAGTTCAAAGATCTGACCCTGACCCAACTTCATTGTAGACTTCTGACCTATGAAAGGGAGTTAAACCAGAAAAAGAAATTGCAAGAGTCTGGCAAAGTTGCTGATGATTATTCATTCGGTAGCACAGCTCTTTTTGGTCAGGAAGAATCTGGTAGCAGTGGTAAGGATCAGGGTTATGATCACTTTATTGATATAACTGCTGGTGGAAATTTTAACAACCCTGATCCTCACTCTGCAAATTATGCTTTTACTACAAATTGTGAAAACCAGATGTTAGATAACTTGTGCTTTAAACTCAATGATTTGCAACACTTTGATCCCACTGACTTAGAAGAAATGGATATTTTGCATCAATTGGCTTTGCTTAGTGTAAGAACAAGCAAATTCTACCAGATGTTAGATAACTTGTGCTTTAAACTCCCCGACCACAGAGAACATACAAAACGTGGCGGAAACGTCGGGGAGTGTTGTAACAGAATTAATCGTTTCAAATCCATGGCAATTAAAGTTTTGTTTTATTAATCAAACATGAGAGTTTACATTGTCTAAACAAGAAACAAGGGTACATAACATAAATTAACTAGTTATTGTCTCGTTTTAAGTTGCTAAGGCACGGGTCCGCCTAAGTATGTCTTGATAAGTCCTATACATCATCACCTGAAAACACATGTGAAAATAGGTACGTCAGCATAAAAATGCCTGTGAGATACATAGGTTTTGTGAAAATAGGATTCATGACTTATGTTTGAGAAAATGTTTAGTCATGAACCTTGTAATTTGCTTTGTCTTGTAAATCATTTGAAAAACGATAAGATCAGATGATATGTATAAATAAATGTAAGGTTAAATGAATAACCATGTAAAATGTGTTTGTATAAGATAAGTTGTTTATAAATCAATGTCTTGTGAAAAGTATGTTATTTGTATAAAATGTTATGTGTCTCAAATTGAAGTGATTCAAATAACGCTACAATATGTAATACCATACAAACACTTATATATAGGAAGTACCAGCGGCGTATCCACCATGCTTGTATCATATTACACACGCTTCGTTACTTAATCACTTACTCAAACCAAACCAAACAATGTAAGATGTCTATGTTTAAACCAACTTCCAAATGTATTGAAATAATATGTTAAAATGTTTATGTCAAGATGTAAATCATATAATGTATAACCAATGTCAAAAGTGTTTATGTGTCAAATGTAAACCATGTAATGTGTAACCAAAATGATATGTATGGCTAGTGAAATGCATCAACTAAACCATATGCACAAGAACATAATATTGAAGTAAAACTTGGTTTAAATCAAAGTTATGTCCTATGGAAATGCATGATCAATGTAAATCATGTAATATGTATCCAAAATGTAAGCATGTGAAAACGATGCACTAAGTATGTAATCAAATGAACATACGTAGCGTGAAATGTAATGTAAAATGATGTACTAAGTAATGCACACAATGGGCACACCTAGCATGTAATGTAATGTAAAACGATGTACTAAGTAATGCACACAATGGGCACACCTAGTATGAAATGTAATGAAAATCATGTACTATAATGTACTAACGAACATAGCAGGTATATGATGTGAAAACAGGAAAGCACGAAAGTAACAAGTAGGCACATGTGTTCCACCCCAAAACAGTTTGGAAAACAGTAAAAGAGGGGTCTATGTACTCACCAGAGATTGCTCAGAAGTCCTAAGATAACCACCAAGCAATGCTAGATATCACGGAATATCAAACGGCACCTAATATAGGTAACTACATTAATAAACCGGACCTAAATCGGAAGATCGGATAGAATGAGGGCTCGTAAACCAAATGAGTATGGGAACTCATGTAGTATGGTTTGTTAAAGCCTACATACTAAATGAAACCTAACCTAAGTGCTTGTGACCCATTACGACCCGTTTAGGTAGCTTATGCTACTTTATCGCATCGTTCGCGTGAAACGCGTTCGGACCGCCTAACTAGTCCTATGACAAGTAATATATGCCTTAACATGTCTAATATGGTTGTCAAATCAGTTTAGATGTCAAAAGTTATGTTATATATGTTTAAAATGAATTTTGGCATCAAAGGGGTATTTTGGTAATTTACCTAAGGCATATAAACTACCTATCATACAACTAACTAAACGTCGTGACCATAAGGTATAACCTTGGAAGGTTATTCCATATATACTATGGTCACCTAACGTGTTTGGTCGGATCCTAAAGATCGACCAAATGGGTCGGGTTCGAAAGTATAAGCGATTGTTTAGATCGCTTACCTTACGACCCTATATAAGCACTAAACTAAAGTGACGAGCTAAGCATGTTAAAACATGCTTAACTAAGTTTAGAAAACAGGTTTGGTATCAAAACAAACGGTTTTGATACCCATAAGTAGTTTGGTTACAAAATACGCAAGAATACGTATTCTGACCGAAACTACGGCTCGTCACTGAGCCTAGATAACGTGGTAATCAGTAGGTATAGTCACTAGGGACTATAACCATCGTGATCACGCTCACGTTATGAAGTTCAAACGAACTTCGCATCGACCATAAACTGGTCAATGCAGAAAGTCAAACAAAGTTTGACTTTCGGACTCGAAAAGCAATAAAAGAACGAAAGAATACTTACGAAGGGTCCCCGAATGCTAATCTAGATCAAAATAACTCAGGTATGAAACAATGGTTTCAACTTAGAGTCTTTTTAATCAGATTCTAGTGGTTTTGGCTATGGAATGGGTTGGGTATTTATAGTATTCGGAGAACCGTTAAGATCGTTTGTCGAATATCGTGCCTAAATCTTGTGCGTACATTTGTCAAAATGTTATGGTTACTGAAAATGATCCTTAATGTGCTGAAAGGTCAAGTGTGGATTTGTGGTTGAGGATTAAACAGCTGGAAATCTGCTGACTGTTTAATCTAATCTGATCTGCAGAACCCATACGCACCGTAGGGCAAAAACCCATACGCATCGTAGGGCAAAAGTTTGGCAGAATTACAGTTTTGGTCCCTGCAGCCCCTAAACTTGGTTTTCGATGCATTTTTGACACGTGTAAGCCCCGTTAACCCCATTTCAAAGCTCAAAAATGAAGTTAAAGTATAGGGAACTTAAAATGTGCTCAAAAATATGTCGGATGTCGGTTCGTTTGGTCGTACGATCGCGATGTTCGGTTAATTACGACGGAATGCGCACAAGCGCGAAAAACGATCCAAATGACACGACGAATGAATTTTTCTCATGCCAAACACTAAAATAAAATATTTTAGTGCTTACATAAATTTTTGGATGTCCGGATGTATTCAGAACGTAAGTTATGCGCGAAAGTGCAAACTTGTGCACTTTTTGACGCTTTTAGTCCCTGAATGACACAAAAGTTTATTTTAGCACACCTAACCCCTCAAAGCCTATTTCTAAGCTATGTAAAGGATATTTATGGTATGTTTAACTTATGTTCATGTTCCGGAATGTCTGTTACAGTTCAAATTGGCATACTTTCGCAGTTTGTCAACTTTAGTCCCTGTAAGTGAATTAACTTGTTTTTGCAATACCAAAGCCCTCAAAACTTATTTCTAAGTTATGTAAAGGTTATTTAAGGTATGTTAAGTATATGTCACTATTCCGGAGTGTTCGTTGCATTAAACTGGTTATATTTACGCATCAGTGCGCGTATAACCTTCCAGAAAGCGATATAGAGTTTGAAATCGAACAAGAATTGATATGTGTAAATGATACACATATTTTTACAAATCCCAAGTATGAAATACAATATTTCACTGGTTTGGCATTTGTTTGATGGTTGAAGTGACACAGGTGTCACAGAGGTGACTGAAGCAGTGGTTACTGCAGTTGCTGGTGAACTACTGCTGGGAGAAAATTCAGAAACCCTGATTGAACCACTGTCAGACCCCTGGTCCAAAGAAGACAAAGAAGACGGGGAAGAGAAGAAAGAAGGTGAGAAAGAAGTAAGAGCTGATGATGAAGAGGATCATCAATGTGATTGTGCCATGATGGCTGCTGCCAAGGTATCACCTCAAGTTCTTGAAAAACTGTGTTCAGACAAATGCATTATTGCATTTGCTAACATCAAAGAGGTAAATGAAAACCTTAGGGATAAAATCTTAACTGATGAAGTCAAATTTGAAAAGTCATTAAAAGAACTTAGAAAAAAATTGGCTGAAAAAGATAAAGAAATCAGCAGTTTCAAAGAAGAGCAGAGCATAACCAAGACTCAGCTTCAAACTATGGTAGAAAAATACCAAGTTTGCAAAAAGGAGTTGGAGTCCACCCAGATCACCTGTGAAAGATGGGTGGAATCTTGTAAAAGGGTATGAGGTTATGCTTGAGAAACAGCTTGAAAGCAATGTCAAGTTTGGTGTAGGATATAGAAAATATGATGATCTTGTAAACACTGCTGGAAAACAAGCTGGTTCATCTGAAATTAAACCAACAAACAGGAATGGCCAAGAAGTGAAAATCACTGATAAACTTGGTAACAAAATCACACTTGAGAGACCAGTGGGATCCTCTACTTTTGAGGAAATTGAGAAATACCAATTTAAACCCACATGGTCTGATGAGTGTGACATTCTTGAAAATTTTAAACCCATGGATTTCACAACCACTGATGGTGTTAAAGCTCCAAAAGCAAAAGTCATTCCTCTCAAGGACATCCCAACAGAGGTTAAAAACTCTGTTGCAAAGGAGTCTGAAAAGAGAAAGATGAGAGAAAAAAAATCAAAAACCTGTTTTGTGAATTTTGTGAAAAAAGGAATCATCTAACAAAAGATTGTTTCCATTTAAAAGCATATGACTTAAACAAAACAAGTGTCATTGTTCCTGCTGAAAGCTGCACCATCTGTGGTAAAACAAACCACAAAACTCAAGCATGTGTGTATCTCAAAAATTTTGATGTGAAAAAGAATGAGTACACTGCTAAAACATCCTTGAGTCCATCAACATCATCTGTCAAATTCACCAAAAATCAACCACTGTTTGTGCCAGTCCAAACAGCTGTTACAAAACAGCTGAATCAAACATCTGTCCAAAGAGATGTTCAAGTGACTGATGCACCCCTTGCTAACCAATTCAGGAAAGGCAAGGGACAATCATCTTACCAAAGGATTCCACACGTTTATGAGACCTACAAAAGGCCCTCTAAACCTAGAGTGAACAGGCATCCTTTTGGGTATCAACAGGTGATTGGTCAAACCCACAACAGTGGTTAGAAAGAAACAGTCCTAAAACTGTCCAAACCCCTGACTTAACCATTGTCCTTCAATCTGCATCCATCCCAGACACTGTTGAGACCCCATCCAAAGCCTTATTGGCTTTGGAAACCCTAATGAACTAATCCTTTTACTTCATGTGCAGGGAGCTTCTGCATGCTTAGATAGCCTTTGGTATGTAGATAGTGGAGGCTCCAGGCACATGACAGGATGTAAAGCCCTACTCAAAGATTTCAAAATCCATGGAGGGGGTGATATATCCTTTGGGAATAAAAGTAAAGGGAAAGTTCTGGGGTCTGGTACAGTACAGTCTGGAAGTGTAAAATTTGAAAATGTCAATCTGATAGACAATTTGAAATTCAACCTCCTGAGTATTTCACAAATGAGTGATAAGGGGTATGGGTCATTCTTCACAAAGTAGTGTTGTAGGATTGTTGGACCAGAAATGGTTGAAAAGATTGAAGCAATAATAAAAACTGGAAAAACAAAACTTGTTGCTCAAAGAAGTAGCAATGTTTATGTTGTTGATATGTCAAAAGAGTGTCCCAGAACTGATGCCTGTCTGTTCTCAGGTGCCTCTAACAAAGAGACAGAACTTTGGCACAGAAGACTGGGGCACACAAATCTCAATACAATCACTGAAATTTCAAAAAATGGCCTAGTAAGAGGCTTACCACAAAAACTGTTTTCATGTCCTGAGCATTGTGTTTCCTGTTTAAAAGGAAAACAGCATAAAAGCTCTTTTAAGTCCATTGAAGAGTCCAAAACAACCCAGTGTTTGCAAATGTTGCACATGGATTTGTTTGGCCCAGTTCAAGTCATGAGTCTTAAAAAGAAGAAATATTGTTTGGTTATTATTGATGACTTCGCTAGGTTTACATGGACTTTCTTTTTACACTCAAAAGATGAGACTGCAGGCATTTTGCAAGACTTTGTGACACAGGTTGAAAAGCAATTTGACCTTCCAGAGAAAGTCTTCAGGAGTGACAATGGCACATAATTCAAAAATAAGGAGTTGGATGCCTTCTGTGTGAAGAAAGGAATTGTAAGCAGTACAGCATCCCTAGAACACCAGAGCAAAATGGGGTAGTTGAAAGAAAGGACAGAACTTTGATTGAGGCTGCCAGAACCATGCTTGCTGATTCAGGTTTGCCATTAACTTTTTGGGCAGAGGCAGTAAACACTGCTTGCTATGTCCAAAACAGAGTTTTAATAAACCCTAGGCACAAAAAGACTGCTTATGAAATTCTGTATAAAATCAAACCACTGATCTCATATTTTAAAGTGTTTGGCTGCCCATGCTTTATTTTGAATTTAAAAGATTCCATCTCTAAATTTGCAGCCAAAATAGATTGTGGTTATCATTTGGGATATTCAACCACTGCCAAGGCCTACAAAGTGTTTAATACACGGACCAAAGCAGTGGAGGAGACTTTGAATGTAAAGTTTAATGAACTTTCATCAATGAAAATCCCAGCAAATCCTGCAGATTTGTTTGATCTTGATAAATTTACTTTTGAAAACACTGCTGTCAAGACTAACAGTGCAGGTCCATCAGAGAATTCACCACCAGACTATGGGTATGAGATCATCATTCCTCAACAAAAGTCTGCCACAATGGGAAAAGCATCAGTTGTACAAAACAGCTGTCAAAGCTCAACCACTGCTACCTCAACAGTTGTTGACCAAAGTAGCCCCTTAACCACTGCTTCCACATCATCAAACACTGCTGACAAAAGTCCCCAAACAGTGGATAAAAGTCAACATGTGTCCACACCATTACCTCCTATTCCACCACCTTTTGAAGCCACTGCTGGATCATCAAAGTCACTAGCAGTGGTTAGCTCAGATGATACACAGTTGCAGCCTTCACCAACAAATGCCATCATACCATACCAAGGAGATTTAATCTTCTTGAGATCTCATCCACCGGATCAAATCATTGGCAACATCAATGAAGGGGTGCTCACAAGAAGCCAAACCCAAAACATTTATCTTTTTGCTGGTTTTCTATCACTCCATCAGCCAGTCAAGTACCAAGAGGCACTGAAAGACAACAGCTGGGTAGAAGCCATGCAAGAGGAGCTCCAATAGTTTAAAAGACAACAAGTATGGGAGCTTGTACCACTGCCAAAAGATGTAAGTCCCATCGGCACAAAGTGGGTCTTCAAAAACAAAACTGATGAAAGGGGCATTGTTGTCAAGAATAAAGCCAGGCTTGTGGTTCAAGGTTACAGACAGGAAGAGGGGATTGATTATGATGAAACATTCGCCCCTGTAGCAAGATTGGAAGCTATAAGACTGTTCATGGCCTTTGCTGTCAACCACAACATGAAGGTGTTTCAAATGGATATCAAAAGTTCTTTCCTCTATGGTACAATTCAAGAAGAGGTGTATGTTTGTCAACCTCCAGGTTTTGAGGATCCATTTTATCCAGATCATGTCTACAAGCTAAAAAAGCTTTGTATGGCCTGAAACAAGCACCTAGGGCCTGGTATGAAACTCTTTCCACCTTTCTACTCTCAAATGGTTTCAAAAGAGGTACCATTGATAAAACATTGTTTCTAAAATGGAGAGGAAAGGATTTAATGATTGTCCAAATTTATGTGGATGACATTATTTTTGGAAGCACATGTAATAAAATGTGTGAAGCGTTTAGGGAACTCATGACAGCTAAGTTTGAAATGAGTGCAATGGGTGAACTGCAATGCTTTCTTGGTCTCCAAGTTCAGCAAATGCAAAATGGAACTTTCATTCATCAAAGCAAATATGCTAAAGAACTTTTAAACAAATTTGATATGAATGATTGTAAACCATGCAGCACACCCATGGCAACAAATAAACTAGTCATGTCTGATGAAAAGGATGAGCTGAATGACCAAACTTTATATAGAAGTGTGATTGGGTCTCTTTTGTACCTAACTGCATCTAGGCCAGACATCATGTTTGCAACATGTGTCTGTGCAAGGAGTCAATCAGCCCCTAGAAAATCCAACCTTATTGCTGTAAAAAGGATATTCAGATACATAAAAAGTGCTCCCACACTTGGTATCTGGTATCCAGCTAATGGGAATATCAAGCTTTCAGGATTTTCAGACAGTGACTTTGCTGGATGTAACACCACTAGGAAGTCCACATCAGGAGGGTGCCAGTTTCTAGGTGATTGCTTAGTCTCATTGCAAAGCAAAAAGCAAGCAGCTGTTTCAACATCCACTGCTGAAGCTGAATATATTGCTGCTGCAAGCTGTACAGCCCAACTCCTGTGGCTTCAAAATCAGTTATTGGATTTTGGTATCACTGCCTTAAAGACACCACTCATGTTGGATAGCCAGGCAGCAGAAAATATCATCAAAAATCCAGTTTCCCACTCAACCACCAAACACATCGACATCAGACATCACTTTGTGAGGGATTGCTATGAAAAAGGTTTAATTTCTCTGCATCATGTTCCAACTAAAGACCAGCTGGCAGATGTGCTCACAAAAGCTTTAGATACATCTACCTTTGAAAGCTTGGTTTCTAGGATTGGCATGCTAAACATGGAATAACAAGCAAAATCTTGTTTTTCTATGAATAAAAGCATTAAAATGTTTTCAGAAAATCAAAAATCCATCCTTAAAAATAGCTAAAAATGAAGTTTTCATTAAAATCCTTAAAAGTCTGCCATAACCACTGATTGTTCAAAAGTCTGCTCCACTTCAAAGTCTGTCCACTGCTGAAAGTCAACCCCTGTCCTCTCATTCCCTTGGTAAACACTGTTGTTCAAAATCAGTGTTCTATCCACTGATATGCTATCCACTGATAGTGAAAATCATCCACTGCTTCCATTTGTTACCGTTGTAACCACTGCCTTTCATCAGTAATTTTCATAAAAGTATTGTCCTTCATTTCATCAGGGGTTGGCATGTGGGCCGTACATAGTGAACAGTCCTTTTGTAACCGCTGCCACGTTAGCATTCACTTTTTCTCCATAAAACCCCTTTCAAAACCCCAAACAGGGTTTTACTGTCGAATTGAATTCTTAAAAATTCCTTTCTCCAAGCAGTTTTCATCCTATTTCCACAAATTTCTTCACAAATTTCTTCGATCATCATATCCAAAATGACAAAATCGAAGTCATCTGCAAAACCCACTTCCAAATCATCTTCAAAAGAAGCCTCTCAAAAGGCCAAACCCACTGAAATTCCACACAAACCGTCTCACAATCTTCTGGGTCTTCTCACAAAACCCGACACCACTGATGTTTTCGACTCCATCATAAATATCTTATCTGCATCAAAGTATAAAACTTTGTTAACAGCAGATGCACCAATTTACTTGGTGACCCAAAGAGAGTTTTGGAAAAATGTAACCCTTGACAAACAAGGTGAGACTGTCATAGCCATTAACTCTTCTCTAAAGGGTAAAGCTGTCAAAATTACACCACAATCCATCTCAGAGGTCTTTCAACTCAACGATCAGAAAGGTATAACTTCTTTCCCTAAAAACGAGTTAAAAATTGACTTCATTGAAAGAGGGTATGCAGATACAATGATGAAGAAGGATACCTTACAAAAAGGTTTCTTCCCTTCTGCAACAAGATTTTTATTTCATACCCTCCTAATGTGTGTTTCAAACAAAACCACTGCTTTTAATGAAATACCTTTAAAGATTCAAAACCTGGGGTATGCTATTTTCAAAAAGAAAATTTTAATTATTCTCAGGTAATCTTTAATGATCTGGTTAAAAATGTTGAAACAAAAGCATTATTACTGTTTCCAAGATTTCTAAGTTATTATTTTGAAAAGAAACTTGGTAAGACTGATGCTTCTACAATAAAACAAGGTGAATCTCTTCAAATGCATAGCTTAACTGCTGAAACTTTTACAAGAATGTCAACACCTTGCAAAACACAAGCAGAGGTGCCTGAGCAGAATTTAGCAGCTACCACTGCTCCTCAGGTATCTGCTGCTGAGCCCACTGCTCAAGTTGATCAAAGTAGCAAAACAACTGCTTTGAAACCCACACCTTTACTCACCAAAAAGCCAAACAAAAAGAAAACTCAAAAAACCCCCAAACCTATCAAAAAGGCAACTCTGGAGGATGAGATACCAGAGCAACTGCCAGTGACAACACAAAAGTCACAAGAAACCACTGCTGCTACTTCCTCACAGCAGTTGGTACAAATATCTCAACCCATAACCGAAACTCCTCTTGCTTCTTCTCAAAAAGAACAGGTTGTACATATAGGGACACCACAATATGATGCTCTGGAATTACTTGCTTCCATCATCCACAGCCCAATGCCCGGGGCAAATTCTCTTCTACACCAAACCTCACATCCACAATTCCCCCACCAACTAAACTTTTGTTGGATGCAATTGATTTGAACCAGGCACAAACCAGTCCTTCTCAATCACCTATCAATGAGAACATGCCTCAACAAATGACTGGGTCTGATGTATCAATCTTTGCTAACCCTCCAACACAACCTGAGGAGGTTACACCCCTTGAGTTACAAGTAACTCTTGGTGGTAATCCAAGTGAAGCAGTCACTACAAGTGTTGAACCCACTGGTTTGCATTTGGACAGTGGTTACATCAATAAGACTTCCTTGGGGGCAATTCCTTCCATAGCACCTCTGACATCCACCAGTGGATTTGTTTTGACCACTGGCAACATCAAAAGGTTGTCAAGTGTTGAAGGAAGAAGACCCCAGTACCAAGAAAAAGGGGCATCAGTGGTTAATGTTTGGAGTACACTCCCTACCTCAACCACTGATAAAACCACTGCTAGTGGGAAATCAGATGATCCCATTAAATTGGGTGATGGTTTAAAATATCTGGAATTGACGGAACGAGTTGAAGAACTAGATACAGCTGTTGCAGATATCAAAGACATGCTACAACAGCTGTTGATAGTACAAAAGATGCAATCCACTGTTGTTCCACCTCAAGCACCTGCTCCACCACAAGTACCTGCTGCAAATGAGCTCTGGAATCTATTTCAACCTTATCTCCAACAACAAAAACAAATGGCTGATCAGCAACATGCAATACATGTACAAAAGCTGAGAAACACAATGGAGTCTATGTTCAAGAACACACAAGCAGACATCAAGGCTCTCAAGGCCCACATATTGAAAACCACTGGCACTGCTCCTCCAACTGTTCTCTTTATTGATCAATTACCCTCAGATAATGCCAAAATGGGGGAGAAAATTCAGGAGTGGAAAAAGAAGGGAATAGATGATGGTCTTTACATTGAACCAGAAAGAGATGCTATAACCAGAAAAATTCCTTTTCCAGATGGTAGCAAGAAGGTTGATGTGACCCAAAATGCACTTGATGAAGGAGTAGCAAGTGTAAAAAGGGACAGAGAGGCAAAGGATATATCAAGGTGGAATAAGGAGAAAAGAGCTTATATGGAGCAGAATGCGCAGGGTTGTTCTGGGCTAAAGGATGTTCAAAATCCTGTGCTAAAAAGAAATTCCACTAGAAAAGTGAGGGAACCCAAGTCCACACCATCCAGACTCACAAAGCATACTCCAAAACCACCATCCAAAAGCCCCCAACATCAAACCTCCACCCAAACAGTGGTTGTAACTCATGTTGTATCAACATCTGCTGGTACTTCAGTTGTTTCAACATCTGTCATCACTTCAACACACACCACAACCACTGCCTTACCACCATCACCACCAAAAACAACCTCACCACCATCTCCTCCTGCCAAAAAGCAGAAGACATCAGATGTTACAACATCTGTTGTAATGACAACAGTGGTTGAAACACCAGTTGTTTCAACAACTGTTAGTCAATCACAAACCACTGCCATAAAAAACACCACCACTGATCCACCCAAAGCATCATCAGCCTCTCCTATAATAAAAAGGAGAAGGATTTTCATTCCTGATGATGATTCTCCATCACCACCACCAACATCTTCAGAATCTCTATCACTTGTTACAATACCAAAGCATGTTCCTCTCTCATCAGCTCAAATTCAAAAACCATTAGCTCGTGCAGGTGTTCAATTTCCTCTTGAACTCATAGCAGTCAGAGAAGAAATAAAATCTTTCTACTATGAGGATGATCCTGCTAAAAGGAGTTTGCCATCTGTTGAAGGATATCCAAGGCCAAATAATATTGAAGAATATCTGAAAGTCAAAGCTAAACAAGCAGAGGATATCTCAAAAAGAAATTCACAAGAGAAATCTGATAGAGAAATTCAGCAGAACTATCAATACTTGCTCACACAAGTCAGATCTTTGGAACAATTTGCAAAGAATGTATGCCAGCAAGTATCAGAAAAGGCAGATGAATCCCTGAGAAAAGATTATGTTGAAAACATCATGGCCCACAAGAAATACAAAGGAGAAAAACACATGTATAAGGACTGGACCATTCCTGAGATGGAAAGTGAAGCAGCCAGGATTCAAGACATGATCAAGAATAAAGTGAAACATACTCCTCCAGATTGGGCAAAGTTCAAAAAGAATGTACCTGATAAAAAGGTAGAGCTGAGGAGAATGAAAGAGGAATTAGCTGCTGCTGATTATGGGTCTTTAAATCAAGTGTTGAGATGGAAAGAAGATAAAGCCAGGGCTACCTACAAAAGTTTGGAGAAATTGAGAAAGACAGATCCTAATGCTCCACAAAAGCCTGACTATCCTGAGGTAGAGGTCTCAAAAAGACCACCAAAGCTGCAAATCAGGAGACCCACTGCTCCAGCTGGTGCAGCCATCTTTAAAAGAAGGCAATAAAAACAGTTAGGTGCTGAAACCATTCAAGAGCTAATAGAAGGAGATGACCTTGTAAAAGAAGGCATCAAGAAAATGATTGTAGAAACTCTTGGATTGGATCAAACTGCAAGTACTGCTCATTGAGTCATCAATAGGCCAGCTTCACCAAACACCTCATCAAATAAAAATCTCCCAAGAAACCCACCAGGCTCAAAAGTACTAAAGTGGAAAACTGATAAACAGACCCACGTACTGACAGTGATCAAGTCTAGTGGAGAAGTGAAGAAACTAACAAGGGAACAAGCACTTGGCCTAAGTCTTGAAGATTTGCAGGATCTCCTTGATCTTCCACTTAGCAGGGATGATGATGACACAGATGCCTTAACCTTTGAGTTACAACTCAAAGGACAAATAAGGGAACTGCTGATGAGGCAATAAAGATCTACCAATAATGAAGAGTTTTGGCATTATCTGTTCTAGGGGGAGATTGTTGGGATTGAACCCTATCAAATGAACAGATAATTAAACCAAAACTGGATCAGAGCAGTGGATCCAGAATAAGCAGATGTTATGTATACAAATCTCTCCCCTTGAAAGTGGTTTCAACATCTGTTGACCTCCTATCTACTGATCGTACAAACTACTGACCTACAAACTGCTGATCAAGTAAAAGACTGATGAAAGACTAAAGCTCTGCTGTTCAATCTACTGCCTTGAGTCAAGCTCTGCTGATCATGACAAGTACTACTGGGTTCACATCAGTGGAAGGATGCAGCAGTAGTTTAGATGTCTTTATGTAATGAAATGTAATAACAGTAGTTATAGCAGAGGTTGTATAGATCAGGGGTTAGAGTTTGTTAGGAGGTTAGATGTCACTTTCATGGTGACGTCAGCTTAGATGCTTTAGTGGTTTGCTCGTGCCTATAAATAGAACAGTACCATGCACTGTTCTATTTAGCTCTTTGCAAAATCTTCTTCCTGCACGAACAAACACTGTGAGCTCAGGCTGAGGGGGAGTTTGTATTCATACATGCATTGTAATCGTTATTGAAATAAATTCAATCTTTCGGTTCTTTGTTGAAAATGTGTGATTAAAGCAATTCTCTCGTTTGATTGTGTGCAAAGTTTGTTTCCATTATAATTCCGCTGCACAACTCATTCATCTTCATCTTAATTCAAACATAAAACACAATCAAAACCAAACTCAGATCCTAACAACAATTTATCGTCGAATCGTTCAGTTAATGATTCGGTAGAGCTCGGTAACACGTAGATTAGTTACCGCGTTATTTAGAAACTTATAAGATATTCCATGTTAGGAATATTGTAGAATGCACGCTAGCGAGTCAAGTCTTGGAAACGACATCACGAAGTCGTATATAGCTAGCTTTGCACATGGAAATCCAGGTGAGTTCATAACCCCACCTTTTCACTGTTTTACATATTATAAATGTTTTCGGGGTGGAAAGACATGCAAGTTTTGCAAAAAATAAACAATTTATCGATAAACGAAAACTCATATTTCTAAACCATGTTACGAATGGATTACAAAGAACTCAAATGGTTTACGAATGATTTGTACTAAAGATACCAGTTTTACAAAACAAATGCGTATTTTCGAAACGTGAATGATCTTAATGATCAGGGACGGGATTGTCCTAGTTATAATAATGGGATTGGGTCGGTCTGCGTACGTAAAACGAGACAACCCAGTGAGTTCATGATCCCCCTTTTCTTTTAACTGTTTTCAGTTTTATAACTTCGGGGGTGAAATACATGTTACAATGTTTACAAATGGTATGATGAATACAAGAATTGAGAAATGATACGCGAAATGATACGAGAAATCATGTCACAAATAGGGTACTATAAGCACCATTAATCAACAATATACCTAGACCGCAGAACAAAAGGTTAGATCTAACGGGTTTTCGGGCAGCCACACTCTTGGTGAAAACTAGTACCGAGTAGTGCTTTTGTGTCTCCGTCGTGAATCGACAACTAGAAAAATGCCTATGGTTTGGATGCTTCCTATGTCGTGTCACATGTTAATGGCCTTGCAACACATTAACAACCTAGATACATACAGAAATACTTAAATTATACAAGATACATACCATGTTTTCATACAAAGTTTCCATATAACTTGACAAGAAAATGATTTTAAATTCGTTTTCTCAACAATACTTCAAAAACTGGTTATTCAAAAAGATTTATTTCAAATCTTTTACAAGCAAACTATGAACTCGCTCAACTTTGTGTTGATTTTTCGCATGTTTCTTTCTCAGGTTACTTTTCAGAAACTATGGCACGATTGGAATAGGAGAACCATTGGAGATACGAGTACTTAGTGGACGTTCATTTTCTAGAAGTCTTAGCTTATTTGGTTTCGCTGTGCAATGAAGATACCAGTCCAGTCACGCCAATGCTCTGATACTTCGGGGTGTGACATGATCCTCGACCTTCTTGGATTTTACTACCATATCATCGATGTACACCTCCATGGTGTCCCCCAGTTTGTCTTTAAACATCATGTTCACCAATCTCTGGTATGTTGCACCTGCATTTTTCAAACCAAAAGGCATAGCAGTATAACAATAAATACCTGTTGGTGTCATGAAAGTTGTATCCTCCTGATCCGAGGGTTCCATTTGGATCTGTTGGAATCCTGAGGAGGCATCCATGAAGGTTAGCATCTCATGACCAGCAGTAGCATCCACCATTGAATCGATATGAGGTAGAGGAAACAGGTCTTTGGGACAAGCTTTGTTCAAGTCTGTGTAATCTACACAGACTCTCCATTTCCCGTTTTTCTTTTGCACCACAACTACATTTGCCAGCCATTTAGGAAACTTCACTTCCCTAATCATTTTGCTCTTTAATAATCTTTCAACTTCCTCCTGAATGATAGTGTTCCGTTCTGGAGAAAATTTTCTTCGTTTCTGTTGGACAGGCTTGAAGGACCTATCAATTCCGAGCTTGTGAGTTATAATATCCTTGGAAATCCCTGTCATATCCTCGTGTTTCCACGCGAATGTTGACATTCTGCATTTCAAAAAGTTAGTTAATTCGTTTTCAATATCCTGAGAGATATTGCTTCCTACGAGCACCGAGATATCCGGATTATCCTGATCCAGGATAATTTTCTTTACATCCTGTCCCAAAGCCTCCATGATATCCTGGCCTCGCATCTTTAATTGTTATGTTGCACTTGGCTTTGTTGAGGGCTTCATCGAAAAAGAATAACACTCTTTTGCTTCCTGTTGATCACTTTCCACCTTTACTACTCCCCAAGGGGTAGGGATCTTGATGCATTGATGGTATGTTGATGGAACAGCTTTCATATCATGGATCCAAGGCCTACCTAATATAATATTATAGCAGGATAAAGAGTCCATGACACAAAAGCGCTGCATTGAGTTGACCCCTTCAACATACACGGGCAACTTTATCTCTCCTACGGTATTCTTGGCTTCTCCACTGAAACCAACGAGAACAGTGGACTTCGAAGTAATATCCATCGGGGATACATTCATCCTCTTCAACATTTCCAGCTGAATTATGTTGACTGAGCTGCCATTATCCACTAATATCATGCGCACAAAATGGTTAGCAACATATAACGTTATTACTAAAGCATCATGATGAGGATCCTGGACAGTATTCCTGTCATCGTTAACGAACGTGATCACTTTGTCAGTCGTGAGGGTTGACATCCTGGTTGGCTTATCTCCCCTCTCTGCTTTGGCTTCCTTCGCGTGTCTTTTCGCCGCAGAATATGATGTACCGCAGATTTCGGATCCTCCTGAAATAAAGTTAATTATTTTGGCATCCGCAGGAGGTGATGTCGCTTGTTCAGGATCCTTCTCAGGATCCTGGCCTTTATTATTCTTTCTTCCCAGGAGATCCTTCAGATATCCCTTGCTCAAAAGATAGCTTATTTCTTTCTTTAGAGCAATGCAATCCTCAGTAACATGTCCAAAATCCTCGTGGAAGGCACACCATTTGGACTTATCCTTCCAATCAGCTTTCTGTTGATTCTTCCGGGGCCATCTTGCTTTGTCTCCTAAACCCTGCATAGCATACATCAATTCAGGTATGTTAATAGAAAAACAATATTCAGACAATTCAGGATACTCCTCAGGATCCTCGTCTTCAATAGCATTCACTTTTTTGCTATCATTTCTGATATATGGCTTGGAGCGATATGGTTTATACGAGGATTCTGATTTCCTGTTGGTTGACTCATAGGTTGTTGACGAATTCATCCTCTCTTGCATCTTTTTGTCATCTTCCAACCGAATATATCTTAAAGCCCTGTTACGAGCTTCGTCCAGATTCCTGCAGGGATTCATTACAAGATCCTGGTAAAATTAAGAATCTTTTTGCAATCCCATCTTGAAAGCCTGCACAACTGTTGCAACATCAAGATGCGGGATATCTAAGGATTCCCGGCTAAATTTGTTCACATAATCCCTCAAGGATTCCTGAGGTCCTTGAGTTATCCTGTAAAGATCACTGGTTAGTTTCTCAAAACTTCGGCTGCATGAGAATTGACTATAAAATAAATTAACTAAATGAGCAAATAAAGTAATTGAATGAGGAGGAACGTTTAAGAGCCATTTTAAGGCTGATCCTGTTAAGGTAGAACCAAAACCCTTGCACAGGCATGCTTCCTTGAGGTCCGGAGGAATAGGGTTGATTTCCATCCTTTCCCTATACTGGGCAATATGCTCCTCAGGATCCGTGGTTCCGTTATAGAGCTTCATGTTGGGGGTCTGAAATCTTTTTGGGATTTCTGCTTCACAAATAGGATGTGCAAACCATGATATCCTGTGGTTGTCATGGGACACTTCTGGAATTGGTTGGACCATGCCAGGTACACTGGATATCATTTCCTTCAATTTTTGAAGCTCCCTGGAAAATGATGATGTCATACCTGCATCCTGCAAAGATCCAACACCATTAGTAGCAAGAGTATTATTATTATTAGATACATTACAAGTCTGAGGATTCTGGCCGTATCCTGAAGCATATCCTGAGCTTCTCACAGTCGACACTCTGACTGAAGAGGGTATCTCAGGAGTATGATTCTGGGAATGGCTAGGCACAATATTCCCCCGGTTATCCTCAGTATAAACTGCATAACTGAAGTTCAAAACCCTGGGTTGCAAGGGAGTGACAGTATCCTCAGCGGGCCTGCTTGAGCTGGATTTCAAGAGTTGTATCTCTTTTATCAGCATCTGGTTGGTCTCCTGCTGCTGCCTCATCTGTTCCTGTACACTACCGAACAAGTTTAGAATTTCTTCATTAGAGGCCAAAACAGGACCAGATCCCTGGATATTGTGAGAGGGGATAACATCCCGAGCCACATGAATTTCAGTTCCTTGTGAAGAGGTTTGCGTTCTCGGAGGAGGTGGTGGAAGCACCGAACCAATTGTTGCAGAGGTTGTAGCAGACACGGTGGAAGAGCTCATGTTTGAACTTGAGGCCATTGAAAATAGTGTAGCAAAAAGTTTTGAAAATAGAAAACCAAGTAATGATTTTGCAAAAGCTTTTAGTAGAAATAGCACCACTTGCCCCATGGTGGGCGCCAAATTGTTTTGGTCAAAAATTACCGAAGCATTTAAGTGATCAAATTAGTTAAGTGAGGTAGTGTGCTGAGAATGTGTGTTGAAAAATATGTTGGCTTGTTAGTTTGCAAAAACAATTTCAGGATATAGCTCAGGATATTGAGCTATATCTATGATCAAACAGTGAGCAAAAATGTAAAGGGTGACACGAGATATACGAGGAAAGCCCTTGATCAATCTAGATCGCCGGCACAAAACCTCGGGAGCTGACAATCACAGCTGCCTTGTTCTTCTTATTGCTTCAAATATCAGGATACAGTGCAGGATATGATGCGAATCAACTAAGTGTTACAATGTAATTTGAGTACAAGTGTAAGTGAGTTGTGAGTGTTTACAACTAGAGAGAAAGAGTGTGCGAAAGATTGTGTGTCCCTAATCTGATCCGATCAATCCCTTTAATAGTAAAAGAAACCAACTAACTATCCTATTATTCTGGGATTCAGCGAATATTCCATATGTGAACGTTGTAGTCCACGTCTTCCGGCTTCAACGTCCATAATATAACTGATTTGCCCAAGTCTTGAGGAGAAGAAGTCCACCTGACCGTTAGAGACTGGTTACAACAATCTGCACGTGAGTTAATTAGTTACTACCAGGATATCGCATCAGGATGTTACCAATATCCTGATCCGGTATCCTAATCACAACAAAAGAAACATAGTTAGAATATTAGCCAGGATATATAAGCATAAAATCGTCCATAACAGTGACCAGTTAAAATTTTATTTATCAAAAACCCGGTTCAATAAATAATAGTTAATTAATTAAGCGAGTTAATTAATAAAACGCAGCGGAAATATAAACAAGTGATCAAGAAAACGAAACCCGACAAGATTTGGTAACATGTAAATACGAGCACAGTGAAAATATATTTAGCTACCGATGAGAAAGATATACCTCGGTTAATGACTAACCGGTTGAGACACTGAGGTTCAACGAACAAGTGCTAGTAATACGAACTAACGAAACACGAGTATGAACCCGTGTAGCGGCGGCGGTGGCCAGCGGTGAGCGTGTCGCAACCCCCCCTTGTGTCACAACCCCCGACCCCTATCTCTTGGGAACGGGCGGACGCGAACCAGTATCAGTGGTATCGGTGTTTATCAATTTGGCAGGGGAATTTACATCAGGATCGTAGTTAGGAAATATTTTAGCAGAGTAAAATACCACATTTTTATAATAATAAATACATGGGAAATTCCCAGGTTTCCATTACAAACATGTTTACAGGGATAAACCCTAATTTACATAAATAGAACATCTTCTTTATTTAGGTAACTTTTATAACCACTTTTCCAAGCCTTCAGTGCTGTCCAGCTGGCTTCTAACTGGCTTTCACATTTTGTTACCTGAAACGCGTTTAAAAACATTTTATCAGCAAGAAATACTGGCGAGTGAATCCCAATTTAATCAAGACAGGTTTTATCATTTTACAGTATTGAGGGCAATCCAGCAATTACATTTGTTTACATCTACTTTAATTACCACCCATGGCACTGTCAATCCTGACTGGTGGTAATGTTACTACTCACAGTGTAGTAACAAAATTTGTATACAAAACCCAAACATGCCGACGATAATTATAGAATCACAAATACTTAATCACTGTTAATTATAGTTTAAAATAATTGAGGTTTTATAAAGACAGTTCACAAAAAGATTTCACAAAAAGGAGATTACTCACAAAAGGTTTATAAAAAGAGAAATCACTCACATTGCTAATTTAGGTATTTTCCTTGTGAGTTCCTGGTTATAATCTATTAATTAAACAATTCACACATGTTAGTATAATAACTTAATTTACATTAGTTATACCCTCCCCGAGACAGAACTCCAACGACTACGTCAGGCAGAGCCTCGACAGGCGTTACAGAGCACTAAATCAATCGGACAGCGTATCCAATACGTAACCGGGGGTTATGATACTTACATCGAGGCAGAACTTTGCTATTTTAGTGGGTATAATACCCGAGTATTACTTTAGCTATTCAGAATTGAGAGAGAAAGTTTGTGTGATAAACGAATTAAAAGTGAAGCCGATGGCCTCTATTTATAGGGTTGTTCGTGCACATTGTCGCGCCCCGCGAGAACAGAAGGCAAAGCCTTCGCGGCCGGCGAGAGCCTCTTGGGTAGGCCCTAGCTTGGCTGACTCGTTGACTAGGCTCGACACGCAACGCGACACGTGGCGGCATGGGGTGCGGCCTGGTGGCAAGCTGTCACGCCCCGCGATAGACACTCCTGTCTGTGTCGCGCCCCGCGAGTGATATTAAAAATTCGCTTTTATTTAAATTTTGTAAAATTAAAGTATTTCGGGTCCGTTTTTCGTATACGGGGTATATTTTAGGACGTATGGGGGTGTTATAAGTATTTTAGGAGGGTTGTTATATCATCCCCACCTTGTTTTAGAACTCGTCCTCGAGGTCCACTGGAACAGGTGTGGATATTTCCTCTGCATCTCTGATTCAAGCTCCCAAGTGTATTCTAGTCCTCTCTTGGAATCCCATTTCACTTTGACTAGAACTAATCTCTTGTGTTTGAGATCCTTGACTTTCTTGTCTTCAATTTGTAGAGGTTTTTCTATAAGTTTCTCATTTACCTATATGTCCTTAAGTGGTACCACTAATGATTTATCGGCTAAGCATTGCTTGAGATTACATACATGAAATACATCATGTATTCCTGCCATTTCCTCTGGCAGTTGTAGCTGGTAAGCTACTGTTCCTATTCTTCTAACAATCTCAAAAGGTCCAACATAACTGGGACTTAGCTTTCCCCTTTTGATGAATCTTACCACTCCTTTCCAAGGAGAAACTTTTAATAATAACTTGTCTCCTACTTGAAATTCCAATGGTTTTCGCCTATTATCAGCATAACTCTTTTGTCGATCGCGTGCTGCTTTTAATCTTTCCTTGACTTGAATAATCTTGTCTGTTGTTTCCTGTACTATTTCTAGTCCAAATAGTTGCTTTTCTCCAATTTCTGCCCAACACACTGAAGTTCGGCACTTTCGTCCATAAAGTGCTTCGAATGGTGCAACATTGATACTGGTATGATAGCTGTTATTATAGGAGAATTCTATTAATGGTAAATGATCGTCCCCATTTCCTCCGATATCAATTACACAAGCTCTAAGCATATCTTCCATTGTCTGAATTTTCCTTTCGCTTTGTCCATCCGTTTAAGGATGATAAGCGGTGCTTAGATTTAACTTGGTTCCCATTGCTTTTTGGAAACTTGTCCAAAAATGAGAAGTAAAACGGCTATCTCTATCAGACACAATAGATAAAGGAATTCCATGTAATGAAACTACTTCATTTACATACAACTTGGCTAATTGTTCCATATTGAAAGTTTCCTTCATCGGTAAGAAATGAGCAGACTTGGTTAATCTATCCACAATCACCCAGATTGTATCATTACCTTTTCGTGTCTTGGGTAATTTGGTAACAAAATCCATTGTTATCAATTCCCATTTCCATATCGGCATTTCTAATTGCTGCAATAAGCCTGAGGGTTTCTGATGTTCAGCTTTAACTTGTGAACAAGTTAGACACTTGACAACATAAGCTGCTATATCCTTTTTCATTCCTATCCACCAAAAATTCATTCTTAAGTCTTCATACATTTTATCACTTCCAGGATGTATCGTATACTTAGACTTATGGGCTTCTTCTAATATTTGGTGGCGTAGGTTTCCTCGTTTTGGTACCCAAATTCTTTTCTTATGGAATCTCCAAATTCCATCTGTTCCTTGTTCTAATTCCTTAATCATTCCTTTCAATTTTTCAGTATCGTCCTTGATTACCGATTCTTGTACGGCTCTAATTTGTTCGTTTAAATCTATATGTAGATTTAATTTAAGAGAACGCACTCTTTTTGGCTTTTTATGATACTTTCGACTTAAAGCATCAGCTACTACATTAGCCTTTCCTGCATGATACTGGATACTATAATCATAATCACTAAGGATTCCATCCAACGTCTTTGTCTCATATTTAACTCTTTTTGCCCAAAAACATATCTTAAACTCCTATGATCGGTGAAAATGGTAAACTTACTACCATAAAGGTAATGTCTCCAAATTTTAAGGGAAAAATTATGGCTCCTAACTCTAAATCATGGGTTGAATAATTCTCTTCATGATTTTTAAGTTGTCTAGAGGCATAGGCTATAACCTTTGACGTTGCATTAACACACATCCATAACCTAACTTAGAAGCGTCACAATAGACTACAAAGTCTTCAGTTCCTTCTGGTAACGCTAGTATAGGTGCGTTGGTTAATCTTTGCTTAAGAATTCCAAAGGCTTCTTCCTGTTTTGGTCCCCATTCAAACTTAACAGATTTACAGGTTAGTTTTGTTAAGGGAATGGCTATTCTAGAAAAATCTCGGATAAACCTTCTATAATAACCGGCTAGTCCTAGAAAACTTTTCACCTCCGTTGGTGATTCAGGGATTTTCATTTTAATAATTGCCTCAATCTTTGTGGGATCCACATGAATTCCTTCATGATTAACTAAATGTCCAAGAAATTGCACTTCTTCTAACCAAAATTCGCATTTCGAAAATTTAGCATAAAGCTTTTCTGTTCTCAGCAAATTTAGGAGTGCATGCAGATGCGCTGCATGTTCCTCTTTACTCTTAGAGTAAATTAGAATATCATCTATAAAAACAATTATGAATTTATCCAGATATGGATTACATATTTTGTTCATCATGTTCATAAATGTGGCTGGGGCATTGGTTAAACCAAATGGCATGAGGGTAAATTCATAATGGTCATACCATGTTCTGAAGGCAGTTTTAGGAATGTCCTCTTCCTGTACCTTTAGTTGATGATATCCTGAACATAGGTCGATCTTAGAAAAGAATCGAGCTCCTTGCAGTTGATCAAACAGATCATCGATTCTTGGTAATGGGTACCGATTTTTAATCGTGACCTTGTTCAATTCTCTGTAATCAATACACATACGCATTGACCCGTCTTTCTTCTTGACGAATAAGATCGGTGCTCCCCATGGCGATGAACTTGGCTGTATGAATCCTTTCTCCAGAAGTTCATCCAATTGTTTCTTTAGCTCTTGCATCTCTGCTTGTGCCAAACAGTAAGGTGCCTTGGCAATCGGTGCTACCCCTGGTAGCAGGTGAATTCTGAATTCAACTTCCCTATCTGGCGGTAGTCCTAGTAATTCTTCTAGGAAAACATCTGAGAATTGAGATACTATGGGAATATCTTTCAATTCTTTTCCTTTAGTGTTAATGATTATGGAAATCATGTACACTAATGATCCTTTTCTTGCATAGTTGGTTGTTTTCATTACAGAGATGAATTTCGTGGATCTAGATGACTTATCTCCTTTAATTGTGATCTTTTCACCCTTTGGTGAATTTACTTGGATTGACTTTTGATCACATAGAATACTGGCTTTATTGGCTACTAACCAATCCATTCCTAATACGATATCAAATCCAGCAAGATTCATTGGGTAGAGATTAGCAATAAAACTATGGTTTAGAATTTCTATTCTTGCTCCCTGCAAGATTTCAGTGATCTTAATGGATTCTCCATTTGCTGTCTCTACTAGACATTCTTGTTGAAGTTTAGTTAATGGTTGATTGAGAAGTTTGCATAATGAAGTATTAATAAAACTTTGGTTCGCACCAGAGTCAAATAATACTTTAGCAAAAACAACATTAACTAAAAACGTACCAGCAATCATGTACGGAATCATCTTTGCTTCTTCAGCTGTCAGAACAAATGCCCTAGCATTCTTAGTAGTCTTGTTGTTCATGGCTAGAGCTAATTTCAGACAGTTCGACTTGATATGTCCCTTTTCTCCACAATTGAAGCATACTCCATTACTAGGTTTCTTCCTACAGTCTTCTTCCTTGTGTCCTAGTATCTTGCAAAAATTGCAGTAGGTGGAGCATCTTCCTGAATTCTTCTTCTTGCAGGCCTTACAATAAGGTAAAGAAGTAGAACCTACATTTTTCCCATGGTTGGAATTACCGTAGCGAAATTCCTGGGTAAGTTTTTGGACTAGGTTCTTCCTTTGGTTTTCTTCTTGCGTACGTACTAGTTAATCAGTCGATGTATTTGCTAGTTCTACAGCTTCTTCTATAGTTTGTGGTCTAGCTGCCTTGACTACATGTCTAATCTCACTGATTAATCCCCAGATGTAACAAGATATTAATATTGGTTCTGGTGAAGCTAGGGTTGGCACTATTCTAGCATATTCAAAGAGTATGGTAGTGTAACCCTTAATGTCAATTCCAGACATTCTAAGGTTTAAGAATTTATTAGCTATTTATTCTTTTTCATTGGGAGGACATAATTTCCTTTCAACCATGTTCTTAAACTCAGTCCATTCCATATTATAGACTCTGTCACTTCCCCTAGACTGGAGAATAGTGTTCCACCATTCTAGAGCAGCATTCTTAAAAAGATTGGAAGTAAACATGATTTTGTCTTCCTCTGCACACTTGCTTATTTTTAATACTGCCTCAGTTTTTTCTATCCAACGCAGAGCTGCAATGGCTCATTCATTCCGAGAGTTCTATTGGTTTACAAGACCAGAATTCTTTATAAGAACAACCATAAGACATGGTTCTTCTTCTTTTGGAATAGGTGATTGAAGTATTGGTCCATTGTTTATGTTGTGACTGGGTTCAGTAGGTGGTCGCTTACTTCCACTATTACTTTTATTATTTTCTGCTTCCTTAGCCGTTTTGATAATATATGGCATAGCGTCTATAATCCCTTGTGCCACTATGTGTTGGATGGCACTATTATCTATCTGGTTGCCGTTATTATCATTATTCTGGTTTTCTTGATTCACTTCGTTTTCCATCTGGATTATAAACATTTACCAAATATTAATATAACCGAACAAGGTTTAATGCGAATAATCACATAAACAAACACATTGATCAAAATCGACGTGCATTGCGACATTTACTCTATTTTATATATATGCATCTATTACAAACTGTAACTGGAATTTAAAATACAATATTAGTATGCATCAGTAGGTATTGGATTATCTATTTTAGTGGATTTTTTTCAACCTACACACACACACACTCACATATATATATATATATATATATATATATATATATATTTACTATTAGTGGGGGTCATCCAATACTGCATATTACGCTCGTCGTACTTCCAAACGAGCCTCTCCCCTATTTGTCTTATTCGTTCACCTTCATCTAACAACTCCTCACCAAAAGTGTGGAGTTCTTGCACGTTCTTGGTACTCATGGGTGGTGCGGGTGCTAGTATTGGGTTAGGGTACTGGGGCATCGGGATTCTTCGTATGGGTATGGGTTCTCTAAGATTTCCCGAATATACTGGTCATTATCCCAATATGGATCTAGAGGGTCAAGGTTAGGGTATGGTGCTACAGGCTTCGGTATGAGCTCCTCCTGTGGGTGGAGTTCTGGGTAATCTCTATGATCATCCTCCCATGGGTCGTAAACTAGAGGATTTGGTGCTTGGACTCTAGGGATTTCATTTGGGTTGAAGGCAGGTACGGGAATCTGGTCTCCTGGGTTTGGTTCTATTTCCATGGGTTGAGTTAGGAATAAGGGTAGTGGTTGTGGTGCAATGATTTGTTCTAAGTTTGGGTCTGCGGCTGTAGTTGCTAGTATGTGGAAATTGGCCAATCGTCTATTGATTATATCCTGAGTCTGGGCATTCATCTCCCTATTTGCAGCTGCTAAAGCTCGTTGCTGCTGTAACTTCCTCATTCTTTTCCTACGCTCGTGAGCTCCCTGACTGAACCATCCTCTCTTTTTGGTAGGGAATGGCTCTTCAGATTGCGCTTTGAATATAAAGATCTCCTCTTCTGTGTCAGCAGAATACCCCGAGGGGGTAGGCTGGGAAGAAGTTCCTTCATCTCTAGGAGAACTAGACAATTGAAGATAGGCGTCCGATGGTCCTTGAACACTCATACTGTAAACTAACAAATTGTCAAATAACACAAAACAATAATATACAGGTATGCACATAATAACATAGATTATTTCCTAACATAATTGACAATTTCATTGTCAGAAGAACACTTCTGTGGCTGAAATCAGTGGCTGAAATCAGTGGCTGTAGCTCTGATACCACTCTCTGTCGCAACCCCCGGCCCCTATCTCTTGGGAACGGGCGACCGCGAACCAATATCAGTGGTATCGGTGTTTATCAATTTGGCAGCGGAATTTACATCAGGATCGTAGTTAGGAAATATTTTATCAGAGTAAAACACCACATTTTTATAATAATAAATACATGGGAAATTCCCAAGTTTCCATTACAAACATGTTTATAGGGATAAACCCTAATTAATTTAAATAAAACATATTATTTATTTAGGTAACTTTTATAGCCATTTTTCCAAGCCTTCAGTGCTGTCCAGCTGGCTTCTAACTGGCTTTCACATTTTGTTACCTGAAATGCATTTAAAAACATTTTATCAGCAAGAAATACTGGCGAGTGAATCCCAATTTAATCAAGACAGGTTTTATCATTTTACAGTATTGAGGGCAATCCAGCAATTACATTTGTTTACATCTACTTTAATTACCACCCATGGTACTGTCAATCCTGACTGGTGGTAATGTTACTACTCACAGTGTAGTAACAAATTTTGCATACAAAACCCAAACATACCGGCGATAATTATAGAATCACAAATACTCAATCACAGTTAATTATAGTTTAAAATAATTGAGGTTTTGTAAAGACAGTTCACAAAAAGATTTCACAAAAAGGAGATTACTCACAAAAGGTTTATAAAAAGAGAAATCACTCACATTGCTAATTTAGGTATTTTCCTTGTGACTTCCTGGTTATAATCTATTAATTAAACAATGCACACGTGTTAGTAGAATAACCCAATTTACATTAGTTATACCCTCCCGAGACAGAACTCCAACGACTACGTCAGGCAGAGCCTCGACAGGCATTACGGAGCACTAAATCAATAGGGCATCGTATCTAATACGTAATCGGGGGTTATGATACTTACATCGAGGCAGAGCTTTGCTATTTTAGTGGGTATAACACCCGAGTATTACTTTAGCTATTCAGAATTGAGAGAGAAAGTTTGTGTGATGAACGAATTGAAAGTGAAGCTGATGGCATCTATTTATAGGGTTGTTTGTGCACCTTGTCGTGCCCCGCGTGAACAGAAGGCAAAGCCTTCGCGGCCTGCGAGAGCCTCCAGGGTAGGCCCTAGCTTGGCTGACACGCTGACTAGGCTCGACACGCAACGCGACATGTGGCGGCATTGGGTGCGGCCTGGTGGCCAGCTGTCGCGCCCCGCCACAGACACTACTGTCTATGTCGCGCCCCACGAGCGATATTAAAAATTCGTTTTTATTTAATTTTTGTAAAATTAAAGTATTTTGGGTCCGTTTTTCTTAAACGGGGTATATTTTAGGACGTATAAGGGAATTATAAGTATTTTAGGAGGGTTGTTATACCTAGCCCTGGGAGGCGGGCGGCCGCGAGCTTCGGACATTCAGTGGTATCGATGTTTATTTAATTTGGCACCGGAACTTACATCAGGACTGTAGTTAGGAAATATTTTATCAGAGTAAAACACCTCATTTTATAAATATTAAACACATGGGTAAAACCCAAGTTTCTATTCATAATCAGTTTATAGGGATAAACCCTATTTTATTCAAATAAAACTTCTTCTTTATTTAGGTAACTTTTATAGCCACTTTTCCAAGCCTTCAGTGCTCTCCAGCTGTCTTCTATTTGGCTTTCACATTTTGTTACCTGAAACGCATTTTAAAAACATTTGTCAGTGGGAAATACTGGTGACTGAATCCCAGTTTAATAAAGACAAGTTCTATCCTTTTACAGTATTAAGGGCAATCCAGCAATTACATTTGCTTACGTCTATTCAATTACCACCCATGGCATTGTCAATCCTGACTTGTGGAAATGTTACTACTCACAGTGTCGTAACTCATTTTGTATACAAAACCCCAACATACCGACGATAATTGTAGAATTACAAATACTCAATCAATGTTAATTATAATGTAAAACAATTGAGGTTTTGTAAAAACATGTTACAAAAAGAATTTACAAAAAGAGGATAAACTCACTTTGCTAGTTTAGGTCTTTCCTTGTGACTTCCTGGTTATAATCTATTAATTTAAACAATGCACACGTGTTAGTATAATAACCCAAATTTACATTAGCTATACCCACCTCCCGAGACATAACTCCAACGACGAAGTCATGCAGAGCCTCGACATGCGTTACGGAGCACTAGATCAATCGGGCAGAGTATCTAATACGTAACCGGAGTTATAATGCTTACAACGAGGCAGAGCTTCACAAATTAGGGGGTATTATGCCTGGGAATTACTTTAGCTATTCAGAAATTAGAGAGAGAATTGTGATTTGAACAAAATTTCGAAACCTCAATTTATAGGCTGGAAACAGGGGCTCTCGCTCCCCGTGAGAGAAACAAGACGGCCTTCGTAGCCCGCGAGGCTCCGTAGGGTAAGCCCTAGGGTTGCTGAGTTGACCACTAGGCTCGACACGGCTGGGACACGTGGCAGCCTCGGGGCTTGCCTGGTGTCTAGCTTGTCGCGGCCAGCGACTGAGGTAGCCAAGGGCGTCGCGCCCCGCGAGCGACCCTTTTTCTTATTTTATTTGATTTTTGTAAAAATTAAGGTATTTCGGATCTATTTCTCGTATACGGGATGTATTTTAGGACACATGGGACATGTTTAAGGGTTTCGGGAGAGTTGTTATATCCTCCCCACCTTGTTTTAGAACTCGTCCTCGAGGTCTACTGGAACAGGTGTGGATATTTCCTTTGCATTTCCGTTTCAAGCTCCCAAGTGTACTCTAGTCCTCTCTTGGAATCCCATTTCACTTTGACTAGAACTAATCTCTTGTGCTTGAGGTTCTTGATCTTTCGGTCTTCAATCTGTAGCGGTTTCTCTACAAACTTAAGCTTCTCATTTACCTCTATGTCCTTAAGAGGTACCACTAATGATTTATCTACTAAACAATTTTTGAGTTTACATACATGAAATACATCATGTATTCCTTCCATTTCCTCTGGCAGTTGTACCTAGTATACTACTGGTCCTATTCTTTTAATAATCTCAAAAGGTCCAATAAACCTGGGGCTTAGCTTTCCCCTCTTGATGAATCTGAATATTCCTTTCCATGGCGAAACTTTTAATAATACCTTATCTCCTACCTGAAATTCCAATGGTTTTCGCCTGTTATCTGCATAACTCTTTTGTCGATCGCGTGCTGCTTTTAATCTTTCCTTGACTTGAATAATCTTGTCCGTTGTTTTTTGTACTATCTCTGGTCCAGACAGTTGTTTTTCTCCAATTTCTGCCCAAGGGACTGGAGTTCGGCACTTTCGTCCATAAAATGCTTCGAATGGTGCAGCATTGATACTGGTACGATAGCTGTCATTGTAATAAAATTCTATTAATGGTAAATGATCGTCCCAATTTCCTCCGAAATCAATTACACAAGCTCTAAGCATATCTTCCATTGTCTGAATTGTCCTTTCGCTTTGTCCATCCATTTGAGGATGATAAGTTGTGCTTAGATTTAACTTGGTTCCCATTGCTTTTTAGAAACTTGTCCAAAAATGAGAAGTAAAACGGCTATCACTATCAGACACAATAGATAACGGAATTCCATGTAATGAAACTATTTCATTTACATATAACTTAGCTAACTGTTCCATACTGAAAGTTTCTTTTATTGTTAAGAAATGAGCAACTTGGTTAATCTGTCAACAATCACCCAGATTGTATCATTTCCTTTTCTTGTCTTGGGTAATTTGGTAACAAAGTCCATTGTTATCAATTCCCATTTCCATACAGGCATTTCTAATTGCTGTAATAAACTTGAGGGTTTCCGATGTTCAACTTTAACTTGTGAACAGGTTAAACACTTGGCAACATAAGCTGCTATATCCTTTTTCTTTCCTATCCACCAAAAGTTCTTTCTTAAGTCTTGATACATCTTATCACCACCGGGATGTATCGTATACTTAGACTTATGAGCTTCTTCTAAAATTAGGTGGCGTAGGTTTCCTTGTTTGGGTATCCAAATTCTTTTCTTATGGAATCTCCAAATTCCATCTGTTCCTCGTTCTAATTCCTTAATCATTCCTTTTAATTTCTCAGTATCGTCCTTGATTACTGATTCTTGTACTTCTCTAATTTGCTCATTTAAATCTATCTGCAGATTTAATTTAAGAGAACGTACTCTTCTTCGTTTTTCATGATACTTTTGACTTAAAGCATCAGCTACTACATTAGCTTTTCCTGCATGATACTGGATACTACAATCATAATCACTAAGGATTTCCATCCAGCGTCTCTGTCTCATATTTAACTCTTTCTACCCAAAAATGTACCCTAAACTATTATGATCTCTGAAGACTACAAATTTATTTCCATATAAATAGTGTCTCCAAATGTTAAGGGCAAAAATTATAGCTCCTGATTCTAAATCATGGGTTGTATAATTTTCTTCATGATTCTTAAGTTGTCTAGAGGCATAGGCTATAACCTTTTGACATTGCATCAAAACACCTCCATAACCTAACTTAGAAGCGTCACAATAGACTGCAAAGTCTTCAGTTCCTTCTGGTAACGCTAGTATGTGTGCGTTGGTTTATCTTTGCTTAAGGATTCTAAAAGCTTCCTCTTGTTTTGGTCCCCATTCAAACTTAATTGATTTACAGGTCAGTTTTGTTAAGGGAATGGCTATTCTAGAGAAATCTTGAATAAATCATCTATAATAACCTGCCAGTCCAAGAAAACTTCTCACCTTCGTTGGTGATTAAGGGATTTTCCATTTAGTAATCGCCTCAATCTTTGTGGGATCCACGTGAATTCCTTCATGATTAACTAAATGTCCAAGAAATTGCACTTCTTGTAACCAAAATTCACATTTTGAAAATTTAGCATAAAGCTTTTCTTTTCTCAGCAAATTTAAAAGTGTATGCAGATGCGCTGCATGTTCCTCTTTACTATTAGAGTAAATTAGAATATCATCTATAAAGCAATTATGTATTTATCCAGATATGGCTTACATATTTTGTTCATCATGTCCATAAATGCGGCTGGGGCATTGGTTAGACCAAATGGCATGACTGTAAATTCATAATGGCCATACCTTGTTCTGAAGGAAGTTTTAGGAATATCCTCTTCCTGTACCTTTAATTTATGATATCCTGAGCGTAAATAGATCTTAGAAAAGAATCGAGCTCCTTGTAGTTGATCAAACAGATCATCGATTCTCGGTAATGGGTACCGATTTTTAATCGTGACCTTGTTTAATTCTCGGTAATCAATGCACATACGCATTGATCTGTCCTTTTTCTTGACAAACAAGATTGGTGCTCCCCAAGGCGATGAACTTGGTTGTATAAAACCTTTCTCTAGAAGTCCGTCCAACTGATTCTTTAATTCTTGCATCTCTGCTGGTGCCAAACGGTAAGGTGCTTTGGCAATCGGTGTTGTCCCTGGTAGTAGGTGAATTCTGAATTCAACTTCCCTATTCGGCGGTAGTCCAGGTAGCTCTTCAGGAAAAACATCTGAGAATTGAGATACTACGGGAATATCTTTCAATTCTTTTCCTTTAGTATTAATGATTATAGAAATCATATACACTAGTGATCCTTTCCTGGCATAACTTGCTATTTTGATCACAGAGATGAATTTCGTGGATCTAGTTGACTTATTTCCTTTAATTGTGATCTTTTCACCTTTTGGTGAATTTACTTGTATTGACTTTTGATCACATAAAATACTGGCTTTATTGGTTACTAACCAATCCATTCCTAATACAATATCAAATCCAGCTAGGTTCATTGGGTAAAGGTTAGCAATAAACTTATGGTTTAGAATTTCTATTCTTGCTCCCTGAAAGATTTCAGTGATCCTAACGGATTCTCCATTTACCGTTTCTACTAGGCATTCTTGCTAGAGTTTAGTTAATGGTTGATTAAGAATTTTGCAAAATGAAGTATTAATAAAACTTTGGTTCGCACCAGAGTCGAATAATACTTTAGCAAAAACATCATTAACTAAAAACGTACCGGCAATCACATCCGGAATCGTCTTAGCTTCTTCTGCTGTCAGAACAAAAGCTCTAGCATTCTTAGTATTCTTGTTTTTCATGGCTGGAGCTAGTTTCGGACAGTTCGGCTTAATATGTCCCTTTTCTCCACAATTGAAACATACTCCATTATTGGGTTTCTTCCTGCAGTCTTCTTCCTTGTGTCCAGGTATCTTGCAAAAGTTGCAGTAGGTGGAACATTTTCCTGAATGTTTCTTCTTGCAAGACTTACAGTAAGGTGCAGAAGTACAACCTATAATTTTTCCACGATAGTTATTTCCATAACGAAATTCTTGGGTAAGGTTCTGGACTAGGTTCTTCTTCTGGTTTTCTTCTTGTGTACGTACTAGTTCATCAGTCAAGGTGTTTACTAGTTCTACAGCTTCTTCTATGGTTTGTGGTCTAGCTGTCTTGACTATATGTCTAATCTCACTGATTAATCCCCAGATATAACGGGAGATTAATACTGGTTCTGGTGAGGCTAGGGTTGGCACTATTCTAGCATATTCGAAGAATACAGTAGTGTAACCCTTACAGTCTACTCCAGGCATTCTAAGGTTTAAGAATTTATTAGCAATCTGTTCTTTTTCATTAGGAGGACAAAATTTCCTTTCAACCATAGTCTTAAACTCAGTCCATTCTATATTATAGACTCTGTCATTTCCCCTAGACTGGAGAATAGTGTTCCACCATTCTAGAGCGGCATTCTTAAAAAGATTGGAAGCAAACATGATTTTATCTTCCTCTGCGCACTTGCTTATTTTTAAGACAACCTATGTCTTTTCTAACCAACGTAGAGCTGCAATGGCTCATTCATTACCAGAGAATTCTATTGGTTTGCAGGACCAGAATTCTTTGTAAGAACAACCATAAGACATGGTTCTTCTTCTTTTTGGAATAGGCAATTGAAGTAACGGTCCATTGTTTATGCTGTGACTGGGTTCAGTAGGTGGTCGCTTACTTCCATTATTACTTTTATTTTCTGCCTCTTTAACTGTTTTGATAATATATGGCATAGTATCTATAATCCCTTGTGCCACTATATGTTGAACGGCACTATTATCTAATTGGTTCCCATTATTTTCATTATTCTGGTTTTCCTGATTCACTTTGTTGTCCATCTGGATTTACAAACATTTATCAGGTATCAATATCACAGAATAAGATCTAACAAACACATTGATCAAAATCGTCGATCATTGCGACATTCTACTCTTTTTATATATATATGCATCTATTACAACTATAACTGGAATTTAAAACATACTACTAGTTATGCATCAGTAGGTATTAGAATATCTATTTTAGTTAATATATATATATATATATCTTATTATTATTTCTACTGGTAAAACTGCATTTCCCGCTTGTCGTACTTCCAAACGAGCTTCTCTCCTATCCCTTTTATCCTCTCTCCTTCATCTATCAACTCTTCACCGTACAGGCGAAGTTCCTGAACGTTCTCATCACTCATGGGTGGTCGTGGTGCAGGTACAGGGTCAGGATATATAGATAAAGGTTCTCCATACAGGTATGGGTTTTCTAGGATTTCCTGACCATACTGGTCAGCATCCCAATATGGATCTAGAGGGTCAAGGTTAGGATATAGTGCTAAAGGGTTTAGCATAGGTTCCTCTTGTGGGTAGAGTTCTCGATAATCCCTATGGTCATCGTTCCACGGGTCATAGGCTAAGGGATTGGGTGCTGGAACTCTAGGTATCTCATCTGGGTTAAAAGCTGGTATGGGGACTGGTTCCTCTTGGTTGGGTTCTATTTCTATTGGCTGAGTGGGAAATAGTGGTAATGGCTGTGGTGCAATGATTTGTTCTAGGTTTGGGTCTGCGGCTGTGGTAGCTAATATGTGAAAGTTGGCAAATCTCCTACTGATTATGTCTTGGGTCTGGGTGTTAATCTCCCTATTTGCTGCTGCTAAAGCCCTTTGCTGGTGCAACTTTCTCATTCTTTTCCTATGCTCATGTGCTCCCCGACTGAACCATCCTCTCTTTTTGGTAGGGAATGGTTCTTCGGATTGCGCCTTAAATACAAAGATCCCTTCTTCTGTGTCAGCTGAATACCCCGAAGGAGTAGGCTGGGAAGAAGTTCCTTCATCTCTAGGATAATTAGTCAGTTGACGATAAGCGTCTGACGGACCTTGATCACTCATACTGTAAACTAATAGATTGTCAAATAACACAAATAATAATATACATGTATGCACATAGTCACATAGATTTTTTCCTAACATAATTGACGATTTACATGTCAGCAGAACACTTCTGTGGCTCAAATCAGTGGTTGTAGCTCTGATACCACCTCCTGTCGCAACCCCCGACCCCTTGCCCTGGGAGGTGGGCGGCCGCGAGCTTCGCACATTCGGTGGTATCGGTGTTTATTTAATTTGGCACTGGAATTTACATCAAAACCGTAGTTTGGAAATATTTTATCAGAGTAAAACACCTCATTTTATAAATATTAAACACATAGGTAAACCCAAGTTTCTATTCATAATCAGTTTATAGGGATAAACCCTATTTTATTCAAATAAAACTTCTTCTTTATTTAGGTAACTTTTATAGCTACTTTTCCAAGCCTTCAGTGCTCTCCAGCTGGCTTGTATTTGACTTTCATATTTTGTTACCTGAAACGCGTTTTAAAAACATTTGTCAGTTGGAAATACTGGTGAGTGAATCCTAGTTTAATAAAGACAAGTTCTATCCTTTTACAGTATTGAGGGCAATCCAGCAATTACATTTGTTTACATCTATTCAATTACCACCCCCGGCACTGTCAATCCTGACTTGTGGAAATGTTACTACTCACAGTGTCGTAACTCATTTTGTATACAAAACCCCAACATACCGACGATAATTGTAGAATTACAAATACTCAATCAATGTTAATTATAATGTAAAACAATTGAGGTTTTGTAAAAACATGTTACAAAAAGAAGTTACAAAAAGAGGATAAACTCACTTTGCTAGTTTAGGTCTTTCCTTGTGACTTCCTGGTTATAATCTATTAATTTAAACAATGCACACGTGTTAGTATAATAACCTAAATTTACATTAGCTATACCCCCCTCCCGAGACAGAACTCCAACGACGAAGTCAGGCAGAGCCTCGACATGCGTTACGGAGCACTAGAACAATGCACACGTGTTAGTATAATAACCTAAATTTACGTAACCGGGGTTATAATACTTACAACAAGGCAGAACTTCTCTAATTAGGGGGTATTATGCCCGAGAATTACTTTAGCTATTCAGAAATTTATAGAGAGAATTGTGATTTGAACGGTTTGAACTCAATGTAGAAACCTCAATTTATAGGCTGGAAACAGGGGCTCTCGCGCCCCGCGAGAGAAACAAGAACAGCCTTCCCGGCCCGCGAGGATCTATAGGGTAGGCCCTAGGGTTGCTGAGTTGACCACTAGGCTCGACACGGCTGGGACACGTGGCGGCCTCGGGGCTTGCCTGGTGTCTAGCTTGTCGCGGCCCACGACTGAGGTTGCCAAGGGCGTCGCGCCCCGCGAGCGACCCTTATTTCTTGTTTTATTTGATTTTTGTAAAAATTAAGGTATTTCGGATCTATTCTCGTATACGGGATGTATTTTAGGATGTATGGGACATGTTTAAGGGTTTCGGGAGAGTTGTTATAGAGCGGCAACAGTGGCGGAACCGGTGGCGGTGGCCGGCGGCGAGCGGCGGCATGGAGGAACCGGTGGCGGTGGCCGACGGCCGGTTGTGGGTATTCCTTTTTGAGAGTGTTTTTAGCTCTTTCAACTACTCAAAACAAGTCCCAAAACCTAAAATAAATAGTAGATGGAGACTCATGCATGTTTACCAAGTGGCAGACATGCATAATGCATGTGTTACTATTGGCCAAGGTCCTTGCATGTGCGACAAGTGGCGATGCAAGAGTGCATGCGCGACAAGTGGCGTAGCACGGATGCATGCATGACAAATGGCGAGAGGAGCTCTCTTGTCTCACCCGGTCCATGTACCCGTCTCTCAGTTAATGTCCGCGTATCGTTCGTAATTACCAGTTAAATTAGTTAAGTGGATTTTAGTTCGTTGCCCACGGTGTAACTCTTACGGGTCAAGACCCGATCGGCAGCGTTGACTTATCGAACCGGACATAAATATCCAACAGGAACCACCCTGACTACCCTAACAATGTTGGGGAAAATGCTAGGCAATTAAGAGATAGGAGTAGTCTTTGTAGGATCGAATCACAAAACCCAAAACTGCTCTTTCTTCCGTTTCACTTATTCTTATTTTAAAGTTGGCAATTTATAGCATGGTCTGTTAACACAACATGACTCGACATGAGATTGGGTCGTAAATGAGTCAAACACATTAACGACACCATTAAAACGTGTCTAAAGGAGTTCGACTCTGTAAACCCCCATTTAAGACAAGCCGATATCGGCTTGGTTTGTTATAGTACCAACACTCATTACAGCTACCGAAAGAAAAAAAATTAAGAAATTAAAGTGGTAAAGTGGTGATATGGTCAAAAGATATCGACACGTGTTATACATTGGTTGGAGACATAAAAAGCGAATATGGGTACGTTTCCGTTAGTACTGGTACCCTGTGTTGTTTGATCGTAATCAGTGTGGTTAATCATGACACTGATTCACATGAAATTTATACCAGAATTTAGATGAATATTAATTAAGAAAGTATTATCAACCAAATGATCAAGAAAATATTCTTCAAAAAAGAAATATTTAAAACAAAAATTCTTATTGGTCAAGTATAGAATTTAAATTTTCTATAAATCAATTAAATTTGAAAAGGTATTAACAAATTAATAACTTGAAATGTCATTAATAACGAATGTTTGGGGGATAAGACCATGTGTAGTGGTACACATGAATAATGCTTCACCCTAGGGTGTTTTGCGTCATGTGGCAGTCAAGTCAGCAATGAGACGATTTTCATAAATGGGTGTAGTGGGGATTTGGGGCATTATGTTAAAAGGGGTTTAATAATAGAATTAAATAAAAAACTATCAAAAAAATTTATTTGACAAAAAACCATCAAAAAAGGGTGACTGGTCAACACAGAAGGGGCTCGAGCGTTCTAAATACAACGCCATTCAAACAAAATTGAACAAAAACGCCCCGGGGGGATGTCATGGGGCGTGCTTGGGCGTCGTTGGGCAAAAAAAAAACGCCCATTTTCTGAACGACTACACATGGTCTAAAGGCACTACATTTTGACAGAGAAGAAGAATTTGGAGAAATTACAGCTTCATATAAGTAGTACATGAATTTCAAGTAGTGTTTATAGGGTATTCGAGCCGTTGATTCTATCGTCGTCTTGTGGGGATCCATTAATTTCTTTCTTTTGTGGGTAGGGAAAGTTTTCGTCAGGGTGATGATGATGAATGCATCAAATTACAGAAGAATACCAACAAACAATTCATTGTAATCACCGTCGTTCCCTTCATCCCCATCCAACATGATCACCATGGTCTCCTCAAAACCTTAATCACCTATCCCCTTAACCCTAGCCAAAGAATTCAAAAAAAAACTCAACTTTTCGACTTCGATCTCAGGCAAGCATGCACCTTTAACCATTCCAAACGTCATCTCCACCGTCAAGCAAACGCAAAAAAAGACATCTTGAAAGGGGGCATATGAATACGTCTGTTGTCGTTATTCCCGGTAGCATATATCTCACCGGGCGATTTACGTCTCTGTTAACAAACTATGAGTGACGTCTACGCGAGAGCAATCAAATCAAAACGATTCACTTGTTTTCACCTGATGCTAGTTTTCAAGGGTTCAAAACGCTGCAAAGCATCAAACAAAAGCAGGGGCTATTTTGAATTTTCGTAATTTAGTCAGCGACACTGTAGCCACTACAGTAAAAATCGAGTTGTTTTTTTAATATAATATAATATAATATATCTATACTTTCTATAAAAAAAAAAAATCCCAATGACATAAGAAAAGCTGATGTGTCACCCAGAGAGGTTGTCCAACTTTTCTTATGTCATTATTACATCATAAATCTTAATTTAAAATCACTTTAAAATCCAAACAACTGCCCTACATTCAAATTTCAAAGGTCTGGCCCACATTCAAAGTTCAAAGATTTACCCTTCATTTATAATTGAAACCAGTGATGTTCATTCAAAATTCAAACCTCTGATGTTTCATTGAAATGGAGGGTAATTTGAAATTTAAAATTTATAGGGATATGTAATTTGCATTTAATGTCATCAGAGCTTTAATTCTTCTCTCTCTCAAATATCAATTCAAACCCAAATTCAAACCCAATATCTACTCCATCATAAACATTCAAATCCAAACCCAAACTCTTCGTTCCTCCCAAAATGAAAATCGCTCTCTGCAGAAATCAAAATGCATCAAAATAGTTGTTGACATATTGTAAAGTAGAAAGGAGCCTGGTAGTCAAGAAAGGTCAAACAAACCCTAACAACATACGGCGGAGGAGACAGAGAAGAGAAGATGACAGTTATGCAGAAGCTGAGGATGTTCGTGGTACAAGAACCTATTGTCGCTGCTTCTTGCCTCATCGATGGATTCGGTAATCCCTTTTTTCTCTTGTAACACCCCGTGTTTCGAAAGTCAAAGTCAAGATTGAAGTCAAAGGAAGAAAAGATTGATGATTGCAATCTGTCTCTCCTTGCTCAATTCCTGTTTTGACTTCTTTGACTGCAATTAGTCTATTTTATTATCGCTTTAGTTGTATTATGTGGAGTATCTATTAATAATCGCATGGTAATCGCTATTTATCGCATGATTAATCGTTTTATCGTTATCGCAATCACACTCGCAACTCGAATTACGCATTTTGGTTATTGTTATACGTGTGTGTGTGCCTTATGTGTTACTTGTGCATGCTTAATTATGTTATGTGTGAGAATCAATCGAAACGCAATCGAACTCAATCGCAATCGAATCGCAAACGCTAAACGAATACGAAATAAGGTTGCTCGTATGTTGATATAGTAGTTGGGATTAAAATTAATTTGACTAGGAAACCCTATCGCATCGCAACGCTCGCAATCGCAATCGAAACAGCCAACTCGTAGCACCGAACACCCAAACAAGGTGACTGATCGACCAGGCGACCAGCCGTTCGATCGGACTTCCGTCCGATCGGACAAGCTGTCCGATCGGGCTGCCTAACCGATCGACCAGCCCCTCTCCACTCCTTTCCACTTTGGGTAACCCTATAAATACCCCTTGTCACCATCATTCTTTCTACTTTTGGTAACTGACGTCCGACCAGTGCTCTTGCTCGCTTTTTCCTTCGATTTCTCGCAATCCCGGTAAGATCTCGTCCTAAATCTTGTACTTCCTTAATCTACACACACTCCTACACCTTTCTATCTTTTGAATCTTAACTTTTAACCATGAAATCATCAAGATTCAAGGTGTTCTAGGATGACGTCATCATGTGTTTATGAAGAACTTCATGTTTTAGCCTCAATCCACCAAGAACAACTTAGATCTAACCGATTTCCACATAAACAAACAAAGATCTTTCATAGATCTAAACATATTCACAATGAAAAGGATTGAAAGATGGTTTTCCAACTTTCTTTCAACTCTTTTACACACAATGCATTCAAAACCGATAGAATCGGAGCTTGTGCCGGCTTACTACTCATTCTTGTGGTTGTGTTGGTTCAAGATCCGTATTCTATCCACGAGATTATCGATTCCGGGTTAACCAATAACAATCGTCCTGAACCGGTGGACTGACCGAACTTGGGTGGTTCCTGTTCGATCTGGTCACTAGAGCTTAGGATGGGGTTCTGTTGGTTAGCACGATATCAACACATCTCGATAAAATGACAACTATCAAGACAACCAAGCGTAGGACGAACGGAACGACCACGGCGGAATACCATCCGATCGAACTACCGTCCGATCGGACTGTCGTCCGAACGAGTTGTCACCCATTCGATCCACACCATTGGGTCCACACTTAACCATTTTTTCCAACATTTGAAGTCTGAAAGTTAAACGAATTATTGTCCGATCGGACTACCATCCGATTGAATTGCCATTCGAATCATGAGACATTTAAACTTCCACATTTAAACAATTTTCAACATGTTCAATGCGCAAAAGATGCCACCCGATCGAACAACCGTCCGATCGAGTGACAACCTGCTGTGAACTTGTTCTCGCTGAAGTGCCTAACCTATCGGATTGTCGCCCGATCGGACGGTCGTTCGATCGATCGACCTGAAAGGTAGAGATACTTCTATGTTTTCAAAATGCTACAATGAAAACTTCAAAGTCAAGCCATCATACACAAACACGTCCTTCCCAAAGGAAGAAACAATCCACTCGAACAGTCATCCGACCGGACGACCGTCCGAACGGACTACCACTCGCACGACTGGCTGTCCGATCGGACTACCATCCGATCGAACTACTGTCCGAACCACTTGTACTTTGCAAAGTTTTACGCGTCACTTATCGTTATGCTATCTGTGACAACTCGAGTTTCCAAGATTCTATCTTCGCATTTAGTGCACGTTAAAAAAAAAAATTTATTTATATTGTTTGTTTACACGACTCGTTGTTTCACAACGCTTACGTTTGTAAAACGTTAAATAGTACTGCGATTGACATTTTATATTTGGGATCCATAACATTTATATTACATGTGATTGTATGTTAATAAGGTGTTATTATTTAGCATGTGTTAAATAAAGTTGGTACTTACTGAAATCAAATACTCATGAAATCACCCAAGTGGTGAAAACACTTTAGGTGTTTTCGTCCACTGATGACCACGAAATCACAAATGGGCTTGGCCCAGTGTCCAATCTTGAGATATTTTATATATATAATCATTTTATAAACAAACTTCTCTGGGAAGTTTCACACTTATCAAAACTGATCATATCACATTGTTTTTCTCTCTATCCTTGAAAACCCACAAAGAGTTCCTCATTTGAAGCAAACCTCTGTTTAATACTTGGTTAGTGATTTCATGATTCAAGTTGTTTCTTGTTGCATATCGTATGATTTTGGATGTTTATTCATGATGTATGTATACATTTATATAGGTGATTATGTGATTGATCATTGTGTACTTGTTAGATAATTATCATACATGAACTGTGTGCATATTTGAAGTTTTGATCAACAGTGGGTGTTTGTTAATGAATGATAAACAGATTCAAGTATGTTTTTGATCTCACAAAGTTTTGGTAGAGTATTTGTTTTAATATCAATGATTGATATAAATGGCTTGTAGATGATTAATCATGTTACTGTAATGAGTTTTAGAGTTTCTGGGTTCTTCATAAGTTACAGTAAGTATTGTTGAAGAAGATGACTAGTAACGAAATCACCCACCACAAAAGAAAGTGGACGAAATCACTTAAAGTGATTTCGGCCCAAACAGTTCTGGCCCAAAGGGTTTTCGGCCCACATGTGGTTTTCGGCACTAATTGGTTTTCGGCAAACATAAGTGTTTTCGGCTTAAGGGTGTTTTCGGCCCAAACTTGGATTTCGGCCCATGTGTTTGGTTTTCGGCATAAAGGGGATTTCGGACATAAGTTGGTTTTCGGATCTTATGTGTTTTCGGCACTTTTGTTTGTTTAACAACAAGCTACTGTTAATAATTAATCTTATTAATTATGTTATTTAGCTTAACTAATCATTGGAATAACTTAGTTAATTTATTTAACCTTGTTAAATATGTAAGTTTATAACTTCATTATTTGAGAACTCTGTTAGTTGACAAATTCTGTTAAGTTGATTAACTGGGTTAACTGACTTACTCTGATTATTTATTATTCCAAATTAAGTGGATTAATTCTGTTATTCCATTGAACTCCGTTAACTTTATTCACTCAGTTAATTTGCTAGATTTGCTAGATACCAACTCTGTTACATGTATAGATGCAATTAACTGCTTGTGTTGCATGTTATGAACTGTCAAACACTTTGTGATATTATTGTGACACTAGTTCCATGTGAAACTTTACAAACACTGTGAACTGATTGAATATACGTGCACTATAGGACTTGACTGATTTATTGTGAGCACTTAGCTTAGCTTAGCATACCGAGCAAAACGAGGTGAGTTCACACTTCTACAAAGGCATGGGATTTCCCGGGGTTGGGAATGGGTTGATTGATTATTTATGCTTAAGAGTTATCGGAATTACATACCATAGGCCTCGTGAGAGGAAGGTCAATGGTAGATACTACTAGACTAGTGATACTTATACATCTCTTCGCAAACATGCCGGGATCGGCCGCGATACTAGAACAATCTTCGCAAACATGCCTGGAATGGCCGCGAACTATACTTTAATCTTCGCAAACATGCCTGGAGGGCCGCGATACAAATATACCTAGTCTAGTGAATATATGGGAAACCCCCACTAATCTTCGCAAACATGCCTAGAGGGCCGCGATGCTATTACATACGATACATGATTTCTAAACAAACATACGATTTACGATATGAACATTATAACTAAATAATCTACTGTGAACTCGCTCAACTAGTTGTTGACTCTCTGTTACATGCCTTGCAGGACCTTAGGTACTTTTGGAGCTTGCACGAGAGGCACGGTCGTTGTGGACATGGATCGTGATTGTGTTGTTAAACATTATGACATTTTGTACTTAAACTTATGTTGGGTTTTACATTAATGCTTCCGCTACACACTTGTTTATATTTGGTTTTGGAAACACCTATCGTATTGATGAATGACTTTTACTATATACTTATGTTCAATATGATTGGTGGCTTGATCCTGGTCATGTCACGCCTCCAAGCGGTGGTACTCCGCGTGTGGATTTTGGGGGTGTGACACTATCAATCTGTTCAGGCTAACCCTACTCTCTAGCGCCCCTTCAATCCATCAACCGCTGTGAGTATACTCGATCCATTTTTTGCTTTACGCACTGTTGGGTGTTACATACGTTACTTATATAAAATCACATCGAACACACTACACAATACTTTAAACGCTAACCGCTATTGCATGTATACGTGACTTAATGAATGCTTGTTTGTTATGTTTACACATGGAATGTTGTCTACCTGCCTTAGCAACGATAGTACTATTAGTTTGGACTCAGCACCCGTTCACTCGGGGGTTGTTAAGGACAATTACCTACATGGCTCACAGTGGTGAGAATGTATCGCGAACTGCCTTGGGCAGTCAACCCGCAGTCATTGGTATCGATAGGTTCATGTCGATAACTAACATGCCTCATTTCACTCTGTGTACATGTTGATTATGCGTAACGCTTTCGAACTCTATATGCTATTATCAAACTTGTATGCTCACATTTACACTATGTGTATTGACTTTTACTTTAACGTATGTGACAGGTGCTTAGGATGCTTGTTTGCTTTCTTTGCTGTGAAATCGAGGCTAGGAAAGACCTAGGTCAACAATAGACAATTGTCTGTAATAAGAATCTGAGTTGTCGGAACAGAACAATTTGACTAGATCTTTTCTGTAATAATTGTATTATCATTTATGACATGGTATGGGACGTGTTGCTTTAAATATTTGGTATGTATAGTTGTTATGGAAACTTCTGGACAATTTGTTTCGCTCAGTGCCATGCCCCGATGTTTCTGCCATCGGTTGGGGTGTGACAGATTGGTATCAGAGCCATAACTATAGGGAATTAGGCAAGACTCGACCTAGTCTGGGTCGATGTCTTAGAGGCCTAGTCTATAGTTAGGAACCAACAGACCGACTCGTGCATGTCCAGTAGGGACTATGTATGAGCTTACTGATATTCCTCGCTATTCTTGCCTATGCTGCACTATCACTGCACTCGAATTTTCAATTATGAATAAGCGAATTAGTCGAGATTAGGTGTGAAAACCGCAAACTCTCGACTGAATTGCTTGATCAACCCATATTTTGTCTATAAACACGAGAATTTGCGTTAAACAAGGAGTGAAATCCATACTTTGACGCATTATTCTCTTTTATTTTATCAAAACAGGAAAGAAGTTGTTAAGCCAGGGGTGAAACCCTAACCTTGAAGACTGTTCCGACTATTACTTGGTTTTCCAAAACTCTCACCAAAGTCTCGACGGACTCCAACGACCTGAAGTCACGGTATGACTAAAGGGATGCGTGCCAAACGCCCAAGAATCGAGGCAAAAACACAGTCGTGAAGGTCAAAATGTGCACAACAAGTCCTTGAGGATAGTCGAATCACTTTGGATAGTCAATGTCTAATAGCCGCAGACGATCTATTTCTTGATTTTTTATGTGTTTCGATTCTGAGCCCGCAACTGCTGACTCTGATGATTCGTTGATTTTATGTGTTTGTATGTGTATTTACCTGTTTATGTGTTTAAATTTTGGAGAATTATTCGATTTTTGCCTTCACTTCAATCGACACGCACGACTCGTACTACACTTCTATCTCAAAGCGCTGACAAATCGCTAAATTGTGGACGACCCTATGATACGCTTATATTATACTAATCGCTATGATAAACGCGATCGCTATATTTAAATAACTCGCGAACTTTGAATGATAGGTTTCTGTATTCTGATTGCCTCTGTGATTACATGCGTATGTGCTTCTGTGCCCTACGTGCTTATGTGTTTCTGTGCCTTACATGATTATGTGCTTATGTGTCTCTATGTGAATCTGTGATTCTGTGCCTATGTGCTTACATGATTATGCGTGTTCCTAAGCTTTAGTAAGTATTAGACGTGTGAGGTGAGATTCGATTATGACGTGTCTGAGACCTATGATGATGTCTGTTGCAGACAATGTCAACTGGACCATCATCTGGACCCCGTCACCCACGACTCTCTCGCCAGGAACAGAGAGACAAACGCCTTGCTTCCATCCTCGCGAAACAAGTGGCCAAGGTTGTGCCCCAGATCGTGAGTGAAATTTACGAGAATGTTAGCAAATCATCTGAGGAGTCCAGAACCAAAGCTCCTAAAGTTGCTACCAAGACTGCTTTCAGCTTCAAGAAGTTCAAGGTATGTGGTCCAAAGGAATTCACTGGAGAAGATGGCCCAACGGCTATGTTTCAATGGTTCGATTCCGTCGAAGTCACTCTGTGCCAGAGTGGATGTCCGGAGAATCTCCACACTCTAAACGCTACCGGCGTCTTCCAGTCCCGCGCATTAGACTGGTGGACGGCCGAGAGAAACAAACGCGGAAATGATGCAGCCTATGAGCTGACATGGGAGGAGTTGAAGGCCATCATGATGGATGAATTCTGCCCTCCCCATGAACGCCAAAAGCAGGAGGATGAATTCTGGAACATTAAGCAGAAGGAAGGTGACAACGATGCCCTGACTGCTCGCTTTAAGCAGCTCAGCATCATCTGTCCCGATCAAGTGAAGACGTCCGACATGGCGATCAAGAAGTACATCCGAGCTCTACCCGACTGTGTTGCGGATTTTGTGCATGCCGCAAAGACCGCAACGATCGAAGAAACTTACTTGCTTGCCGCCGAAATCAACGACAAGCGGGTAAAAGCTGGTTTTTGTCACACCCCGACCACGTAAAACAACAAATCGTGGTGGAAACGTCGGGGAGTGTTGTAACAGAATCATTGTTTCATAACACATGGAAATTTGAAATTTTTTTTATTGAATAAAAGAGTTACAATGTCTTAACAACAAAGAAGTATAACTTAATTAACTAGTCTTGCATCTTTTATTGTCACTAAGGCCCGAGTCTGCCTAAGTGTATCTTGATCAATCCTATGCATCATTTCCTGAAACACATGTGAAAATAGGTACGTCAGCATAAAAATGCCTGTGAGATACATAGGTTTTTTTGATTTAGGATTCATGACTTGTAAGTTTAAATAACATGTTTAACAAAAGTAGTCATGAACCTTGAAAATTGTTTTTGTTTTATAAATCATATGGAAATCGATAAGGAAACAGATGATATAAAATAAATATGTATGGTTAATTAAATAACCAAGTAAAATGAATTTGTATAAAATGTGTTGTTTGTAAAACAATGTTTTGTAAAGATATGTTAATTTGTGTAACATGTCAAAATTGAAATGATTTAAATAACTCTACGATATGTAATATCATAAAAGCACTTATATATAGGAAGTACCAGCGGCGTATCCACCATGCTTTTATCATATTACACACGTCTCGTTACTTAAATCACTTACCCAAACAAACCACCAATGTAAAAATGTTCATGTATAACTAAATGTAATGTTTTAAACAAATGTTGAAATGTTATTTTGTAAACAAATGTAATGTAGAGTGAACAAAAAGCCTTTATTGATTAAATGCATTTACTCGACCCTATAAGAAAGAAATGTACAAAACAATGCAATTGATAAATTATAATCAAAATTTATGTTTTGTAAAATAATGCTTACTTTACTAATACAAACATCTATGCGGTGTTGTAAAAATGCATAGATTCAAGCCTTGAGACTGTGGCGATAAACCCTTAAACAAATTAACGGTTTATCTGAGTTATGTTTATCGAATTCGGTCATTCCTTCCATCCAAACATACCTAGGATGTCAGGAACGGGAGTTGTCAATTCCTATGGTACCACTACCTACTAACGAACGGCGTAGCTGATGTTAATGAATGTATTTTTGAGCCATTTAAACAAACCAAATGTCATACCAAAATGTAGGCATGTTTTATGAAAATAATGTACTAAGTATGCACTAAATGGACAAACATAGCATGAAATGTAAATGAAAATAATGTACTAAGTATGCACTAAATGGACATACATAGCATAAAATGTAATGTAAAACGATGTACTAAGTATGCACTAAATGAACATACATAGCAAAAACATAATGAAATCATGTACTAATAGTGTACCAATGAACATAGCAAGTATATGATATGAAAACATGGAAAACACGAAAGTAACAAGTAGGCACATGTGTTTCACCCCAAAACGTTTGAAAAACAGTAAAAGAGGGGACTATGTACTCACTTGAGGGTGCTTAGAAGTCTTGAACAACAACCAAGCAAAGCTAGAGGGATCACTGAAATCAAACGACACCTAATATAGGTAGCTACATTAATAACTGGACCTAACTCGGAAGATCGGATAGTATGAGGTTTCGTAAACCAAATGAGTATTGGAACTCATATGATATGGTTTAATAAACCCTACATACTAAAATGAAACCTAACCTAAGTGCTTACGACCCATTACGACTCGTTTAGGTAGCTTACGCTACTTTAACGCGTCGTTCGCATAAAACGCGTTCGGACCGCCTAACTAGTCCTATGAAAAGTATTATATGTATTAACATGTCTAATAATGTTACCTAATCAGTTTAGATGTAAAAATTTAGGTTACATATGCTTAAAATGAATTTATGCGTAAAAAGGGCATTTTGGTCATTTACCTAAGGCATATAAACTACATATCATACAGCTAACTAAACGTAGTGACCACAAGGTATAACCTCGGAAGGTTATTCCCTATACAAGTATGGTCACGTAATGTGTTTGGTCGGATCCTAATGATCGACCAAACGGGTCGGGTTCGAAAGTATAAGCGGTTGTTTAGACAGCTTACCTTACGACCCTACATAAGAACTAAACCTAAAGTGACGAGCTAAACATGTTAAAAAAAATTTAACGAATTTAGAAAACAGGTTTGGTATCAAAACAAACGGTTTTTGATACCTAAAAGTAGTTTGGTAACAAAATAAGCAAGAATACGCATTTTGGCCGAAACTACGACTCGTCACTAAGCCTAGATAACGTGGTAATCAGTAGGTATAGTCACAAGAGACTAAAACCATCGTGATTACGCTCACGTTATGAAGTTCAAACGAACTTCATGTTGACCATAAACTGGTCAATGCAGAAAGTCTAACATAGTTTGACTTTCACGCTAAAAACGCGTAAAAGAACGAAAGAGGACTTACAACGGGTCCAAGAATGGAAGCTTTGATCCGAATATTCTCAGGTATGAAGTGATAACACATCAACTTAGAGAACAAATTCAGATCAAAGGTGTGAGTTTGAGAGTGAAGTGGGTGGGGGTATTTATAGATTTCATAGAACCGTTAAGATCGTTTCTTGAAACCTGAGCTTTGATCTAGGCCGTACACTTGCACCCATTGTTTTCTAAAACCATGGGAGCCCCTAATATGAGTCCATAGTATCATAAAATCCATAAAATACCAACCCATAGGGTGCAAAACCATGGGTTAAAACCATCAAAATCTCAAAAATGGACCAAGTTCAATGTATCTGCCAGAAATTTCAAAAATGGTCCCTGCACTTGTAAAACTTGATTTTTTTGCACTTTTAAGCCCCGTTAACCCCATTTCAAGGATCTAAAATAAAGTTAAAGTATAGGGAACTTAAATTATATGCTCAAAAACATCTCGGATGTCGGTTCGTTTGGTCGTACGGTTGCGTTGTTCGGTAAATTACGACGGAAATCGTAATGAACGCAAAAACGATCCAAATTATGCGACGAATGGAATTTTATCATGCCAATCACTAAAATAAAATATTTTAATGATTACATAAATTTTTGGATGTCCGGATATATTCAGGACGTAAGATATGCGCGAAAATGCAAACTTATGCACTTTTGACGCTTTTAGTCTCTATTGATCAAATAAGTTTATTTTAGCATACCGAACCCCTCAAAGCCTATTTCTAAGATATTTAAAGGATATTTAGGGTATTTTTAACTTATGATCAAGTTCTGGAATGTTCGTTACAGTACGAATCGGCATACTTTCGCAGTTTGTCGAAATTAGTCCCTGTAAGCGAATAAACTTGATTTCGACACACCAAACCATCCAAAACTTATTTCTAAGTTATGAAAAGGTTATTTAAGGTATGTTAAGCCTATGTCACTGTTCTGGAGTGTTTTTTGCATTAAACTGTTTATATTTACACATCAGATCGCGTATAATCTTCCAGAAAGCGATTTAAAGCTCGAAATCGAACAAGAATTGATATGTGCAAACGATGCACATATTTATACAAATTCCAAGTATGAAATACAATATTTCATTGGCTTGGTATTCGTATGATGGTTGAAGTGACACGGGTGTCACAGTCTCCCCTACTTTAGGTAATTTCGTCCCGAAATTTAATTTTAGAGGAAACTTGTGAAGACAACTATGATGGTTTGGCTTTCGAATGAATCCCTTGAACCCTAAGTAAAACTCTGGGCCATGTTTGGATTCTTAGAAAAAATTTCAACCATCAAAGTGAGTCCTTGTAGTAACAAAACATGGAGTTTCGAACTACGGACAGAAGAATGTTCCTTATGAAGACTATCATAGGAAACTTGTGTGTGTTCGAAATCAGTGTCGGAGAGTGTAAGATAAAATGACATTGGTCAAGGTCCAGGACTTCTAGTAACTTAAATAATGCTACGTTCACAATGTAATAAGGAACACTTATATACAAGTATATAAAGCGTTATTGGTGCGTCCACCGTACCTTCATTACATTGTTCACGTTTTGTTATTGTTGCCACTATAGGTTCTTACACATGATAAATCTTACTGGGGATCTGGTGCACTGAATTTCATAATTATGTACGCGTCCATAATTACGTAATTCCTTGCATAGTCCGCACAGTGCATTTTATAATGTGTAGGGGAAAACCAAATGAACAGACTTGTGATGAGCGTGACTAGACCACCATAGGGTCCTTTTAATTAAATCGATAAATGATTTAAATAGACTACCAAGGAGTCTGTTCAGCCATATCACCACATGTCATTCTTAACCAGATTCTGAATCAATCTTTTTGACTAGACCACTCAAAGGGTCTCTTTGAATTATGGAATGGTACTATATAATCCAAGGGTCTTAACGATTACGTAGAAGCCCATTAAGGATTTAGGGTAGTACCTTTGGATATCCTACTATGAATCTTTCACATGAAGATATGGAAGATTCTACGAGGATTTGGATAATGAAAACAAAAACACAAAAGAAAACACAAAACATAAAAGAAAACATATAACTCATAATCACATAATCACAAAATTGTTTAACTTGATTTTAAATTTGTTATCATTTTGTTAATTTGTTTGTTAATTGTGCACATGTATTCAAAGCACACCAGGAATCCAATTCGTGGATTTCATTTTGGCACTTTAAACATTTTCAAGAATCTAACTATGAAGATATGAAGATCTTAAAAAGAAAATTCGATTTTGACTTTAAGGAATCAAATGTTCGAATTAAGGCATACAAGGAATCCAATGAAGGACTCTGATTTGAACGATAATCATCCACAAGGATCTAATTGTGAAGGTAAGAAGATCCCATATGGATTTTGGGATTTGAAAAGCGGGAGGCGTTTCAGAACTTTGCACTAGACGTGCTTAAGTCGAAACATGAGGTAAAAATGCTCATGAAGTTGAGGTGCTAGATATGCCAAGGTGACATATGAAGCAGAGTTTAAAGATTAAGTCAATGCATGAGAAAATGTTTTTGAAAACTATGCATGGGGTTCTTTTAGAAATGTGTTTAATGTTTTTAAAACTTTACATAATACTTTTGAAATCATAAAGTAGGTGTATTAGGTAAGTATATTTATAAAATGTTTTAAAATCATGCGAGATGAGATTTTGAAATTATGTATAAGGTTTTTTGAAAATATGAATAATGCTTTTTGAAATCATGCACTTGATATATTAAGAAAATATACTGTGTTAATATTGTTTTCAGACTATATGAAACATTTTGAAATCATGAAGGTTGTTTTGAAAACTTATGCTATGCATGTTGTTATGAAAATCAGAATGTAATGGGTATGAGATTAAAAATTACCCTCAGTTATCTAACCAAGGATTCAAAGGCCCAGATGTGTGAAAAGCACGATTACTCATAATGTCACTTTATTTCCTGTACTTTGTTTCTTAGAATGAAACGAGTACTTTAAAATTTTCGAGGAAATTATGAGCGATCACTTGAAAGGGAGAATCACAAGAGTAGTTTGTTTAAAGAACATGGTTCTTTGATTGTAGGTATCATAGGGTAACGCCATACACATATGTAACTATACTTGTATATCAGAATTGTGAACAGTGATTTATTTATAAACAAAACTGATTGTTTCACATTACAAGAAAAACAAAGAAACAAAAGCATAAGATTAAAACAGCAACAACTTATACTCAGCCAAATGCTTATCCGTGGGTCAGATTTGCATTGACAATCTCTGATCACTTGTTCCTGAAATAGCTTGTCTCGCCGTAGTTGTACCAAGTACCAGACGGTAAACGAGCTTGAGCAGGGTTGACTTGGGGTTGGTTTGGACCACCTTAGATTGGGTTGAATTGACAAGCATTTGCCAGGTGACCGAGTCGTCCACATGATGCACACAGACGACACTGCAGGTAAGCTTGGTGAGGTTCATTACACTTGTTGCACATCAGTGCAGTACCGGCATAAGGTTTCCTGGCAGGAGGTTGAGCAACAGCAAGGTTTGCAACAGCTTTGTCTTGAATAGCAAAGCGGCATATGTCAACCAAATGTCCCCATCGTCCACAATGGGTACATCTGAAGCAGGGTATCTGATTTGAATGATGACGGTTGCATCGATTGCACCATGGGGCAGCTCCTAAGTATGGCTTCCCGGCTGGTGGTGTTGCCACTTGTCTAGGTCCCGCTTGATTTGGTGTAACTGCTGCGGGTTTCTTTGAAGCCTTACGCTTCTTTGATTTTGGTGAAGGCTTGGCTTCTGCTTCCTTTGGTGAATCTTGAGTGGTTCCATTATTGAGACAAGACATGGCAATACCAAAATCCACAGACTTCAGGATTACCTCGCCTATTCGCTGGGCAAATTTTGCAGTCTGCTCGGACATCTGGGTGTTGCTGCGATGAAAAGACATTCTAGAAGAAATGAAAGACATAAGAAGAAACAAGTGAAATGTTATCGGATAATCAAAACAGAATGGCAATGCATAAAAATTGCGATCATTTGTTTGTTACCTAAGGCAAACAAATGAGACGGTGACCAATCAAAATAAGCGGGTCATATTAATGCATCGCGAAGACATGCTTTAGCCTATATGTGGACACTCACCCCAAGAGTTCCCAGGTACGAGTGACTGGTCCGATTATGTGGATTTGTACGAACACTCTAGCCTTAGACAGAAAACTCAGAGTACAGGCATCCACTCTTCCAGATAGCATGTGTTCAGATTATAAGACCCAAACTTTGACGAGATTTTGAAATTTCATAAGGCACTAAGCCAAAATCAAATCATCCGGAAGGGTGGGTGATTATTTTCAAAATCATTTTGGAAACTTAGAGGGTTCAAAACCTAGTAATCAATCATCCTAGAACAGATGATTGGTTTTCAAAGCGGTTTTGAAATTTGTGTTCTTGTTGTGGTTGTCGCCTAAGGATAGGTGACGGTATTGTTTTATGACTAAACGCGAGTAAACTCGGGTTAGGGTCCTAGGAAGGTTATAGACTAGGTCAAAGCGTTACTAATAACCTAATTCCCTATAACCATGATCTCTGATACCAACTCTTCTGTCACACCCTGACCACGTAAAACAACAAATCGTGGCGGAAACGTCGGGGAGTGTTGTAACAGAATCATTGTTTCATAACACATGGAAATTTGAAATTTTGTTTTATTGAATAAAAGAGTTACAATGTCTTAACAACAAAGAAGTATAACTTAATTAACTAGTCTTGCATCTTTTATTGTCACTAAGGCCCGAGTCTGCCTAAGTGTATCTTGATCAATCCTATGCATCATTTCCTGAAATACATGTGAAAATAGGTATGTCAGCATAAAAATGCCTGTGAGATACATAGGTTTTATTAATTTAGGATTCATGACTTGTAAGTTTAAAGAAAATGTTTAACAAAAGTAGTCATGAACTTTGAAAAATGATTTTGTTTTATAAATCATATGGAAATCGATAAGGAAACAGATGATATAAAAGAAATATGTATGGTTAATTAAATAACCAAGTATAATGAATTTGTATAAAATGTGTTGTTTGTAAAACAATGTTTTGTAAAAATATGTTAATTTGTGTAATATGTCAAAATTGAAATAATTTAAATAATGCTACGATATGTAATATCATAAAAGCACTTATATATAGGAAGTACCAGCGGCGTATCCACCATGCTTTTATCATATTACACACGTCTCGTTACTTAAATCATTTACCCAAACAAACCACCAATGTAAAAATGTTCATGTATAACTAAATGTAATGTTTTAAACAAATGTTGAAATGTTATTTTGTAAACAAATGTATTGTAGAGTGAATAAAAAGCCTTTATTAATTAAAAGCATTTACTCGACCCTATAAGAAAGAAATGTACAAAACAATGCAATTGATAAATTATAATCAAAATTTATGTTTTGTAAAATAATGCATGCTTTACTGATACAAACATCTATGCGGTGTTATAAAAATGCATACATTCAAGCCTTGAGACTGTGGCGATAAGCCCTTAAACAAATTAAAGGTTTATCTGAGTTATGTTTATCAAATTCGGTCATTCCTTCCATCCAAACATAACTAGGATGTCAGGAACGGGAGTTGTCAATTCCTATGGTACCACTACCTACTAACGAACAGCGTAGCTAATGTTAATGAATGTATTTTTGAGCCATTTAAACAAACCAAATGTCATACCAAAATGTAGGCATGTTTTATGAAACTAATGGACTAAGTATGCACTAAATGGACATACATAGCATGAAATGTAAATGAAAATAATGTACTAAGTATGCACTAAATGGACATACATAGCATAAAATGTAATGTAAAATGATGTACTAAGTATGCACTAAATGAACATACATAGCAAAAACATAATGAAATCATGTACTAATAGTGTACTAATGAACACAGCAAGTATATGATATGAAAACATGGAAAACACGAAAGTAACAAGTAGGCACATGTGTTTCACCCCAAAACATTTGAAAAACAGTAAAAGAGGGGACTATGTACTCACTTGAGGGTGCTTAGAAGTCTTGAACAAAAACCAAGCAAAGCTAGAGGGATCACGGAAATCAAACGGCAACTAATATAGGTAACTACATTAATAACCGGACCTAACTCGGAAGATCGGATAGTATGAGGTTTTGTAAACCAAATGAGTATTGGAACTCATATGATATGATTTAATAAACCCTACATACTAAAATGAAACCTAACCTAAGTGCTTACGACCCATTACGAGTCGCTTAGGTAGCTTACGCTACTTTAACGCGTCGTTCGCATAAAACGCGTTCAGACCGCCTAACTAGTCCTATGAAAAGTATTATATGTCTTAACATGTCTAATAATGTTACCTAATCAGTTTAGATGTAAAAATTTAGGCTACATATGCTTAAAATGAATTTATGCGTAAAAAGGGCATTTTGGTCATTTACCTAAGGCATATAAACTACCTATCATACAACTAACTAAACGTAGTGACCATAAGGTATAACCTCGGAAGATTATTCCCTATACAACTATGGTCACCTAATGTGTTTGGTCGGATCCTAATGATCAACCAAACGGGTCGGGTTGGAAAGTATAAGCGGTTGTTTAGACCGCTTACCTTACGACCCTATATAAGCACTAAACCTAAAGTGACGAGCTAAACATGTTAAAAAATGTTTAATGATTTTAGAAAACAGGTTTGGTATCAAAACAAACGGTTTTTGATACGTAAAAGTAGTTTGGTTACAAAATACGCAAGAATACGCATTTTGGCCGAAACTACGACTCGTCACTAAGCCTAGATAACGTGGTAATCAGTTGGTATAGTCACAAGAGACTAAAACCATCGTGATTACGCTCACGTTATGAAGTTTAAACGAACTTCATGTTGACCATAAACTGGTCAATGCAGAAAGTCAAACATAGTTTGACTTTCACGCTAAAAACGCGTAAAGAACGAAAGAGGACTTACAACGGGTCCAAGAATGGAAGCTTTGATCCGAATATTCTCAGGTATGAAGTGATAACACATCAACTTAGAGAACAAATTCAGATCAAAGGTGTGAGTTTGAGAGTGAAGTGGGTGGGGGTATTTATAGATTTCATAGAACCGTTAAGATCGTTTCTTGAAACCTGAGCTTTGATCTTGGACGTACCCTTGCACCCATTGTTTTCTAAAACCATGGGAACCCCTAATATGAGTCCATAGTATCATAAAAGCCATTAAATACCAGCGCATAGGGTGTAAAACCATGGGTTAAAACCATCAAAATCTCAAAAATGGACCAAGTTCAATGTATCTGCCAGAAATTTCAAAAATGGTCCCTGTACTTGTAAAACTTGATTTTTTGCACTTTTAAGCCCCGTTAACCCCATTTCAAGGCTCTAAAATAGAGTTAAAGTATAGGAAACTTAAAGTATATGCTCAAAAACATCTCGGATGTCGGTTCGTTTGGTCGTACGGTTGCGTTGTTCGGTTAATTACGACGGAAATCGTAATGAACGCAAAAACGATCCAAATTACGCGACGAATGGAAGTTTATTATGCCAATCACTAAAATAAAATATTTTAATGATTAAATAAATTTTTGGATGTCCGGATATATTCAGGACGTAAGATATGCGCGAAAATGCAAACTTATGCACTTTTGACGCTTTTAGTCTTTATTGATCAAATAAGTTTATTTTAGCATACCGAACCCCTCAAAGCCTATTCCTAAGCTATGTAAAGGATATTTAGGGTATGTTTAACTTATGATCAATTTCTAGAATGTTCGTTACGGCACGAATCGGCATACTTTCGCAGTTTGTCCAAATTAGTCCCTGTAAGCGAATAAACTTGATTTCAACACACCAAACCATCCAAAACTTATTTCTAAGTTATGTAAAGGTTATTTAAGGTATGTTAAGCCTATTTCACTGTTCCGGAGTGTTTGTTGCATTAATCTGATTATATTTACGCATCAGATCGCGTATAATCTTCCAGAAAGCGATTTAAAGCTCGAAATCGAACAAGAATTGATATGTGCAAACGATACACATATTTATACAAATTCCAAGTATGAAATACAATATTTCATTGGTTTGGAATTCGTATGATGGTTGAAGTGACACGGGTGTCACAGTTTTTGGGATAAAACTTCGAAGAACCTGCATCAAGTCACCGCCGCACCAGCCTTCGAAACCGCCGCCGCTCAATCGTCAAAGTCCTCACGCCGCAAGAAGAAGAAGAACAACAACAATAGCTCCAGCAACAAGAACTTTGTTGTCACCACCACTGCTGCTCCACTTCAAGCCGTACCGGCTCAGCAGCAGTCTCACCACCGCCCAGCACCAGTTACTTATGCACCGCCTGCAAAGCGCGCATACACGGGCCCTCACCCTGCTTACCCAAAATGCTCTTATCATCACCCAGTGGGTCTCGCCTGTTGTTTTTGCGCTCACTGCAATATGTACGGCCACTTCACTGCTAACTGCCGTACTGGTCCCCGTCAAGCGCCAGCTCAAGCTACTGCTCATCGAGCTTTGCTCCCAGCCCCACAAGGCCAACAAGCGGCTCAGGCACCCGCGGTCAACGCCCGAGTCTGCTTCGCATGTGGTGATCCCAACCACTTTGCGAACATGTGACTAAATAGGGTTGTGAAACAAGAGCCCCAGCACCAGCAGCGACACCAGTAGTAACAGCCTCAGCAGCAACAACAAGCCGCACGCGCCAAAACCTTTAACATCAATGTGCGCCAAGCCTAGACTGACAACAACGTGGTCAATGGTACGTTCCTTGTGAATGGTATTTATGCTTCATGTTTGTTTGATACTGGAGCCGATAATTGCTTTGTGTTGTTTGAATTCGAGAAGCTTCTTAGTCGTAGGCGCTCCCATCTCCCCTCGACATTCGATGTTGAAGTCGCCACCGGAAGAACTGTCGCCGTAAATTCCGTTCTTCGTGATTGTACTCTTGAGCTCAACAATCACATCTTCCCAATCGACCTTATTCCGATGCAACTCAGAAGTTTTGATGTCATAGTAGGCATGGAGTTTCTTCGCGAAAACCATGCTGAAGTTGTGTGCTTCAATAAGATGATTCGATTCTCGCTCGCGAATGGTGATTTATTGTGTGTTTATGGTGAAACTACTTCGAAGGGTCTCAAACTCATGTCATGTGTCCAAGCTAGCAAGTATCTCCGCAAGGAATACAGAGCTTTCTTGGCTAACATTGTAGTAGCGGAGAAGGAAAAGAAAGGAAGACCTGGAGTAAACGACGTTCCCGTGGTTCGTTAATTTCCTAATGTGTTCCCTGACGATCTTCCCGGACTCCCGCCAAGTCGTGATATCGACTTTTGTATCGACCTCATTCCTAGAGCCAACCCTATTGCCAAAGCTCCTTACCGACTCGCACCGTCTGAAATGCGTGAACTCTCGAATCAGCTTTAGGAATTAATTGAGAAAGGCTTCATTTGCCCGAGCACCTCTCCTTGGGGCGCGCCAGTCCTTTTTGTCAAAAAGAAGGATGGGTCGTTCAGGATGTGCATCGACTATCGGGAATTGAATAAGTTAACTATCAAGAATCGTTATCCCCTGCCTCGCATTGACGATTTGTTTGATTAGCTACAAGGTGCTACATGTTTCTCGAAGATCGATCTACGCTCAGGCTATTACCAACTACGCATACAAGAGGAGGATATACCCAAAACTGCGTTTCTCACCCGTTATGGCCATTACGAATTCATTGTTATGCCCTTTGATTTAACCAACGCACCCGCGGTTTTCATGGATCTGATGAATCACGTGTGTAAACCATATCTCGACTGTTTCGTCATCGTGTTCATCGACGATGTCTTGATCTATTCCAAGTCGAAGGCCGAACACGCGCAACATCTACGTTTGGTTCTCGAGCTACTCCAGGGGAATCGACTCTATGCCAAGTTCTCCAAGTGCGAATTTTGGCTGGAGAAGGTTCAGTTTCTGGATCACATTGTCAACAGTCAGGGTATTCACGTCGATCCTGCGAAGATTGAAGCCGTTAAGAGTTGGATTACACCCAAGAGCCCTTTTGAAGTCTGTTCTTTCCTCGGACTATCTGGCTATTATCGACGATTTATCGAAGGATTCTCAAAGATAGCTGTGCCGCTTACCGCTCTCACGCATAAAGACAAGCCTTTTGTTTGGGGAACTGAATAAGAGTCTGCTTTCCAAACCCTCAAGCACATGCTTTGCAACGCTCCTGTTCTCACTCTACCCGACGGAAACGACGACTTCATTGTCTATTGTGATGCTTCCAACCTCAGTCTTGGTTGTGTCCTTATGCAGCAGGATAAGGTTATAGCTTACGTATCTCGTCAGCTCAAAATCCACGAGAAGAACTATACAACCCATGATCTCGAGCTAGGCGTAGTTGTTTTTGCGTTAAAGATTTGGCGACACTACCTGTATGGTACCAAGTGTACGATCTTCACCGATCATAGGAGCCTACAACATATCTTTGATCAGAAAGAACTTAATATGCGTCAACACCGATGAGTAGAAATTCTCAACGATTATGACTGTGAGATTAGATATCACCCAGGCAAAGCAAATGTCGTTGCCGACGCCCTCAGCAGACGGAGTTATCTGCTCAGCATTCGTAATGTCCAAGCCCAATACGACCTCGAAACCCTCATCCGCGAAGCCCAGCATGCCTGTTTTAATGAACGCACTCTGAAGAAGCAACGAATCTATCACGACGGAGCCCAGCTTGTGAATAAGCCGAATGGGATATTCCATTATCTGGACCGGATTTGGATCCCTAAACGGACTGATTTGCGAAAGATTTTGATGGACGAAGCCCACAAATCCCGGTATTCTATTCATCCCGGTGCCGATAAAATGTACCAGGACCTTCGCTACAAGTACTGGTGGCCGGGCATGAAAAGGGATATTGCTCTCTACGTTGGGAAGTGCCTGACTTGTGCAAAGGTCAAGGCTGAACACCAAAGACCCTCTGGATTACTCGAACAACCGCCGATCCCTATTTGGAAGTGCGAGAGTATAGCTATGGACTTCATAACAAAGCTTCCGCACACGTCATCAGGTCACGACAGCATCTGGGTTGTGGTTGACTGTTTGACCAAATCCGCACACTTTTTGCCAATACGGGAAGACTACAAGGTAGAACGATTAGCCCGAATCTACACCAATGAGATCATTTGTCGACATGGGACGCCTCGCGACATCATCTCTGACCGTGATGCTCGGTTTACATCGCGACTGTGGGAAACATTTCAAGCAGCTCTCGGTACTGCGCTTAACCTAAGTACCGCATTCCATCCTTAAACCGACGGTCAGACTGAAAGAACGATTCGTACTCTTGAAGACATGCTCCGTTCGTGTGTCATAGATTTCGGTGGTAATTGGGATGCATACCTGCCGTTAGTCGAATTCTCGTATAACAACAGTTATCTTTCCAGCATTCAAATGGCACCATTCGAGGCTTTATACGGAAGAAGATGTCGATCGCCTATTGTGTGGCACGAAATCGGTCACTCGCAATTAACCGGTCCTGAGCTATTGCAAGAAACGACGGAAAAAGTCCTCCAAATTCGAGACAACTTGTTGAAAGCTCGAAGTCGACAGAAAAGTTACGCCGATAGATGACGCAAGCCCCTTGAATTTGACGTTGGCGACTACATACTCCTAAAGGTATCACCTTGGAAGGGTGTGGTCAGATTCGGCAAGAAAGGGAAACTAGCGCCTCGATATGTTGGACCTTTTAAGATTCTGGAAAGGATCGGAAAAGTCGCCTACAGACTCGAACTACCGGAGGAACTTAGTAATGTTCACCCGACTTTCCATGTGTCAAACCTCTGAAAGTGCCTGGCTGAGCATGATTTAATTGTACCTCTTGATGACCTCCAAGTAAAAGAAACACTGCACTTCGTGGAGAAGCCTGTCGAAATTATGGATCGCCAAACCAAGCAGCTCAGACGCTCGTACATTCCTATTGTGAAAGTCTGATGGGAAGGCAAACGAGGCGCAGAGTTCACTTGGGAACTCGAAAGCGACATGAAGGCGAAGTACCCGTAGTTGTTTGTTACGGCTTCGGCCTAATTTCGGGACAAAATTCCCTCAACTAGGGGAGGCTGTAACACCCCGTGTTTCGAAAGTCAAAGTCAAAGTCAAGATTGAAGTCAAAGGAAGAAAAGATTGCTGATTGCGATCTGTCTCTCCTTGCTCAATTCCTGTTTTGACTTCTTTGACTTCAATTAGTCTATTTTATTATCGCTTTAGTTGTATTATGTGGAGTATCTATTAATAATCGCATGGTAATCGCTATTTATCGCATGATTAATCGCTTTATCGTTATCGCAATCGCACTCGCAACTCGAATTACGTATTTTGGTTATTGTTATACGTGTGTGTGTGCCTTATGTGTTACTTGTGCATGCTTAATTATGTTATGTGTGAGAATCAATCGAAACGCAATCGAACTCAATCGCAATCGAATCGCAAACGCTAAACGAATACGAAATAAGGATGCTCGTATGTTGATATAGTAGTTGGGATTAAAAGTAATTTGACTAGGAAACTCTATCACATCGCATCGCAACATCGCAATCGCAATCGAAACAGCCAACTCGTCGCACCGAACACCCAAACAAGGTGACTGATCGACCAGGCGACCAGCCGATCGACATGCCGTTCGATCGGACTGCCGTCCGATCGAACAAGCTGTCCGATCGGGCTGCCTAACCGATCGACCAGCCCCTCTCCACTCCTTTCCACTTTGGGTAACCCTATAAATACCCCTTGTCACCATCATTCTTTCTACTTTTGGCAACTGACGTCCGACCAGTGCTCTTGCTCGCTTTTTCCTTCGATTTCTCGCAATTCCGGTAAGATCTCATCCTAAATCTTGTACTTCCTTAATCTACACGCACTCCTACACCTTTCTATCTTTTGAATCTTAACTTTTAACCGTGAAATCATCAAAATTCAAGGTGTTTTAGGATGACGTCATCATGTGTTCTTGAAGAACTTCATGTTTTGGCCTCAATCCACCAAGAAAAACTTAGATCTAACCGATTTCCACATAAATAAACAAAGATCTTTCATAGATCTGAACATATTCACAATGAAAAGGATTGAAAGATGGTTTTCCAACTTTCTTTCAACTCTTTTACACTCAATGCATTCAAAACCGATAGAATCGGAGCTTGTGCCAGCTTACTACTCATTCTTGTGGTTGTGTTGGTTCAAGATCCGTACTCTATCCACGAGATTATCGATTCCGGGTTAACCAAGAACAATCGTCCTGAACCGGTGGACTGACCGAATTTGGGTGGTTCCTATTCGATCTGGTCACTAGAGCTTAGGATGGGGTTCTGTTGGTTAGCACGATATCAACACATCTCGATAAAACGACAACTATCAAGACAACCAAGTGTAAGACGAACGGAACGACCAAGACTGAATACCATCCGATCGAACTATCGTCCGAACGAGTTGTCACCCGTTCGATCCACACCATTGGGTCCACACTTAACCATTTTTGCCAACATCTGAAGTCTGAAAGTTAAACGAATTGTTATCCGATCGGACTACCATCCGATCAAATTGCCATTCGAATCATGAGACATTTAAACTTCCACACTTAAACAATTTTCAACATGTTCAATGCGCAAAAGATGCCACCCGATCGAACAACCGTCGGATCGAGTGACAACCTGCTGTGAACTTGTTCTCGCTGAAGTGCCCAACCTATCGGATTGTCGCCCGATCGAACCGTTCGATCGATCGACCTGAAAGGTAGAGATACTTCTATGTTTTCAAAATGCTACAATGAAAACTTCAAAGTCAAGCCATCATACACAAACGCATCCTTCCCAAAGAAAGAAACAATCCACTCGAACAGTCATCCGACCGGACGACCGTCCGAACGGACTACCACTCACACGACCGGCTGTCCGATCGGACTACCATCCGATCGAACTACTGTCCGAACCACTTGTACTTTGCAACATTTTACGCGTCACTTATCGTTATGCTATCAATCTGTTCAGGCTAACCCTACTCTCTAGCGCTCCCTTTTATCCATCAACCGCTGTGAGTATACTCGATCCCTTTTTGCTTTACGCACTGTTGGGTGTTACATACATTACTTATACAAAATCACATCGAACACACTACGCATTACTTTAAACGCAAACCGCTATCGCATGTATACGTTACTTAATGAATGCTTGTTTGTTATGTTTACACATGGAATGTTGTCTACCTGCCTTAGTGTTGGTGCATCCATCTGTCGACTTTGTTTTATATCGAGTCTTGTATTGTATAAGATGGATCAGGGCACGTAAAACGAGAAAAGTGTGTTTGTAGGTAATTTCGCACGAAATTACACATAGGTAATTCCGTACGAAATTAAGTGATGATTTCGCACGAAATTAGATTTTGCATGAAATCTAATTCCGCTTGAGCAGGTCCGTGTGAAATCACCTTGCCTGTATATAGGTGTCACCTGATTTCGTTTGTAACAGTTCTAGATTTCTGGTTTGAGAGCCGAAGTGCTGCCGAAGTGTCTATTCGCTGTAATTCTTTGTCAAATCAATCAAAAGACAGTTTAAAGTGTATATCTAGCTGAATTGAACTTGATACGACTGTTTCCGCCTTTCGTATTGAGAAAAACTCTTCTGATCGACTCATTCGGGTCAGAAAACGATTCGTATTGAGAAAAACTCTTCTGATCGACTCATTCGGGTCAGAAAACGATCCTACAAGTGGTATCAGAGCTTAGGAAGAAGAGTTCTTACCAATTCAGCTGCAAATTCTGATTTCTACACCTTCTTTTTCAAAATTAACAAGTTTTCACGGTTAAAATGACTTGATTTTCACACATTGTACGCGCATTTGTGTTTTAACAAACCCTTGAAAGTTTCAGACTTAAAATCTGCTTAAAACTTGATCAATTTTGACAAAAACAGCTCGAGATGATGACATCAGCAGTGTTTCATATGAAATTAGCCTTATTTCGCACCAGATTGCTTATTTCGTTTGAGAGGTTCACACGAAATTAGCTATTTCGCATCAAAGTGTAATTTCGCTTGAGTATTTCACACGAAATCACATATTTCGTTTGAAAGGGTGTTATTTCGCACGCAATTAGTAATTTCGTTTCAGTGGGTATTTCGTTTGAATTGTTATTTCATGTGAAAAGGGTATTTCGCTCCAAAGGTTATTTCGTTTGAGTTTGGTATTTCGTTTGAAAAGATTGTTGTGTGAAACTTGTTACCGAAACATGGAAGAGGAATTTTATAACGCATTTGCTACCCCGACTACTCCGGCATCTGTTACTCAGAATTTGAACATGGAAAATGAAACGGGCACTATGCAAAAACTGCCTAAGCTCGTGAATATCGAGGAGTATAAAGGATGGGAGGAACGATTTGAAAACTGGGTTCAAGCAAATTATTTGGATGCTTGGGAATGTGTTGAAACGAAATATGTTAGACCTTTGAATGATGATGAAGAGGAGATTGCAGTTAAAGATCTAAGTGTTGATGATAGAAAGAAATACAAAAATGAAAAGATGATGATTAGTCTATTGCATCAAGCGGTTAAAGAAGATATCTTGGTTTTACTGCAACACAATGGAAGTGCATATTCAATTTGGAAAGCGTTAAAATCGAAGTTTGTTGGAAGTAAAGAAATGATAAAGAACAAAAAGTCACTTTTGAAGAAAGAATTCAATTTATTTCATGGTTTGAGAACTGAAAGCACAAAGCAGATCATCGAAAGATATTGCAATTTGTTAGTCCAAATGAAGAGAGTGAGCATCACAAAAGATAATGAAGAATTGATTGAGAAGCTAGCTGATGCATTGACACATGAAACTTGGGGCAAATATCTTATGATGTTGAGGAACAAGAAAGATTTTAGCAATCTAACACTGAATAAGTTCATTGAAAAAATTGAAGCTCAAGAGATGGAACAAAGGAAAATCTCAAGAATGAAAGATTTTGATGGTGAACAAGATATCGGTCTTTATTACAAAGGAAGTATCAGTGATAAGACCAACATGTCACCAAAGGTTGAGACTGCATTCAATGCTAAAAATTCTTCTGGAGGGTTATCTACAGGATCAAACAGCAAAACGAGTTTTTCTTCATATCCATCATTTGATCCAAACTTATCAACAACAAAGAATGGCAAGAGATTACAATGTAACATTGTTTTAAACCTTGAGAATGATAAAAATTTCTCGGAAGAGGTTGCAAAAGGTCACATGTCTTTGTTGGGGACTGTGTTGGAGTCATATGGGAGTTTAGTGGCAGGTCGGATCGGGAATCCAATGTTGACAAAAGAGGATTACGATCAGATTGATGCTGAGGAAATGGAATTAATGGATATAAAGTGGTGTTTGGCGAGTGTTTTGAGAAGAACCGAAAAGTTTAAACAAATTACGGGAAGAGATGATTTTCGTGATGCAAATGTTTCTACTTTAGGTTTTGATAAATCTAAAGTTACTTGTTTTCGTTGCAAGGAAAAATGACACTTCAAGAGAGAGTGCACAAATTGCGAAGCAAGTGGAGCTCAAAATCCGTTCAACAACAATGATTACTATCGGAAAGCAATTTATCAAGTTGCTCAACAACAACAAGAACCACAAACTGCACATGCCAGGAAGGCAATCGAGGAGTCATCAAAGAGAGCTTGTATGGTGAATCAAGATGATAAAAAATCATCAAAAGGATTCAGTTGGGACAAATATGTTTCAGATGACAGTAAAGCATGTCTGATCAACCAAGATGATGAAAAATTACCAGAAGGGTTTAGTTGGGCAAATTTCAGTTGGGATGATCATGATCCTAATAAAACTTCAAATCACAACGCTTTTGTTGCTAGAGTTGCTGATGACAGTGATAATGATGATGATTATTATGCAAGGAAAATGAAAGAGCATTTAAAGTTGATGGAAAAGTTAAAAAGAAAAAGAAAAAAGTTAAAAAAAACCTGTCAGCAGTGATGATGAAGAAGTTCCTGTGATAAGGAAGAAAATAAAAGACATTCAAGTTTTTAAAGTTGATGCAGAAGTTGATGCTAAAAAGATTTCTGTGAAATGTGAGAACTGTGAAGCAGTAATGAAGCAAAACAGTACTTTGATTCATAACATGAACAGATTGAAAGAATCCTATGATGTTCTGAATAAAGCAATGAATCAGTACAATCAAACAAGCAGTGAACAAGCTACAGCAATGAAGACACTTCAAGGAGCTTTCATGACAAAGCAAAAAGTCGTCAACAATTACATTGAGAAATGTGTTGTGCTTGAACAAAAACTGGAAACACAAAGAATTGAAACAGAAAGAGTTAATAGATTGTTAAAAAGTTACTCATGTACTTCTTATGTTATTGACAGGATTTATCCAACCGTTGAAGGCATGAAGACTTTTGATGAAGAGGAAGTATCTGAAGACAAGAATTCTGAAAAGAGAAAGGATACTGAAGTGAAGACATCTGGTAAGAAACAAGATGCCAGTTACAACAAGTGTCCACCCCCGCTTGAAAATGGATATTCTCCACGAAATCCAAATTCAGAAAGAGTCAAAAAGGAAACCAACTTACAGTGGGAGTCTGAGTCTTCAGAAAATTTGCCTGACAACATTGATGTTACTTTCACATCGTCTGACACTGATCATGAGTCCGAATTAATAAAGAAAGTGGTCGATCAGGTGTTGGATAACGATGAAACCGAGGAGTCAAAGTCGGAGTCAAATTCAGAGTCAAAGTCTGATACATCAAATTCAACAGTCAAAAAGGGCAAACGGGTTTATAATAATGAGTTTTTGTTATCAAAATCTAATTTGAATGACGAACCAATCAAAGTGGCATATACTTTGAATGATTCTGACAAATTATATTCTGATGAAGAATTTCCAATAAGAGGTGTTAAAACAGAAATGATAAAAAAGGTTTTCAAATTAACAGAAATTAATATTTCTGAAATAAAAGATGGAAATCTTTCTGAAAAACCTAAAAAGTACACCTCAAGAGTTCAACAAAGAGAAAACAAGAAAAAGGGTTACAGTTCTGGTTCTGGTTTCCAAAAGAAACCAAACCATAACGGTAATTTCAAAAGGAAAGGTCTAGGTTTTATTCCATCGAAAAATCATAAAAATGAAAAAACTTATAAACCAAAAACTGTGTTTGTTTCAGGAATATCATCTGAAGAGGAAAAGGAGCAGTTGTTCAGGAATCAATCAAATAAAGAATTCCTTGCAAAGAAGCAAGAGGAAATGGAGAAAAATGTTACTCAACAGAAAAAGGAGACAAGAACCTGTTTTCAATGCAAAATAGTTGGTCATATTGCCAGGAATTGTCCAAAGGCAATCCAAACAAAACAGGGAGTTTCTCTTAAACGGAAAGAAAAGATGGTTGATAATGAACCACCAATCAAACCTTTTATAGTTTTCAAAAACTCGAAATTTGAGGTTGGTGAATGTTCAAGAGGTTTTTACAAAAGAAAAGCAAATCTTGACAACCAAAAGTGGGTTGTTAAGAAATCTGATGATAGTTCTAGCAATGATTATGATTCATCAAAATCAGAGGAGCTATTTTCAGGCGATGAATCGGATTCCACAAAGTCAGAGGAGCCACGTGTTGAGTTAAAATTGGAAACATCAGTACCGCCAATGGATGATGTCAATTTTCCACCATTGAGGACTGAGATTTTTAAACAAAAAGTTGGTAAAATTGAGATTTCAAATCAATTTTTCTCTGAAAAGAAAGAATTTGATATTGAAAAAGCTTTTAACCCCACATTTCAAAATATTTTTGGAAAAATGGTTGACGGGAAGGTCAAAGGGGTAAAGGAATTTTATGAGAAGAAAACGAAGAAACCAGGTAAAGTTGGGTCATCCCAGGTTTGTGACTGGGATGGAACCTATTATGATGACTGAAAAACCAGGACTTGCCGGAGCTTCTAGGTTGGTAAGTGTGGAGCAGGAATCGGTATCTTTCTTGAGAAATTCACTCTGGTGATATTTCGACTTACAAGTGGTTTTCATTGATAAGTGAACCTATATGTGGTTGAAGAAGGTTTTCACTTACAAGTTGTAAATCAGGGACATTAAGTTGTACTTGATTTTCTACAAATGGTAATTGTTGGAACCTAAAAATGTTAAATTTTTCAAAGTGGTTAAAGAAAAACAATGTGATGAGATCCCCTACCCTACAAGTGGTTTTATGAAATTAACAAAAGTTATTTTCCGGAAAAACCATTTGATTAAAACAAACTTAAGTGTTTTGAAATCACAATCGGAAAATAGTTTGTTGTCAGGGGGAGTTCTGATTGTTTATGCCAAGTGGATGGCGATTTGAAGCAATTCACAACAGTTGTCACGTTACTTGTATAGTTTGTTTTCAAATTTCTTTTAAATGATTTTGCATTTTAGGGGGAGTAAGATTTTCAGAAAATCCAAAAACATTTGAAAATTTGAAAAAGCCAAAAACATGATAAAATGTAAAAAGAGTTTTGTTGTAAAAAAGAGGATATGATAGTACATCAGTAGACAATTACAACATGCTAAAGAAGTGGAAAGATAAAATGTGATAAACGGTTTCACTGATGATGTGTCAGTAGGTTTTTACACATTTAGTAGATTGTGACGAGATATAAACCTAAATTTCAAACTTACTTATATCGTGGGGAACATCTCTCGGATATATGGGTAACCCCCGAAATCTTGTTTGAAAGGTCCCTCTTCTGAGATACTAGGTCTTTATACTTAGTGATATCTGGAGTATTATCCTGGGACTTCTGATTTTGCGGAAGCAATGGCCTAGTCCCCGTATAATACTTTCTGCTTGCTTGAAATATAGCACCCCCCTCAGCATAAAAAATGATGAAACATTGCAAAATGCTAATCATGTGCTGTTGAAGAAAAGATTCTCTAAAGGGAACACACCAAAAGTCGAAGTCGTCATCTCTCTGATTTTGCGGAAGCAATAGCCTGAGCTCTCACGACCCTCGCATTTAACCCTTTACAGATATCATCTAGGTATACTCACCTGTAAGACTGAATATTGGGATCTGGATACGGGAGTATATTCTGAGGTGGGACACATGAATAGGTTTAAGTACTTAAAACATTAATCTCGTATCTCGAAACAGTTGAACTTTGTGTGAAAATTTAAGTGGATCAGTATACTGACAATCTAAGTGAATCGTTTAGAACTGAAAATGTTAAAAGCTTAACGGTGTTGGTGATTTGTCTCAGAAACTGATATGATCCTCTTACACAAACTCGAAAAAATATTGTTTGTAAATATTTCTTTACTGCATTTTGTTAAAATAAAAATTCAAAAAGATTTTAAGTGTGTTTTAGCATAAATTTTGAAAAAATCAAAAAGATTTTCGACAACTGGTGCTGAAGAGCTGATTTTCAAAGTTCCAAGTGCTAAACATGACGGACAAAAGGTTTGGGAGAGTGTATGTGAGATGTTTGAGATGAAAAATTGTTTGAAAATGAAAATGTTATTTTTACAAGTGGTTCATCAGTGATTAACATTGTAAAATCATTTATTGATTTGTGTATTCAAGTGGTAAGCAGAGAATAAATTTGTCAAATTTTAAATTTGTGAAATTTATTGTGAGGTAGAGATTGTGCAGGTAAGCCAGGTTTCGATTTCTGAATAGTCTGTGATTAGAAAGAGCCAGGTTTTTTATCCTAAGCAGAATGTGAGCCAGATCGATCTTGAACCTGTGAAAGCAAGACTAAGATCCCAGTACAATTCAAGGGGTAGTCTGCTAGCAAAGGGGAGTCTGAATATAGTAGAGCCAGATTCAGGTCTTGTGGTTACAGAAAGCCAGGAGACGTTCTGAACCTGTGAGAAACTTAAAGAATCAAAAGATCTGATCAAGAGTGTGTAAGAGCCAGTTACAGATCTTGGGATGATAAGTGAGATAAGAGCCAGGTCGAGATCCTGGAGATGAAGAGAAGAGAGAAGAATTGAGGATGCTTTACATTGTTAGATACTTTGGAAGAGTTCGAGAAGACAGATAAAGACTGAAGATTGAAGACTCGACACTGAAGACTCGTCAACATCCGAGGGGGAGTCTGTTGGTGCATCCGTCTGTCGGCTTTGTTTTGTATCGAGTCTTGTATTGTATAAGATAGATCAGGGCACGTAAAACGAGAAAAGTGTGTTTGTAGGTAATTTCGCACGAAATTACACATAGGTAATTCCGTACGAAATTAAGTGATGATTTCGCACGAAATTAGATTTCGCATGAAATCTAATTCCGCTTGAGCAGGTCCGTGAGAAATCACCTTGCCTATATATAGGTGTCACCTAATTTTGTTTGTAACAGTTCTAGATTTCCGGTTTGAGAGCCGAAGTGCTGCCGAAGTGTCTATTCGCTGTAATTCTTTGCCAAATCAATCAAAAGACAGTTTAAAGTGTATATCTAGCTGAATTTAACTTGATACGACTGTTTTTGCCTTTCGTATTGAGAAAAACTCTTCTGATCGACTCATTCGGGTCAGAAAATGATCCTACACTTAGCAACGATAGTACTATTAGTTTGGACTCAGCACCCGTTCACTCGGGGGTTGTTAAGGACAATTACCTGCATGGCTCACAGTGGTGAGAATGTATCGCGAACTGCCTTGGGCAGTCAACCCGCAGTCATTGGTATCGATAGGTTCATGTCGAAACTAACATGCCTCATTTCACTCTGTGTACGTGCTGGTTATGCGTAACACTTTCGAACTCTATATGCTATTATCAAACTTGTATGCTCACATTTACACTATGTGTATTGACTTTTACTTTAACGTATGTGATAGGTGCTTAGGATGTTTGTTTGCTTTCTTTGCTGTGAAATCGAGGCTAGGAAAGACCTAGGTCAACAATAAACAATTGTCTGTAATAAGAATCTGAGTTGTCGGAACAGAATAATTTGACTAGATCTTTTCTGTAATAATTGTATTATCATTTATGACATGGTATGGGACGTGTTGCTTTAAATATTTGGTAAGTATAGTTGTTATGGAAACTTCTGGACAATCTGTTTCGCTCAGTGCCATGCCCCGATGTTTCCGCCATCAGTTGGGGTGTGACATCTCTCTCTGCTTTTCTTTCTTTCTTCATTATCATCTTAGATAGATCTATTTGTTTTCTGATTCTTCAGAGAGGCGATTATCAGGCGATTTCATGTATCTCTAATCTCATTGATGTAAGCTTTCTTCACGATTGGTGTTTTATAGATGTATAATCTCGATTTGACATTCCTTTGTTCATCTATTAGGGTTTTTCAAAAACTTGGTTATGATTAACCATGTTTTATAGGAGTTTCGGATGTTGTTTCTTGGAAAACCTTGAAACTTATGTGGGTTTTGTTTAAATTAGGGTACCCATGGCCGGATCTGAATTTGTTTTGTATGCATTTTAAGTTTATACCTTTTTTATAAAACATTGAATTCAGGTATTGAAGAGTCGGCTTCATGGTGGCCATAGATTACTTGGATAATGGCTTTGAATTGAGCTTCATGGTGGCCATAGATTTCACAGGTATTTGATCCTGCTCTAGAAATGCTTTTAGTTAAGCTTCATAGTGAATCTGTATTGAAGTCTATTGCTCCCGTTCAAGCGAGCCTTGAGTAGTCCATTGAGTCGTTCAAGTCTGTTGTTGAACTGATGTGTGATATTCCAGCGGCACAGCAGCGGTTGATTTATAAAGGACGGATACTTAAGGATGACCAGACTTTTAAGAGCTACGGTAGTTTCTTATTAGTTATTAAACTGTTTATTTATTTGTTGAATGAATGGTTATGTTTGAGTTTGATTGTTTTTACTCGGTCCTGTATATTTACAGATGAAAGAAAAGCTTGATACCTGAATCTAGATGAGATTAATTCTATTGTGTGTGGACTATGGACTTAAGTAATTTTTTTTAATGCTATTGTAATGGAGTTGAGACCGGCACGAAGTTCCCCGTTCAAGCGAGCCTCGAGTCGTCCGTTGAGTTGTTCAAGTCTGTTGTTGAACAGAAGTGTGATATTCCAGCGGCACAACAGCGGTTGATTTATAAAGGACGGATACTTAAGGATGACCAGACTCTTAAGAGCTACGGTAGTTTCTTATTAGTTATTAAACTGTTTATTTATTTGTTGAGTGAATGGTTATGTTTGAGTTTGATTGTTTTTACTCGTTCCTGTATATTTATAGATGAAAGAAAAGCTTGATACCTGAATCTAGATGAGATTAATTCTATTGTGTGTGGACTGTGTGTCACACCCTGACTTTTGCGAAAGTGTGTGATGTGTGACTTGATCAATATCATTGCATTCAATTATAACAAACAACTATATGATTAAAACATGATGTTCATCCATTCATAAATTTTAAAATAATACAAACACAAGTTGTTTAGTACCAACCGACAAACTTCATGTTTAACTTACAAACCATTCAAGTACTAAATTCCATAAGGACTTCTAAACAAAAGGTATATATAAATCAAGGCTTTGATTCGTATGACTTATCTAAGATAAGATATCTAAATCAAACCCTTCAAAGTTGGATGACATCAAACTTGAATACACTTCTTGAAACTTTCATAACGCCGCCAGATCCAAATTAGTTTCCTGAAATACATGTAATTTGAAAACATCAACAAAAGTTGAGCGGGTTCATGTATTTTGTATGTGAGCCCGTAATAACTTGTAAACATTTGAGAGAATTCCTTTGATAACCGGTATGTAAAGCGTCTATGAACAGATCATTAATGTTTTGCAAGGACATTAATATGTGCGGTGCGTAGGAAGTGCTCAAACCTAGCGAATTTCCTCCGGTCCATCTGGCAGGAACGACATTGTCACCGCATGCGGCCACACAAGGACCCATGGGTGGGGCTCACTACACCCAGATAGATCTACCACTCATGCCCCTCGGTCTATACTAGATTAATGGCACTTAGGAGAGATACTACATCATCCACGTGATCTAACAATTCATTCCTTAGCTAAACCATACCATTGAAACCTTTGAAACATGTATTTCACCCCCGATATTTATAAATCCGAAAATAGTTAAAAGAAAAGGGGGACATGAACTCACTAGTTTGCGTCCTGTTGTCACGTATACTCAAAGATCTTTTCCTTGTGTCGTACCACTACCTACACACGTGCTATGTTTAATTAGATTTAGGTCCTGTAATGACGTCTGTTCTTATTTATTAAGACTTATTTTGGAATTGGTATACTTTGAGTTATACGGTTGATATGTATTATATAATTCCAAAATATATGATTATTAGTTAAAATAAGAATATTTTAACTTAAACTATTTTTATCCGATTATTTGGAATATTGTTAAAAATATTATATCTTCAACTTGAATTATCATGTATTTGCCACTTATGTATTTTCCAAGTATAGGTATACTTGTACTTGTGTATTTTCTTACCTGTGTATTTGTATACGGGTATTTTGCCAAGTTTTCGTAGTGTATTCCGGTGTGTATTTATACGTATAGGAATACGTATTTTCTTGTATTTATTAAGTATTTTATACTTAATTTGTGTATTATTTTCCGGAATATTATTTTTATACAACTAAACATCACCAACTTTATATTCTTAAAATGAATTTTTATAGAAAAAGATCTATAGCTTTACTTGGCAAAAATAAATATACTTTCACATATATCTCAAAAATAATATATTCCTTAGAATATATATATATGTATATATATATATATATATATATATATATATTTCTAGTTTTCACCAAAATAATATATTTTTGAATTGTTTAAGAAAATATATACTTCGAAAATATTATATTTTCTATTTCAACAAAATATGATATATTTTGTAATACTTGTAAAAATTCATTTTTTGCCATTTTCTTGGTTTCAAAATACCGTTTAACACCTTTGTCGGGTTATGAATTTATTTCCGGAATATATATATTGTCCAAGTGTCCTTTGTCCGATTTGTCCGATGTTCGGTTATAAATTATATATTCATTTTCTTGTGATTTTGGTAATATTTTCATATTTCAATTTTTTTTGTGGTATTTTGGTGTGTTATATTATCTTCAAGATTCCTAATTTTAATATAACTAATACAATCAATATACATGTAGCACACAATTTTGTGACATCTAAATATATATTTTCCTAAATATATACTTAGTGATTTTTATCATCAAAAATCAACCTCCAATACTTGTAATTTTTATAACAAAAATTATGGCAAGTTTTATATTTAAAACCAAGATCAAAAATTAGTTGTAAACACTTGTTTAAAAATATTTTTCTAAGTGTTTAATTTCTACAAAAATTTTGCCATAGTTTCCCCTTAAAAATGGAGGATTCCATGCTTAATAGTATATCATTTTCTTTTGAAAATTCACCATCAATCAACAACAAGTTTCATATAACTTACCATAAGCCTTAAATATGCAATTTTACCATATGACATGAACTTGAAGTTAGTAAAAATTTGTAGTAACTTAACATGTTGTTTAATAGGTTGTAAGAACACTAAATCTATGGTTTTTATTTTATAAAACTCATTCTTGTGAATTTTCATTCTTTATAACTTGTATGATGATTTTTCAAAAATAAATCTTCTTGTATTTTTCATATTACATACACTTTACTAGTTCCATTTAACCTTCTAATACATGGTTATTTTCCTTTGAAATCAAATCATGTGAAATCTTGTAGTAAACTTTAGTTTCTTGAAATTTTTATTTTTGAAATCCTTTACTTTCAAGACTTACATCTTGTAGGATTCATCATCCTACACAAAAATGAGTTCATCTTCAAGTTCATGGTTTACATAAAGGATGATGAACATGATTTTCTCAAGATCCATCCTTATACTTGCTAGATCATGTGTTTAATCATCATCTAGCAAGCTTCTTATGATGATCTACACCATATATGCAAGTAATCAACAAACAAGTTTAACACATACTCTAAAACAACTTTGATCTTCATGTTTTTATGTTTTATGTTCATGTTCATCTTTATGTCTTCTTGAGATTCTTTATATTAACAAGTTACATTATACTTTAACCACTAAAATTAAGAGTAAAAACAAGATCATAGAGGCTTACTACTAGCACTATGGCTTGGGAAGAATCAAGAATGAAGATGATGAAGAATGTGGTGGATAAAAGCTCCTAGAGAAGGTCCTTCCAATTCCTATGCTTGCAACCTTCTTAGTGATGCTTGAAACACCTTAGAATATGCTAAGAATACTTGGAAATGGCTTAAAGATGGAGAGACTATGAGGGGTGTTTGGGGCCGTAGCTATGGAAGGAAGAAGAAGAGAATATGGTGTGTTGAAGTGATGAAGATGACAATGAATTTGTGACTTGTGGTTTTTATAGAAATCCTTCCAACATTAGTTTACATAAGGGTTAATGTGTTTGAAATGTAAAAAACAAATCCAATTAATTAATCAAAAGAAATCCCCATGTGGGACCCCTTATGAACCGTCCCTAATGTGGGGGGGGGGGGTATTAGTTGAGTTTCAACTTCAAGTTAAGTATGTTATAGTGTTTTAAGTAATAATATGATGTATAGTGATCATAACTAGCTTGGTAACATTAAAACATTGCTTCTAGTTAAATTTTGGTGTTTCGTGTAGTGTCCGGTTGTTCGTTTGGTTACCGATTCGTTAAGGTGCTAAATTGCGCAGTTTAGTGTGCAATATGATGTCTTTTATGACAGTTTTGATTCCCGACACTTATCAAGGTATTCAGACCGTTAAACCATGTAGGATCGTTTTACCGACCGAGTGAGTCAATCAGAGACAATACACACTGTTTGAGAGGCGGAATCAAACAAACAGATTAGAATCAGTAAAGAATGGAGTAGAAAACAGAGTATATCACTTTAACACACGTTTCTCATTAATATTTCACTTGAAAATCCGGCAGCAGTTCGGTATACAACTTCTGATTTCGTGCCAAATGAGAAACTAACACCCCTATTTATAGGGCTACTGATTTCGCACGAAATACTACATGTAATTTCGTGCAAAATTACATTACATAATTTCATACGAAATTATATGAAGTAATTTCGTGCGAAATTACACCAACATAATATAAAATTACATTTAGACCCTTCTGAAACCTATACAACTTGACCTAGACACAAGACGTAGGCTTTAGACATCGTGCACCAACAAACTCCCCCTTGGATATAGCCGGAGTCTTTAGTCTGGTCTTCAGGTCTTCACAGCGACTTGAATTTCTCTTCTCTCGGCTTAGGCTTTTTCAACAATAACTTCCTAAGCTTCTCGTTCTCATCCACAGCTTTCTTTTGCTCAGCAGCTTGTCTCTGTGCAAAAGTCTCACGAAGATATCTATCTTTTTCTTCTCGAGCTTTACGTTCTTTCTCAGCCTTTAACTTCTCTTCTTCTTCAATCTTTCGCCACTTAGAATTCCATTTGCTTTCAGCATTAATCCCTTTCTGAAAACAAATAGACACAACTTTCTGAAACTGCATCGCTTGTTCTCTGTCTTCAGCTTTAAACCATATCTTGTTCACAAACAAACATTCTATGTCTTTTGCAGAACAATTCACCAGCCACAGAGGATCATACACAAATATTTCTCTGATCTCATTCTCTGCCCTGTAAGTTATCACAGCTTCAGTCGATATACAACTGTATACCCAACATACATAACCTTTATAAAACTCTTGTTCCATCTTTGGCATAGGGATATTCTTAATCACACTAGGCTTCTTCACATGTAAAATTGTCTCTTCAACTCCTGTTTCAGAATTAAATCTTCTCACTTTCTTTGGGTAATGTGGTTTCCAATGCTTAAAGTTTTTCAATGATTTATACTTGATCAATCCCCACATAGGGACATCATTCTTTCTAATAGGATAGCCCAATGTTCTAACTATGGCAAGCTCTTCCACATCCCACCATGGTAATGACATAATATCATAAAGACGTTCAAAGTACTGTACACCGTATTCTCTTCTGATAGCATATGCATTCACATGTGGTAGAAATCCCCAACTGATGATGTCACCTAGTGACACATTCCTGTCTCTGCTATAAAACTTCAGTGGCCTCTTGAACTTTCTTTCATTACTTTGTCTAAACCACTTCTTTCTTTCTTCCTTTTGTGGATCTTTAGTAGTGCCATCAAAGTTTTTATCTTTCAAGATTTCAGCAACCTTTCTTCTTAGTTCATCTCTGTTCTCTTGACTAAAGAACTCTACCAGAGTAGGAAAATCAGAAGTATCCACATTCTCATTCTCTTCATCACTACAATCTTCAACTTCAACCCTATCATACAGATCAGCATCTTCAACATACTTGTACTGATACTCGGGCTGTTGGTTGATATCGAACTGATTCAGTTCTTCCTCAAAATCAAATTTGAACTCATCTTCATTAACATTAAACATCTTGAGAACTTCATCCAACGTATATGTGTGTCTAATCTCTCCTTCTTCTACCTCAGGCTCAATACAAAGAATCAACTTCTCAGCTTCATCGACATTCTTATCATCCACATTCTCCCCCTCACTTTCAGCACTTTCATGATCTTCATTCATATAATCATCAATATTATGTTCATTTGATTCTTCAGTAACTTTAACACCAGATGTACCTTGATCGTCATCATTACCATCATCGTCATCATCACTACTACTTACAGAGATTACATCATCTGCATCATCTTTGTCATCTTCATCATCATCCTCTTCAAAGATAGCAGATACTGCAGAGATAGGAACAGGATTTGGAATAGGAGATTCAGGTGCAGTTGATAGAACAATTGCCATCTCATCAGAAACACCTTCAATACCCTTTCCTTTGTTCTTCATTTTAGCATCATTCTCTACTTGTCTTTGAGCTCTAACTTCTTCAATCTTTATCTCATCAAATTCTTGCTCAACAGACTTACCAAGCATCTTTTCTAAAACTTTGTTTATCATATAAATTTCATGCTCTTTCACTGCTTTGGCTGCCTCTAATTCTTTGTTCTTCAATTCAAAATACTTGTTCTGCTCATCTTTTCGAGCTTTCTCTTCTAGCAATTCTGCAATCTGAACTTTCATAACATCAATTTCAGCTTCATCAGCTTCAATCTTTTTTAGCAAAGAAGAATTTTCAGCTTCCACAGTCTTAACACGCTTTACCAACCTCTTGTTATCAGCTAAAACTTCTTCAACTTTCTTTTCCAAAACTTAACTTGCACATCAGTTGCAAAATTGAAATCATCAATGTCTTCAAGAGGTATATTCTCCGGAATGTTTGGAAAGGTTTTGTAACCTGAAGAACCAGGTGTGGATTGAACTTGTGGTTGTGAAGATGGTGGTGTTTGAAAGATTTGTTGTGAAGTTAGCACAGGTTGTTCTTGGATAGGTGTTTGGTGTGGAGGTGAAAGATGTGATAGTGATTGTTGAAATGGTGAAAAATGTGGTGAACGAGGTGGTGTAGGTTGTTTTGGTGGTGATTGATGTGGTGATTGATGTGGTGTAGGTTCAGGTGGTGGTGATGGTTGTTTTGACTTTGGTTTTTGTTTAGGCAGCCTGATGATCAACTTTCTTCTTGCTGCTTTAGGAGAAACCACATGTTTTCGAACAGTCACTTTCTTTTTACCACTAGATGATGGAGGTGTTTGAACATCTTCAACGTTTTCTTGAGAAGGAATGTACACATCATCATCATCTTTACCACTCCTTTTTCTCTTTTTCTGTTTCTCTTTCTCTACAGCAAACATGACTATCTTATAACGTTCAGTCTCATCAACTTCATCTTCAGGAGAACTTGTTGTACTCTTGTTAACATCATCACTTTTTTTATCACAAGCTGCTTTCTCTGATTCAGCATTAAATTCAGTAAGATCTTTCAATAACTTTGCAGATGCAGGAGAAAAACGAACATCTCCTTCAACATTAACTTCAGTTTCAGCTTCAACTTCAGCTTCAACATCAACTTCAGCTTCAACATCAACTTCCTCTTCAGCTGATTCATCAACCAATAATGTCTCAACAGATTTCTTTTGACGCTTCTTCTTTGGCTGAGATGAAGAACCCTCTTCTGTTTGAGCTTTAGGAGTTCTCTTGCCTCCTCTTTTCTTCATTTCTTTTCGTCTTTCAAAAACCATTCACTTCTCGTATTTTTGAAATCTTTCATCTTTTTCAGTTCAGCTGCATAACCTGCCTCTTTCATTTCTTTCTCATTCCTCCAATTCTGATGATTTATCGGATCAGGATCTTGATAATTCTTATCTTTGATAAATCCAAAGAATTCAGCTTTAGACTTTGGCTCTGGATGACTTGGATGATATCTAGCCAACTGTTTCAACGACTCATTATCCATGTGATACTGTACTAACAAATCATTCTGTTCATCTCTTTCCAAGTCAGGATACGCATGATCCAACAACATTTGTACAAAGCGTGGATACAACCAAGTTTTGCTCTCTGAATTAATATTCTCTGCCATGAAATGAAACACGATCTTCGAAAAATTATACTTTTTATTCAATACAAGAGCTGTCACCATATTCATCTGATAATCACGCATAACATCATACCTTCCCTTCCTGTGACTGAGAGCATGCAGCACTGAATGTATCAGAAACTTGTATGGCTTAGAAAAATTTTCTTTTAAGTAGTTAGCCTTGTTTAATGGTCCACTGTAACCCATCCGCAGCATACAACCTTTGACCATCCGTTCAGGAAACTTTGTAGGAGAATTTGCATCATCTGGAAAGTTTATAATTTCACGTATAGATGCCTCAGAAATGATAATTGGCTTTTCAACACCATTCAGTTCAACAACAGAATTGATCACTTTGTTCTGTTCGTCATATGTGGCATTACTCCAAAATCATTCAATGTGAGATTCAAAAATCAAACGTTGATCCGTCAAAGCTTTATGAATAGGTAATCTTTCCATGAACTCCATAATACTCTTAAAATCTGCCATCTTCGGAATCTCCTTGTCATAAACACAACAGATGTTGTGTAGAGGATCAAACTGAACATTCGAGCCCTGAAACATGACAACACACAATTAAATCAAACACTTAGAATTTTTAAGCAAAAACACATTCAAACGAAATTATAATTTTGTACGAAATTACTTTGTGATTTCGTACGAAATTACAGTTTATGAACATTTTTTCACAAAAACACTTCTGATGATGAAATTTATCTTCCGTGTGTGTTCTATGATGAATTCCGAGCACAATGGTATGTTTTGATTTCATTTTAGTCCACAAAAATGACCTAGATCTAAGTCCAAACATTCAGATCTTCCGAATTCAAACATAAACATGTTATACTGATCAAATTAAAGCCCTAATCAAAATCTACAAGACATTCCGAGTTCAATGATGTGTTAATCGATCATTTTTACACACATATAAACCCTAGATCTATGTAAACAGTCCTGTTCATCGCCGACAACATGAACTCAGTTCAAATCGGTCAAAATTCTCACCTTTCCCATGATAATAGTTGAGCACACCAACTAAAATCAAGATTATGAACAAAAATTGGGCAGAATAACGGCTGTAAATCGATGTTTCTGTGATTTCGCGTGAAAATGCTTGAGAGGATTTTGAAATGAAATCAGGAGAATAATGATTCCATGTGAAATTACCCAGATATTTATAGCCAAGCTAATTTCGTGCGAAATTAGCAAAAGTGCTCTTTCATACGAAATTATCATACATAATTTCGTACGAAATTACATGAAGTAATTTCGTGCGAAATTACACTTTTTCAAAATTTTCAAATTTTCAACCTTTTAATTTTTTTACCGTCACACCCAGTTAACCAAGTCCAAGTTAATGACCCTGGTCAACTGTCTAGCCTGCCAAGTCCAAGTTAATGACCCTGGCTGACCAAATTATGAAGTTGCTGATATTTTGAAAATGATTTAAATTCAAATTAATGAACTTTTGAACTTTCAAGCCATTACCAAACACTTTTACACAATCTTCTGCTTACCCAACCCTCATGATCCAGACATGTTCTGCACATAAGACTTTGATCATTTGATCCCCAACGTCTGTTGTCGAAAATAAGATGAAAAACAAATCTTTTTGAATTTTTGAATATGGTAAGCAATAAACTGTACACACAATATTTTTGTGAGCGTGTTAGGGGATCATATCAGCTGTCGACAAGATACAAGTACCGTTAAGCTTTGATTACATTTTCAGCATTAAACAATTTGCATTGATTATCAATATACTAATCCACTTAAATTTTCACACAATTTTCAATCTATTTAGGATACGGATTTAATGTTTTAAGGCTTAACTTTTATATGTGTACCACCTCAGAATATACTCCCGTATCCAGATCCCAATATTCAGTCTTACAGGTGAGTATACCTAGATGATATCTGTAAGGGGTTAAATTGCGAAACCGTGAGAGCTCAGGTCAGAACTTTCGTTCAGCAGAGAGATGACGGTTCGACTTTTGGTGGGTTCCCTTTAGAGAATCTTTTTTACAACAGCACATGATTAGCATTTTGCAATGTTTCATCATTTTTTATGCTGAGGGGAGACTTATATTTCAAAGCAGCGTAAAGTATTCTCCGGGGACTAGGCCATTGCTTCCGCATTATCAGAAGTCCCGGGATAATACCCCAGATATCACTAAGCATAAAGACCTAGTATCTCAGAAAAATGGACCTTTCAAACAAGATTTCGGGGGTTACCCATATATCCGAGAGATGTTCCCCACATAAAAGCAAGAATTTTTATGTTTATATCCCGAACAAACCTACTGAATGTGTAAAAACCTATCGGCATATCATTTGCAAAACTGCTTAACACATTTATACTTTACATTTCTTTAGCGTACTGCACTGTCTAGCTGATGTACTATCATTTCCCCTTATTACACAAACTCATTCATTTTTTTATTTTCAAATGTTTTTGGATTTTGTAATTTTATCATGTTTTTGTATTTTTCTGCAAACTTTCTCCCCCTAAAAACAAAAACATATTTTTGTGTTTTTGGTTTTATCAAAAGCAGAAAATAAACTGTACAAAAACTTGAGAACATAACGTGGATCACATCAGATCGCCGTCCTCCTCGGCTTCACACTCGATTACCCTCCCAGAAAACAGATTTTTCATCCCGTTCAATTTCAAAAGATAATTAAATCTTTTTCTATCAAAAGGTTTAGTGTAGAAATCAGCCTTCTGTTCATCGGTGTGTATATGTTCTATTCGGATTAACTTCTTTTCGTAGCAATCACGGATGAAGTGATGCCGAATTTCAATATGTTTAGTTTTCGAGTGGTGAATCGGGTTTTTCGTTATGTTAATAGCCGCTTCATTGTCCACAAAAATTGGAGTGTTCAAGAACTGCAAACCAAAGTCTCGCATCTGCTGTTGGATCCAAAGGATCTGAGAGCAACAGCTCGAGGCCGAAACGTATTCAGCCTCGCACGTAGAGAGCGCTACTGAGGTTTGTTTCTTGCACTGCCAGGTGACCAGTCGAGTTCCAAAGAACTGACACCCAGCAGTGGTGGACTTAGCATTTTGCTTACAGCTACCATAATCTGAATCAGCAAAACCTGTAAGAGAGAAATCGCCAGACTTAGGATACCACAAGCCGGTGATTGGGCAGCCTTTCAAATACCGTAAGATTCATTTCACGATTGTCAGGTGTGACTGGCGTGGGCTAGACTGATATCGGGCACATAAACACGTCGGATACATGATGTCTGGCCGGGAAGCAGTAAGATACATCAAAGATCCAATCATTGACCGATACAGTGTCTCTTCCACTTTCTCTCCACTCTCGTCTGGGCAAATCCCATGATTCTGAGCTAGGGGGTTGATGCTGGACTGGATTGAGCCATGTTGAACTTCTCCAGAACATCGTTCACGTACTTTGTTTGATGAATGAAGATTCCTTCGGGCATTTGCTCAACTTGTAGCCCTAGGAAGAACTTCATCTCCCCCATCGAACTCATCTTGAATTTCTTCTTCATAACATTCTCAAAATCTTTACACAACTCGTCATTTGTCGAACCAAAGATGATATCATCGTCGTAGATCTACACGATTAAAAGATGGCCTGCAACTTCCTTGATAAACAACGTACTATCAACTGTCCCTCTGCTAAACCCGTTGGCCAGCAAATGATGGGAAAGCGTCTTATACCAGGCTCTCGGGGCCTGGTGTAATCCGTAGAGTGCTTTATCCAGAAGATAGACTTTGTTCTTGTGTAGTGGATCAGTGAAACCCGACGGTTGTCCCACATACACTTCTTCTTTGATTTTTCCATACAAAAATGCAGATTTCACATCAAGCTGATAGACTTTGAATCCTTTCCATGACGCAAATGCCAGGAAGATTCTTATCGCCTCAAACCTAGCTACAGGGGCATACACTTCAGTAAAATCAATCCCCTCTTGCTGGCTGAAACCCTGTACTACCAGTCATGCTTTATTCCTCAAAATCACGCCTCTATCATCCTTTTTGCACTTAAAGACCCATTTTGTCTTTATCAGCTTCTGGTTTTCAGGAAGGTCTACTAATCTCCAAACACCCAGTTTCTCGAACTGCTGCAGCTCTTCCTGCATAGCATTCACCCAGCTGTCTTCAGTCAAAGATTCCTTATATGTTCTGGGTTCGATCTGCGAGATAAAACATTTAAGTGAGAATTCTTCCTGCAAAGGAGCAACAGAAGTATAAAAACAAGTAAGTGCTATGTTGATCTGGTCTCTCGTCTTTACTCCGCTCTGAAGATCACCAATAATCTACTCTGAAGGATGGTAAGAAAGAGTTCTTGGCATGACACTGTCAGGCACGTTCACTTCCGATTGCAGATTTGTGATGTCTAGATCACCGGTGTGATCCTCGGCTTCAGTCATAGCAACATTTGGATCCTCATCAAATATCGGACCGTTTTCCGAATCTGAGTCATCGGATTGATCAAATGATGGAGCTGGTTCCTCTGGTGGTTCGTGAGCTGTTCCACTGGGACCGGCCTCGTGATCGTTTGTACCAGTTGTAGGAATGTTTGTACCCACATCAGGTTGAGAAACCACCAATGGTCTAGGCACCTGATCTTGTACCATGGATTGTTGCTGTTGGTATAGGTCAGCAAGTTCCTCTTCACTCGGCTCTGTCGGCAGTTGGAAAGACTCCCAGAGTTTGTCGTAATCGAAAAGCAATCTTTGTCCGGGAAGTTGCGGTGGAGACGTATGCTTTTGACAGTCTACATGCTGAACTTCAATTACCTTCTTCGAACATGGAACGAACACTCTTTTTAGCGGACTCGTATATCCAACAAAGAAACCCTCATTGCTTTTTGCACCGAACTTGCCATCAGGATAAATGAAAGTACATGGTGATCCGAACGGTTCTAGAAACTTCAGATTTGGCTTATATCTATGAAGAAGTTCAAAGCAGGTCTTTTTATATTTCTTTACAGTAAGAACACGATTCAATGTATAGCATGCCGCTGCCACTGCTTCACTCCAGAAAAATATTGGTAACTTGGAATCTGCGAGCATTGTACGAGCAGTTTCGATTATGGTACGATTCTTTCGTTCAGCTACACCATTTTGCTGTGGAGTATATGGTGCGCTGAATTCATGAAGAATTCCCTTCTCATTACAGAACTCGAGCATGCGATTATTCATAAACTCTGTGCCATTGTCACTTCGTATTCTCCGGATTGGCAATTTGTAGACCGTTTCCATCTTTTTGAAAAGAATCATCAAAGACTCAAACGTTTGATTTTTCCTCTCCATGCACACCACCCAAGAAAATCTAGTGAAGTCATCAGTGACTACTAGACAGTATAAGTCTCCAATGATACTTTCCACATTGACTGGTCCAAAGAGATCCATATGGAGTCTCTCGAGAGGCATTCTGGTTGAATTCAGCAACTTCTGTGGGTGTGACTTCTTTGTCTGCTTTCCCTTCTTGCATGCTACACAATCATCATTCAAATGAAAGTTTTTCAAATTTACACCTTCAACTAAATCATTGTGTACAAGAAAATTCATTTTTCTAACATGAATGTGGCCCATCTTTCGATGCCACATTATTGACTCTTTTTCAGTAGCCTTTTTTTTATACAAAACACTGTTTTTTTATAATCTGTTGTTGTTGCGACACTCAAATCAAGAATGTACAGATCATTTTCTCGTGGAGCTCGCAACAACACCATTTCTTCTGGAATTTTGAAACCAGGTTTTAAGACTAAACATTCGTTTTTAGTAAAGTGGACAGTAAATGATTTGTCACAGATCTGCGAAATACTCAGCATATTGTTTTCGAGTTCAATTATATAGTTCACTTTATCAAACGAAATGACTCCATTTGTTAGAGTCCCTTGACCAACAATCTTGCCACCCTGATTCCCAGCGAATCCCACATATCCTCCATTTAAAGATTTAACGTCATAAAGCAATGCTAGCATTCCGGTCATGTGCCTTGACGCTCCGCTGTCCATTATCCACTTCGAGATAAATGACTTCGGAAGCCCCTACACACATCACAGACAATTTATTCAAATAATGAGACCCACGATTTCTTAACACTCGGAATACTTGCAAACACAAAATCACAATCTACTTCAACTTTAGGAATACTGAAGATGACATTTGGGACAACAGGTTCAGATTTTGATTTTAAGTTTCCATCTTTAATTGGTGGAAACTCTGCAAGAAACTTGTCTAATTCAAATTCAAATTTCTGAACATCATTAGCATTCACTTTTGATTCAGATTTTAACTCATTCTCCATTTTCTTCACCTCAACTGATTGTTTTGATTTAGTTACCCATGATTGAGTTTCGAAAGATTCACCAATCTCAAAAGTTGATTTCGGTTTTTCTTCGGACTTCAATGATTCACCTCTTTTCAGAATTCGAACGGGGGAAACCATGGGTTTTTTACCCTTGTTATCAGTTAGAGTTTTAAGTCTCGGCTTTTGCAAAATAGGTTTCTTGAAAATGGGTTTTTCAATCTTTTTGGTGCATTGTTTCGCCATATGACCAATCTCATTGCAGCAGTAACAAACTCTTTTGTCATACTCGACAAAAGTTGATTTGTAGGTCTCTTCTCTCAACTTTTTCGCAGCATTGAAATCATCAATGGCTTTTTGACTGAAAATATACTCTTTTTCAGCATCAACACTTGGACCAACAACAAAAACATCACTCATTGTTTCCTTTGGCTTAACATTCTTCTTGGCCATTTTCTTTTCAAATCCAATACCTTTGTTTTTAAAATTGTTTCCATTTTTCTTGTAAGACCCATTGTTACCCACCCTATCATTCTTCCCAGGGTTGTTTTGTGTCACAAAAAACTTTTTAGGTTTTGAAAAGAACTCAATGTTGTTTACTTCAGAAATATCAATCTCAACCAATTTAAACACCTTTTCAACATTTTTCATGTTCGCGTTTTGAATTGGATACTCAAAATCAGAATAGAGTTTGTCAGTTCCAATCATTGTGTAGACCACCATGATCGGATCATCATTCAAAACCTTTTCTGATTTTGGTATAAACTTGTCCAAAAAGTTACCATCATCTTCAACATCAGAATTGGAACTTTCTAAATGAGTTTTCACGGTTTCAAAATCTGAGTTATCACTTTCTTCGTCTAACACTTGGTCAACAACGGTCTTAATAACCTATGACTCATTGTCAGTGTCGGACGGAGAGAATGTAACATCAATACTCTCAGGTAACTCATTCTCAATGGTTCTCAATTTGAGGTTCAAGGCAGCTTCCACCCCATCTGGATACTTCTGAGTGTAATGACTCCACATTGGGGGTGGAACACTGTTAAAGACAGGTGTTGAATCTGGTTGTTGCGGGACGATCTGTTCAATCACATATGAAGATGCAACATAACTCATCAATTTTTTATCAATTCTTTCATTCTCAATTTTTGTTAACTCCAATTCCTTTTTCAATGAGGCAATTGTATCCAAATGAAAGTTGATTTCCTTTTGTTTATCCAAAACTGTTGATTTTAATAATTTTGTGGCTTTGTCGTTTTCAAGACTCTCTTTTTGAATCATTTTGATAGATTTAGCCAATTTGTCATACGCTTCTTTTACTTCACTCAGATTAAATTTAACCTCATCAGTGTATTGTTTCAATTCCTGAAACCTTTTGTCTTTTTCAAGACATTCCATGCATTGTTTTGAACAATTTTTGCATGGAGTTTCAGAGATTGAATCAATCTTTTCAACAATCTTTTCCTCTTGCTCAAAATCAACATCCTGTTTACCGACATTATCAGACTCTGACTCAGACACTCCTTCGGTTTTGACCTCCTCACTTTCAGATTTCCCGTCAGACTCCATTTGACCTGACTCTGTTTTGACCGACACACTTTCAACTGACTCAGTATCAACAGACTCTGGTTTTACAGATTCTGTATCTACCTCTTTCAGCTTTGCCATTAAGGCTTTGTCAGCAATCTCTTTCAGTGTTTCTTCAGTCATTTCTTTGGAGACATCAATTTGACCTGACTCTGTTTTGACCGACACACTTTCAACTGACTCAGTATCAACAGACTCTGGTTTTACAGATTCTGTATCTACCTCTTTCAGTGTTTCTTCAGTCATTTCTTTGGAGACATCAATAATCTCTTCAACTGGAACTTTCACAACCTCATACTGTGGGCAAAATCCTGTTGTTGGCTCACTAAAAACATCTGCAAAAGAATCAAACACTTTAGGAGGCATAATTGATTTTAAAGAACTAGCTAAAACCTCCTGTTCGGATTGATAATCGTAGACTTCTGCAGCAACTTCTTCAAGATCAACCGAACTTTCTTCAGACACATCTTCACAAACAACCTCTGTTTCAACAACACTCTCAGATACCTCCACAATCTCAGCCATCATTGCTCTACCCTCACTGCCTGGGATATACTTGTCCCAACTGAACCCTTCAGCTACCTTCTCATCATCTTGGTTGACTATAAGAGCTTTTTCCGGCTTGTTTTCAATTTGAGGTCTTTGAACAACTGGTTGTTGATTTGTCTTATGATAGATCGCTTGACTGTAGTAGTCGTTAGTAAATGGATTTTGGTGGTTGTTGATCTCTCTATTCGGACACTCCTGCTTAAAATGCCCCTTCTCTTTACATCTAAAACAAGTCACTTTGGACTTATCAAAACCAAGCTTTTGATCCGGACCTGACAAACTGTTTCGGCCTGTAATTTCCATAAACCTTTGGGCTCTTCTAACCAAACTAGCCATTCCCCATTTAATGTCTATCAATTCGAGCTCCTCTGGATCTATTTAATCATAGTCCTCTTTCGTCATATCGGGGATTCCTATTCTCCTAGCAACCAAACTCTCGTAAGATTCCAGCACTGATGCGAGTAGTGCTATGTGCTGTTTAGCAGAAGATTCTGTAAAATCTTGAGCGTTCTTAATATTTACTGCAATGTTGCACAGTATCCCCGGTCCTTGACCATGATTGTTCGAGCTTGAAGAGCTTTGTGGAGTAACTTGCTCGGGAGCTTTGGAATTTGGCTCATAACTTGCAAACGGAGAATGATTGTTATGACTTGATGTAACTGATGATGCTCCGGAGGTTGAATCTGCACTAAAAGTTGTTTGAATCTTCAGGCTTAGATTTGTTATTGCCGGAGAACTGCCTTTGTAATATAGTGAAACATCCTGTTGAACATTTGTAGAATTCATCTGTTTAATCTTTGTTAACTCTAACTCATGTGCTTCGATCTTCTCTATGAAACCACTAAGATTCAAATTAGCAAAATTTGTATTGTTCTTTAACACCAACAAATAAGTACCCCATTCATCGTATGGCAATGCATCTGCCAATTTATCTATCCACTCCTCATTAGTTTTGGTTATCACCAATCTCCCCATCTCCACAACTAGATGGCAATATCTTTCAATCAATTGTTTCGTAGTTTCACCTTTCATACCAGTGAAGATGTCAAATTGTTTCTTTATCAAAGCCTTTTTGCTTTTGATCATGGGCACACTCCCTTTAAACTTTAATTTCAGCGACTCCCAAATAGATTGTGAATTATCCTCATGTTGCAACAACACCAAAATATCCTCTTTAATCGCTTGTTGAAGAATACTCATCATCTTCTTCTCAGCTTTGAAATCTTCTTGTTCAGTTTGTGTCAAACTACCAATCACTTTCACATGACCCAAACCATCTACTGGAGGAACATATTTCGCTTCAATCTTCATCCAGCACTCGAAGTGGTTTGCTTGAACCCATGTCTTAAACCTTCCAGACCAACCCGAATACTCATAGATATTCATCAGTTTAGGTGGTTTCTGCATCGTTCCGAGCTCATTCTCCATATTCACATTTTGAACTATACTGCCTGGGTTTTGTGCTGCTGTCATCCCACCGCCGGAAAAGAAGTTATAAAAATCTTGATTGTCCATTTTACAGTTTACCGAAAGATTTTTCAAGTTTTGAAAACAGGTTTTACACGAAATCAGACTTTTGTACGAAATCACGAACTAAATGAACTTTCACGCAAAATCAGACCTTTCAAGCGAAATTAGGTATAATTTCGTGCGAAATTAACTCAAGATTTAATTTCGTACGAAATTAAACAGAAACAGTAATTTCGTGCGAAATTACTGCAATATTTCAAGCGAAATTAGGTTTTCAGTCCATTTTTATCAGTTTTAGTCAGAATTTTGGTCTGATTCTTTCAAGGGTTTGTTAAAACACTATTTTACACACAATACCAGAAACTCAGTCCATTTTGTCCGTTAAAAAGTCTAAAAGTCCAAGAAAGTGTAGAAAAAGACACTGATTCAAGTGTATTGGCTCATAACTGGCTCTGATACCAATTGTAGGATCGTTTTACCAACCGAGTGAGTCAATCAGAGACAATACACACTGTTTGAGAGGCAGAATCAAACAAACAGATTAGAATCAGTGAAGAATGGAGTAGAAAACAGAGTATATCACTTTAACACACGTTTCTCATTAATATTTCACTTGAAAATCCGGCAGCAGTTCGGTATACAACTTCTGATTTCGTGCCAAATGAGAAACTAACACCCCTATTTATAGGGCTACTGATTTCGCACGAAATTACATGAAGTAATTTCGTGCGAAATTACACCAACATAATATAAAATTACATTTAGACCCTTGTGAAACCTATACAAGTTGACCTAGACACAAGACGTAGGCTTTAGACATCGTGCACCAACAAACCATAATTCTGCATTATATTTTGATGTTAAAATGCTGATTTTTGCTGTTTTCTGCAGAATTCTACAGTTTTAGTGTGTTTCGGGCACTTTCGGGCACTTAAATCATCACCCGGAAGGCAGTTTTCTGATCCCTACTTTCCTACATACTATTCTAGTATAACTCTTGGTTTCGGGGCTCATTCTGTGTCTTAACAACATGTTTGTCTGAGTACTGAACTCCCGTCAGTACTTCTAGTTTGTCTGATAACTGTGCTAACCTTGTTCTGTGCACTAATTGAACCATACCGTGTTGCATATAATAATGATAAACAATCTTGCAACATGAAATGCATTTGTATGTATATGACAGTAATTAGAAAATCATTCGTCTCATCAATTCAGTCATGCACAGTCATTAAAGTACAAGTTACTGTTTATTATTGTACGGAATACATGGAAAAGTGCCAGTTGTCACACTGTGGACTTAAGTAATTTTGTTGCATGATTTTTTTTATTTTATATACAGGTTTGTTGTAGTAGATTGAGTTAGATGATATAAAGAGGGTTATGTAGCTGCCCTATGAAACTATTATTTGCATGTAATTTTGAGAATGAAAAATATTGATGGATATGAAATTTGATGCTAATTTTGGTTTCGTTTTTGAAAAATTTGTATAGTTTTTTTTGCAGCGAATAACAGATCAGCGAACTGAACTGCGCATCAAGGTCAAACTGCGGCTGAACTTCAGTTTACGAATAACACAAAAAGCCACTCGGTTCAGATATATCAATTCAGAATCATAGATTTATGCAAACTCAACAAATGGACAAACTAATTTTGTCAAACAAATGAACTATGTTCAATTCTGCGCGCAATTCAGTTGTTGATTTTTAAACCTATTTCAACGAGTGAAAAACCCGTTTAGCGGATAAACTTGACAACAGTGAATACACTTCACAACAGCGAATGAATTCTTTTCTGCGGCTGCACGCTGATTTCAACGAATGAATTAGTTTGGACAGCAAGTGAACAAACAACGAAGACTAATAATGTTTCGGCGAATGAACAAATCTGCAGACGAACTAAACAACTACTAAAAACTTTTGCGATGGATATCTGCACTGCGAATGAAAACGATTTCAGCAACTGATCTTTTAATTATGTTTCTGATTTCACAAACGAACCAGCGACAAACACCAAATATCAAAACACCAAACGAACAGTGTATAACAGTAACGAATGTATTCTGCAGTAGATATACGCTGATCAGCAACGAATGTATAACAGCAGATGCATAAAACATCAAACTGATGTAGTGAAAAGAACAGGAAAGGTGTCGTTAAAAAGAAGAGAAGTTGATACGGTAGAGGCTCCAGTTGCATCTGTTGACCAGATGTCTGTCAAAAATAGCATATTCAACATGTCACACCTGTTGCTCGGTGAACGAGGCAGTCAATGAGATATAGCGAGTCAGACAAAGATGTAACTATCCCAAAAGACAAGAGGATTCATCAAAAGCTGTCATCTACGAGAAAAGAAATAGGTACACAGTCTACCTCTAGACTAACAAGGTCAAAACCTGCTACTTTGACCGAACAAGAAAAAGTTTGTGCTACTCCTGTAAGCCGTCAAACACCTGTGAAAGAATTTTCTCCAATTTTCATGGGAGATGAGTATTTAAAGCAGTTATGCAGGAGGCCATTCTTAATGCAAGTAGTTTGTAGCATTTCTCCAACAAAATCATTAGTTGAATCTCCAAACAAAGATACGCGACATAAGAAAGACGTTTCTTTGATCTGTGTTCTGTTTAGTCGCCATTTAGATGGAGATATAATCAAGCATCAAAAAAAGTTTATTTATTTATTTATTTTTACTTATGTTACATATATTTATGTTATCCGTTGTGTGCTTTTTGCTAAGAACGATTGAATAACCATATCACAAATTTTATCTCGATTGGGGGCTTCAGAATCATCTTCAATGTCTGATGCAACACATTTCATAGCAGACGATTTTGTTCGTACAAAGAACATGCTAGAAGCAATTGCTTTAGGGAAACCAATAGTTACACATCACTGGCTCGAAAGTTGTGGTGAAGCTTGTCGTCACATTGATGAAAAAAGTTTCATATTGAGAGACGCTAAGAAAGAAAAAGAATTTGGTTTTAGTCTTCCGACTTCATTGGCCCATGCCCGCCAAAATCCACTTTTAAAAGTAACAAAACTCCTTTTTTAAAGTTTATTTCATTCAATGTTATTATGCCACTATGTTTTTTTTCATTAATTAATTAATTAATAATATTTTATGCAGGGACATAGAGTCTTGATTACACCAAATACAAAACCCGATAAAGATATATTATCCTACTTGGTCAAAGCAGTTCATGGTGTGGTATGTAATTTTCACTTAACTTATTCAGTTTATTTGTGATTTTAATCGTTGACACAAATTTGATATGATTTAATTTCAGGCGATTGAGCGAATGGGCAGAAGTTTATGGAACAATGACAAAGTTCCCGAGGGTTTATTGATTCTATCATGTGAAGAAGATTATGCAGTCTGTTTACCTTTTCTTGAAAAAGGTATTTATAACCATTATAAAATACTTTTTTTGGGTAACTAAATTGTAGAGTTATTAAACAATTATGCGCGCAATTTGTATACTTTTTTATGATGATACAGGTTAGATTTACAGAGTAATGTATATACACCGATGTAGGTATTTAACTAAAGTGATTGAGTTTTGATTAACGAAAACAACATGATTTGCCCTTTTATATAAAGTACAGATAGGGCTTGAAATCGAGATATTTAGGATTATTTTTCTATTTCGTGCAATCGATTGTTTATGTTAGAAAATTAAACAGTGTTTGAAACCACTGTTGGGAAATAGTGAATTGAAACCACTTTTGAAACTACTGTTGGGTCAGCAGATGGATGAAAATAGCTATTTGAAACCACTGTTGGGTTAAAACAGTGTTTTGTGGAGAAAATAGTGGTTGAAACCACTGTTGGGTTTAAACGGTGGTTTGAAACCACTGTTGGGTTAAAACAGTGTTTTGTGGAGAAAACAGATGTTTCAAACCACTATTGGGTTGAAACACTGGTTTGACTTTGGTCAAACAGACTTTTAAACCACTAAAAGAGTGCTGGAACAGTTGGCTTCCACCCTAAGGCTATGAGTTCCTTCTCAATTTTCTTACCATCTGGGCGTTCATTATTACAGAAAAAAACCGGTGTGGATTGCGTGGTGTTAATCTTGGTGTAGGACAAACAAATATCTAAAGAATAAGGGAACCAATGCCTATTTGTAAGGTCTCTCTTCAAAGTTTAGCTATTTGTTTTGATAGCCTAAAATCATAGCCAAAGAATAACGGAACGGATGCCTATTTGGAGGCTATATATATAGTTGTACTAGATTAATTATATGTAGTTATGTCTAAAAACAGTTTACATTGTCAATGGGTGGGTACTCCTTTTTTATGGAATAGGAGAATGGAAATAGTCGTATGTAATTGATATATTAACCGATGATCTATTATCTATAATAGATAACACGTTTTGGTACAATATCTATATACCTATCTATACTTTTTATTAAAATGTGTTATGCATGGTTTTCTAAAAACCACCCGTGTTTGCACACGGGTCTTACCGCTAGTATACTATAAAATAAAAGAAACCAATGAAGGCACACTTGTCATTATTCTAGACCATCCTTAATTGTAGATAATTATTATTTAATTAAAATCATATAAATCTTATCAAATCTAAATTATTTGATAAATTTGATTTTAATTCCTCTAAGTGAAAAGAGTTGTATAATTATCTCTTTATTTATTTACAACTCGTTAATGAACAAAAAAATGGGTTATCACATGATGAATATTTATTATCATCATCATTCATCATTCAGATGATAATCAAAATTTTAATTGAGAAATTACGGTTTTGTGAGAAAGAAATAGTGATTTTCAAATGATAATTATACTTGGATAAATGATTCTGAACATAAAAGTTTGGATTTTTTTAAAATAGAACTTTTATATAATCAAACCAAAAATTTAAAATAGTATTAACCTAATTTAAAAAATAAAAAAAATCCATTTTGATTTAGAAAGATTTTTTTTTAACAATAGATAAATCCGTGTAATACAAATGGTTTTTAAAGATATAACTTTTTTTATTATTTGCTATATAATATTAGATCAATTTAACCCGTGAAATAAACGGAATTTTTTTAAAATATAACTTTGATATTATCAAACCAAAAAATTAAAATAGTATTAACATAATTTAGAAAATAATAAAAAGTCCATTTTGATTTAGAAAGATTTTTTTAACAATAGATAAACCCGTTTAATACACAAGGTTTTTAAAGATATAATTTTTTTTTATTATTTGCTATATAAAATTAGATTTATTCAACCTATACAACACACATTTTTTTTAAATATAACTTTTATAATATTTAGTATATAAAATTATATTTCTTCCACCCATGAATACACAAGGTTATTTTTAAAATACATAACTTTTTTATTGTTTGGTATATAAAATTACATTTATTTAACCCACACAGTACACGAAGTTCTTAAAGATATAATTTTTTTATTATTTAATATATAAAATTATATTTACTCAAGACATATAATAAATGAGGTTTTTAAAAATATGTTATTTTTTATTTAATGTATAAATTGCTTTTATTCTACCCGTGTAATACACACGGGGTTCTAACCTAGTATAATATAATATAGAGTAAATTACGATTTTGGCCTCCATGGTTATATCGCTTTTACCCTGTTAGCCTAAAATAGAATTTTTTAACATTTGTGACCCCATGGTTTCTATAACTAACTATTTTGGCCCATGAGTCTAACTCAACCCATTACCCTGGTTAATTAATTGTCACATGCAACTCACATGATGGGTATATTAGTAAATTTACCTCCCTCCACTTTACTGACTTTATAAACAAAACCCTAGCCTTTTCTTCATCACTTCACCTTCTTCACAATTCCCTCTCAAACCCTAATTTCATGCATGGTGATCTACAGTTGTGGGTTTAAAGCATCTTTGAATACTCATATACCTCTGTTCTCTATTTGCATCCAATATTACAAGGTTTTGTTATTTTAACGAACTGGTTGTTGTGTCTTTGATTTTAGTAAGAGGAGATGAGGTGAGACCTGAATAGCCTCAGGGGAGACATATGTACGGGGACGTGTCTAGTGATTTGCACCAATGAGACACAGTCTAGCACTGTCTGAATATGCTTCAAAGTTTGCTTCTGCAACTAAGTAGCAGATGTGGGCTGTAATAATCTGGATCATATTTCCAAAGTTATGAACCAAAATCAAAGATTAAAATCATGAAAGCTGATACATTCACGCATACTTACATTACTCTTTTCCTTACACAAACAATCTCCAAGATGAAGAAGCACTAATTCATCATCTTTTGTTATGTTGGGAATGGTAAAGAAGATGAAGTGATAAAGAAAATGCTAGGGTTTTGTTTATAAAGTCAATAAAGTGGGTGGTGAATTTACTAATATACCCAGCATCATGTGAGTTGCATGTGACAATTAATTAACCACGGTAATGGGTTGAGTTAGACTCAGGGGCCAAAATAGTTAGTTATAGAGACCATAAGGGCAAAAATGTTAAAAAAATCTATTTTGGGCTAATAGGGTAAAAGTGATATAACCACAGGGGCCAAAATCGTAATTTACTCTATAATATAATATCTATATACTATAATGCATGAGGGATGTGCATTTTAAGATACCCAAAAAATAAGAACTTTTTCCCTTTTAATTTATAAGTACACCCCTAAAATGAGGGTAAATTGGTCTTTTAAACGATAATTATATTTTAGTCCCTCATCTTATTACACTTAAATCCCTGGGTTTTAACATAATTATAGGTAATGTTACACTTTTTGTTGGTGCATATTTCGTACGTCTGCCACTATGCAAATAGTTAGATAGAACGTGTGTTGAATATTGTATAGAATAGAGAAAGTTGGACAGGTTTTAGTATTGTCAAAGTCCATCCGAACGGATGACCATCCGGTCGGATGGACAATAGAATAGTCCAAACCCCATCCGGTCAAATAGGTGTTGATAATGTAAAGTCCATCCGGACGGATGGACACTAGCTAATTGGACTGATAGGCTGTTGCCTATAAATAGGGATGTGGGGTTCCCTTGGACAAGCTTTTGGTCCCTGAGGGGAAATGATGTCCAACTGGTCTCATGGTGCTGTAACTTATCAAGATGTGAATAGAGACCAGATTATAAGTGACTGCTCGGTGTCGTATCTATCTTCTACTCCTTTGTTGGTGCATATTTCGTACGCCTGCCACTGTGTGAATAGTTAGATAGAGCGTGTGTTAAATATTGTATAGAATAGAGAAAGTTGGATATGTTTTAGTATTGTTAAAGTCCATCCGGACGGATGACCATCCGGTCGGATGGACAATAGAATAGTCCAAACCCCATCCGGTCAAATAGATGTTGATAATGTAAAGTCCATCCGGACGGATGGACACTAGCTCATTGGACTGGATAGGTTGTTGCCTATAAATAGGGATGTGGGGTTCCCATTTGGACAAGCTTTTGGTCCCTGAGGGGAAATGTTGTCCAACTGGTCTCATGGTGCTATAACTTGTCAAGATATGAATAGACACCAGATTATAAGTGACTTCTCGGTGTCGTATATATCTTCTACTCCTTTGTTGGTGCATATTCCGTACGTCTGCCACTGTGCGAATAGTTAGATAAAGCGTGTGTTGAATATTGTATAGAATAGAGAAAGTTGGACAGGTTTCAGTAATGTCAAAGTCCATCCGGATGGATGACCATCCGGTCGGATGGACAATATAATAGTCCAAAGCCCATCCGGTTAAATAGGTGTTGATAATGTATAGTCCATCCGGACGGATGGACACTATCTCATTGGACTGGATATGCTGTTGCCTATAAATAGGGATGTGGAGTTACTATTTGGACAATCTTTTGGTCCCTAGAGGGGACATGTTGTCCAACTGATCTCATGGTGCTGTAACTTTTAGATATGAATAGAGATCAGATTATAAGTGACTGCTCGGTGTCGTATCTATCTTCTACTCCTTTCTTAGTAATAATAAACGCACCGAACACGTCGTATCGGGACCGAGGCTCCGTCAAACTCGTCGGTTCCTGGATTAGCAGTGGTATCAGAGCTACGATACCGATTTAATCGATCTAACAGTCGGTTAAATCACCCAAGCTCATCAATTTTGGGTTAAACGGGAGTTTTGACGTTAAAACAGAGAAAATTATCAAAATAAAGGTCAATTCACGGATGGATTTTGGAATTGAATACATCATTCTGTTCGGAATTGATTCGCACACAATCCTTGAAGTTTCATCATGAAATTCACACAAATAAAGATTCTGGATCGAAAAAACGTTATTTGGAGTGTTCTTAAGCTGTTAGAACTTATCCGATCGGATGACCATCCTAACCATATCGTTATCTTGTGTTTGAAAGATCTGTTGGTTTTCACTCGAATGATCATTTGATCAGATGACCATCCCATCCACAAACACAAGTTTGTCCCTTTTGCCATTCGATCGAATGACCATCCGGACAAGAAGACCCATTCGATCGAATGATTATCCAGACAACATGCCATTCGACCAGATGAACTAATGCCTAAAAAAGGCATTTTTTGATCGCAACAACGAGGAGAGTCTCCATAAAAAATTTGGTGATTGAAATTTTTTTTGGGTTTTTAACGACCAAGCTGGGTTGTTCGGGGACACCGTTGGGGGCTTCTGTGAACAAATTTGATGATGCGATCACGGATTGTAGAAATTAGTGGGGTAGTCATGATACTGGTGCAGAATGTTTATCTTCCAGGTTATCTGACTATTTATGGGCGAAAACGTGAAATCCGCAATGATGAAAAACTTACATTTTGAGGAAAATTGTCATATTTTCGGCATAGTAGAGTTTTTCACTGATAAAAGAGGACTGAATTGCTCAGTTTGAGGGGGGAATTCAGTGTTAGAGATGTCAGAATTTGCAAAAATGAGGGGGAATAAAAATTTCAATGCCATATGTTGAAATTCCGGTATTTTTGAAATTCGTGACAATGCAACAGTACTCGGGTAGTTTCGACTTCAGATTGTCAGGTGGAATGTGAATCTGATCGTGGGTGAAAGCTTTCGAGATCAAGATGATCCGAGGTGTTGATATTTGATCGTGGACGAAAGCATCGGAGATCTGAGAGCGAATGTGGATGATAGCTTCTGAGATCTAGATTATCTGAATAGATGAATCTGATTGTGGACGAATGCTTCAGAGATCGGATTACATTACTAGATGATTTGTTTTCTAATGAAGATTTGCTGATTGTGGAGAATACCATTTACACGGATCTCTCATTCTTACGGTGCGTTAATGTTGATCACGGTAAACAGTATATTAGATCTTCAGGGGGAATCACGGATTTGAAGTTAACCAGTGGAGTATTTGAAGTTTCTATCAATTGCCGGCTGAGTTTTTGTACATTCTTAGATCGAGCAAGCGGAATGCGAGATCGTGGTGCTGACATGTCATATCAAAAACTGAGCTCGGATGCGGTTAAAGCTGAAACAGAGGATGCTGCATTGATTAGTTTCAAGTTGGTGATTGTTCGTGAAGGTTGCAGTTTAGCAAATCAGAGGAGAGTCGTGAACTGTGCAAAAGACCTGAAGATTCATTTCAGGGGGAATTAGTGCTTTACTTTGTCAAAGCAAACCCGAATCATCAATCGAGGGGGAATCTATTGTCAGATTTCAAGATGCCTGATTGAAGTTTGCAGAATATTCAAACATGGCTCAAGGTTCTCAAAGTGTTAAAGACGATTCGATAGTGACAGCCGAGGGGGAATTTGTTGGTGCATATTTCGTATGTCTGCCACTTTACGAATAGTTAGATAGAGCGTGTGTTGAATATTGTATAGAATAGGAGAAAGTTGGACACGGTATTGTAACTGTCAAAGTCCATCCGAATGGATGGACATAGTATCATCCAGATGGGTGTAGGTGGTTGTCTATAAATAGGGACTTGGGGTTCCCATTTGGACAAGCTTTTGGTCCCTAAGGGGAAATGATGTCCAACTGGTCTCATGGTGCTGTAACTTGTCAAGATATGAATAGAGACCAGATTATAAATGACTGCTCGGTGTCGTATCTATATTCTACTCCTTTCTTAGTAACAATAAACGCACTGAACACCTCGTATCGGGACCGAGGCTCCGTCAAACTCGCCGGTTCCTGGATTAGCAGTGTCCGATCGGAAGACCATCCGACAACATGCCATTCGACCAGATGATCAAATGCCTAAAAAAGGCATTTTTTGATCGCAACGATGAGGAGAGTCTCTAGAAAAAATTTGGTGATTGAAATTTTTTTCGGGTTTTTAAAAACCATGTTGGGTTGTTCGGGGACACCGTTTGAGTCTTCAGAGAACAAATTTGATGATGCGATCACGGATTGTGGAAATTAGTGGGGTAGTCATAATACTAGTGTAGAATGTTTATCTTCCAGGTTATCTGACTGTTTATGGGCCAAAACGTAAAATCCCAATGATGAAAAATTGACATTTTGAGGAAAATTGTCATATTTTCGGCATAGTCGAGTTTTTCACAGATAAAAGAGGACTGAATTGCTCAGTTTGAGGGGGAATTCAGTGATAGAGACGTCAGAATTTGCAAAAATGAAGGGGAATAAAAAATTTCAGATGTTCCAGCATTTTTTAAATTCGTGACACTACAACACTATTCGGGTGGTTCTGACTTCAGGATTGTCTGGAGATGCATAGGATCTGGATTTGTGATTTCATGATCATAGGAAGTTCAGACTCTACAGATCAGGGTCAGATTGACGTCTTAGGGTTTGAGTCCCGGGTCTTCGTCAAGACGGTCAGCAGGATTAGCATCAGGAGATGCAAACTATTTTGTTGATACTTATAAGATATCACAGATGTGTGATAGTCTAAAGTGTCAGAATGGTTAATCGTCGTGCAGATGAATTGTTTTTCGGACTAATCGCCGGGGAATGATGATGTTTGTTGGTTAAGTTGCTACCGGAACTAGCGGAGAAGACTATACATCTGTTATCATGACTAAAGAGGAAGAAAGTGATTCTGATCATGAATGAATGTTTCTAAGGTCTGAATGTGTTACCAGATGGTTCATCAGATTATCCGGGAATGTGAATCTGATCGTGGGTGAAAGCATCAGAGATCAAGATGATCTGAGGTGTTGATATCTGATCGTGGACGAAAGCATCAGAGATATGAGAGTGATCGTGGATGATAGCTTCTGAGATCTAGATTATCCGAGGAGATGAATCTGATTGTGGACGAATGCTTCGGAGATCGGATTACATTACCAGATGATTTGTTTTCCGATGAAGATTTGCTGATTGTGGAGAATACCATTTACACGGATCTATCATTCTTACGATGCGTTAACGTTGATCATGGTAAACGGGATATCAGATCTTCAAGGGGAATCACAGATTTGAAGTTAACCAGTGGGGAATTTGAAGTTTCTATCAATTGCCGGGTTGAGTTTTTGTACATTCTTAGATCGAGCAAGCGGAATGCGAGATCGTAGTGCTGACATGTCATATCAAAAACTGAGCTCGGATGCGGCTAAAGCTGAAACAAAGGATGCTCCATTGATTAGTTTCAAGTTGGGGATTGTTTGTGAAGGTTGTAGTTTAGCAAATCAGAGGAGAGTCATGAACTGTTCAAAATACCTAAAGATTCATTTCAGGGGGGATTAGTGCTTTACTCTGTCAAAGCAAACCCGAATCATCAATCGAGGGGGAATCTATTGTTAAATTTCAAGATGCCTAATTGAAGTTGCAGAATATTCAAACACGGCTCAAGGTTCTCAAAGTGTTAAAGACGATTCGACAGTGATAGCCGAGGGGGAATCTATTGGTGCACATTTTATACGTCTGCCACTATGCGAATAGTTAGATAGAGCGTGTGTTGAATATTGAATAGAATAGAGAAAGTTGGACAGGTTTTAGTATTCTCAAAGTCCATCTGGACGGATAACCATCTGGTCGGATGGACAATAGAATAGTCCAAACGCCATCCGGTCAAATAGGTGTTGATAATGTAAGGTTCATCCGGACGGATGGACACTAGCTCATTGGACTGGATAGGTTGTTGCCTATAAATAGGGATGTGGGGTTCCCATTTAGACAAGCTTTTGGTCCCAAGAGGGGACATGCTGTCCAACTGATCTCATGGTGCTGTAACTTTCAAATATGAATAGAGATCAGATCATAAGTGACTGCTCGGTGTCGTTTCTATCTTCTACTCCTTTCTTAGTAATAATAAATGCACCGAACACGTTGTATCGGGACCGAGGCTCCGTCAAACTCTCCGGTTCCTGGATTAGCACTTTTCGCCCTCCATAATAAACTTATAATTCTTTTACGTATTCTTGTCATATCTTATAAACTATAATATTTTAAAAAAATCGAAAAGTACCATGACGACCTACTCATTTTTGTCGATATTTCGATAGTCGTCTTGGTTAGTATTGACGTGTGGATTAATAGGTACAAGTAGATGCCTTAGTGTACAAGTGATTAAAGCCCAACATACTTAGTCATTATCCCAAAATGTTTAATAGCTATAGAATGTCAAGTGATCAAATACCGTCAATTTAATCCTCTCATCTAGATTACACTTTAATCCCTTATCTATAACAAAATTATAGATAATTAGTAAGTAGTTACACTTTATCCCCTGATAAAAAAAACTACCCCCCCCCCCCCGATTTTTAAACCGTAACACCCCAAAAACAGGTTTGGTAATTTAACCCCGTTAATACTAAGGAGCATTAAAATACCATTGGTGGTAAAAGTTAACCCGTAAACAAAATAACTAGGACCAAATTAACCTAGTTAGTAACTTGGATATAATATTGAAACAATGAGTTATAGCCCTTTATAAATAAAATCACAAACTCGACGGACCAAAAGGGGAAAATTGGAAACTTGAATCTAATTAAAACAAATAAAACACAGCACACACTAGGTGTGTGGGTGTGTGTAGCGACCAGGAGATGGAGAAAAAGGGTGTAACCCTAGTTCATCCAATATTATCAAATTGAAGGGCGAATTGGAGCTCAAATTCATGAATGAACATGAATTAGTGATCACCTAAACTAGGGGATCATAAGGTATGTCAAAAATCTTAATTTGGTAATGTTATGAAAGTAGGTAGATTACATGGATTTCAATCCATGTATGAATATCAGAAATTTTAGTAAGATATGAGGTGTATACTAGCTTGGGAACAAAACCCTAAGTGAAAATATACATGTATTGCTATGATTTGAGTGTTTAGATGATTTACCACACTTAGATTAGTGAGTTTTAATAATATGATAAAATTGATGATATAATTATGTTTAGAATCATCATACATGATAGTGATAAGAAGATGCATGAATAATCTATGAATTCGGGTATATGTTCATACTTGCCATAGAATGGGTTCTGTATGATGTGATAAATTGGTGTTATATGTATGTTCATGGATTTTTTGAAATCATGAATGTGTATATGAATACTTTAAGCTTTTGGCTAAGTTTGATAAACGGTTAAATTTTATACATGTGAAGCAACGGGTTGTTTCATGGAGATGAAACAATTCCTAGTTTTGTATGAGATTGATGGAATAGCATATAATGATTGAAATTATGTTAAATTGATGTTAACAATTGCCTGAACTTAGTTAGGGAACACGTTTTAATGGTGGCCTAAGAATAGTGCCTATCGAGTAATTAACGAAATACAAAAATGAGTTGTTGAACTTATTTGTGGGTTAGTATGTGTTAATAGTAGTTGACTTTCAAAAGTCAAATTAACCTATAATAAGATCGAATGACAATTTTGATATAAAATCTGTAAGATAGAATAGTCGTAATAAATGATGACTAATCTAACCATCTTGCGAATGATAAATGATAGTTTGACGCTTGACAAGCTAGGTGGAAGCTTGGGAAAGAAGCGGGTCAAATGGATCAAGTACGTAGGAAAAGCATATTTGGATACAAGATAACTAAAGCTTACACCCTTCTTGTAGAATACCTATGTATTGTATGGGTTATGTTCCGACGCGAAATGTATGGGTCGGAACAAGCGAAAATGATAAAAAAAAAAAAAAAAAAAAAAAAAAAAAAAAAAAAAACCATATTTGATGGTAAAAAGAGGCAAAACGGTAATTCGGTCATGAAATGACGAACATACAATGAGTTTTGAATGGTTACCTTATTGTGTAAGCCATAATGAATAATAAGGGTAAATTCGTAACTTAGTCATGTGTAGAGGAATAAAAGTTTAAGTTTAAATGACACCCTATGGCGTAAGCCATGATGGGTTAAATGTGTAAGTAAAGGATTTAAGAAATATGACCTTATGGTGAAAATCTGTAATTGGTCAAATGTGTGAAATGGTAAATAAATACCATTTTGCTATAAATACAAAATGTTTGGTCATTTAGACCAAACGGGTCAAATGGTGATGTTATCACCATTTGACAATAACGACTAATGATTGTTTGTTGAGTCTTATGCTCACAGGGGTGAATAGTGTATGGAAATTGCGTTGCTATTAGATGGCAATTTATTAAGGCAAGTTACTAAAACGGCTCAATGCTTTGACCTGAGCCAGGTATGTGTAATGGGTCAAACTCTCATTGAGTACTTAAGATTCGATGAGAGTTAAACGAATTCAAGAATGAACATTGGGTTACCTTAATAGGTAAACCTAATAATTTAAATAGTAGTCATTGCGTTCTTAGAAACATAATGATTTTAAATAAGATTATAGCTAAAATGTGAGATATTGGTCTAACATGTTACTGAAAATCCTTCGTCATAAAAGAAGGGGCTAAAGTTGACCAAAAAGCTCTTAAATGATAAAATCGGGCAAACCACCCTTAAGGGTAGTTTGAAAATAAGTTTTATGTGAGTAATTCTTTTGATAAGTGTAAAAGTGAAAGGTATTAGCCTTTTGGTCTAATGTCTAGTAATGGGTCTTTTTCGTAAATTATTTAACCAAAGGGTACAATTCGGAAAAAATATGATTTTACCGTAAGAAATCCACCACAAATATCGTTGTGGTGAAAAAAATAAAAGAAGTCTTAGTTTGGAAATAGGATGTAAGAAGAAGGAGCGAGATTTAGGCTTAAATGCTTAAATTCCCTTAACGGGAAAAATGAATTACGCGCATAAATCGGGTAATGGCTACGTATTATAAAAGTTATAAACCACGGTTAAAGATTTTGGGATAAATATGTAGGCCATGATTTTACGGTCATTTAGAAACAAGTTTGAGGTAAAATGGATGAAAATTGGAAGAATTATGAATAATTTTGTGAAAAATGGTTGTGCTGGGAGAATGCAGCTCCCAGCAACAAACATTCTGTGAAAATTGGGCCTTAGCGGCCCGTGACGGGTAACGCCTTTTGGCATTGCGCAACGCGATGGGCTTCGCGCCCCGGGAGAGCTGAGTTCAATTCCTGTCGCGCCCCACGACGGGCTATAAAGCTGGCGAAAAATTGTTGTTTGCTTTGTTTTGGCTTACGGACTTGTTTAGGCACGTTATAAAACCCTCATAACTAACGCATTTCATGGTCTATGAAATGTAGGTATATTTTGGGAGTACCGGTTGACGATCAAGCTCAACAAATAACCGAACACGTTCAAAGATTTAAACTTCCGCATTACGTTTCGTCGTTACGCGATTAAACGATGACATTATATTGAAATGTTTTAAATTTCAAGATGTTTTGTGAAACTCGTATTTTCAAATGTATGTGTATTTGTATAAACACATTTATATGCGAAACTTATACGAAATTTTAACAAATAAATTAAGGGTCTTACATAAACAGTCATAACTTTTTGATATGTTAATATTATTTTTTAAATTACACCATATAAACGGGTATTTTATTCTCTTTAATTTGAGTATAGTATTACTATAATTTTTTAATTAAAAAACTGATATGTTACGTGATTAACATTGTCCAAGGGTGAGTATTAACTGAATCGTTAACCGAAACCGAACCGAAATCAACCAAAACTGATTTACCAAAACCCGAATTAACCAAAAACGATTATCAATTTTTTGTATCATCATTTAACCAAAATTAACTGAATGAAACCATTCATATTTTCATATATTTCTAACTTTTATAACTTCTGTTCATGTATTTCATACTTATACCACACTTTACGTATTTATACTTCCATCTCATGTACCTATACATCCATTTCATGTATTTATACCTAAATTTCATGTATTTCTAACCAAAAGTTTTAGCCCAAGTTGGTTTTAGCTATTAACTGAAATTAAATGAATCAAACAAAAACCGTCAATCAAACTGAAAACGGATTGGTTAATAAAACAGACTAACCTATGACCTCGATTTCGGTTTAGGATAATAATCTAACCAACTGAACAATGCACATCGTGGCAATGTCTGTGCGTCCTGCCTCATCGCGCACAATTATTGGTTATTAACCAAAACCCGTTATTGGTGAGTAATAACTAAATCGTTAAGCTAGACCAAAAGCAGATGAAATCGAACTGAAATCAACCAAAAATTGAATTAATTGAAAATCGAATTAACAAAAAATCGGTTATCAATTTTTTGTACTCTTGTTTAACCAAAATTAGCTGAATTGAACCGAATCATTCATGTTTTCAAATATTTATAGCTTTTATGCCTCAGGTTCATATATTTCATAATGTATATCTTCATTTCATATATTTCTACTTTCATTTCATGTATTTGTACCTCAATTTCATATATTTCTAAGCAAAAGTTTTAGCCCAAGTTTGGATTTTGCTATTAACTGAAATTAAATGAACCAGGCCAAAAACCACCAACCTAATCGAATCAACCGAAGTGATTAACCGAAAACCGATTGGTTAATAAAGTTGACTAATCGATGACTTTGGTTTTGGCTTCGGTCGAGGATAATACCCGAACCGACCGAACCATGCACAACACAATGAAATGGATTACCCGATTACTTCATTTTTGATGTACATCTATCATAATGATGCTACAATAAGTATTATATGAATAAGAAAAATACCAAAAACGAGTATCGCAATGCGATGTGTCGCTCCCTGCAATGTGCGGGCGTCGTGCTAGTAATATAATATCGTAATGAATAACTTTATAAATAACTAAATAAATCGTAGTTAAAATCTCATCAAAACCGATTTGGAATCCAATATCATCATCGTGTTACTAAAGGTGGTTTGAACCTGATTGAAATTAAAATCCTAAACAATTAAGAACATAATACAATCACTAGAAACCCCAAGTCGGTTGAAGGACAACAAAAACTGATTTGAGGAACATAAACCCCAAAATAAATGACATTGGAGATTGTGACAAACAACAACGACGACGAAAAACAAGACAACCATCCAAATAATCTTTAACAAGTAAGTTGAAGTGGCAAAGAACCAAGTTCGAGAACAAGATGAAGAAATAAATGGTTGATGGTGTCGATAGAGTTAATAGAGGTCGCTATGGCTGTGAATGGAAAATGGGGAGGAGGCTTTAGTAATGTTTAACTTGACCGGGTGTCAAGCATAATTCCACATAGATCATCACCGTCAAAGCACACCATATCATATATCTCTTTTTACCTGTTGAAAAAGCACACGAAAATCCTACTATACTGAGGTCAACCTAGAGGGGCTCATTGCTCACACCTAGTATACCGAACTGGTTATGTGTCTAATTCCAGCCTAACTATGGAAGTATTGGTTTTAAAAAAGTTATTTTATCTCACTATTTTAAAATTTAACGCTACACTTCTATTTTATTTGACTATGATTGGTGCCACGTACGTGTTCTTGTGTACTTCTTGTCCCCTACATAATTGTTCATTGTGTAGTACAATAGAGTAGAGCATGTCGTGCGTTTACTGGTCAACTGCTCTGCAGATCATACTTTTTGTACTGTCCAACACTGTCTCGCGCTTCTTATTCGTGTGTCAATTCTCTTGTATATTGAACTAAGTGTTAGATTTCATCTATTCTGGGTGTGACCTCACGCGCGGCCTAGGGTTAACTCGTGCGTTGGCGCAAGGTCAGGGAAACCCAATCTTTGTAAAAAAGAACTAAGTGTTAGATTTGATCTATTTTGGGTATGGCCTTGCGCGCAACCTGAGGTCAAGTTGTGTGGTCAACACAAGATTTAGGATCATACCCCTTCAAGTCCTCCCAGACCAGTGCTGCTTCCATGCGCGAAGCAAGTGGTTGGAGCTCTGGACTAGAAATAAAAAGAAGTATCTGCGCTTTTACTCTGGGTTTTTAGAAATCGTCTTGTGTGATAGAAAGTCGGTGTGCACACATGTTGTCCTATAGCTATCTAACACAGCTATCTAGCTTCTCTTGGAGGTTTCTCTTCTGTTATACACAACAAAAATTTTGAAATTTGAAAACGGCATCTTCTGACAGGTTGGTGACGAAAGCAATGGCTGATGTGATCATTGACACAGTGACAAGCCAGGCATGTTGTTTCGTCTTGTGTCAGAATAGTGGTATTCACGCACGCGTGGTAATGGTCGCTCTGGTTCTCCCGCCTGACGTGTCGATCTGTGACTCGGTACGCGCTGCAAGTTGTCGGCACGGTTACCCATCGCATTAAATGCGATGGGTAAAAATAGGAGAAGAGAGCAACGGCTTCATTCACATTTCCTTGAATTTTCTCTCCATTGATTTTCACATCTTCAAACCATCATCAGATTCTTGAAGATCTTCTAATTTCCTTCATCTTTTTTTTCCAGATTCTCCCATATATTCATCTTCATCGATGGCAGAATGCGTAGAAGATATCATAGAAGTTGAAGAAACTGATGGTGGGATGCCACCCTTGAAGTGGAAGGAAGGTCTTTTCGAGCAGATTACCTTGGGTCATCAGTTTTCCGATGAGTGTAATTCTCCGTATCCGGCCCAGGGCCAAAGTGCCACCGATGCACCGCCGGGGTATATCGCCTTATTCGTCGATTTCTTTGGAGAAGGTAACTTCCGGTTACCGGTAACTAATTTCTTCGGCGAGATTCTCTCTTTCTACCACTTTCACATCTCACAATTGAGCCCACTAGGAATGGTGAGAATTAGGCATTTTGAATTTGTCTGTCGGACTCAAGGGCAGGAGCGGACCGTCGACCACTTCCAGGTCTTCTGTCAGTTGCAGAGCAACTTGGGTTTCTTTTCTTTTGCCATGCGTAGCATGGCAAAGAATCTCCTGATAAACCCTCCCAAAATTTACCATGATTAGAAGAAATGTTCATGGAAGTGAGCTTAGAACTCACTTAGAAGTTGTTGGAATGCTTGGTCCGAAGTATGCAGGTGTAGAGATTTGAGAGAGAGTTAGAGCGTGGAAAAGTGCCAAGTGAGGAAATGGGTTTGTATTTATAGGTAGAGGAGTATTTGGTGCGACTGGGTTTGGGGCGACTGAGGCCTCTTTGCACGAAGGGGAAATCCCATTTGCACGAAGGGAGTCCATTCGTTTGAAGGGTTGGGTTTTGGCTGATTTCGCGTATTTTAGCCCGTTTTAAGTATTTCAAGCATACAAGTGTGATGTATATGTATAAGTATAAATAAAATAGATGTATAAACTGATGTTGCAAGTATTCCAAGTATGAGTTTGTGTATATGAGTATGTATCAATGTTTTCAACGTATAACAAGTATGTATAAAAATAATCGAGTTTTATTATGATCAACGCCTCGGATTACAGTGTTTGAAAAGAAAGTATGAATACAAATGAGTTACAAGTTTCCAAAAATAGAAATACAAACAGACTTTCTAAATAAAGAAAGAACTAAAAAGCGAAGCGTTACAATTTGGAAACTAAAGCAAGGTAACACATTTGCCACCTTCCTTACTTGTCGTGAATGGTTCATGTGAACCTTCCCACCTACTGAGGTCCTTCATCAGAAGAAGCGCAAGCATGACCAACTGTACCAATTTCATGTGCTTGCGCAAGCTAACCAAGTATCTACCAGCAATCAGATCACGAGGGAGTGGCGCACAATGTGTCATGAACGTGAAGATTGGGAAAGTTTTAGGAGTCGTTTGGCTACCGATGCCAATGCTTTTGAAAAGGCCAAGGCTGAGTTGGCTGAGAAACAGGCTCAGTTCGAGACTGAGAAGAAGAATGAGGATTGGGGGATCATAGGCCTTAAGAAAAAGTTGAAAGCATCTGAGGATACCCTTGCTGAAGAACGTCAGAAGTGGCGCGAGGTCTACCAGAAGCATAACGATCAGATGCATCATGCGCGTACTGAAATTACCAATCTCAAGGCGCAGGTGGAGACCTCTACCAAGGCTATCGCAGACCATAGTGAGCAAAACAAAAATCTTACCAAGTCTAATGTTGATCTTCAAACAAAGCTTTAGGAAGCCAAATCACACCGCGAACGTGAGGAACAAAAATAGGTTCGTACTTCCTATATTTGCAATGTACAACAAATAGTCTCTAACGACAGAGACATGGCTGGCAAGGACGGTGAGATAGCAGAACTCAAGCGTCTCTTATGCGAGTCACAAGATAAAACTGAATCCCTTGAGATTGATCTTGAAGCTGAAAAGCAGATGACCGACGGTGCTGTAGAGGCGCGTGATATCTCCTAAGCAGCCCTAAACGTAGCCCAGGACAACTATGTTGAAATCCAATCAATAGTTGAACCTTTGATCAACAACTCGGAGTGGTTGCAGCAATATGGGATCGCATATGTAAGTTACTACTACTTAGCTTTCACTTAAAAGTTCTGCTATATAGTAAACTAACTATGAATTTATGGAACATGTTGTGAATGCAGTGTTGAACTCCGTCGAGCTTGACCAAATTGTGGCAATGCTTACAGTTGAAGTGTGCCACATGGGTCATCGCGTGGGTTACACTGAGTGTGCGTCGCACGCTGAAGCCGCGCTACGGGTGAAATGGGACAATAGCCACTTTTCCACTGCTGCTGAGGTAGAGACGGTTTATGCGAAGGCTCAAGAAAGTTACAACCATCTTGCCCAACCCATCATGGATCTGGTATCTAGTGCGCTTCAACATGAAGATTATGTCACACGCCTGAAGGCTATATTCGAGATTCCCGATGCACAAGAGATCTCAGATGATGATGAGGAAGATGCAGGTGATGGTGGCGCGACATTAAAACTGTATAGTTTGTATTTTGTCAAAAAGGCTGTTGTGTCTTAGTCTTTTTTGTACTTAATTTTTCGTTTTAACAAATTATCTTGTACTTCATGCGCGTTGCGCTTTGAATGAAAAGTAACTTTTTACTTCTATTACAATTATTGTGTGTGTTAGAAACTTTGTTTAGGTAGCGTGATTGAGTGTAAGTGTGGCTCATGTTTGAACGATCTAATTCGACTCCGCGCTGTGATCACGAGAGTCTTGGAGATTAGCTAGTTCATGAGCTCATAATTTACTTTGTTGTTTTTACGCGAAATAAAAGTTGAACATGCATTTCTAACATGAATTAACACATAGGAAATAACAAGGAAAATAATGTAAACAACACTTGTATTAATAAACTTGTCAGGCGCGAGGCCATTGTTTACAAAGGTTGTGTATTACATGTAGCATTTTCTCAGTTGTTGTGCATTTCGGGCGCATGGAAAAATGTTTGGAAGTAAACTAATAGGAAGTTGGAGCATGGAAGTAAACTAATAGGAAGTTGGAGTTTGGAAGTGATGTAACGATTGATCATTACAAAAAGAAAAATAAGTAAATGCCACAACCCCCGACCCCACCCTGGGAGCCGAAGCCGTGGGTCAGTCAAATGGTACCGGTGTTTATTAATTACGCAGCAGAAAATTTTCATCAGGATCGTAATTAGAAAATAATATCAGAGTTTCAAAACACCACCACACTTTTATCTTAAACAAATGGGACAAATCCCATATTTCATTTATAATATTTTTATAGGGATAAACCCTAGTTTCTGAAAACATAAACTTTTTTATTTAGTTAACTTTAAAGCCACATTCTTTAAGCCTTCAGTGCTCCATAGCTGGCTTCTAATAGCTTTCACATCAAATTACCTGAAACGCGTTTAAAAAATATTTTATCAGCAAGAAATACTGGCGAGTACATTCCAGTTTACAAAAAAATAAGCTTTTATAACTTTATAGTATTAATATCGATTACAATGTTTATATCTACCCAATTACTCATTCAGTACTTGTCACTCGACGGATCTGTGACTATGGTCATATTACACATTGGATACCCGTGCCTAATTGTGAAGGTTATCAAGTACTATATACAAACCCCATAATACTGGCAGCAATTGTAGGATACAAAGACTTAATCACTGTAATTATAACTGATAAAAATTTAGGGTTTTGTAAAACATTTGAAATAATGGCTCATAAACTGTGAGAAAAAGAGAAGGACTCACAAACGCTGAAAAAAAGTAGAATGGACTCATTTTGTAAACTTAGGTATTTCTACGGCTTCCTAGTGATAATTCCTGATTATTTCCTTGAGTTTCTATTAAAAACATACAATGCACGCATGTTAGTAAAATAACCCAATTTTCAACTTATCAATACATCTGAGACAGAACCCAAACGTACTTAGTCAGGCAAAGCCTCGACATGCGTTGGTGGGTCCTAGATCAATCGGACAGAGTATCGACTTAGTGATCTGGGGTTAAGATACTTACAACGGGGCAGAGCTTCATGATTTGGGGGTATTTGGCTATAATTTCCGTTCAGAAGTATAGAGAGAAAGAAAGAAATTTGAACGAGATTGAAGTGCAGTTCATTGTCCAATTTATATATGATTTTGGAGCTTCTCGCACCCCGCGACCCGCCTTACCTCCCTCTCTCGCAGCCCGCGAGGGCATCCTAGCTACGGCTAGGGTTGACGAGTCACGTATGTAAGTCTAACGCGTGTATGACACGTGTCACAAAGTGTAGCCGGGAAGCAAAGGGTCACGTATGTAAGCATAGGTTGTAGCTTTCTTTCATTTGGGAAATGGAGTTTTGACAAAAATATCGTTGTTTCGATTGTGGCTAGGTTTGAAGTGATGAGTATGCTTACATCTTATAGTAGTATTATTGTTTATAGGCATAGAAATTTTAATAGTTTCAATGATCGAGGGTAGGGCATTAGCCATCCCTTGAGCTATTATATTTTCTATATCACTTTTATCCAAAGAATTTCCGTTACTAGCGTGAATTTCTTGACTATGTGATACTTCATTCGACATCTGAATTGTAAACATTTTCAGGTATTAATATCAAAGAACGAATACAATTATTCAGACACATTTTGTTGACCACATTGCATCAATATAGACTATAATCATACATGTCAGTATTTTAGTTTTTTTATGTATCGATATATATATATATATATATTATTTTATATGCAGTTCCCTCTCGTCGTATTTGCAGGCTAGCTTTTCTCTTATTTTACGGACTCGGTGTCCTGTTAACAATAGTTCCTCTCCATATTGCCTCAATCTTAGCTATATTCTCAGAGCTCATGGCTGGATAAGCATTCGGGATGTACTGTGGAAATTGTGGTTGTGGTTGGAGATAAGGGTCTTATATGAGGTTCTGAGATTTCCAGTCATTGGCACATCATTGTTCCATTGAATTTGGTGCTGATGCTGGTGCAAGTATCCTCAAGTTTTCTTCTGAGTTAAATGCGAGTATTGGTTGAGAAATCATGTGGATAGGTTCTGGGTAAACATGTAGGTTTGGGTTTGTTTCTTCGGCAAACATATCGAGTTTTTTTTCCACAGTCGTTTGGTTAACGGGATTTGAGTGGTTCCTTCATATAAGGTTAAGGTAGCTACTATGGTTTTCTTCTTATTTTCTCTTTTCTTATTATTTAAACCATCCCTTTTCTTAGGTGGAAAGGTTTCTTCAGATTTTTCTCTAAAAACAAAAGGGTTCCTTGGAATCAGCTACGTATCCAGATGCTAACTCGGACGGTCCTTCATTCATTATCATAAAAATCATAATATACATATTAAGATGTATTTACACAGAATAACATGTAAATTATTCTATAGTAATCTCCTAACATTTAATGTTTAAGTTTAGGTATTAAAAGAACACCTAAATAGCTTAAACCAGTGGCTCTGATACCACCTTCTGTCACAACCCCTGACCCCACCCTCGGAGCGAGAGTCGTAGATCAGTCAAGTGGTACAGGTGTTTATTAATTACGCAGCGGAAAATTTTCATCAGGATCGTAGTTAGGAAATATTATCAAAGTTTCAAAACACCACACTTTTATATTAAACAAATAGGTAAACCCCATATTTCATTTATAATATTTTAATATTTTTATAGGGATAAACAATAGTTGCTGAAAACATAAACTTTTTTATTTAGGTAACTTTATAGCCACTTTCTTTAAGCCTTCAGTGCTCCATAGCTGGCTTCTAATAACTTTCACATCAAGTTACCTTAAACGCGTTTTAAAATATTTTATCAGCAAGAAATATTGGCTAGTGCATTCCAGTTTACAAAAAAAAAAAAAAAAAGCTTTTATAACTTTACAGTATTAAGAGCGATTAGAATGTTTATATCTATCCAATTACTCGTTCAGTACTTGTCACTCGACGGATCTGTGACTATGGTCATATCACACATTGGATACCCGTGCCCAATTGTGAAGGTTATCAAGTACTGTATACAAACCCCATAATACTGGCAGCAATTGTAGAATATAAAGACTTAATCACTGTAATTATAACTAATAAACATTTAGGGTTTTGTAAAACATTTGAAATAATGGCTCACAAACTGTGAGAAAAAAGAGAATGACTCGCAAACGGTGAAAAAAGTAAAATGGACTCACTTTGTAAACTTAGGTATTTCTACGGGCTTCCTGGTGATAATTCCTGATCATTTCCTTGAGTTTCTATTAAAAACATACAATGCACGCGTGTTAGTAAAATAACCCAATTTTCAACTTATCAATACATCCGAGACAGAACCCTAACGTACTTAGTCAGGCAGAGCCTCGACATACATTGGTGGGTCCTAAATCAATCGGACAGAGTATCGACTTAGTGATCGGGGGTTAAAATACTTCAACGGGGCAGAGCTTCGTGATTTAGGGGGTATTTGGCTATAATTTTCGTTCAGAAGTATAAAGAGAAAGAAAGACATTTGAACGAGATTGAAGTGCAGTTGATCGTCCAATTTATAGCTAATTTTGGAGCTTCTCGTGCCCCGGGACCCGCCTTACCTCCCTCTCTCACGGCCCGCGAGGGCACCCTAGCTACGGCTAGGGTTGCCGAGTCATGTATGTAGGTCTGACGCGTGAGAGACACGTGTCACAACGTGTAGCCGGCAAGCAAAGGGTCGTTGCACCCCGCGACCCGCCTCGTTCAAGCCTGTCGCGGCCCGCGACAGGTGTTATTTTCTTGATTTTTCATTTTCTTGTTAAAATTAATGTTATACGGGTCCGGTTTTGCGTTTATGGAGCAGTTTAGGGTGTTTTCGAGGGTTGTTATAGTAAATAAACTGTAAGATTATCGAAATTAGTACTGATGACCATGACTTTTAATAAACATATATATTTTAGAAAAATTATGTAGAACAGAATGAAAAATTATTCTTGTAATAGTAAATGTGTATTTAAAAGGGTATGTGTGTGGCCAACTTACTTGAATCCAAAACTCAATTCTAAGCAAAAAAAATATTTACGGATAAAGAGTGTAAAGGTTGGGTTTCGAACCACCAACCAACCATTTGATCAAAACTCCCCTCTTAATCAGCTGGGCTAGACTCTCAAGTAAACACATTTTCATTAGTAATTTATATACACACACACACACACATATATATATATATATAATTTTTAAGATTGGATTTTAATAATCCAAACTATTCGTCGTTGGCCGCCAACAGTCTCAACTTAAAAAATAACCACTGGTAGTCCCAACTATTAACATATTGGCCTCCAATAGACCCTGACTAACAGAACCCTAACACCGTTAGTTTCCGGTCGTCGGAAAAAACGTTTTTGGTCAGAAAACTCGACATTTTCGTCCCAAACCTCTTTGTAACCTTATTACGGACCTTTAGGAACCTTTGTTTAGTAAAAGCCCCGATTATTGAAGTCGCCATAAAACTCCCTTTTTCGCTGGAAAACTTCTTTATGGCCGGAAAACTCAACTTTTTTGCCATGAAAACTTAACATTCTCATCCCAAACCTCTTTGTAACCTTAGATCGGACCTTTACAAACCTTTTTCTGACCAAAAACGGTTTTCTGGCGACCGTAGACTAACAGGGTTAGGGTTCTGTTAGTGAGGGTCCATTGGTGGCCAAAATGTCAATAGTTGGGACTGCCAGTGATTATTTTTGAAGTTGGTACTATTGGCGGCCAACGACGAATAGTTAGGATTATTAAAATCCAATATTTCTTTTTTTAAAACGTTAGGCCCCGGGAGAGTTTGGGCATTGGACCGTCACCCGCCTCGCCCTTTCTCCATGCCGACCCTAACAATTTGCCATCCTGTGGTTTACCTCAAATGGCATTTTGAAACCTTATCTTCCATTTTTTGCAAAATGACACCCTGTGGTGGACTTTCATCACACCCTTGTCAGTCAATAGTTAGGTTGACTGTCAAAAAAATGAATAAAAGACTATTATACCCTTTTTATTACAGTATGCGCCTATGTGGTTTCATTTTTATTAAAATCACCCACCACCCACTACCACCGCCATCATCCCCACCACCATCATCACCATTTTTATTACAACGATCAACAAACCTAAATAATCACAAAACCTTGATTTTTTTAATCGAATTACAAACACTTAATGAGTTTAACCCGCATTCCCGATTGAGCTGGCATACATTAATAAAAAATTGAACTAGCAAATCTTGAAATCGTATCTAGTTAATTTACATTACTTGTTGGAACACCGCTCACAAAATAAAAGAAAATACAATTTTATTATTTTTCATTACAAATTACAACTAAAAAATAGAATGAAAGTACAAAACAAATTACAATTCTTCTAAAAAATTACAAACAGAATGAAATAAAAGAACATTAAACTGATTACAACCAAAGTAAATAAACAAGAGAAGAAAGACGAGGTTTCGGCTGAGGCACGTTCAAGATGCTTCCTTTAAAACAGATTTTGGGCCTCCCAGGTGAACCCGTCTGTTTCACAGGGTACAATAGCCAAAGCAGATTTTATTGCCGGGATTAGCCTAGCACTTACATGTATACCTGAAACAAGTGCGTAGAGATGCGAAATCTGGGAATTCGTTTGATGTTGTGTAAACCATATGATTTTTCAGTCTTTTGTCTATTTTAGAACAAAGCATAAATCTTTGTATATGATTAATCTAGAATTTCAAGTGTCTGTATTGAATACGAAATTCAATAAAAGTAAAGTATTTAATTCAATGACATAATGAATTCTGAGACTTGACAGGTTGGAATGTAAACAGTCTCTAATTGACCACACCAAGCCACTGACTCGAGCCCACACGCACCTCAAAAATAATAAAGGCGGCTCCAAGCGACGACTTGAGTTGCGCCATCAAAACGCCCCATTACGCCCATCGACCTCGTCCCGGACCCGGGCGCATGCACATGTCGGGTGCTTCGCACCCTCTTGGCTGCCATTGGGTGTGACTTGTCACATAGGAATACATTTCTATATAGAGTTCTAATTATAAATTAACAAAAAAAATTATCTCTCCACTAATGTGAGATAAGCACAATTTTCCAGACATTAAAGTTCCAATACACAAACTTAATGCTCAAAATCTCTTATTCATCTTGGTTTTTCTTATTAAATAATCATTTTATTAATCAATAATATAATGTCATTTAGAAATTTCCAATAACCCTCCACGTGAATGGAAATCGTCCATACACTCAAGCATCATGATAAAATTCCTGCGGTTAAGTAAGGCAAGATAGGTAGGTTTCCCTTTTAACCCTCCTTTGTGGCATGTATTTAATATCCTAGTGGTTAGTAGACGCGATGTCCTTGAACCAGCCCCTTTTTTCGTAGATGTTATTGCACATCACACATAGTTGTGTCCGTTATGGTCATGGAACATATCTGGGTCTGATTAACCCCTGATAGTTGTGTCTGTTATGGTCATGGAACACTATCCTGGTTCTGCGAGAGCTTAGGAATTGTGCCTCCAATTCCATTCGAAATAACCCCACTTCTCTCAAACATATGTGATTAACAAATCATTAATAGCCATATGTTTAATCTTTCTTGATATCAAAGATTTTAAGTAGGAATGGACTAGGAAGTTTGTGACTCCCTTTGTATGTTGAGATACTTCCCCACAATGACCTTAGTTCGTACAGTTAGGTGGTCCTATTGAGCCTAGATCATGGGACCCCAGATAGGCTTTTTGTTGTTCAAACTTACTCCAAGGGCTTTAGTCCCATGCCATCGATGACTTATATACTACCTCTCTGCTTAAGCCTTTTGTAAACGAATCCGCAATGTTATCCTTTGATTTCACGTAGTCAATCGTGATAACTCTAGTTGAGAGAAATTGTCGAATTGTGTTATGCCTATGTCGTATATGCTGTGAATTGCTATTACACATTGCACTTTAAGCTCTACCAATAGTCGATTGGCAATCACAAGGATGCAAATGGCCATCACAGGCTTGGGCCATCTTGGAACATATTCTAAGAATTGACGTAACCACTCTACCTCTTCTCCAATTTATCTAACGCAAAAAACTCAGGTTCCATCGTAGATCTAGCTATAAGAGTCTGTTTAGAAAACTTCCAAGATATAGTTGTTCCTCTAAGGGTAAAGACATAACCATTTGTAGATCTAAAATCTTTCATATTGGATATCCAGTTGGCATCACTGAATCCTTCTACAACAGCTGGATTTTGGATATAATGCAGTCCATAATTCCTTGTGTATCTCAAACACCTTAGTAATCTTGCCATACTCTTCTAGTGCTCAGAACTAGGAATACTAGTATATCTACTTAGCCTACTTACAGCATCTGCCAAGTATGGTCGATACATGACATGAGATACATGAGACTGCTAATGATCCTTGAGTATTCCAATTGAGCAACACTTTCGCCTCTATTCTTTGACAAATGTTGAGAGGTATCAATTGGAGTTTGAGCCATACTCGTGTCCTCTGGATTGAACTTCCCAATGATCCTATCCACATAATGAGATTGACTTAACACCAAACCAGTTTGGGTTCTAATGATCTTTACTCCAAGGATCACTTCAGCTAGACCCATATCTTTGATGTCAAATCTCACTTTCAACATGTCTTTAGAAGATCTGACATCTTATCATCACTCCCAATGATAAGCATATCATCTACATAAATGCATAATATGACATAACCTTTAGAACACTTGTCGCATTCATTTATTTTGAAACAGTTATTAAGCATAACTTGGTCAAACTTTTGATTTCATTGGTTTGGAGCTTGCTTCAAGACATACAATGACTTGACGAGTTTACACGTTTTTCCCTCTTGGTCGGGAGTAGAGAAACCATTTGGTTGCTCCATGTAAATCTCTTCATCTAATTCCCCAGTAAGAAATGCAGTTTTTACATCCATTTGATGTTTTTCCAAGTTTCTCAAAGCTGCAATCGCAAGCACCAATCTAATAGAGGTTATTCTGGTCACAGGCGGTATGTGTTAAAGTAGTCAAGACCTTCCTTTAGTCTAAACCCTTTGATCACAAGACTTGCCTTATACTTGTCTAAAAAGCCATCAACTTTCATTTTTTCTCTTGAATATCCATCGATATCCAAGTGACTTGCACCCTGGTGGAAGATCTACTAGCTTCCAAGTATGATTCTGCAAGATAGTATCATTTTCACTCTTGATGGCTTCTTTCCATTGAGGTCCATCTAAAGAGGTGACTACTTCTCGATAGGTTCGAGGCTCACTCTCAACCATATATGTAAGAAAGTCAAGCCCAAAGGATTTCTCAGTCCTTTGCCTTTTGCTTCTTCTTGGCTCACATTTTTCACCCTCTGATTGTTCTTGAGTTTTCTCTTGAACAATCTCATATACAAGAAAACGATGTGAACTACCATTTTTGGAATATCCAATGAAAATGCAGTCAACAGTTTTAGGCCCTACTCTTAGTGCCTTAGGAGGTGTAACAATCACTTTGGCCAATCACCCCCACACTTTCAAGTATTTATAGGATGATTTATGTCCCCACCACAACTCATGAGGTGTGACATCCTTATTCTTGAAAGGTATTTTATTTAATAGAAAATTGGCCAACAAAATGGCCTCCCCCTACATGTCTTGGCTCATCCCAAAACTTATCTACATGGCATTCATCATTTCTTTAAGTGTATGGTTCTTTCGTTGTACAATGCCATTTGATTGGGTTGTATAAGGAGGGTACATTCATGTATTATACCATTTTTTGCACCTACATCCCCAAATGGTGAAATATATTCACTTCCTCTATCACTTCTCACACGTTGTATTTTCTTGTTAAGTTGATTCTCAATTTTAGCTTTATACAAGATAAACTTGTCAATTGCTTCATCCTTGCTCTTAAGTAAGTCAACATAAAAGCATTTTGTATTGTCACCAATAAAGGTAATAAAATATTTATTACCACCTCTAGTGGGAGTTGATATTAAGTCACACACATCAGTGTGAATCAAATCAAGGGGTTTAGTTATTCTTTCAACTGATTTGAAGAATGATTTTGTTTGTTTGGCTTCAAAACATGTATTGCATTATGTTTTAGAGTAAATGGCAAAAGTTGGTATGTAATCTAATTTAATTAAACGACGCATCAAATTAAAATTTACATGACCAAGACGTCCATGCCAAACATCAGGAAAGTAAACCAAGTAAATAAGTAGTAGCATTCTTATTCATGTTTTTCTTAACAGACATTACATTAAGTTTAAACATGTCATTTTAGCCATAGCCCTTTCCAACAAACATACCATGCTTACTTACAACAAATGTATCACTCTCAAAAACCAAATGGAATCCAAACTTGTTAAGCATCTGTAACAACCTTGAAAATTTCAGTTACCCATTCCTAAAATGCACACTAAGGAACCCTAATTGGAACCCCCAACTAGTACTGTGCGACCCGAAATGGAAAAACAGACAAAACCAGCAATAGGGGCCCCCTAAAACTCAAGGGGAGGATCCCCTAATTGTTCCGCGACTCGCGACAGAAGATCTAGACACGTATCATTCAAAATTGACACATTTCCAGGCTATATTGGACACAAGGCTACCCTAGCCTAAATTGATCTCCCCCGCGCCACATGACATGATCAATGGGGACTGGTTAATCCAAGTCGAGAGTAGAGCGAGAGGCACAAAAATTGGCTATAAAGCCTACGACCTTGCACTTGATCAGATTGCATGTTACGACAAAAAATCTCATTCGTTACGTTGATCAAATCTCTGTTTCTTTTGAAATTACCAACCAAGTCTCGAAACTCTGTTGCGATATCAGGGTAATAACTCGATCACTACTACGGTACTATATCCGAATGATTAAAGTCGATCCGACAGATGTTAAAGTGCCACCGATATTCGGCTATACTTTGTTATTTATTGTGGGGTTTCGATCTCGTAATTATCGCAAATGTTGTATTAAGTTAATACACTAATTCGTTTGCATTGTATATTTAATTAGGTTTATCAACTTAACCAGTAGGCAAGCTCTGTCAGTCTAAACCTACAATGTGAGTGATTCTCTTTTTATCAAATTGCTTTGCAAAACCCTAAATGTTTTCCAGTTATACTTACAGTGATTAAGTCTTTGTAATCTTAAATTACTGTTAGTATGTGGGGTTTTGTATACACTACTTGTCAAGCGTCACTTTTGGGTGAACGGACCCAATAGTGATATGACCACAGTCAAAGGTCTTGCCGAGTGACAACTTGGTCAGATAATTATAAGATATAAACAAATGTAAAAACTCTTAGGGGCTGTTTGGTAGCCTCTTAATGACCATTCAGATGCTACCTCTTAATGGTTTAAAACCTATGAATGAATAAGAGGTAATCTCAAGTCTGAATGGTTAAGAGATAACCTCTGAATGGTAAATCATCACATGTCACATTCTTCTACCGTCTCTTTGGTAAAATTCTTAATGGTTTCATTAAGATGTAGCCTCTTAATGATCATTCAGAGGCTACCAAACAGCCCCTTAATGTTGTTATTTATAACAATGTGTCTTTTGTATAAATAAAATGCACTCACCGGTATTTTTTGCTGATCAAATGTTTTTAAAACACGTTTCAAGTGATTTACTGTGAAGAAAGGAAAAGTGTCGTGAAGCACTACAGCTTAAATAAGTGGCTTAGTAAAGTGGAATAAAACGTGTTTTTCTGTAATTAAAGGATTTCCCCAGTAAAATTCCTTTTCTGTAAATACGGGGTTTACCCCACGGTTATGAAATAAAATAATTCGGTGTTTTGAAACTCTGATAATTTTTCCTGACACCCGATCCTGATGAGATTTCCGTTGCCAATTAATAAACACCGATACCACTGTTATCTGTCTCGCGGTGCCGAACCGGGGTACGGGTCAAGGGACGTGACAGAAGGTGGTATCAGAGCCACCGGTTTAAGCAAATTAAGTATTTTAGAGTAAACTGCCATTTTGGTCCCTGTGGTTTAGGCACTTTTGCCATTTTAGTCCAAATCTCAAACTTTTTAAATCTGGGTCCCTGTGGTTTCACTTTTATTGCCATTTTAGTCCAAAATTAAGAGTAAACTGCCATTTTGGTCCCTGTGGTTTCACTTTTATTGCCATTTTAGTCCAAATCTCAAACTTTTTGGAACAGTCAAAAAAAGGGGGTTTTTGAATTTTGGACTAAAATGGCAATAAAGATGAAACCACAGGGACCCAGATTTAAAAAGTTTGAGATTTGGACTAAAATGGCAAAAATTCCCAAACCACAGGGACCAAAATGGCAGTTTACTCAGTATTTTATAAATACTTAAATTAATAATCATGAAAATTTTGATGCCTCTATGAAGAATTATTTGTAATACTAACATTGTATTTGATTCTTGGAATTTGTGTTTTTATTATTTGTGACTAACAGTATGAGTGAGTTAGCGGAAGCCCTTAAGAACTTCTCGATAAGTCCCACTGATATGGAAACCACTGAATAATAAATATATACAAATCTAAATGTCACAATGATCAACAATTTTGGCTATATGTGTTGACTCATTTTGTATTTGTAATTACAATGCTTTGTTTGTTTGTTATCTATTTTGTGATATTAATATAGATATTATGTTGCAATTCAGATGGCAAACGAAGTGAATCAATCCGACTAGAATAATCAGGAAAATTCTTTGAATAAAGAAGATATAGAAAATATAATCGTGCAGGGCATAGCTAATGCTATCGCTTTAATCATAGCAGCTGTTAAGAACCCAGTCGAACCTTCCAAAGCTGAGAATAGCAAACGCACCCGTGATGACAGTTTTAGTCATAGCGTAAATGGAGGCAATGATAATATTATCAAAGCCCCATTTCCTAAGAAGATGAAAGTAGTGACAACTGGTTGTACTTATAAAGAATTTCTAGCCTGTAAACCAACCGAATTCGCAGGCAGTGAAGGAGCCACTGCTGCACTACGATGGCTAGAAAAGACAGAAGCCGTTATTAAAATAAGTAAATGTGCAGAAGAAGACAAAGTAATGTATGCTTCCAACCTCTTTAAAGAGGAAGCATTAGAATGGTGAAACACTGTTCTACAAGCTAAAGGAAGTGACATGGCTTATGCCATGAGTTAGGAAGAGTTTAAGGAAATGATAGAATGGAAATTTTGTCCTTCCTATGAAAAGGAAAAATGGCAAATCAGTTCCTGAACCATAGAATGGTGGATGTTAAGTGTCGTGAGTACACGTCCAAATTCTTCGAGTATGAAAGAATAGTACCGACTCTGGTTTCGCCAGAACCTGTACTCATTTCTCGTTATATTTATGGATTGATTAGCGAAATCCACAATATAGTCAAGGCTCCTAGACCTCGGACTATCGACGACGCAGTTGAATTAGCCAATACCTTGACTGACGGATTAGTTCGCACGAGAGATGAAAATAGGAAAAAGGAGTTGGCTCAAAAGATTACCTAAGGTTTTCGCTCGGGTAATAACTTCAAGAAAGGAGTTGGGTAGTCTTCTGCACCACCTCTTTGCAAATTATGCAAAAGAAGGCACCCAGGAAAATGTAATAGGCACTGTAACTTCTGTAAGATACATGGGCATAGAGAAGAAGAGTGTAGAAAGAAATCTACTATTAATTTAGCAAAAGCACCTGACAACAAAGCAAAAGCAGCAGACGGAACCAACAAGAAGAACGCGTGAACTTTTCAGCTAACGACGCAAGAGGCAGCTATGATCCCCGACGTAATCGCTGGTACGTTCCTTATCCATGATGTTTATGCAAAAGTATTATTTGACTTTGGTGCAAACCAAAGTTTTATAAATACTGCATTTTGTCGAGCTCTTAATCAACCTTTAACTAAGCTTAGTCAAGCTTGTACGGTAGAACGGCCGAAGGAAACCCTATCGATATACGCGAAGTACTTCAAGAAGGAAAAATAGAACTATTAGGACATAAGTTCTCTGCAAACCTTCTACCTATGAATCTAGCAGGATTCGACGTAGTATTAGGAATGGATTGGTTAGTAGCCAACCATGCTCGAATCCTATGCGACCAGAATTCTGTCCAGATTCATACGCCAACAGGAGAGAAGATCCTGATCAAAGCAGATAAGTCGAGCAAGCCAATGAAGTTCATCTCAATGATGAAAGTTGCTAGCTATGTACTGTCACACCCCGATATTTCCACGTATTACCGGTGGGCCCGGTGGGGAGTATCGTGACGTAGTTGATATCATCATAGTCAAACAACACAATTTCAAATGCACAGCGGAAGCAAAGGATAGATTCATTTCAACTGAATAAATTGTAATATTAAGTATCACAAAATAGTTGAAACAGATCCACAGGCGGATCAAATAAAAAGGAAACTTTGTTCAATAGACTTTAAAGGCATCTAAAGCTTGCGAGACTTGAGTAATGATGCCAGGAATAGCCAGCCTATTTCGTCTAGTACCTGCACTTAGCCTTTTTGGAAAATACATCAGTTTACACTGGTAAATACTAATAACTGACTCATTTTGAAAATGTTTTAGAAAAATTGATTTAAATGAACATGGCACAAAAATTCTTTTATAACTTGGGACAATTATTAAAAATAATCTTGTATACAGTTTTACTTATTTGTCGTCCATCAGGGCCGGTTGGTAGAGTCGGTCAAGATTAACTGACACGCCACAGGTATAATGCCCACAAGGTTGATTCCTTTAAGTGGATTACCAATTTTTACATAATGCAACTGTCAGGTGTACGCCTACGCCCCGTGCTTAGGTCGTGGCCATTACTTTGAATGATGCCAAGGATATCCGGAACATGGTCATTTAACCCCCAAGGGCCATACACCAAATAATACAGATTAAACGAGATATGTGAATGCATTAATCACAATCCGATTTAAATGACTACATACCCGACCAAGCGGTATTATTATAATACCGTATCCCAAGCCCGTATAGGGAAAATAAGTTAAGAGTATTTACCTAAGCAAAGTATAAATCAAAAACAGCAAGTGCACGTAGCTTTTACTGGGCCCCTAATCTGGAACGAAGGTTTTTAATAACCTATAAGAATCCTAACGGGTCTTTAATTAAGCCTAAACTTAGACCGGTTAGTTTTAAAAGAGGATACGGTCCGAAAATGCATGATTAAGCGAAGACCGGATTAGAATGTGGTTTAGACCCGAAAAGCTTGGATACTTGTTTAATATGGATAAACTAAACACATTTTGGATTTTGAGACAAAAATGATAAGGTTTGACCCGTTTCGACTAATTTATGCAAACTAGTTACATAAGCCGATCCGAACGTGAAAACTGCGTAACGGGTAACCAAAAGAGTCATATACATGTTTCCTAAGTTAATATGCCTTAAATATGTTGTGACATCAGTAAGATATCTTCTATTATGCCCAAAACGAATTTAAACTCAAACTATGCCCCGTAGGGGTATTTTGGTCATTTAAATGTTATAAAAGAGTTTAAATATGAATCTGAGTTTCAGGTCTGATGTATTCAGTAAAAATACTTAAATTAATAAGTTATATCAGTAGGGTATTATATATATATGAAATTTACCATTTATAACCAAACTATGCACCGAATGGGCATTTTGGTAATTTCACGTAAGGTTTAAAGATCAACTCTGGAAATTTAAGTTTAAAACTTTTGCTTACTGTTAGAATATAAAAACTTACTAAAAATATCAGTAGGTATCAAATCATATATATTTAAAATAGTTTTAATACATACTATGCGTTTAAAACGCGTAAAAGGTAGTTTAAGCGATTTTCGGGTTTTATAAGAAAAGCTGATGTTTTTATTATTCCAGAAGGCTTAAAATATTCTATTTATCATACTGGATCAGTAGAAAAAGGTTTGGTATCAAAAGGATTTGTAAAACTCAAAAAAAGGCAAAACCGACAATAACCGAATCAAGCTTAGAACCCTATGTTATGCTCAGCCTAAAAATAAATAAAAACCTTCAAAAATCCCAAAATATTATTTTATATCAGTGGGTAAAAATTTTGGTATAAATTATTGGGTTAAATAGGCTATATGCTAATTATGCCGTTTAATTAATAAAAAGTTTTCTAATTACGCTAATGAGCATAACTCCTAATCTAGACCTCAAACTGATGTCAAATTTTAGGGATAAGTTTATAAATCAGTAATAAGGGTTTCTATCCTTTTACATTTTCAAAAATCAGGTTTTAAGGTCATATGGGCATAATAGTCAACATTTAAGCATTTAACAGAAACATGCATATGAATCGGATAACTAATGAACCAAGTTGTATAATCACAGGGGGTTATACTAACATGAAACCTGGTCCTAGTAAAGCTCTAAGGCATTTCTAAACTATGCTCTAATGGGTCAGAACTGAAAGTCAAAGCAAAAGTCTACTTTTGCGACTTTCGGCTCAGAACCGAGCTTAAATTGAAAATTGTCGGGTTGAACATGTTTAGACATGTTCTTACATTAATTACCAAGTTATATTAGTGATAAAATAGGTTGTATGGCTTCTACATTGTTAATTATGCATTTATGCCAAAACAAGCTTCCTGTTGACTTTTTAGAATTAGCTTTGACCCGACAATTGACCTAGTTAGAGTGGGAATCAGAGGGTGCCCTTTTAAGGGTTTATTGCCCACATAATTACCAACTCATAGGTACTTTCAATTTGAAATTTGACTGGACAAATTGTGAATAATCACGAAGTCAACCCTTAATTACGATGGTTTGACTTTAGGCTAATAAACTAGGCAAAACTGAATTAAGAAAGGTTAATGACACTTACCAAGGTCCTATGCACGACTAATGTTCACTAGGAAGGGGTCTTGAGCTCCAGGAACCTCCAGAAAATGAGTTGTGAAGTTTTCAAGTGAATGATCAAATGTTTGCAACAATGAGCTTCTTATATAGTGGGTTTGATGCAACTAGATCATGACAAATAAGTCTATGGGATGATTCCTGATCATCCCAAGTGTCCCTAGGCCCTTCTAAACCATCAAACAAGCCCCTGGTATCAAAAACAAGCTCCATAAGTTGGTTACACAGCTTTAACAGGCAGCTGTCCACATTTTCTGATGCTGGCAATCCCAGGCGGCCCGCGTAAGGTCCTGGGCAAGCCTTACGCGGCCCGTGTAAAGCCCAGACTCAGGTTACAAGTTTCCAAACTTTGCATATTTGGTCCCTGGTCCTTTTAAACGTGGTTTTAACTTCATTTCTTGCATTTTCAACCCTCCAACTTGACTTTTAAGGGCTCCAAGACATTACCAAACATCGTTAAGTCCTCGGTTAACTTTGTAATCACCCGTAAAGCCTTAAATTTCAACGTTGACACTTTTAACCCCTCGTATACGAATATTGTCATAACTTTCTCATACTTTATCGAAACCTTGTGAAATTTTTATCACTTATTCAAGTGAGCATAATTAATGGTTACAAAGCTTCGGGTTTGCTAAAAGGTGACTCAGAGGTATACTTTAAACATGTTGACACATTTAACCCCTGTAGTTTGTAATCTCTCACTTTCTTCCACAATTAGCTTCGTATGATCCATGATTCATTCGTTTAAGTGTATAAACATCGTGTAGGGTTGTTGAAAGATATATTTATCCATCGTTAACACTTTGAACCCTTTTATTCACATACTTTCCTTGTTTGTCAACTTTAGTCCCTCTAAAGTAATCTTTTACACGTTTAAAGCTCATGACACGTGTCGATACATTATTGGACATGAATTTTCGAGGTGTTACATCCTCACCCCCTTAAAAGAAATCTCGACCTCGAGATTTACTGAAATAAATGAGGGTATTATTCTTTCGTTGTGGACTCTACCTCGCACGTGTACTCGGGTCCTCTACGGGCATCCCATTTAACTTTCACAATTGGCAGTTTGGCACTTGCTTCCTTCGAAGCTTCTTAACCTGTCGATCCTCAATCGACAAAGGTTTTTCCACAAATTTCAAGCTCTCATCTATGTGCACATCTGTATGTGGTACGACTAGTGATTCATCGGCTAGACATTTCTTCAGATTGCAGATGTGAAATACATTGTGAATACTACTGAGCTCTTCAGGTAAGTTTAACTTATAAGCCACTGTTCCTACACATTCGATGATCTCGAATGGTCCTATATAGCTTGGGCTTAGCTTTCCTTTCTTGCCAAATCGCATCACTCCCTTCTAGGGTGATACTTTAAGCAGAACCTTATCACCAACCTCAAACTTTAGAGGTTTTCGCCTTTTATCAGCATAACTTTTCTGCCTATCCCTGGCAGCTTTCAAGCGGTCACGAATTTGGACAATTTTGTCCGTTGTTTCAAGGACTATATCAGGTCCTGATAACTGAGCTTCTCCTACTTCTGCCCAACAAATAGGCATTCTGCATTTCCTACCATATAATGCCTCAAAAGGCGCAGCCTGAATGCTTGTATGGTAGCTATTGTTATAGGAGAACTCGATCAAGGGCAGGTGGTTATCCCAACTACCACCTAAGTCAATCACACATGCACGAAGCATGTCTTCCAAAGTTTGGATCGTACGCTCACTCTGTCCGTCCGTCTGAGGATGGTAAGCCGTGCTAAAATTCAAGCGTGTGCCCAAAGACTGTTGGAAACTTTTCCAAAAATGAGATGTGTATCTAGTATCTATGTCCGAGATAATAGATACTGGTACGCCGTGCAGGGATGAAATCTTATCTACGTACAACTGGGATAATATGTCGGAGCTATGAGTCTCCTTGATGGGTAGGAAATGTGCTGACTTAGTCAGTCTATCTACTATCACCCAAATAGTATCATTTTCTTTCTTTGTCTTTGGCAACTTGGTGATAAAATCCATAATCACCATTTCCCATTTCCAGGTGGGAAGTTCAGGCTGTTGTAACAAACCTGACGGCTTTTGATGTTCAGCTTTAACTTGTGCGCACGTCAAACATTTGGCTACATGGGTAGCTATAGACTTATTCAAGCCTATCCACCAATAGTTTGCCTTCAGATCCTGGTACATCTTATCAGCTCCAGGATGAACGGAGTACTTAGAACTATGGGCTTCCTGGAGGATAACATCCCGAAGTCCTCCATAAACTGGAACCCATATTCGTCCATTTAACCTTAGAATTCCGTCCTTGCCATAGGATAACTGTTCTTCAGTTACTCCTAGCTTTTCTTCAGGATAGTTAGCTTCTAGTACAGCTTCCTTCTGCGCAGCTAACAACCTTTCATTCAAACTATTCTTTAATTCAATGCTCTTGGCATTGATTCTTATGGGCTTTACCATTTCCTTTCTACTTAAGGCATCGGCGACTACATTTGCCTTGCCGGGATGGTATCTTATCTCACAGTCATAATCATTTAAAGTTTCCATCCAACGTCGCTGCCTCATGTTTAAGTCCTTCTGATTGAACAAATGTTGAAGGCTCTTGTGATCAGAATAGATCACGCACTTGGTTCCATACAAGTAGTGCCTCCACAGTTTTAGTGCAAATACAACGGCACCCAATTCCAAGTCATGGGTGGTGTAATTCTTCTCATGCACCTTTAACTGACACGAAGCATAGGCAATAACTTTGCCTTTTTGCATAAGCACACATCCCATACCTGTGTGCGATGCATCACAATATACTACAAATTCATCAATTCCATCAGGCAATGTCAACACAGGTGCATTGCTCAACTTTTGCTTAAGGATGTCAAAGGATTCCTGCTGCTTAGGACCCCAGTCAAACTTAATATTCTTACGAGTCAATGAAGTTAGGGGTGCAGCAATCCTTGAGAAGTTTTCTATAAATCGCCTATAATATCCTGCTAAACCTAGAAAGCTACGAATCTCTGTAGGCGTTTTTTGGCTCTTGCCAATTCATAACAGCTTCAACTTTAGCGGGATCCACTTGGATACCACGCTCACTAACTACATGTCCAAGAAACTGGACTTCGTGAAGCCAAAATTCACACTTTGAAAACTTAGCGTAGAGCTTCTCCTGCTGAAGTAGTTCCAGAATACATCGAAGGTGCTTCTCATGGTCGGCCTGATTCTTTGAATAAATCAGAATGTCGTCAATGAAGACGATAACAAATTTGTCCAAGTATGGCTTGCAGACACGGTTCATGAGATCCATGAACGTTGCTGGTGCATTAGTGAGCCCAAAAGGCATCACTAGGAACTCGTAATGACCATAACGAGTCCTAAATGCAGTTTTGTGCACATCTTCATCTCTAACCTTCAATTGATGGTAGCCTAACCTCAAATCGATTTTGGAGAAATAACTCGCCCCTTGCAATTGATCAAACAGATCGTCGATCCTGGGCAATGGATATCTATTCTTGATAGTAACCTTGTTGAGCTCGCGATAATCGATGCATAGACGCATCGATCCATCCTTCTTCTTCACAAACAGGATTGGTGCTCCCCAAGGAGACGAACTAGGTCTAATAAAACCTTTTGCCAACAAATCATCTAACTGAGTCCTTAATTCTTTCATCTCGGTTGGGGCTAACCGGTAAGGTGCTCTTGCAACAGGTGCTGCTCCAGGTATAATGTCGATTCTGAACTCCACTTGCCTATCTGGTGGTAAACCAGGTAGTTCTTCAGGGAAAACTTCTGGGTACTCAGAAATGACGGGAATATCTTCAACCTTAGGCTTCTGCTCATCAATAGTCACCTGTGCTATATAAATGACACAACCCTTCTTCAAACACCTAGATGCCTTAAGCATAGACACTTGCTCAGGCAGTCCATAAGTGGCTCACCAGACGGAGTCTTGATCACCACTTGCTACTTATTGCAGACGATCTGGGCTTGGTTATGGGATAACCAGTCCATGCCTATAACTATGTCAAAACCGGCTAACTTTAAAGGAAGTAAGGATAACGGAAAAGAGTGGTTCCTAATGGATATGACACATCCATCTAACACGGTTGAGGCGGTTTCTAAGGTACCATCGGCTAATTCTACCTCATATTTCACACTTAGGGTTTTAACAGGTAAATTCAGTAACTTACAAAACTTAATATCTACAAATGACTTATCAGCTCCTGAATCAAACAATACTCTTGCATAAACGTTATTTATGAGGAAGGTACCTGTTATCACATTATCGTCCTGAACAGCTTCTCGTGCATCCATACGGAAGACCCTTGCATTGGTCTTCTTGGCTTCCTCATGCTTTTTAGCGTATTTAGGGCAATTAGTCTTAATGTGCCCTTTTTCATTACAGTTGTAGCACGTAGCATCCTTAATCTTCTTGCAGTCTACTGTCTTGTGCTCCTTAGACTTGCATAACCCACATGCAGGTGGTCTTGACTGAGACTTGGTCTCAAGCCTGCATTTTCCAAAGTGGCGTTTTTAGCAAGTCTTACACTTTGGCTTCTCCTCTTCTCGTTGACTACCCTTTCCAGACCCAAACTTTTTCTTGTGGTCCATGTTTCCCTTAAACTTCTTCTCAGACTGTCGTGAGTTGTCGTCCTCACGTTTTCTCTTACTGTCTTCCGAGTTCTTAAGCGATCTCAGCCTGACCGCATCCAAAGTAAGAGACAGAGATAGATCAGCTGTTGACCTAAAAGTAGCAGGTCTGGATGCCTTAACACTGGCTTTGATTTCTGGGGCTAAACCCCCAATGAAGCGAGCAATCCTTTTGGGTTCCGGGGTTACCAGATACGAAACCAGTCTAGACAGGGTATTGAAACTGGTGAGGTAAGCTTGACAATCTAAATTCTTCATCACCAACGATAAAAAGTCTGATTCAATCCTCCCAACCTCGTGTTGAGGGCAGTAATTCTCCTTAATGAGAGCGACAAACAGATCCCATGTCAGATTGTATAGTGGGATCTTTCCAGCAGCCTGAATGAGAGACTTCCACCATGCTAATGCCTCTCCTTTGAATGATTGGGATACATACTTCACTACATCCCTTTCAGCACAACCGCTGATATCGACCACTGTGTCCATTTCATCTAACTAGGTCATACAATCAATCGCTCCTTTTTCCCCAGTAAAATCCCTGGGTTTGCAGGAGACAAAGTATTTATAAGTGCAGGACTTGGCACGTGGTTCCCTGTCAAATACTATTCTCTTAGATGGGACACTGTGTTGATTTGAGGAGTGTTGAACATCCTCTTTCTTTGGTTCATCTTTCTTAGAGGGTGGCTTGCTATGAGCCTCTGAATGAGTCTTAGAGACAGATTTAGAGTGGGGTACAAATGAAGTCCTACTATGCGTCCCACTAGACTCCCTGAATTGCCTATCCACAGCTTTAGATACAGCTGTATCAATCAGTGTACGGAGCTCTTCCCTGGTTATATTAATCCTAGTATTCTCATTATTCTCCAGGGAATGACTGTTAACTTCTTCCGACCTAGCCATGTAGCTTTAATTGCTACATAAAAGAAAATTAATGAAAAGGTTTATTTAGAAGCCTATACAGTACTATCATTTTTGATGATTTATTAACCATGGTCTTTAATAACTATTTTGGTTAATTTGTTAAGCATGTATATATATTCAGGATCTTTATTATAATCCTTAATTATAATTTAATAATAGCACAAAAAGGCAAGTCACATGGACAGATTTAATTTATAAACCAGGATTTTACAGAATCGAGGTATTAAGGTTTGAATCAAAGTTCATTACCTTTTTTTTTACAGGGAGTTGTAGGCCACCACTGTCTTTAGTCCCAAAGGACGTTAATTATAGCCCGTAGGCACTTTATCCTTAAGGGATGATTATATAATTAAGGGAAATTGGAATATCCCAATTTAAGAATGACTTATGTGATTTTATCGAATCACATTTTGCCAAGAATGTTAACATGTTTTCAGATGTTAACAAGGATTGGGATCTTTTGAATAGGTTTTACCATCTTGGCCATGTCTGCAACGACATATAGACTAGGTTTTTCCTTTAAGATTCTTTTTAACATTTAACGCAGAACAATCCTAAATTGAGGTGTTAACAAGGATCTGAATTTAATTGAGGGACTACCATCTTGGCCCCGTCTTAAGATGACACACGAGCTAGGTCTTGTCCTTTTTAGATTTTGCCATTTTATTATAATGGTAGATCTTATAAAAGAAATAATATTTTAAATCTAACCGTCCACTAAAATTTAAACAAGTACATGGTTGCCCTAAACGGGACTTCTAACTGAAATGACTTGCCCATGCAGGGGCTAAACAGAAAATAACAAGGAAACAAATAAAGGACAAAAATAAAACGAATTAGGATTAGTCCTAAGTTCTTTGTCTAGACTCGAGAATCGAGGAACGTGCAACTGTGTAACTGAGATTAAACACAAAAGGCTAGTGTTTAATTCACTCAGTGTTGGCTCTGATACCAACCTGTCACACCCCGATATTTCCACGTATTACCGATGGGCCCGGTGGGGAGTATCGTGACGTAGTTGATATCATCATAGTCAAACAACACAATTTTAAATGCACAGCGGAAGCAAAGGATAGATTCATTTCAACTGAATAAATTGTAATATTAAGTATCACAAAATAGTTGAAACAGATCCACGGGCGGATCAAATAAAAAGGAAACTTTGTTCAACAGACTTTAAAGGCATCTAATGTGACAACTGGCACCAAACCGGTAATTTCCGTACACTTTAACTATTAGTTAATGATTGCAATTATGTGCTTAATTGTCAGCAATATCTGAACACATACTAAACTAGTGAATTCATGCACGTTGTATACTACAAAATATTGCTTTATGCATAAACGAGAGCGTTGCGTCAGAAATACTAGTAAACTCACCGGTAAGACACAATGTGTCAACAGAACTGCAGAAAGCAGTCAGACATTAGAATTGGAACCTAGGTGTAGGTCCAATGACAAGAATACACTAAAAACCCAAGAGTACATACAAGGGTTTATATATAGACGTTACGGAAGCAAAAATAAGCACTAAAAAGCACCCGAAACGCACTTTAAATAGACACTAAACGGTGCAATTTAGCACTTTAACGAACCAGTGTCTAACCGAACAACCGGATATTACCCGGAGCACCAAAATAATACTAGAAGCATTGTTTTTATTTTTATAAACTAGTTAGGGTCCCCAAACACCCTAACACACCTCATATTATACTACACACAATAACACACAAAAGACACTAACTAAAACATCTTGATTCTAACTAATTAGTAACTAAACCATTTGGAAACCAACCCTATACCCCCCCCCCCGTTCGAAACCGGTTATGGGAATGGGGGACACCCCCATGATTTTATTCATTTGTTTATTGGACATGTATTGTACTATTGGAACATTAAACACAAAGGATATTAGAAGTTGGAGGATCTTTATTTAAACCACTAGACTACCATCATTCTTATTATCACAACTCAACACACACACACCTCTCCTCCTCTCCACACCCTCGGCCGAGAACCACCAAGCACCACCACCATCACCCACCCAAGATCACCCAATTCCAAGCTCTCCCCAAGGTGTTAGAAGGCGCATAGTGAAGCTAGGAGCTTTCGGAAGTTGAAGAACCTCACTTATTTGCTTTTATCCACCACATTCATACTCTTGAACTCCCCTAGCCTTATGCTAGTAGTAAGTGTTCTAAAACATCATCTTGATCTTGTATTTAGTGGTTAATAGATGATAGAATGATTAAATGATGAAAACTCTAATGAACATAAGCTAAGTCTTGAACATAAAGTGATAAATGGTGGATAAAGAGAAGATATATGGGTAAATCATGTGAATCTTGTGTAATTATGATTATTTGATGATGTTTGTTAGTACAAGTAGGATGGATCATCATCTAGACATACTAGTTCATGTTTAATAACATGAACTAGCAAGATGTAAATGCTAGAAGTATAAAGGATGATGAAACCATCCACCCATGAACTTGAAACTTGAATAAATGTAATTTTTCTTGGAAAATAAGGTTACAAGCTTGTAGATCTAAAGATCTACAAGTGGTTTTTCGGAAGAACCAAGTGGAAAATACTAGATTGTTAAAAACCCGGATCTTGTATGAACTAAAATCATTTTTAGTAAGTAAACAAGTGTATAAACACTTGTGTAACAAAAAAATCCCACAAAGAAATATTTTTGGAAAATAAGACTAGAAGATGTGAAAATGCACTTCCTTTTTAAATAAAGATTTTAAGAAACTAAACTTATTTTTAAAGATAACAAGACCTACTAAACATGTTAGTAACTTACTACATATTTTTACAAACTTTCAAGTTCATAAGTTTGTGGTATATGCTTGTTTTGACAAGTTTGGTAAATAAAGATTGTGTTGTTGATATTGTTGTTGATTTTAAAAGAAAATAAACACATGTTTTGAAAACATGGGAAACCTCCATTTTTAGGGGAAACTCTGTCAAAATTTTTATAAATTTTGACACTTAGAAAAATATAAGTTTTTGAGAAACTTATTCCCTAAAAATGTATCTAAGAATATTACCAAGGTTTCCCTAATTTTTGGTGATAAGAAATGATGATTTCTTCAAGATTAAAAATTATATTAAGTATGTATATTTTTGCGAAAAATATATATATTATTTGATCACCAAACTTTGTGCTAAGTGTATGTAGTATGTATTATACTTGATAGTGTATTAGGACTTGAAAATACACTAAATACTTTTGAGAAGTAAAAACACAAAGATACACATACAACATACAAGATACATAATTCGGGTGCAAAGTGAAAAATACAAGAAACTTATATTTATTTTTGAGAAAATAATATAAGTAAGACACTTAGTTAAAAATATGAATTATTTTTAACACAAGAGAACATATACATAAAAGACAGTGACTTGTACTTGTACGATACAAGTCTAGTGACTAACGTTAAGAAAACACGTATAGGTCACGACGTTAATTAAGCAAATCCGGTGAAGTTTACGACGCAAGGAACGCAATGTTGTGAGTTCATGCTCCCCCTTTTCTTTTAACTGTTTTCAGTTTTATAACTTCGGGGGTGAAATACATGTACAATGTTTACAAATGGTATGATACAAATACAAGAAGCACACTTGGTGAGAACGAGTACCGAGTGTGATGCGTTTTGAGAAATGATACGAGAAATCGTGTCACGAATAGGGTACCATAAGCACCATTAATCAACAATATACCTAGACCGCATAACAAAAGGTTAGATCTAACGGGTGCCGGGCAGCCACACTCTTGGTGAGGACGAGTACCGAGTAGTGCTTTTGTATCTCAGAATATGCCAACTAGAAAAATGCCTAAGGTTTGGTGACTTCCTATGTCGTGTCACATGTTAATGGCCTTGCAACCCATTAACAATCCTGTTACTTACAGGAATACTTTATTTACATAAGATTCATACCATACTAAAACTTGATCTATACTTGAGTACGTGGGGTACACAAGTAAACTTGAATTATACATGAGTACATGGTGTACACATGAATACTTGATTTATATATGAAAACTTGATTTACACATGACACAAACTATGTTTTCATACAAAGTAGACAAACGTGAAATACAAAAACTGCATGAATTCACACCAACATTATGTTGACGTTTTTTCCAAAACTCACATGTATTTCAGGTAACTAGGATGGATGTGTGCGTGGTCTTACTCATGCTCGTGGATGTCGCTATGTTTATCATTAAATAAAGTTGTAACTTTTAAGACAATATGCTATCTCGTGTTGTAAACACTTGACTTATGTTTTCAGTAATGTAATGTTTGAAGTTATTTTTGAGCATGTAGTATGTTTACTTTTTGTATGCAATGAGAACCTTTCATGATCACACCTCGTGCTTCCGCCGCAGAAAGGGGTGTGACAGATTGGTATCAGAGCTGCGATTGTAGTGAACCAGGATTCCTTCTCGAGTCTAGTCTACAATCTCTAGGATCCTTTCACGAAAATGATTTTTTCAAAAAGTTTTCATTGCACAAAACGTCCCGCGACATCCACTACCTGAAACTGTATACAAGAGTCATGAAAAGACACTACGAGACTTAGGGTGCACATGAGTAGCACTTGTCGTTGACTAGGAATTACTTGCAATTATGTGTGATAATTGGTATATACACATACTAGAAGTAGAATGTCACTAGTATACGTGACTTTACCTGAAAGCGATGGCCTATCTGAAGGAAGAAATACGAGGATGAAACGAACTGTGCGGACTGCGCAAGGAGTTACATAATTATGGATGCATACATAATTATGAAATTAAGTGCACAGAAACCATAGCAAGTCTTGTCATGTGTAGATTCCCTCAGTGCAAGCCTACTAAGTACTCTGCTAGAGTAATAATTGTTTGATGTCACTTATGTGGTATATACCTGTGAATATATATGCTACTACTGTCTAGTATGACGATATCAAACAAATGTTTAACCCTGTTGTGTTATGTTTTGTCAGAACATGGCACCCAGGAAAGCTGTGAATGCTCGCAATGATGATCAACCTCCTCCTCCCCCACTGCCAAGAACTGCTGAAGAGCTAAACGCTCTACTGGAAGAAAGGATCTCCGCTGCTATCGCCCAGTACGAGGCGAACCGTACTCAAGACAGTGGAGGACCAAGCAATGCTAGACGTAACGGGCATGGAGATTCGTCTGGAGGAAACGCAGCTCAAGGTAACCTTAAGACGATTTGCTAAGCATGGAGAAATTTATGAACGGTCTTTGTTTCATTATTTCTTCGATTGCTCACGTGTGAATTGGTTGAATCAATTCCAGGCTGCACTTTCAAGCAGTTCCTCGACTGCAAGCCGATGAACTATGACGGCACAGGAGGTGCAGTAGCATTTGTACGCTGGACGGAGAAGACTGAAGCTACTATCCGCATGAGCAAGTGTACCGCGGATCAACAGGTCACCTTTGCTACTGGGTTATTTGTCGATGAAGCTTTGACTTGGTGGAACTTGCAAGTCCAAACTTTGGGCGATGATGCCGCTTATGGCCTAACTTGGGAGGAACTGAAGGAAAGAATGAGAGAGAAGTATTGCTCTCGTGCTGAACTCCAAAGACTTGAAACGGAGTTCTGGCACCTAACCATGGAAGGTGCTGACATTAATGGTTATACTCGAAGGTTCCACGATCTGTCTAGAGTGCTTCCCTACATGGTGACTCCCGAATTCAAGCGCGTTGAACGCTATATTTGGGGACCAGCCTCAGAGTTCCGTGGCATGGTAACTTCGGCCAAACCTCAAACAATCACCGAGGCTGTAACTCTGGCTGTCAGCCTTACCGAAGATTGTGTTCCTATGAAGAAGCTATCACTGAACCCAACAGAAAAGACCGAGACGCATGCTGAGTCGTCCGGCGACAAGAAAAGGAAACATGCAAACCTGAATCAAGCAACTCGCAACAACAAGGGTTTCAGCAAGAAGCGCGACACTAACCCGCCTCAGGAGACGAAAACTCTTGCAACCAAAGGATACCAATGCACCATGCTTAAATGCCAAAAATGTAAGTATCATCATGAAGGAGCTTGTCGCATTCCAAGGTGCGACAAATGTGGTAGGTTGGGTCATCAAGCAGAAGACTGTTGGGGAAAAGGAAAGAACCGGAACGGAAATGGTGCTGGTAACAAGAACGGTAACGGGAAGGGGCGGAACCAAGGATGCTTCAGTTGTGGAAGCAATGATCATTTCATGAAGGACTGCCCAAAGGGAAACAATGTTCAGGCTCGAGTATTTGTGATTGGAGCAAAGAACGCACGCGAGGACCCTAATGTGGTCACCGGTACGTTTCTCATTAACAATCACTTTGCATCCATATTATTTGACATTGGCGCCGATTATTGCTTCATGTCTGTGGAATTTAAACGCATGCTTGGAATAGAATCTAGTAGATTAGAAATTCCTTATTCCATAGAACTAGCCAATGGTAAACTTGTTGAATCGGGCGAAGTTGTTAGAGGTTGCACACTAGAACTTGGTGAACGAAGATTTAGCATCGACCTTTTACCTATTCAATTAGATAGCTTCGATGTAGTAGTCGGAATGGACTGGTTGTCCAAGAACAAAGCTGAGGTTATTTGTCATGAGAAAATCATTCGCATCCCTTTAGCGAATGGTGAAACTCTCGTCGTGCATGGAGAAAAGCGAGACGCACCTCTTTGAATCATCAGTTGCATGAAGGCATAGAAGTGCTTAAGGAAAGGATGTGTTGCCTTCCTAGCACACGTTGTAGATAAGAAGGCTGAGGAGCCAAAACTCGAAGACATTCCTGTGGTGAAGGAATTTCCTGATGTTTTTCCCGAAGATCTTCCAGGACTACCTCCGCAACGACAAGTCGAATTCCGTATAGACTTGGTTCCAGGAGCCGCTCCTGTAGCCAAGGCTCCCTATCGACTTGCGCCATCCGAAATGCAAAAATTATCTATGCAACTCCAGGAGTTGTTGGATAAAGGATTCATAAGGCCAAGCTTCGCGCCTTGGGGAGCTCCAGTATTGTTCGTGAAGAAAAAGGATGGAACTCTGCGGATGTGTATCGATTACAGAGAACTGAACAAGCTCACGATCAAGAATCGGTATCCACTACCGAGGATTGATGACTTGTTTGATCAGCTGCAAGGATCGAGCTACTATTCTAAGATCGATCTTCGATCTGGATACCATCAGTTAAGAATACAAGAGGAAAGCGTACCAAAGACTGCCTTCAGAACACGCTATGGGCATTACGAGTTTCTTGTGATGCCATTCGGACTGACAAACGCGCCAGCGGTATTTATGGATCTGATGAACCGCGTATGCAAACCATATCTCGATAAATTCGTGATTGTATTTATCGATGATATCCTGATTTACTCGCGAGTGAAAGAAGAACACGAGCAACACCTCAGAACTATTCTGGAACTACTGAAGAACGAGAAGCTTTATGCAAAGTTCTCGAAATGCGAATTCTGGATTCGTGAAGTACAATTCCTTGGTCACGTTGTGAATGAGAAGGGCATTCATGTAGACCCATCCAAGATTGAAGCAATAAAGAACTGGGAAGCCCCCAAAACCCCAACTGAAGTTCGACAATTTTTGGGCTTAGCGGGCTATTATCGGCGATTCATCAAGAATTTCTCAAAGATAGCTCAACCGCTAACGACCCTTACTCAGAAAGACAAGAAATACGACTGGGGTCACAAACAAGAAGAAGCCTTCCAGCTACTTAAAAACAAGCTATGCGATGCACCGATACTATCATTACCCGAAGGCACTGAAGACTTCGTGGTGTACTGTGACGCTTCACGACAAGGTTTGGGTTGCGTGCTTATGCAGCGCCAAAAAGTCATCGCTTACACTTCAAGACAATTGAAGGTACATGAAAGAAACTACACCACTCACGACCTAGAGCTGGGAGCAGTGGTATTCGCCTTGAAGATCTGGCGACACTATTTATATGGTACTCGATGTACAATCTTCACAGATCACAAAAGCTTACAACACATATTTGATCAGAAGGAATTGAATATGCGCCAGCGGCAATGGGTCGAGCTGCTAAATGATTACGACTGTGAGATTAAGTACCATCCTGGAAAGGTAAACGTTGTAGCAGATGCGTTAAGCCGGAAAGAAAGGGTTAGGACCCTTAGGACCCTAAGGGTTCGAGCGTTGGAAATGACTATTCGAACGAACCTCACTGCACGCATTCGTGACGCACAACAAGAAGCCCTTAAAATGGAAAACCGTAAAGCTGAATACCTACGGGGTATGTTGAAATATATGGTACCAAACGAAGAAGGAGCCTTATGCTTTAAGAAGCGTATTTGGGTTCCGCTCTATGGTGGCATACGAGAAGTCATCTTTGATGAAGCGCATAAATCGAGATACTCGATCCATCCAGGATCGGACAAAATGTATCAGGACTTAAAAGAATACTATTGGTGGCCGAGACTCAAGAGCGACGTTGCTGTTTATGTTGGAAAATGCCTAACCTGTGCTAAGGTTAAGGCTGAATATCAGAAACCGTCCGGCCTACTACAATAACCAGAGATACCCATGTGGAAGTGGGAGCAAATCTCAATGGACTTCATAACAAAATTACCCAGGACCCCGAGAGGGCACGATATGATATGGGTAATAGTTGATCGATTAACGAAATCTGCGCATTTCCTACCAATCCGAGAGAAGGATAGCACTGGAAAGCTTGCAGAGATATACTTAAGGGAAATTGTGGCACGTCATGGAGTGCCTATCTCAATCATTTCAGACAGAGATGGATGCTTTGTCTCAAGAATCTGGCAATCCTTTCAGGAAGCCTTTGGATCTCAACTAGATCTAAGCACGGCATTCCATCCACAAACAGACGGCCAGAGTGAACAGACTATACAAACGTTAGAAGATATGCTTCGTGCATGTGTCATGGATTTAGGCGGCAGCTGGGATACTCACCTACCTTTAGTTGAGTTTTCCTACAATAACAGTTATCATACAAGCATAAAAGCCGCACCGTTCGAAGCTCTGTATGGCCGCAAGTGCCGATCGCCCTTATGTTGGGCAGACGCTGGAGATAAACGTATGGTTGGTCCTGAACTTGTGCAAGAAACAAGCGACAAGATCGTACAGATCCGAGAACGCATTAAGGCGGCTCGAGATCGACAAAAGAGCTACGTTGATCAAAAACGAAAACCATTATAGTTCGAGGTTGGAGACAAAGTTTTGTTGAAGGTCTCACCTTGGAAGGTCGTAGTCAGATTCGGAAGACGTGGAAAGCTGAATCCACGATACATCGGACCATTCAGAATTTTGCAAAGAATTGGTACCGTGGCATACAAGTTGGAATTACCGGAAGAACTTAATGGAGTACATGATACGTTCCATGTATCCAACCTCAAGAAGAGTCCAACACAAAAAAACGTGATCATCCCTGTGGATGAAGTACATATTGATGACGCCCTCCGATTTACAGAACAACCCGTTGAGGTTACCGACTGGAAAGTCAACAAGACCAGGAAGAGCACTGTTAAACTTGTCAAAGTACGTTGGAACTCTAAGCACGGACCCGAGTATACGTGGGAACGTGAAGACTAGTTCAAAGAAAAGTATCCCCACCTGTTTAAGAAGACTCCTGCGAGAGTTAGTTCAGCATGAATTTCGGGACGAAATTCTTTTAACGGGGGGAGACTGTGACAACTGGCACCAAATCGGTAATTTCCGTACACTTTAACTATTAGTTAATGATTGCAATTATGTGCTTCATTGTCAGCAATGTCTGAACACATACTAAACAAGTGAATTCATGCACGTTGTATACTACAAAATATTGCTTTATGCATAAACGAGAGCGTTGCGTCAGAAATACTAGTAAACTCACCGGTAAGACACAATGTGTCAACAGAACTGCAGAAAGCAGTCAGACATTAGAATTGGAACCTAGGTGTAGGTCTAATGACAAGAATACACTAAAAACCCAAGAGTACATACAAGGGTTTATATATAGACGTTACGGAAGCAAAAATAAGCACTAAAAAGCACCCGAAACGCACTTTAAGTGCATAATTTTAATAAATTCAGCTCTAAACAGCTTTTAACAACATAAATATTATGTAGAAATTACATTTAATTATCCAGAATACTTCCCCAAGTGTTGGGAATTAAGGATACAAAAAGATACTTAATAGACACTAAACGGTGCAATTTAGCACTTTAACGAACCGGTGTCTAACCGAACAACCGGATATTACCCGAAGCACCAAAATAATGCTAGAAGCATTGTTTTGATTTTTCTAAACTAGTTAGGGTCCCCAAACACCCTAACACACCTCATATTATACTACACACAATAACACACAAAAGACACTAACTAAAACATCTTGATTCTAACTAATTAGTAACTAAACCATTTGGAAACCAACCCTATACATCCCCCCCCCTTCGAAACCGGTTATGGGAATGGGGGACACCCCATGATTTTATTCATTTGTTTATTGGACATGTATTGTACTATTGGAACATTAAACACAAAGGATATTAGAAGTTGGAGGATCTTTATTTAAACCACTAGACTACCATCATTCTTATTATCACAACTCAACACACACACACCTCTCCTCCTCTCCACACCCTCGGCCGAGAACCACCAAGCACCACCACCATCACCCACCCAAGATCACCCAATTCCAAGCTCTCCCCAAGGTGTTAGAAGGCGCATAGTGAAGCTAGGAGCTTTCGGAAGTTGAAGAACCTCACTTATTTGCTTTTATCCACCACATTCATACTCTTGAACTCCCCTAGCCTTGTGCTAGTAGTAAGTGTTCTAAAACATCATCTTGATCTTGTATTTAGTGGTTAATAGATGATAGAATGATTAAATGATGAAAATTCTAATGAACATAAGCTAAGTCTTGAACATAAAGTGATAAATGGTGGATAAAGAGAAGATATATGGGTAAATCATGTGAATCTTGTGTAATTATGATTATTTGATGTTGTTTGTTAGTAGAACTAGGATGGATCATCATCTAGACATACTAGTTCATGTTTAAGAACATGAACTAGCAAGATGTAAATGCTAGAAGTATGAAGGATGATGAAACCATCCACCCATGAACTTGAAACTTGAATAAATGTATTTTTCTTGGAAAATAAGGTTACAAGCTTGTAGATCTAAAGATCTACAAGTGGTTTTTCGGAAGAACCAAGTGGAAAATACTAGATTGTTAAAAACCCGAATCTTGTATGAACTAAAATCATTTTTAGTAAGTAAACAAGTGTATAAACACTTGTGTAACAAAAAAATCCCGCAAAGAAATATTTTTGGAAAATAAGACTAGAAGATGTGAAAATGCACTTCCTTTAAAAATAAAGTTTTTAAGAAACTAAACTTAATTTTAAAGATAACAAGACCTACTAAACATGTTAGTAACTTACTACATATTTTTACAAACTTTCAAGTTCATAAGTTTGTGGTATATGCTTGTTTTGACAAGTTTGGTAAATAAAGATTGTGTTGTTGATTTTAAAAGAAAATAAACACATGTTTTGAAAACATGGGAAACCTCCATTTTTAGGGGAAACTCTGTCGAAATTTTTATAAATTTTGCCACTTAGAAAAATATAAGATTTTGAGAAACTTATTCCCTAAAAATGTATCTAAGAATATTACCAAGGTTTCCCTAATTTTTGGTGATAAGAAATGATGATTTCTTAAAGATTAAAAATTATATTAAGTATGTATATTTTTGCGAAAAAATATATATTATTTGATCACCAAACTTTGTGCTAAGTCTATGTAGTATGTATTATACTTGATAGTGTATTAGGACTTGAAAATACACTAAATACTTTTGAGAAGTAAAAACACAAAGATACACATACAACATACAAGATACATAATTCGGGTGCAAAGTGCAAAATACAAGAAACTTATATTTATTTTTGAGAAAATAATATAAGTAAGACACTTAGTTAAAAATATGAATTATTTTTAACACAAGAAAACATATACATAAAAGACAGTGACTTGTACTTGTACGATACAAGTCTAGTGACTAACGTTAAGAAAACACGTATAGGTCACGACGTTAATTAAGCAAATCCGGTGAAGTTTACGACGCAAGGAACGCAAAGTTGTGAGTTCATGCTCTCCCTTTTCTTTTAACTGTTTTCAGTTTTATAACTTCGGGGGTGAAATACATGTACAATGTTTACAAATGGTATGATACAAATACAAGAAGCACACTTGGTGAGAACGAGTACCGAGTGTGATGCGTTTTGAGAAATGATACGAGAAATCGTGTCACGAATAGGGTACCATAAGCACCATTAATCAATAATATACCTAGACCGCATAACAAAAGGTTAGATCTAACGGGTGCCGGGCAGCCACACTCTTGGTGAGGACGAGTACCGAGTAGTGCTTTTGTGTCTCAGAATATGCCAACTAGAAAAATGCCTAAGGTTTGGTGACTTCTTATGTCATGTCACATGTTAATGGCCTTGCAACCCATTAACAATCCTGTTACTTACAGGAATACTATATTTACATACGATTCATACCATACTAAAACTTGATCTATACTTGAGTACGTGGGGTACACAAGTAAACTTGAATTATACATGAGTACGTGGTGTACACATGAATACTTGATTTATATATGAAAACTTGATTCATACATGACACAAACTATGTTTTCATACAAAGTATACAAACGTGAAATACAAAAACTGCATGAATTCACACCAACATTATGTTGACGTTTTTCCAAAACTCACATGTATTTCAGGTAACTAGGATGGATGTGCTCGTGGTCTTACTCATGCTCGTGGATGTCGCTATGTTTATCGTTAAATAAAGTTGTAACTTTTAAGACAATATGCTATCTCGTGTTGTAAACACTTGACTTATGTTTTCAATAATGTAATGTTTGAAGTTATTTTTGAACATGTAGTATGTTTACTTTTCTTATGCAATGAGAACCTTTCATGATCACACCTCGTGCTTTCGCCTCAGAAAGGGGTGTGACAGATTGGTATCAGAGCTGCGATTGTAGTGAACCAGGATTCCTTCTCGAGTCTAGTCTACAATCTCTAGGATCCTTTCACGAAAACGATTTTTTCAAAAAGTTTTCATTGCATAAAACGTCCCGCGATATCCACAACCTGAAACTGTATACAAGAGTCAAGAAAAGACACTACGAGACTTAGGGTGCACATGAGTAGCACTTGTCGTTGACTAGGAATTACTTGCAATTATGTGTGATAATTGGTATATACACATACTAGAAGTAGAATGTCACTAGTATACGTGACTTTACCTGAAAGCGATGGCCTATCTGAAGGAAGAAATACGAGGATGAAACGAACTGTGCGGACTGCGCAAGGAGTTACGTAATTATGGATGCATACCTGTGAATATATATGCTACTACTGTCTAGTATGACGATATCAAACAAATGTTTAACCCTGTTGTGTTATGTTCTGTCAGAACATGGCACCCAGGAAAGCTGTGAATGCTCGCAATGATGAACAACCTCCTCCTCCCCCACTGCCAAGAACTGCTGAAGAGCTGAACGCTCTATTGGAAGAAAGGATCTCCGCTGCTATCGCCCAGTACGAGGCGAACCGTACTCAAGACAGTGGAGGACCAAGCAATGCTAGACGTAACGGGCATGGAGATTCGTCTGGAGGAAACGCAGCTCAAGGTAACCTTAAGACGATTTCCTAAGCATTGAGAAATTTATGAACGGTCTTTGTTTCATTATTTCTTCGATTGCTCACGTGTGAATTGGTTGAATCAATTCCAGGCTGCACTTTCAAGCAGTTCCTCGACTGCAAGCCGATGAACTATGACGGCACAGGAGGTGCAGTAGCATTTGTACACTGGACGGAGAAGACTGAAGCTACTATCCGCATGAGCAAGTGTACTGTGGATCAACAAGTCACCTTTGCTACTGGGTTATTTGTCGATGAAGCTTTGACTTGGTGGAACTTGCAAGTCCAAACTTTGGGCGATGATGCCGCTTATGGCCTAACTTGGGAGTAACTGAAGGAAAGAATGAGAGAGAAGTATTGCTCTCGTGCTGAACTCCAAAGACTGGAAACGGAGTTCTGGCACCTAACCATGGAAGGTGCTGACATTAATGGTTATACTCGAAGGTTCCACGATCTGTCTAGAGTGCTTCCCTACATGGTGACTCCCGAATTCAAGCGCGTTGAACGCTACATTTGGGGACTGGCCTCAGAGTTCCGTGGCATGGTAACTTCGGCCAAACCTCAAACAATCACCGAGGCTGTAACTCTTGTATACGGTTTTACTTATTTGTCGTCCGTCAGGGCCGGTTGGTAGAGCCGGTCAAGATTAACTGACACGCCACATGTATAATGCCCACAAGGTTGATTCCTTTAAGTGGATTACCAATTTTTACATAATGCAACTGTCAGGTGTACGCCTACACCCCGTGCTTAGGTCGTGGCCATTTCTTTGAATGATGCCAAGGATATCCGAGACATGGTCATTTAACCCCCAAGGGCCATACACCAAATAATACAGATTAAACGAGATACGTAAATGCATTAATCACAATCCGATTTAAATGACTACATACCCGACCAAGCGGTATTATTATAATACCGTATCCCAAGCCCGTATAGGGAAAATAAGTTAAGAGTATTTACCTAAGCAAAGTATAAATCAAAAACAGCAAGTGCACGTAGCTTTTACTGTGCTCCAAATCTGGAACGAAGGTTTTTAATAACCTATAAGAATCCTAACGGGTCTTTAATTTAGCCTAAACTTAGACCGGTTAGTTTTAAAAGAGGATACGGTCCGAAAACGCATGATTAAGCGAAGACTGGATTAGAATGTAGTTTAGACCCGACAAGCTTGGATACTTCTTTAATATGGGTAAACTAAACACATTTTGGATTTTGAGACAAAAATGATAAGGTTTGACCCGTTTCGGCTAATTTATGCAAACTTGTTAGATAAGCCGATCCGAACGCGAAAAGTGCGTAACGGGTAACCAAAAGAGTCATATACAGGTTTCCTAAGTTAATATGCCTTAAATATGTTTTGACATCAGTAAGATATCTTCTATTATGCCCAAAACGAATTTAAACTCAAACTATGCCCCGTAGGGGTATTTTGGTCATTTAAAGGTTATAAAAGAGTTTAAATATGAATCTGAGTTTCAGGTCTGATGTATTCACTAAAAAGACTTAAATTAATAAGTTATATCAGTAGGGTAATATATATATATATATATATATATATATATGAAATTTACCATTTATAACCAAACTATGCACCGAATGGGCATTTTGGTAATTTCACGTAAGGTTTAAAGGTCAAATATGGAAATTTGAGTTTAAAACTTTTGCTTACTGTTAAAATATAAAAATTTACTAAAAATATCTGTAGGTATCAAATCATATATATTTAAAATAGTTTTAATACATACTATGCGTTTAAAACGCGTAAAAGGTAGTTTAAGCGATTTCTGGGTTTTATAAGAAAAGCTGATGTTTTTATTATTCCAGAAGGCTTAAAATATTCTATTTATCATAGTGGATCAGTAGAAAAAAGTTTGGTATCAAAAGGATTTGTAAAACTCAAAAAAGGCAAAACCGACAATAACCGAATCAAGCTTAGAACCCTATGTTATGCTCAGCCTAAAAATAAATAAAAACCTTCAAAAATCCCAAAATATTATTTTATATCAGTGGGTAAAAAGTTTGGTATAAAAATTTGGGTTTAAATAGGCTATATGCTAATTATGCCGTTTAATTAATAAAAAGCTTTCTAATTACGCTAATGAGCATAACTCCTAATCTAGACCTCAAACTGATGTCAAATTTTAGGGATAAGTTTATAAATCAGTAATAAAGGTTTCTATCCTTTTACATTTTCAAAAATCACGTTTTAAGGTCATATGGGCATAATAGTCAACATTTAAGCATTTAACGGAAACATGCATATGAATCGGATAAATAATGAACCAAGTTGTATAATCATAGGGGGTTATACTAACATGAAACCTGGTCCTAGTAAAGCTCTAAGGCATTTCTAAACTATGCTCTAATGGGTCAGAACTGAAATTCAAAGCAAAAGTCTACTTTTGCGACTTTCGGCTCCGAACCGAGCTTAAATTGAAAATTGTCGGGTTGAACATGTTTAGGCATGTTCTTACATTAATTACCAAGTTATATTAGTGATAAAATAGGTTGTATGGCTTCTACATTGTTAATTATGCATTTATGCCAAAATAACCTTCGTGTTGACTTTTTATAATTAGCTTTGACCCGACAATTGACCTAGTTAGATTGAGAATCAGAGGGTGCCCTTTTAAGGGTTTATTGCCCACATAATTACCAACTCATAGGTACTTTCAATTTGAAATTTGACTGGACAAATTTGACTGGGCAAGCCTTACGCGTCCCGTGTGAAGCCCAGACTCAGGTTACAAGTTTCCAAACTTTGCATATTTGGTCCCTGGTCCTTTTAAACGTGGTTTTAACTTCATTTCTTGGATTTTCAACCCTACAACTTGACTTTTAAGGGCTCCAAGACATTACCAAACATCGTTAAGTCCTCGGTTAACTTTGTGATTACCCGTAAAGCCTTAAATTTCAACGTTGACGCTTTTAACCCCTCGTATACGAATATTGTCATAACTTTCTCATACTTTATCGAAACCTTGTGAAATTTTTATCACTTATTCTAGTGAGCTTAATTAATCGTTACAAAGCTTCGGGTTTGCTAAAAGGTCACTCAGAGGTATACTTTAAACATGTTGGCACATTTTGTAATAACCCGCACTTTTGTGCGTTGTTACTACTCGCTATACTCGTTACGCCAAGCACCAGAGATTCGGATCATAATGTAACTATATCGCATACATCGCAATTCGAAGGATAAAATCGCATAATTTCGCAATACATTATCACTACATCACATCGCAAACACTAACACTCACGATGACACGGAGTGAGGACCTATTCTACCCTCCTCGGTGGCCGTGATGTGTCGAAACGCAGACAATTAACGCTAACAAAGACTCTCGGGTGAGTGCTATAGCTCCAGTCGTCGCGACGATGATGACAATACGAGTGAGTGGTACCCCGTCAGTCTTTGTGGCACAACACGCAAAAACGTTCACGATGACGTCAAGAAAGGACCTATACTACCCTCCTTGATGGCCGTGAAGCGTCGCTAATAATCGCACACTCGAATCGAAAACCGATTGTTAATTATCAAAACTTTGGAATATGGATACGTAATTACGACCCCTAGTGATATATATATATATATGCATATATAATAATGATATAAAAAGCACGTACTTCAAAATCTATCACAACGCTCAAAAACAGAGAAATCCATCGCGCCGGAGTGGCCATCCGGATGGACAGCCTCATCCGAACGGATAGCCATCCGAACGGATTGCCATCCGACCCAGTAACTTCCTTCTCCACTTTTTGCCTATAAATAGCATGTCACATCACTGTGCAAGTGATGTGACAGCTCCCATTCGACCAAGCACGCTCTAGGACCCTTTTCCCTCGATTCCTCGCGATTCCGGTAAGATTTCAACCTAAAACTTGTACTTCTATGATCTACACTCAATTCTACATCATTCTATCTTTCAAAACTCAATTTCTAACCGTGAAATCTACTGATTTGAGGTGTTTTAAGGTGATATCACCAAGAGTTCATATGAACTTCAAGTTGTGACCTCATCCCACCATAAACGACTCAGATCTAGGTGATTTCCACATGTTTTGATAACAAATCTCACCTAAATCTATGTATTTAACCAAGGAACTGTGCGATTTCGAGTTAAACATGAGAAAGCGTCAAGAACGGCCAGATCTGATGGAACGGGGTGATTCCCGGCCGTTAGAACGGGTTGGAACTAGTGGAATTTCAATTGTTAATACGAAATTACACTGTCCCAGTAAAAACCGCATGTATTCCTTCCAAGAACACTCAAAAACAGTGATCGGAACATTAAAACAGACGTGTCATCCGAACGGACCACATGTCATCCAAACGGATCACAATCCGAACGGATCACATGTCATCCGAAAGGATCACATGTCATCCGAACGGATCACCATCCGAACGGATCACATGTCATCCGAACGGATCACAATCCGAACGGATGACAGCAAGTTGACCAGTCAATAGGTTATCCGACCGGATAGCTTGTCATCCGACCAGATGACAGCCATCCGATCCAAACCAGTTCATTCGACCCATATGTCATCCGATCCATGTGTCATCCGATCGGATGAGCCCATCCGAACGGATGAGCACCATCCGACCAGATAACTGACTTTTCAATGCTATTCTCACTTAACCGTGCATCGTTTACTATATCCTTCAATGATTAACGCAGACGTACTCGCAACCGATCCAATCAAGTTGTATTCTCGCTAAAAACGCACTGTGAGTATACTCGAACCCTTTTTAATCACATTTTGGGTGTAACATACGTTTCTAACAAATCGAACTTATTAAACGAATTATTCAATCAATCGAATTATCACTTGCGAATAACTGTTATGCATAGATATACGTGATGCTAGTTGCATATGTGCTAGGGCTTATACTCGCGACGTCCCACCACGACTAGTATAGTACTATTGCGCCCGACGGGGTCTAGTTTGCCATCGTGTATTCGAGCATCGAGGACTTAGTTGGTAGTATCAGCTTTGTGAGTATATATGTCGTGTGTTACGTTTATGCATGTGGAAATTCGCTACATGTTTTAATCTATTACGCTATACCTATCAAACCTGTATACTCGCCAATACTTTTGTATTGACAAATATTTTAACGTATGTTGCAGGTTAGATCGCAGATTATTTCAAATCAAGCTAGGAAGTCTAGAAACTCAACTAAAATCTAGGTTGTCGGATTTGTATTGTTCGAGAGGACAAGAAATCGGTGATAACTTATGTGATTGTATTACTTGTTAGTATGGGATAACGAATGTATTAAATATTATCGCAACATAGTTGTTATGGATTCTCTTGAGCAATCTAATTCGCCTAGTGCCGCGCCCCGATGATTCCGCCATCGGTTGGGGTGTGACAAATTGGTATCAGAGCCATAACTATAGGGAATTAGGCCAGACTCGACCTAGTCCGGGTCGACGTCTTAGGAATTGACCTAGTCTATAGTCTAAGTACCAACAGGCCGACTCGTACGAACCCAGTAGGGTTTGTATCGGGCCTACTTGAAACTCTCGATCGAAATTGCTAAAAGCTACAATTTGTGTGAACACCGCGTACTACAGCTTCACACAAAGGAGCCTTTCCTAAGGCCGGAATACTACTTAGCCTTTCCTAAGGCTGGCCCAATACACATGTTTCGAAAATACTCGCATACCAAAACCGAGTGACCCAGTCGAGATCAGGTGTGAAAACCAAGAACTCTCGATAGGATTGCTCACTCAGCGCATTTTTCTAGCACGAGAACTTTTCATCGAGTTAGGAGTGACATCCACATCTCAACGAAAGTCTCCATTTCGGAATCTAGTGGAACTCACGAATTTATTCGAAGAGCATAACCACAATTAGGAACGAAGCTGTTAAGTCAGGGGTGAAACCCGTACCTTAATAAGTTGTTCCACTCTCAATAAATTGGTTTTCAAAAGCTCTCACCAAGGACCCGACTATCACGATAACTCGAGCCACGTGATGACTAGGAAGACGAATGCCATGAGCTGCATCCCAGTGGAAGCATGGAGTCTTCTAGGTCAACGCGCGCGCACGAACTTGTTAAATATAGTTGGGTTACCTTGGGTAGTCGACGCCTAAACACCCAAGGCATTCTATCATACGACCCGCCGATCTTACAAATGGTTGGAACTTATTTACGTTTTGAAACTTTATGCTTTATCGATTTCTCGATTTAACGATTTTCACTCTCTGCTTTATAAACGCACAAATCGCACAGCCATCGCAATCTAAAACGAAACCCGAATGTTCGCAACAAAACTAATGCATAATCTATCGCCTTGCTCTCGCTTTCTCACCTCAACGCGTCCTCGCATATTCTAAATCGACTTGTATGTGTATGATTACAAATTACAAATATATAAACACAAATATATATACGTATAAACAAACAAGTCATTGTGTGAGAACTTAGGAACTTCATGTCTCCTAAATGGCTCCTACGTGATTCGCATTACTATTATACTATCGCATCAAGTGTTGAACGCGCTCAATCGCATCGCAAAACTCAAAAATCATTATGATCGAATCTCACTCCAAGTCTCTTCCTGTCTAGATGCCTTCCAACGACTTTACCTTGAGACGAACAGCTAGGAGAAGAGCCAAACGAAGCGCCGATAAGAGGATTGCATCACTTGTGACCAAGGAAGTGGTTAAGCTCATTCCTCAAATTGCCGCTCGAGTGCACTCTCTCAGCAACTCTCGAGCCTCGGAAGACTCCAAGACGGAAGCGCCGCAACCTGCCTTTCTTTACAAACACTTCAAAGCCTGTGACCCGATGGAATTCACGGGTGAAGGAGGTGTGACTCAACTACTCCGGTGGTTCGATTCTATCGAAGTTACCCTTCGTCAAAGTGGGTGTCCCGACAGTTTCCGTACTACTTGCGCTACCGGAGTATTTCAATCACGAGCACTCGACTGGTGGACCGCCGAACGTAACAAACGTGGAATCTCTGCAGCTTACGCTCTCTCTTGGAATGAGCTGAAAGAGCTCATGAAGAAAGAGTATTGTCCTCCTCACGAAATTCAGAAGCTGGAAGACGAATTCTGGAAAATCAAGCAAGCCGAAAGTGACAATACTGGCTACACCGCAAGGTTCAAACAGCTTAGCATAATCTGCCCAAGTCAAGTCAACACTTCAGAAAAAGCCATTTCGAAGTACATTCGCGGCTTGCCTGAGTGTGTGAGTGATTTTGTCGAAGCTGCAAGACCTGCTACCATCGAAGAAACCTACCGCTTAGCCGCAGAAATCAACAACAAACGACTCATGGAAGGGTTCTTCTCAAAGAATCCTGTCAAGCAAGCTTATCAAGCAATCGCCATTAATTCTTCAAGCAATCCTGTCGACGATTCTCCTGACGAATCTGCTGACGATTCTCCTAACGAATCTGCTGACGATTCTTCTGGCGGATCTACTGCCGATTCTTCTGACAAATCTGCCGACGGATCTTCTGACAACTCGGCCAAAGATTCTACAAGTGAGTCCTCAGACGAATCCTCCAACAACGACACCTCTTCGCAAGACACCGACAAACCTAGCCGCAAACGAAAGATTTCAAGCCCGAACTCATCAACCACCGAACTGCCGCAGCCGAAACCTCTTCAAGCAGTCCCGGTGTTTCCAAAATGAGCTTACACTAGAGCTCATCCTCAGTGCTACTCATGCACCTATCATCATCCAGTGGAGGCTGACTGTCGCTATTGCAGTAACTGCAACCGTTATGGTCACTTCACTCGCAACTGCCGCATCGAACCGCGAACTTGAGTACAACAACAACAGCTCCGGCAAAAGTCTTCAACATCAATCACCTAGCAAGCGTAGGATAAAGTTGTAATGATGCGATTTTCAACGTTAATTTCTAATTTTTGGACCTACTCTATTACTCGATGTTGCCACTATGTGTAACGCTAACTCTCACTTTCGTTTTCTCTTTCACACTCTAGTCGTCGCACTTAGAATAGATTCACACACATATAATCTATTATATCACGAAATAATGTGTTTTACCCTCACTGCACTCTTAGAACGAGGTACGATAAACGTGCAAGGAACGATTAATCATGGGTGCACACGGGATTATTTGGGTCAGTGCATGGAGATCGTAGTGAATTCTAAGGTGCCATAAGCGTTTCAACAAAGTATGACACCGAAAGACGAGATTTAAGTAATAGGGGTAAAGAAAGGTGTGTTTTGCCATACTACCGAAGTTTCGTGCAGAAAGTGCCAGGTGGAGTTGAACGTTATTAGACCTGTTATACTATTGTGATTATTTTCAACACACTACACTCAATCGCAAGGCGCAACAACTGAATTGCATCATCGCAAGACTTGTCGTAAGTCTGCAAACGCAATGCAATCGCCTCATCGATGGACTCTGGAGAGTCTACCTCGCAGGACAATTGCATCAACGCAAGACTGGTCGTAAGTCTATAGCAACCAATCTCATCAAGCACATTAACGCTCACAATGTTGTCTGAGTGAGGACCTATTCTACCCTCCTCGATAGTCGTGATGCGAAGCAACGTAACGTAACGTAAAGCTTATTCGAAGCAAAGCTCGGCTAATCACAATCGCTTATCATGTGTATGTCGCAATCTCTATCGCTTATTATGTGAATCTATATCATTTGCTGTGTATCAATCTATCACTATACCGTTATCTGCGATATTTGTGTTAAGTTAGCACGCATGACCTCGCTTCACGAGATGAAGCTCATATGGTTAAAGCAAGGTGTTTTAGTCATATCAGCGGGCTTTCGTGGAAAAAGGCCATGCGGGGCCCGATGTTAGTAAACTCTGTGGTGTTAATCAATCAAATCGAACCGCATAAATCGCGCATACCTCCATCGCTTGCAACGCAACAACTGCCGCTTATCGAAATTCGTTTACCATCGCCGTCATTGTTGGTGTTGTGTTGTTCGCTTAATCACCTAATCGCTTATTGTGTATAGTCTACCTCTTATTCGCTCGTTGGTGTTCGTTACAGTCTATGTGATATTAGTACGCATGACATCGCTTCACAAGGCAAAACTAACCTGGTTAAACGTGTTGTTTCACCATGTTAGCAAACTCTCGTGGAAACATGCCATGCGGGCTCAATGAGGAATCTAATCGACATCGCGCTAATCGCTTATCGTCTATCGCTCGACACATAAGCGTTTCGTGACATCAGGCTACTCGTGCACGCTGTTGTAGCTACGTTCGCAATACAACTCGTCGGCTTAATCTGTTCGATTCTATCTTATACTCGGTCCGACTTCCTATCGATTGGGCCGAGTAAGCGCAAATTCTATCCGTGTCATATCGGCACACCTGACACCGCCTCACGAAACAGAAGTAATATGGGCAAAGCATGGTGGATACGCCACTGGTACTTCCTATATATAAGTGTTTTAAGCATATTAACAAACTTTCGTGGGAAAGTGCCAAGTGGGGCTCGGTGATTAACTACCTTTTGTACTATTAAAACTTGTTTTTTATAAAATTTTGATTTGAAATTGGTGGACAAGTGAAATTTTCTCACAACGTGGAGATGACATCGAATCAGCTTAACTCCATGTCCAAGAAAAGTTTCATAAGTCCAAGTTTTTCCTTAAAGCTTTTACAACATCAAAAACGAAATCCCTCTTAAGATATTGGTTCGACATCGAGTTCAGCTTGAACCCATGCCATAGGAGAGTTTTCGTAACCTCAGTTTCCATTTTCGAATTCCTTAAAATGTTTAAAAACTTAAACTTCCTTGCAACGTTGGTTAACATCGAATCGGTTGACCTCACGTTAAGAGGAAATTTTTCAAGATTTCCATCCAACATTTCCTTTTGAATATCTAAAGACGAATGTTTCTTGTAACGTTGGTTAACGATCGACTCAGTTAGCCCTACGTCATGAGAAACCTTTCAAGTTCCTGAAATATTTCAATCGCATCGAACTAACGAATTCTACGCAACACGAGGTACTTTGGAACGCCAACTCGTGGGATATTACTCTTGTCTTTTACGTTGCCTTCCCGCTATCGCAATCGATCTCTCTTATTCGAAACGCTCTCGCTTGTCAACTCTCGGTCAAATCGCTCGCTATATCGCTACTTATACAGGATCAACTCTCAAAAGTCTACCCATTGGATTAATTTCGGGATGAAATTTCCTAAAGTAGGGGAGACTGTAACAACCCGCACTTTTGTGCGTTGTTACTACTCGCTATACTCGTTACGCCTAGCACTAGAGATTCGGATCATAATGTAACTATATCACATACATCGCAATTCGAAGGATAAAATCGCATAATTTCGCAATACATTATCACTACATCACATCGCAAACACTAACACTCGTGATGACATGGAGTGAGGACCTATTCTACCCTCCTCGGTGGTCGTGATGTGTCGAAACGCAGACAAATAACGCTAACAAAGACTCTCGGGTGAGTGCTATAGCTCCAGTCGTCGTGACGATGATGACAATACGAGTGAGTGGTACCCCGTCAGTCTTTGTGGCACAACACACAATAACGTTCACGATGACGTCAAGAAAGGACCTATACTACCCTCCTTGATGGCCGTGAAGCGTCGCTAATAATCGCACACTCGAATCGAAGACCGATTGTTAATTATCGAAACTTTGGAATATGGATACGTAATTACGACCCCTAGTGATATATATATATATATATATATATATATATATGCATATATAATAATGATATAAAAAGCACGTACTTCAAAATCTATCGCAACGCTCAAAAACGGAGAAATCCATCGCGCCGGAGTGGCCATCCGGATGGACAGCCTCATCCGAACGGATAGCCATCCGAACGGATAGCCATCCGAACGGATAGCCATCCGAACGGATTGCCATCCGACCCAGTAACTTCCTTCTCCACTTTTTGCCTATAAATAGCATGTCACATCACTGTTCAAGTGATGTGACAGCTCCCATTCGACCAAGCACGCTCTAGGACCCTTTTCCCTCGATTCCTCGCGATTCCGGTAAGATTTCAACCTAAAACTTGTACTTCTATGATCTACACTCAATTCTACATCATTCTATCTTTCAAAACTCAATTTCTAACCGTAAAATCTACTGATTTGAGGTGTTTTAAGGTGATGTCACCAAGAGTTCATATGAACTTCAAGTTGTGACCTCATCCCACCATAAACGACTTAGATCTGGGTGATTTCCACATGTTTTGATAACAAATCTCACCTAAATCTATGTATTTAACCAAGGAACTGTGCGATTTCGAGTTAAACATGAGAAACCGTCAAGAACGGCCAGATCTGATGGAACGAGGTGATTCCCGGCCGTTAGAACGGGTCAGAACTGGTGGAATTTCAATTGTTAATACGAAATTACACTGTCCCAGTAAAAACCGCATGTATTCCTTCCAAGAACACTAAAAAACAGTGATCGGAACGTTAAAACAGACGTGTCATCCGAACGGACCACATGTCATCCGAACGGACCACATGTCATCCGAACGGATCACAATCCAAACGGATCACAATCCGAAAGGATCACATGTCATCCGAACGGATCACCATCCGAACGGATCAAATGTCATCCGAACGGATGACAGCAAGTTGACCAGTCAACAGGTTATCCGACCGGATAGCTTGTCATCCGACCGGATGACAGCCATCCGATCCAAACCAGCTCATTCGACCCATATGTCATCCGATCCATGTGTCATCCGATCGGATGAGCCCATCCGAACGGATGAGCACCATCCGACCAGATAACTGACTTTTCAATGCTATTCTCGCTTAACCGTGCATCGTTTACTATATTCTTCAATGATTAACGCAGACGTACTCGCAACCGATCCAATCAAGTTGTATTCTCGCTAAAAACGCACTGTGAGTATACTCGAACCCTTTTTAATCGCATTTTGGGTGTAACATACGTTTCTAACAAATCGAACTTATTAAACAAATTATTCAATCAATCGAATTATCACTTGCGAATAACTGTTATACATAGATATACGTGATGCTAGTTGCATATGTGCTAGGGCTTATACTCGCGACGTCCCACCACGACTAGTATAGTACTATTGCGCCCGACGGGGTCTAGTTTCCCATCGCGTATTTGAGCATCGAGGACTTAGTTGGTAGTATCAGCTTTGTGAGTATATATGTCGTGTGTTACGTTTATGCATGTGGAAATTCGCTACACGTTTTAATCTATTACGCTATACCTATCAAACCTGTATACTCGCCAATACTTTTGTATTGACAAATATTTTAACGTATGTTGCAGGTTAGATCGCAGATTATTTCAAATCAAGCTAGGAAGTCTAGAAACTCAACTAAAATCTAGGTTGTCGGATTTGTATTGTTCGAGAGGACAAGAAATCGGTGATAACTTATGTGATTGTATTACTTGTTAGTATGGGATAACGAATGTATTAAATATTATCGCAACATAGTTGTTATGGATTCTATTGAGCAATCTGATTCGCCTAGTGTCGCGCCCCGATGATTCCGCCATCGGTTGGAGTGTGACACATTTAACCCCTGTAGTTTGTAATCTCTCACTTTCTTCCACAATTAGCTTCGTATGATCCATGATTCATTCATTTAAGGGTATAAACATCGTGTAGGGTTGTTGAAAGATATATTTATCCATCGTTAACACTTTGAACCCTTTTATTCACATACTTTCCTTGTTTGTCAACTTTAGTCCCTCTAAAGTAATCTTTTACACGTTTAAAGCTCATGACACGTGTCGATACATTATTGGACATGAATTTTCGAGGTGTTACATGTACGGAAGCAAGGCATAGTGTATATGATCTCAGTAATCATTAACACTAAGGGCAAGGAACTTAAGAAAATTCTGGTAGTATCGGAATACCCCGATGTGTTCCCAGAAGATCTACCTGGATTACCACCAGATAGAGAAGTAGAATTTAGAATTCATCTGATACCTAGAACCGCTCCAATTGCTAAAGCACCTTATCGTTTAGCACCATCGGAGATGCTAGAGTTAAAGAAACAATTAGATGAATTGCTAGAGAAGGGATTCATGCAACCAAGTTCTTCCCCTTAGGGAGCACCTGTGTTGTTTGTGAAGAAGAAGGATGGATCAATGCGAATGTGTATCGATTATAGAGAATTAAATAAGGTTACTATTAAGAATCGATACCCATTACCTAGAATTGGTGATCTTTTTTATCAACTTCAAGGAGCTATATATTTCTCTAAAATCGATTTACGCTCCAGATATCATCAACTGAAAGTACAGGAAGAGGACATTCCTAAAACTGCTTTCAGAACTAGGTATGACCATTTCTAGTTTACAGTCATGCCCTTCGGGTTAACAAATGCTCCTGAAGCATTTATGGACATGATGAAAAGAATATGTAAACCATATTTGGATAAATTTGTAATTGTCTTTATTGACGATATACTTATTTATTCCAAAAGCAAGGATGAGCACTGTGAACACTTGCATGCACTCTTAACTCTGTTAAGAAAAGAAAAGCTTTATGCTAAATTTTCTAAGTGTGAATTTTGGTTACAAGAAGTGCAATTCCTAGGACACATGGTCAATCATGAAGGAATTCATGTAGATCCTTCAAAGATAGAAGCTATCACAAATTGGAAAGTTCTGAAATCAGCTACAGAAGTCAGAACTTTTATAGGATTAGCTGGATATTATCGACGTTTTATCCAAGACTTCTCTAAGATAGTCGTTCGATTAACTAAGTTAACGTGTAAATCAGTTAAGTTTGAATGGGGACCTAAGCAAGAAGAAGCCTTCACTATCTTGAAGAAAAGATTAACAAATGCACCAATCCTTGCATTGCCAGAAGGAACTGAAGATTTTGTAGTATATTGCGACGCTTCTAAATTAGGATTAGGATGCGTGTTGATGCAACGTGAGAAATTGATTGCTTACGCGTCGAGGCAATTGAAGAAGCATGAGGAAAATTACACAACTCATGATTTAGAATTAGGAGCAATAATCTTTGCCCTTAAGATTTGGAGACATTATCTATATGGTAGTAAGTTTACCATCTTTATAGATCATAAGAGTTTAAGATATATTTTTGGGCAAAAAGAATTAAACATGAGGCAACGGAGATGGATGGAAATCCTAAGTGATTACGAATGTGATATTCAATATCACGAGGGAAAAGCAAATGTAGTAGCCGATGCCTTAAGTCATAAGTATTATGAGAAACAAAGAAGAGTACGTGCTCTTCGGTTAAATCTGCAAATAGATTTAATGGAACAACTGAAAAATTCCCAAGAAACAGCAATCAAGGATGATGCTGAAGGAATGAAAGGGGTAATAAAGGAATTAGAACAAGTAACTGATGGAATTTGAAGATTCCATAAGAAAAGAATTTGGGTACCTATACAAGGAAATCTACGAGATAGAATATTAGAGGAAGCCCATAAATCTAGGTATACGATGCATCCTAGCAATAACAAGATGTACCAAGATTTGAGGAATAATTTTTGGTGGATAGGAATGAAAAGGGACATAGCTAGTTACGTTTCTAAGTGTTTAACTTGTTCACAAGTTAAAGCAGAACATCAGAAACCTTCAGGATTACTTCAACAGTTAGAAATGCCCGTATGGAAATGGGAATTAATAACAATGGATTTTGTTACCAAATTACCCAAAACCAGGAAAGGTAACAATGCAATCTGGGTGCTTGTGGATCGATGAACCAAATCAGCTCATTTCCTACCCAGGAAGGAAACCTTTAACATGGAAAGACTAGCTAAGTTATATGTGAATGAGATATTTTCATTACATGGAGTTCCACTCTCCATTGTATCTGATAGAGATAGTCGTTTCACTTCACATTTTTGGAAAAGCTTCCAAAAAGCTATGGGAACACGATTAAACCTAAGTACAGCATATCACCCCCAGACAGATGGACAAAGTGAAATGATGATCCAAACCTTAGAAGACATGCTGAGGGCATGTGTTATAGATTTTGGTGGAAATTGGGACGACCATTTACCATTAGTAGAATTCTCCTATAACAACAATTATCACACAAGTATTAACGCTGCCCCATTCGAAGCACTCTATGAACGAAAGTGCCGAACTCCAGTATGTTGGGCAGAAATAGGAGAAAGCCAATTATCAGGTCCCAAGATTGTACAAGAAACCACTGACAAAGTAACTCAAATCAAGGAAAGATTGAAAACGACACGAGATCGTCAAAAGAGTTATGCCGATCATCGACGAAAGCCGTTAGAATTTCAAGTTGGAGACAAAGTGCTATTGAAAGTTTCTCTTTGGAAAGGAGTAGTCCGATTCGGTAAGAAAGGAAAGTTAATCCCAAGATATGTCGGACCATTTAAAGTTATCCAACGGATAGGACCAGTCGCCTATCAGTTACAACTACCAGAAGACTTAGCCGGTGTACATGATGTATTTCATGTATGTAATCTTAAGAAGTGTTTAGCTGATGAATCACTGGTAGTACATCTTCAGGACATAGAGGTAAATGAAAAATTAAAATTTGTTGAAAAACCTCTGCAAATAGAAGATAGAAAGATTAAGAATCTTAAACATAAGAGGTTAATCCTGATCAAAGTAAAATGGGATTCGAAAAGAGGACCAGAATACACATGGGAACTATAATCAGAAATGAAACGAAAGTATTTTTACTTGTTCTAGTAAATCTCGAGGACGAGATTTTAAACAAGGTGGGGAGGATGTAAAAACCTTGAAAATTTCAGTTACCCATTCCTAAAATGCACACTAAGGAACCCTAATTGGAACCCCCCAGCTAGTACGGTGCGACCTGAAACGGAAAAATGGACGAAACCAGCAACTGGCCCCCCTAAAACTCAAGGGGGGATCCCCTAATTGTTCCGTGACACGCGACATAAGAACTAGACACGTATCATTCGAAATTGACACATTTCTAGGCTATATTAGACACAAGGCCACCCTAGCCTAAATTGATCTCCCCCGCGCCACGCGACAGGATCAATGGGGGCTGGCGCGACACGCGAGAGGCACAAAAATTGGCTATAAAGCCTACGGCCTGGCACTTGATCATATTGTATGTTACGACGAAAAATCTCGTTCGTTACGTTGATCAAATCTCTTTTTCTTTCGAAATTACCAACCAAGTCTCGAAACTCTGCTACGATATCAGGGTAATAACTGCGATCACTACGACGGTACTATATCCAATCGATTAAAACCGATCCGACGGATGTTTAAGTGCTACCGATATCCAGCTATACTTTGTCATTCGTTGTAGGGTTTCGATCTCGTGATTATCGTAAATGTTGTATTAAGTTAATATACTAATTCACTTGCATTGTATATTTAATTAGGTTTATCAGCTTAACCAGTAGGCAAGCTCTGTCAGTCTAAACCTGCAATGTGAGTCATTCTCTTTTTATCAAATTGCCTTGCAATACCCTAAATGTTTTCCAGTTATACTTATAGTGATTAAGTCTTTATAATCTTAAATTACTGCCAGTACGTGGGGTTTTGTATACACTACTTGTCAAGTGTCACTTTTGGGTGAACGGACCCAATACGTATATGACCACAGTCACAGGTCTTGCCGAGTGACAACTTGGTCAGATAATTATACGATATAAACAAATGTAAAACCTCTTAATGCTGTAATTTATAACAATGTGTCTTTTGTATAAATAGAATGTACTCACTAGTATTTTTCGCTGATCAAATGATTTTAAAACACGTTTCAGATGATTTACTGTGAAGAAAGGGGAAGTGCCGTGAAGCACTACAGCTTAAAAGTGGCTCAGTAACTGGAATAAAACGTGTTTTTCTGTAACTAAAGGATTTCCCCAGTGAAAATCCTTTTTTTTTGTAAATATGGGGTTTACCCCACGATTATGAAATAAAATAATTCAGTGTTTTGAAACTCTGATAATTTTTTTCCTGACACCCGATCCTGATGAGATTTCCGCTGCCAATTAATAAACCACCGGTACCACTGTTATCTGCGTCGCGGCGCCCGAACCGGGGTACGGGTCGGGGGTCGTGACAACATCCAACCCGACACAGGACTCTTGCGCAAGTCCAGACTCCAGAACATAAAACACATTCTTTAAAGTGACCTCTTTCCCAGAAGTCCACTTTAGTATCACCCCACCTTCTCCCTTGATATTAGATGTAGTAGTGGCTGTAGCAGCATTCCCCATGTACAACTTCTCTTCTCCCACCACCTCTTTAAATGTATTAAAGAGGGTCTTGTTTGGGGAACACATGGCGGCTTGCCCAAGTATCAACCCATTACCCTTTTGGCTCATTAGCCATCAAATTTAATTCCTCCATGATGGCAGTGAGGTCTGAAATCATGGCCACTAAGGGCATACTAATGTGCTAAAAGTAGTTTAACAAGTAATAACTAAACTGACCCTAAACTAGACACTAAGTTAAACTCTAGACTCTCTAAAACTAAACTACTAACCGGAAAGTGTACCGATCGACTCTATAATAGCTATGGAGTCCGGATATCGAACCCATGAGACTCTGTTAATTACGTTAACTAGACTAAGATTTCAGTTGATTTATCTACATGACTGATTTAATTATTTTACATTTTGAGGGAGGTTTTCTAATAACATAATTTCAATTAATTAAAAAGTAACTAAACCTGGACTAAGACGCAAACTTGGATCTTGGATTAATTCAGGCGACGATAAAGACACTACCCGGGTCAGAATCCTACACATATTTGGCTGGCTTTCTATCGGTGACAAAACTGTTGTGGATCATGGATCTTAAAATACTAAACTTACCTGATAACCAAAAGGACCCTCGACCCTTCTCGAGAAGATACCTATGGAAACCTAATAAGCTTTTAAATTACCGGTTTTAGTGGATTCCCTCACGAGCTTTCCAACTATGCTAATAAAGTACTGACGTGTGTGAGCGTGGGTATAATTTTTAGTATATTTTAAGCACTTTTGCTCGTTTATCACGCTTTATTTTATAAAACACAATATAACACAATCACTCTCTACAACACGCTAGGGCAAGTGCACCCATTGTTTGCGTAGTATAGTGATGGTAAGATACCGAGGACGTCCGAGGACACAAGAGCTTTTAATACCAGAATATTGTCAATGTCTAATCTAACCAATTTTTTTTGGGAAAAGAAGTTTAATAAATAGAAATAAAGAAAGAAATTAAAATAATAAAAAGAAACAATAGACAAGATAGAATCACTTGGTTCCGACTCGTCTTTTACGTATCCTTTGATGATTTCCGCACTTTGGATTTTTTTTAAGAGATTATCTTAGTTATAGTGGCATGTCCCTCTTTTGGAGGCAACTCTACCCTCGACCATATTGGTCTGAGTCAGCAGGAATACAGCCCCGCAAGGTCGGAAGATTGAAAGATAATTAAGTAAGTTATTAATGCAAAATGTGGCATGTCCCACTTTTAGAGGCAACACTACCTTTAGCCATATTGGTTTGAGTCAGTATGAATACAGTCCCGCAAGGCCGGTTTAAAGTTTTAATAATAATTTATTTATAAGGGATTCAAGTCATTCTTACTTCTCCCGATTTGATGTTATCTGCCTCAAGAGAAGTCATAATAAGCTTGAATCAAGTCCTCGCATGATCTATACACTGAACGAGGCAAGAATTTTACCTAAACCATCCTTCTAACCCCCTTCAAGGCAGTATACGTGCTTTATATAGACCGTAAAGACACGAATGAGTGAATCAACAAAACATGAAGAGATGATAGAATAAAGTTCACTTTCAATATAAAAAAACTAGATATTAAAGTCATTAATACATACCCTATTAACAAGTTAACCAAAGCTTGGAAATTAAAAGTAATACATAAAAGATTTGTCTTCACCAAGTGATGTATGAGATTAGCCAAGCATGGCCATTGTTTGACAAGAACTCTTACTATCAATATTGGATCCCGAGACTACTACTCACTCTAAACTCTAACGATTGTGGTGGATAATGGTGTTGGAGTGGTGGTGAAATGAGAGAGAGGGCTGCCAAGGGATGGATTGCAATTGAACCAAACACCCCTATTTATAGCTGGAAACATGCCTTTCACACGACCCCGTTCCTGAAGGGCATGACCTCATGTCTTCTTCTTCTCTTTCTTCATATAATGAGCTGTGTCAATCCATATGCACACACAGCCCCGTGTGTCAGAAGCACGGACCCGTGGTCTTGTACATACTGTACTATAGGAGATTTTGCATATCTGGGAGTTGACCACGGCCCGTGTCCATGGGACACGCTCCTGTGTCTCTTGTCTGTTTATGTTTGTCTTTCCTTTATGAACTCTGGAGTGGGGCACGACCCCATGCCTTGGTGGCACGGCCCAGTGCTTGTCTTCTGATTTGTTGTTTTGGTCTTGGGGTGAAGCTCAGAGGGTCTGTATGATGTGTCAACTTCTCTTCTTTTGTATTTATGTTGGTGTTCGCCGTTAATTTGTTCCTTTTGTACATTTAAGCTCTTTTAATCCTGAAAATCAAAAGTATATAAAGAAACACACTTTTTTTCCAACATTAGTACAAGAAAGGGTTGATTATATACCTTATTTGATATAATTTATATGTTGCATTTGGCGCATATCAAGTACCTTAATCGACAATCTACATCACATTGTGAAAGTCAAGGGTAACTATGGAAACCTGATTCGACTCGATAAGCAAGTATTGGAAGGTAAACTAAGACGGTCTTCTCAAAAAGTACCTAACCCTAGCAAATCAACAACCTAGACATACCGACAATCTCGTACCTCACAAATATTAAGATCAGTTGAACACCTAGACCCACTTGATTCACGGAAATAACTTCTATGGATACTACGTCTAGCAAACCATAAACTAACTAAATACACACAATATTTGATCTAACATGAACATATCAATGAAAGACATTCAACAAGGAAGCATGTGAAGTTATAATCATGTAATCAAGCAAGAATAGATATGCGTATACACCAAATTAAAGAGACTAAGTCGTTACTTTACTAATTAACCACAAACATGAATCAAAACCGATAAAAATCCAAACTTTAACATGTATTCATCTTTAAGCTAGATAGCGTCTAAGGTTTTAAGCCAAGAATTATTACCAAAACAAGAACAAGATACAATTCATGTGCAAAAGTCATGGTTTGAACAATAAAAACAAAGAAGCAAAGAAACCGGAAGTCAAAACCCGATAATCTTCAACCCTTGTGCCTTAAATCTTCAACCTTGTTGTTCCCGAATGTTAAAATCAACAACTTTCTTGATCTTTTGCTTTGAAAATTGCCCTATGGTTTGTCCAGATTCGTCCAAGATAATGATTGTGAATAAGATTTTGTTATATATTTCAATCCTGATCACAAAACACATCTTTCTATGATTTTACACCCTTCGCGTCGCTCGAGGGGTATTTGGTTTCTTTCTCGCGTTGCGCAAGACTGCTAAGGTCAAAACGAGTCAACATCCCCTCTTACGTCACGCGAGAGGGCTTCTCTTTCCCTGTCGCGCGACGCGATAGGGGTTGTTTTCTTGATTTTCATTCTCGTGATCTACCTGATCACCCGTGAAGCGCTCGGAGGCTCGGTTTTATCCATATTAGCTCGTTTTTCACTCCTTTCTCCTCCGAAACCCTACAAAACATAATTTACTCAGTAATCTACAAAATCTAATTAAAAACGACGCAATTGGACTCGAAAACTGTACAAACTATACACGAAAACTGGATGTGTTTTGCAATACATCACATACCATCATCAACCATAAGAGCCTTATCACATTTAGGCTCTTTGCATTGGTCAGCACGGTGACTAGCTTGTCCATAGTTGTAACACTTCTCCTTAAAGGGACCAACCTACTTCTTCACACCACCTTTCTTTGGCCCAAGGTCAACACCTTTGTTTTTCCACTTGCCATTAAACTTGTGGCCTTTCTTACCTCTATAACCCCTTGAGGATTGACCATGTTCTACAAAGTTCGCTTTTGCAGAAACTTCAACTTGACTTCCTTTGTGTGAGAGCCTGATGTCTTCCTCAATATGAAGACGAACCACAAGGTCTTCAATGGTCATTTCCTTTCGCTTTTGCTTAAGGTAATTCTTGAAGTCCACCCAACTAGGAGGCAACTTTTCAACAATTGCTGCCATTTGGAATGTTTCACTAAGATTCATTCCTTCAGACAAAATGTCATTAAGAATAATCTGCACTTCTTGAACTTGACTCATCATAGTTTTTGAATCAATCATTTTATAGTCCAAAAACCTTGCCACAACAAACTTCTTAGTACCCGCGTCCTTAGTCTTGTATTTGCATTCCAATGACTCCCATAATTCTTAGGCAGGATTAATACGAATCGTAGAGAGTTTTTTTTACTTTCAGTTTCACCGTTTACATTATAAATATTATACGTCTTTAATTAATTTATTTTGTATTTAGTTCGTTTTTACTCTAATAACTAGCGTATGGTAACTTTTTTAAAGTACACAGTTTTGTTTAAATGTATTCCCTCGCCACTCTGGTATACATTATATTGAAAACGAAGTTGTATTCAAAATAAAATGTTTATTGGTATCGTAAACAATATGAGATATGTATATCTACACATATTTTATCAGTTGTTTAGTCAACAGAAAGATGAATATGTAGAACTTTTTAACTTAATAAAAATTATATTTCTGGTCGGTACGAACGGTAGAGGTTTCCTTTTTAACTTCTAGTTTCATCATTTACATCATAAATAAAACGCGTTTTTAACTCTCTTAATATTTTGTTAATTTGTTTTTACTTTAATAAGTTGCCTTCATTAACTTTTTTAAAATGTGCAATTGTGTTTAAAATTTTTCCCTCGACATTCAGGTATAAATTTTATTAAAACGAAGTTGTATTCAAAATAAAGTGTTTCTTAGTATCGTAAACAACACAAGTGCCAATACCATACATGTATCGTGACGAAACAAACTGAAGCGATTCCGACCCAACATCACTAGCATATACCAATATCCTTTTGAACATAGCAAGATCTTTCCCCCTCTTTTGGTTGTTATATCGAACGTCACTACCATAATAATGCGAACTTATACGAATCAAGTTCCGGCTGAGTAGCGTGAGAAACCCCACTAGTTATAGTAAAAGTTAAAAATATTGTGGTAAGCAAACAATTTGAGTTGAAACTTTTCTTCTATGTTTCTTTACCTCTCCTCCTAACCCTAGCCGCAATCCCGAAATACTCCACAGACCACAGTCCCCGTTCATCTTCTTCACAGCTTCAGGCGACTCCATCTCCGTTCGGTAAGCATTATCTGTTTATAGTTAGTCAATTCATGTAATTCATGCCTATCTGTACAACAATCACCGTTTTTTCACTGATTTGCTTCATTCTATACTCAATTTATGCGTAATTTGTTGTAGATTGAATCTTCTTTTGTAGGATATACAACATGTTAGTATAGATTTTGTACGTGCGTATAAATTCAATTCGGTTTTGATGTTAATTAGCTAAACATTATCTGTATTCAGTTGGTCAATTTTTGTAGTTCATTCGTGTTTTACAATAATCACCGTTGCTTGCTGATTCCTTTCATTTTCTGCTTGAATTATGCGTAATTTGTTGTAGATTGGGTGGTCTATTGTAGGATTTAGTATAGGTTTTGATGTTTAAGTGTATGTTAATTAGGTTTTACGCAAGTTAAAATTTGAATATCAGAAGTAGGAGGTAACATTATGGCAAGCGTAAATCCGGAGATTCCACTTACAGAGGAGGAGCTTGAGAGGAAGAAGAAGAAAGAAGAGAAGGTCAATTGTTGTAGTTATTTGATTTTCAATTTATTTAGTAGCATATTATATGTTATTGTGTACTTGAGGCTTTATTTGTTCTATTTGACGAGCAGGCGAAAGAGAAAGAGTTGAAGAAACAAAAGGCTGCACAAAAAGCTGCCGAAGCAGCTAAGCTGAAGGTATTTTTATAGCTAGGCGATTTGGATTTTAAACTACGACTTATTGACCAATAATAATTCATACTGCTAATGTGACCAATGGCAATCCAAACTTTTACGTTAGTTGCCAACAGTGGCGGATCCAGCTCTATTTTGTGGGTTCATATGAACCCACTCGGTTTGGAAAAAATAGAAAAAAATAGTGAAAACCTTGTATGATTTGGAAAAAATTAGTGAGAATATATCAAAACGAACCCACTAAAAAATTTTCTGAATCCGCCACTGGTTGCCAATGGAAATGCTGGTTTAACGGAAAAGTAACATGGCCTTTCTCTTGATTTTTACCCCAATTAGAATGTTGTAAACTGTTTTGAAACAATATGGATTAAAGTTAGGGGCACACAAAGTTACTTCTTTGTTATGAGATTGTCCTTGGTAACGGAAGTTAAAGTTAGGTGGGTTATTGGTGACATTGCCGGTATGGATTATTATCGATCAATGGGTATTTGGATTACTGAAATTTAATTTTCCTTGTAAATAATATCATATTTTAGTGAGTTTTTTTTATGTTTATGAAGTTAATTTGATTTTGATGTTAATTGATTTGCACTCAAGGCTCAACAAGGCTCTGCTTCCTCGAAAGCCAGTAAGAAGAAGCTTGCACGCGCTGATGCAGGAGATGAAAATCCTGAAGATTTTATCGACCCGGAAACACCACTTGGCGATAAGAAAAAGCTTTCTAAACAAATGGCAAAACAGTTCTCTCCTGAGGCAGTGGAGAAATCGTACGTTTCGCTTTGAGTTTTTCTATTTTACAGCATCCATCGGCTTCAAGTTTTTTTTTCCGTAAGTTGTGTTGTTTATATAAAGTTATTTTTTTGTAGATGGTATGCATGGTGGGAAAACTCTGCTTTCTTTCAGGCAGATTCTAATTGCGCCAAACCTTCATTCACAATTGTGAGGGCTTTGCCACTTTACATCTGATATTTTCTATTCTGATTCATATATAAATTTATAATTTATAAAAACGGTTGGTTATTGTAATTTGGGTATAATGGTTTTGTTTGTATGTATATACAGGTTCTTCCACCTCCTAACGTGACTGGAGCTTTACATATCGGTCATGCCCTAACTGCTGCCATCCAGGTTTAACACTCGTCTTTCTGTATAAAAGTTGTGGTTTTAAATTCTTTCATTTATAGGTTCGTTGCTGAAATTCATTTATTTAGGATACAATTATTCGTTGGAGGAGAATGTCAGGATACAATACACTGTGGGTGCCTGGGATGGACCATGCAGGAATAGCAACTCAGGTTCAGTTGATCTCTTAAGATATAAATACTAGAGTTGGCAAAACGGTGGGTTGGTTAAAAGGTCAAGTTAACTCGAAACACTTTTTATTCTGAGTTTTTCTTCTTAATAATGAGTTATTTGTCTCCAATATGACCACAAAAATAAAAATATACACTTTTAGAAATTTTTTACATTTAACACTGTTTTTTCTTAAGTTAATTGGTACGAGTTTATCCGTTTCACTCCGTTTACAGAGCCTAAATTGACCCATGCATAAATAAGTGGGTACAAACGGTCACCTCTAGGGCTGAAAACGAACCGAACGAACACGAACAAGGCTTACTGAACGAGATTTTATGTTCGTGTTCATTCATTAAGGAAATGAATGTGTTCGTGTATTAATTTTAGGCAACGAACGTTTATGAACACAAACTAATGTTCTTGAATACAAACGGAAACAAACGAACACAAACAAGCGTTTATGTACAAAATATATAATACACTGATACTTGTTAAACATTGTATTTGTCAGAATTTTGGAGTCGTTTAATAAATATAAAAACTAAAAACACTAATGAACTATCTAACACAAACAAACATAAACGAACACGTTACCGAACGTTCATGAACATAAATGAATGAACACGTTCTTTGTTCATGTTCTTTCATTCAACTAAATGAACGATTTTTTTTGTTCTTGTTCGTACATTTATTAAACGAACACGTTACCGAACGTTCATGAGCATAAATGAATGAACACATTCTCTGTTCCTGTTCTTTCATTTAACTAAACGAACGAAATTTCTTGTCCATGGTCATACATTTATTAAACGAACGAGCACAAACGAACTCCCCATCGAACGGTTCATGAACTGTTCGCTGAACGTTCAGTTCATTTGCAGCCCTAGCCATCTCTGCTTCCATTATATGATATGTGGCTAATTTTTTTTATATATACTTCTGACACTGCCTCACTGATAGGTTGTGGTGGAGAAAAAAATCATGAGGGAAAGAAAGTTGACACGTCATGATGTGGGCCGAGAAAATTTTGTATCTGAAGTGAGTTTGACCTTCTTTATATTACGTCATTGTTTAATAAGTAACACTCATTGATCATCAGCTGGGACATTATAATGGTTAAAATGTACTTCTAAAAAGTTCCCATTTTTTTGGTATTGATGAAAGGTATGGAAGTGGAAAAATGAGTATGGTGGAACGATACTAAAACAACTTCGGAGATTGGGTGCATCTCTAGATTGGTCACGTGAGGTAAAAACCAATAAAGTTTTTTTTTTTTCATTTGTATATTACATTTGAACCTATAAGAGTTTTGTATCGTTAAGAGTTTTGAACCTTTTGGTTTGTTTTGTTTTATGACAGTGCTTTACAATGGATGAGAAACGGTCAAATGCTGTAACAGAAGCTTTTGTCAGGCTTTATAAGGAGGGTCTTATATATAGGTATTATTATTGGTGTCAATGAGGTTTAGTTTCTCGTAAGTTAACATTTGACCAAAATTGGTTTATCTTTTGCCTTCACTTTAGAGATTTACGGTTAGTCAACTGGGATTGTGTGCTGCGAACAGCGATATCTGATATCGAGGTACATAGTTAGTTTTTCTTTTTTCACACAATCACACTTAGTAGCAACAACTTATTTTATTTTACGTTGTACTGCTGTGTTTGTAGGTTGATTATATTGATATTAAAGAGAAGACACCTCTAAAGGTTCCTGGGTATAAAAACATGGTGGAGTTTGGCGTTTTAACATCATTTGCATACCCTTTAGAGGAGAATCTCGGAGAAATTATTGTGGCTACTACTAGAGTTGAAACAATGCTTGGAGATACTGCTATTGCTGTTCATCCTGATGACCCGAGATACAAACATCTTCACGGAAAGTTTGCTAGCCATCCATTTAATGGACGAAGACTTCCTATAGTTTGTGATTCTATACTTGTTGACCCAAATTTCGGAACTGGTGCAGTGAAGGTAAAATATTTTTATAAATATTAGAACTGGGAAATTTGACTCATTTTTATCTGAATGGGTAGGGCTGCAAACGAACCGAACAAAGACGAACAATACCTTGTTTGTGTTCGTTTGTTAAGGAAATATATATGTTCACAAATTGTTCGTGAACACTTACCGAACGAAATGTTCAGTTGATTTGTTCGTGTTCGTTTGTTAAGGAAATGAAAGTGTTCGTGTTCGTGTTCGTTTGCTAACTTTAGGTAACGAACGTTCATGAACACAAACAAACAAACAAGCGTTCATGAACAAAATATATATACTTATAATACACTGATACTTATTAAATATTTTATTTGTCCGAATTTTGAAGTATTTAAATAAAATATAAAAAACTAAAAACACAAATGAACTATTGAACATGAACACAAATGATTATAAATGAACACGTTACCAAATGCTCACGAACGTAAATGAACGAACACAAACGGACTTCCTGCCGAACGGTTCGCGGAACGTTCGATCTGGTTCGTTTGCAGCCTAAAATCCAATGGCTTAAAGTGGGTCTCGCATATGGCTTGAAAAGAGATGGGTTAAATGTGTCAAATGGCTGAAAGTCACTCAAAGTGTACTTTTAGACAAAAATGTTCTGGGTTATCTCAACCAACCCGGACCATACCAAAAATTACTCATTTGACCGAACCTGTTTTGACCCTCCACACATCCGGTCCGGTCTGCTTGACCATTTTGTCACGTCCAATAAAGATGTTATTAGTGTGTTGAATTCTTGTGATGATTTAAAGGTGGTCATTGCAGATAACTCCAGCTCACGACCCAAATGATTTTGAGGTTGGAAAGCGTCATAAACTGGAATTTATCAACATTTTCACTGATGACGGGAAGATAAACAGTAATGGAGGTTCTGATTTTGTTGGGATGCCACGTTTTCAAGCTCGTGTGGCTGTAACCGAGGCTTTGAAGGCTATGGTATTCTTACAACTTTCATCAATATTATTTGTAAATGTGTAATTGGCAACATGTATTTTCTCTATGCATACAGGGACTGTATAAAGGGGAAGAGAAAAATGAAATGAGGCTAGGGGTATGTTCTAGAAGCAATGATGTGGTTGAACCTATGATAAAACCACAGTGGTATGTTAACTGCAATGGTATAGCTAAGGAAGCTCTTGATGCTGTCATAGATGACACAAATAAGAAAATCGAGATAATGCCAAAGCAATATGCTGCTGAATGGAGAAGGTAACATTTGAGATGTTTTTTTCAACTTTTTTAATTAGCAATCAATGTAAATGAACCTTCTTGATTGTTTCCTAGTACCTGCAAACTAATGTTGGCATATAAGGGTCAGGTTAAAACGGGATACTTTTGTACGTGTCAAGATCTGAATATCTTTGCGTTTTATTTCAAATTTTGATTACACAATTAGTCCTTTGAATGTGATTACAGAAGTTATATTATAATAGTCATAATAATAATGATAATGATAATGATAATGATAATGATAGTAATAATCTAGTTTTGTGAATAAGTTGATTAAGAGGTATTATGCATTAAAGTTACACTTTGGACGGCTTTCAAACTGTTTGGCCCATTTGGTATGTTTTCTATGAGTTAGATTTTGGAATTTACCTGAATAATCCGTTGAATATAACACGTGTCCTGTAAGTGTGTAAATGAGCCGAGCCATCGAGCTTGGGCTCCTATAACTTATGAGAGCTTGAGATCGGCTTTGTTTGAAGTTTGTTTGCAAAGCTCAAGCTCGGCTCGTGAGTAGGTCTTTAAGCTCGGGCTCGGCTTGTTTATTATATATTAGTTATAATAATTATTTTTTTATAAATTTTATAAATAACACAATATATCACACACACACTGTTTAGTTATTCGTATCATATCCTAATTTAATGTATAACAGTAGTTTATATATAAATATAAAATAAAAATTATATAAATAACAAGCTTGTTTAGGCTCTCGAGCTCGATAAATGAAGCTCAATCATATGAGCTTTGGATTCTTTTGAGCTTTTTGTGAGCCTATCTCGAGTAGCTCACGGGCAGCTTGGCTCGTTTACACCCCTATATCTTGAATGTATCAAGTCTTGAGCAAGGGTCAAACTTGTCACATCTACTTCACCTGCTTCATTCAAGCTTTCACTTTTTCTTATACTTTATTGGTATCGTTCATTGACCCCTGACCCTTCATGTTTGCACATCTTGATTATCGTTATACTTGTATTAATTTTCTTATCCAATGCACATTCAATATTGAATTTTTGTTTTCTCAGATGGCTTGAGAACATTCGTGATTGGTGCATATCAAGGCAACTTTGGTGGGGTCATCGTGTCCCCGCATGGTACGTTACATTGGAAGACGATGAACTAAAAGAACTTGGGGCTTACACAGACCATTGGGTGGTGGCACGTAATGAGAAAGATGCTGCAGTGGAGGCAAACAAAATCTTCCCTGGAAAGAAGTTTCAGTTGGCTCAAGATCCTGATGTTCTAGACACTTGGTTTTCTTCTGGGCTTTTTCCATTATCTGTATTGGGCTGGCCCGAAAACACCCAAGATTTGAAGACATTTTACCCGACTTCTGTTCTTGAAACCGGCCACGACATTTTGTTTTTCTGGGTTGCCCGTATGGTGATGCTTGGCATGAAATTGGGAGGTGATGTACCTTTCAAAAAGGTTCGTTAAGTTTTTAAGTTATTTTGAAGATATACCGTTTCTGTTTAAATGTAGAATGTTAACATGTATCTTCTTTAGGCATGATTCAATACTATATACAGACATATATTATGTCTACATGAGTTTTTATTAGATAAGCTTTTTATGAATGCATATTTGAATTATTGTGTAGGTTTATTTACATCCCATGATTCGTGATGCACATGGGCGCAAAATGTCCAAATCTTTGGGCAATGTGGTGGACCCCATGGATGTCATATGTGGCATAAAATTGGAAGATCTTATCAAGAGACTCGAGCAGGGTAATTTGGATCCCTCTGAGTTGAAAGTCGCCAAAGAGGGACAAAAAAAGGATTTTCCTAATGGCATTGACCAATGTGGTGCAGATGCCCTTCGTTTTGCCCTCGTCTCTTACACAGCTCAGGTACAATCTAAGTTATATTTTATTTTTATATTTAACTAATAGATAAACCGCCGAAATGGATATTCTTATATATTATAACGAATTCCATCCTTACAGATACTAACATTGTGTCTTTGCATGATTCTAGTCGGATAAAATAAATCTCGACATATTACGTGTGGTTGGATACCGACAATGGTGCAATAAATTATGGAATGCTGTGCGGTTTGCCATGAGTAAACTTGGTGACGAATATACCCCTCCAGCAACGATTGAACCACAGAAGATGCCATTTAGTTGCCAATGGATACTTTCCGTACTAAACAAAGCTATATCAAAAACTATATCGTCGATGGACGCTTATGAGTTTTCAGATGCATCAAGTGCTGTATACGCGTGGTGGCAGTCTCAGCTTTGTGATATTTTCATTGAAGTAATTAAACCTTACTTCTTTGGCGATAATGACAAATCTGCTAAGGGTTATGCACAAGATACACTGTGGGTGTGTTTGGATACAGGGTTAAGATTGCTCCATCCATTTATGCCGTTTGTTACTGAAGAATTATGGCAACGACTTCCTTCACCGAAGAATCATACACGTGAGGAGTCCATTATGATATGCGAATATCCGTCCGTTGTTGAGGTTATGTCTTAACTAGTTTTGACTTTTGACCAGCGTTTGTCGGATCAATTGACAGTGAGATGTTATGTTACTTGTTTTTTTTTTTTTTACCATTTTACAGTCCTGGACAAATGACGAGATAGAGTTTGAGATGGAAACAGTTGAGGCTGCGGTGAAGTCGTTCAGATCGATTAGAGGGGAAACAAAAGAAAAGTACGTGGTGTTATTAAATGGTTTCGAATTTGTTATTTTCATTTAGAGGTGACCAATTTGGTGGGTCGAGTGGTTCGTTACGGGTATTGATACAGTACCGAGTACCGACACCCAGTATGCCAACCGAAAGGAAAAACTCCATAAGTACAATACCGACAATCGGTATAATTAACGAACACAAGTTATTTAAAGTATAAGGGTGCGATTGAAAGTTAAAAAAACACAAAAAATGACAAACCACAAAAGGAGCTCAATTTAGCGTAGATATGCATGCTAATTTTAGCAAAGGGAGATGGTGCATTTTAGCACCACCCACTATTCACAAGCATGAACTTTGTTATGTATATAATGTTCTGCTTGTCACCTGTTTTTGCTCACTCGGTACCTGTTAATTCGCTGATTGCACTGTTTCAATTAATTTGAAATTTAACTATTTAATAATAATGAAATATTCTCCCGCTTTTAGGCGAGCGGGTTTTGCAGTGTCTCGAACCGACAAAATTGCAGACCTTCTAAGGCGCCATGAAATGGAGGTTACAACCCTAGCTAATTTATCATCTTTGAAGGTATGAATACTTATCACATACTTATAAGCTTTAAAGGTAGATTTTAGAAATATTAGTATAATATATATTTTGGGATTTGCAACTGTCAGGTACTCGGTGAAAACGATCCTGCTCCAGTTGGATGTACAGTGGCAGTTGTAAACGAAGCGCTTTCAGTTTATCTGAAGAATCAAGGAGCTATTGATGTTAATAAGGAACGAGAAAAGCTCAATGCTAAGTTTACAGAATTGCAGAAGTAAGCAAACCTGTCCTTAATGATTACTAGCTTTCTTCATGTAGTAATAATATAATAATGATGGTAGGAAAAGGGCAGTTTCACATATATTTAGAGTTAAATGCCATTTTAGTCCCTATGGTTTTAGTCATTTTGCCAGTTTAGTCCAAAGGTTTCATTTTTAACCTGTGGATCCAAAAAGGTTTCACCGTTGCCATTTTAGTCCACTGGGTTAACTTCATCCATTTTTTCTGTTAACCAGAAGGGCAATTCGGTCATTTTATATGTAATTCTGTTAACTAGAAAGGCAATTCGGCCATACAAAATGACCGAATCGCCCTTCTCGTTAACAGAAATAATGGATGAAATTAACCCAGTGGACTAAAATTGCAACAGTGAAACATTTTTGGACCCACAGGTTAAAAATGAAACCTTTGGACTAAACTGGCAAAATGACCCAAACCACAGGGACTAAAATGGCATTTAACTCCATATATTTAAATTTCATAATGTCACATTTACTCTTTTAACAACTAAAATAATATATTAGTTACTTATAACCAGCTTCCTGGTGTAGATTAAATAATAGTTTTGTGGAGTTACTTTTAAAGTGGTAAGATAAGCTGGATGAGTAACGGGTCAAAATTTCCAGGATGGACCCAGATTGGGCTGAGCTTTCTCCGAAAACATTATTTTTTTTTTTTCATTTAGAATGGGCAACATCATATATATCCTAACTTTCATAATATCAAATTTTTACCCTTTTTAAAGATAATATATTGTCAGTTACTTATGGCAGCTTGTTTACTGAATGAACGAATAGAACGTTATGCGATGCTTCTAGTAATAATGTTTTTTATTAAAATTAAAACACACTGATATTTCAAGTAGTAACTAAGTTTATTTATCCACTATAGGATACGTAAGTATGTTACTTTTAGTGTTTTATACAGAGTATTATCACAATAATAATCTAAATGTTTTGGATAAAACAATTTAGGAGGTTGTGACTTTTGGTGACTTTCTATTCGTTTGACTTTGTTGATTTGACGCCTCTATATCTGAGCAGGCAAAAAGACAGTTTAAACAAGGCGATGAGTGCCAAGGGGTACGAGGAAAAGGTGCCCGCACATATAAAAAAGGAAAATGTTGACAAACTCGCCTCGTTAATGCAACAACTACTCTCTATCGAGGAAGCCACTCAACACATTGAACGCCAAGTAGCCGCGAATTCAGAAATCTAAGTCAAACTTTCTGTGTTCGGGTTTTTGTTATTTCGTTCCTCCAGCTTTATAGATTTGAAGTGAAAGTTTTGTATTCATATTATTGAAACACTCGGATGATTAAATCACTTGAGGTATTCAGTAACATTTGTGGGACGATTTGTATTTCTAGCTTTAGTTGGTAACGTTTGTTTATTTTGTTGCACTATTGACCCTTTTTGTAGTTTTTACGTGTTATTAGTTTATTAATCAAGAGATACAAGTAGATATAAACTAGTTTTTGCCCCGCCCGCGTTGCAGTGCAATAAGGCAAATATTTTTCTCTCATAACATGTATGTACAGAGGGCAAAATCGGAATTATAATTTGAACAGGAGGCAAAATCATGATTTTAAACTAAGAGCAAAATCACAATTTTGAGCTATGAGGAAAACATAATTTTATTTTTAACTGTGGGAAAAAACGTAATTTTGAGTTGAGGGCAGAATCGTAATTTTGAGCTAGAGGAAAAAATAACATTTTATTTTTAACGGTGGCAAAAACGTAATTTTAAACGGAGGGCGAAACCGTAATTTTAAACTGGGAACAAAATTAAAAAAGAGTTTTTGAACCGAGGGCAAAAGCGTATTTTGAGCTAGGGCAAAATTATAAATTTATTTTGAGCTGGGGGCACAAACGTAATTTTAAACGAAGGACGAAAGCGTAATTTTAAACTGGGAATAAAATTAAATAAAAAATGAGTTGGTCCAATAGGGAAGTGACAGACAGCTAATAATTTTGAGCTAGGGGGAAAACATAATTTTATTTTGAACTGGAGGCAAAAACGTAATTTTGAGCTGATGGCAGAATCGTAATTTTGAGCTAGAGGGAAAAAGAACATTTTATTTTGAACTGGGGACAAAAACATAATTTTAAACGGAGGGCGAAACCGTAATTTTAAACTGGGAACAAAATAAAAAATGAGTTTTTGAATCGATGTCAAAAGCGTAATTTTGAGCTAAGGGCAAAATTATAATTTTATTTTGAGTTGGGGGCGAAAACGTAATTTTAGCTATGGGCAAAATTATAATTTTATTTTTTAGATGGGGGCAAAACCGTAATTTTAAACGAAGGACGAAAGCGTATTTTAAACTGGGAATAAAATTAAATTAAAAATGAGTTGGTCCAATAGAAAATGCCTGACACTATTCCTTTTAACTTGTAAATGTATATGTAGGGTAATAGGAATAAAAAACCTAATCAATCTTGACCGAATAATAAAACTATTTCAAAATTACCTACCAAAACAAACTTCAAATAGAAGTGAAGGGTGCATATTTAATTTACAAATTAAAGAAAGAAAAATCATATATGTTTGGAAATAGTTAATGGCATATTCATGAATATACTTTCCCAAGAATGAACTTGGAATGGCTCATTAACCTTGCTCAACTTGACCCACTTGTTTCGCCAGAAGTAGCAACCACGCTACATGATATATACTGCGTTTGGTTATCTATATGCTATGTTGCACGTTTGCTACATATTCTCTTGATCCCATTTCTTGTTTGGCTTGGTATAATGCTAACTTGTTTGATACATACATATATATTTATTCAATACATACATACATATTTATTTATTTATTTATGGGATTTTGGATATATCATGTTTGATTTGTATTTGTATATTATTGGAAATTTGAATTGATTTGTTAAGTGTTTTAAAAAAGGGGACTTTTTTAGAAGTTATGTACTAAATCCATCGCAAAATAAGGTGCTCTCATATTGGTCCCTAAAAATAGCGGTCGTAATTGGTTCCTGGATTTTGATTGCTAGTTGCAGTCTTTCGGGCCGTTAGTCAGTGGTCTCATTTTGGGCCGTTTTGCTTGGGTCGATAATTGGAGAACAAGGGAGCGACATTACAATAGAGAATGTAGACCCGTTTAGTCTTTTGGTCTTTAAGTTTAATGACCCTAATTTTATAAAGAAAATCCCTAGTTGCAGTGTGGACATAAGCGTCACACCGAAACCAAACCATATTAAAATTGGCGTGTTTGTTATTTTCTGTTGAATGTGTTTTCATTCGTTTGTGCATTGAGTGTTGCTTTTCGATTCTCTCTCTATCACACATACCTTCCCTCTCTATTGTGATCGTACTCACAAACAAAAGGGTGTTTGTGTGTGTGAGAGGGGGGGGGGGGGATTTATTTTTAAACCCGTTTTCTTCTTGAGTTGGTTAAACCCGATCTTCTATCAAAGAGTTTGTTATTCTCATTGGTCTTTATCTCTAGTCTCCTTTTGTGATAGGTTTGAATTAAAACCTATTATGTTATATTATAATATCCTAAATACCAATGTTTTAAAAACCGGTTTTTAAATCAAACCGGATTATGCTAAAAATGGTTCAACCGGTTGAACCAGGTTGTACCGAGCGGTTCAACCGGGTTGACTAGCTAACTCTATAATTTCATAAATTACAACATCAACTCAAAAGTTAATCAAAAAAATGCATGATTACATATTAAAAGATGATCCAAAAGTAAATCCATAATAAAAAATAATCTAAAAGATAATCGAAAATCATTCAATTTTCCAACAAGCTCTTTTAAATGAAAGTGTACGATATGTTTAAGCCATTTGAGTGTTGAATGCATAAACTATTTTCGTTTCATACAATATTAAATAAGAACTTTTAGTTACGAATAATCATAATATATAAAAATTATGTAAGACAAGTAACATATATAATAAATAATAAAATAAGTAACAACTCAAACTAAAATAACCCTAAGCCAGTACCGGTATTACGTTTCAAATCGGTATACCAGATTTTACCGCTGGTACAAATCTTATGCCGTTTCACTTATTTACCGGGGTGTTTCGTACCGGATTTACATCTGGAAACAGTTCTACCGGTATAACCGGCCGGTATTTACCGGTTTTTAAAACATTGCTAAATACTAAATTGAAGAAACACTAAGTAACTCTAAGCTACTCGGTCGGATTGTCTCGTGTAAATCGGGTCAATCTTTCTTCTTCACTCAACAATGATTGGCTTCTTCCTATTGATCCTGCAAAACGAATCAACACCGGTGAACTCGTTACAAGGAGGAGAGGTTGGGGGTTCTCCTTGTAACTACCATCCGGCGTGAGAATCAGTAATCGCTTTGAGGTTATAAGTGTGTCTATATAGTGAGAGAGTAAGAAAACGGATCTTAAACCTGGAGGTTGAGCCTTCTATTTAGAGCAGGAGATTTGTGGAGGAGAAGGGACACCAGCTGGGTGTTTGCCAGCTGTCTGACCAGGTGGCATATCCATTCTGTCCCTTCTAATGTAACCAGGCCTGGTCTTGTACTAGAGGTGACTTAACAACATCCACTATTAGTATCGGCATCCATTATATATATTTTTTGTTTCCATACGAGTTAGTTTTGATATTTTTGCATTGCCAATATCAAATCAATAAGTAACTTTATTGTTTTGTGCGTATATCAAGTTTTCACCGCAAGAAGCGAAGGAACTAAACCATATGAGTTTTATAAGCCCACACGGCGTGGGCTAGTGAAGGGTGATCGTGGGCTGACGTGGCTTCATGGCCATAAAGCGTTATCAAAATTTTAATATCCCCAAATCCGATGCAATACCGCCCAAACAATACCGGTTCCAATATTGGTATTAATTTTTATGGTTTTGGTTTTGGTTTTGATATGAGTCGGTTTCGATATTTTTTTTTGTACCCGTATCGCACCGAATACTGTACAAAACGACCACACATAACAATGCGTGCACTGGAGCGTCATTTAATTTTAAAAAACTCAAATCCTAACCAACTTGGGGGCTGTTTGACAACTTCTGAATATGTAAGTGCTGAACCAGTAAAAGGTCCGAACAATAAAGTGTTGAACTAGTAAGAGGTTTGAACCATTAAGAGCCAGTATAATGTTTAACTATTCAGAGGCAAATTTTTGACCAATTCATATAAGAGGTCTTAACTATTTAGACTCAGTAAAATGCTTAACCATTCAGAGACAAATGTCTGAATCATTCAGATTTCTGCTCACGAAACAAACAGTCTGAGCCATTAAATACTAAACCAGTAATAATATTTGAACCATTAAGAGGCTCATTAAAAGATAAAAAAACAACCCGTTAGTCTCTACTTCAGAATATTATATCAATTTGTCTTCCATGTACAAGTTTAATCCCTTGTAAATAGGGGTGTTCAGAATTCGTTTCGAATTCGAAAAATTCGAAATTCGTTTAAATTCGATTCGATTATCAAGAATTCGTTTCGACTAAAAGAATTCGAATTCGAATTCGATTCAATTCGAGTCAAGTAAATCGAATACGAATTGAATACGAATTTTTAATTTCAAATTCGGTTTGATTCGAAATTCAAATAAAAAGTATACATTTTTATTTATTATTTTTTTATATAATGCATATATAACTTTTATTAAGCTATACTATAAGTTATTTTCAAAGTTTTTTTCCAAGTATTAAAATTACCCATTACCAAACCCACTACATGGCCCATAACTGAACCTAAGTAACAAATCTATCAATAGATTTATAACCCTAAAAATATTAACTTGTAATGTAGAGTGGTTATTCCCGACTTCTCGTTTTAAATTTTAGACTTATGGTACTTTATTTGGCAAATTTTAATGTGATATCGTGCTTTATGGCTGCTTTAAAATTTATGTTTCATTTTGATAGTTTTCTACATGTTTTTAAAGAATCTGAAATAAATCGAATCGATTCGAATTCGATTTTTTAATCGAATACGAAGTGGGTTTTTTATTCGAATACGAATTCGAATCGAATTCGGTATGTTTTAATCGAATTTGAATCGAATACGAATTCAAGGTAAAATAAAAAATATTCGAATAATTCGATTCGAATAATTCAAAAATTCGATATTCGATTCGATGAACACCTTGTAAACTCTCATTTTTGTCACGTAAACATGGTTCTCTAAAAATCACATCAACTAGTTTATACCTTTAAGCTAACATGAAAAATTGCGTGTTAGATAAAGACACTCCAAAATGGACAAAGACTTGCTATGAAACAACAATGTAATATATAACAATGAGACCTTTTTTTTTTCTCAAAATTATGCCTAGGAGGATATATATCAATTTTGCATGAGTACAATGACTTGTAATTCATGTAAATATGATATTTAACATGTATTAAGAAGAAATAAACCATCACGACTATTCAGTTTCTACATGCAACTCGTCTCATGCAACGAACCCTTGCATTTGGTCATGTGCCTTTTTGTGAACCATATGACTAATTGGTTTTTTAGTAACTGTAACTAATTTTTAACAGTTACGTTGGGAAAAGACTTAGTATTCCTTGTGACTCACTCAGGTTCAACTCCTACTCTCCCCATTATTTTCTGCGTCATCCAGGTGAATGGCAAATACAGGTGGTGCCGGTTCGTCTTGGATGGGAGACGAGGTTTTACCGATTATTCCATTGTGTTGCCTTCGGGAGGGTGAAGGTCGGGTTTCCACGCATCTGAGAGAGCCAAGGGGCTGGCGGCGGTTGAGTAATCAACCTTGACCACAGCGCACGGTGTCACGGTGGTTGGCACGTCGTTTCTTGCCGTTCAAAAAAAAAAGTCACGTGCAGCCGCTAAGGTTATGACCCAGTGTTAGAGAGAAAACCCTCTAGATGTTGAATAGGAAGACATCATGAATTCAATACCTAGAAAGTGTAGCATTTTAAGAGGGTGTTGGAAACCCGTCTTAAAAACCAAATCACACCGAGCGTAGCATTTTAAGAGGGTGTTGGAAACCCGTCTTAAAACCCAAATTACACCGTCTAAAGCTCTGTTTTGTAGTAGTGAAAAAAGAGTCACGTGCAAATTGCCCCATTAAAAGGTTACATTACTTTAGTAACATTCCTTATTGCTTAGCTTATATTACACCGCATGTCATTATTTTTGCTTTAAAAGTTTCCTAAGGGGACTTCTTTTATAAATATATTTCCCATATCAGTTTTATTATACAAGTCTAATGTCTGTTTGGTTGCTTTTTTCTTTCTTAATAATCCCAAATGAACAAAAACATATTTATTACAACCTGTGCACACAGAAAAGCACAATGATCCGCAACAACTTACAAAACCAGACATGAACTCCCACAATGATCTTAACAACTTACAAAACCAACAAGCCTACTACTAGCTAAATACATAAAGACACATTATTAATCTGAAAATTAGGCAAGATATCGATCATGGGGCTTCTCGAATTTCTGTCTCATGCATCATTCCACTTTGAATGCTTTCATGCTTTGCGGGTTCTCTATCTCAGTCTTGATTCCACCACCTGGCTCTCTTCTTCTGGAAGCTGCCTGATCAGCTTCTCTGGCTCTGTCTGCCATTTCTTCCTCTTTCATGCTAGCAGCCTCTCCTTCCCCTTGTGCCCGGTCTCCACTTCCTCCGCTACCACCACCCCACGGTGTCACCTGCTCTTCTTCACGTCCTCTAGCCTCCTCTTGTTGTCTAGAGGCCTCTTCTTCTTGTTTCCGCCTCATAGCCTCCTCTTGTTGTCTAGAGGCCTCTTCTTCTCGTTTCCGCCTCATAGCCTCCTCTTGTTGTCTAGCGGCCGCCTCCTCTCGTTGTCTAGAGGCGGCTTCCTCTTGTTGCCGCCTCATAGCCTCCTCTTGTTGTCTAGAGGCGGCTTCCTCTTGTTGCCGCCTCATAGCCTCTTCTTGTTGTCTAGAGGCCTCTTCCTCTTGTTGCCGTCTCATAGCCTCTTCTTGTTGTCTAGCGGCCTCCTCGTCTTGTTTTTGCCTCCTAGCGGCATCCTCTTGTTCTCGCTTTTTGACGGTCTCTTCCTCTTCTTGTTGTTGTCTCCCAGCAGCCTCTTCTTGTTCTCGCTTTTGTCTAGCTGATTCTTCCTCCTCCTGCCACCTCCTTTCAGCTTCCTCTTCTTGTTCTTGCGCAGCTGCCTCTTCTTCTTGTCTCCTCCTAGCGGCTGCCTCCTCTTCTTCCTGTCGCCTCTTGGCCTCTTGTTCTTCTTTCTCTCTTCTCGCCGCTTCTTCTTCTTCTTCTTCCCTCTTTCGGGCTTCCTCTTGCTCTCTAGCTGCCTCCTCTTCCTCCTCCTGACGCCTCTTAGCCTCTTGTTCCTCTTGCTCCCTTTTTGCCGCTTCTTCTTCCCTCTTCCGGGCTTCCTCTTCTTCCCTCTTTCGGGCTTCCTCTTCTTCCCTTCTCGCCTCTTCTTCTCGCCGCTTTGCTTCTTCCTCTTCTTCTTTCTTTCTTTCTTTCTTCCTCTTCCCTTTCCCTAGCTTCCTCCTCTTTTTGCCGTTGAATTTCTTCTTCCATCAGCCTTTCTTCTTCTTCCGCACATGAGGTGCATTCCAGAATAATCGCTTCGTTTTGCGCTGATAATAGTTCATCCATTGTTGTGTTGCTCACACCCAAAGAAGCTGCCAACACCCTTTTATCCAATACCTGGAAAACCGATGCTGAACCAACTAAGTACTGCGGATGGTTATTCTTTTGTGTAGTTGTGAATCCCATGAAAACAAAGGACCCATTGTTAAAAGAGATCTGAGCCATTGGATGATATCTCGGCACTACAAATACATCACCTTCTTCAACTCTAAACCTCGAGTTCTTACATTCCGCTTCATCTAGAGTACTCGGACACACCACATGAACCATTCCACGCCCACTCAAAGCCACCGCGATCTCTGCGGTTAAGGGGTTCCAATGTGGCCCCATCATCGCCCCCTAAAAGCATCATCACAAAATTTAAAATCTATTCTCAACTATCTGTAAAACAAAATACAAATTTCTTCATAATCATCTACCTTTGTTAGATTAACCATGAAGATACCAAAATCAGAGTCCTTTTGTTTGCTTGTAACAACAAGACTCCACCCATTGCAATTCTCGAAATCATGCTTTGCTTCTAGGATGTTAAATGCCTTTCCTTTTTTATTTTTGTTCACTTCAATCATGCCGTTATCATCGATGAGTCCAAGGAAGGCTCTCATATTCCTATAATGCACTTCGAACAGTTCTTTTGCTTTCGACACTCCGTGCACAATCATTTGTTGTTGTCCTCCACTTCTCAGTTCCTGGATCACTACCTCGTCAACCTGAGCCAAAAACACATAAATTTAGGAAAATTTGTCGATCTCTTTGTTGTCAAAAGTGCTAAAACTTTTGTACATTAAGTGCTGCTTGAAGGACTTTGTCATCAAACCCCAACAACAAATCAGCAAGACTCGAATAGGCTCCGAATGATGATCCGTCCTGCATATAATCAACAATGTAAATGTGGTGTTTTTGAGTTTGTGCTATATATGGTATTTCAGTTTGAATGCATACCCTTATCTCCTCCCTGGAATCAGAGAAAATGGCGTTTATACGAAACTTCCGGCGATCGGATTCTAAGTTGCTTTGCATGTAGAAAAAAGATCCGGTGGGCAGCCGATAAACGTCTCCGGTCCTCAACTCCACTTGCCGGAGTTTACCCTTTTCTTTCCCAAGATCAACCCAACTCAAGGTTCCATTCCCTGGTTATTTGAAACGGTATATATATTTTAATTCAAATATTGAAGGTGCCATGTACAAAGGGTAAAGGGTTATTTATCTGTTTACTTATTTTATTATTGACATTTTGACAAAAAAGGTAAACAATTTTTGCGTTATATACATTCCTTTCGACAAGGAAGCTGTATTCAGGTTAGCTTATATAATTATTAGTTGTGTTAACCTCGGTTATGTTACACATTTAACTCATTAGAAATGAGTTGACTCGCCAACCTGTTTAATTAAACATGTCAACCCATTTAACCTATTTTTTTTTTAATCCGCTAACCCGATTATTAGCCTATATAATTATTAGTTGTGTTAACCTCGGTTATGTTACACATTGAAATGAGTTGACTCGCCAACATGTTTAATTAAACATGTCAACCCATTTAACCTAATTTTTTTTAATCCGCTACACATTGAAATGAGTTGACTCGCCAACCTGTTTAATTAAACATGTCAACCCATTTAACCTATTTTTTTTTAATCCGCTAACCCGATTAACACGTTTAACTACATTTGACACATTTAAAAATATACTGTGAGTTATGAATGATGTTTTTTGCACAAATAAAAATTATGATTAAACATACAATAGCATATGGTTAATGTGCATATAAATTGACCGTTGCCCTAAAAATGGCCTATTTTAAATTAGTGGGAAAACTCAAACCGGGTCAAGCCCTAGCAACTTTTGATCTACCCTCGGACCCGGTCCATGTAAAACCGCTATATAGTACAACAAAACAATGCAATGTATAACATGAACCAAGTAGTCATACCTGAATTAACATAAAACACCATATCCGAATGAAGATGAACAGGAACAAAAAGAGAGTTAGGTTCCATAGTGATAAACTGGAGATCATAAAACCCATCTTTACCATCACTCACTTTCACCGTAGAGATCTCCCCGAACTCGGTCGAGACGACAACCCGCCGCTGATCCAACGTCACCACGTTTCCATGTTTTCCGGGCACTACACTTCCACCACCTTCCTCCTCCTTTCCACCACCATGCAAAGCTGTTGTTGATTGTGGGAAAAATAGACAGAAACTTACAATGAAGTATGCAGAGAGTACAAGTGAAACTGAAAGAAAAGTATTATTGGACATTTTGGTTTGAAATTTTGAGGTGTTTGTGTGAAGTGGTCTGAGTTATTATATGGAGTGTGAGAGTGATGTGGAAGTTGGGTGTTGGACACGTGGGTGATGAGTCGGGTACGTGGAGGGGCTTGGTGTGAGGCATTTGACTGTCTTGTTGTTTCATTGCATGAGAAGCTTATCGGAACAATTTAATTTGGATATAAAATAATACTATTTTTTGTGACTATGATTTAAAAAATATTGCTTTTAAAAAACTTCTGGTATGCGAATCACGGGCATGAAATTTAAAAACTTGTAATAAAAAAAAAGGTTATGGTAAAAGTTTTGCCAAGTAGTTGTAATAGGTGTCACTTAGCCTTTATACTATGGGGTATGGGGCGGGGTTGAAAAGAAACGCCCAAGTCACCACCTCGGGTGGGCTTGGGTTTGGGCGTGACCTCATTGGCGTGGGATTCAGCCCGGGCGTGGGGCGGGGCTACTCATATGACATGGTGAAACCTCATTGGCCAAGAGCACTAGCCACGCAACCCCAGCCACGCCCCACCATACCCCTTTGAAATTGGCTTTTGGTCTTGGGTGCCCCATACTCCACGTGTCGCACCATGCCCCCAACCCACGCCCCACCATACCCCACGGTCTTAGCCATTCGGGGAGATTAATATTTAATCCTTAGGAGATATAACTATTTAACGAAAAAAATTGGCTATTTAAAAAAAACACTTATAACTGGTAAAATCGTCAATCGTTGTAGCAGAATTACTCTACCAGATTAAAGATTGTGTAGGATTCGGAACATCGGTTTAGACGGAAATTTGGATTGGATAAAGACTGATTCGTAGAAATTATTAAAGAAGAAGCAAAAATTTCATACCGAAAGAATATGCATTGTTGACAGGCTGGAGAGAGCATCAGACAAACTCTGCATCCGAAACCCCTAATCCCAAAACTTATCAACTATGAACACATGACAACATATTTATAGACATGACTATTTGGAGCGGATCACCCTTTGTAGCGGATGACTCATCCGTGCGGATGAGTCCTCGTCCTCTCCAAAGGTGTCAAGTCTTTGTATCTTACTCTCAACTATACAATATTCAACACACGCTCTATCTAGCCTATTCGTACAAAGGCGGACATACACAATATGCACTAACAGATTGATACGGTATTGACCCTTCATATAGATAATTTATATAGTATTAATTTACATTGTAATTTGTATGTTGTACCTCATGCTTAGGGTGTTTTTAATTTTTATTATATTTAACCTAAAATTTTTCGTCTTTTCAATTTAAGTCACAAATTTTATTTTTTACTTTTAACACGAAACTTTTTATCGTTTGCAATTTAGCCTAACAACTTTTTTACTTTCAATTCTGGTCCCTTATACTTTTCATCTTTTGCAAATTTTAGTTTTATGTTCCGTTCAAAATGTTGCGAGTTGACACAACGCAAGGTGGTGTGCGGTTCAACGTTTTTACATCTATTTATTATGGAAAGAGAGTAAGAAGGTTCATTACAATGTGCGGGTCCTTTATCGAGTTACTTACTTTTTTTTTCCATCTTTTACGTTTTTCGTCTAATATATTCGCATTTCCGGTGTTGGTGATCACTGGTGGCGGTGTGACATTAGTGCTATTTAGCACGGTTTTACGCCCCCGTCACAACGTGGGGGCTTATTACTAGTTATTATATATTTGGACCTAAATATTAACATGTTTGATTAACATAATACGAAATTTACAATCAATTATTTAAGACCCAATATATTTAGATCTAATCTAGTCCATTCACCTTCATTTGAGCTTCAAAACGCGCGTAAAGTGTGCCGGTAGCTTGATGTAATTCTGCCTGGATTTGATGGATATTAGCTACCTTCTCTGTTAGCTCGGTAATTCTTTTGCACGAGCTGGCAATCGGACATGATGGCATCATCCAAGATCTTTTGGATCCACTCAGCCACGTCTTGATTTTGACTTGGAAATGTCATCTTGAAAGAAATACAAACGACATATACATAAGTGTAAGAAAGTAAAAATAAATATGAGTGATACATTAAAGAAGCTAGGCTCCGAAAGTTTTATCACTGTGCGTGAAACTGATACTCTGAGTTTAATGGTAAGAGTTTCTCAACTATCTAACCAAACGGTCTAGGAACAACCATCAAAGTAGAGGGGAAACATCAACGACTATGTGGATGGGAGACTTGTATGTTATACTACAGTACAATCGTCTCACAAGCTAAACTTACACTGTAATTGTTATAAAAATTTCTTTTTTCGCAAAGGTCTCAAATAAGAAACCCCAAAACAGAAAACATGTCATTTAAATAAGACCTATATCAAGATCAATGACACACGTACATATGTTGCAAAACAAATAAAGATAGTAGAGGCGAGAAATCCGCAAGGTCACATAGTAATTAGAGTGAATTGCAAATTTTGTCCTTTATCTTTATACCATTTTGCAGGCGGTGTCCTTTATATTTAAAATTGACGAGTTTTGTACTTTATGTTTTAAAATCCTACATGTTTTATCCTTTAGGCCTAACCCAGTTTATTTTTTCAGTTAAATCAGATCATGTGCATGACACATGAGGGTGTTTTTGTCATTTCACATTTATAAGGACTAATTATGTACATAACTTAAATACACAAGTATTTAAAAAAATACTTTAAAAAATCTATACTATATATAAAATACACATGTCTTTCTCTCTCTAAGAAACCCTCCTCTCTCATTTCTCTCTGTACTCTTCACCACCATAACTTCCACCACCATCACAACCTCCTTCCTCTCTCTACCCCTTCTCCTTCTCTACACTACACCGCCCCCACTAACAATCATCACATCCCCCACCAACAACTACCGCCACAGCACCACCACCGCCCACCCCTTTACCACCAGCAACCACTACCGCACCGCACCACTCCACCACCACTCGCCCCTTTACATTGAACTCGGGATTTAGGCAGCTGCATACCACTCGTCTGCAATCATGGCACTTACATCCCCGATTCATTCTATTAAAACATACACATACTCTCCGGCAAACCTTACAGTTAAATTGAGCACCCTCTGAGGTAAATATACAATCGTTCTACTCATTTTGATTTTCTGAACAAAAGCCCTATGATTTGGTTTGTTGTTAATAAACAATGAAGACGAATTTCTGAAATGGAAGTGGGAACAGTTGTAGGGTTCTTGGATTCGGGATGACGATGACCGGAATTAACTATTTACCTGAATTAAATTTGCTTTAGAAAACAAACAGTGTGTGTAGCCCAACGGATTTGCTCACTGGTTTGATAACATGTTCCTGGTTCGACTTCTTTTAACATCAAACTTATTCTCCATTTTCCTTTTAACCGGATATACAGAAGGCCCATAAGCAAATAAAAGGAAATATTTTCTGATTTCTCGAAGTTTAGAAAATAAATGTATAAATTATGATTTTATAGTTGTGGGGGTGGGGTGGTGGTGACTAATAGAGGCAGTGGTGGAGAATCGACTAGAGAGAGAGGTGGAGAGAGAAAGAGAGGTAGTGGGCGGTGATGGTTGATGCTGGCGGTTGTTGACGGTAGTGGTGGAGAAAGCGAGAGATGTAGAAAGAGAGGGTGGTTGGTGGTGGTTAATGGTGGTGGTGGACAGAGGTAGAGAGAGGGGTAGTAATGTACATATACGTGTATTATTTATATACATAATATATTATACTATATTAATTTTTATATTTAATTTTGTTTTATTGTTAATTTAAATATTTATATATACAGGTAAAAAGACTAAATTACCCTTATGTGACTAGATTTAACTGAAAAAACAAACTGGGTTAGGCCTAAAGGATAAAACATGTAGGATTTTAAAACATAAAGTACAAAACTCGTCAATTTTAAACATAAAGAACACCGCTTGCAAAATGGTATAAAGATAAAGGACAAAACTTGCAATTCACTCTAGTAATTATCTCTACTTTCAAAATCAAGCATTTACCAATGTCGTTGGGGATTCTCACTGAAAAACAACATGGGTTCATTTTGTCACCGCCCCCGACCCCACCCTGGGAGCGGGAGCCGTGAGCCAGTTACAGGTGGTACCCGTGTTTATTAAATACTCATCGGAAAACTTTTCATTAGGATCATAGTTAGGAAATATTTCAGAGTTTGTAAAACACCAAAGTTTATTCTTAAACAAACGGGATAAAACTCATATTACAACCAATTGTTTTTATAGGGATAAACCCTAATTGATAAAACACAAATTTCTTCTTTTATTCAGGTAATCATAGCCACTTTATTTAAGCCTTCAGTGCTCCATAGTAGACTTCTATTACATTCATGGTAAGTTACCTTAAACGCGTTTAAAAACATTTTATCAGCGAAAAATACTGGTGAGTTCATTCATTTGTATAAAAAAACACATTGTTATAGTTTTACAATATCAAGGGAGATTACAATCTTTATATCTATCAATTATTCAACACAGTATTGCGACTAGGGCCAATCCCTTGTGCTCGTGGTCATATTACTATTGGATCCTGTCACCCAACAGTAATGGTTCCTGTCACCCCATGGTAACTGTGGACAAGTGATGTATACAAAACCCCACATACCTGCAATAATTTCAGAATACAAAGACTTAATCACTGTAAGTATAACTGATAAACATTTAGGGTTTTGCAAAGCATTTTAAGTAAAAAGAATGTTTCACAATAATCTGAGGAAAAGAAGAATGACTCACTTTGTAAACTTAGGATTTAACTAAAAACCTTCTGGTAATATTTCCTGGTAAAATTCCTGAGTTCCTAAGAAAATATACAATGCACACGTGTTAGTATAATAACCCAACTTAACTTTATCGATACATCACGAGATCAAAACCCCAACGTAGTTAACAAAGTGTAGCCTTATTCAGGCAGCACCTTGACATCCGTTGCTGAGTTCAGGATCATTCGAATAGGGTATCGAATTAGTGATCATGGGTTAAAACACTTACAATAAGGCAGAGTTTCGTAGAATTAGGGGTATAATACTTGTGCAAAAAGTTGAGAGAGAAAGAAAGTTTGAACGATTGAAACTGCAGACTGAAAGCTCTATTTATAGTTGATCTGAGAGTCTTTCGCGCCCCTTGAAACTCCCCTATTCTAGGGCATAGCTGGCCCGGGTCATGGCTAGACTTCACACGTGGATGCCACGTGTCACATGCGTGCCCGGAAAGTTTACTAGGATCTCGCAACCAGCAGTAGTGTCTTATAAGTCTGTTGCGGCACGCGACGGACATAGAAATATTTTTTTTTCATTTTTAATGCTTAATATTGTTATGTAAGTAAAGGGTTTTTAATTACGGAGTGTTTTTGGGACATTTTGAGGGTTGTTATATTCTCCCTACCTTGTTTTAAATCTCGTCCTCAAGATTTGGGCTACGATGTCTCCTTTAGGGTTATGTCACGTCTTAGTCAATAAGAACAATATTAAGGCAAATGACATAGTAATAGAATCAAGATATGTTTAAATGAATACGAGTTTTACAATAAATAGGACTCAATGATTCAACTGAATTATTTCCAGAAATTGATGTCAAACGAACGAGGTGAAATGATATAATTACCAAGCTGACTAGGTTCAAGCCAAAAGAGATTTATGATCAATAGATGTCTAAATCGAATGTTTAAAAGTTGTGAATGACTTTTAGAATCAATAGAATTCATTGTTAAAGGAAGACTTAGAATCAACAAGCTTGAATGAAATAGAAGTACGAAGATGATTTGTAAATTATCAAACCATGACATGAGAAAAATCAATGTTTGGACATTTATTGAATTGCAAGGATACACCGAAATATAATAGAGTTTAGTGTATCATTGTCTTAATACATAATTGTTTTAAGACTACTTTTAAATGATGATTCAAACGAAAGACATATGTAGTTTTGCATGATTTGTATGATTATAATTAGTCCAAGCTACAAGTTTATATCGACATCGCAAGGTGTCGTAATGATTGAAATAGTTCAATAATTACGGTGACCGAACAAATTCACCGTGTTTGAAATCAACTAAAAGTTTTAATGAAGTAAATTTGGATATTAATTTCAAATAAATCTTATAGGATTTTCAATTGATGATGAAAGAACAAATGAATATCATAGAATTTTCGATCAATGATGAAAGAATCATTAGAGGTACACCGGGATATAACATAAATTTGTGTACTCTTATCTTAACAGATAATTGTATTAAGACTGTTTTAAGACAATGAACTAATAGAAAATAAACAAATTCGTACATCAGGTGTGTAAATGAGATAAGCTCAAGCTTCAAGTTAATGAAAATGCCACCACAAGGTGTCGTAACAGAATAAATGATTCAAATGAAGGTGAAGACCAAACAAGTCTGTTAGGATTGAACCCTACAAAGGAACAGTTGATTAAAGCCAAAACTGGATCAGATCAGTGGATTCAGAATAAGCAGTTGTTTGCATCAGTCTTCCTCCTTGAATGTGACCTAACATCTGATGACTTCTAAGTACTGTCCTTCACAAACAACTGCTGATCACTAAAGACTGTTGAAGACAAAGCACTGATGCTCAATCTACTGTCATGGTTTAAGTACTGTGATGCGTGTCGGTGTGTATATAATTTTTATGTATATTTTAAGCCGTTTTTACACTTTAGTCAAGTTTTAAATTTATAAAACACGATATTTTACTAACACTAGACACACATATGGGCAAGTGCACCCATCGTGAGCGTAGTATAGTGTTGGTAAGATATCGAGGTCGTCCAAGGACACAAGAGCTTTTAGTACCGGTTTATCCTCAACGTCTAATCAAATCAAAATTTTAGAAAAAAAGGTTTAAACATGAAAATAAAATCTAAAAATGCTGAAAATAAAAATAAAAATAAAAACAGATAGACAAGATGAATCACTTGGATCCGACTCGCCTTTAGTGTAACCTTTGATTATTTCCACACTTTTGCACTTTTTAAGAGATTATCTTAGTTATAGTAGTAGGCCCCTATTTTGAAGGTGACGTTACCCTCAACCCAGTAGTTTGAGTCAGCAAGGATACAATCCTAAAGGGTTGTATTATTGAAAGATAATTAATTAAGTTATTAATGCGTAATGTGGTAGGCCCCTCTTTTGAAGGTGACGTTACCCTCGGCTAAGTAGTTTGAGTCAGCAGGGATACGATCCTAAGTAGCCGGGTTAATGTTTTAATAGTAGTTTACATATGAGGAGATCAAGAAATTCGGACCCCCGCCATCCAATACCAGTGGGTATTGAAGGAGGTCCTACTAAGCTTGACCCAGGTCCTTGCAGGATCTATACACTGAACAAGGCAAGACTCTTACCAAACCATTCCCTTAACCCCTGACCAGGTAGCCAACATATCTCCATATAGACCGTGGAGATATGAATGGTGTAAATCTTTTATTTTATATAGACAGTAAAATAACGCCAAGACACCACGAACAAATGATAAGACAGATTCACCTTCAACATAAGAAACTAGTTATTAAAGTCATTAATACATAACCAAATAAAAAGTGCGAAAAGATTAAAAATAAAAAGTATTACACTAAATGCTTGTCTTCACCAAGTGATGTAAGAGAGTTAGGCAAACATGGTCTTTGATTGTCAAGAACTCTTACTATCAATCTTGGATCCCGAGACTACTACACACACTCTATGATGGATGATGGTGGTGGATGTGGGTTGTGATGGTGGTGGTAGGTGGGTGAAGTGTGAGAGAGGTGGTTTGTGATGTCTGTCGTTAGTGACATGCAAAACCCTATTTAAACTATTAGTATAGAATAAGTAGGGTATCGAACCAGAGGAGGATTGTGGAAAGTGTTATAAGGTTAAGTGTTGATTAACTAAGATGAAAAAAATAAAGCTTTGTTGTGAGTTGATTGATTATCTAAATTACGAACTAAAAAGTGAAGTTTAAATCAATAGAGAAACAATGGTTCCTCCAGATTTCAGGTTTTGCAGCTAGATTCAATTATGTGTTTAATTGAAACACTTACATAGACATAAGTGTTGAATCTAATTAACCAGTTGTGATAACCAACGACTAAGTACTCCGATCAATACATAACGGGAGGTTATCGAATGATTATCAATTACAATTACAAACCCTAACCCCATGTCAAATATATCCCAATTACTAGAACTCTCGGGAACTGAATGCTTAGAAATTAAGGTTTAAATAAATGCAATTGTTTACAACCAATAAATCAAATCAAAGGTGAAAAGCATCGAATGCTTAGATCACCGAGTTAAACGATTGTCATAAACACATAAAATTATCTAACTTACAAAAACCCTCCACTCGGAGGAAACCACAAAAGTTTAGCCGCTCATGTCGGTTGGTTGATCTTCAAATGCTTGAGTACTAGTTGAAATCATCATCCTATTAATATATAATATATAAAAATATGATGAAGAAATTAATAATATCAAACTTGAATCTCGCCCTCCAAGGTCTGCTCGATGTGATGATGAGGATGTGATGTTGACTTTTTGTCTTCAATTGAGAATGATGATGATGTTTTTCTCCTCTCCAAGTCTTGCCGTCAAACTGATGATGATCATGTTTTTTTTTTTTTTTAATTTCAAACCCTAGATATATCTTGAACGCCGTTGACTCAACCGGGTCGTAGGCTACGAAAATAATTCGTAAGCTACGTTTTAAAAATTTTGTTCAAACATTGTTATCAAACCGTAAGCTACGAGTCTAAACTCGTAAGCTACGGTCGTTTTACAATTGATCCTTCCTTGCTGCATGTTGACAACTCGTAAGCTACAGTTCCAAACTATAGCCTACGAAACAAGAATTCTGTTCAAAATCCCAAATGACACAAGGAATTCCTTCTTCCTCTAATCTTTCAACAATAGACATTTAAGCCCCTGTACTTTTAGTCTTCTCACTTCTTGCATATAAGAGCTTCATATAAGTTCCACAAAGTATCGAATTAATCCTTGAACTTTATATCTCTTTGACTCTTGCACATATAAGATCCACATAACTTTCATAATATACCAAATTAGTCCCCGAACTTCACTTTTCCACATTTCTTCCACTCGTGAGCCTTCATAACACCCGAACAAGCTTTAACATCCATCATTGAGCTGCGATATCCCATCCTATGCTCACAACTTCATCTTTAACCCTCATAAATGCACCGGATTACATGCTTTACCTACAAAACACCAAATTCCCATAGTCACTTCATTCTACGCAAGTAAACACATCAAATACACATAAATCATTATATTTAAGCACTCTAAAGCTCGGGTTTCACCCTCTCCATCACATTCCCACACTTGCCTTTGCTTGTCCCCAAGCAAACCAACTAGAACTAATCACCATAGCAACAACACCTCTAAACTCCCTAACCGATTCAACATGTTCAGTCCCAAGTCATACCCATCCCATAGACTGACACAATCGAGATTGACAGTCTGACAAGTAAATGATGCAATTTTAAAACTCAAGACTTGTCTATCTAAAACTAACATGTTTACAATTAGACACATGCTACACTCCCTTCACAATGTACTCTCCTCTCTGGTTAATATCTGGACTAGCGTGTAATGTGCTAGTATATAAACACTCCAAAAAGCAAACATGGAATCCTGTAATCATAGGCTTGTATTACAATCACACCTCCACCGTATCATCTAACATGACACATATCAAAAGGACTTTTGAGTTTTGGGCTTAGGGTAAAGGTAGGGAATTATTTTTTTGGTTCTTTTTTTTTCTTTTCTAATTGGCTCACAAACAATAACCAAACTGTGATACTTTATTCAAACACAACTTATACTTTTGGGTTGGTTTCTACCCAATACACATACGATATTCACAATACTTCTATTTTTGTTCTTTTCCTTTTTCATTTTTCTTCACTTCTTTTTTTTTTCAATTTTTTTCTTTTTCATAACAATATCATCACGGTCGGTTTTTCACAATTAACGATGGGCGAATAAACGAAAGGTAGTTAGGCTCAACAGGGCTACTAAGGGAAATTGATTAATAACACGAAAGAAACACAAACACAAAAAGGTGTAACAGGAAAATCCTAATGCCTTTATCATCTATGTGCACATGTCAAACCCACAGTCTCAGCGTGTATCAAATCACACAAGTTCTAACACAGAATAACACGTAGCCTGCACTCAACAAATGAATTCATCATATAATGTATCCTATCCATCTACAGGCTCAAGATCTCACCAAGAAAAGGTAAAAAGGTTGACGACATGTAGCATATGCAATTAAAACATGTTACCCCTAGATAGACATCTCTTTTCAACTCATTCCTATAAAACACTTGTCAAACCTACTCTCATGAAACTTAAAGGGACAACCATGACAAGGGACTAATCTCGTTTACTACCGGTAAGAAGCCTATTAGTGATTGAAACTTTAGGTTTTCGTATCCAATTAGCTTGTTTAAGGCGATGAAAATTTTTTAAATTTTCAATTTTTTTTCATTTTTCATCGATTTCAACCAATTTCAATCGCTTCAAAGCTTTATCCACGAATCCCTTCCCGGGCTCCCCCATCCCCACACTTGGGATACATTGTCCCCAATGTATGGTGCTTTTAAAATATAGCCCGGGAAAACAAACCAACAATCCTAAATAAGCGGCTAACTCATCACAACAAACCAAACGACACCACACGACACATAGAGTTTAAACACCACCAAGTACAAGACAAGAAACAAGAAATAAAAAAAAGCAGTTAATTGTTCAGAAAGGAAAGAGCACGTGGACCTGAACATGTCAGAGAGTGCTCACTGATATGATGGACCCGGTGGTCTACCATAGTATCCACCCAAATGCTCGTAAAACGAGCTCATATAAAAAATGTCCGCTACCCTCCTTGCGGACCTTGCTGCGACTGAGAGGAAGATGATTGAGTTGCATGTTGTTGACTTTGGCGAGCTGGGTAGTCGTATGGTGGTGGTCGATATGGGTAGGAGCTTTGAAAATGCGGCTCCGAGTATTCTCTTGGCAACCACATCGATCCATGAACTTGGGGCATCGGAAGACGGGGCATACCTGGCTCATATGGCGGCAACTGACTGAAATCCACATGAGGCGGATTCTCGTAATATGGAACTCCATTATAATAATTGAAATAGTGGCGCGTTTGGTTCTCATCATATCCCCTCATGTTCAGTTCCATTTCACCACTGATGTGACGTGCCCGGTTGTTGGTGCATACGTCTGTCGACTTCGTCTTGTATCAAGTCTTGTACTAGAATTGTTAGACCAGGGCACGTGGTTCGAGAAAATAGGATTTGAGTGTGGATGGTTAATTTCGCACGAAATAGCAAGTCTTGCTATTTCGCTTGAAATGAACAGTTGTAATTTCGCACGAAATTACAATTGCTTATTCCGTGCGAAATTACCAATTCTATATATAGGCTTGATGCTAGTTCATTTGTAACGTTCATGTTTCCGGTACCGAAGTGCTGCCGACGTGTCTACTGATCTGTAACCGTGTTAAATCAATAATACAAGACAATTAGAAGTATTTCAAGCTGTTACAAAGTCTAATAAATGAATTCCGCCTCTGATTAGACCGAGAACTCTTCTGATAGACTCGTTTGGGTCACAGAACGATCCTACATGTGGTATCAGAGCTCATGAGGAAAAGTTCTTACAAATTCAGCTTAAAAATCTGATTTCTACACCTTCTTTTTCAAATTTAACAAGATTTTACTGTCAAAATGACTTGAATTTTACATATTAAGAGCGAAACAGTGTTTTAATGAATCCTTGAAAGAATTGGACCTTAATTTGATCTAAAGTTGGTAAAATTTATAATTTCGCTTGAAAAAAAGATCGATCATGATGATGTCAGCAGTATTTCGCACGAAATAAGCAATTGATTTCGTTTGAAATTGCTATTTCGCTTGAAAGATACACTTAATTTCGCACAAAATTACATCAGATTTGTTATTTCGCATGAAATTAGGGTATTTCGTTTGAATTGGTGCTATTTCGCTTGATAAGGATATTTCGCATGAAAGTTTGATTTCGTTTGAACCTGATTTCGCACCAAAAGTGTATTTCGCTTGAAGAGACTATTTCGCACCAAATCGTTATTCCGAACCAAACTGATTTCGCATCAGTGTGTTATTTCGTTTGAACTCATATTTCGTGTGAAATCTTATTGTTGTTTGAATTTTGTTGACTTTCTAATACAGATTACTGAATCATGGAAGAAGAATTCTCCAATGCGTTTGCTACACCAGTTGCTCCTGTTACAGCTGCTAAAACTCTTTACAGTGAGAATGAGACGGGAACTTATCAAAAGCCACCAAAGCTTATGTACATCGAAGATTTTAGAGGATTTCAAAATCGGTTTGAAAACTGGGTTCAAGCTTATAAGTTTGATGCTTGGTATTCATTAGAGAAAGATTACGAGAAACCGAAAAATGAACGTGGGCTTGAAAAGGCTTTTTGTGATTTTTCAGAGATTGAAAAATTGAAATATACAAGTGAAAAAATGATGATCAGTATTCTTCAACAAGCAGTTAAAGAAGATAAATTTGTTTTACTCCAACATGAGGGTACTGCTAGATCAATTTGGACTGCATTGATTCAAAAGTTTAAAGGAAGTGCAGATATGAACAAGAACAAAAAGGCTTTATTGAAGAAATCATTTGATATGTTTGTAGCCTTAGAAGGTGAAACAACAAAAAAGACCATTGATAGATATTGTCATTTGGTTTTGGAAATGGGAAGATTGGAAATAAAGAAAGACGACGATGAATGGGTTGATAAACTAGCCGATGCATTACCACAGCAGAAATGGGGAACTTATTTGTTGATCCTAAAACACATGAGAAAATATGAAAATATGAATCTGGCACAGTTTATTCAGAAGATTGAAGAGCATGAGTTGGATATCCAGAAAACTGCTATTATGTCTAATCCAAATGCTCAACAAGATGTGAGTTTATACTACAGAGGAAACAAATTTGAAGTTACTCCAAGCCCAAAGATTCAAACTGGTTTCAGTGCTGATAGTTCTTCTGAAACAAAGGGAAGTATTGTCACTCAAAGTGGTGGATCTTCGTCTTCATATTCAAGCTTTGATCCAAATTTTACAACACCAAGTCCTCAACAAAAGAATTCTACAAATCTGCAGTGCAATGTTACCTTGAACATTCAAAATGGTCAAAATCTTTCTCCGTAAATAGCTAAGCAACACATGGCATCACTCGTTGCTATGTTGGAATCATATGAAAGTTTTATTGCTAGCATAATTGGAAATCCGATGCTTACCAAAGAGGATTATGACCAAATTGATGCGGAGGAACTTGAGTTGATGGACATCAAGTGGTGTCTAGCCAGTGCAGTTAGAAGAGCAGAAAAATTTACACAAGTCACCGGAAGAGATGATTTTCGAGAAATGAGTGCATCTCCGATAAGGTTTGACAAATCAAAGGTCACTTGTTTTCGTTGCAAAGAAAAAGGTCATTTTAAGCGTGAGTGCAAAAACAAAGAAGCAAATGGAAGACAAGATCAGTCTGGAAAAAAACAATTATTATCAAAAATCAAATTTTCATCAGATTGCTCAACAATCACAAACTGCACATGCACGTACAATTGAAGATAAAAGAGCTTGTTATGGTATAATTGACCAAGATGATGAAAAGGTTGCAGAGGGATTTAGCTGGGATAAATACATTCCACCGGGTTCAGGACTTGTTGCTAGAATCTTGGAAGAACAAGAAGTCAAAAGAACGAAGACCTTTAGATCATCAGAAAGTGATGATGATACTGATGACGAGGAAGAGTACATTAATAATGCAAGAAAAAGTTTAGACTCATTCAGATTTAATTTGTTTTTTGCAGATAAAATTGAAGTGCTGAAAGAAAAACGAGTTGCTCGTCTGAAGAAAGAATTGGAAGAAATACAAGCAAGAAAGATGGTTGAAAAAGAATTGGAGATAAAAAGAATTGCTGAAGAAAAAGAAAAACTGGAAGTCGAGAAAACTGGAGTTGAAGAAAGTTTAACAAAGAAAGTTGAAGAAGAAGGAAGTGAGATCAAAGTGAAAGTTGATGAAAAATCTATGTTTGAGAAGATTGTCGAAAAAATTGTTGAAGTTGAAAAAATAATCGAAAAGATCATTGAAGTTGAGAAGATTGTCGAGGTTGAAAAGATAGTTGAGGTCATTAAACCTTGTTTAAAATGTTTGGAATCTTGCAAAGATTGTGAGGAGAAAGACAAGAAGATTAGTGAACTGGAAGAGTTGAAAGAAAATTTGTTGTCTGATGTGAAGTATGTGAAAGAATCATATGACGTGCTGAACAAAAGAGTGAATAGTTTGAACAAGACAAATATGGAAGTTGATGCTGCTATGACAATGATGAGCTCAACATTAATGACAAAGCAGAAGGTCATCTATGAGTATATTGAAGACTGTGCAAAGCTAAAGCAGGATTTGGACTTGAAAAGATTGAGAGTGAAAGAATCAAACGTTTGTTATTGAGTTATACAACCTGTGATTATTTGATTAATAGAGTTTATCCTACTGTTGCAGGTCTTGAAGCGTTTCAAGATAAAAAGACAGAAGATACGGATACTGGTAAGAAACAAAGTGTTAAGTATAACAAGTGTCCGCCCCCGATTTGGAATAGTTATTCTCCCAGAAAGCCAAATGAGGAACGTTTAAATAAGGCTCTCAACATCAAGTTAAAGTCTGAAACCATTGATGAGTTACCAGATAACATTGATGTCAGATTCACAGCGTCTGACACTGATCACGAGTCTGAGTTGTTAAAGAAAGTGGTCGATCAGGTGTTGGATATGGATGAAGAGTCAAAGTCGGAGTCTAAATCTGAAAGTTCGAGTTCGTCAGAAAAGTGTCTGAGTTCACCGGTTAAACGTGTTTACAATAAAGAATTCCTGTTATCAAAATCTAATTTGAATGACGGACCAATCAAAGTGGCATATACTTTGAATGATTCAGACAAATTATATTCTGATGAGGAATTTCCAATAAGAAGTGTCAAAACTGAAATGATCAAACAGGTTTTCAAATTGACAGAAATTAATATTTCTGAAATAAAAGAGTTAAATCTTTCTGAAAAACCTAAAAAGTACACTTCAAGAGTTCAACAGAGATTGAACAAGAAAAAGGGTTATAGTTATGGTTCAAGTTATCGAAAGAAACCAAACCATAATGGTAATTTCAAAAAGCAGGGTTTAGGTTTCATTCCTCCTAAAAATCATAAAAATGAGAAAACTTACAAAACAAAAACTAAATTTGTTTCAGGTGAAAATTCAGTGGAAGAGCAGAAGAAACCATTCTGGAGACAGTCAAACCGAGAGTTTCTTGCTGAAAAGAAAAAGAATATGATGATGAGAACTGAGCAAAAAGTTGAGAAAATAATGTGTTTCAAATGTCACAAGATTGGACACATTGCTTGGAATTGCCAACAGTCTAACAACACAAAACAGGGAGTTTCTTTTAACTCAAAATTGAAAGAAAAAAGTGTTGATGAAAAGAAACAATCTACTGAGAAATCTAAAGTGTTTGAAAATTCGACTTTTGAAACTGGTGATGTTTCAAAACACTTTTACAAAAGAAAAGTCGATTTGAATAAACAAAGATGGGTTGTAAAATCTGAGAGTAGTTCTGATAATGAATCTGATTCCATAAAATCAGAGGAGTCATCTGTTGAGAAAAAGAATGAGAATTCTGTTCCGGAGTTGAACAATGAAAATTTTCCACCATTGCGAGCAGAAAATCTGAAATCAAAAGGTAGGTTTGAGATTTCAGGTCAATTCTTCTCTGATAAAGAAGAATTTGATGCTGAAAAGGCTTTCAATGGGAAAGTCAAACATATTTTTGGAAAGATGGTAGATGGAAAGGTGAAAGGTGCAAAAGAATTTTATAGATCAAAAGGAGGATGGGATCAAGTTGAATCAAAATCACCCAAGGCTGGTCAGGCTTGGGTGACTGCATTTTCAAACTAAAATTCTGACTTGCCGGAGCTTCCAAGTTGGTAATCGTGGAGCAGGAATCGGCATCTATCTTGAAAATGATTGATTGGTAAACCTACAAGTGGTAGTTTGTCTTAAAATTGTTATATTTCGGTATTTTCAAGTGGTTTTGGTTGATAAGTGAACCTATATGTGGTTGAAGAAGGTTCTCACTTACAAGTGGTTGATCAAGGTCATTAAGTTGAACTTGATTTAACTCTCTTTCAAAGTGTTTGGATAACAAAGTGATGATCATAACCCCGATTTTACAAAGTGATAAAATCAACAAATCTAATTTTCCGGAAAAACCGTTTTGATTAAAACAAACTTAAGTGTTTTGAAATCTTAATGGGAAAATAGTTTGTTGTCAGGGGGAGTTCTGATTGTTTATGCCAAATGGATGGCGAATTGAAGCTTGAAAATCAGTTGTCACTTTACTTGTACAGTTTGTTTTCAAATTTCTTTTAATGATTTTGAATTTTAGGGGGAGTAAGAAAAATTTCAGAAAATCAAAAAACATTAGAAAATTTGAAAAAGGCAAAAACATGATAAAATCAAAAATTGAGTTTTGTTGTGAAAAAGAGGAAATGATAGTACATCAGTGGACTATCACAACATGCTAAAGATTTGGAAAGTCAAAATGTGATAAACGGTCTCACTGATGATGTGTCAGTAGGTTTTTGCACATTTAGTAGATTGTGTCGAGATATAAACCTAAATTTCAAACTTGCTTATATCATGGGGAACATCTCTCGGATATATGGGTAACCCCCGAAATCTTGTTTGAAAGGTCCCTCTTTCTGAGATACTAGGTCTTTATACTCAGTGATATCTGGGGTATTATCCCGGGACTTCTGATTTTGCGGAAGCAATGGCCTAGTCCCCGTATAATACTTTCTGCTTGCTTGAAATATAGCCCCCCCCAGCATAAAAATGATGAAACATTAAAAAATGCTAATCATGTGCTGTTGAAGAAAAGATTCTCTAAAGGGAACACACCAAAAGTCAAAGCCGTCATCTTTCTGATTTTGCGGAAGAAATAGCCTGAGCTCTCACGGCCCTCACATATAACCCTTTACAGATATCATCTAGGTATACTCACCTGTAAGACTGAATATTGGGATCTGGATACGGGAGTATATTCTGAGGTGGGACACGCGAATAAGTTTAAGTGCTTAAAACATTAATATCGTATCTCAAAACAGTTGAACTTTGTGTGAAAATTTAAGTGGATCAGCATACTGACAATCTAAGTGAATCGTTTAAAACTTAAAATGATTAAAGCTTAACGGTGCTTGTGATTTGTTTCATAAAATGATATGATCCTCTTACACAAACTCACAAAAATATTGTCTGTAAATATTTCTTTATTGTTTTTTTTTCAAATTCAAAAGTCCAAAAAGATTTTCAGAGTGTTTTAGCATAAATTTTGAAAAATTTAAAAAGATTTTAGACAACTGATGTTGAAAAGTTGATTTTCAAAATTTCTAGTGCTAAACATGACGAACATGTTTGGGAGAGTGTGATTAGAAAAATGTTTTGCCTACATGTGGTCATCAGAAATTTAAATTGTTATATCAATAATTGACATTTTGAGCAAGATACATCAAGTGGTAAATAGAGTTTAAATTTGTCAAATTTTAAATTTGTGAAATTTATTGTGTGATTAGAAATTTGTGCAGGACTCCGTGTATAAACTTGAGCAGAAGGTGAGCCAGGTTTTCGATCCCGGAACAACTTAAGGGGGAGTCTGTTAGTTGAGAAGAGTTTGTAGATGCTAGAGCCAGTGTCAGATCCTGAAGTTCACAAATTGTTGATGCTGATAAACTTAATGAATCAAGATATCTGATCAAGAGATTTAAAGTGAGATAAGAGCCAGATGGAGATTCTGGAGTCTAATAGAAGAGAGGATAGAGGATGCTTATTCTGTCAGATATTTTGTAAGAGCCCAAAGACTGATCAAGGCTGAAGATCTGTGAAGACTCGACACTGAAGACTCATCAACATCCGAGGGGGAGTCTGTTGGTGCATACGTCTGTCGGCTTCGTCTTGTATCGAGTCTTGTACTAGAATTGTTAGATCAGGGCACATGGTTCGAGAAAATAGGATTTGAGTGTGGATGGTTAATTTCGCACGAAATTACAATTGCTTATTCCGTGCAAAATTACCAAGTCTATATATAGGCTTGATGCTAGTTCATTTGTAACGTTCATGTTTCCGGTACCGAAGTGCTGCCGACGTGTCTACTGATCTGTAAACATGTTAAATCAATAATACAAGACAATTAGAAGTATTTCAAGCTGTTACAAAGTCTAATAAATGAATTCCGCCTCTGATTAGACCGAGAACTCTTCTGATAGACTCGTTTGGGTCACAGAACGATCCTACACCGGTCGGCACTTCGTAGGAATCCCATCATATCCTCATGTTGTCGCTCTCTGCTGATCACTAGTCTTGAGTTCTGATCATATAGAGATTGTTGCCATGTTTCCCAGCCAGCATATTCTGGTGGCTGGCTGCTGTGTACCCTCGCTTGCATATCATCATCGAACACTCCCCAGGAGTAGTTCGACTGCCGAGGCCCCTCATGCTGCCCACTTACACCTTCTCTTACTTGAAGACCCGCTTCACGCCTCAACCTCAACACCTCTTCATCACTAGAATCCAAGTCGTCCATTTCGCCTCGACTTGGAGGTTGCTTCCCCCACTGCAACACTTTCAATTTAGCACCATCTCCGAACTTGATTTTGTGCCAAAATTTTGTCTTCACATGTGTTACTCTATCGCCATTGCACACTTTAGCAATCGACCAAGTAGCATGTGGCTTTTCAAAGGCGTGTTCAGAAACCGGCACCACCCCTTGTCTACACAGAAAGGCACTAATCAAACGGGCATGCGGAATTAATTTCTTTTGTCTTTTGTTCCGGCTTTGCCATATATGAAGCATCACCAACTGCTGAAACGACAAATGAATTTGCCCCGTCATGAGAGCATAAAGCACCACCAACTCCCATTTCCGTATACCCCTCATATCCCCCAACCGGGGAGCTACATTCGACACTTCCAAACTCAATAACACCCTCACCAACGACTTGAGGTTGTCTCGCTTCAGTGCGACCCCTTTTTCCAACAAAAACAATTCCGAGAACATCACATTTTCAGCCACAATCTCTTTCGGGTCACTGAAATAATCTTTTTCTTTGATATAAGTGTAAAAGCCATCCGCCTTAGAATCAAATTTTGCAATCTGACTCAACGAAGCCAAAGACATGGTCGCCGGCTTCCCGTTAGTGTAACGGTTCTCGGCGGATTATTCCCATCATCTTCGTCAGTGTACTTAGCTATTCCATAATACTTTCGAGGTAAACCTCTCCACTCTCGTTACCCCGAAACTCCAACACTTCTTCCCAACCGAGTTCAGTAAATTTTTCATATAATCCCAACGCCCTAAGATCGGATCTCTGGATGCGCTTCTCGAAGCAAGTATTTGATCGAATAGAGTGTGTATCACCCATCTTTTCATAAAAGAGATCATTCTGATATGCTACTTTTTGCTTGTACAAAGGACCATCTTTCCACGTAGGACGATAAGGAATATCGCCAAGTCCATGTGAAGGCTGAATATAATTATTCAATGGCGTTTCCCTAATCTCAATTCCGGACCCTCTTCTCGCCCTTTTCGGACCAACCGCTACATCCGGTGGCGCGGTTTCTTTTTCCTTTCCCCTGCGTGATTTAACCATCTACAATCACACAAAAACAAACAAACACCTCAAGTTAGTTCGAATAAACTGAAACTAATACATTAGAACAAGTGTGTAATCTATGAACCTCCCCACACTTGTTCTAAACCATGGCTCAACTCGTTACTAGTTAAATCATTACCCAAGATCATTTCAATTCACAAATTCAGTCCAAAGATCATAATGTGGTTCATTAACTAGCTTTAAAACAGATTTAACAACATCCCCTTAAGCCATAACATCCCCTCATATAACACTTTTGCCCCGTTTCAATTCATTAGCCAATATAAAATCAGGATTTCATGACCTATTACATGTTCATTCAACCATTAAATGACTAAACAACCAAGAACAAAGCATGAATATAACAAAAATACCTTGACTTCATCAATTCAAAGCAAAATTGTAGGAAAAATCGTACCTTTTTAGTTTAGAAAGGTTGGAGAACACTTAGAGAACTTGTATATGAAGTTTGAGCAAAAAGCCCCAAATTTGAATTTTAGGGTTCTTCGAGCTCGGTCTGATTCGTGCAAATCTGGGCATTTTCGGTGAAAACCGAAGGTAGGGCTTTGTTCCTCTCGAAAAAATAGCCAAGTTAGGCTCTTGAATCGTTTGATTTGGTTGAGAAACGAAGAACTTATGAAACTTGATGGCTATGGAGGTTTTGGGAAATTATGAAGAAGAAGAAGAAGATGATAGAGAAGACAATGGATTTGTGGTGAAAAAGAACGTATTGTCTGTCATCTAATGTTAGGAGAATGGGTAATATTTGTTTAACATTTGGATTCCTTAAAGAAGTTTGCGACACCCAACCCTAATCCGGGTCCACCGCGATTCACATATGAGACTCGTAGGCTACGTGTTAATTTTCTGTTCATTGTATACTCTCAACCGTAGGCTACGAGTTATAACTTGTAGCTTACGGTTCCCTTTGTGCATGTGACCATAATTTCTCACTCGTAAGCTACGGTTCCAACCCGTAGCTTACGAGTCAATTTTAAAAATTTTTTTTGGTTAAAAAGTTATGTGTTTGTTATATGAGCTTATGAAACTTGTTTACTTAATTATTTCTCTTATCGAATATGCCAAAAATTGCTTGCCCGCTCCACCCCCCTTAAAATTTTCGTGTCGTCCTCGACACACACCTATTCAAAAACGTACCTGGGCATTTTCAACGTCCCCACACTTGCTTGACGCTATGGGTATACTCACAAACAAACTCTTTAACCATTTAAAACAACGAAAAACAAATAAACGAAAACAAAGTAAATATGTACCGAATATCCGGGTTGCCTCCCGGTAGCGCTAAGTTTTAGTCTTCAGCCGGACTTCTCATGACCCTCAGTCGGTCGTATATTCTGGTGAACCTTCAAGAAAGCTCACCTCTTCTGGTAACAGATTCAAATCATCACCGTCTAGATACGGTTTCAACCTATGACCATTAACTACTTGTCTTCGTTGGTCTTTTGGATCCTCGATCTCCACATCTCCATACTGTCCGACTCGTGTAATGACGAACGGTCCGGTCCATTTACTCCTTAATTTACCTGGAAACAATTTAAGACGGGAGTTAAATAACCAAACTCTTTGACCTACCGAAAACGGCAAACGCCTCAGCTTTGCGTCGTGCACCGCCTTCATCTTGTCTTTGTATGCGGCTGCAGTATCATACGCCTCATTGCATAATTCCTCCAATTCACTCAATTTTAACAACCTGTGGGCACCTGCATCAGAATAGTCAGTATTCACTTGTTTAACAGCCCACAACGCACGATGTGTAATCTCTAAGGGAAACTAGCACCCCTTTCCGTACACCAAACGATAGGGTGTTGTGCCGATAGGAGTTTTATAAGCGGTGCAATATGCCCATAAGGCATCATCCAATTTAGATGACCAATCCTTACGATCAGTTTGCACCGTCTTTTGCAAAATTTCTTTGATTTGCCTATTCGACACTTCAACCTGTCCACTCGTTTGTGGATGATATGGTGTAGCAATTCGATGGTCAATTCCATAGCGTTTTAAGAGTTTGCCAAAATTAAAGTTTTTAAAATGGGATCCTCCATCACTAATTATCACTCGAGGAACGCCGAACCTGGAAATTATGTTTGAATGGACAAACTTGCAAACAACGGTATGGTCATTTATCTTAGTGGCAATTGCTTCAATCCACTTTGAAACATAATCAACCGCCACTAAGATGTATAAGTTACCATTCGAATTAGGAAACGGTCCCATAAAATCAATTCCCCATACATCAAAAATATCAACAACCAAGATTGGTTGCATTGGCATTTCATCCCTTTTTGAAATCCCACCCATCTTTTGACAATTCAGACAATGTTTAACAGACTCAAAAGCGTCTTTAAACATGGTTGGCCAATAAAGACCAGCTTCAAGAACTTTATGGCCCGTCTTTTGTCCGCTAAAGTGACCGCCACATGCAGATGAGTGAGCATGCTGTAATACTTCCAAGAACTCTGTCTCGGGCACACATCTTCTAATAATTTGATCAGCACCAATCCGGAATAAATCCGGTTCATCCCAAATATAATTCTTTACTTGCGACAGGAATTGTTGCTTCCTACGCTTATTCCACGCCTCTGGTATCGTACCTGAAACAAGATAATTTGCAAAGTTAGCATACCAAGGTCCGGAACTTGCAGCCATTATAAACTCATCCGGAAAATGCTCGTTGATCTCGGGTGTGAACTCCTCCACTTCAACCGGTAGTCGTGACAGATGGTCAGCAACTACATTTTCACACCCTTTCTTGTCTCTGATTTCGAGATCAAACTCCTGCAACAATAGGACCCACCGAATCAGTATCGGTTGGTGTCCTTTTTCTCCATTAGATACCTGACTGCACTATGATCAGAGTAAACAATTACCTTGCTTCCACAAATATAAGACCGGAATTTATCCATAGCATAAACAATGACAAGCAACTCCTTCTCCGTTGTGGTATAGTTCAACTGAGCATCGGAGAGGGTTTTGCTTGCATAGTAGACAACAACCGGCTTCTTATATACTCGTTGGCCAAGTACACCCCCAATAGCGAAATCGCTTGCATCACACATTATTTCAAATGGCTTTGTCCAATCAGGTGATTGCAAGATTGGGGCTTGTACTAATTGTTCCTTTAATACATTAAAAGCATTTATCATCGAATTCAAATGGAACATCTTTTAACAATAAATTACATAAAGGTTTCATTATAACACTAAAGCCTTTAATAAACCTACGGTAAAATCCGGCGTGCCCTAAAAAGGAACGAACGCCCTTCACATTAGTAGGGGGAGGTAAAGTAGAAATGACTCTCACTTTTGCTCTATCAACTTCTATCCCCTTACTTGACACGACATGTCCTAACACTATACCCTCTTGAACCATAAAATGGCTCTTCTCCCAACTGAGCACTAGATTAGTTTGGACACATCTTTCTAACACCCTAGATAATTCATCTAAACATGTATCAAATGATGACCCAAAGACTGAAAAGTCATCCATAAATATCTCTAGGCCGTCCCCGACCATATCCGAGAATATGCTCATCATACACCTTTGAAAGGTGGCCGGGGCATTGCACAACCCAAATGGCATTCGCCTAAATGCGAATGTGCCATAGGGGCATGTGAAGGTGGTCTTTTCTTGGTCATCTGGGTGGATAGCGATCTGATTGTACCCTGAATAACCATCAAGAAAACAATAATATTTCTGACCTGATAATTTTTCCACGATCTGGTCAATGAAGGGCAAAGTAAAGTGATCCTTTGATGTGGCAGCGTTTAGCTTCCGGTAGTCAATACATACCCGCCACCCGGTTACCGACAGGGTGGCTATCTGCTCACCATTATCGCCCTTGACAATCTGAATGCCTGCTTTCTTCGGCACCGTTTGGGTTGGACTCACCCACGCACTATCTGAAATGGGATATATGATCCCATGGTCCAACCACTTGATTACCTCTTTCTTTACCACTTCTCGCATGTTAGGATTAAGCCTCCTTTGTGTATCCCGTGCAGGCTTTGCATCTGCATCAGTAAGAATTTTATGCATACAAACAGAAGGACTTATACCTTTCAAATCAGCGAGAGTCCACCCGATCGCAACTCGATGGGTCTTCAGCACCTTCAGTAGTGCTTCTTCTTGTTCTTTCTCCAAATTAGCTGCAATAATTACCGGGAGAGTCTGATCCTCTCCTAAGAACGCATACTTTAGATGCGCGGGCAGCTCTTTCAACTCCACCTTTGGTGGGCTGATTAGTGACGGTTTCAATCCTGAAGAAATCTCAGCTGGAAGGCTCTCCACTTGATGGGACCATGGAGGCCTTCTCTCTTGCACCGCTTGTGCCTCCAACTTCTGAACTTCCTCATCCAAATCACACCTGTGATTTTCTTCTATCCTGTCACAAAAGAAACAACACTCGGGCATCTCATCCTCGTTATGAGGATCGCATCTATCTATAATATCTGCCATGAAATATTCATCACTTTGAAACATGTCAGAAACATTAGAAAACACATTCAATCGGACCTTTCTATTGCCGAATGTCATGTCGACTGTGCCGGTGCGACAATTGTGACATCTGTGCTTGTAATCATTGTAAACAGTTCAGTTATCATTGAAATAAAGTTATTTGATCCCAATATTTGTTTGTTTATGTTTGATGTTGTTCATGTTTTGATTTCTATTCAATTTCAAACTCTATATCGCTTTCTAGAGAATTTTACGCAAACTGGTGTGTAAACGTAATCAGTTTAACGTAACAAATACTCCGGAACATCAATATATTCTAAACATACCTTAAATAACCTTTACATAACTTAGAAATAAGTTTTGAAGGCCTTGGTATGGCAAAATCAAGTCTATTCGCTTACAGGGACTAAAATCGACAAACTGTGAAAGTATGACGATTTGAACTGTTATGGACATTCCGGAGCATGACCATAAGTTAAACACACCCTAAATATCCTTTACATATCTTAGAAATAGGCTTTGAGGGGTTCGGTGTGCTAAAATAAACTTTATGCTCATTCAGGGACTAAAAGCGTCAAAAAGTGCATAAGTTTGCATTTTCGCGCATACCTTACGTTCTGAGTTCCACTGGAGATCCAAAAATTTATGTAGGCATTAAAATATTTTATTTTAGTGTTTGGCATGATAAAAATCCATTCTTCGCGCAATTTGGATCGTTTTTGAATCCATTACGACTTCCGTCGTAATTAACTGAACAACGCAACCGTACGGCCAAACGAACTGACATCCGACATATTTTTGAGCATATTTTAAGTTCCCTATAGTTTAACTTCATATTTTAGCCTTTAAGTAAGGTTAACGGGGCTTAAACGTGTCAAAACGCATCAAAAATCAAGTTCGGAGACTCAGGGGCCTGTTCTGCCATTTTACCAAACTTACTGCCAGCTAACCAGGTCCTTACTTAACGGTTCTAGATTTCCTATAAATACCCCCACCCCTTCTTGTTGCAACTCACTTGATTTATGAGATTTTCTCTAAGTTGAAGTGTGAAACACTTCATACCTGAGAAATACTTGGAAAATCAAACTTGCGGGGACCTTCTGTAAGTATTCTTTCGTTCTTTTCATTCGTTTTTAGTGTTAAAGTCAAACTTTGTTTGAATTTCTGCATTAACCAGTTTATGGTCAATGCAAAGTTCATTTGAACTTCATAACGTGAGCGTAATCACGATGGTTATAGTCCCTAGTGACTATACCTACTGATTACCACGTTATCTAGGCTCAGTGACGAGTCGTAGTTTCGGCCAAAATGCGTATTCTCGCGTATTTTGTAACCAAACTACTTGTGGGTATCAAAACCGTTTGTTTTGATACCAAACCTGTTTTTAAACCTCGTTAAACATGTTTTGACATGTTTAGCTCGTCACTTTTAGATTTGTGCTTGTCTAGGGTCGTAAGGGTAAGCGATCTAATCAATCGCTTATACTTTCGAACCCGACCCATTTGGTCGATCATTAGGATCTGACCAAACACTTTAGGTGACCATAGTTGTATAGGGAATAACCTTCCGAGGTCATACCTTATGGTCACATCGTTTAAGTAGTTGTATAATAGGTAATTTATATGCCTTAGGAAAATTACCAAAATGCCCTTTTTGCGCCAAATTTCATTTTAAGCCCATGTAACCTAATTTTTGACATCTAAACTGATTTAACAACAATATTAAACATGTTAAGGCATATTTTACTTGTTATAGGACTAGTTAGGCGTTCCGAACGCGTTTTACGTGAACTACGCGTTAAAGTAGCATAAGCTACCTAAACGGGTCGTAACGGGTCAAAAGCACTTAGGATAAGTTTCGTTTTAGTATGTAGGCTTTGTTAAACCATATTACATGACTTCCTATACTCATTTGGTTTACGAACCCTCATGCTACCCGATCGTCCGAATAGGTCCGTTTATTAACATAGTTACCTATATTAGGTGCCGTTTGATTCCGTGATCTTCTAGCTTTGCTTAGTGGTTATCCTAGGACTTCTAAGCAATCTCAAGTGAGTACATAGACCCCTCTTTTACTGTTTTCCAAATGTTTTGGGGCGAAACACGTGTGCCTACTTGTTATTTTCATGCTTTCCATGTTTTCATATCATATACTTGCTATGTTCATTAGTACACTATTAGTACATAATTTCATTTTGTTTTGCTATGTATGTTTACTTGGCATTATAGCACATTGATTTACATTACATCTTCTTTTGCTATGTATGTTTACTTGGCATGATAGCACATTGATTTACATGACTTTTCTGCTTTGTATGTTAACTTGGCATACTTAGTACATTACTTTCATTACATGTTTACATTTGGTATGACATTTGGTTTGTTCAATGGGTCTAAATTACATTCATTAACATTAGCTACACCGCTCGGTAGTAAGTAATGGTACCATAGGACTTGACAAATCCCGTTCCGGACATCCTAGGTTTGTTTGGGTGTAAGGAATGACTGAATCCGAAAACATTTTACTTTGATAAACTTTACTCTAAGGTTATCCTGCTGTCTCAAGGCTTGAATGTATGCGTTAACTTACTGCATAAGTGTTTGTATCAGTAAGCATGTATTTATTTAGTTATTTTACAAAACATAACTTTTGATTTATTCAAAATACTTTGTTTTGTACATTTTTACTTGTGGTTTAAGTAGTCTCATTTTACTTACCATACATAACTTTTGTTTACACATTACATGGTTTATATTCAACTTGGGTTATACTATGACATTTGACTATTGGATTAAACATGGATATTTTACAATGTTGGTTGGTTTGAGTGACTTAAATAACGAGGCGTGTGTAATATGGTACAAGCATGGTGGAGACGCCGCTGGTACTTCCTATATATAAGTACTTGTATGATATTACATATCGTAGCGTCATTTAAACCACTTCAGTTTAGACATATTACATTTACAACACATTTTCACTTAAACATTGTTTTACAAATAACTTGGTTTATACAAACTCTTTTTACTTGGTTATTCTTTTAACCATACATCATTCTTTTATATATACATATCATCTGATTTTGCTATCGTTTTTCAAATGATTTATAAAACAAAACAATTAACAAGATTCATGACTGAATTTTATTAAACATTTCTTTAAACTCAAGTCATGAATCCTATTTTCATAAAACCTATGTATCTCACAGGCATTTTTATGCTGACGTATCTATTTTTACATGTGTTTTCAGGAGCTGTTGCTTAGGATGTTCGTGACATACTAGGGCGGACCTGTGCCTTAGAGACTTAAAAATGAAGCTAGAACTAGTTTAATTATGTGGTGTACTCTTTGTTTCATTTATTTTAAGACAATGTAACTCTTTGTTTGATGTATAAAACATAACTTTAATACCATGGTTGTGAAACAATAATTCTGTTACAACACTCCCCGACGTTTCCGCCACGATTTGATGTTTTACGTGGTCGGGGTGTGACAACAATCGATCTGAGCATGTGCAGTGGCTAAGAAAGGTCGGCCCAAGATAACATTTGGTTGATTGTTTTTATCAGCAGAGACATAGTCAAGTACCAAAAAGTCAACAGGGAAAAAGAACTCTTCCACCTTAACTATCACATCGCGAACTATCCCTCGAGGAAGCTTAGGGGTCAAATCTGCCAACACAACAGTTGTGTCGGTTCGACGCAGTGGACCAAAATCATATTGGTCGTACAAGCTTCCCGGAAGGATACTCACGCTAGCTCCGAGATCCAACAACGCCTTACTCATTTTAAAGTTGCCAACTTGTCAAATTAAAGGTCTCCCGGGATCTCGTAGCTTAGGTGGAAGGACCCCATTCAATACGGCACTAACAGTATCAGTTAAATCAACTTCTTTAGGGACTTTGTGCTGCCGGTTTTGAGTGCACAAATCCTTAAGATACTTAGCATAAGCCGGAACCTGTTTAATGGCATCAATTAAAAGTAAGTTGATTTTTAATTGTTTAAATATCTCTAAGATTTCCTCCGGTTGAGGTCCCCTTTTATTAATTATATTTTTATTACCCGGGTCCTTCAAGGCTTCAGGAAAGGGAGGTAGAATCGGTTCCCCTTCCTTAGCCTTGGTTGGCTCAGAAATTGTAGCATGGGTGTTTTTGCCATTATTTTTAATGATGTTTAGTTCCGACTCATCGTCACTCTTACCATTTTCACCTAAATCCTCCACCACACCATCCACGGGCTGTGGTGGAGTGTCGACCTTTTGATAATTCCTACCACTACGTAAAGTACTTACCTGGCCGACTGGACTACCTTTCTTTTGATGAGCGGGATTTGGTGTTGTATCACTTGGTAATTTCCCACTATTCTGCTTCAGCTCCTTCACATCGGTTGCAAGTTGGGCCATTTGTGTGGTTAATGATTGAACGAATTTATCTCGCACCTCCTCCTTTTGAGCACGATTTTGCAGCCCAAGCCTTTGATTTTGTAATTCAAGCTGAATTGATTTCAACATCTCCATCATATCGTTACCCCCCGAAGTGTTAGAAGACCCAGTTGGGCCTCTTTGATCGTTTTGGTAGCCACCCTGAAAGTTACCTTGAAATCGGTTCTGATTGAAGTTTCTTTGACCACCAGATTGATTGTTGCCTTGAAATCCCGGATTTAGCTGATTATTCGTATTCCCATAGCTAAAATTCGGGTGATTTCTGAGGCCCGGGTGATATGTGTTGGATTGCATGTTGAAATTTCTTACACCACCCCCACCTTGCACATAGTTCACATCTTCACTTTCACCAATAATGGCTGGGCATTGATCCGCTATATGTCCTAGATATCCACAATGTCCACACAATGGAAAATGACCATTTACCTCCGGTGGATTCTCTACTTCTCTCACTATTGACTGTCGTGCACTTCTAGAAGATTGAGCCTTGCTTTTTGACGCCCTTGCGGTTCTTTCTAAATATTCCTAATCATCTTCTTCGTAATTCATTCCAAAAGTACCATTGGATATTGAATTTATATCCCTGGCATCTTCATCTGTTAGGCCTTCGTGGAATGTATTAATAAGCTCCCACAAATATATCTCATGATGTGGACAGTTCTTGAGCATCATTTTGAAACGATTGAACGCTTCGTGAAATAACTCACCGGGCTGTTGTCGAAATCCTCGAATATCCTTCCTGGCGTTGTTAGTACGCAAATGAGTATAAAATTCGTCTAAAAATTGTTGCTGCATTTCGCCCCATGTGAAGATCGAAGCTGACGGTAGCGAATGAAACCATTGCTGTGCTTTGTCTTCAAGTGTAAATTGGAAAAGTACCAATTTCACATCATCAACTGAGAAACCTTGGATGCTGATTATGTTGCAACGTGTATCATATGCAGCAATGTGTAGATATGGTTCTTCATGTGCGTGACCATGAAACTTAGGCAAACTGGATATTGATTGTGTTCGTACTTCGAATGACCGCCCTCCTTGTAGTTGCGGGATCACAACCGGTGATGGGTTGTTAACTATATCAGGCCTGAAGTGGCTCTCTATACCTCGAACTAGACCTTGATTATTTCATCGTGGAATTCCTTCCGGTAAAATCACAAATCGGTGTAGGTTTCGTGGTAGCGGTCTTGCCTGACCCTGCATCTGAGGTACCGGTGGTGGTAATGGAATATCCACTACCGGCCTTCTTGGAATCGGCTGCTGATTGATTGGGTCAGGTTGATTATATTGCTGCTTCATCGGTATCGGTTGCACATGCGGTTGTTGATATGGAACTTGTGGTTGCTGCACAAACGTTTGATAACCCAAATTCCCTTGATTAATTCTTTCGAATCCACTTGCCCCAACTGTTTGCCTCTCATAAATACCCGTATTCACCATTTGTCTCTCGTTTTGACCCGCGTAGTTATCATATTCCTCATAGCCATCGTCGAAATCCCCTGAATATTTCCTTGATCATAAACAGTCGATCTGTACAGGTTTGGCGTTGGCTGACTTTGCTGTGAAATAACCGGTCAGGTGGCTGGCGGAATTGATGTTGCGTTAGGTCCTTGAGTCTGACTCGGTGATGCAGTATCATCGGGGATGATTCTAACGTAGGAGACGAATGTTGCAAATTGACAGTTTGGGTTGTAGTTGGGTATTGAAGAGATGTTGTTTGGGTGGAAGTTGGTTGATTGTTATCAAAGCTTGGGAAAAAGGTTGAGAATGATGGTACTGGAGATGTAGAGGTAGGTTGTGTAGACTGCGGTGGTTGTGGTGGTGGAACTGGTATGGTAGTGTTTGGTGAAGGGTGGGTAGGTGTTGGTGAGAACTGTTGCTGTGGAAGTGGGTCTTGCGGTTGTTTCTCCGGGGTTGTTGAGTTCTCCATTGTTTTAGATGTCGGTATAGGTGATTGTAGAATCTTGTTCTCATGGTGTAATACTCGCTTTGTATGCTTTACTGTTCTCTCGATCTCTGGGTCGAACACTAATGGTAATAACTTCCCGGAGTTCTGAGTATGATGCATACACTTACTAGATCACTTGCACAAACAAAAAAACAAGAAAACCTCGCGTAAATCCGAACAAAACAGAACAAACTAAAAAGACACTATTTTTTTGGATTTTTGTATATTTAACTAACTAGAACTTAACACTAAGCACTTTGCGCACGCCTCCCCGAAAATGGCGCCATTTTGATGTCTGTCGTTAGTGACATGCAAAAACCTATTTAAACTATTAGTATAGAATAAGTAGGGTATCGAACCAGAGGAGGATTGTGGAAATTGTTATAAGGTTAAGTGTTGATTAACTAAGATGAAAAAAATAAAGCTTTGTTGTGAGTTGATTGATTATCTAAATTACGAACTAGAAAGTGAAGTTTAAATCAATAGAGAAACAATGGTTCCTCCAGATTTCAGGTTTTGCAGCTAGATTCAATTATGTGTTTAATCGAAACACTTACATAGACATAAGTGTTGAATCTAATTAACCAGTTGTGATAACCAACGACTACGTACTCCGATCAATACATAACGGGAGGTTATGGAATGATTATCAATTACAATTACAAACCCTAACCCCATGTCAAATATATCCCAATTATTAGAACTCTCGGGAACTGAATGCTTAGAAATTAAGGTTTAAATAAATGCAATTGTTTACAACCAATAAATCAAATCAAAGGTAAAAAGCATCGAATGCTTAGATCACCGAGTTAAACGATTGTCACAAACCCATAAAATTATCTAACTTACAAAAACCCTCCACCTGGAGGAAACCACAAAAGTTTAGCCACTCATGTCGGTTGGTTGATCTTCAAATGCTTGAGTACTAGTTGAAATCATCATCCTCTTAATATATAAAATATAAAAATATGATGAAGAAATTAATAATATCAAACTTGAATATCGCCCTCCAAGGTCTGCTCGATGTGATGATGAGGATGTGATGTTGACTTTTTGTCTTCAATTGAGAATGATGATGATGTTTTTCTCCTCTCCAAGTCTTGCCGTCAAACTGATGATGATCATGTTTTTTTTAATTTCAAACCCTAGATATATCTTGAACGCCGTTGACTCAACCGGGTCGTAGGCTACGAAAATAACTCGTAAGCTACGTTTTAAAAATTCTGTTCAAACATTGTTACCAAACCGTAAGCTACGAGTCTAAACTCGTAAGCTACGGTCGTTTTACAATTGATCCTTCCTTGCTGCATGTTGACAACTCGTAAGCAACAGTTTGAAATTGTAGCCTACGAAACAAGAATTCTGTTCAAAATCCCAAATGACACAAGGAATTCCTTCTTCCTCTCATCTTTCAACAATAGACATTTAAGCCCCTGTACTTTTAGTCTTCTCACTTCTTGCATATAAGAGCTTCATATAAGTTCCACAAAGTATCGAATTAACCCCTGAATTTTATACCTCTTTGCTCTTGCACATATAAGATCCACATAACTTTCATAATATACCACATTAGTCCCCGAACTTCACTTTTCCACATTTCTTCCACTCGTGAGCCTTCATAACACCCGAACAAGCTTTAACATCCATCCTTGAGCTGCGATATCCCATCCTATGCTCACAGCTTCATCTTTAACCCTCGTAAATGCATCGGATTACGTGCTTTACCTACAAAACACCAAATTCCCATAGTCACTTCATTCTACGCAAGTAAACACATCAAATACACATAAATCATTATATTTAAGCACTCTAAAGCTCGGGTTTCACCCTCTCCATCAGTTTGCCAAGGGATGGTTTAGAAGTGCGCCAAGCTATTTATAGCCTGCACAGAAGCCCGGACACGACCCCGTGTCCACCCATCTTCTCTTTCTTCATTAAATGCAGTTTGTCCGCATTAGTTGACCGCGCCCCCATGTCCGCTGGGCACAGCCCCGTGTGCAGAAGCGTATCTGTACTATCAAGATTTGCTCGGATTCTGCGAATCTTAGCGTTGACCACGGCCCCGTGTCCGCTGGGCATGCCCCCGTGTTGGGTGATAGAAGCTTCCACAACTTTGTCTTTTCTACAGACGTTTGGGCACGCCCCCCGTGCTCATTGAGCACGGGGCGTGTTCAGCCTTCTGTTCTCTTGTTTTTGCTTGGGAAGATACTGTTGAGGGGTCGGGCATGCCACACTTATTCCTTTTCTTGTATTATTGTTAGATTTGGCTGCATTTTTGCTTCTTTTGTTCATTTATGCTCTTTAAACCCTGAAAATACAAAAGGAAGACAAAAGCACACTTTTTCCAACATTAGTACTAAAAAGGGTTAGTTTTATGTCTCATTTGATGTAATTTATATGTTGCATTTTACATACAACAAATACCCCCACACTTGAATCTTTGCTTGTCCTCAAGCAAAACTCTTTATAATGTGGCTTACACTCCCAAATGGAACGGGTAGAAGAGAAGGTTTTGGGCTTGTCTTGAGTGTCGGGAATCCAAGATTTTTATTAGGCTTTATTTTTATGTTATTTACAATCCTATTCGTTATGATTTATTTAGAACATTACATAAGAGAAATTCCTTATTTTGGCATAACATGCCTCTTTAAATTTCCATTTATATACAAGTTCACATACCTCACGGGAGATCACTCAACACTCGGCCGAATATGTATTTTTGTGAAACACTCGGGACCGACATGGAACTTACTTCTACCATATGCTTGCCAAGCAATCAATCCTCCTCCTTTTTAACTATACACATTTGTAAATATCAAGAGGACTTTGGGGAAGGGTTAGGCTTGGGTTAAAGGTAGGTGGTTTTGGGTTAGTGGTTAGTAGAAAATGGCGAAAAGCGTAAAAAGCGTTGGTTTTCGTAAAAATATATTTTTGTGACTTTTTATTATAATGAAGCATTTTTCAAACAAAGTTCTTTTTTGATGAACTTGTTTGTTTATTTCTTGACTTCATCATCATTTTTTTATATATAAGGAATGTCACATGAAAAACTGAGCTTTTTACTAAAATAAAGGGTTTAAAAATAAAAAGATTTTGGTGGGTAAAGGGTGTTTGTTTTGTGGGTTTAGAAATGAAAAGGTTTAGGCTCAAAGGGGCTAGCTAGGGGGATTTTGGGTAGGTGGTAAAAAAAGAAAAATAATGGTGTTGAAAGAAAAAGGGTTAGTCCTAATGCCTCCATCATTTACTTACTTGGGTTTAAGCTAGTAAGGACCGGAAATGTATTGTCATGGCAAGTTCTAGAGTCGTAAGAAACCAAGCGGCTATTCACACAAGAAACGAAAGATGAGCATTTATGTCACACCCCGATATTTCCATGTATTACCGGTGGGCCCAGTGGGGGGTATCGTGACGTAGTTGATATCATCATAGACAATTTATCACAGTTTAATACACAGCGGAAGTCAAAAGATAAAATCATTACAAACCGAATTAGAAGTAATATCAAGTGTATTACACGGGATGTAAAGGGATCCACAGGCGGATCAATTATAAGAAGATAATTGTTCAACAGACTTTTAAGTGACAAAGCTTGCAGGACTTTTATTTATTCACTCAGGAGTAGCCAGCCTATTCCGTCTAGTACCTGCACTTAACATTTTTGGAAAATACGTCAGTTTTCACTAGTAAATACAATTAACCGACTCATTTTGAAAATGTTTAAGAAAATTGATTTGAATGCACAAGGCACAAAATAATATTTTATAACTTGGGATAATTATTTAAAAATAAACTTGTTAAAGAATTACATGTTTATTATACGTTCAGTAGCCCGGGCTGAATACCGGGTTAAAGATTAATAAACACACCACATGATATAATCCCGCGACGAGTTATTCTCGAACAGGCTGTTAAATCTTTTTATATTCGCACCGGCATGTGTATGCCTACACCCCGTGCATTAAGTCATGGCCATTTCAATGAATGAGTCGAGTATATCCAGGACACGGTCATTAACCCCCTAAAGGCTTAGAATAAACAAAACAGATTAAACGGGTTATCTCAATAATTTAACCTTCATACGATTAAAAATTCAATACCAAACCAAGCGCTATTTTATATACCGTACCCCAAGCCCGTATAAGTGAAAATAAGTTAAAAGTATTTACCTGAGCAAATTATACAAATTTATCCCAGCCGTACAAATCAGCAAGTGCAAGTATCTTTTACTGGTCTCCTAAATCTGGAACGAAGGTTTTAATTAACCTATTAGATTCCTAACGGGTCTTACCTAAGTTTAAACTTAGACCGGTTAGTTTTAAAGAAAGGTATACGGTTCAAAACGCAAGATTTAGCGAAGACCGGATTAGAATGTGGTTTAGACCCGACAAGTATGAAGACTTGTATAATATGGGTAAACTAAACACATTCTGGATTTTGAAGTGAAAATGATAAGGTTTGACCCGTTTCGGTTAATTTATGCAAACTAGTTACATAAACCGAACCGAACGCGATAAATGCATAACGGGTAACCAAATGAGTCATGAGCAGGTTTCTTAAGTTAATATGCCTTAAATATGTTGTGATATCAGTAGGATACCTTCCATAATGCCCAAAACGAATTTAAACTCAAATTAACCCCCATAGGGGTATTTTGGTCATTTTAAGGATTATAAAAGAGGTTAAATATAAATCTAAGGTTCTGGTATTAATTGATCAGTAAAAATATTTATTTTTTTAGGTCATATCAGTAAGGTATTGCATATATGTGAAATTTATCATTTATAACCAAACTATGCACCGTAGGGGCATTTTGGTCATTTCACACAAGCCTTAAAGGTCAAAATGGGAAATCTGAGTTTAAAACTTTATCTTACTGTTAAAATATAAAAAAAATACTTAAAACATCAGTAGGTATTAAGTTTTATATGCCAAAAATAGTTTTAACCCATACTATGCGTTTAAAACGCGTAAAAGTCGGTTTTAAGCGATTTTCAGGTTATAATAGGAAATCTGAGTTTTTGATCTGTTTATAAAGTTCAAAATATTTTATTTATCATATAAAATCAGTATCAAAAAGTTTGGTATCAAAATGTTATGTAAAACTCACTTTATTAGCAAAAAGGGTATAACCGACAATTACCGAATCAAAGCAAGAATCCTATGCCATGATCAGTTTAAAAATAAATAAAAATCTTCAAAAATCCCAAAATATTATATTACATCAGTGGGTAAAAGGTTTGGTGTAAAAATTTGGGTTTAGATAGGCTTTATGCTAATTATGTCGTTTAATTAATAAAAAGCTTTCAAATTACGATATTGAGCATAACTCCTAATTTAGACCTCAAAATGATGTCAAATTTTTAGGACATGTTTATAAATCAGTAATAAAGGTTTTTGTCCTCTCACATTTTCAATAATCTCGTTTTAAGGTCAAAAGGGCATAATGGTCAACATTTAAGCAATTAACGGAAACATGCAAATGAATCGGATTAATTAGGAACCAAGTTGTATAATCTCAGAGGGTTATACTAATCTATAACCTGGTCCTAATGGAACTCTAAGGCATGTCTAAACCAAGCTAAATCAGGTCAGAACTAAAAGTCAAGGAAAAAGTCTACTTTTGCGACTTTTGGTTCTGAACCGAGCCTAAACTCATAATTGTCGGGTTGAACATGCTTAGACATGTTCTTACATTAATTACCAAGTTATTTTAGTGTTAAAACAGGTTCCATAGCTTCTACATTGCTAATTATGAATTTATTTGCAAAATAGCTTCCTGTTGACTTTTTATAATTATGTTTGACCCTACAATTGACCTAGTTAGAATGGAAATCAGAGGGTTCCCTTTTAAGGGTTTATTACCCACATAATTACCAACTTATAGCCACTCTCAATTCGAGAAATGACTGGACCATTAGTGATTAATCACTAAGTCAAAGCTTAATTACGATAAGTTTGACTTTTGGTCGTTAAACTACTAAAACTTGAATTAGAGAGGTCAAGGATGCTTACTGAAGTACTTAGCACGAAAATGAAGCTTAGGGAAACTTGCTTGATGTCTAGAGAGCTCCAGAGAAGGTTTAGAAATGTTTTTGAAATGAGCAAGTTCATGTGTTGCAATAAGAGTTCTATATATAGGAAATTTAATTGCACAATATCATCCCACATGAGTCTACTATTGATCCTTGATGAATCCAAGTGTCCCCTATGCATGAAAAACCACTGGTGCAGCTCCTGATTTCGAAAACCACCATGCAATGGCGGTGGAACCGGCTGAACATGCAGCTGTCCAAGTTTCTGCCCAGTTACAGGTCTTACGGACCGTAAGCCTTAGGCTTTGCGGTCTGTATCCGTAATTTAAATTTTTATCGCCAAGATATGCTGCCTTACGGTCCGTAAGGAATACCCTTTGCGGTCCGTAAGACTTGTCAGAAGAAAAAATTTTGTGAACTTCTAACATTTGACCATGCAATCTTTTATAACTCGTATCTTTAGTCATTATCAACACAATGGGTCCACTTGATCAGGTCTGATCAATCTTGAAAGTGTTGCCATGCAATGGTGTTGCCTTGGAGTCTTTTGGAAAGGATAATGAATGTAAAATTGTCATTATTGGCACATGATCATTTACTTGACAATTGAATTATTTCTCACACAGGGTTTAATTCAGATACCTTGGAATTCTTTAACAGACATTTCTTGAAAGGATAATATTGTTTTAGCTAGAATTGGAAACGTTAAAAGGTCACTCAGAGGTATAAATTAACATGTTGACACTTTTAATTCCCCCGGTTATCTTTTATCATGATCTGGGTTTATAACACGTTTAGGGTCCATGACACGTTTCTTTATTATATTGGACGGGTTTTTCCGAGGCGTTACATCCTCACCCCCTTAAAAGAAATCTCGACCTCAAGATTTACTGAAATAAATGAGGGTACTTTTGTTTCATTGTGGACTCTACCTCCCACGTGTACTCTGGGCCTCTTTGGGCATCCTATTAAACCTTCACAATCGGTACGTGCTTCTTTCGAAGTTTCTTAACCTGTCGATCCTCAATCAACAAAGGTTGTTCAACAAACATTAAGCTCTCATTAATATGCACATCCTTATGTGACATTGCTAGCGATTCATCGGCTAGACACTTATTTAGATTGCAGATGTGGAACACATTATGAATTCCACTGAGCTCTTCAGGCAGGTTTAACTTGTAAGCCACTGTTCCGACACATTCGATGATCTCGAATGGTCCTATGTATCTTGGGCTTAACTTATCTGAGCTGTGTGTTTCCTTAATAGGTAAGAAGTGGGCTGACTTGGTCAATCTGTCTACTATAACCCAAATAGTATCATTTCCTCGCTTCGTCTTTGGTAACTTAGTGATGAAATCCATAGTTACCATTTCCCACTTCCAGGTGGGAAGTTAAGGCTGTTGCAGCAAACCTTATGGCTTCTGATGTTCTGCTTTAACTTGAGCGCATGTCAGACATTTGGCCACATAAGTGGCTATAGATTTCTTCAAACCTATCCACCAGTAATTTGCCTTTAAATCCTGGTACATCTTGTCACTACCAGGGTGAACAGAATACTTGGAGCTATGGGCTTCTTGAAGAATCACCTCCCTAAGTCCTCTATAAATTGGAACCCATATTCGTCCATTCAATCTTAGGATTCCATCCTTGCCATACGATAACTGCTCAGTAGTTACGCCTAATTTTTCGTTCGGATAGTTGGCTTCTAGAACAACTTCCTTCTGAGCGGCTAACAATCTCTCATTCAAACTGTTTTTCACTTCAATGCTCTTGGCATTGATCCTAACGGTCTTAACCCTTTCCTTTCTGCTGAGAGCGTCTGCTACAACATTCGCTTTTCCTGGATGATAGCGAATTTCACAATCATAATCATTCAGTGTCTCCATCCATCGACGCTGTCTCATATTCAGATCCTTCTGGTTGAACAAGTGTTGAAGGCTTTTATGATCAGAATAGATCACACACTTGGTACCATATAAATAATGCCTCCAAAGTTTTAGTGCAAATACAACGGCACCCAACTCCAAATCGTGGGTGGTGTAATTCTTCTCGTGCACTTTTAATTGACGGGAAGGATAAGCAATAACTTTGCCTTTCTGCATGAGCACACATCCCATACCTGTGTGTGATGCGTCGCAGTAAACCACAAATTCTTCGATCCCTTCAGGCAATGTCAACACAGGAGCATTGCTCAACTTCTGCTTAAGAATCTCAAAGGATTCTTGTTGCTTAGGACCCCAATCAAACTTTGTATTCTTCCTAGTCAACGAAGTTAGGGGTGCAACAATCCTTGAGAAATTTTTGATAAAGTTCCTGTAGTATCCTGCCAGACCCAAGAAGTTGTGAATCTCTGTGGGCGTCTTCGGCTCTTGCCAATTCATGATAGCTTTAATCTTAGCGGGATCCACTTGGATACCACGCTTACTAACCACATGTCCAAGGAATTGGACTTCACGGAGCCAAAATTCACACTTTGAAAACTTGGCATAGAGCTTTTCTTGTTGAAGAAGTTTAAGAATACAACGAAGATGCTTCTCATGATCAGCCTGATTCTTCGAATAAATAAGAATGTCATCAATGAAGACAATGACAAACTTGTCCAAGTAAGGTTTGCAAACGCGATTCATGAGATCCATGAATGCTACTGGTGCATTCGTGAGCCCGAACGGCATCACTAAAACTCGTAGTGACCATAGCGAGTTCTAAATGCATTCTTGTGTACATCTTCATCTTTAACCTTCAGTTGATGGTAACCTGACCTTAAATCAATTTTGGAGAAGTAGCTTGCTCCTTGAAGCTGATCGAACAGATCGTCGATCCTGGGCAATGGATATCTGTTTTTGATTGTGACCTTGTTTAGCTCACGATAATCGATGCATAGACGCATCGATCCATCTTTCTTCCTCACAAACAAAATCGGTTCTCCCCAAGGGGATGAGCTAGGTCGAATAAAACCTTTGGCCAATAAATCATCCAGTTGAGTCCTTAACTCCTTCATCTCAGTCGGGGCCAACCGGTAAGGTGCTCTTGCAACAGGTGCTGCTCCAGGTATAATGTCGATTCTGAACTCCACTTGCCTATCTGAGGGTAAACCAGGTAGTTCTTTAGGGAATACGTCTGGATATTCGGAGATGATAGGGATGTATTCAATCTTGGGCTTTGGTTCATCTATAGTTACCTGTGACATATAAATGACACAACCTTTCTTTATACACCTTGATGCCTTAAGCATAGACACTTGCTTAGGCAACCCGTACTGAGTGTCTCCTTGAATGGTAAGTGGCTCACCATACGGAGTCTTGATAACCACTTGCTTCTTATCACAAATGATCTGAGCTTGGTTATGAGATAACCAATCCATGCCTATTACTATGTCGAATCCAACTAGTTTCATAGGAAGCAAAGACAATGGAAAAGAGTGGTTCCTAATGGATATGAAACATCCATCTAACATGGTTGAAGCAGTTTCTATGGTACCATTAGCCAATTCTACTTCATATCTTATACTTAAGGTTCTAACGGGCAGGTTTAGTAACTTACAAAATTTATCATCCACAAACGACTTATCTGCACCCGAATCAAACAATACCCTTGCATAAACATCATTTATAAGGAAGGTACCTGTTATCATGTTGTCATCCTGAACTGCTTCTCGTGCATTCATTTGGAAGACCCGAGCATTGGTCTTCTTGCCTTCTTCAGGCTTCTTTGCATACTTCGGGCAGTTGGACTTGATATGCCCCTTCTCGTTACCGTTATAGCACGTCACATCCTTTATCTTCTTGCAGTCTAACGTCTTATGCTCATTCGACTTACAAATCCCACAAGCCCTGGGCTACGATTGGGATTTCGATTCGTACATGCATTTTCCCAGATAATGTTTCTTGCAAATGTTACACTTGGGCTTTTCACCCAACTGTTGATCATCCCTTTTAAACCCATAACTCTTTTTGTGGTCAGAGTTCCCCTTGTGCCTCTTGTCTGAATAGTGTGAGTTATCATCCTCACGCTTCCTCTTCCCTGCATCAGAGTTCCTAAGCGATCTCTGTGAGCGCATCCAGGGTAAGAGATAATGACAAATTAGCTACTGACCTAAAGGTTGTAGGTCTTGATGCCTTCACACTAGCTTTGATTTCTGGGGCTAAACCCCCAATGAAACGAGCTATACGCTTTGGTTCCGGTGTCACCAAGTAAGGAACCAATCGTGACATAGTATTAAAACTCGTGAGATACGCCTGACAGTCTAAATTCTTCATAGCCAATGTCAGAAAGTCAGTCTCAATCTTCTCAACTTCGTGTTGAGGACAAAATTTTTCTTTGATTAGAGCAACAAACTGCTCCTAAGACATGCTATATAAGTGGATCTTTCCTGTAGCTTGAATTAGTGACCTCCACCAAGCTAGAGCTTCTCCCTTAAACGATCGTGACACAAACTTCACAACGTCCTGCTCTGCACAACCACTAATGTCAACCACTGTATCCATCTCATTGAGCCAGGTCATACAATAGACGGCTCCCTTCTCCCCTGTAAAGTCTCTAGGCTTGCAGGAGACAAAATACTTATAAGAACAACCCTTAACACGTGGCTCTTGATTGAGCACAACTTTCCTAGATGGAACACTCCTCTGATTTGATGAGTGATGAGAATCACTCTTGTGAGCTGTATGAGTCTTGGAGGGTGGTTTTGAATGAGGTACTGACTGAGTTCTAACGCGAGTTTCACTCGATTCATTAAATTGTCTGTTAAGAGCTCGAGTAACGGCATTATCTATTAATGCCTGTAATTCCGCGCCCGCTACGTTAACTCTGGTAGTGTCATGATTCTCCCTCGGGTGGCTGTTGACTTCGTCTGACCCAGCCATGTAGCTTGATTGCTACATAAGATAATGACAATGATTTATTCAGAAGTCCATATCAGAATTGTCATCTTGATAATTCTATTAACCATGGTATTAATAAACCATTTCGGTTAATTTATTAAACATATTCATTCAAGATTTTTCATTATAATAATCCTCAGTCATAATTTATTAATATATTATAATGGCATAAAAGGACAAGTCACAGGGACAATTTAAACTATAAGCCATGATCTTATATGATCGAGGCATTAAGGCATTGAAGGGGTAAGGTCCCAAAAAACCTTGCAACAAGTACTTAGGACCATACCACAACCTCGTCTTTCAGCCTTTTTGACCTTGCGCGGCCGCGCACTGGTCCTACAAAGAAGGCTTAAGAGACAGATAGCAAACAATACTTGCGCGCCAAAAGGAAATCATAAATCCTCGCGCCCTCCTCCATAAGCAAAGGATGAAAATCCTAAGTTAAACACTTCCGCCTAATAATATCCAGACTTGGATATTATTTACCCAATTGGTGCCACACGATAAGGAGTCACACATGATTATGGCAATAACCTTCTAGAAGGACCCAATCGTGCACCACTAAACGGTTACAACCATCTGGACACGTGTCATCACCTCAGACATCCTTGAAATCACGATGATGGCATGTAATTGGAGAGAAACCTCCACTTGATCACTTTCCACGTGGCAAACCCCCAGCCATAGATCCAAACAGCGATCCGTGTGCACTCATGTCAGATCGAGAAGTTTAACGGAAGGAAATGCAACCGCTTACGGGGTTAGCATCTTCCGTCAGCATTTTACCAATGAGTTTTCCCGCCGAAAACTCTCAGCTATAAATATGAGAACAAATTCAGGTATGAAATTCAAGTGACACACACTTCGTCAATACTTCTTCTTCTTCTTCTTCTTCTTCTTCTTCTTCTTCATAAACACATACTTATTCTCACGCCGGAGTCGGGTCAAGGAGAGAACCCCTCTTCTCCCCTTGACGAGGCTAACGGTGCTTTGTTTTGCAGAGTTTACAGGAGAAGAAGGTCAGTAGCATCGAGTCAAACGAGAGAGAACAATCCCCCTTTTATGCAGATCCAAACCCCCTAGATAATTTGATCCTGGTAAATTATCTAGTGTTTCTTCATTGGCGCCCACCGATTTCTCTGTTTCATCCAATTTTCTCTCGTTTTTTAATCTACTTTGTTGATTCCATTTGCACATGGAAGAAACTTCATCTCATCGGCAAAATGGCCCTAGGCCAAATGTCGGTAACAACCTTCAGGTTGAAGGAATTCTAGAGGAGACCTCGGATGACAATGAGGTTCAATCCAATCGAGTAAACGAACCCGTCACTCTAGGGGTGCTACCAGAGAACCCTATGCATTCAATTCTACCTCCAGGAGAAACTCAAATCTCCTGGTACGTCAGGTCTCAAGGAGCTTTGAATGCAGTATTCACACAGCTGTGTGCACAAACTGCACCCCAAACTCAGCCGCGAAGGCCAGGGTCTCGTGCTCATGCTTCTCAACGTGAGGGCCCATCTCACGTCGAAGACACAGAGGTATACTCCAGATCTCCGTCGAGATATGAGTATACCCAATCTGCGAGTCGTCAACGAGAATATCGAGATGAGTCGCATTCCCACCGAAGAGCATCAGTTCACACCAGGTTAGGTTCTCATCGAAATACCTACACCAGTGACGATGACCCAACCTATCGCATAGGTGACATGTCACACCCCGACCACGTAAAACATCAAATCGTGGCGGAAACGTCGGGGAGTGTTGTAACAGAATTATTGTTCCACAACCATGGTATTTAAAAGTTATGTTTTATTCATGAAACCAAGAGTTACATTGTCTTAAAATAATTGAAACGAAGAGTTCATCACATAATTTAACTAGTTCCATCTTTATTTTAAGTCTCTAAGGCACAGGTCCGCCCTAGTGTGTCACGAACATCCTAAGCAACAGCTCCTGAAAACACATGTGAAAATAGGTACGTCAGCATAAAAATGCCTGTGAGATACATAGGTTTTTATGAAAATAGGATTCATGACTTGAGTTTAAAGAAATGTTTAATAAAAGTTAGTCATGGACCTTGTAAATTGTTTTGTTAACCAAAGTCTTGTGAAAAATATATTGTTTGTGTAAAATGTATAAGTCCAAATTGAATGATCTAAATAACGCTACGACATGTAGTACAATATAAGCACTTATATATAGGAAGTACCAGCGGCGTATCCACCATGCTTGTATCATACTACACACATCTCGTTACTTAAGTCACTTAAACAAACCACCAGTGTATAAAGTCCATGTTTAAACCAATTTTCAAAAAGTCCTTGTATAAACCATGTCAAATGTTAAAAGTCCAAATGTAGTCAAGTAATGTGTGACAATGTTATGTATGGTAAGTAAAGTGTAGTCACATAAACCAAATGTAAAAATGTACAAAACAAGGTATTTTTAATATATCAAAAAGTTATGTTTTGCAAAGTAAATGCATGTCTTACTGATACAAACACTTATGTGGTAAGTTAACGCATAGATTCAAGCCTTGAGACAGACGGATAACCCTAAGTCAAGGTTATCAAAAGAAATGTTTTCGGATTCGGTCATTCCATCCATCCAAACAAACCTAGGATTTTAGGAACGGGATTTGTCAAGTCCTATGGTACCATTACTTACTACCGAGCGATGTAGCTAATGTTAATGAATGTGTTTTAGTCCCGTTGTACAAACCAAATGTCATATCAAATGTAAACATGTTATGAGAAAGCAATGTACTAAGTATGCTAAGTTAACATACAAAGCAGAAAAGTCACGTAAATCAATGCGCTAGCATGTCCAGTAAACATACATAGCAAAAGAAGATGAAATTATGTATTAATAGTGTACTAATGAACATAACAAGTATATATTATGAAAATGTGGAAAGCATGAAATTAACAAGTAGGCACATGTGTTTCACCCCAAAATAGTTTGAAAACAGTAAAAGAGGGGTCTATGACTCACCTTTGGGTGCGTTTTTATATGTTAACAAAATCCCACAATTTGTTTATGTGTCCTAAATTAAATAAGAATGATTAAATAATCAAAACTCACAAAAATATATGAGTTTCTCCGATACTTGGAATTTTCACATAACTTTGAGATTTCTCTAAAAGTTATTATTTTTTATTATTTTGGTGTATTTGTATATATGTACTCGAGCGTAATACTTATGACCTTGTCAACACTAACACATTATTATACACATATTGTAAAACACACAGCACATTGTAACACATAAAATAACCCATGAACAACCCATTCTAGTGTATGTTGAAAAATGCTTATTTTAGCGATTCGGTACCATTTTTGGGCGTCGGAAGTCACGTATGACTAACCAAACACCAAGTAAACTTAATATAAGTTAAAATAATTATTTTTATACCAAATATATCAGTTTGGTTACTGATCTAAAACAGTTTTATAAAAGTCCTCCGAAAAGGCGATTTTTGACCGTTTTACCGCATAGTTTTGCATCAAACATTACCCGAACCATCCCAAATCAAAATGACTTGAAATTTTGACACAACCCATGTTATTTACTGAATAAAATAATGGTTATACTCATGATAGTGCAGGTCTTAAACAAAGCACATAAATCATGCAAATTTCACATATTTTACCACTTTTTAAGCTATATGTACAACATGCAAAGCTATCAAACCTATGTCAAAGTTTCATGCCACTATAATACATAAAATAATATTATTTTTAGTGTTTATAACCAGATCTAAAACAGTTTTTGTCATTTAACCATTTTTCATCACTTCTTGAGTTTTAAATCAACATATTTTCACATGTACAAGTGCCTAAAGCATACTAACATTTCATCATCTTTTTATATGGGTTTAGATGCATAAAATATGTGATATATTCAGATGTATTTGCTGATGTAATTTATATTTAACATATCATACATAAATCACCAAATACTTGCATTTTTACCATCATTCTAGAACATGTAATAACATAAACAAGTACTTAACAAGAACTAAACTCAAACTCAAAGAAAAACTCATATACATATATATATATATATATATATGTACGGTTATATACATATATATTCATCACCATTTTTGTTAGTTTCAAGACCCATTTCATTGTTAGATTTCAAGTTTTGTGAAAATCCCAAGATTCAAGAGAAACTTCAAATCATCAAGAACAACCAAGAATCAAAGTATGATTTAAAATTAAATGTTATACCTTCAAGATTCAAGTAGGTTGTAGGATGAGATTTTGATGATAGGAAGCTTGTAATCACTTGACAACACCTTGGAATCACCTTCGATCTTCATACTAACTTGAAGGTTGCTTGAAATAGGACTTGAAGGTGATGAACAAAGCTTTGAAGGTTTGAAGGTAGAGAGAGGAGAGAGGGGACGGTTGGGATGAGAGAGAGAGAGAGGTTGAGTGGAGTGTTGAAATGGTGTTGTGATCTTGTAAGAGATATGTAGAGATTTGAAAGATACTTGAAGCTAGCATGCAGTAACACTTGGCACTCTACACTCATGCAAGATATTAGCAAAATTTGGTGGGTTCCACACCTTTCTAGAACCGTAAATATCAAGGGGGGAGGGGCCAAGGTGTAAATTTTTATATAAACATGCCACAAGTAGGCTAAAACGGGTGTTTAACTGGGTACCGGGTATTTTATCTAGCGTTTAAATCCCGATTTATGGCGTTCTAAATTATTTTTATTATTCTATAAAAATAAATCTGCCAAAATATTACTGAAATAAATTTCAGTTGCCGAGATTTGGCTGCGTTGTCTGCGTTTTGCTGTAGGAGCACTATGTCGCGCAGAAACACACGGTACGCGCTTAAACTTGAAAAATAACGTTTTTAGGCGTTTTAATTTATTTTTCAACATGGACCTGATTAAAATAAAATTTTAATCAAAACAGAATATTTTTGGGATTTAAATATTATCCGGGCGGTCACCAACGTTAGTTTCGCAGTTTTGTCGTAAATAGTCCTTTAGTTCAAATAAACATATTTAGGGTATGTTTAGCTTACGTCATAGTTCCGGAGTGTACGCCGCGTTAAACTGATTGCGTTTATGCACCAGTTTTGCGTATAACCCTCCAGAAGGTGATTTAAAGCTTGAAATCGGAATCGAATCAAATTGTAAAGTCATCAAACACAATAACACATATAATAACACCAAAGCACATTGTTTTATTGATAATCCACATTGTTTTACATTATACGATGCTTACAGAACACAGTTGTCACAGTCTCCCCTACTTTAGGAAATTTCATCCTGAAATTTTATTTAGAGGAAACTTGTGAAAACAAATGCGGATATTTCGCCTTCATCTGGTCCTTATGTTCCCAAGTAAACTCGGGGCCACGTTTGGATTCCCAGCGAACCTTGACCAAATGAATCCGTTTGTTCTTCAACTGTCTGAATGTACGGTCTACTATCTCCACAGGTTTCTCGATAAAGTGTAGTGTTTTATCAACACGAATTTCGTCAAGCGGTATGTGGAGGTTCTCGTCAGCTAAGCACTTTTTGAGATTGGATACGTGGAAGGTTGGATGAACATTCCCAAGTTCAGGAGGTAACTCGAGTCTGTAGGCTACCTTACCGATTCTTTCGACGATCTTGAATGGTCCAACGTATCTAGGTGCAAGTTTTCCTTTCTTTCCAAATCTGATCACACCTTTCCAAGGTGAGACCTTAAGTAATACACGATCACCGACTTGAAATTACATGGGCTTGCGTCCTTGGTCCGCGTAACTCTTTTGACGGCTTCGAGCTGTCTGAAGGTTATCACGGACTTTCTTAACCTTATCAATTGTCTCTAGAATGAGGTCAGGTCCAGTAAGTTGAGCCTCACCTATCTCATTCCAGCAGACTGGTGAACGACATTTTCGACCATAGAGAGCCTCGAAAGGAGCCATATTGATGCTGGAGTGATAACTGTTGTTGTAGGAGAATTCAATCAATGGAAGATGTGAATCCCAACTACCACCAAAATCGATCACACAAGCTCTAAGCATATCCTCCAAAGTCTGGATTGTTCTTTCAGTTTGGCCATCTGTTTGTGGATGATAAGCTGTGCTCACATTAAGTTGGGTCCCCATAGCAGATTGCATGGTTCTCAAAAAACGAGAAGAGAAGCGAGCATCTCTGTCAGAAATAATGATCAAAGGAACACCATGTCGAGATATGATTTCATCCACATAGATTTTAGCCAGCGTTTCAGCAGAAAAATCCTCACGTATTGGCAAGAAATGTGCTGACTTAGTAAGACGATCAACAACTACCCAGATGGCATCATGACCTTTCTTAGTGCGCGGAAGTTTGGTAATAAGATCCATTGTAATGTTTTCCCATTTCCAAACTGGAATCTCTGGTTGCTCCAAAAGACCAGAAGGATGTTGGTGTTCGGCCTTGACCTTAAGACAAGTAAGGTATTTTGAAACATACAAGGCAATGTCTTTCTTCATACCGGGCCACCAATACTGGGTACGAAGATCCTTATACATCTTATTTGAGCCAGGATGAATAGAATAACGAGACTTATGAGCTTCATCCATAAGCAAAGTGCGGAGATCATCTAGGCTCGGGACCCACAAACGGTCCATGAAATAATACGATCCATCGTCCTTCAGTTCAAGATCAGGCTTAATGTGATAGGGTAATTCCTTACCCATCAAGTCTTGTGAAACACAAGCATGTTGAGCCTGAGAGATGCGGGCTTGAATATCCGATCAAGCTTGAATATCAGATTGAACAAGAACATAATGAAGCTTAGTACGTTTCTTACGACTCAAAGCATCGGCTACGACATTTGCCTTACCAGGATGGTAGCGAATTTCGCAGTCATAGTCATTTAGAAACTCAACCCAACGTCTTTGCCTCATGTTGAGTTCTTTCTGATTAAAGATATGCTGAAGACTTTTGTGGTCAGTGAAAACCACACATTTAGTACCATACAAATAGTGTCTCCAGATCTTAAGAGCGAAGACAACTGCACCCAACTCAAGATCATGAGTGGTGTAGTTCTTCTCATGCACCTTCAATTGTCTTGATGCGTAGGCTATAACTTTGTTCCTTTGCATCAGAACACAGCCAAGACCCAATTTAGATGCATCGCAATAAACGACGAAATCATCATTGCCCTCAGGCAAAGTCAAAATAGGTGCGTCACAAAGCTTCTGCTTTAAGGTCTAAAACGCTTCCTCTTGCTTAAATCCCCATTCAAAGGATTTGTTCTTCTGTGTTAGAGCAATTAAAGGAACTGCAATCTTTGAGAAATTCTCTATGAAGCGGCGGTAATAACCCGCGAGACCAAGAAAAGAACGAACCTCAGTAGGAGTACTAGGCGTATCCCAATCCTTAATCGCACTGATCTTAGAGGGATCTACATGAATACCTTGTTCGTTGACAATATGCCCCAAAAATTGAACCTCCTTAAGCCAAAATTCGCACTTGGAGAATTTGGCGAAAAGTTGCTCTTTCTTTAGGAGTTCCAGAGTAAGACGAAGATGTTGCTCATGATCAGCTTACGTCTTAGAATATATCAAGATGTCATCAATAAAAACGATGATGAACTTATCTAAGTAAGGCTTGCAAACCCTATTCATCAAGTCCATGAAAACAGCAGGAGCATTAGTCAAACCGAAAGGCATAACTGTGAACTCATAATGCCCATATCGAGTGCGGAATGCTGTCTTGGGAATATCTTCTTTATGCACACGAAGTTGATGATACCCAGAACGAAGATCAATCTTCGAAAAATAAGAAGCACCCTGTAACTGGTCAAAGAGATCATCGATGCGAGGTAGGGGATATCGATTCTTGATGGTAAGCTTGTTCAGCTCACGATAATCGATGCACATCCTGAAGGATCCATCCTTCTTCTTGACAAAAAGAATGGGAGCACCCCAAGGTGAAAAACTAGGACGAATAAAACCTTTGTATGAAAGCTCCTGAAGCTGCTTAGACAACTCTTGCATCTCAGACGGTGCAAGACGATATGGAGCTCTGGCGATGGGATTTGCACCAGGTACGAGATCAATACGGAACTCGACTTGGCGTGCTGGGGGTAGACCAGGTAACTCTTCAGGAAACAACTCCGGAAATGCCCGAACAACAGGAATATCTTAGATAGACTTACCTTTGCCTTTATCTGCTGTAACATGTGCCAAGAAGGCCACATAATTCTTTCGCAGATACTTCCGAGCTTGAGTACAAGACTTGAGCTTGAGACTATTAGCAGGTTTCTCACCACGAACCTGTAGGATCTCACCTGACAAAAGCGGCACCCGAACAATCTTCTCAAAACAAACTACCTCCGCATGATGCTTGGCTAACCAATCCATACCCACAATAATGTCGAAGCTCCCAAGTTGCATTGGCGTGAGGTCAATGGGGAAGAGATGGTTGTTAAGGTTCAATTGGCAATTGCGAAGAACAGAATCAAGAACAACGGGATTACCATTCGTAACTTCTACTGTCAAAGGCTTACCTAGTTTCGTTCTAGACGCGCGAAGCAATGGCTCAAAAGATAACGACACAAAACTCTTATCGGCACCAGAGTCAAAAAGAACAGATGCGAGTTGATTATTAACAAAGAACGTACCATTAACCACTTCATTGTCTGCTTGCGCCTCTTGTGCATTCATGTTGAAGACTCGACCTCGAGCCTGAACCTGAGCTGGATTCGCATTCACCAATCTTGGACACTGATTACGATAGTGGGTCAGATCCCTACAGTTATAATAAGAACCTGGTGGGTAGTGAGGTCGTGCAACTTGACCTTGTTGTTGAGCAAGAGGCTGAGCAACTTGTTGAGCCAGGTTCTGAGCTGCCTGATTCTGATTAGCAGGAATATGGCATGTAGCAGCAACATGACTAGATCTTCCACAGTTGGTACATTGACGACACTGGAGGTGTGGCTGATGATGACCGTTACACTTTTTGCACAGAGGTGCATCGTCTAGGTAAGGTTTCTTGGCAAGTGGTTGCGCAGGCTGATTTGGTGCAGCTTGAGCCTGTGCATTAACGACGTAGTTTTGGGAAGCCTTTCGCTTCCTAGAACCCTTCGAGGAACCAGAATCCTTACCCTTCTTATTTTTACCTTTCTTGCTATCCTCTTTGTCAGACGCCTGCTTCTTACCTTTCTCCCCCTTTCTGTGCAACTTACCCTTCCGAATCTGCGACTCAGTCAATGTCGCAGCTAACTCGATTGCCTGACGGACTGTGGTAGGGTTACTACCAGTAATGATGTCTTGCACTGATTCAGGTAGACCATCGATGTACCTTTCGATAGCCTTATCGAGTGGGGTAACCATTGTTGGGCATAACAAGCTCAGCTCCTCATACCTATCAGTATACGCCCGGTGCTCGCCACTATCCTGCTTCAAGTCATCAAACTCCCTTTCCAAAGCTCGCAGTTCATGACGAGGACAAAACTCCCTCATCATAAGAGTCCTAAGTTCAGCCCATGTTTGTGCTAAAGCAACCTCAGCACCACGGTCTCTCATAACCCTGTTCCACCATGTAAGTGCCCTTTTCTAAAATACGCTTGAAGCAAACTCGACCTTGCGATTATCAGGAGACTGAACGTGACGGAAAGTATTCTCAATGCTCTTGAACCATTGAAGAAGCCCAGATGCTCCCTCAGAACCACTAAACTTGAGCGGGTTAGCCGAGTTAAAACTCTTGAAATTGCATGGAGCATTATTGTTGTTGTTGGCTTGGTTCCATTGAGCAATAAGATTTGGGAATGCAGCAACCATGTGCTGTGCGATGATTTCTGCCAGTTCAGCATTTGGTAGCGGGTTTTCGCGTCAAGGAGGCATTCTAAAAAGGAAACATGAAAGGAGCGAGTGAGATGATTAGATGAAAAGAATGAGATGAAACAAAAATCGACAAAAGCAAAGATGGTGGTCATTTTTCCGCATCACAAAGCAAACAAACGACACACAGTGACTAATCAAAGTAAATGGGTTAAAAATAATGCATCACGAAGACATGCTCGCCTATAAGTGAACACTCACCCCAAGAGTTCCCAGGTAAGAGTGACTGGTCCGATTAGGTGGATTTGTACGAACACTCTAGCCTTAGACAGAAAACCCAGGGTACAGGCATTCACTCTTCCAGTTTGCACGTGTTCACACTATTTAGAACCCAGAACTTTGACGAGATTTTGAAAACTTGGAAGGTTTAAGAGATTGATGATTCATTTTGGCTTTGTGCCTTCCACTATGTTTTGTTTTTGGTAATCACCTAAGGATAGGTGAAGTGCATGTTTTAAAATCTAAACACAAGACAACTTGTGTTGGGATCCTAGAAAGGTTATAGTCTAGGTCAAAATTTTACTAATAACCTAATTCCCTATAACCATTGGTCCTGATACCAACTCTTCTGTCACTCCCAGACCACGTAAAACATCAAATCGTGGCGGAAATGTCGGGGAGTGTTGTAACAGAATTATTGTTCCACAACCATGGTATTTAAAAGTTATGTTTTATTCATCAAACCAAGAGTTACATTGTCTTAAAATAACTGAAACGAAGAGTTCATCACATAATTTAACTAGTTCCATCTTTATTTTAAGTCTCTAAGGCACATGTCCGCCCTAGTGTGTCACGAACATCCTAAGCAACAGCTCCTGAAAACACATGTGAAAATAGGTACGTCAGCATAAAAATGCCTGTGAGATACATAGGTTTTTATGAAAATAGGATTCATGACTTGAGTTTAAAGAAATGTTTAATAAAAGTTAGTCATGAACCTTGTAAATTGTTTTGTTAACCAAAGTCTTGTGAAAAATATATTGTTTGTGTAAAATGTATAAGTCCAAATTGAATAATCTAAATAACGCTACGACATGTAGTACAATATAAGCACTTATATATAGGAAGTACCAGCGGCGTATCCACCATACTTGTATCATACTACACACATCTCGTTACTTAAGTCACTTAAACAAACCACCAGTGTATAAAGTCCATGTTTAAACCAATTGTCAAAAAGTCCTTGTATAAACCATGTCAAATGTTAAAAGTCCAAATGTAGTCAAGTAATGTGTAACAATGTTATGTATGGTAAGTAAAGTGTAGTCACATAAACCAAATGTAAAAATGTACAAAACAAGGTATTTTGAATATATCAAAAAGTTGTGTTTTGCAAAGTAAATGCATGTCTTACTGATACAAACACTTATGTGGTAAGTTAACGCATACATTCAAGCCTTGAGACAGACGGATAACCCTAAGTCAAGGTTACCAAAAGAAATGTTTTCGGATTCGGTCATTCCATCCATCCAAACAAACCTAGGATTTTAGGAACGGGATTTGTCAAGTCCTATGGTACCATTACTTACTACCGAGCGACGTAGCTAATGTTAATGAATGTGTTTTAGTCCCGTTGTACAAACCAAATGTCATATCAAATGTAAACATGTTATGAGAAAGCAATGTACTAAGTATGCTAAGTTAACATACAAAGCAGAAAAGTCACGTAAATCAATGCGCTAGCATGTCCAGTAAACATACATAGCAAAAGAAGATGAAATTATGTATTAATAGTGTACTAATGAACATAGCAAGTATATATTATGAAAATGTGGAAAGCATGAAATTAACAAGTAGGCACATGTGTTTCACCCCAAAATAGTTTGAAAACAGTAAAAGAGGAGTCTATGTACTCACCTTTGGGTGCGTTTTTATATGTTAACAAAATCCCACAATTTGTTTATGTCTCTTAAATTAAATAAGAATGATTAAATAATCAAAACTCACAAAAATACATGAGTTTCTCCGATACTTGGAATTTTCACATTACTTTGAGATTTCTCTAAAAGTTATTATTTTTGATTATTTTGGTGTATTTGTATATATGTACTCGAGCGTAATACTTATAACCTTGTCAACACTAACACATTATTATACACATATTGTAAAACACACAGCACATTGTAACACATAAAATAACCCATGAACAACCCATTCTAGTGTATGTTGAAAAATGCTTATTTTAGCGATTCGGTACCATTTTTGGGCGTCGGAAGTCATGTATGACTAACCAAACACCAAGTAAACTTAATATAAGTTAAAATACTTATTTTTATACCAAATATATCAGTTTGGTTACTCATCTAAAACAATATTATAAAAGTCCTCCGAAAAGGCGATTTTTGACCGTTTTACCGCATAGTTTTGCATCAAACATTACCCGAACCATCCCAAATCAAAACGACTTGAAATTTTGACACAACCCATGTTATTTACTGAATAAAATAATGGTTATACTCATGATAGTGCATGTCTTAAACAAAGCACATAAATCATGCAAATTTCACATATTTTACCACTTTTTAAGCTATATGTACAACATGCAAAGCTATCAAACCTATGTCAAAGTTTCATGCCACTATAATACATAAAATAATATTATTTTTAGTGTTTATAAGCAGATCTAAACAGTTTTTGTCATTTAACCATTTTTCATCACTTCTTGAGTTTTAAATCAACATATTTTCACATGTACAAGTGCCTAAAGCATACTAACATTTCATCATCTTTTTATATGGGTTTAGATGCATAAAATATGTGATATATTCAGATGTATTTGCTGATGTAATTTATATTTAACATATCATACATAAATCACCAAATACTTGCATTTTTACCATCATTCTAGAACATGTAATAACATAAACAAGTACTTAACAAGAACTAAACTCAAACTCAAAGAAAAACTCATATACATATATATATATTATATATGTACGGTTATATACATATATATTCATCACCATTTTTGTTAGTTTCAAGACCCATTTCATTGTTAGATTTCAAGTTTTGTGAAAATCCCAAGATTCAAGAGAAACTTCAAATCATCAAGAACAACCAAGAATCAAAGTATGATTTAAAATTAAATGTTATACCTTCAAGATTCAAGTAGGTTGTAGGATGAGATTTTGATGATAGGAAGCTTGTAATCACTTGACAACACCTTGGAATCACCTTCGATCTTCATACTAACTTGAAGGTTGCTTGAAATAGGACTTGAAGGTGATGAACAAAGCTTTGAAGGTTTGAAGGTAGAGAGAGGAGAGAGGGGACGGTTGGGATGAGAGAGAGAGAGAGGTTGAGTGGAGTGTTGAAATGGTGTTGTGATCTTGTAAGAGATATGTAGAGATTTGAAAGATACTTGAAGCTAGCATGCAGTAACACTTGGCACTCTACACTCATGCAAGATATTAGCAAAATTTGGTGGGTTCCACACCCTTCTAGAACCGTAAATATCAAGGGGGGAGGGGCCAAGGTGTAAATTTTTATATAAACATGCCACAAGTAGGCTAAAACGGGTGTTTAACTGGGTACCAGGTATTTTATCTAGAGTTTAAATCCCGATTTATGGCGTTCTAAATTATTTTTATTATTCTATAAAAATAAACCTACCAAAATATTACTGAAATAAATTTCAGTTTCCGAGATTTGGCTGCGTTGTCTGCGTTTTGCTGTAGGAGCACTGTGTCGCGCAGAAACACACGGTACGCGCTTAAACTTGAAAAATAACGTTTTTAGACGTTTTAATTTATTTTTCAACATGGACCAGATTAAAATAAAATTTTAATCAAAACAGAATATTTTTGGGATTTAAATATTATCCGGGCGGTCACCAACGTTAGTTTCGCAGTTTTGTCGTAAATAGTCCTTTAGTTCAAATAAACATGTTTTTGCCATGCCGAATCCTTCGAAAATTATTTCTAAGTTATGTAAAGGATATTTAGGGTATGTTTAGCTTACGTCATAGTTCCGGAGTGTACATCGCGTTAAACTGGTTGCGTTTATGCACCAGTTTTGCGTATAACCCCCCAGAAAGTGATTTAAAGCTTGAAATCGGAATCGAATCAAATTGTAAAGTCATCAAACACAATTACACATATAATAACACCAAAGCACATTGTTTTACTGATAATCCACATTGTTTTACATTATACGATGCTTACAGAACACAGTTGTCACATGACAACGTCAGTGTGTTTAGTCGGTTGAACTATAACAAGTGTAAATCCCGTGCGATTTACAATCCCGAGGTTGAACACAACTATGATTTGATTTACCGCCCTGTGGAAGCAGCGGAAAATTCAAAGTTCATCATGGAAATAGCTTTGGCTCCGCTTAATAAAGCTAAACTACCGTCCAACGTGGGTAAATTTAATGGGTTGACAGACCCTGATGATCACTTGAGGGTTTTTACAAGCGCAGGGCTAGTAGGTGGCTGGACTCTACCATTATGGTGCCATCTTTTCGTGCAGACCCTTACTGGCGCTGCAAGAATCTTGTTCGATAATTTACCCATCGGGAAAATCACATCATGGAAGGATCTGCGCAAGAAATTTCTGACTCATTTCAGTCAACAATGACGATCTATCCGAGACACATCAGATGTCATGAACATTTAGTGTCATGACGAAGAAAGCCTAGAGGACTTTATCACCTGATATAACAAAGAAGTACTGGAGATCGGGGGAGTCCACGAGCAACTGATTCGCGCACAGTTCAAATATGCGGTCAGATGCGATGATATGATCTAGGTCCTGTCTGGGACAGAAGGTCTCCCAAAAAGCTGGGAGAAAGTAATGGCAGCAGCTAAGGTTTATGCACAAACAGAAAAGAACCTTACCACTAATAGACCACCACCACCACATAACCGACCCTCCGACTTAGGCTCTAACGGCGGGAGGAAATTCAAGAAGGGATGGCGCGATTCTGGCTCGGGAAACCATTCATCTGAGGATGCGCGGGCAACGATCAATAAACTTGCCGCGCAGAGGGAAATCAAACAGGAGAACAGGGAGAGGCAATGGACTCTCTTAACTAAAACTCCCGCGGAAGTCTTGAGCACTGAAGATTATCAGTTCAAGCCACCAATCCCCATGAAAAACAAGCGCGGACAAGACCCAACCCAATATTGCGAATATCACAAGGACAATGGGCATACCACCAACAACTGCATTTCCTTGCGCACCGAGATTGAGAAAGCCCTTAAAAGCGGCTAGCTCACACATCTGCTACAAAACGTGCGCAAGGAAATAAAGCAGATAACTCGAGGCGACGAAGGCCCGAGCAAAAGGGCGAAAAACTAAGAAGAAACTCTATGGTCTCCGCGCAGAAAGACATGATTTAAGACAGAGCGGGAGAATAGAGTAAGTTAAGTCTCGTATATTTATTAGCAAACTTTGTAATGGTCTCTGTGCCCTATCCGGAAATAAACAGCAAAGTTTCTATTATTCTTGCGTTTTTCTTACAAAGTGCATGCAATTTCTTTTAGTAAGCGCAAAAACATTATGGTAAATATAAAATAAAGCCTCATGAACGGTCAGTGATTACATCACAAATGACCATACGTTCACACATGAGCTTTATACCAACTTCATTCGCCTTACTTAATCAAAGTAATTGTACTCATGCAAAAAATTGTAAACTAAAAAACAAGACATACTATTCTTAGCGTACAAATACGCCTTAAAAACTATCAAACACGGCAGTGTTTTAGTTACTTGCGCAACAGCGCACCAACAAAGAAAGGGATATACATCTTGTTCAATACAAATTCAAAGGAACCTACACTAAATCTTCACCTTCATCCGGAAAGATTTCCTTTTGTTGTGCCACATGATCATCAGATTGCAGCGCAACATTTATAAGATCCATAACGGGAAGCTGCAAGTGGTTAAATTTTGCTTTCAAAGTAGCAAGCGCAGCACCAGTGTTAATGCCATAAGTCGCAGATTTGCTGATATCCCAATCAACCTTCAAAGCGCTATTCACATGCTGAGAACACTCAGCGTATCCTTGGGCGTACCCGTCCTTTCTCGCAGCAACAACTAAATGCGCAACGGTTTTATCCAACTCCTCAGAATTCAACACTGATTCAGCAACCTATGAAAAGAAGAAAAGGTAAGTAGCAAGAAGGCACAAAAACATTTCCGCAACAAAAAATAAAAAGCAGCTTACACAGGCAATTCCACGATCTTTCAGCCACGCCATATCACTCTTTAAAGGTTCAAGCTCGCTTTCTGCTGTGGCCCGCGCCGTTTCAGAATTTTCCAATCTTTCTTCAGTTTCAGTCAAACGGCGAGAGGTTTCAGCCTTTTTGGAATGCGCAAGTTCCAGATCCTTTTTAAGTTGTTCCTGGTCAGAAAGCAAAGCACTAAGTTCTTCTAACTCTTTATCTCTAAGAGCAAGAGTGGCGCAAGCTTATACCTCTCGTTGCTCACTGCGCTCCCTATGAGAACGCGCTTCTTCTAGCGCAACTTCTGCATCAGCCTTCTCCTTTTTCAACCTTTCTACCTCCGCATCCTGTTTCTTCAGTTTTTCAATCTCAGCTTTAAGATTATTGATGGCATTGCGGAGATTCACCTTCTCAGAATTATCTTTTTCGCTAATTCTTTTCCAGTTTTTGCGTTCTTCAGAAAGGAGGGCAGCTTCGGCTTCCGCCTTCCTCTTCCAACCTGCAACAGACCACTCCTCAGTTTTACGATCAGCCTCAAACTTGGCTTGATCAGCTTCCAATTTAGCTTTCAACTGGGCAATCCGGTTTTCATCCGCAGCAAATTTCTTCTTCGACACCTGAAAAGCATCCCACTCCTTGTGCATACTGTGCCATTCACGCACTATACGATTAGTGGTCGACGCATGAGAAGAAGCTTCCTCAAGGTAAGCATGATAAGTTTGCTCATGAGACTGGCTTTCCTGAAACATGATCTCCCCAGGCGGAAATATCCCCTGCAACCAATCTCGGCACACACGCCAATCCGAGAAAGTATCACCTTTCTTCAAATTCCAAACAGGGGCATGAAGCTCGGAAGAGTCTTTCTCCGAATAAGTTCTGTAATAGTAATCCCACAGGGTTTCCTCTGGGCGGATTGGAGAATTTTTGCCAGCACCAAAAAATGAGCCTTCCTCCTCAACAGTAACCTTCTCAACGCGCTCAGGCAAAACATCAGAAGGTTTGGGAGAAAAAAGTAGAAGCAGGAGTCTTCTCAGCAGTTTTTTCTTTTTCTAAGTCTTGAGCAACAGTTTCAGGAGTTTGTGAATTACCAACACCATCCACAACTCCCGGGCTAACAACCTTTTCAAATTCTATAGTAACATCATCAGGCTTGTCAAACTCAACAGTCTTCTCCACGCCACCATCAGGAACCTTCATAGTCTCTAACTGATCAACAACAAAAGCACACGGAGGAGAGGGGGGGGGGGGTCCTTCATTAACCATAGGTTGCGGCTCTGTGGGAACAGGAGAAACAGGGACTTCTGAAAAAACAACAAAGTCTGTAAATATCTAAAGCGCATAAGGAAAAGAAGCGAAAGTAACACTTACTAGGAACAGACTCAGAAATAAAAGCATCCAGATTGCCTTTCCTGGTAATTTTCTTCCTCTGGATCTTCTTTGAGGGCTGACCCTCAGCTTCAGCATCAGTCTGCTTCCTTTTACCCGCCTTCTTTCGCACCAAGTGTTCCGGACTGGACTCCAGGTCAATAGGATCATTTGGGTTGGATGGGGGGATATCAGCAGTATCTCTCGGTTCAGGTTTCGGCCTCCTAACAGTAACTGCAGGCGTAAGACCCTCCAAAGAGTCAGAAACCACCACATAATCACACCAGGAGTCAGAGGAACGACGCATACCTTTCTTCTCTCCAACATTTTTGACTTTGGAGGACTGAGTGTTTTCCGCATCACTCTTTTTAGGCGCAACGTTACTGGTTGTCGCGCGTTTCTTCTTCTTAGGGCATATGCCCAAATTTGACAATTCACCTATGAAAGCGCAGAATTAAGTTTGTTTAGGTGCATAACAGAAAGCAAACAACAAACAAAATACGCAAACTCACCAACACCAGCAGCAGGTTGGGCAGATAAGTCAGCCTCCTGAGGAAGTACAAAATCCCTCACAATCCGATGGTACCAATGCTCCTCATCAGGTTTCTTCTGAATGGTACCCATCTTTCCGCCTTCTCTCTTATATGCAACAATATACAACGAAACAACTGCAGGGGAGGAAGAGCAAGTCAAAAAAAAAAGAGAAGGGGAAAAAGAGGGGGTAAGGTCCCAATTTTACCTTTACCATCCTCCGTATACACCGGTTTGTCTTCCCGGTCCATGTTCCAATTCAAACTCATACTAGCACCAACATTGGCTTTCTCTGGCAAGGCAATGTTAGTAACTTCCTTCAGATCTTGATACCAATTCTCGTCAACAGGGGTCCGAATCATTTCGGTAAGGATGTCGTCTTTTCCCCTCAGAACCATCCTCATCGGAATCACCCCCGCCTTGATGAAGAAAAAATTTTGTTTCCAATCATGGAAAGATTTGGGAGGATGTTGCAAGATCTTCTTTGCGGACGCTCTTTGGACAAACGAGTAAAACCCTTGGGTACAGTGCATTTGGTGAAAAACCCTAAATCGAAGGACTGTTGGCTCAATATGCATCGTCCGACACACGAACTCAAAATGTCGAACCCTAACCATGCCAATAGGGTGCAGTTGGGAGATATGAAACTTATATTACTCAAGAATTTCAAGGAAAAATTTTGTTACAGGCAAGCGAAAGTTGCCTTCACAGAAAAATCCCAAAAAAGAGTGATATACCCAGTCAGAGCATCTGCTGCTGTCTGACCCTCCTCAGGGTACAGGGCACCCCAGTTCTCCGGGAATCTAAGGTTTCAAACCAAACCATCGAAAGTTGCTCTGGGCCACTTTAACGGTGGAAGTTCAGCAGACATTTCTTCGGATAAGTCTTCTTGGTGTTCTCCGGTTGACATAAGAGGAAGAAATGACAAAATTGTTCGGATAATGAAGAAATGAAGGGGAAAAGTTTTCAACAAAGCAATGATTAACAGAAAGGGGTAACTCAAACAAACTTATATACTCACCGCAATAAATAGCATCGGCAACTGCCATAGCACCTTTTCCGGATATCACAGTTACCCAAGCGACAGGAGCGAGTGAGAATCAACACAAACGCGAGTTCACGCGCGCGTGCAAAGCATGGACAATAAGGGACAACTGACAGTGGCAGCCTGTCACTCAGTCCTTACAGTACCAGCCCCATTTAAAGTCAAAGATCTTCAAAATCTTTATAGTAAGCAAAGTAAATCTTCTCATAGAAGATTCCCTACTTTCGCGCCAAAAAGCATTTCCCTCTCATAAGTCCAGTGCTCCACTTACTTGCATAAGAGCAACACTAGACTGGGGGGACTTGAAGGGGTAAGGTCCCAAAAAACCTTGCAACAAGCACTTAGGACCATACCACAACCTCGTCTTTCAGCTTTTTTGACATTGCGCGACCGCGCACTGGTCCTACAAAGAAGGCTTAAGAGACAGATAGCAGACAATACTTGCGCGCCAAAAGGAAATCATAAATCCTCGTGCCCTCCTCCATAAGCAAAGGATGAAAATCCTAAGTTAAACACTTCCGCCTAATAATATCCAGACTTGGATATTATTTACCCAATTGGTGCCACACGATAAGGAGTCACACAGGATTATGGCAATAACCTTCTAGAAGGACCCAATTGCGCACCAATAAACGGTTACAACCGTCTGGACACGTGTCATCACCTCAGACATCCCTGAAATCACGATGATGGCATGTAATTGGAGAGAAACCTCCACTTGATCACTTTCCACGTGGCAAACCCCCAGCCATAGATCCAAACAGCGATCCGTGTGCACTCACGTCAGATCGATAAGTTTAACGGAAGGAAATGTAACCGCGTATGGGGTTAGCATCTTCCGTCAGCATTTCACCAACGAGTTTTCCCGCCTAAAACTCTCGGCTATAAATATGAGAACAAATTCAGGTATGAAATTCAAGTGACACACACTTCGTCAATACTTCTTCTTCTTCTTCATAAACATATACTTATTCTCACGCTGGAGTCGGGTCAAGGAGAGAACCCCTCTTCTCCCCTTGACGAGGCTAACGGTGCTTTGTTTTGCAGAGTTTACCAGAGAAGAAGGTCAGTAGCATCGTGTCAAACGAGAGAGAACAATCCCCCTTTTATGCAGATCCAAACCCCCTAGATAATTTGATCCCGGTCAATTATCTAGTGTTTCTTCAGGCATTGAATCATAGTTCATTACCTTTCTTGACAGGGAGTTATAGGCTACAACTGTATTTTGTCTTATATGACAATGATTATGGCCCGTAGGCCCTACATCACATTTGGATGTTTAAAAAAAATAATAAGAAAAGAATTGGAAGGATCCAATATAAGGATGACTTATGTGATTTTATCGAATCACATTTGCTAGGAGTGTTAACATGTTTTCAGACGTTAACAAGGATTTTGAATCTTACAAGGAACTACCATCATGGCCCTGTCTTAATACGACACATGGCTAGGTTTTGCCTTTAAGATTTTCTTTCATATATAATGGCATATTAATCTTTGAAAGGAATGATATTTTATTTTATTTCATATATTATACCCACTCATATAGTGATAATTGAAATTTTAAATTTCACATTCCATAATTAAATAAAAAGAGTACATAAATGCCCTAAACAGGACTTTAACAGAAATAACTTGCCCACGCAGGGGCTAAACTGAAACTACAAGTCCTCGCAGGGACTGGATACATAAATAGGTGTCCACACAGGGACTTTATTGAAAATTAAAGAAAAACAAACAAACAAACAAGGAATTTCATTGATCCCTTCTGCTCTTTCCCTTGATTAAGCTCGCCAAACCATTAAGAAATCCACGGTGGCTTCTACGCTCCTCTCGAACCTCCCGTTCCACCTGGCTCAACATTTGTAGAATCTCTTGTTGCTGTGGCGGCGGTATCAGTGGCGGCTGCTGATGCTGCGGAGGTTGAGGAGGTGGCGGGTATTGGTACTCATAGGCCGGGTACCCAGTCTAATATGGGACTCCATAGGGCCCCTCGGGATGAAGAGCATTGTAGTTCGGCCGCTACAAGGTATGGGTCAACTTTGGCGTAGTTGTAGTTAGTATGGGCTGGCTGCTCAAAAGGGTTATACGCCACTGCACCGGCGTATGAAGGAATTGGGTTATCATAACCCACTGGTGGTGGTGCGACTGGCGCAGAGTCCACCTCGGAAACAGGGTTTGAAGGCCCACCCATCTGTGGGTCTTCATATAGTGGCGGGTAATGACTGCCACTTGAATGCTGAGGGGTGCTGAAATAGAAATCCCCTCCTCGCACGGAAATCCGTGCTCCTGATCTCCTACGCCTCGGTGGCTCTGGAGGCGGTTGCTGCACTGGTGGTGGTGGCGGTGGAGTGACTGCTACAAAACGTGAATCCTCCGAGAGATCCTGCTGCTGCGATGGGTTATAACTGGGAGTAAACACCCAGTCGTATTGGGCAAACCTTGCCTCATAACTGTCTGGACCACCATAAGGTGATCCATGGAAGGACGACCCATCCGAAATCTCGATAGGGTGAGTAGGTGTCCCAGATGGTGGCTCGACAGGATCCGAGTCATCATCCATATCCATGTCCTGCGCTCAGGAAAATGGTCTTCGGGGCCCAATGGGTTATGACCCATTGGTTCTTCAATCTGGTTTGTCGAGTTAAACCGGCTCTGGAAGTATGGAGTCGGGTCCTGGAAGGCCCGATGTGAGGTTGACCGCCGCAACGGCAAGAAAGAGTGGTGCGAATCTTCGGGCTCGTTCTCCGATTGTGGCTCGAAAGAATGAAGGTAAGAGGGCGATGAACTTAGTGAGACAGATTGCCTCGCGAGCTCCAAATATGTCCTCCAATCCTCTTGAGGACTTATGCTCATTGTTGCGGACGGAGTTCGCCGGTGGGAAGGTCCGGCCTCGTGATCGTTGGGGGCGTTGAATGGCCCCTTTCCTCGTCCTCCTCTTCGAAACCTTGGTGGCATTTTGTTGAACCCGTCAAACAAATAAAGAAACAACAAAGGAAAACAATAAAGGACAAAATTAAAATAAATTAGGATTAGTCCTAAGTTCTTTGTCTAGACTCGGAAGTCGAGGAATGTGCAAACTGTGTCATTGAAATTAAACACAAAAGGCTAGTGTTTAATTCACTCAATGTTGCCTCTGATACCAACCTGTCACACCCTGACATTTCCACGTATTACCGGTGGGCCCGGTGGAGGGTATCGTGACGTAGTTGATATCATCATAGACAATTTATCACAGTTTAATACACAGCGGAAGTCGAAATAAAAAATCATTACAAACCGAATTAGAAGTAATATCAAGTGTATTACACAGGGATGTAAAGGGATCCACAGGCGGATCAATTATAAGAAGATAATTGTTCAACAGACTTTTAAGTGACAAAGCTTGCAGGACTTTTATTTATTCACTCAGGAGTAGCCAGCCAATTCCGCCTAGTACCTGCACTTAACCTTTGTGGAAAATACGTCAGTTTTCACTGGTAAATACAATTAACCGACTCATTTTGAAAATGTTTAAGAAAATTGATTTGAATGCACAAGGCACAAAATAATCTTTTATAACTTGGGATAATTATTTAAAAATAAACTTGTTAAAGAATTACATATTTATTATACGTTCAGTAGCCCAGGCTGAATACCGGGTTAAAGATTAATAGACACACCACATGATATAATCCCGCGGCGAGTTATTCTCGAACAGGCGGTTATATCTTTTTATATTCGCACCGGCAGGTGTATGCCCACATCCCGTGCATTAAGTCGTGGCCATTTCAATGAATGAGCCGAGGATATCCAGGACACGGTCATTAACCCCCCCAAAGGCTTAGAATAAACAAAACAGATTAAATGGGTTATCTCAATAATTTAACCTTCATACGAGTAAAAATTCAATACCCGACCAAGCGGTATTTTATATACCGTACCCCAAGCCCGTATAAGGGAAAATAAGTTAAAAGTATTTACCTGAGCAAATTATACAAATTTATCCCAGCCGTACAAATTAGCAAGTGCAAGTATCTTTTACTGGTCTCCTAAATCTGGAACGAAGGTTTTAATTAACCTATTAGATTCCTAACGGGTCTTATTTAAGTTTAAACTTAGACCAGTTAGTTTTAAAGAAATGTATACGGTTCAAAACGCAAGATTTAGTGAAGACCGGATTAGAATGTGGTTTAGACCCGAAAAGTATGAAGACTTGTATAATATGGGTAAACTAAACACATTCTGGATTTTGAAGTGAAAATGATAAGGTTTGACCCGTTTCGGTTAATTTATGCAAACTAGTTACATAAACTGAACCGAACGCGATAAATGCATAACGGGTAACCAAATGATTCATGAGCAGGTTTCCTAAGTTAATATGCCTTAAATATGTTGTGATATCAGTAGGATACCTTCCATTATGCCCAAAACGAATTTAAACTCAAATTAAGCCCCGTAGGGGTATTTTGGTCATTTTAAGGATTATAAAAGAGGTTAAATATAAATCTGAGGTACTGATCTTAATTGATCAGTAAAAATATTTATTTTTGCAGGTCATATCAGTAAGGTATTGCATATATGTGAAATTTATCATTTATAACCAAACTATGCACCGTAGGGGCATTTTGGTCATTTCACACAAGCCTTAAAGGTCAAAATGGGAAATCTGAGTTTAAAACTTTATCTTACTGTTAAAATATAAAAATTTACTTAAAACATCAGTAGGTATTAAGTTTTATATGCCAAAAATAGTTTTAACCCATACTATGCGTTTAAAGCGCGTAAAAGTCGGTTTTAAGCAATTTTCAGGTTATAATAGGAAATCTGAGTTTTTGATCAGTTTATAAAGTTCAAAATATTTTATTTATCATATAAAATCAGTATCAAAAAGTTTGGTATCAAAAGGTTATGTAAAACTCACTTTATTAGCAAAAATGGTATAACCGACAATTACCGAATCAAAGCAAGAATCCTATGCCATGATCAGTTTAAAAATAAATAAAAATCTTCAAAAATCCCAAAATATTATATTACATCAGTGGGTAAAAGGTTTGGTGTAAAAATTTGGGTTTAGATAGGCTTTATGCTAATTATGTCGTTTAATTAATAAAAAGCTTTCAAATTACGATATTGAGCATAACTCCTAATTTAGACCTCAAACTGATGTCAAATTTTTTGGACATGTTTATAAATCAGTAATAAAGGTTTTTGTCCTCTCACATTTTCAATAATCTCGTTTTAAGGTCAAAAGGGCATAATGGTCAACATTTAAGCAATTAACGGAAACATGCAAATGAATCCGATTAATTAGGAACCAAGTTGTATAATCTCAGAGGGTTATACTAACCTATAACCTGGTCCTAATGGAACTCTAAGGCATGTCTAAACCAAGCTAAATCGGGTCAGAACTGAAAGTCAAGACAAAAGTCTACTTTTGCGACTTTCGGTTCCGAACCGAACCTAAACTCAAAATTATCGGGTTGAACATGCTTAGACATGTTCTTACATTAATTACCAAGTTACTTTAGTTTTAAAACAGGTTCCATAGCTTCTACATTGCTAATTATGAATTTATTTGCAAAATAGCTTCCTGTTGACTTTTTATAATTAAGTTTGACCCGATAATTGTCCTAGTTAGAGTGGAAATCAGAGGGTGCCCTTTTAAGGTTTTATTATCCACATAATTACCAACTTATAGCCACTCTCAATTCGAGAAATGACTGGACCATTAGTGATTAATCACTAAGTCAAAGCTTAATTACGATAAGTTTGACTTTTGGTCATTAAACTACTAAAACTTGAATTAGAGAAGTCAAGGATGCTTACTTAAGTACTTAGCATGAAAATGAAGCTTATGGAAACTTGCTTGAAGTCCAGAGAGCTCCAGAGAAGGTTTAGAAATGTTTTTGAAATGAGCAAGTTCATGTGTTGCAACAAGAGTTCTATATATAGGAAATTTAATTGCACAAGATCATTCCACATGAGTCTACTATTGATCCCTGATGAATCCATGTCACCCCCCCAAAATATCAGAGCGTTGGCGTGACTGGACTGGTATCTTCATTGCACAGCGGAAGCAAATAAGCTAAGTCTTTTAGAAAATGAACGCCACTAAGTACTCGACTCTTCATGGTCCTCCTATTCCAACCGTGCCATAACTTCTGTAAAGTAACCTGAGAAAGAAACATGCGAAAAAGTCAACATAAAGTTGAGCGAGTTCATAGTTTGTTTGTAAAAGATTTGAAATAAATCTTTTTGAATAACCGGTTTTTGAAGTATTGTTGAGAAGACGAATTTAAAATCATTTTCTTGTCATGTTATACAGAAACTTTGTATGAAAACATGGTATGTATCTTGTATAATTCAAGTGTCTCTGTATGTATCAAGGCTTTCTTGTGTAAATCAAGTATTCTTGTATGTACCATGTATTCTTGTATAAGTCAAGTATTCTTGTATGTATCATGTTTTCTTGTATAAGTCGAGTATTCTTGTATGTATCTTGTTGTTAATGGGTTGCAAGTCCATTAACATGTGACACGACATAGGAAGTCACCAAACCATAGGCATTTTTCAAGTAGTCGATTCACGACTGAGACACAAAAACACTACTCGGTACTAGTTGTCACCAAGAGTGGGGCTGCCCTGACACCCGTTAGATCTAACCTTTTGTTCTGCGGTCTAAGTATGTACACGATTAATGGTGCTTATGGTACCCTATTCGTGACACTATTTCTCGTATCATTCCTCAAAACGCATCATACTTGGTACTAGTTATCACCAAGAGTGCTTCTTGTTTATGTATTCATCATATCAAGTATCAATTTTCCAGTTCTTGTATTCTTTATGTCAAGTATCAATTCTCATGTGTTTGTATACTCTTGTATTTGTATTTTCTCGTAGTTTAGAAAACTAGAATTCGTGTGTAAACGCTTGTTTGAAAAACCGGTATAAAACATAAGCTTTTCGTAAACCATTTGGGTCAGATAAATCTTGCTTGTAAAATGGTTTATAAATATGTAATTCTTGTATGCTTTGCAAAAAGTGCATGTCTTTCCACCCCGAAAACATTTAGAAAAATGTAAAACCGTAAAAGGTGGGGTTATGAACTCACCTGAATTGCCTTGTGCAAAGCTAGTTAATTACGACTTCGTGATGTCGTTTCCAAGACTAGACTCGCTAGCGTGCATTCTACAATATTCCTAACACGGAATATCTTATAAGTTTCTAATTAATGCAGTAACAAATCTACGTGTTACCGAGCTCTACCGAATCGTTAATCGAACGACTCAACGGTTAAGTTGTTAACTTAAAAGAAACGAAGAAGTTATACATGTGAGCTCATTTTGAGAAATCGTATGTTGATATATAGGAATATTCGTATGAAAGTAATATATAATAAACCTATTATATATATTGCGTCTTGTATATATATTTGCCATAACATATGTATATGCCGTTTCGGCGCTTGAAATAAACATAAAAGTTGTATTTATTTTGCGAAAGTATCATCGAGTCGTTGAATAGATAAACTATATCTAGTTTGTAAAAGAATTCGTGTTGTACGGTTTTTGAAATAAATATAAAGACTATATTTATTTTTATAAAACGAATTCGTGTTACGCGATGATTGAAATAAATATATACACTATATTTATTTATAAAAGAATTCGAGTTTACGTTTGAAATAAATATATAAATTATATTTATTTTTATAAAAGGATTCGTCGAATTTACGAAGTTCAAAACAACTATGTTTGTTGTTGTAAATAGTTTCCGAATTGTTGTTTTCGTTATATAATTAAACGCGTGTTGTTTTTACGGATTTTCTCAAAAAACGGGCAGAGTTTCCTCTGTTTTTGGACGGCCCTGACAACACAAGTTGTCGTTTTATTTTAAAAAACCAACAAGATTCAACAATATAGACTCAAGTTATAAAAACAAAGTAATACACGAAGCCGCAAGCTTTATAATTAACGATTTTTTTTATTATTCGGTTCGAGAGCTCGTTTATCACGTAACTAAAATTATAGAAATAACGAAATAAACGCGCCGTTAATTTTTACCACGTCTTCGCGTCGGGACGTTGACCGAGTCAACTGAGTTGACCAGGTTTGACCGAGTTGACTCGGTTTGACCGAGTTGACTCGGTTTGACCGAGTCAACTGAACCTAGTTGTCTGACCGAACCGAGCCGTCTGACCGAAGCTGTTGACCGCAGTTGACCTGTTTTGACTTGCTGAGTTGACCGAGTCAACTCGCTGAGTTGACCGAGTCAACCCGAACCGTTTCAGAAGTTGACTAATCCGCCCGAACCGAACCCGATCTGAGCCGAGACCCACAACTCGAACCCGCTGTACCAATTCTGAACCAAAACAATCTAAAGCTCACTTGAAAATCCGAAGTCTTGACTGCGCTGAGTCGACTCGTCTGACCCGAGTTGACTCGTCTAACCCGAGTCGACCCGTTATCCAGCTGAACACCAACATCAACTTCAAAATCAAGAAGAAAGTAAAAGAAATAGGCAGGGGAGGAAGGTTTACCGACGAAACCCGACGGACCGAAGCAATAACCGCCGGACTTTGTTGTCGACCGCTGGATAAATGCATTGACCGGCGGTCCGAGACTCCGACCGCCGGTTCTCTATCTCTCTCGGTCTCTCTCCCTCTCGGTCTCCCTCTCTCTCGGTCTCTCTTCTGAAACGCCGCCGCACCACCACCGATTAGTGGTGGTGGTGGTCGTTACACGGATCGAAGGAAGGAAGGAAGGAAGGGGGGGGGGATGTTGAGGTGCGGGTGTGCAGGTGAGGCGGAGGGGAAAGGGGGTGTTTGGCCGGACCATTTCACTGGACCGCCGCCGCCTACTGCGGCTCCGCCGGCGCCCAGTTCGCCGGAGAGAGAGAGAGAGAGAGGGAACGAATGTGAGTGTGTGTTGTTGTGGTTGTCTGTTGTTGCAATTGAGGAAACAAGAACTTTATGTTCTTATTTATAACAGGATTGTCTTTGTGGGTTTTGGGCTTGGGCCCAAGGTCCACAAGCCCGGTCCCCGTGTTTTGAGTGGCCTGATCTCGATGTTGAAGGCCCGTTTTCGTTCAAGTGCGTCGTAAAGCGTCGTAATTCGTTATCTTAGGGGCAAAATACGTAGAATAGTGTCAAACGACGTTCGTGCTTTTATTCATCGTCTACGATAAAAATTGTGTAAAATTACGTCGTTTGCTGTTCTGAACCGTTTTTCGATCCGGTTTTGACTACGAATATTAAAATTTTAATCACGAAGCTAAAATATATCGTAAAAATTTGATATTTGTCGGCGTTGTCAGTGTTTTGTTCGGTTTCAGTTTACTACCGTTAAATTTTCAGCATTTTCTTCGCGGATCGTCATACGCGTACTGAAATGTCGAAGAGGCGCTCCTGGGCACTCCAAAGGCCTAATTAAGTTAATTTGCGCTGAAATCACTATTCATTATGGCGTTAATCACCTATTAATCACGTACTTAAGAGCCGTAAATTACCGGTTGTCACAATCCAAGTGTCCCCGTGCAGCTCCTGATTTCGAAAACCACCTTGCAATGGCGGTGGAACCGGCTGAACAGGCAGCTGTCCAAGTTTCTGCCCAGTTACAGGTCTTACGGACCGTAAGCCTTAGGCTTTGCGGTCCGTATCCGTAATTTAAATTTTTATCGCCCAGATATGCTGCCTTACGGTCCGTAAGGAATACCCTTTGCGGTCCGTAAGCCTTGTCAGAAGACAAAATTTTGTGAACTTCTAACATTTGACCATGCAATCTTTTATAACTCGTATCTTTAGTCATTATCAACACAATGGGTCCACTTGATCAGGTCTGATCAATCTTGAAAGTGTTGCCATGCAATGGTGTTGCCATGCAGTCTTTTGGAAAGGGTAATGAATGTAAAATTGTCGTTATTCGCACATGATCATTTACTTGATAATTGAATTATTTCTCACAAGGTTTAATTCAGATACCTTGGAATTCTTTAACAGACATTTCTTGAAAGGATAATATTGTTTTACCGAGAATTGGAAATGTTAAAAGGTCACTCAGAGATATAAATTAACATGTTGACACTTTTAATTCCCCCGGTTATCTTTTATCATGATCCGGGTTTATAACACGTTTAGGGTCCATGACACGTGTCTTTATTATATTGGACAGGTTTTTCCGAGGCGTTACAATTTAGTTTAAAAGATGTGTATTTGTATGCTCAATAAAGGCTCAAAACTCACTTTTTGTGGAAATGGGTTTTTGTGTGATCAAGTATATATAATCAAATTTTAACTAGATTTGTCATGCCGTTTCATAATTTTCTTATGTTGGTTCTTTTTATCACGACGCTATCGGTTGTAAATTTGTAAAAATATAACCTTTTTAAAACTTGTAATGCTCAAATTAAACCAAGACAAGTAAAAAAATGAATTTTTTTTTTCAAAAAATTTGGGGTGTTTAGTGGTTCCAATAGAGTTTTGTGTAAGGCTTGTAATTAGGACTTGCAAAATTCAAGGTTTTAGCAAAATTCAAGGTTTTAGCATCCCCCTCACACTTAAATTAAACATTTTCCTCAATGTGTCCCAAAAATAAGTTTTTAGGTTGATTGAATGTGTAAAAGGTGTGTTAAAACAAGATTTTATGTTACTGGGCATCTGGGCACGGCTCCGTGTCGGATGAGCACGACCCCATGGTCAAATTGCCACTAACGAGAACTTACAGAAGGTGGACACGGGGACGTGTCGGTTGGGCACGACCCCGTGTCTGGCAAAAATCTGCATAATTTCGACAAACAGCAGGTCTGGGCGATGGGCACGGGTGCGTGTCGGCTAAGCACGACCCCGTGTGGACAAACCGCAAAGGTGTAAAACAGGTTTCTGGCTTCAGTTTTGCTGTCCCGGCATTAGTAGCACTAATGTTTAGTGCTCTAAGCCTCGTATGTACCTGTTTAACTAATAAATACCACACCAAATAGTAACCAACATCCTAAATTACCAAAGTTAATCATCCACACCACAAGTTAAAAAGAAAAGAAGTGTAAGAAATAAAAAGTGTTAAAGGAAGTAAATTGTTCAACACGTGGCACGCATGCCAGAAATTGTTCATGAGATAAGGGGGTTAACCTGTGAGACCTCCAACCTTGGGATGCTACCTCCATTCCTCCCGCTCAATCCATGTCCTCGTCTTCATCATCATCACCTCCTCCGTGGCCTGCCATATACTCCCGGATGTTTCCAATGTCATCCTGCATGTCGGAGATGTTCCTCTCTATCACTCCGACCCGGACGTATGTGTTGCTGGCCATGTTGTAGGTGTTCCTGGTGCACATAAGGTTTTCCTACAATAAATCATGTAAGCTTTGAAAGTTAGGAAAACCTCCTCCTTGAGAGGAGGATTGACCCGGATCACCCTGGTGCTGGTAGTGGTACTGAGGAGGAGGACAGATGTGTGGAGCGTGTAAGACGAGTGCCTCTTGCGGGTTCCATGCATGCCCTTGAACCCTTTGAAAACTGACCGTCCCGTCATCTGCTTCATAAATCAAGTTCATGGAGCGGTAAATGACCATGTCCACTCTCCCTGACCATGGGCTCTTTTGGAAAGACCTCGGCATCCTATCAACAAAGTGTTTGAAAAGGCAGTAAATCCACCCTCCAAAGAAGATAGGAGTTGGGGGAGTAGCAAGTTGGTTCCAGTGCATGTTTCGGAGTAGTAGGTATGGAACATCAAGGTTGGTACGGGTGTGAATGCAATGGAGGAACACCAGATCTCGTAACCCTACAACACTGCTGCTGTCGTACCACTGGCTAAGAGAGTAGGTGAGGACCCTATGGATGTAGCGGTAAAGAGGGTCTCTCAGCTGCGTGCTCTTAGTTCGGCTCGGATTATAGTTGCCTTCTCCTATTTGAGCCCAAGCAGCTTGGCGTTGATTTTCTGGGATCTCACGTAGACCGCCGGTGTTCTCTTCATCCCCAACATCTTCTTCCGCATACAACCCAACTATTGCCCCGAATTGTGCGATCGAGATCGAGTACCTAGCCCCCCCACAACGGAACTCTACCCCATCATTGTCAAACGGATCAGCTCTTGTCTTGAAGATGAACGTGCTGTAAAATTCCACGTTGTATTCATGCAGTGAGCGAAGTCGAGTGCAAAGGGCAGCTCGTAGTGGGCCGGTGACAATGTTGTTGAAGCGGTCTAGCTGGTTCACTGTTCCTAGAAGATCCATGCACACTTGTCGTGGGTACTCCTCGGGCCTAGTTCTTAGCACATCGTATCTTGCTTGAGCATCTAACTCATTTGCATTGAATCAGGTGAATTTCTTGGCCATCTGAAATAAAACACCAAACAATTAGCAAGAAACAGTGAAACTTTAGGAGAAAACTGAAAACAATAGCTTGAACATGGCCCGTGTTCAGCGGACACACCCCGATTTCACCTAACTTTGGCTGAGCACGCCCCCGTGCTCAGCGAGCACGACCCCGTGTCCAGACGTCTGGTTCCCAAAAATCCCATTTTTCGATCCGGTCCCGAAAATTTGAAAATTTTTGGTCCAGTAGGGGCGGTTTTCCCCGAAAATGAAACCCCAAGTGCCGTTTTTCCCAAAACAAACCGTTTACCCCTTCAATTTTATCTTTTTCGGTTAAAAAACAAGGGTTTGGGGTTTTTGTGAGAAATCGGGCAAATCTACAAACAATACAAGTTGATTTACTTCTTATAACATGTATCTATACTAATGCTAACAAATTTATGCAAAAATTTGAGGTTCGATCCGGTTCAAGTTCAAGAACCCTAGATTTTTCCCCAAATTTTTGATGTTAAACTACATGCAAATGCTTAACCTAATTACTAATGATGATAGAATCATACCTTGATGTTGTTAGAAGTAGGGGAGACGTCGAAATCTTGCAGAAAAATCACCGGAACCAGAGAGTTTTTGAGGAAACGGGGCGTGTGGAATGAAGAAACTGTGTTGAAAAAAGGGGTTTTATCCCGATAGTTGCACGGACACGGCCCTGTGCTCGCTGAGCACGGCCCCGTGGGCGGGCAAGTTTTATTTTTTTTCTTATGAGTGCTCGTGTGAGTGCCCTGTTTCCCAAAACTTTGGTTTTAGAAATCTTAACGACTTAGATGTTTTCCCGTTTGTTCGTAACTTACCAGGTATGATGTTGATGCTTGAACCTTTGTTTTATTCTTCAGCCATTTGAAGCGAGATTTCTTCCTCTTCATCCTCAATAAATCCTTGATAAAGCTTTAGCCATTGGCCATTGACCTTGAATGGAATTCCATTCCGAGATTTAATTTCGACTGCACCGTGTGGGAAAATATGGGTGATGGAAAAAGTTCCTGACCACCTAGACTTTAATTTACCAGGAAACAATCAAAGTCATGAATTAAACAATAGAACCTGATCTTCTGCCCGAAATTCATTAGGTTTAATGTGTTTATCATGCAAAATTTTCATTCTTTCCTTATAAATTTCGGAGTTAGAATATGCAAAATTGGGAAAATCGATTTCTACCGGAAAATTCTAAATCCAAGTTTACATGTTTAATTGCCCAGTAGGCCTTGTGTGCTATTTCTACTGGCAAATGACAGCTTTTTCCATAGACGAGCTTATATGGGGTTGTACCTATTGTTGTTTTATAAGCAGTTCGGAAAGCCCGTAAAGCATCGTCTAACTTATCGGCCCATTCTTTTTTATTTAACCCTATGGTTTTTTCGAGTATTCGTTTTAAACCTCTATTAGTCACTTCGGCTTGTCTGTTTGTTTGAGGGTGTTATGCCGTTGAGACCCGATGATAGACCCCATATCTTGTTAAAACTTTTTCAAGTTGATGGTTACAAAAACGGGTACCTCTATCACTAATTAATGCTTTTGGTGTTCCAAAACGAGAGAATAATTTTTTCAGAAATCTTACCACGACTCTTCCATCATTTGTTGGAAGTGCCTCGGCCACGGCCCGTTTAGACAAGTAATCTACCGCCACAAGTATATATTTGTTTCCTTTTGACGGTGGGAAGGGTCCCATAAAGTTGAGTCCCCACACATAAAAAATTTCACAAACAAGAATGTCATTTTGTGGCATTTCGTTTTTGGAAGAAATATTACCTGACCTTTGGCAAGCGTCACATGTCTTGACAAGACTTTGGGCGTCTTTATAATTTGTTGGCCAATAAAATCCTGAATCAAAAATACATTTCGTGCGGTACTAGCGGCACCATGATGTCCTCCATATGGACCTTCATGACAATGGTGGAGAATTCTTCTTGCTTCACTACCATGTACGCATCGGCGGATGAGTTGATCGGCACACATTTTGAAAAGATAATGATCTTCCCATAAATAATGCTTTACATCGGCAAAGAATTTTTTTCTTTGATGATGTGGCCATCCTTTTGCGACTATACCGCTAGCTAGGTAGTTAGCATAGTCGGCGTACCATGGTTCTTCTCGGTATTCCACCATTTCCAGGGATTCCGTTGGGAACTTCTCATTGATTTGCTCGCCCCTAGTTGCCTCCAAAGCTGGATCTTCCAGGCGCGAAAGATGATCTGCTGCGGTGTTTTCTGCTCCCCTTTTGTCTTTGATTTTAATATCAAATTCTTGGAGGAGTAGAATCCACCGAATCAAACGCGGTTTAGCATCCTGTTTCTTGAAGAGATATCGAATGGTTGCATGATCTGTATAGACTATTGTTTTAGAGAGAACATGATAAGAATGAAATTTATCAAAAGCAAATACCACGGCTAGTAACTCTTTTTCTCTTGTTGTGTAATTTTCTTGTGCATCGTTAAGTGTTTTACTAGCATAATAAATGGGGTGAAAATGCGTATCTTTTCTTTGTCCCAAGACGGCTCCAACTGCAAAGTCACTTGCATCACACATGATTTCGAAAGGTAATTTCCAATCAGGTGCTATCATGATAGGTGTATTGACTAGCATTTCCTTTAGTGTTAGAAATGCTTGATTGCAATCCTTGTCAAAGATGAAAGGGGCATCTTTTTCAAGTAATTTTGTTAGAGGCCTTGAGATTTTAGAAAAGTCCTTGATAAATCGTCTATAAAATCCAGCATGCCCTAGGAAACTTCTGATAGCTCTAACGGAGGATGGAGGTGGTAATCGAGAAATAGTGTCTATTTTTGCTCGATCAACCTCCATTCCCTCGCTTGAGATTTTGTGACCGAGTACTATTCCCTCCGTTACCATGAAATGGCATTTTTCCCAGTTAAGGGCGAGGTTAGTTTCCTTACATTGGGATAGCATTCGTTCAAGGTTATCGAGGCATTGGTCGTATGAATCTCCAAAGATAGAAAAGTCGTCCATGAAGACTTCCATTGTCTTTTCTATCATATCATGGAAGATTGCCACCATGCAACGTTGTAAGGTTGCTGGGGCATTACATAGACCGAATGGCATGCGTCGATAAGCAAAAGTTCCATAGGGACATGTAAATGTTGTCTTTTCTTGGTCTTCGGGTGCTATCGGTATTTGAAAGTAACCTGAAAAACCATCCTAGAAACAGTAAAATTTATGACCGGATAATCTTTCTAACATTTGATCAATGAAGGGCAAAGGAAAGTGATCTTTCCTTGTTGCTTCATTTAATCGACGATAATCTCTACAAACTCTCCATCCTGTGACGGTTCTCGTTGGTATTAATTCATTTTTCTCGTTAGTTATTACCGTCATACCTCCTTTCTTCGGAACTACTTGGACAGGACTTACCCAAGGACTATCGAAAATTGGGTAGATAAGTCCAACGTCAAGTAATTTGATGACCTCGTTTTTAACCACTTCTTGGACATTTGGATTTACCCTACGTTGTGGTTGTATCACCGATTTATAGTCATCATTCATTAAAATTTTGTGCGTGCACATGGAAGGACTTATTCCTTTAATATCTACAAGCTTCCACGCGTTCGCATTTTTGTGTTTTTTCAAAAGTCTAATTAATTTTTCTTTTTCTAAACTAGTTAATTTAGATGAAATAATTACAGGTGATTTACCATCTTTGTCTAGAAAAGCATATTCCAAACCTTTTGGGAGTTCTTTGAGCTCAAGAGGTGGGTCTTTAGGAGACTCCTTATTTGGTTGCTCATTTTTGTCAAGAATCATAAAGGTTTGTTCTATGGAGACCTCTTCTTCAACAAAGTGGTCAATTTCTTCTCTTGTATCGGGTGGTTCATCTTCAATTAGGGGGTCATTATTGCCGAATGGGTATTTCATTGAACGCTCAAGATCGACACTCTTTTTAAATGCCCCTAATTGAATAGATAGATTGTTGTGTTCCTGATTTTTAAAAGCTTCGTGGGTCTTTACAAAAGGTCGTCCCAACACTAGAGGAGCGTCATCAAGGATGACAAAGTCGGTTGGGATTATCGTTTGGTTTGTTTGGACCAAGACATCCTCAACTACCCCTATTGATTTTATTACTTACCGATTAGATAGAAAAATGGGTATTTGAAGTGGAGAAAAATCACTAGTACTTAATTTTTCGAAGATGTAGTTTGCCATTATATTAACACAAAGATCTTTATCAATAGTGACATTACTAATAAAGGGGTTTTGAAAAAAAACATGGAACCGGTTTAATGTTAATTTCAAATGGGTCTTCTTTTATTAGCGAAGTTTGATCATTTGTTAACTTAATGCTTACCGTTTCGTCAACTTTAGTGTTAGTGTTTAACTCTTTTAAAAACTTAGCATGAGCGGGTACTAAACAATGATTTTCGAAAGAAGGTGACAAGAGATTAATTTCTTCAAAATTAGACTCTTCTTGAATTTTAACGTTGTTGGACTCACCTTTTTCGTTGTTTAACTCATGTGTCGGTTTTTCACTTACTTGTTCTTCCATTTTTACATTTTCAACTATCTCTTCTTTATTATAAGTTAATTCTTCCCTTGCGCGGGACTCCTCTTCCCTTGCGCGAGATTCTTTTATGCAACGTTTGATAGTTTTAATGTGTTCTATTATCCTATCGGCTGTGTGGGTGATAGGGTAAGGATCAAGATCCTCAAAGCACGAATCCGGATGTTCGATCCTTTGTTCCTCATAATACTCATAGGAAATAGATGGTTCACACCATTGTTCTTCATTGTAAGTATATGATGGATAAGGGTCGTAATTTTGTTCATAATACTCATATGAGGTGGGTTGTTCACGCCATGGTTCCTCATAATAAACATATGAAGGTGGAGGCTCATATCTTGGTTCCTTAAAGTATGAGTATGAAGGCTCATACCTTGGTTCATCAAAATATGAGTATGAGGGAGAAGGTTCATACCTTTGGTCTTCATAGGATGTGTATGAAGTTGATGGCTCGTACCTGGGCTCCTCATAGTAGGTGTATGAAGTGGATGGTTGAAATAAGTCACAGTATTGTACCGAGTGAGGGTTACCACAAATGGTGCAATAGTCTTCCCTATAATCATCCTCCTAATAGGTGTAGTTGTAATCTCCTGAGTATTGATCCATAAGAATCACTCAGCAGACCACAATAGAGTCTCGAGACCAGAAAAAAAATAAAAACGGACACAGAGGCTGGACACGGCCCCGTGTTCAGTAAGCACGGCCCGTGTTCAGAATCTGTATCTGGGTGTTTTAATAAAAGTGACTAGTTTTGTGCAGCACGGGGGCGTGTTCAGTGAGCACGACCCCGTGTTCAGACTCTGTATCTGGGTGTTTTACAAAAAATGTGCAGCATGGCCCCGTGTTCAGTGAACACGACCCGTGTTCAGCTTACTGTAAATGCAAAACTAATCTAAAATGCAGAAAAATGTGTGCGCGTTTTTAAAACGGTTTTGAAAAACAGATTAGGCCGTCGATTTTAAGCTTTCTTAAAATCCTTGTGTCCCCGGCAACGGCGCCAAAAAATTGATGCGTGTCGGTGTGTATATAATTTTTATGTATATTTTAAGCCCTTTTTACACTTTAGTCAAGTTTTAAATTTATAAAACACGATATTTTACTAACACTAAACATACATATGGGCAAGTGCACCCATCGTGAGCGTAGTATAGTGTTGGTAGGATACCGAGATCGTCCAAGGACACAAGAGCTTTTAGTAACGGTTTATCCTCAACGTCTAATCAAATTAAAATTTTCGAAAAAGGTTTAAACATGAAAATAAAATCTAAAAATGCTGAAAATAAAAATAAAAATAAAAACAGATAGACAAGATGAATCATTTGGATCCGACTCGCCTTTAGTGTAACCTTTGATTATTTCCGCACTTTTGCACTTTTTAAGAGATTATCTTAGTTATAGTAGTAGGCCCCTCTTTTGAAGGTGACGTTGCCCTCAACCCAGTAGTTTGAGTCAGCAAGGATAAAATCCTAAAGGGTTGGATTATTGAAAGATAATTAATTAAGTTATTAATGCGTAATGTGGTAGGCCCCTCTTTTGAAGGTGACGTTATCCTCGGCTAAGTAGTTTGAGTCAGCAGGGATACAATCCTAAGTAGCCGGGTTAATGTTTTAATAGTAGTTTACATATGAGGGGATCAAGAAATTCGGGCCCCCGCCATCCAATACCAGTGGGTATTGAAGGAGGTCCTACTAAGCTTGACCCAGGTCCTTGCAGGATCTATACACTGAACAAGGCAAGACTCTTACCAAACCATTCCCATAACCCCCGACCAGGTAGCCAACATATCTCCATATAGACCGTGGAGATATGAATGGTGTAAATATTTTATTTTATATAGACAGTAAAATAACGCCAAGACACCACGGACAAATGATAAGAAAGATTCACATTCAACATAAGAAACTAGTTATTAAAGTCATTAATACATAACCAAATAAAAATTGCGAAAAAATTAAAAATAAAAAGTATTACACTAAATGCTTGTCTTCACCAAGTGATGTAAGAGACTTAGGCAAACATGGCCTTTGATTGTCAAGAACTCTTACTATCAATCTTGGATCCCGAGACTACTACACACACTCTATGATGGGTGATGGATGATGGTGGTGGATGTGGGTTGTGATGGTGGTAGTGGGTGGGTGAAGTGTGACAAAGGTGGTTTGCCGAGGGATGGTTTTGTTGGATCTGAGTTTGGTTTTGATTGTATTTTTCGTTTGAATTAGAATGAAGATGGATGAGTTGTGCAGCGGAATTAAGATGGAAACAAACTTTGCATACAATCAAACGAGAGTATTGCTTTTATCAAACACTTTTCACAATGAACCGAAAGATTGAATTTAATTTCAACAACGATTACAATGCAATGTTTAATACAAACTCCCCCTCAGCCAGAGCTCAGTGTTTGTTCATGCAGAGAAGACGGTTTTTGCAAAGAGCTAATAGAACAGTACAGAGCACAGTTCTATTTATAGGCACTAGCAAACCACTGAGCATCTAAGCTGACGTCACCATGAAAGTGACATCTAACCTCCTAACAAACTCCAACCTCTGGTCAATACAAACACTGCTATGCTAACTACAGCTATTTCATTACATTACATAACGATAGAATAAACAACTGCTGCATCCTTCCACTGCTGTGAACCCAGCAGTACTTGTCCGGATCAGCAGTACTTGACTCAAGGCAGTAGATTGGACAGCAGAGCTTTAGTCTTTCTTCAGGCCTTTAATTGATCAACAGTTGTAGGTCTGCAGTTTGCACGATCAATAGATAGGAGGTCAGCAGATGTTGAAATCACTATCAAGGGGAGAGACTTGTATGTAACATCTGCTTATTCTGGATCCACTGCTCTGATCCAGTTTTGGCTTTAATTATTTGTTCCTCTGGTAGGGTTCAATCCTAACAATCTCCCCCTGGAACAGATAATGCCAAAACTCTTCATTATTGTGGAACTTTATTGCCTCATCAACAGTTACCTTATTTGCCCTTTAAGTTGTAGTTCAAAGGTTAAGGCATCTGTATCATCATCATCCCTGCTAAGTGGAAGATCAAGGAGATCCTGTAAATCTTCAAGACTTAGGCCAAGTGCTTGTTCCCTTGATATTTTCTTCACTTCTCCATCAGACCTGAACATAGTCAGTACATGGGTCTGTTTGTCAGTTTCCCACTTTAGTACTTTTGAGCCTGGTGGGTTTCTTGGGAGATTTTTATTCGATGAGGAGTTTGGAGATGCTGGCCTATTCATGACTGGCTGAGCAGTACTTGCAGATTGTTCCAATTCAAGATCTTCTTTCATCATTAATCTAATGCCCTCTTTTACAACATCATTTCCAGCTTTTAGATCTTGAACTGTTTCAGCACCTGACTGGTTTTGACTCCTTCTTTTGTAGATGGCAGCACCAGCTGGAGCAATGGTTCTTTTGACTTGCAGCTTTGGTGGTCTTTTTGAGACCTCTGCTTTGGAGTAGTCAGGCTTTTGAGGAACTGTTGGATCTTTCTTTCTAAGTTCCTCTAACTTTTTGTAGGTAGCCCTGACCCTATCTTCTCCCCTCTTTGTCACAGAATTCTTTGACCCATAATCAGCTGCTATCAGCTCCTCTTTCATTCTCTTCAACTCTAAGATCTTATCAGCTTCAAATTGTTTGAATTTTTCAGGAGGAGTCTGCTTGACCTTATTTTTGATCATTTCTTGAATCCTGGATGCCTCTTTTTCAAGCTCAGGAATGGTTCAGTTTCTGTACATGTGTTTCTCCCCCTTGTATTTCTTGTAGGTTATGATGTTCTCAATGTAGTCTTTTCTCAAGGACTCATCTGCCCTTTCTGAGATTTGCTGGCATACATTTTTGGCAAATTGCTCCATAGCTCTGACCTGTGTGAGTAGAAACTGATAGTTTTGCTAAAATTCTCTATCAAATTTCCCTTGTTTATTTTTGATTGAGATATCCTCTGCTTGCTTGGCCTTGAGTTTCAAATATTCTTCAATATTGTTAGGCTTGGGATATCCTTCAACTGATGGCAAACTCCTTTTAGCTGGGTCATCCTCATAGTAAAAGGATTTGATTTCTTCCCTAACTGCAATGAGTTCCAGAGGAAATGAGACACCAGCAGGAGGTAATGGCTTTAGAATTTGAGCTGAAGAGAGAGAGGCATGGGTTTTGGAATTGTTACAAGTGACAGAGATTTTGAAGATGTTGGTGGTGGAGATGTGTCATCATCTTTTAGAATTAGCCTTCTCCTTTTTGTTTGAGGAGGGACTGATGATGCTTTGGGTGGAACAGTGGTGATAGTTTGAGTGGCAGTGGTTTGTGGTTGACTAACAGCTGTTGAAACAACTGGTGCTTCAACCACTGTTGTCATTACAATAGATGTTGTAACATCTGTTGTCTTCTGCTTTTTGGTAGGAATTGATGGTGGTGAGTTTGATTTTGGTGGTGATGATGGTGGTGGTAAAGCAGTGATTGTTGTCTGTGTTGAAGTGGTGTGTGTTGAAGTGATAACAGATGTTGAAACCTCTGAAGTACCAGCAATAGTTGATACAACAGAAGTTACAACAGCTGTTTGGGTGGAGGTTTGATGCTGATGGCTTTTGGATGGTGGTTTTTGGAATATGCTTTGGAATTTTGGATGGGATGGACTTAGGTTTCCTTTTTGGCTTAGGATTTTTAGTATCCTTAGACTCAGAACAACCCTGCGCATACAGCTCCATGTAAGCTCTTTTCTCCTCATTCCACCTTGAAACATCCTTTGCCGCTCTATCCCTTTTTACACTTACTACTCCTTCATCAAGTGCTTCTTGGGTAGCATCAACCTTTTTACTACCATCTGGCACAGGAATTTTTCTGGTCATAGCATCCCTTTCTGGTTCAATATAAAGACCATCATCTATTCCCTTCTTCTTCCACTCCTGAATTTTCTCCCCCTTTTTGGCATTATCTGGGGGAAGTTGATCAATGAAAAGAACTGTTGGAGGAGCAGTGCCAGTGGTTTCCAATAAATGGGCCTTGATTGCCTTAATGTCTGCTTGAGTGTTCTTGAACCTAGACTCCATGATGTTTCTCAGCTTTTGGACATGTATTTCATGTTGCTGATCAGCCAGTTCTTTTTGTTGTTGGAGAAAAGGTTGGAAGAGGTTCCAGAGCTCATTTGTAGCAGATGCTTGTGGTGGAGCAGGTGCTTGAGGTGGAACAACAGTGGATTGCATCTTTTGGACTGTCAACAACTGTTGCAGCATTTCTTTGATATTTGCAACTGAAGTATCCAATTTATCAACATGTTCCGTCAATTCCAAATATTTTAAACCATCACCCAATTTAGTGGGATCATCTGATTTCCCACTAGCAGTGGTTTTATCAGTGGTTGAGGTAGGGAGTGTACTCCAAACATTAATCACTGATGCCCCTTTTTCTTGGTACTGGGGTCTTCTTCCTTCAACACTTGACAACCTTTTGATGTTGCCAGTGGTAAAAATAAATCCAGTGGTGGTTGGCAGAGGTGCTATGTAAGGAATTGCCTCCAAGGAAGTCTTATTGATGTAACCACTGTCCAAATGTAAACCAGTGGGTTCAACATTTGTAGTGGCTGCTTCACTTGGAATACCACCAAGAGTTACATGTAACTCAAGGGGTGTAACCTCCTCAGGTTGTGTTGGTGGGTTAGCAAGGATTGATACATCAGACCCAGTCATTTGTTGAGGTATATTCTCATTAATAGGTGATTGAGAAGGACTGGTTAGTGCCTGGTTCAAATCGATTGCATCCAACAGAAGTTTAGTTAGTGGGGGAATTGTGGATGTGATGTTTGGTGTAGAAAGAGAATTTGCCCCGGGCATTGGGCTGTGGATGATGGAAACGAGTGTTTCCAGAGCATCATGATGTGGAGTCCCTATTTGTACAACCTGTTCTTTTTGAGAAGAAGCAGGAGGAGTTTCGGTTATGGGTTGAGATATTTGTACCAACTGCTGTGAGGAAGAAGCAGCAATGGTTTCTTGTGACTTTTGTGTTGTCACAGGCATTTGCTCTGGTATCTCATCCTCCAGAGTTGCCTTTTTGATGGGTTTTGGGGGTTTTTGATTTTTCTTTTTTTGTGGCTTTTTGGTGATTTTAGGTGTGGGTTTCAAAGCAGTTGTGCTGCTACTTTGATCACCTTGAGCAGTGGGCTCAGCAGCAGATACCTGAGGAGCAGTGGTAGCTGCTAAAATCTACTCAGGCACCTCTGCTTGTGTTTTGCAAGGTGTTGACATCCTTGTAAAAGTTTCAGCAGTTAAGCTGTGCATTTGTAAAGAGTCACCTTTGTTTATTACAGCAATATCATTCTTACTGAATTTCTTTTCAAAATAATAGCTTAAAAATCTTGGAAACAGTAAGAATGATTTTGTTTCAACATTTTTAACCAGATCATTAAAAATTTCCCAGGAATAATTAAAATTTTCTTCTTGAAGAATAGCATATCCCAGATTTTGAATTTTTAATGGTATGTCATTAAAAGCAGTGGTTTTGTTTGAAACACACATGAGAAGGGTATGAAATAAAAACCTTGTTGCAGAAGGGAAGTAACCTTTTTGTAAGGTATCCTTTTTTACTTCTGCATTATACCCTCTTTCCAGAAAATCATTTTTAACTCGTTTTTGGGGAAAGAAATTGTACCTTCCTGATCATCGAGTTGAAAGACCTCTAAAATTGATTGTGGTGTAATCTTGACAGCTTTTCCCTTTAGAGAAGAGTGGATGGCTATTACAGTGTCTCCTTGTTTTTCAAGGGTTGCATTCTTCCAAAATTCTCTTTGGGTTGTCAAGTAAATTGGTGCATCCGCTGTTAACAAAGTTTTGTACTTTGATGCGGAGATGGTAGCAAGGATGGAATCGAAAATATATGTGGTGCTGGGTTTTGTGAGTAAACCCAGAAGATTGTGAGATGGTTTCTGTGGAATTTCGGTGGGTGTTGCCTTTTGAGAGGCTTGTTTAGACGTTGATTTGGAAGTGGATTTTGCAGATGGCTTCGATTTTGTCATTTTGGAGATGATGATCGAAGAGATTTGTGAAGGAATTTGAAGAAAAACTGCTTTGAGAAGAGAATTTTTGAGAATTCAATTCGACAGTAAACCCTGTTTTGTTGTGAAGTGGGGGTTTTATAGAGGAAAAAGTGAAGGCTGACGTGGCAGCGGTTACAAAAGTACTGACCACTATGTACTGCCCATATGCCAAACTCTGATGAAATGAAGGACAGTACATTTATGAAAGTTACTGATGAAGGCAGTGGTTACAGTGGTAAAATGGAAGCAGTGGATGATTTTCACTATAAGTGGATAGCATATCAGTGGATAAGACACTGCTTTTGAACAGCAGAGTTAATCAAGGAAATGAGAGGACAGAGGATGGCTTTCAGCAGTGGACAGACTTTAAAGTAGAGCAGACTTTTGAACAAACAGTGGTTATGGCAGACTTTTAAGGATTTTAATGAAAACTTCATTTTTAGCTATTTTTATGGATGGATTTTTTATTTTCTGAAAACATTTTAATGCTTTTATTCATAGAAAAACAAGATGTTTCTTGTTATTCCATGTTTAGCATGCCAATCCTAGAGACCAAGCTTTCAAAGGTGGCAGTATCTAATGCTTTTGTGAGCACATCTGCCAGCTGGTCTTTAGTTGGAACATGATGCAGAGAAATCAAACCTTTTTCATAGCAATCCCTCACAAAGTGATGTCTGATGTCGATGTGCTTGGTGGTTGAATGGGAAACTGGATTTTTGATGATATTTTCTGCTGCCTGGCTATCCAACATGAGTGGTGTCTTTAAGGCAGTGATACCAAAATCCAGCAACTGATTTTGAAGCCACAGGAGTTGGGCTGTACAGCTTGCAGCAGCAATGTATTCAGCTTCAGCAGTGGATGTTGAAATTGCTACTTGCTTTTTGCTTTGCCATGAAACTAAGCAATCACCTAGAAACTGGCACCCTCCTGATGTGGACTTCCTTGTGGTGTTACATCCAGCAAAGTCACTGTCTGAAAATCCTGAAAGCTTGATATTCCCATTAGCTGGATACCAGATACCAAGTGTGGGAGCACTTTTTATGTATCTGAATATCCTTTTTACAGCAATAAGATTGGATTTTCTAGGGGCTGATTGACTCCTTGCACAAACACATGTTGCAACCATGATGTCTGGCCTAGATGCAGTTAGGTACAATAAAGACTCAATCATGCTTCTATATAGAGTTTGGTCAATTAGTTCATCCTTTTCATCAGACATGACAAGCTTATTTGTTTCCATGGGTGTACTGCATGGTTTACAATCATTCATATCAAATTTGTTTAAAAGTTCTTTTGCATATTTGCTTTGATGAATGAAAGTACCATTTTGCATTTGCTGAACTTGGAGACCAAGAAAGCATTGCAGCTCACCCATTGCACTCATTTCAAACTCAGCTGTAATGAGTTCCCTAAACTCTTCACACATTTTGTTACATGTGCTTCCAAAAATAATGTCATTCACATAAATTTGGACAATCATTAAATCCTTTCCTCTCCATTTTAAAAACAGTGTTTTATCAATGGTACCTCTTTTGAAACCATTTGAGAGTAGAAAGGTGGAAAGAGTTTCATACCAGGCCCTTGGTGCTTGTTTCAGGCCATACAGGGCTTTGTTTAGTCTGTAGACATGATCTGGATAAAAAGGATCCTCAAAACCTGGAGGTTGACACACATACACCTCTTCTTGAATTGTACCATAGAGGAAAGCACTTTTGATATCCATTTGGAACACCTTCATGTTGTGGTTGACAGCAAAGGCCAGGAACAGTCTTATAGCTTCCAATCTTGCTACAGGGGCAAAAGTTTCATCATAGTCAATCCCCTCTTCCTGTCTGTAACCTTGAACCACAAGCCTGGCTTTATTCTTGACAACAATACCCCTTTCATCAGTTTTGTTTTTGAAGACCCACTTTGTGCCAATGGGACTAACCTCTTCTGGCAGTGGTACAAGCTCCCATACTTGTTGTCTTTTAAACTGTTGGAGCTCCTATTGCATGGCTTCTACCCAGCTATTGTCTTTCAGTGCCTCTTGGTACTTGACTGGCTGATGAAGTGATAGAAAACCAGCAAAAAGACAAATGTTTTGGGTTTGGCTTCTTGTGAGCACCCCTTCATTGATGTTGTCAATGATTTGGTCAGGTGGATAAGATCTCAAGTAGATTAAATCTCCTTGGTATGGAATGATGGTATTTGTTGGTGAAGGCTGCAAATGTGTATCATCTGAGCTAACCACTGCTGGTGACATGCTGACTTTTATCCACAATTTGGGGACTTTTGTCAGCAGTGTTTGAGGATGTAGAAGCAATGGTTGATGGGCTACTTTGGTCAACAACTGTTGAGGTAGCAGTGGTTGAGCTTTGACAGCTGTTTTGAACATCTGACGCTCTTCCCATTCTGACAGACTTTTGAGGGATGATGATTTCATACCCATAGTCTGGTGTTGAATCCTCTGATGGACCTGCATTGTTAGTCTTGACAGCAGTATTTTCAAAAGTGAATTTATCAAGATCAAACAGATCTGCAGGATTTGCTGGGATTTTCATTGATGAAAGTTCATTGAACTTTACATTCATGGTCTCCTCCACTGCCTTGGTCCGTGTATTAAACACTTTGTAGGCCTTGGCAGTGGTTGAGTATCCCAGATGATAACCAGAATCAATTTTGGCTGCAAATTTTGAAATGGAATCTTTTAAGTTCAAAATAAAGCATGGACAGCCAAATACCTTGAAGTATGAGATCAGTGGTTTGATTTTATACAGAATTTCATAAGCAGTCTTTTTGTGCCTGGGGTTTATTAAAACTCTATTTTGGACATAGCAAGCAGTGTTTACTGCCTCTGCCCAAAAAGTTAATGGCAAACCTGAATCAGCAAGCATGGTTCTGGCAGCCTCAATCAAAGTTCTGTTCTTTCTTTCAACTACCCATTTTGCTCTGGTGTTCTAGGGATGCTGTACTCCCTTACAATCCCTTTCTTCACACAGAAGGCTTCCAACTCCTTATTTTTAAATTCTGTGCCATTGTCACTCCTGAAGACTTTTACTAGAAGGTCAAATTGCTTTTCAACCTGTGTCACAAAGTCTTGCAAAATGCCTGCAGTCTCATCTTTTGAGTGTAGAAAGAAAGTCCATGTAAACCTAGAGAAGTCATCAACAATAACCAAACAATATCTTTTCTTCTTGAGACTCATGAGTTGAACTGGGCCAAACAAATCCATGTGTAGCATTTGCAAACACTGGGTTATTTTGGACTCTTCAATGGACTTATAAGAACTTTTATGATGTTTTCCTTTTAAACAGGAAATGCAATGTTCAGGACATGAAAACAATTTTTGTGGTAAGCCTCTTACCAAACCATTTTTTGAAATTTCAGTGATTGTCTTAAGATTTGTGTGCCCCAGTCTTCTGTGCCAAAGTTCTGTCTCTTTGTTAGAGGCAGCTGAGAACAGACAGGCATCAGCTCTGGGACACTCTTTTGACATATCAACAACATAAACATTACCACTTCTTTGAGCAACAAGTTTTGTTTGACTAGTGTTTATTATTGCTTCAATCTTTTTGACCATTTCTGGTCCAACAATCCTACAACACTCCTTTGTGAAGAATGACCCATACCCCTTGTCACTCATTTGTGAAACACTCAGGAGGTTGAATTTCAGACTGTCTATCAGATTGACATTTTCAAATTTTACATTGCCAGATTGTACTGTACCAGACCCCAGAACTTTCCCTTTACTGTTATTCCCAAAGGATATATCACCCCCTCCATGAATTTTGAAATCTTTGAGTAGGGCTTTACATCCAGTCATGTGCCTGGAGCCTCCACTATCAACATACCAAAGGCTATCTAAGCAGGCATAAGCTCCCTGTACATGAAGTAAAAGGATTAGTTCATTAGGTTTCCAAAGCCAACAAGGCTTTGGATGGGGTCTCAACAGTGTCTGGGATGGATGCACAGGATGAACAGTGGTTAGGTCAGGGGTTTGGATAGTTTTAGTACTGTTTCTTGCTAACCACTATTGGAGGTCTTGACCAATCACCTGTTGGTACCCAAAAGGATGCCTGTTCACTTTAGGTTTAGAGGGCCTTTTGTAGGTCTCATAAACGTGTGGAATCCTTTGGTAAGACTGTTTCTCCTTACCTCTTCTGAATTGATTGGCAGGGGGTGCATCAGTAACCTGAACATCTCTTTTGACAGATGTTTGGTTCAGCTGTTTTGTGACAGCTGTTTGAACTGGCACAAACAGTGGTTGGTTTTTGGTGAATTTGACAGATGATGTTGATGGACTCAAGGATGTTTTAGCAATGTACTCATTCCTTTTCACATTAAAGTTTTTGAGATACACACATGCTTGAGTTTTGTGGTTTGTTTTACCACAGACAATGCAGCTCTCAGCAGGAACAATGACACTTGTTTTGTTTAAATCATATGCTTTTAAATGGAAACAGTCTTTTGTTAGATGATTCCTTTTCTCACAAAATTCACAAAACAGGTTATTGACCTTTTCTTTCTTCTTTCTCTTTTCGGACTCCTTTGCAGCAGAGGTTTTAACCCCTGTTGGGATGTCCTTGAGAGGAATGACTTTAGCTTTTGGAGCTTTAACACCATCAGTTGATGTAAAGTCCATGGGCTTGAAATTTTCAAGAATATCACACTCATCAGACCAGGTTGGTTTAAACTGATATTTTTCAAGCTCCTCAAAAGTAGAGGATCCCATTGGTCTGTCAAGTGTGATTTTGTTACCAAGTTTATCAGTGATTTTCACTTCTTGGCCATTCTTGTTTGTGGGGATGAACTCGGTGGTTACATCAGTGGTTTGAACAGATTTTTCAAAAGAAGTGTTTTCATCATCATATTTTCTATAACCAACACCAAATTTCACATTGCTTTTAATCTGTTTTTCAAGCATAACCTCGTACCCTTTGCATGATTCCACCCATTTTTCACAGGTGATCTGGGTGGACTCCAACTCCTTTTTGCGAACTTGGTATTTTTCTACCATAGTTTGGAGTTGAGTTTTGGTTATGCTTTGCTCTTCTTTCAGACTGCTGATTTCTTTTTCCTTTTCAGTCAATTTGTTTTTAAGTTCTTTTAAAGAACTTTCAAAGTTGACTTCATCAGTTAAGATTTTATCCCGAAGGTTTTCATTTACCTCTTTGATGTTAGCAAAAGCAATAATGCAATTGTCAGAACACAGTTTTTCAAGAACTTGAGGTGATACCTTGGCAGCAGCCATCATTGCACAATCACATTGATGATTTTCTTCATCATCAGCTCTTACTTCCTTCTCACTTGCTCTCTTTTCTTCCTCTTCTTCTTTGTCCTCTTTGGACCATGGGTCTGTCAGTGGTTCAATCAGAGTTTCTGAATTTTCTCCCAGCAGCAATTCACCAGCAACTGCATTAACAATTGCTTCAGTCACCTCATCCACTGTTTCATCACTTAGCTGTTCATCTTTAGTTTAAATCCCCTCTGGTATTGACTCTAATGCCATCAAACAAAATTCATCATTAGAAGGTTCATCCAAGCTCATCAGGCATGCTGCTCTAGTCAACAAAGCCTTGAGTGAAAAAGCTTTGCTGATCTGGTTGTACCACTGCTGGAGCAGCTGTTTGAGGTGCAACAGGTTGCACTTGTGCCTGGGGGGATAGGGGTTTGAACATACTGAATCTGTGGAACAATGGTTTGGACATAATGCACAGGCACAGGGGCAGCAGCATAACGAGCAGTGTTAACATGAGCTGCAGGGGTATATTGGGTATAGTGCACAGTGCTTTGATTTTGAGGTCTAGGGTTTGAGCTAGGATGAGTGATTATAGGACCAGTAGTTTGACTCCTGCATTCCCTAGCGAAATGACCTAGCCTATTGCACTTGTAACACTTGATTTTCGATTTATCCAACCCAACCCTTAGATTCCCATGTAACCCTGGGAATTTTCTCCCTGTTCTTTTGTAGAATTTGCTTGTTCTTACACTAAGCAAAGCCAACTGATGCAAAATGTCCATCTCCTCTAAGTCAGTGGGATCAAAATGTTGCAAATCATTGAGTTCAAAGCACAAATTATCTGACATTTGGTTTTCACTGTTTGCAGTAAAAGCATAATTTGCAGAGTGAGGATCAGGGTTGGTAAAGTTTCCACCAGCTGTTATATCAATGGAATGATCATAACCCTGTTCCTTACTACTGCTACCAGATTCTTCCTGACCAAGAAGAGCTGTGCTACCGAATGAGTAATCATCAGTAGCTTTTCCAGACTCTTGCAATTTCTTTTTATGGTTCAACTCCCTTTCATAGGTCAGGAGTCTACCATGAAGTTGGGTCAGGGTCAGATCTTTGAACTCAACAGAGTTTCTAGTCACAAATGCAATTATGTCCCATTTATCAGGTAGCGATCTAAGAAACCTGCTATTTTGTGTTGATTTTGAAAATTCAACCTTAACAAGCCTTAGCTCACTGATGAGACAACTAAAATGTTCAAACTGTTAGGTCAATGATTCACCCTTAATGTGACAGAAGGTTTCATACTGCTGATTCAGAATTTCCCTATTGTTTTCAATAACTTCTTCGGTTCCCCCAAACTGTTCCTTCAATGCATCCCATAGCTCTTTGGCACTGTTACAATGTAACAGTCCAGCATAGATCTCATTAGGTAATGCAGATGCTATGATGCTAAATGCTTTGGCATCGAGTTCGAACTTTTGAAAATCGGTTTCAGTATAGTTTTCATAAGGTTTTGGTATGAACTTCTTTGGATCCTCAGCACTTGGCACCATAGGAACATGGGGACCAAAAACAACAGACCTCCAACATCCAGTGTTCTGTTGAGCAAGGATGTGACCCATCCTTCTCTCCCAGATGTTGTATTCATTACGTTTAAGCATGGGTGGTTTAAAAAGCGAGCCAACATTATTCTTATCATCTTGTGATTGTGACGTCATCCTGGTTGTTTTACAGGCACTGATTAATCAACTTTAATGGTGATTAAACCTTGCTCTGTTTTTCAACAAAAATGAACAAACTATCGATATCAACGATTTTGAGCTGAACTATTTATGTCAAAATGATTGTTAAATCAAATGTGACTGTCCTAGCTCTGATACCAATTGTTGGATCTGAGTTTGGTTTTGATTGTATTTTTCGTTTGAATTAGAATGAAGATGGATGAGTTGTGCAGCGGAATTAAGATGGAAACAAACTTTGCATACAATCAAACGAGAGTATTGCTTTTATCAAACACTTTTCACAATGAACCGAAAGATTGAATTTAATTTCAACAACGATTACAATGCAATGTTTAATACAAACTCCCCCTCAGCCAGAGCTCAGTGTTTGTTCGTGCAGAGAAGACGGTTTTTGCAAAGAGCTAATTGAACAGTACAGAGCACTGTTCTATTTATAGGCACTAGCAAACCACTGAGCATCTAAGCTGACGTCACCATGAAAGTGACATCTAACCTCCTAACAAACTCCAACCTCTGATCAATACAAACACTGCTATGCTAACTACTGCTATTTCATTACATTACATTACATAACGACAGAATAAACAACTGATGCATCCTTCCACTGCTGTGAACCCAGCAGTACTTGTCCGGATCAGCAGTACTTGACTCAAGGCACTAGATTGGACAGCAGAGCTTTAGTCTTTCATCAGGCCTTTAATTGATCAGTAGTTGTAGGTCTGTAGTTTGCACGATCAGTAGATAGGAGGTCAGCAGATGTTGAAATCACTATCAAGGGGAGAGACTTGTATGTAACATCTGCTTATTCTGGATCCACTGCTCTGATCCAGTTTTGGCTTTAATTATCAGTTCCTCTGGTAGGGTTCAATCCCAACAGGTTTGCAAGTGAGCCAAGCACCCCTATTTATAGCCTGCACAGAATCCCGGACACGGCCCCGTGTCCACCCATCTTCTCTTTCTTCGTTAAATGCAGTTTGTCCTCATTAGTTGACCACGCCCCCGTGTCCGCTGGGCACGACCCCGTGTGTAGAAGTGTATCTGTACTATCAAGATTTGCTTGGATTCTGTGAATCTTAGCGTTGACCATGGCCCTATGTCCGCTGGGCACGCCCCCGTGTTGGGTGATAGAAGCTTCTACAACTTTTTCTTTTCTGCAGACACTTGGGCATGCCCCCGTGCTCATTGAGCACGGGGCGTGTTCAGCCTTCTGTTCTCTTGTTTTTGCTTGGGAAAATGCTGTCGAGGGGTCCGGCATGCCACGTTTATTCCTTTTCTTGTATTATTGTTAGATTTGGCTGCATTTTTGCTTCTCTTGTTCATTTAAGCTCTTTTAACCCTGAAAATACAAAAGGAAGACAAAAGCACACTTTTTCCAACATCATACTTCTGAAGACACAAAGCACTGCTAGGAGTATAACAGTGGAATGAGAAGCAGTAGTTAGTTTACTTTGTATATTGTATATTGTATATTGTATATTGTATTTGTAATCAGTGTTTAGAAAGCAGTGTTTGTATAGATTAGTGGTTAGAGGTTGTTAGGAGGTTAGATGTCACTTTCATGGTGATGTCAGCAACGATGCTTCAGTGGTTTGTTCTGTACTATAAATAGAACAGTACCCTGTACTGTTCTATCAGCTCTCTTCATCACAAGTCATTCTGTACGAATAAATCACAGTGAGCTCAGGCAGAGGGGGAGATTGTATGCATGCATGCATTGTAATTGAAGGTTGTAATAAATATAATCATTCGATTTCATGTTAAACATGTTTTGCTTAAAACAATTCTCTATTTGATTGTGTATTGAAAGTTTGTTTCATTTAATTCTGCTGCACTTAATTCTAAATCATCTTCATAATTATCAAACGAGCACATTCTTATCAAACTCAGATCCTAACAATTGCTATCAGAGCTTGGACAGTCAAACTTGATCTAACAATCATTTTGACGTAAAAGTTCAGCTCATAATCGTTGATACTTTTAATTGTTCATTTTGTTGAAAAACAGAGTAAGGTATAATCACATACAAAGTTGATTATTCAGTGCATGTAAAACAACCAGAATGACGTCACAATCATAGGATGTTAATAATAGCATTGGTTCAATCTTCAAACGACCTATGTTGAAGAGATCTGAATACAACATCTGGTAGCGAAGTATGGGTCACATCCTAGCTCAACAGAATACTGGATGTTGGAAGTCGGTTATCTTTGGACCACATGTTCCAATGGTGCCAAGTGCTGAGGATCTAAAGGTCTTTGTTCCTAAGAAAATTGAGAACTATACTGACCAGGATTTTCAGAAAATTGAACTGGATGCCAAGGCATTTAGCATCGTTGCATCTGCACTACCAAATGAAATTTATGTTGGGCTATTACACTGTAACAGTGCCAAGGAATTGTGGGATGCACTTAAGTAACAGTTTGGGGGGACTGAAGAAGTAATTGAAAATAACAGGGAAATTTTGAATCAACAGTATGAAACCTTTTGTCACATTAAGGGTGAATCATTAACACAACAGTTTGAGAGATTTAGTTGTCTCATAAGTGAACTAAAACTTGTTAATGTTGAATTTGCTAATGCAACACAAAATAGCAGGTTTCTTAGGTCACTTCCTGATAAATGGGATACAATTTCTTTTGTAACTAGGAATTCAGTTGGGTTCAAAGATCTGACACTGACCCAACTTCATGGTAGACTCCAGACCTATGAAAGGGAGTTGAACCAGAAAAAGAAGTTGTAAGAGTCTGGGAAAGTTGTAGATGATTATTCATTTGGCAACACATCACTTTTGGGTCAGGAAGAATCTGGCAGTAGTAAGGATCAGATTTATGATCACTTTATTGACATAACAGCTGGTGGAAATTTTAACTCTGATTCTCACTCATCCAATTATGCTTTCACAGCAAATGGACAAAGCCAAAATTCTGATAATCTATGCTTTGAACTCAATGATCTCCAGTATTTTGATCCAACTGATCTTGAAGAGATGGATATTTTGCACCAACTTGCACTGCTGAGTGTTAAAACTAGCAAGTTTTACAAAAGGACAAGGAGAAAATTTCCAGGTTTACATGGGAATTTAAAAGTGGGGTTGGATAAATCAAAAATAAAATGCTACAAGTGTAATAGGTTAGGTTACTTTGCTAGAGAGTGTAAGAGTCAAAACAGTGGACCAATCATCACACATCCTAGCTCAAACCCTAGACCACAAAATAACCAAACCACAGTGCATTATTCCCAATATACCCATGTTGCCCATGTAAACACTGCTCACTATGCACATCCTACAACCCCTGTTCCTGTGCATTATGTCCAAACCACTGTTCCTCAGATACAGTATGTCCAAGCCCCAATTCCTCAGGCTCAGGTACAATAAGCTGCACCTCAACAAGCTGCACCTCAAACAGTTGTTCAAGCCGATCAGCAAAGCTTTTTCACACAAGGCTTTGTTGATTGGAGTAGCTTACCTGAGCAATTAGGAGATGAAAACTTTGCTCTTTATGCTAATGATGCTATTTCTAGTGATGAATTCTGTTTTGTAGCATTAGAGTCAATTCCTGAAGGGCTGGAAACTGAAGAAGGAACATCCATTGCTGAAACAGTGGATGAAATTGCTGAAGTAGTGGTTACTGCTGTTGCTAATGAAATACTGTTGGGAGAAAATTCAGAACCCCTGTTGGAACCACTGTCTGACCCCTGGTCTGAAGAAGAGGAGAAAAAGCAAGGTGAAAAAGAAGAGAAGGTGACTGATGAAAAGGAACATGTCTGTGATTGTGCCATGATGGCTGCAGCTAAGGTATCACCTCAGGTTCTTAAAACCTTTGTTCACAAAAATGCATCATAGCATTTGCAAACATCAAAGAGGTGAATGAAAACCTTAGGGATAGAGTGTTAAATGATGAAGTACAATTTGAAAAATCTTTAAAAGAATTGAAACACAAATTGTCAGAAAAAGAAAATGAGATTAGCAGCATCAAACAAGAGCATAGCATAACCAAGGACCAACTTCAGACTATGATAGAAAAATATCAAGCCTGTAAAAAGGAGTTGGAAACCACCCAAATCACTTGTGAAAAATGGGTGGAATCCTGCAAAGGTTATGAGATTATGCTTGAAAAACAGCTTGAAAGCAATGTAAAATTTGGCATAGGATTTAGAAAAAATGACTAAGTTGAAAACACTGCTGCAAATTAAACTGGTTCTGTTAAAATCATACCAACAAACAAGGATGGCCAATCAGTTAAAATAACTGATAAACTTGGTAACAAAATCACCCTAGAAAGATCTGTGGGGTCCTCAACCTTTGAGGAGATTGAGAAATACCAATTCAAACCCACATGGTCTGATGAGTGTGACATCCTTGAAAATTTCAAACCCATGGATTTCACCATTATAGATGGTGTCAAAGCTCCAAAGGCCAAGGTTATTCCTCTTAAGGACATCCCAACAGTAGTTCAAAACTCTGTTGCAAAGGAGTCTGAAAAGATGAAGAAACGAGAAAAGATTAAAAACCTGTTTTGTGACTTTTGTGAAAAGAAAAATCACCTGACCAAAGATTGTTTTCACTTAAAAGCCTATGACCTTAACAAAAAAGTACCACTGTGCCTTCCAAGAGCTGCACCATCTGTGGAAAATCAAATCATTTCACTCAGGAGTGTGTGTATTTAAAATCCTTTGAGGTCAAAAATGAAGAATACACATCAAAAACACAAATGAGTTCATCAAAATCTCATGTCAAGAAACAACCTCTGTTTGTGCCAGTTCAAACAACTATTACAAAACAACTGAACCAAACCTTTGTCAAAAGAGAGGTTCAGGTGACTGATGCACCCCCTGCTAACCAGTACTAAATAGGTGAAGGTCAACCTCTATACCCAAGGGTCCCACGTGTTTATGAGACTTACATAAAGCCTTCTAAACCAAGAGTGAATAGACATCCCTTTGGGTATCAACAGGTGATAGGGCAGGACCCCCAACAGTGGTTAGAGAAAAACAGTTCTAAAACTGTTCAAACACCTTAGCTAACCACTATCCATCCACCAAAACTTAACACAGACACTGTTGAGACCCCATCCAAAGCCTTATTGGCTTTGGAGACCCTCCTGAACTAATTATTTACTTGATGTGAAGGGAGCTTCTACATGATTAGATAGTCTTTAGTATGTAGATGGTGGAGGCTCCAGGCACATGACTGGATCTAGAGCCATACTCAAAGAATGCAAAATTCATGGAGGGGGTGATATATCTTTTGATAATAATAGTAAAGGGAAGGTGATGGGTTCTGGTACAGTTCAGTCTAGTAATGTTAAGTTTGAAAATGTCAATCTGATAGACAATCTAAAATTCAACCTTTTTAGTGTCTCACAAATGAGTGATAAGGGCTATGGCTCATTCTTTACTAAGGAGTGTTGTAGGATTGTTGGACCAGAAATGGTTAAAAAGATTGAAGAAATAATAAAAAATGGAAAATCTCGGACTCGTTGTCGAAGCCGTTTGATCTCTTCAAGATCTCGGACTCCCTGTCGGAGTCTTTTGATCTTAATAATATCCCGTGGATCACGGTTTCCGATCTCGTTGCCTCGCGCGGTGGATCTACGATCACGGTTGAATCAATCTCCACGAGCACGTGAATCACCAATGTTCTTGTCGATGCCTTGGTCGGCGACTCTTCGAACAAGAATACACTTGTCTTCACGTAGAGCCATTTGAAAACCAAAGCTCTGATACCACCTGATGCATTTTCGCGTGCAATCAAATGGCTCAAACACAATGATTCATTCAAAGAACAAAGAAACCTAAAGGTTTTCTTTACAATAATCAAACTAAAAAAATTGAAAAACAATAAACCCTAGATGCCCTATTTATACTAAACAATTAAAAGATAAAAATAGGAAATTTGAATTTTAAATAAATAAAAGATATGCATATGCTCCTGCATCAGTTTATGTAGTCGATTTGTCAAAAGAGAGCCCCAGAACTGATGCTTGTATGTTCTCAGCTGCCTCTAACAAAGAGACAAAACTTTGGCACAGGAGATTAGGGCACACAAATCTCAAGACAATCACTGCTTTGTCAAAACAGGGGTTAGTAAGAGGTCTTCCTCAAAAACTGTTCACCTGTCCTGAGCATTGTGTTTCCTGCTTAAAGGGAAAACAACATAAAAGCCCATTTAAGTCCATTGAAGAGTCCAAAACAACCAAGTGCTTGAAAATGCTGCACATGGATCTGTTTGGCCCAGTAAGAGTCATAAGTCATAAAAAGAAGAGATATTGTTTGGTAATTGTAGATGATTTTTCTAGGTTTACATGGACTTATTTCTTACATTCCAAAGATGAGACTGCAGGCATTCTGCAAGACTTTGTCAAACAGGTTGAAAAGCAGTTTGACTTGCCAGTAAAAGTCTTCAAGAGTGACAATGGCACAGAGTTCATAAATAGGGAGTTGGATGAGTTTTGTGTGTCAAAAGGAATTGTAAGGCAGTACAACATTCCAAGAACACCAGATCAAAATGGGGTTGTTGAGAGAAAGAACAGGACACTAATTGAGGCTGCCAGAACCATGCTTGCTGATTCAGGTTTGCCATTAACTTTCTGGGCAGAGGCAGTAAATACTGCTTACTATGTCCAGAACAGAGTAACCCCAGGCATCAAAAGACTGCCTATGAACTTCTGTATAAAATCAAACCACTGATCTCATACTTTAAAGTATTTGGCTGCCCATGTTTTATTTTGAACTTAAAAGACTCAATTTCAAAATTTGCAGCCAAAGTAGACAGTGGATATCATTTGGGATACTCAACCACTACTAAGGCCTACAAAGTGTTTAACACAAGGACCAAAACAGTGGAAGAGACTTTGAATGTAAAGTTCAATGAACTTTCTTCAATAAAAATCCCTGCAAACCCTGCAGAGTTGTTTGATCTTGATAAATTTACTTTTGAAAATGTTTCTGTCAAGACTAACAGTGCAGGTCCATCTCAAAATCCTCCATCAGACGATGGGTATGAAGTGATCCTTTCACTACAAAACTTCAAATCCATTGCCAGAGCAGCAGATGTTCAAAACAGCTGTCAAAGCTCAACCACTGCTACCTCAACAGTTGTTGACCAAAGTAGCCCTTTAACCCCTGCTTCCACATCATCAAACACTGTTGATAAAGGTCCTCAAACAGTGGATAAAAGTCAACATGTTTCCACACCAATTCCACCTATTCCTCCACCTCCATTTCAAGACACTGCTGGATCATCAAAGTCACCAACAGTTGTTAGCTCAGATGATTCACATCTGTAACCCTCACCATTAAATGCCATTGTTCCATACAAAGGAGATCTGATCTTCTTGAAGTCTCATCCACTTGACCAAATCATTGGCAAAATCAGTGAAGGGGTGCTCACAAGAAGCCAATCCCAAAAAATCTGTCTTTTTGCTGGTTTTCTATCTCTCTATCAGCCAGTTAAGTACCAAGAGGCACTAAAAGACAACAGCTGGGTAGAAGCCATGCAAGAGGAGCTCCAATAGTTTAAAAGACAACAAGTATGGGAGCCTGTACCATTACCAGAGGGTGTGAGTCCTATTGGCACAAATTGGGTCTTCAAAAATAAAACTGATGAAAGGGGTATTGTTGTCAAGAATAAAGCAAGGCTAGTGGTTCAAGGTTTCAGACAGGAAGAGGACATTGACTATGATGAAACTTTTGCCCCTGTAGCCAGATTAGAAGCTATCAGACTGTTCTTGGCCTTTGCTGTCAACCACAACATAAAGGCGTTTCAAATGGATATCAAATGTGCATTCCTCTATGGTAAGATTCAAGAAGATGTATATGTTTGTCAACCTCCTGGTTTTGAGGATCCATTTAATCCAAATCATGTCAACAAGCTAAACAAAGCTTTGTATGGCTTGAAACAAGCACCAAGAGCCTGGTATGAAACTCTTTCCACCTTTCTTCTCTCTATTGGTTTCACAAGAAGTAAAATAGACAAAACATTGTTTTTAAAATGGAGAGGGAAAGACATGATGATTGTCCAGATTTATGTGGATGACATCATTTTTGGAAGCACATGTTCTAAAATGTGTGAAGAGTTTAGACAACTCATGACATCTAAATTTGAAATGAGTGCAATGGGTGAACTACGGTGTTTCCTTGGTCTCCAAGTGAAACAACTGCAAAATGGAACATTCATTCATCAAAGCAAATATGTTAAAGAACTTTTAAACAAATTTGAGATGAATGATTGTAAACCATGTAGTACACCCATCGCAACCACCAAGCTAGTCATGACTTATGAAAATGATAATTTGGTGGATCAAACATTATATAGAAGCATGATTGGGTCTTTATTGTACCTAACTGCATCTAGACCAGACATTATGTTTGCAACATGTGCTTGTGCAAGATCCCAATCAGCCCCTAGAAAGTCTAACCTAATCGCTGTAAAAAAGGATACTTAGATACATAAAAAGTGCTCCCACACTTGGTATCTGGTACCCTGCTAATGGGAATATTAAGCTTTCAGGTTTCACAGATAGTGAATTGCACATCAGGAGGGTGTCAATTTCTTGGTGATTGCTTAGTATCCTGGCAAAGCAAAAAGCAAGCAGCTATTTCAACATCCACTGCTGAGGCAGAGTATATAGCTGCTGCAAGCTGTACCACCCAACTGCTATGGCTTCAGAATCAATTGCTGGATTTTGGTATCACTTCCTTAAAGACACCTCTCATGTTGGATAGTTAGGCAGCAGAAAATATCATCAAAATCCAGTTTCACATTCAACCACCAAGCACATTGATATCAGACATCACTTTGTGAGGGATTGCTATGAAAAAGGTTTGAGTTCTCTTCATCATGTTCATACCAAAGATCAGCCGGCATATGTGCTAACAAAAGCTTTAGACACATCTACCTTTGAAAGCTTGATCTCTAGGATTGGCATGCTGAACATGGAATAACAGGCAAAATCCTATTTTTCTATGAATAAAAGCATTAAAATGTTTTCAGAAAATAAAAAATTCATCCTTAAAAATAGCTAAAAATGAAAATTTTCATTAATCCTTAACAGTCTGCCATAACCACTGTTTTGGTTCAAACGTCTGTTTTGTTAATACTATCCACTGCCGAAAGTCAACCTCTGTTCTTTCATTTCCTTGTTAATCACTATTGATCAAACATCAGTGTTTTAATCCACTGATAAGCTATCCACTGATAGTTAAAAGTCAGCCACTGTTTCATTTTAACCATTGCAAACCACTGATATTGCTCCATCAGTGGTTTCCTAAACAACTGTCATCCATTATTCATCAAAGGTTGTCACGTGGACAGTACTTAGCCGTCAGATCTTTTGTAACCGCTGCCACGTCAGTATTCACTTTTTCCACCTATAAAACCCTGATCAAAACCCCAAACAGGGTTTTCACTGTCGAATTGAAATCCAAAATTCCATTCAAAAGCAGTTATCACCAAAATCTCTTAAATCACTCATCTTCTTCTTCGTTCTTACCCACCTTCAAATCGTAATGGCTCTCCTATTCAAAACCCCTCATAACTATTTGTGTACCCTTGCAAAAACAAGTCAAAACACAGATTTTCAATCTGTAATTGATGCACTCTCGTCTTCAAAGTACAAAACTTTGTTGACTTGCAATGAAGCCATCTTCCTGGACACCCAACAAGAATTCTGGAAAAATGCACAACTTGAAACTAAGGACAAAAAGCCCTTAGCCATTAATTCTTCAATAAAGGGTGTTCCATTTACAATCACACCTCAAACCATTTCAAAGGTATTTGAAATCAATGATCTTACAGGTAAAAGCTCTTTCCCAAAGTCTGAGTATCAAACTGATTTCATTGAGAGAGGGTATGAAGAGGAAATGAAAAAAGATACTTTACAAAAGGGCAGTTTTCCTCCTTCCATGAGGTTTTTATTCCATACCCTCCTCATGTGTGTATCTAATAAAACCACAGCTTTTAATGAAATACCATTGAAAATCCAATACCTGGGTTATGCTATCATGTCTAAAGAAAACTTTAACTACTCCCAGGAGATTTTCAATGATATTGTCACACCCCCAAAATCCACACGCGGAGTATCACCGCTTGGAGGCGTGACTGACCAGGATCAAGCCACCAATCATATTGAACATTGTAAGTAATAAATAAAAGTCATTCATCAATACGAAAGGTGTTCAAAACCATAACATAGTTAAGCGTTTAGCGGAAGCATAAATATGTAAACCCAACATAAGTTTAAATGTTTCAAATGTTTAGTATGGCACACAGCTGTCCATGTTCCACAACGACTCCTCTCCACTCCCATGCAAGCTCCATAGATACCTAACGACCTGCAAGGCATGTAACAGAGAGTCAACAACAAAGTTGAGCGATTTCACAGTTGGTTGTTTAGTTATAGTACTCGTTTCGTAAACCGTATGTTTGTTTAGTAAACTATATATCGTATTTATTTGTATCGTGGCCTTCCAGGCATGTTTGCGAAGATTTGTGGGGGTTTCCCATGTATTCTAGACTAGTTGTATTTGTATCGCGACCCTCCAGGCATGTTTGCGAAGTTTAGTATTCGTATCGCGACCATTACAGGCATGTGTGCGAAGATTAGTATTCGTATCGCGGCCATTCCAGACATGTTTGCGAAGATTAGTATTCGTATCGCGGCCATTCCAGGCATGTTTGCGAAGATTAGTGGGGGCTTCCCATGTGTTACTAGTCTAGCCGTATCTATAAGTGACCTTCCCCTAACGAGGTCAGTGGTACGTATTCCAGTAAGGATGAAAGTACAAGTAATCATTTAACCCCATTCCCAAACCCGGGAATCCCATGCCTTGGTAAAAGTGTGAACTCACCTTGGTTTGCTCGGTATGCTAAAGAAATACACGCTCACAAATAATCAGTCACGACCTATAGTACGCACGTATATACAATCAGTTAAGTTCGTAATGACTCGCATGCAAATCCAACATCACGTAGTGCGTAGCAGTTAACATCATGTATCACGTAAGCAATTAATCAATCTCATGCACTTCATGCTTCACATAAGTGTCTTTCATAGTTTAATCTAACTATATCATCCACTAACATAACTAACAGTGTTAATGGGTTTAACGAGGTTACCGCACTTAACTGGATTAATACACTTTGCATAGCTCACATACATAGCAGAGTTAATCAGAAACATATCACAGTTAACACACATAACATAATTAACATAACAGAGTTAACATAGTTAACATAACCCAGTTAATATACTTAATATAATCGACCTGCTTAACAGCGTTAATACACTTAACAGGGTTAGCAGATTGGACAAACAAAGTTACTGTATTTAAACTTAGAAGAAAACACAACAGACGAATCAGTTATTGGCGAAATCACTTTGGGCCGAAATCACTTTGGATTTCGTCGAGATGTATTCAAGTGGGGTGGGGGTTTTCGTCGGCTACATCATCAACAACAGCAGTTACATATTCCAAACCCTAATGATCATCTAACAATCATTCAACCAAACCGAACACAATAATTTATGCACTAGTTTATACTACCAGTCATCATGACAACAGCATCACAGTGCTTAACATTTAACAGGAACCCTAGTTTATGTATTCAACACATCGATTAACATATCACAAGTTAACATGCCTTCAAATCCTGATCACATTTATATCATCCAATGTCAATTATGGCCGACAACTATTTATCACCTCAAGAGGTTATTGGACCAAACTATGACATGTAATATTTATTAATTTCCTAACTTGATAATTTAACTAGAGCAGGGATCACATGAACTTTAATTCACAATTCACAAATCTCAAATATAATTGGGCCGCACAATAGAGATAGGCTGACACCAGTCACATCCCTTGACTATCACACAATCACACACAATCTTTAATTAGCATGATTCTTGAAACAACAATCTGATAAATAACATAAATCATCATCTCATTTAATCCGCTAATCATGAGCAATAATTAAAATAATACTCTTCATAATCGATCCATTCACAGTTTCATGTTATCAATTTCTCATGCCACATAATTGAATGATTAAAATATGTTAAATCACTCTAAAAACACAATACTAACATACCCGAATACAAAGAGGGGAAAAGGCATCGGTGATGATGATCCACTGCCGTCGCAAACAAAGTGGGGGATAGGGTTTATTGTTTTGTAATTGTGGTATATAAAAGAGATGTGTACGTACATTCAAGTTATAATGCTAAACACTTAAGCAAGTGGGCCGGTCCTATAGTCTTATCTTGTTAATCACAACTGGGCCGGATTTAATCAAACACAAATGAGATAGGTTGGGCTCGGTTTGGGCTTAGAGTGGTGTGGGCCAAGGATAGTGATGTGAGGTATGGTCTCGGCCTAAGTGTGTTAAGTATCTCACGGCCCACGCATGTCGAGTAATCCCGCGACCCAATTAGTTAGTTTCATAAATTACCCAACTATACATATAAAACGTATTACATAAAACGTATAACGGTTCCCTTGTAGCTAACCAGTCAAACACACGTAAACATATTCCATCACGTTTTACATTTAGCCAGTATATACCCGAAAGAGAAATAATAATAAAACAGAATCGCGTGACCAAAAGACAATGACCTTGAAAGTTTGGGTTGTCACATCATCCCCAAGTTGAAAGAAATTTTGTCCCGAAATTTAGCACGTGGTTACTGAGGAAGCAAGTTGTGTTGTGTTGTTTCGTGGTTTTCCTGGGGTGTCACATCATCCCCCCGTTGATTTGGAATTTCATCCCGAAATTCTGTAGTAGCTTCAGCCTCAGTAGTGGTTCCACTGTTTTCGAACAACTGGGGATACTTGAGTTTCATTTGATCTTCTCGTTCCCAGGTAAACTCTGGGCCACGAGGGGAGTTCCAACGAACTCGAACAAGAGGTATTCTGGTGCGCTTGAGGACCTTAACGTCCCGGTCCATGATTTCAACTGGTTCCTCGACGAATCGCAACTGATCATCGATAGTGAGCTCCTTCAAAGGAACTATGAGGGTCTCATCTGACAGACACTTCTTCAGATTTGACACGTGAAAAACGTTGTGAACTGCACTGAGTTCTGCGGGCAGGTTTAGTTTGTAGGCCACTTTGCCTATTTTCTTTATGATTTCGAACGGTCCGACGTATCGTGGATTAAGTTTACCTCGTTTGCCAAAGAGAACTACACCTTTCCAAGGTGAGACTTTGAGTAACACTCGATCCCCAACCTGGAACTCGAGTGGTTTCCTGCGCTTATCAGCGTAGCTTTTCTGACGATCGCGAGCTGCCGCCATTCGTTGCCGTATCTGGGCAATTCTTTCTGTTGTGTCTACTACAAGTTCTGGACCCGTGATCTGACTATCCCCCACCTCTGCCCAACAAAGAGGTGATCGGCATTTACGCACGTACAATGCCTAAAATGGAGCGGATTGAATGCTGGTGTGGTAACTGTTATTGTACGAAAACTCCACCAAAGGGAGGTGCTTTTCCCAACCATTTCCAAAGTCAAATACACATGCTCGAAGCATGTCTTCAAGAGTTTGGATGGTGCGTTCAGACTGTCCATCCGTTTGCGGGTGATAACCTGTGCTCATGTCTAATCGAGAGCCAAAGGATTTGTGCATTGCTTGCCACAGTTCTGAAGTAAAACGTGCATCACGATCAGAGATAATAGAGGTTGGCACCCCGTGCCTCGAGACAACTTCCTTAAGATAAACGTCTGCTAGAGTGGAGAACTTATCCGTTTCCTTGATAGCCAAGAAGTGTGCAGACTTTGTGAGTCGATCCACGATCACCCAAATAGTATCATTTCCACGTTGAGATCTAGGCAGGCCAGTAACAAAATCCATGGAAATTTGCTCCCAATTCCATTGTGGAATCTTTGGTTGTTGGAGTAGGCCTGATGGTTTCTGGTATTCAGTTTTGACTCTCGCACAAGTCAAACACTTGCTAACGTAAGTTGCTATGTGTGCTTTCATGCTAGGCCACCAATACGTAGTTCTGAGATCGTGGTACATCTTATCTGAACCAGGGTGTACCGAGTAACGAGACTTATGAGCTTCATCCATCACAAGCTCGCATAAGTTTCCATAGTGTGGGACCCAAATGCGCGTAAGTTTCCATAGTGTGGGACCCAAATGCGCCCTGTAACGTAGTAGGCGCTGTCTTCCTTTTATTCTAACCGTTGCCTTGAGCCGCGTAGGGCTTCAGCCCTGAAGTTTTCTGGTTTCAATGCTTCTATCTGAGCATCTCGTATCTGTGCAGGAAGTCTAGACTGGATAGTGAGTTGTAAAGCACGTACGCGTCTAGGTGTAGTATCCTTTCGACTGAGGGCGTCGGCTACAACATTGGCTTTGCCCGGATGGTACTTGATGGCACGTTCGTAATCATTCAATAGCTCTACCCATCGACGTTGTCGCATGTTCAATTCCTTTTGCTTGAAGATATGCTCGAGACTCCTGTGATCGTTGTAGATGGTGCACTTGGTACCGTACAGGTAATGTCTCCATATCTTAAGCGCGAAAATAACAGCTCCCAGCTCCAAATCATGTGTAGTGTAGTTCCTTTCATGAACTTTAAGTTGGCGTGATGCGTAGGCTATGACCTTGTCACGTTGCATCAACACACATCCAAGTCCCTGAATGGATGCGTCGCAATAAACCACAAAATCGTCTGTGCCTTCAGGCAATGAGAGGATAGGGGCGCTACAAAGTCTATCCTTTAGGTGCTGAAATGCAGATTCCTGTGGCTCACCCCAACGGTAGGTGACTCCTTTCTTAGTTAGTAAAGTGAGAGGTTGCACAATCTTGTAAAAATCTTTGATGAACATCCTGTAGTAACCTGCCAACCCAAGAATTGGCGAATTTCCGTTGGTGTTCTAGGTGCAGGCCATTTCTTGATCGAGTTTACCTTAGATGGATCAACATGAATCCCATCCTTGTTCACCACGTGGCCTAGAAAGTGGACTTCACGAAGCCAGAAGTCGCATTTTGAAAACTTGGCGTACAGCTGTTCTGCTCGAAGGAGTTCCAAAATGAGTCGTAGATGCTGCTCGTGTTCCTCCTGGCTATTGGAGTAGATCAAAATATTGTCGATGAATACAATCACAAACTTATCCAAGTAAGGCTTGCACACTCTGTTCATAAGATCCATGAAGACTGCAGGTGCGTTTGTTAGCCCGAATGGCATGACCAGAAACTCGTAATGGCCGTAGCGTGTTCTGAATGCTATTTTGGAGACGTCCTCGTCCTGGATTCTCAGTTGATGGTAGCCTGATCTCAGATCAATCTTTGAATAGTAGCTCGACCCTTGCAGCTGGTCGAACAAGTCGTCAATGCGTGGAAGAGGATAGCGATTCTTTACGGTCGTCTTGTTCAGTTCGCGGTACTCTATGCACATGCGGAAGGTACCGTCTTTCTTCTTCACAAATAATGCTGGAGCTCCCCAGGGCGAAGAGCTAGGACGAATAAAACCCTTTTCTAAGAGCTCTTGCAATTGCTTAGACAGTTCTTCCAGTTCGGTTGGAGCTAAGCGATAAGGTGCTCGAGCTATGGGTGCTGCTCCAGGAGCTTGTCACCATGAATCACCAAAGGTTCTTAACCAGCACGAGGAATGCGGACGATCTTTTCTTTGCAAAGAATCTCTGCTCGATGTTGAGGTAGCCAATCCATACCAAATAACGATGTCGAAACCATCACAACGTTGGGGTCATTCCTAGCATCATCCTGACCAATCACGAACACTCGACCCCTGGCACCATTGCCGTCGTTATTACCCCCGTTGTTGTCTCCACTATTGTTCCCGTTTCCTTGGTTGTGGTTCTGGTTCTGGTTCAACTGTGGGCAGTGTCTCTTGAAGTGACCTTCAGCACCACACTGATAGCATCCCTTGTTACCCTGTTGTCGCTGCTGGTTCTGTGGAACTGGTGGTTTGTTGTTGGTTCTGATTCGCAGGTCGTGAGCTCCTGCAATCCTTAGCTTCATGCCCCATCTTGAGACACCTCTGACAACGACCCTTGTTGCACTGACCACTGTGGTGTCTGTTGCATCTATTGCACTTCAGAAGGTTTCCTCGATATCCACCCTGCCCTTGACTACCAGAAGATCGCTGACCAGGGCTCTGATAGTCATCAATCTTTCGCTGCTGTGCCTGGGACTGAACTGAAGTTGAACCCTTGCTGGAGCTTCCATCCCACTTTCGTTTGTTGTCACAGGAAGTGGCAGTAGTAGTAGTAGTAGTAGCACCGATACGTTTAGGCAGCTTGTTCTGTTCCACTGCTTGGTCTGTGAGACGATGAGCAAGACGAGTAACATCCTGGATAGTAGCAAGGTTAGCAGAAGTCACATGACTTTGAATCTCTGGTACTAAGCCTTTGAGGTACAGCTCAATGCGCTTGATGGGAGGATCCACCATAGTTGGATATAACACTGCCAGTTCGTTGGATCGTTTCGCGTACGCTTCTATCTCTGACCCCGTCATCTTCAGTTAAAGAACTCCACTTCCAGCTTGTGGATGTCATCACGACTACAGTATTTACGTTTGATCAGTTCCTTAAAATCATTCCATGGGGTGGCATTAGCAGCCGCCAGCCCCAACATCTGAACTTGCGCGTTCCACCAAGTTAGCGCAGTGCCTTCGAGAGTACCAGTGGAGTACTTCACTCTACGAGCCTCAGGGCATTCACACATCTCGAAGACCGATTCAAGCTTCTTGAACCAGTGGAGGAGTCCAACGGCTCCTTCAGTGCCACTGAAAGTAGTAGGACGACAGTCCATAAAAGTCTTGAAAGTACACACAGGAGGCTGAGCGTGTTGACCTATCGTGTGCGTAAGAGTAAACAAAATTAAACACAAGTGTTGGTTTACGAGAGTAGGATCTAAGGATCCTAGAGTAAGTTGCGATGGCAGGCTATACCTCCTGCCTGGGCAGCTGCGAGTGCTACAGTAACTTGTTCAGTGATCAAAGCCGCCAACTGGGCTTGAGTTAGGTTAACGCGTCCACTCATGATCTTCATACCAAAGGAAACATGAGTGAGAGAGGTTCGCGAAAGTGCGATGACAGAAGAGAGTAAGCACACATGTGTTTTCAAACAATAGTTGTTACGTTCATCTAAGCATACCATGAGCAAAGTTCTATGAAATCTAGCAAGAAGGCAATGTAAACATAAATCAAATCACCTAGAATGTCGAGTCTTGCACGTGGAGCGAAGCGTCGTTGTGGATCGTTGAGCACTGTTCAGGTTATAGTCTGGTTTTAACAAAAACCTTTCCCTTATTAAAACCAAGTTCACTATAACCAATGGCTCTGATACCAATCTGTCACACCCCCAAACTCCACACGCGGAGTATCACCGCTTGGAGGCGTGACTGACCAGGATCAAGCCACCAATCATATTGAACATTGTAAGTAATAAATAAAAGTCATTCATCAATACGAAAGGTGTTCAAAACCATAACATAGTTAAGCATTTAGCGGAAGCATAAATATGTAAACCCAACATAAGTTTAAATGTTTCAAATGTTTAGCATGGCGCACAGCTGTCCATGTCCCACAACGACTCCTCTCCACTCCTATGCAACCTCCATAGATACCTAACAACCTGCAAGGCATGTAACAGAGAGTCAACAACAAAGTTGAGCGAGTTCACAGTTGGTTGTTTAGTTATAGTATTCGTTTCGTAAACCGTATGTTTGTTTAGTAAACTATATATCGTATTTATTTGTATCGCGGCCTTCCAGGCATGTTTGCGAAGATTTGTGGGGGTTTCCCATGTATTCTAGACTAGTTGTATTTGTATCGCGACCCTCCAGGCATGTTTGCAAAGTTTAGTATTCGTATCGCGGCCATTCCAGGCATGTGTGCGAATATTAGTATTCGTATCGCGGCCATTCCAGGCATGTTTGCGAAGATTAGTATTCGTATCGCAGTTATTCCAGGCATGTTTGCGAAGATTAGTGGGGGCTTCCCATGTGTTACTAGTCTAGCCGTATCTATAAGTGACCTTCCCCTAACGAGGTCAGTGGTACGTATTCCAGTAACGATGAAAGTACAAGTAATCATTTAACCCCATTCCCAACCCCGGGAATCCCATGCCTTGGTAAAAGTGTGAACTCACCTTGATTTGCTCGGTATGCTAAAGAAATACACACTCACAAATAATCAGTCACGACCTATAGTACGCACGTATATACAATCAGTTAAGTTCGTAATGACTCGCATGCAAATCCAACATCGCGTAGTGCGTGGCAGTTAACATCATGTATCACGTAAGCAATTAATCAATCAAATGCACTTCATGCTTCACATAATTGTCTTTCGCTGTTTAATCTAACTATATCATCCACTAACATAACTAACAGTGTTAATGGGTTTAACGAGGTTACCGCACTTAACTGGATTAATACACTTTGCATAGCTCACATGCATAACAGAGTTAATCAGAAACATATCACAGTTAACACACATAACATAATTAACATAACAGAGTTAACATAGTTAACATAACCCAGTTAATATACTTAATATAATCGACCTGCTTAACAACGTTAATACACTTAACAGGGTTAGCAGATTGGACAAACAAGGTTACTGTATTAAAACTTAGACGAAAACACAACAGACGAATCAGTTATTGGCGAAATCACTTTGGGCTGAAATCACTTTGGATTTCGTCAAGATGTATTCAAGTGGGGTGGGGGTTTTCGTCGGCTACATCATCAACAACAGCAGTTACATATTCCAAACCCTAATGATCATCTAACAATCATTCAACCAAACCGAACACAATAATTTATGCACTAGTTTATACTACCAGTCATCATGACAACAGCATCACAGTGCTTAACGTTTAACAGGAACCCTATTTATGTATTCAACACATCGATTAACATATCACAAGTTAACATGCCTTCAAATCCTGATCACATTTATATCATCCAATATCAATTATGGCCGACAACTATTTATCACCTCAAGAGATTATTGGACCAAACTATGACATGTAATATTTATTAATTTCCTAACTTGATAATTTAACTAGAGCAGGGATCACATGAACTTTAATTCACAATTCACAATTCACAAATCTCAAATATAATTGGGCCGCACAATAGAGATAGGCTGACACCAATCACATCCCTTGACTATCACACAATCACACACAATCTTTAATTAGCATGATTCTTGAAACAATAATCTGATAAATAACATAAATCATCATCTCATTTAATCCGCTAATCATGAGCAATAATTAAAATAATACTCTTCATAATCGATCCATTCACAGTTTCATGTTATCAATTTCTCATGCCACATAATTGAATGATTAAAATATGTTAAATCACTCTAAAAACACAATACTAACATACCCGATACAAAGAGGGGAAAAGGCTTCGGTGATGATGATCCACTGCCGTCGCAAACAAAGTGGGGGATAGGGTTTATTGTTTTGTAATTGTGGTATATAAAAGAGATGTGTACGTACATTCAAGTTATAATGCTAAACACTTAAGCAAGTGGGCCGGTCCTATAGTCTTATCTTGTTAATCACAACTGGGCTGGATTTAATCAAACACAAATGAGATAGGTTGGGCTCGGTTTGGGCTTAGAGTGGTGTGGGCCAAGGAGAGTGATGTGAGGTATGGTCTCGGCCTAAGTGTGTTAAGTATCTCACGGCCTACGCATGTCGAGTAATCCCGCGAACCAATTATTAGTTTCATAAATTACCCAACTCTACATAAAACACGTATTACATAAAACGTATAACGGTTCCCTTGTAGCTAACCAGTCAAACACACGCAAACATATTCCATCACGTTTTACATTTAGCCAGTATATACCCGAAAGAGAAATAATAATAATAAAACAGAATCGCGTGACCAAAAGACAATGACCTTGAAAGTTTGGGTTGTCACATCATCCCCAACTTGAAAGAAATTTCGTCCCGAAATTTAGCACGTGGTTACTGAGGAAGCAAGTTGTGTTGTGTTGTTTCGTGGTTTTCCTAGGGTGTCACAGATATGGTAAAAAAAATTAATAAAAAATCATTTTTATTGTTTCCCAGATTTCTAAGTTTTTACTTCCAAAAGAAATTTGCAAAGGATAATGCACATGTGCTTATCCTAGGAAACCCTTTTCAAATAAACAGCCTATCTTCTGAAACATTTACAAGGCTGTCAAAACATTCCAAAACACAAACAGAGGCTCCTGAGCAGAATTTAGAAGCAACCACTGCTCCTCAGGATCCTTCTGTTGAGCCCACTACTCAAGGTGATCATAGTAGCACAACCACTGCTGTGAAACCCACACCTAAAATCACCAAAAGACCCAAAAAGAAAAATGTCCAAAAGCCCCCTAAACCCACTAAAAAGGTAACTCTGGAAGATGAGATCCTAGAGATTATACCTGTGACAACACAAACGTCACCAATAACCACTGCTGCTACTTCCTCACAGTAGATGGAAGAAAGATCTCAACCTGAGCCTCAAACTCCTCCTGCTTCCTATCAAAAGGATCAGGTTGTAACAACTAGGACACCACAGTATGAAACATTTGATTCACTTAAATCTATGTTCAATAGCCCAGCTCCCGGGGCAAATTCTCTTTCTACCCCTATCCTCACTTCACAAATTCCACCTTCCATACTACCTCTATTGGATGCAGTTGATATAGCCCAGACACAATTCAGTTCTTCTCAATCACCTATAAATGAGAATTTGCCACAACAAGTGACTGAGTCTGGTGTCTCTATCTCTGCTAACCCACCAATAGCTGAGGAGGTTACACTGCAGGAATTACAAGTAATTCCTGTTAGTAGTTCAAGTGGAGAAACTACTACAAGTGTTGAACTCACTAGTTTACACTTAGACAATAGTTTCATAAGTCAGACTCCCTTAAAGGAAATTTCTTCTTTGGGAACCATGGTGTCCACTTGTGTGTTTCCATTATACACTTGTTCACTTAAAATGGTTACCTCTGCTGAAGAAAGAAGTCCCCAGTACCAAGAAAAAGGGGCATCAGTGGATAATTTCTGGGAAACTTTCCCTAAGTCAACCACTGATACAACCACCACTGGTGGGAAATCAGATGATCCCATTAATTTGGGTGATGGTTTAAAATACAGAGAATTATTGGAGAGGGTTGATAAACTTGACACATCTGTTGCAGAAATCAAAACCATGCTGCAACAGTTGTTACAAGCTCAAAAGGCAACACCCACTGCTGCAACATCTGCAACCTCTGCTTCATCTCCTGCTGAGTTCTGGAATTTATTTCAACCTATGCTTCATAAACAGAGACAATATGCTGATCAACAACATGAAGTTCAAATTCAAATGATCAGAAATTTGATGGAAGCAAGATTCAGGGATACACAGGCAGATATCAAGGCAATCAAGGCCCATTTACTACAAACCACTGGCACTGCTCCTCCTTCAATCATCTTTGTTGAAAATCCTCCTAATGATGCCAAAAAGGGGGAGAAAAAGAAGAATGGATATGAAGATGGTCTATACATTAAACCAGATCCACTGTCTAAACTGGTTGTGGAAATCCCTAAGCCAGATGGTTCCAAAAAGGTTGATGAGACTCAAAATGCCTTTGCTAATCTAAAAGCAAACATGAAAGAGACTATGGAAATAAAAGGGTCAGAAAGATTTGATAAGGAAAAGAAAATTCTGATGGAAAAGGAAGAGCAGGGTACTTCTAAGCCAAAAAGAAGACAGCCTACCAGAAAAGTAAGCCAACCCAAAACCACACCTTCCAAAGCCATCAAATCAACTCCTCAAATCCCCAAAAGTTCCTCTCATCAAACCTCCAAACCAACAGATGCTAAGACACATGTTGTATCAACAGTTGTTGGTATTTCAGTTGTTTCAACAGATGTTACCCCAACAACTGCCATCACTACTACATCAACTCATACTCAATCTACTGCCATACCAAAAACAACCTCACCACCACAAAAACCACCTACCAAAAAGCAGAAGACAATAGTTGACACATCAACTGTTGTAGTGACAACAGTGATTGAAGCACCAGTTGTTTCAACAGCTGTTAGTCAGACACCTACCACTTCAATCACCATCACTAAACCCATAAATACTCCACCAACCTATCCTAAGCACAAAAGGAGAAGGGTAACCAACATTGTACTGGATGATGACACTTCCCCAACTCCAACATCTACACAACCACTGTCCCTTGTTCCTATTCCAAACCTTGTTCCATTATCTTCAGCTCAAGTTCTAAATCCAAACACTGCTATTGTTCCTGTGGGATTACAACACCCATTGGATCTTCCAGCAGTTAGGGAGGAGATAAAATCATTCTACCCTGAAGATGACCCTGTAAAAAGGAAACTTCCTTCCATTCAAGGTTATCCTTTCCCAAGAAACATAGAAGAATATCTCAAGATAAAAACCCAACAAGCAGAGGATATATCTAAAAGAGATACAGAGGGAAAGTCTGATAAAGAGATTCAGAGAAATCTGCAATACCTACTCACCAAGGTCAGAACTTTAGAAAAGTTCTCAGAAGATCTTTGCCAAAAACTGTCTGAAAAAGATGATGAAAGTATGAGGAAAGACTACCTTGAATACATCATGGCATACAAAAAGTACAGGGCAGATAAGCATCAATACAAAGAATGGACTATCAGTGAACTACAAGAAGAGATAGCCAGAATTCAAAAGATGCTTAAAGAAAAGGTAAAGCAAACTCCTCCAGTGTGGGCCAAGTACAAGAAAAATGTACCAGAAAGGACCCTAAGGCTGAAAAGAATGAAAGAAGAACTAATTGCTGCTGATTATGGGTCAAGGAACCAAGTTACAAGGTGGTCAGAGGATAAAGTGTTAGCCACCTACAAAAGTTTGGAAGATTTGAGGAAGAGAGATCCCACTGCTCCTCAAAAGCCTGATTATCCAGAAGCATTGGTTCAAGTCAAACCACAAAAGTTACCAATTAGGAAATCCACTGCTTCAACTGCTTCTATCTATTATCAAAGAAAGAAGCAAAAGCAGATGGATGCAGCAGTAACAAAAGAAGACCAGGCTTCAGAAGAATATATCATGAAGATGGTTCTTCAGAAACTTATGGCAGAAAAACAAGGTTCAACACAATCTCAAGACCCTGCCAAAGTTGTCATCACCAGGCCTCAATCTCCAAACTCATCATCAATAAAAACTCACCCAAGAAACCCATTGGATTCAAAGATACTAAAGTGGAAGTCTGATCAAAAGACCCGCATATTGACTTTGCTCAAATCCAATGGAGAGGTGAAGCACATATCAAGGGAACAAGCACTTGGCCTGGGTGTTGAAGATCTACAGGATCTCCTTGAGCTTCCACTATGCAGGGATGAGGATGATACAAATTCCATGGACTTTGAATTACAATTCAAAGGATAAGTCAGGGAATTGTTGATGAGGCAATAAAAATCCAGAATAATGAAGAGTTTTGGCATCATCTGTTCCAGGGGGAGATTCTTGGGATTGAACCCTACAAAGGAACAGTTGATTAAAGCCAAAACTGGATCAGATCAGTGGATTCAGAATAAGCAGTTGTTTGCATCAGTCTTCCTCCTTGAATGTGACCTAACATCTAATGACTTCTAAGTACTTATAACAACCCTCCTAAATTTTTCGACACCCTAAAAATAATTAAAATATCCCAATATATCATAAAGTACACCCCGTATGCGAAAACCAAGCCCTAAATACATTACATATTTAAAAATTTAATAAAAACAAGAATTTAGTGTCGCTCGCGGGCCGTGAAGACCCCTTAGGGATCTTACGTGGGGCACGACAACCCGCCTACGAGGCCTCACCCGGATCCGACACGTGGCACAATCGTGTCGAGGCTACATGTGATGACCAGTTATAGCTAGGCCCTACAAGCCTAGGTCGCGGGCCGCGTAAGCCTCCGCTTAAGCTTACGCGAGGCGCGAGGGACACGAATTCAGCTCCTATAAATTGGGAGCTCAGGCCTTCAGTCGAACTCGCTCACTTCTTTCTTTCTTTCTCGAATTTCTATATAGATAAAGCTATTCTCGGGCATAATACCCCCTAAATAACGAAGTTCTGCCTCGTTGTAAGTAACATAACCCCGGTTACGTATTAGATCCGATTGATCCAGGGTTCCGTAATGGCTGTCGAGGTTTTGCCCGACGTAGTCGTTGGAATGCAGTCTCGGGGAGGGTATTACTAATGTAAATATTGGGTTATTATACTAACGTGTTTGCATTTGTGTATTTAATAGATAATCACCAGGAAACCCTAAAGGAAAACCTAAGACAACAATGTGAGTAATCTCCTTTTTGCAAATTGTTTTTGCAAAAACCTCATACAATTAATAATATATTAAACAGTTATTGAGTATTTGTATTCTACAATTATCGTCGGTATGTTGGGGTTTTGTATACAAAATTTGTTACTACCTTGCGAGGAGTAACATGACCACAAGTAGGGTTGACAGTACCGTGGGTGGTAATTAAAGTAGATGGAAACAAATGTAATTGCGCGACCGCCCTCAATACTGTACAATGGTTTTACTTAACTTGATTAAACTGAGATTCACTAACCAGTATTTCCCACTGACAAAATGTTTTTAAACGCATTTCAGATAACAAAATGTGAAAGCCAAATAGAAGCCAGCTGGACAGCACTGAAGGCTTGGAAAAGTGGCTATAAAGTTACCTAAATTAAAAGAGATGTTTTATTAAATAAAACAGGATTTACCCCTATGAAAATGTGTGTACTTAAAACTTGGGATTTTCCCACGTGTTTAATATTATGAAAGTGTGGTATTTTACTCTGATAAAATATTTCCTAACTACGGTCCTGATGTAATTTCTGCTGCCAAAATGATAACCACCGATACCACTGAAACTGGCCACGGCCGCCCGTTCCCGGGTTGTTAGGGGACAGGGGTTGTGACAGTACTGCCCTTCACAAACAACTGCTGATCACTAAAGACTGTTGAAGACAAAGCACTGATGCTCAATCTACTGTCATGGTTCAAGTACTGCTGAAGACACAAAGCACTGCAAGGCGTATAACAGTGGAATGAGAAACAATAGTTAGTTTACTTTGTATATTGTATTTATAATCAGTGTTTAGAAAGCAGTGTTTGTATAGATCAGTGGTTAGAGGTTGTTAGGAGGTTAGATGTCACTTTCATGGTGATGTCAGCAAAGATGCTTCAGTGGTTTGTTCTGTACTCTCTTCATCACAAGTCATTCTGTACGAACAAATCACAGTGAGCTCAGGCTGGGGGGGAGATTGTATGCATGCATGCATTGTAATTGAAGGTTGTAATAAATATAATCATTCAATTTCATGTTAAACATGTTTTACTTAAAACAATTCTCTCTTTGATTGTGTATTGAAAGTTTGTTTCATTTAATTCAGCTGCACTTAATTCTAACTCATCTTCATAATTATCAAACGAGCACAATCTTATCAAACTCAGATCCTAACAAAGTCTACTATGGTTTTGAACAGATGAAGTACTTGATAGAATGTATTCATTTATAAAACTTTGATTTGCACCGGAGTCAAATAATACCTTAGCATAGATGTCATGGACAAGAACGTACTGGTGATCACATCGGAAATTATTGCTGCCTTCTGCGTTATAAGTACAAATGTTCATGCGTTCTCCATAGCTTCGTCTGATGCTTTTGCCTTGTTGTAAGGTGCCTTTGTCAGTTTGGGCAATTTGGACGGATATGGCCTGTTTCTCTGCAGTTAAAACAAACTGGGTTCTTCTTACTGCATTCTTCCTTCTTATGACCAAGTGTTTTCCAGTGATTACAGTAGGGTTTCTTCTTAAAATAGCATTTTCCTGAATGTTTCTTATTACAGTTTCTACAGAAAGATTTTGCAATTGACTGTCCAATTCCTTTCCTCTTATAGGATTTATCAGAGCGGAATTCTTTATAAGAACAACCATAGGTTGTGTCTTTCTTTCGTTTGGGAAATGGAGTTTTGACAAGAATATCATTGTCTCCATTGATACTATGACTAGGTTTAAAGTGATGAGTATGCTTACAACTTATAGTAATATTATTGTTTATAGGCATAGAATTTTTAATAGTTTCAATAATCGAGGGTATGCCATTAGCTATTCCTTGAGCTACTATATTTTCTATAGAACTTTTATCCAAATAATTTCCGTTACTAGCGTGAATTTCTTGATTACGTGATACTTCATTCGATATCTGAATTGCAAACATTTTCAGGTACTGATATCACAGAATAATTAAAATGAAACAATTATTCAGACACATTTTGTTGATCATATTGCATCAATACAAACTATAATCATACATGTCAGTATTTTAGTTTTTATGCGTCGATATATGTATATATATTATACTTTATTATTACCATTATATATATATATATATATATATATATATGGTAGGGTTCCAGCGTGAACAACCTCCCAAGAGTGAACTGCGTGAACAGATATGGACCCTTGATTTCCTTTTTAGTTGTTAAGGGTAGGATTGTAATTATATAAAAAATTAGATTTAAATCATTATTTTAATAATTGAATTAAGTTACATCTTTCTTAATTTAAATTCATTATCCACATTATGTTTATTTATTAATAAGATAATTATCAAAACAAACAATAAATCACCAGATTTCAATTTTAATTTTTATTTCAGATTTCATCACCAGAATTCAAATTTTGATTTTTAAGATCCACGTAACCTTCATTTTTCAACGGTATACACATGTGTACTTGGATATAAATTGAACAGTACACACGTGTACTCTGCATCGTACATATGTGTACAGTAATTCACAGGTGTACATCAACATTCAATACAAAAAAAAATTCTGAGATATCACAAAAACAGACGATATACACATGTGTACATCGCATTAAAAAGAGGGCAAAATCAGAATACACATGTGTACATCGCATTTAAACAAATAATTATTTTAATAATTGATTTAATTTACATCTTTCCTAATCCTTGATTTGATTTGTGAGAGATTTATGCTATCAATTTAAGAGGATAATTGATTACTTGATTTGTGAGAGATGCAATCAATTTAAGATTGAAATTACACATATACCCTTTTTGTATTTAATTAAATGGAAAAAATTAACCAAATAATTACCATCATGCCACTCACTTTAATCTCAAGATCATAAAAATCAAGGGCCAAGATTAGTTCATGCAGTTCACTCTTGGGATTTTGTTCACGTTTGAACCTAATCCTATATATATATATATATATATATATATATATATATATTATATTCGGTTTTTTTTGTTTTCAGTATTCTAGTTCCTTCTTGTCGTACTTCCTGACGAGCTTTTCTCCTATATCACGGACTCCGTGTCCTGTTGACAACAGTTCCTCTCCATATTGTCTCAACTCAACCATATTCTCGGGGCTCATGGCTGGATAGGCATTCAGGATGTATGGTGGAAATTGTGGTTGTGGCTGGAGATAAGGGTCTTGTATTAGGTTCTGAAATTCCCAGTTATTGGCCCACCATTGTTCCATTGGATTTGGCGCTGGTACAGGTATCCTTGGGATTTCCTCTGGATTGAATGCGGGTATTAGTTGAGGAATCATTTGGATAGGTTCTAGGTGAACATGTAGGTTTGGGTTTGTTTCTTTAGCTATAGGTTGAAACCTATCACAGTTTGTTAATCTACGGTCGAGTTCCTCCCACAGTCAATTGGTTAATGGGATTTGAGTGGTTCCTTCAGATAAGGTTATGGTAGCTACTGTATTTCTCGTTTCTCTTTATTGAACCATCCTTTCTTCTTAGGTGGTATAGGTTCAGTAGATTTGTCTTTAAAAAAGAAAGATCCTTCCGCATCCTCTTCATATCCTGATATGTCTCCGGATAGTCCCTCGTCCATCTCCGAATTAGACATATGTTGAAAAGTATCGGACACACTTTAATCACTCATACTGTGGACTTAGAAATTGTCGAAATAATGTTAAAATATCCCACATATATATGATATTTATATTTACAGAATAACACATAAATTATTCTATATTAATTTCCAAACATTAATGTTTAAGTTTAGGTATTAAAAGAACACCTAAATAGTTTAAACCAGTGGCTCTGATACCACTTTCTGTCACCGGCCCCGACCCCACTCTGGGAGTGGGAGCCGTGAGCCAGTTACAGTGTAAGACCCTTACTTTGATTATTGATATTACATATAAGTTTCATATTTAATTGTGTTTATACAAATACACATACATTTAAAAGTATGAGTTTCTTAAAACTTCTTACAATTTAAAACATTTCAACTATTATATCGCCGTTTAACTTCGTAACGACGAAACATAACGCGGAAGCTTGAACTTTGATCGTGTTCAGTTCTTCATTGAGCTTGATCGTTATCCGGTACCTCGGCATACCTACATTTCATAAATCATGAAATGAGTTAGTCATACGAAGTTTATAACATGTCTAAGCGAGTCCGTTTATCAAAATGAACAAAATAATTTTTTTCACAGTTCTGTAGACTATCGCGGGCTGCGACAGGTTTCATTTCTACTTTCGCGGGGTGCGAAGCGCCCTGGCGGTTCACGACCAAAAAGTAGTCCCCCCGTTGCGGGGCACAAGAGCTTGATTTCGACAGAATGTTTGCAGCTGGGAGCTGCATACTCCCTGTAATACCATTGTTCACAAAAACCTGCATAACTCGCTTAATTTTTATCCGTTTTATGACCCGTTTCTTCCTACGAGATCGTAATTTATTCCTCCATCATATGGAGTTAAAATCCAACATCCGAACTAACAAAATTCTTAACTTTAAGCTCTCGCCCGTTCATGTTTTAAACAACAAACTTGTTTAATTACTCTCATTTTCATACAAACTTCATAACCATGTATATTTCCTAATACCCGAGGCTTTATTCGTGAAGTTTATGTGTCACACCCCGACTGCGCAAAACAATAAATTCGTGGCGGAAACGTCGGGAAGTGTCGTAACAGAATCATTGTTTTACAACACATGGTGATTAAAGATTTTTTTTATTCCATTAATGAACTCGTTGTTTTATTACAAAACAGATAAATACAAATAATTGTCTTTTAGGTTTTAAAGTTGCTAAGGCACGAGTCCATCCTATGTGTAGCATGCATCAACAATCATCACATAGTAGCACCTGAAACACATGTGAAAATAAAATGTCAGCATAAAAATGCCTATGAGTAACATAGGATTTGTGAATTAGATTCATGGCTTTGGATAACACAAGAAAAGGGTTATATGTTTTCAAAAATAAACATGAATCCTTGTAAAATTTTTGTTTCTAAAATGCGTCATTATGGTAAAAGGTTTATAGTATATACAAAAATATACTTTGGTTTTGAGATAAGCAGATAAGTAGTATATCTAAATATACTTTAGTTATGAAATAGTTAAATAGATAGTATATCAAAATATACTTTGGTTTATGAAATAATAGATTTGGTAGTATATCACAAGTATACTTTGGTTTAAGAATGTAAGCATTGGTAGCATATCAAATTATACTTTGGTTTGAAAGTAGCATATCAACTATGCCTTGGTAAATAACAAAGTCGGTAGTATATCAAACTATACTTTAGTTTTGTAAATTTGTAAAGTCGGTAGTATATCAAGCTATACTTTAGTAAAACAATATCACATTGGTAACATATCGAAATATGCTTTGGTAGTATATCGAAATATACCGTATATCGTGATTTGGTAATACATTCAAACCTAGTGCATCAAACTATACTTTGGAGACTATAGAAATACCACAAAGGCAATTCTATTTGGTTAAAACTTTGGTTTCTGACATTCCATACAACAGGAATGGGGTGTCTAGTCCTATAGCGCTATATCGTACTACCAATCAGCTTGATCATTGTTAATGAATGTATAAGTAACAATATGAACGAACAAATAGTCTAACAATCTTTGAAAATCAGTGTTTAAGCCATGGACAATAGTTCAATTCATCAAAAGATAGTATTATGCATGTGTAATTATATAGTTGTATCATGAAAATAATGTATCGGCACATATGAATCAGCCCAAAACATTTGAAAATGGTAAAAGAGGGGACTATGTACTCACTTGAGATTGCAAGTATCCTTGATTAAGTGTCCTAACAGAGCTCGGAAATCAAGGAATTAAGTGGCACCTAGTATGGAGTCACTACGTTAAATAATCGGTACCTAAATCGGGTAGAATGAGGTCTCGTAAACCAAATGAGTATTGGAACTCATGTGATATGGTTTAACAAGGCCTACATTCTAAATCGGAACCTATCCTAAGTGCTTACGACCCGTTAGGGTAGCTTACGCTACGTTAACGCGTCGTTCGCGCAAATGCGCGTTCGAGACGCCTAACTAGTCCTATGACAAGTATTATATGCCCTAACATGTTTAAATACGTTGTATAATCAGTTTGAATGACAAAATTTAAGTTACATATGCTTAAATTAAAATTATGCATGAAAAGGGCATTTTAGTCATTTACCTAAATCATATAAACTACCAATCATACAACTAATTAAACTAAGTGACCAAAAGGTATAACCTCGGAAGGTTATTCCCTATATAACTATGGTCACAAATATGTTTGGTCGGATCCTAATGATCAACCAAACGGGTCAGGTTCGAAAGACTAAGCGGTTGTCAAGACCGCTTGACTTGCGACCCTATACAAGCACTAGGCTAAAAGTGACGAGTTAAACATGTTAAAACATGTTTAACTAAGTTAGAAAACAGGTTTGATATAAAAACAAAGTGTTTTGATACCCGAAAATAGTTTTGTCGCAAAATGCTCATAATCAGCATTTTGACCGCAAACTTTGACTCGTCACCTCGACTAATCAACGTGGTAATCAGTAGGTATAGTTTGATGGGACTATAACCTTCGTGATTACGCTCACGTTGTAAAGTTTGAACGAACTTTGTCTTGACCAATTCATGGTCAAAGCAGAAAGTCAAACACTGTTTGACTTTCATGCTTGAAAATCATAAACAAGCATGAAAGAAGCTTACAAAGGGTCCAAGCTTAGAAAGAAACAAGGAAAACTCAGGTATGAAGCCTTCAACAAGTGAGAGCTTCAACTTAGAGCAGATTGTAGAGCACAAGAAGCAAATGAGCAAGGAACCCATGAAAAATCCCAAGCTATTTATAGGAATCATGAAGCAATAGGATCATTCCATGTGTTTCTAAGCTTAATCTTGACCTTACACTTGTTAATCCATGATTGGGCAACTTGCTAAACACACAAACCAGCCCACAACATGAAGAAACCATGGATTAAAACCAGGACAGCTGTTAAAATGGAAGTTTCTAAAATTTGTGGAGCTGGCACAAGCTTACGGACCATAAGCTATGGTCCATACGGTCCGAAAGGACCCTGCAGATCAGCCAGTTTCACAAGTTGTCAGTTCAGTCCCCGCATGTTGTTTTGTCGCGTTTTGGCATTTCTAACACCCGTCAAACCCATTTTCAAGATCCATAATCAAGTTAAAGCATAGGGAACATGAAATATGCTTGAAAACATCTCGGATGTCGGTTCGTTTGACCGTACGGTTGCGGTTTTCGGTTAATTACGACAGAATCGTAACGAACGCGTAAACGACCCAAATTGCGCGACGAATGGTATTTTTGCATTCCTATCACTAAAATACAATATTTTAATGATTAAATTTTTTTTTGGATGTCCGGATATCTTCAGAACGTAAGATATGCGCGTAAATCCAAAATTATGCACTTTTTTACGCTTTTAGTCCCTATTGATCAAATAAGCGCATTTTCGCATAGTGAACCCCTCAAAGCCTATTTCTAAGCTATGTAAAGGATATTTAGTGTATGTTTAGCTTATGATCATATTCCGGAATGTTCGTTGCTATACAAATCGGCATACTTTCGCAATTTATCGCAAATAGTCCCTGTTATCGGATAAACTTGTTTTTGCCATACCAAACCCTCCAAAGCTTATTTATAAGTTATGCAAAGGTTATTTAAGGTATGTTAAGCCTATGTTACTGTCCTGGAGTGTTTGTCGCATTAAACTGATTATGTTTCGCATCAGTTTGCGTATAACTTTCCAGAAACCGTTTTAAAGCTTGAAATTGAACTAGGATTGATATGTGCAAAAGTCACATGTAATTTCTACAAAATCCCAAGAATGAAACACAAGATTTCATTGGATTTTCATTTGTATGATGGTCGTTGAGACACAGATGTCACAGTCTCCCCTACTTTAGGAAATTTCATCCCGAAATTTAATTTTAGAGGAAACATGTGAAAACAAATGTGATTGTTTCGCTTTTGAATGAATCGCCCTTTCCCTAAGTAAAAATCTGGGCCACGTTTGGATTTTTCAGCGAATTTGTTAATGTCAAAGTGATGTCCTTGTTGCAGAAAAATAGTATAAACTTTGGAGTTTCGAACAATGGATGGAAGAATGTTTCCTATGAAGACTATTATAGGAAACTTGTGTGTGTTCAAAATTGGAGTTGGAGAGTGTAAGATAAAATAACATTGGTCAAGGTCCAGAACTTATAGTAATTTAAATAATGCTACGCTCGCAATGTAATAAGGAACACTTATATATAGGAAGTACCAGCGGCGTATCCACCATGCCCTTTTTACATTGTTCCTGTTTCGTTATTCTTATCACTATAGGTCTTAACACATGAGAAAACTTGTTGTGGTTTCTGTGCACTGAATTCCATAATTATGTATGCATCCATAATTACGTAATTCCTTGCACAGTCCGCACAATTCATTTCATAATGTGTAGGGGAAAAAACAATCGAACTAACATGTAATGACTTGACTAGACCACCAAAGGATCTTTTTAACTAGATCAACGAACGATCTTTTTAACTAGATCAACACAGGATCTCCTTAACTAGACCATCGTACGATCTCTTTAAATAGACCACTAAAGGGACTTTTTAACTTTGAATCACATAATCGTTTTGAAATTGCACTTTGGAATCCAGGGTTCTTACTATTTGCATAGAAAAGCCACTTAAGGAATTTAAGATAGTACTTTGAGTATTCTTCTGAGAATCTAACATATGAAAATATGGAAGATTCTACTAGGACTTAGATAGCGAGCTTTAGAGTTACACATAATCACATAATCGCATAGCCGTTAACCTAGTTATTAGCTCATTCATTAACTTGTATAAATGCATTTAAAGTACACCAGGAATCCAATCAAGGACTTTAATTAGTACTTTAAACATCCTCAAGAATCTAACTATGAAGATAGGAAGATCTTATAAGGATTTGGTTTTGTCTTTGTCGTATCGTAACATACGTATTAAAGCACACAAGGAATCCAATTAAGGACTTTTGATTTTGCGCTTCAAACATCCATAAGGATCTATCTATTAAGATAGGAAGATCCTATGAGGATTTGGAATTTGTGTAGTGAAAATGTTTTGAAATTCATGTACTAAGTATGTTAGGTCAACATACGAAGTGAAGTATTCATGAAATCAAGGTGCTAGATATGCTAAGTCAGCATATGATGCAAAAAGGGTCCTTGAAATCAATGTGCTAGGCACGTTAATGTTTTGGTCAAAAATCACACAAGGATAATGCAACCAAATCTGATTTTGTGAGGTTTGATGCTTGGTTAATTGGACAAATGTATGAACAACAAGTGTGCAGAATGAGCGATGAACACAAGGATTTATACGAGGAAAAAGCCCTTGATCAATTAATGATCTCCGACATAAAAAACCTCGGATAGTGAAAACTATCACTATCAAGTTTATTGAATAAACAAGTTTACAACTTCGGAAGTATTGAGCTTGATACAATGAACTCTAGTGTGTGTGTATTCGAGAGCGATAACGACAGAAATGATGTGTGTTCAGCGGAGTGCAAAAGTGTTTTCTAAATTAGCTCAATACCCCTCTTAACTTAGCTAAAAATATCCTAACTAACTATCCGAAAAATCAGCCATTCACCCACGATCACCACTAACGGTCCTCAGCTTGTGCACATGTTGAAAATAAAGAGCATATTCCCCTAGAATCTCGGATGGAAAAAGTCTTCTTCAAAACATACCTGCAAAACAAGCCAAATGGTGATGGAAACAATTGTTAGCTTAGAATAATAATGAGGATCCTGGATCCTTATTCTCGCAGTGTATTCTGAGGATCCTTAATTCAATCTGAACTGAGGATCTATGATTCACAGGCTATGAAATTCTATCCCTAACAGTTAAGTCAACACACGAAGCAAAAATGTTCTTGATAATCGTATACATAGTCATATAGCATAGGTCCAATTAAGGATTTATGAAAGTACCTTTAGATATCAAATCAAGGATTTGAAATGGTATTTCAAGTATCTGTTTAAGAATTTGTAACTTGTACCTTGTACTTTGTTTCTTAAAAGAAATGAGTACTTAGGATTTTTGGGGAGATCACGAGTGATCATAAAAAAAATGAAAGAACCACATGAGTAGTTTGTCTTGCAAGCAACACGGTTCCTTGGTGTCGGCATCGTAGGGGTATGTCACACATACACACAATTGTATCAGTTTTGTAAATAAAGGTAAAACAACAAATTTATTTATATATCAACTGATCAACTGAATTGATTTAAGCGTCACAGATAACAAGGAAAATACAAAAGTCTAATTGTACACTGCTGCATTGTCATTTGTGTTTGCTTGGTTTATGTTAAATACTCGTCCACGTGCTGGGTTAGCATTAACAAGCCTTGGACAATTGTTCCGATAGTGAGTAAGATCACCACAGTTGTAGCACGATCCAGGTGGATATGGTGCTTGAGCAGCAGCAGGATTTGCAGCAGCTTGGTTTTGGATAGCATGCCGGCATGTATTGACCAAATGTCCCAACCGCCCACAGTGGGTACATTTGTGACACGGTGTTTGTTCCAGATGATGACGGTTGCATTTGTCACTGGCTCCAACCCCACTCTGGGAGTGGGAGCCGTGGGCCAGTTACAGTGTAAGACCCTTACTTTGATTATCGATATTACATATAAGTTTCATATATAATTGTGTTTATACAAATACACATACATTTAAAAATATGAGTTTCTTAACACTTCTTACAATTTAAAACATTTCAACTATTATATCGTCGTTTAACTTCGTAACGACGAAATGTAATGCGAAAGCTTGAACTTTGATCATGTTCGGTTCTTCGTTGAGCTTGATCGTCATCCGGTACCTCTTGGCATACCTACATTTCATAAATCATGAAATGAGTTAGTCATACGAAGTTTATAACATGTCTAAGCGAGTCCGTTTATCAAAACGAACAAAATAAAATTTTTCACAGTTTTGTAGCCTGTCGCGGGCCGCGACAGGTTTCATTTCTGCTTTCGTGGGGCGCAAAGCCCCCTAGCGGTTCACGACCAAAAGGTAGTCCCCCGTCGCAGCCTCGCAGGGCGCGAGAGCTTGATTTCGATAGAATGTTTGGAGCTGGGAGCTGCATACTCCCAGTAATACCATTGTTCACAAAAACCTGCATAACTCGCTCAATTTTTATCCGTTTTACGACTTGTTTATTCCTACGTGATCGTAATTTATTCCTCCATCATATGGAGTTAAAATCCAACATCCGAACTAACAAAATTCTTAACTTTATGCTCTCTCCCGTTCATGTTTTAAACAACAAACTTGTTTAATTACTCTCATTTTCATACAAACTTCATAACCATGTATATTTCCTAATACCCGAGGCTTTATTCATGAAGTTTATGTGTCACACCCAGACCGCGTAAAATAACAAATTCGCGGTGGAAACGTCGGGGAGTGTCGTAACAGAATCATTGTTTTATAACACATGGTGATTAAAGATTTGTTTTATTCCATTAATGAACTCATTGTTTTATTACAAAACAGAAAAATACAAATAATTGTCTTTCAGGTTTTAAAGTTGCTAAGGCACGAGTCCATCCTATGTGTAGCATTCATCAACAATCATCACATTGTAACACCTGAAACATATGTGAAAATAAAACGTCAGCATAAAAATGCCTGTGAGTAACATAGGATTTGTGAATTAGATTCATGGCTTTGGATAACACAAGAAAACGGTTTTATGTTTTCAAAAATAGCCATGAATCCTTGTAAAAGTTTTGTTTCTAAAATGTGTCGTTATAGTAAAAGGTTTATAGTATATACAAAAATATACTTTGGTTTTGAGATAAGCGGATAAGTAGTATATCTAAATATACTTTAGTTATGAAATAGTTAAACAGATAGTATATCAAAATTTACTTTGGTTTCTGAAATAATAGACTTGGTAGTATATCACAAGTATACTTTGGTTTAAGAATGTAAGAATTGGTAGCATATCAAATTATACTTTGATTTGGAAGTAGCATATCAACTATGCCTTGGTAAATAACAAAGTCGGTAGTATATCAAACTATACTTTAGTTTGTAAATTTGCAAAGTCGGTAGTATATCAAGCTATACTTTAGGAAAACAATATCACATTGGTAACATATCGAAATATGCTTTGGTAGTATATCGAAATATACCATATATCATGATTTGGTAATACATTCAAACCTAGTGCATCAAACTACACTCTGGATACTATAGAAATACCACAAATGCAATTCTGTTAGGTTGAAACTTTGGTTTCTGACATTCCATACAACAGGAATGGGGTGTCTAGTCCTATAGCGCTATATCGTACTACCAATCAGCTTGATCATTGTTAATGAATGTATAAGTAACAATATGAACGAACAAATAGTCTAACAATCTTTGAAAATCAGTGTTTAAGCCATGGACAATAGTTCAATTCGTCAAAAGATAGTATTATGCATGTGTAATAATATAGTTGAAATCATGAAAATAGTGTATCAGCACATATGAATCACCCCAAAACATTTGAAAACGGTAAAAGAGGGGACTATGTACTCACTTGAGATTGCAAGTATCCTTGATTAAGTGTCCTAACAAAGCTCGGTAATCAAGGAATCAAGTGGCACCTAGTATGGAATCACTATGTTAAATAATCGGTACCTAAATCGGAAGATCGGGTAGAATGAGGTCTCGTAAACCAAAAGAGTATTGGAACTCATGTGATATGGTTTAACAAGGCCTACATTCTAAATCGAAACCTATCCTAAGTGCTTACGACCCGTTAAGGTAGCTTACGCTACGTTAACGCGTCATTCGTGCAAATGCGCGTTCGAGACGCCTAACTAGTCCTATGACAAGTATTATATGCCCTAACATGTTTAAATATGTTGCATAATCAGTTAAAGTGATAAAATTTAAATTACATATGCTTAAATTCCAATTATGCATGAAAAGGGCATTTTGGTCATTTACCTAAGGCATATAAACTACCTATCATACAACTAATTAAACTAAATGACCATAAGGTATAATCTCGGAAGGTTATTCCCTATACAACTATGGTCACAAATATGTTTGGTCGGATCCTAATGATCAACCAAATAGGTCGGGTTTGAAAGTCTAAGCGGTTGTCAAGACCGCTTGACTTACGACCCTATACAAGAACTAGGCTAAAAGTGACGAGTTAAACATGTTAAAACATGTTTAACTAAGTTAGAAAACAGGTTTGATATCAAAACAAAGTGTTTTGATACCCGAAAATAGTTTCGTCGCAAAATGCGCATAATCGGCATTTTGACCGAAACTTTGACTCGTCACTTCGACTAATCAACGTGGTAATCAGTAGGTATAGTCACAAGGGACTATAACCATCGTGATTACGCTCACGTTGAAAAGTTCGAACGAACTTTGTCTTGACCCATTCTTGGTCAAAGGAGAAAGTCAAACATTGTTTGACTTTCATGCTTGAAAAGCATAAACAAGCATGAAAGAAGCTTACAAATGGTCCAAGCTTAGAAAGAAACAAAGAAAACTCTGGTATGAAGCCTTCAACAAGTGAGAGTTTCAACTTAGAGCAGATTGTAGAGCACAAGAAGCAAATGAGCAAGGAAACCATGAAAAATCCCAAGCTATTTATAGAAATCATGAAGCAATAGGATCATTCCATGTGTTTCTAAGCTTAATCTTGTCCTTACACTTGTTAATCCATGATTGGGCAACTTGCTAAACACACAAACCAGCCCATAACATGAAGAAACCAGGGATAAAAACCAGGACAACTGCTGAAATGGAAGTTTCTGAAAATCTGTGGATCTGGCACAAGCTTACGGACCGTAAGTTATGGTCTATACGGTCCGTAAGGACCCTGCAGATCAGCCAGTTTCACAAGTTATCAGTTTCAGTCCCTGCATGTTGTTTTGTCGCGTTTTGGCATTTCTAACACCCGTCAAACCCATTTTCAAGCTCCATAATCAAGTTATAGCATAGGGAACATTAAATATGCTTGAAAACATCTCGGATGCTGGTTCGTTTGACCGTACGGTTGCGGTTTTCGGTTAATTACGACGGAATTGTAACGAACGTGTAAATGACCCAAATTGCGTAACGAATGGTATTTTTGCATTTCTATCACTAAAATACAATATTTTAATGATTAAAAAAAATTTTGGATCTCCGGATATGTTCAGAACTTAAGATATGCGCGTAAATGCAAACTTATGCACTTTTTGACGCTTTTAGTCCCTATTGATCAAATATGCGCATTTTCGCATACCCCTTAAAGCCTATTTCTAAGCTATGTAAAAGATATTTAGGATATATTTAGCTTATGATCATATTCCGGAATGTTCGTTGCTATACAAATCGGCATACTTTCGCAGTTTGTCGCAAATAGTCATTGCGATCGAATAAACTTGTTTTTGCCATACCAAACCCTCCAAAACTTATTTCTAAGTTATGCAAAGGTTATTTAAGTTATGTTAAGCCTATGTTACTTTCCCGGAGTGTTTTTCGCGTTAAACTGATTAAGTTTACGCATCAGTTTGCGTATAACTTTGCAGAAAGCGATTTAAAGCTTGAAATTGAACTAGGATTGGTATGTGCAAAAGTCACATGTAATTCGTACAAATCCCAAGAATGAAACACAAGATTTCATTGAATTTGCATTTGTATGATGGTCATTGAGACGCATATGTCACATTATGCGCCCGTTATTTATTTTGCGTGTATACTTATTTGGAGAATTGGCATGTAATAACCCCACCTAGACCTTATTGGCCATTAATAATCCCACCTCAGAATATTCCCCCCACCAGTCCCACCTTTCACATATTTTTCCTACAATGGTCACCCGTTTAAAAATCTTAACGGAGTTAAGCTTTTTTCCAAATTACAAACAGATTTTTTAGGGCTTTTAATCAGAACGAAGATACGAGTCCATTGATGTAAAACTTTGTAACACCCTTATTATTATTTAACGATTTTCTTATAATTTACGAAAATAAACGGGTAATTAGAATTTCAAAACATTGAAAATACGGGTTTCATTAAACTTAATTTACAGAATTAAAACTATACAAAATAACATGTTTGAGTTCGTCATTTAACAAAACAACGATACATAGTGCGGAAGCTTATTTCTTGACCGTGTTCGGTTCTTCGTTGTGCTTGATCGTCCCCCGGTGCTAAAATAATACCTGAAACTCATAAAACATGAGTTGGATTAGTCATACGTAACTTAGAACGTATTTAAACGAGTCCGGGAAGCGAAACTGATTAAAATAAAAAAAATTTCGCCAAAACAGGACTCCGTCGCGCCACGCGACGGCGCCACGTTGCTCCCTCGCGCCACGCGGTGGAGACCAGTTTCCAGCAGGCTGCAGCTCAGTTCAGCTATGCCAGTTTTTATGGAAACGGCCATAACTTCTTCGTTATTGATCCGTTTTACCCGATTCTTTTTCCTACGCGTCCGTAATTTAATCCTCCATCTTATGGAGTTAAAATCCTACATCCAACATAAGAAATTTTGAGACTTCTAAGCCTTTGACTCGTTACCTTTTTACTGAATTTTAACCCGTTTATGCATTTCATCAAACAAACGTATTTGTTTGATTCCTATATCACATACACTTCTTCAAATTAATGTTACCTACCATATTAGGTTCTAATCATAGGTTTATTACACAATTTAAACCCGTTTTCGCTCGTATGCTTATTTTGACCCGTTAAGGGTATTTAAGCACTTTCGAGCCTAAAATCGCTTTCATTTGTATCTAACTTTATATTTTCACATTTCTTACCAAGTAGTCTTCCATCACAACTATATTTGTGGTGGATTTAATATGGAGATACATATATTCCGAGTTTTATCCCTCGGACTATCATTTTACGGCAAAGACCCATATTGAGTCATTTGACCCAAGATTTACCTTTTTCATTCTTTATACTTATTCAAAGTATTTGCTTGATCATATAACTTGTTTTTAAATGACTCTTAAGGTTCATTTACTCGATTTTGCTTACGAGGGCGTTTTGGTCATCTTAAACCCTTTCTTTACAACAAAGGACTTTTCATGTCGTAATTGACCAAAATTCCACTTTTTAAACTAGGATCTTGTTTAAATAGCCATCATGTTTTTTTAAAACACAATGACAATAACTTAAATCATTCGGTTTACTTAAAAGATAACCCAATGTCCATTTTAACTTGTTTAGCCCTCATTGAACTTCAAGTTCTAATGATGATTTGACCAATTATACATACCTGGCTCGAATCAACATATTGACCCGTTTTGATACATTGCCTTAGTAGCCGCTAAGTAATAGCGATGACAACATTCAATCGATATTTATTCCTGTAATCATGCAACTCGACAAAACATTAGCCGATATTGTCAAAGGGTGATATTTTCACCTTTTGACCCGTTTGGTCTATATGACCATTTACTTTTGCGAGATGGATTTATTATCATCTCGTCTACATAACTTGTACCGGTTTACACCATACGGTCAATTTACTTATAAATTTATTTCTTGATTATTTTAACCCCTTTATATCTTACGCCATAAAGTGTCCTTCAAAACTAACGGTTATCGTCAACGAGTGACTACATTGCCGTTTTACCCTTATTAATTGTATTGATTTACCTTATAAGGTAAATCACTCAAAACTCGTTATTTATTAGTCATTACATGACTAAATGACCTTATTAGCTCTTTTTAACCATTCAACATGGTTTATCATTATTGTCTTTTGTTTCGAACCTCGCACGTCGGGTCGAAACATCATAAGTCAAAATATGACTTTTGATTATTCAAAATCTATAAAACCAATAGATATCAAATAAAAGGTGTAAGTTTTAACTTACCTCGCATCCCGAATACGCCTTTCTTCTCACTTGATTCGTTTGACCCGCTCACTCATCAAGCTTCCACCTAGCTCGTTAAGCGTCAAACTATCATCATAATTCATAAGATGGTTAGATTAGTCATTATCAATTATGACTACTCCATCTAACTGGTCTTATGTCGACTTTATCACTCGATTAAATCATTGGTTAGTTTGACTTCCTAACAGTCAATTGATCTATCGACATATCCAAATGCACACTTCACATGGAATTTCAACATTTTAGCTTCGTTTAGGCATTTTAACAAACATCTAGTGGGCATACTTTTACACATTTACAAACTAGTTCATAACTAGTTATTTTTACCAAGATTAACATCAAATTTACCACTATCACTTATGATCAAATACTCAAAATTGAAATTTGTTTAAGTATTTCCCGATTACTTAACATGCATGATGATTCTAATCATAATCATATCATCAATTCCACCTTATGACTAATACCCACTTAACCTAGTGTGGGAATTCATTCAATCATTCAATTCATAGCATGTTAGGTATGATTTTCACTTAGGGTTTCGTTCCTAAGCAAGTATACATCACTTATCAAGCCATAGCTTCTCTAATTCATGCCTAATTCGCGATTAGGATGATTATCAAATTTTTACAACTTCACAATTGTTAGAAATTCAAGATACCTCAGGATCCCCTTGACTTGGTGATCACGAATTTGTGTTCATGCATTGATTTGGCTCTTGATTTGGGCTTCAATTTGATCAATTTGTTGAAGTTAGGGTTTGAGCTCTCCTGAGCTTTCTCCTGGTCGACCAGAACACGCACACACACACCTAGTGTGTGTGTTGTGTTTAATTTTAATAAATCAAGTTTCAATTCTTCCCTTTTTAGCCCCTCTAGTTTGTATCTTTATAATAAGGGTTATTTCCCAAGTTTCCTTCTTTGTTTTAAGGCACATATTTAACTAGGTTGATATTCCTAGTTACTTGGTGGGTTCGGGGAAATTATAACCCGTTTTATTTTTTTTTTAAGTCCCGTTAACTCGGGCCTTTTATAAACTTATTTCCTTAAAAGTATTCATTCATGTTTTATTAAATATTAGGTTTATTTATTTAAATCCTAATATTTACCGGGTTACTTCTACCGCTAACGGTACTTTACCCGTCTTTTAGTATTAACGGGGTTTGATTACCAAACCCGTTTTCGGGGTGTTACAAGTCTACCCCCCTTAAAGAGGTTTCGTCCTCGAAACCTTTTCTTACATAATTCATTGAGTTTAAACTCAATGTATTCGATCCGAGAAATATTTTAAACATTACTTATACTTTTTAACCAATCGTTAGTATTACCCGAAAAGTACGGTAACATCTTTTTGGTTACTAATTGTCTACATATCTCATACGACATAGTGTAACTTCGAAATAACGTAATCTCGTTATTTCCACTAGTTTAGTTAACTTAGCGATATCCATCGCTTTCATATACTATCGAATTTCCTTATGAATCCGTTACTTTGACCCGTTTAAAGGTCTTTAGTGAAATCTTTCACTTTTAGCAACAATTTCTTTTGTTTTCAAATTCATTTATTCGGTTCAGTTATACCGAATCCACCGCTTACAAGCAACCAACTTACTTAAATGACCTTAACCGGTCTCACTAACTAGACTTATTAATCCAGTTGCTTTTTACCGCTCGCTTGGTGATAATGTGATTCCACTTCACATTGCATTTCTTGACCGTGATCGTGTCACGTCATGTTTAATTTATATCAACCTTTCATTTTCGAAAATACCACTTTTTCGAATATATCGTCTTGCACCTATCGATGTTAAGACCCATACTCTTTGATATTTGTTATTTCCAAATTCGTCTTATAGTATTCATATTTGTTAAAACGTTGTTTCTTACTAAAACTGAATTTTAGTTTAACGTTTTTCCTTTTAACTATGTCAATTACTCATATTAAGGAAATTGACAACCCATAATTTATTCTTTTCCGTTCTCATTTTACGCGGGGAATCATAACTAGTTCCCTTGCTTTACACTATTGACCCGTAGGTTCTTTCACTTAGCCTCATAGGCTATTTCTTTAAATTTTTCACCTTTTTAAGGTGAGACATTAACAACTCGTTTCCTTCTCTTTATGACCCGAGGGTCTTTTTGGTCCCGTAGACCTTAACACTGTGTTTAATCCCGTAGGTTATGATGATCCCGTAGATCATCTTTTATTCTTGTCTATATTCAAATGTATATATACATATATAGCTTCAAGGCATCTCTTATTATGTTTGGAATCGTTTATTTTCGCTCTTGAACTTCAATTGACCTTGACCGTAGTCTAAGGCTTCATTTGTTTACTTCCGGACTAATCCTCCGACTTTATGACTTCTGATGTTATTTACGCGTCAGTTTGTTCTACGCTTACCATTTCCCGGTTCATACTTATACTTCTATACAACCCATTACCCGGGTTCTTTTATCTTTACGTTCTTAACGCTCATAACCCTTTACATAGGTTAGTTAACATCTCACACTTTTACTTATTCAGTCCGCGCCTACTTACATTAGCAAGCGTCATCATTTATTTAATTCGTTTGACTTGTTCGTGTGAAATTTCATCACTGGTGAACGTCAAATTTCATTCTTTGTTCAACCCGTTCGACTTTTAACTAGTCGAACGTAATTTTTTTATCAAAATTTATGTTTGCGAAAATTCTTGTCATCTTTTAGTCATGACTCATATTCCGAGTCTTTTGACTTTCTATTTCGGGTTCCTGTTTCTCAGTCTACGCATGCGTTTAAATCCTTACCCACCAACCGGGTGTTTTACCGAAGTCGTTATTATTGCAACCCTTACGGTATGCATTATGACTTCGTTTCGCTTTTATATTCCTACTTTGTTCTCAAATTTGGTGTTTTACAAAATCGGCCCGTTAAGAGTCATATTTGCATTCTCCGGGTTCGAGTGTAAGCACACCCCTCCCAATTGCATACCTTAATCCTTTTACATTAATCTTTGTCCCTTCACTCGGGCTCATCATCCTAATGTAATACGCTTCCGTCACCCGGCTGTGCGTTTACATTATTATCAAATATGTTGCTCATTTGATTCATTTGGGTACTTTTAAGTTAGTCCCATTCACCCCGCCCTTACTACATCGGATGTAAACGTGTCCGCCATAAGAAGTTCATGGTATCATATGCCACTACTTACTTGGCCAGAGTAAGCGATTAACACATGACACACATGACCTTTTTATAGTTTTCACATCACGCCCTATGTAAGTAACGCCTCTATTTGTTTCTCTTGGAAACAATATCCTGAATACATTTTCTATTCGGGTTTTTCCAAGTTTTTAATCTACATATGCAACTTTCAATTTCTACTTATTTGTTGCATATTACTATTTGTGCGGTTATTTAAAATGTGCACCTGGTAATGTTTGCCCCAACGGGCGTTCCTTGCCATTAACCTTGTTCGCGGTCGTTACGTGATTTAGTCCTCGGTGAGCATGCTCCTCTTGTCATACTTCGGACCGTTCCATCATCATATCCACAATTCGTTTGACTCTCGTCGTCTTCAAACGCGAGTGTCCTTCAATTAAAACATTCACAAAAGTGAGTAACGTCAACTTCAATAATCGCCCGTATTATAGTACTAGGCTTTTTCTACTATACGCGTCAACGCGCGTATTTTCGTCAACTATATCAATCATTTTAATTGGGGTAACGTGTATCACACGATAGCCCTATGTGTTGTTTACAACACCTTAGCATGCTAAACTATTAACATACATGTACTTACCGGATTTGCGATCAAGCCTCGAACCGAACACATTTGTCAACAACCTTGAGCTCTGATTACCAACTTGTAACACCCCTATTATTATTTAATGATTTTCGTATATTTTACGAAAATAAACGGGTAATTAGAATTTCAATACATTGAAAATACGGGTTTCATTAAACTTTATTTACAGAATTAAAACTATACAAAATAACATGTTTGAGTTCGTCATTTAACAAAAAAACGATACATAGTGCGGAAGCTTATTTCTTGATCGTGTTCGGTTCTTCGTTGTGCTTGATCGTCCGTCGGTGCTAAAATAATACCTGAAACTCATAAAACATGAGTTGGATTAGTCATACGTAACTTAGAACGTATTTAAACGAGTCCGGGAAGCGAAACTGATTAAAATAAAAAAATTTCTCCAAAACAGGGCTCCGTCGCGCCACGCGACGGCGCCACGTTGCTCCCTCGCGCCACGCGGGGGAGACCAGTTTCCAGCAGGCTGCAGCTCAGTTCAGCTATGCCAGTTTTTACGGAAACGGCCATAACTTCTTCGTTATTGATCCGTTTTACCCGATTCTTTTTCCTACGCGTCCGTAATTTAATCCTCCATCTTATGGAGTTAAAATCCTACATCCAACATAAGAAATTTTGAGACTTCTAAGCCTTTGACTCGTTACCTTTTTACCGAATTTTAACCCATTTATGCATTTTATCAAACAAACGTATTTGTTTGATTCCTATATCACATACACTTCTTCAAATTAATGTTACCTACCATATTAGGTTCTAATCATAGGTTTATTACACAATTTAAACCCGTTTTCGCTCGTATGCTTATTTTGACCCATTAAGGGTATTTAAGCACTTTCGAGCCTAAAATCGCTTTCATTTGTATCTAACTTTATATTTTCACATTTCTTACCAAGTAGTCTTCCACCACAACTATATTTGTGGTGGATTTAATATGGAGATACATATATTCCGAGTTTTATCCCTCGGACTATCATTTTACGGCAAAGACCCATATTGAGTCATTTAACCCAAGATTTACCCTTTTCATTCTTTATACTTATTCAAAGTATTTGCTTAATCATATAACTTGTTTTTAAACGACTCTTAAGGTTCATTTACTCGATTTTGCTTACGAGGGCGTTTTGGTCATCTTAAACCCTTTCTTTACAACAAAGGACTTTTCATGTCGTAATTGACCAAAATTCCACTTTTTAAACTAGGATCTTGTTTAAATAGCCATCATGTTTTTTTAAAACACAATGACAATAACTTAAATCATTCGGTTTACTTAAAAGATAACCCAATGTGCATTTTAACTTATTTAGCCCTCATTGAACTTCAAGTTCTAATGATGATTTGACCAATTATACATACCTGGCTCGAATCAACATATTGACCCGTTTTGATACCTTGCCTTAGTAGCCGCTAAGTAATAGCGATGACAACATTCAATCGATATTTATTCCTGTAATCATGCAACTCGACAAAACATTAGCCGATATTGTCAAAGGGTGATATTTTCACCTTTTGACCCGTTTGGTCTATATGACCATTTACTTTTGCGAGATGGATTTATTATCATCTCGTCTACATAACTTGTACCGGTTTACACCATACGGTCAATTTACTTATAAATTTATTTCTTGATTATTTTGACCCCTTTATATCTTACGCCATAAAGTGTCCTTCAAAACTAACGATTATCGTCAACGAGTGACTACATTTCCGTTTTACCCTTATTAATTGTATTGATTTACCTTATAAGGTAAATCACTCAAAACTCGTTATTTATTAGTCATTAGATGACTAAATGACCTTATTAGCTCTTTTTAACCATTCAACATGGTTTATCATTATTGTCTTTTGTTTCGAACCTCGCACGTCGGGTCGAAACATCATAAGTCAAAATGTGACTTTTGATTATTCAAAATCTATAAAAGCAATAGATATCAAATAAAAGGTGTAAGTTTTAACTTACCTCGCATCCCGAATACGCCTTTCTTCTCACTTGATTCGTTTGACCCGCTCACTCATCAAGCTTCCACCTAGCTCGTTAAGCGTCAAACTATCATCATAATTCATAAGATGGTTAGATTAGTCATTATCAATTATGACTACTCCATCTAACGGGTCTTATGTCGACTTTATCACTTGATTAAATCATTGGTTAGTTTGACTTCCTAACAGTCAATTGATCTATCGACATATCCAAATGCACACTTCACATGGAATTTCAACATTTTAGCTTCGTTTAGGCATTTTAACAAACACCTAGTGGGCATACTTTTACACATTTACAAACTAGTTCATAACTAGTTATTTTTACCAAGATTAACATCAAATTTACCACTATCACTTATGATCAAATACTCAAAATTGAAATTTGTTTAAGTATTTCCCGATTACTTAACATGCATGATGATTCTAATCATAATCATATCATCAATTCCACCTTATGACTAATACCCACTTAACCTAGTGTGGGAATTCATTCAATCATTCAATTCATAGCATGTTAGGTATGATTTTCACTTAGGGTTTCGTTCCTAAGCAAGTATACATCACTTATCAAGCCATAGCTTCTCTAATTCATGCCTAATTCGCGATTAGGATGATTATCAATTTTTTACAACTTCACAAATGTTAGAAATTCAACATACCTCACGATCCCCTTGACTTGGTGATCACAAATTTGTGTTCATGCATTGATTTGGCTCTTGATTTGGGCTTCAATTTGATCAATTTGTTGAAGTTAGGGTTTGAGCTCTCCTGAGCTTTCTCCTGGTCGACCAGAACACGCACACACACACCTAGTGTGTGTGTTGTGTTTAATTTTAATAAATCAAGTTTCAATTCTTCCCTTTTTAGCCCCTCTAGTTTGTAGCTTTATAATAAGGGTTATTTCCCAAGTTTCCTTCTTTGCTTTAAGGCACATATTTAACTAGGTTGATATTCCTAGTTACTTGGTGGGTTCGGGGAAATTATAACCCGTTTTATTTTTTTTTAAGTCCCGTTAACTCGGGCCTTTTATAAACTTATTTCCTTAAAAGTATTCATTCACGTTTTATTAAATATTAGGTTTATTTATTTAAATCCTAATATTTACCGGGTTACTTCTACCGCTAACGGTACTTTACCCGTCTTTTAGTATTAACGGGGTTTGATTACCAAACCCGTTTTCGGGGTGTTACAAACTTGCCTCGAAACAGTGCTCCAAATGACTTGATTTTGGTTAATTGGAAACTTAAACACCCGAATTGAAGCGTCGTTTTCATCATTTAGAGCACCGCTTCGAGGCAAGTTTTACATCGATGGACTCGTATCGTCGTTCTAATCAAAAGCCCTAAAAAATCTGTTTGTAATTTGGAAAAAAGCTTAACTTTGTTATGCTTTTTTTATTTTTTTATTTTTTTATTTTTTTTTAACGGGGGACCATTGTAGGAAAAATAGGTGAAAGGTGGGATTGGTGGGTGGAAAATTCTGAGGTGAGATTATTAATGGCCAATAGGTCTAGGTGGGATTATTACAGGCCAATTTCCCTACTTATTTTGACCCGTTAAGGAATTTAAGCATTTTAAACTTAAATTTTGCTCATCCTTTACTTGCACCTTATTTTCACACTAAGGTATCTACTTGTCTTCCACCACAACTATATTTGTGGTGGATTTAGTGTGGCAACTTTTCATTCCGAGTTCTACCCCTCGGTTTGTCATTTTATGGAAAAGCTCATTTCGAGGCATTTGACCCAAAAGGTTCATACCTTTCGCTTTTATACTTACCCAAAGGATTTACTCGATCGTTAAACTTATTATCAAACTACATTTAGGATTCGTTTGCCCAGTTTATCATACAAGGGCGTTTTGGTCAACTTTAGCCCTTCCTTAATGATGAAGGACTTTCAATAACATGTTTGACCAAAATCGCACATTTTAGCTATAATCTTATTTACACATACCTGGCTCGGGTCAAAGTATAGACCCGTTTTAATACCTTGCTTTATTAACTGCTAATTAATAGCAATGCAAATATCCATTCGCTATTCACTCTTGTGAGCACAAGACTCGACAAAAACCATTAGTTGATATTGTCAAATGGTGATATCATCACATTTTGATCCGTTTGGTCTAAATGACCATTTTATCCTTGTGATATGGTATTTATTTACCATCTCATCCATGTAACCCGTTCGGGTTTACATCGTACAATCATATTACTTAGAATTCATTTCTTAATTCTTTGGACCCATCATGGCTTACGCCATAGAGTGTCTTTCCCAAAAACTAATGTTTATTTGTTAACTTGTAAAAATTACCATATTATCCTTTTACTCATTATGGGTCACACCATAAGGTAACTTAATTCAAAACTTGTTGTTTATTCGTCAGTGCATGACCGAATTACCGTTTTACTACTTTTTATCTATTAAACATGGTTTCTTATTATTTTCATTTATTTCATTCCGTATAACTACACGTTGGAACATCATATTCCAAATACTTATTTACCTTATTCGTAATCAATACAATAAGGGGATATTCTATAAAATAAAAAGGGTGTCAGCTTTACTTACATTGCATCCAAATTACGCTTTATCCTTCTTACTGGATTCGTTTGACCCGCTTCCTTCTCAAGCTTTCACCTAGCTTGTCAAGTGTCAACTATCATTTATAATTCGTAAGACAGTTAGATTAGTCATTATCAATCACGACTACTTTACCTTACGGATTTTATGTCCAAATTATTATTCGTTCTTATTGTTGGTTAGTTTGACTTTTAAAAAGTCAATTGACTTATTAACATATGCAAATCCACAAATTGGTTCATCGAACTCACTTAGGCATCTCATCCGAATACTTAATGAAATCAAATTTTACATACTAACCTCGATTGGTTCTTCAATGAATAGGAGTTTGTCGTCGATATGTATCTCATTTTCAGGGATGATAACCGTCACTTTTATTGGACTCTTTTTGAGGTTCGACACGTTGAATGTGTCGTGTACGCCACTAAGTTCATCCGGTAGCTTCAATTTATAGGCAACGAGACGATCCTTTTCAAGATCTCAAATGGCTCAATATATCATGGATTTAACTTACCACGCTTCCCAAATCTGGGTTAAATAAGTGGCTATGATTACTTGAATAAAAGAAGAAATGTGTGTTTTATCAATTAGGGTTTATCCCTATAAAAACAATTGATTGTAATATGGGTTTTATCCCGTTTGTTTAATAATAAACTTTGGTGTTTTACAAACTCTGAAATATTTCCTAACTACGATCCTGATGAAAAGTTTTCTGCTGCATATTTAATAAACACCGGTACCACCTGTATGTAACACCCCGAAAACGGGTTTGGTAATTAAACCACGTTAATATTAAAGAGCGGGTAAAATACCGTTGGTGGTAAAAATTAACCTGGTGAATATTAGGATTTAAATAAATAAACCTAATATTAAATAAAAGGTGAAAGAAAGCTTTTGGAAAATAAAAGTTTACAAGAGGCCCGAGTTAACGGGACTTAAAGTAAAACGGGTTATAACCTCCCCGAACCAACTAAGTTAACTAGGAATGTTTAACCTAGTTAATAAGAGGAAAATATTGTTGGAAATAAGTAGATTGTATCCTACTTAAAATCTAACCAAACAAGAGGGACCAAAGTGGGATAACTTGAAAGTTAAATTTATTAAATTAAAAACAAAACAAAACAAAAACACACACTAGGTGTGTGTTCTAGAACGACCAGGAAAGGCTCCAAGGAGCCAAAACCCTAACTCAACCAAAATCATCAAATTGAAGGGCTAATTGGAGCTCAAATTCATGAATGAACGTGAATTAACGATCACCCAAGCTAGGGGATCATAAGGTATGTCGAATTTTTGATGTTGATGAAGTTGTGAAATTTGAAGAACATCACAAGATGCGATTTATGTATGAATCGTAAAGGTTATGGCTGAATTAGTGATGTATCCTAGCTTAGGAACAAAACCCTAAGTGAAAATTCTACATAGGTTGCTATGATTTGAGTGTTTGACTGATTTACCACACCTAGATAAGTGGGTTTTAATAATATAATGAAATTGATGATATAAATATGTTTTGAATCATCATACATTATAGTGATAAGAAGGTGTTTGAATAATTTATGAATTCAGGTATATGATCATACTTGCTATGAGATGGGTTTTTGTATGATATAAAGGAATTGATATTAAAATCATGTTATAGATGCTTGAAATCATATTACCTACTAGAAAACAAGGAGAAGTCGAATCAAGTTGGTCAAAGTCCGTTGGAACTCTCGACACGAACCCGAGTATACTTGGGAACGTGAGGATCAATTCAAGGCCAAATACCCCAACCTGTTTGAGAAGACTCCTGCAACGGATAACTCAACTTGAATTTCAGTACAAAATTCTTTTTAACGAGGGGAGTTGTGATAAACAACACAATCTTGTAACTTCTGTACCAATAGATAATTATTTATTCTCTGTAATTATGTGTTTTAAATGTCAACGTTACATATTTGCATGTTATACATCTTAATCATGCATATCATACATTTTATTTGTAGCATTTTGAAACAATTTAAACAATGCGTCAAAACAATTAGTAAACTCACCGGTTAGATAGGCTTTGTCAGCACCACCTCAGTACCCAGCTAAATGGTAGATTTAGGACTTAGAAGTAGGTCGGACATAAAAATATATCAAATCCCAAGTGGGAAAACAAGTATAATTGTTAACACTTTCCGGAAAATTTAAGTAAAGTGTCCTTTTTGGACCATAAATGACAATTCTACGCAGAATTCAACATCTGACAAATTATACCAAGTCCAGAAATAATATTTAACATCAAAAACAACTTAAAAAGTATAGGGGATAGCATTAAAATACAAGAACATATCATACCTTATAAGTTACATAACTTAACCTTTTAGCGAACCGACAACAAAACAAGCACCGAACAAATATCTACCAAAACACCAAATATGGACTACTAACATTGTTTTAATGTTGTAAAACTAATATTGGTTTAATGTTGTAAAACTAATATTGGCCATATAACACTTTGTTACACATAAAAACACCTAGAATCACTTAAGACCAAATTATACCCTCAAATTACCTACAAGCCCCTAAACGATCAAAACTTGTTAATAAACCCCCAACCCCATTTGACGGTCACCATAGGGGCCCCACAAGCCCCTATGTTGTCTCAAGTTGATGAAAGGTGTATGATGGTTAAAGGGGTGATTGAAGTAAAGTGTGTATGCATGAGACCTTTAAATTATCAACCATATCTTCATAATCTCACAACACCATTTCAAACTTATCATCTTCTTCTCCTTCCCTCTACATTTCGGCCAAACCACCTCCATAATCACCCCATCCCTTTGCTCACCTTCAAGCTATTCAAGGGTTCCCAAGGGTGTATGAGGATCATCTAAGGAAGGTTCAAGTCTCGGAAGTGCAAGGACCTCTCAAGGGAGCTTTTAACCACCAACTTGTTCTCATCTTCATCTTCTTGATTTTGTGTTTCTTCCTTAGCTACTAGAGCTAGTTGTAAGTGTTCTTCAACCTCCATCTTGATGTTTATTAGTAGTATGATAAAGATGTACAAGTTAAACCATCAAGAATCTCAAACTTTAAAGCATGGACACTTGAAGAAATAACAAAATCTAAACTAAATAAGTAATTTTTGTGTTATGTGAAGTTGTTATGAAGTTGTAGGTGATTTTTGTGATATGGATGAGATCCATCACATGCATGCTTGTTAGAAGTGTAGATCTAACAAGTATACACATGGATCTTGAAAGTTCCATGATGAACATGTTAGTAGACTTGAAAAACTTGAAATATGAACTTGTAAGTATGATTAAAATGATATGTTTATGTTTATAAACTCACAAATAAATTGGCTAAACAACTTTTCTAAAATAAGTTCTTACAAGTTTACAGAGTATGACAAACAAGACTTGTTTCAAGTAATCACCATGTTAAAAGTGTAGATCTAAAACACTACAAGTTGTTATGAACTTTCAAGTTTACTTACATGAAAAGTGTGGATTATTTTGTGTAGTTTTACTTGCAAAATTGTTATGGATGATTGTTGAGTTTTGAAGATGAAAAACACATGTTTTTAAACATGGAAAAACCTCTCATTTTAGGGGAAACTATGGCAACACTTAGAATGTAATTTTTACAAGAAAAATGTTCAAAGTGTTTAGCCATAATTTTTTCCAAACTCTTAAAGATTAAAATGGATATAAATATATATAATTAGGGCAAGTTATATATATTTAGTGTTACCCAAAAATTTATGTGTTTATGTGTATTATGTACTAGTATACAAGTAGGGTTCAATAAATACAAAATACACACAAAGAATACAAATATAAAATACCCAAAAAAACCATAAAATACAACTAAGTGTAAAGATACATATACTTTCCCAAAATGGGCGTATGGACAAAATACAAAATATATACTTATATATATTTCCTTAACAAATATCTTGGACATTTGGGCTATGGACATATATATATATATATATATATATATAGGACAAAAATCCGTTAGGAACCACCTCTTATTGCGAGAACCGCGAGAACCAATGTGAACACAACCAAAAATGCCTAAAAATAGCTAAAAATCACACAATTTTTTTTTAATATTTTTTATAAAAAAATCGCTACTTTTCGAAGCAAAAAAAATTAAAAAATTAAAAAAAAAAATTTTTGCTACTAAAAGTAGTGATTTTAACATAAAAATATTAAAAAAAAAAATTAGATTTTTTTTAGATTTTTTAAGGTTTTTTGGGGGTTTAGTTTTTAGCATTTTAGCTTGGGGGGTGGGGGGTTTAGGTTTTTGGGGGGTGGGGGAGGGGGGTTTAGGTTTTTTTTTTTGGGGGGGGGGGGGGGAGGGGTTAGGTTTTTTGGGGGTTTTAGTTTTTAGCATTTAGCTTGGGGGGGGGGGGGTAGGTTTTTTTTAGGTTTTTTTTAGGTTTTTTTAGCTATTTTAGGTTGTGTTCACATTGGTTATCGCGGTTCTCGCAATAAGGGTGGTTCTCGCATGAACCTTACCCTATATATATATAACAAGTGTGATAAAAAAAAATATATTAAACATGCCTTAAAAATTTATCATTTTTAAGAAATATAATTCCGGAAAGTAAAAAATCATAAGAAATGATTTTTGGCATTAAATAAAAAAAACATAGGTATTTATACCTAAATACATGTATACTTACCTAAGTATACATTTGGTAAAAATTACAAGTATATTATACTAAATTAATATTGAAAACATTATTTAATAAAAAGTATAAATCTACTTTGACTTGGTCAAACGAATACAAAGACAAGAATACACGTAATAATACAAGAATACGTATACGAAGATAAGTTAAAATATATTATTTTTAACGCATATTGTATATAAATTCTATATATACATATATTTATTTGGGAATAAAAATATATATACTTACATATAGAAATACATTTTACAAATAATGATAAGTGTGACAACTGTGTTCTGTAATCGATGTATATTATAAAACAATGTCAATTATCAATAAAACGATGTGCTTTGGTGTTATTATATGTGTATTTGTTTGATGATTTTACAATTTGATTCGATTCTGATTTCAAGCTTTATTACGCTTTCTGGAAGGTTATACGCAAACTGGTAAGTAAACGCAATCAGTTTAACGCGACGTACACTCCGGAACTGTGAAATAAGCCAAACATACCTTAAATACTCTTTACATAACTTAGAAATAAGTTTCGAAGGATTCGGTATGGCGAAAACATGTTTATTCGAACTTTAGAACTAATTACGACAAAACTGCGAAACGAACGTTGGTGACCGCCCGGATAATATTTAAATCCCAAAAATATTCTGTTATGATTAAAATTTTATTCTTAATCATGTTCGTGTTGAAAAATAAATTAAAACGCTTAAAAACGTCATTTTTCAAGTGTAAGCGCGTACCGCGTGTTACAGCGCAACACAGTGCTTATACTGCGAAACACAGACAACACAGCCAGTCTCGGCAACTGAAATTTATCTCAGTAATATTTTGGCGAGTTTATTTTTATAGAATACTAAAAATAATTTAGAACTCCATAAACCGGGATTTAAACGCTAGATAAAATACCCGGTATCCAGTTAAACACCTGTTTTTATCTAATTTACCATCAAAATTACACTTGGACCCCCTCCCCCTTCCATTTTCACGGTTATAATAATATTGGCAAGATCTCTAAATATTTTTATGTGATCTTTATTGGACAAGTGTTGTGCATGCTTCATTTCCATATCTTGCAAATATCCTTATATATCTTCCAAGATCATAATCAATCTTCACAAGATCACTCAAATCCCTCACTCTCTCTCTCCTCCCAACCGTACACCCCACCTCTCTCTCCATCTTCAAACCTTCAATCTTGTTCTTGAGAATTCAACACCATTTCAAGCTAAATTCAAGTTAGTGTGAAGATCCAAAGGTGTTTCCAAGGTGCATTCAACTGATTTCAAGCTTCCTATCATAAAAATCTCATCCCACAACCTACTTGAATCTTGAAGGTATAACATTTATGTTTAAATCATATTCTTGATTTTTGGTTGTTCTTGATGATTTGAAGTTTCTCTTGAATCTTGGGATTTTCACAAACTTGAGATCTAAAATGAAAAAGGGTCTTGATACAAATAAAAATGGTGATGTTTATGTGGGTGTGTATCACCGTACATATATATACATGTGTGTATGAGTTTTGAGCTTTATTTTTTATAAGTACATGTTTAGGTTGTCGCTTGTTCTTGAATAATAGTTAAAATGCAAGTGTTGGATGACTTGTGTATGATATGTTAAATGTTCATGTACATCAGCAAATAAACATGAATATATCAGATATTTGATGCATCTAAACTCATAGAAAAAGATGATGCTATGATAGTGTGCTTTTGGCACTTGTACATGAGAATGCATGTTGATTTAAAGCTCAAGAAGTGATAAAAAAATGGTTGTATGACAAAAATATTTTTGAACAGGTTATAAACACTAAAAATGACATTATTTGGTATATTATAATGGCATGAAACTTTGACATAGGTTTAATAGCTTTGCATGTTGTACATATAGCTTAAAAAGTGGTAAATTATGTGAAATTTGCATGACTTATGTGCTTTATGTAAGACCTGCACTATCATGAGTATAACCATTATTTTATTCAGTAAATAACATGGGTTATGTTAAAATTTCAAGTCGTTTCGATTTGGGATGGTTCGGGTAATGTTTGATGCAAAACTATGCGGTAAAACGGTTAAAAATCGCCTTTTCGGAGGATTTTTACAAAACTGTTTTAGATCAGTAACCAAACTGATATTTTTGATATAAAAATAAGTATTTTAACTTATATTAAGTTTACTTGGTGTTTGGTTAGTCATACGTGACTTCCGACGCCCAAAAATGTCACTGAATCGCTAAAATAAGTGTTTTTCGACATACACTAGAATGGGTTGTTCATGAGTAAATTTATGTGTTACAATGTGCTATGTGTTTTACAATATGTGTAGGATGATGTGTTAGTGTTAACAAGATTATGTGTATTACGCTTGAGTATAAATATATACAAATACACCAAAATAATAAAAAATAATAACTTTTCGAGAAATCTCAAAGTTAAGTGAAAATTCTAAGTATCGGAGAAACTTATGTATTTGTGGGTTTTTGATTATTAAATCATTCTTATTTAATTTAGGACGAATAAACAATTTGAGGGATTGTGTTAACATATAAAAACGCACCCAAAGGTGAGTACATAGATCCCCTCTTTTACTGTTTTCGATTGTTTTGGGGTGATTCATATGTATCAAAACGATTTCGATGTTTTAACGATGGTTTCAAAACAAGTAATATGGTTTATACTAAAATAATAACGATTTCGACAATGTGAACGAGCTTGTCGGTTGTAGTTACATAACGAATGACATTCATTAATTTTGGCCGAACTGACCAGTATTAGGTTATGGTACCATAGGATCCGACAAATCCCGTTATCAGACTGCACCCATGGTTATGTGTGGGTTAAGTGGGTAACGACTGAACCTGATGATTGTTAACTTACCCTTTGGTGGTTTGTTAATACGAGTTGAACGATGAACGAGTCACGAAGGTTTGAATGTTATTAGCGAGACGACCAAAAATAGTTTTCACAATTAAAACGAGAACGATTGAACGCTTTTGAACGATTATGAACGATTTAAACAAATGAACTATGTTCTATAACGAGAACGAGTTAAACGATGTCACACAACGATGTTTACGAAACTATATAAACCATACGAGTTTTATTATGAGAATGATTTATGATTTGGTTTACATAAACAAATGTTTTGGGTTAAGATTCATGGCATCGAGGTTTATAAATTATAACCAGTCTGTTTTGACTTGGTTATTCATTTTACAAGACAAACATTTTACAAAACAATGTTTCTAATATCGATTAACGAAGTTGTACGAGATATTTCAATATGTAAACGAGCCATGAATCTGACACTCACACAAAAACTATGTACTCGCCAACATTTCTTTGTTGACTTTGTTTTTACATATGTTTCAGATGATGTTGCTTAATATTGATTGGGAGTAGGATGCATGCTCACTTAGGACTGGACGAGGCCTTAGTGATTTAATAACGATGACAGACTATGTTTGACTTGCTTGTTTAACTCTAAGACAATGTTAATGAATAAATAAAACGAGACTTTTTTGTATCCATGGTTTCGAAACAATAATTCTGTTACAACACTCCCCGACGTTTCCGCCACGATTTGTTGTTTTACGTGGTCGGGGTGTGACAATAAGGCGAAGAACGAGTGAGACCCGACTACTAGGGGCACGACCCACACTTGTTGTGGACATGCACAACTTACTCGTGCGAGGCACGAAGTTGCGAGATGGCATAGTCCCGTTAACACAACTAACAAATATACAAAACTAAGTATATTTTCTAAAATATATAATAACAACTCATAAACATATACTCCTAAGACACCACCAATACATAAATAAGATGAATAACTTGTACATAGTAATCGTATGCTTAGGTGATTAACATATTTAGGACACTTGTAGGTTACGTCGCAAAACAAGAGAAGTACCGGTGAATTTACGACGCTTCTGGACGTAAATCTGTGAGTTCATGTCCCCTCTTTTAAACGTTTTCTAGTTTTCTTAAAACTTTTGGTGGAAATATATGTACAAAAGGTATGCCAGACTAGGAGATGAAATAACTAGATCACGTGCGAATATGGTAGTACTTAAGCACCATTAATCATGATTAGATCGGGGAACGGAAAAGGGGTAGATCTATTGGGTTTTGACAAGCCCAACTCTTGGTCCATATGACCCACACGGAAGAGTGCTTTTGCGACCCAGTCGAGGGTAATCGACATAAAAATCGTCAAGGTTTGGATTGATTCCTATGTCTTCACATATATTAATGTCCTTGCACAACATTAATGATCACGATTTCATTTTTGTTTACATACCGATTTTCATACAAATACATCTCACATTTTACAAATATTCATTTATTACATAATAACTACATGAATTCACCAACTTTGTTGACGTTTTTCAAACTTACATGTATTTCAGGAAATTAGTGGAATCTTTGCGGGAACTTTGCTTCAAGATGTCAAGCTTCATATAGTATCTTTGCAAATTCGTATGCAATGAGAATAAATCATGATCACACCTCGTGCTTCCGCGTATGACCGGGTGTGACATTTTACAACCTAATAAACCAAATAACCCAAATAAACCATATTATATATTTAGTCGAATAAACCCAATAATATGAATTTGGTGTATTCATGAAACTGAAAACCAAATCAAATTCGAATGCGGGTTGTGATTCGATTTTGAAGTACTTAAATTGCTTTCGATTTGGTTTGACTTTTGGTTTAATAAAAAATACTTAAACCAAATAAAGGAAACCCATGGACACCAACCGCTCCAAATTTTATATTTTTGTTCTCATTGTTTTGTTCAAATTTAACATGTGTAGGGACTTTAACGTTCTAAAAATGTTAAGGGACGTTTGTGAGACAAAAGAAAAAGCATGTTGGTTTTTTACGTGGAAAAATTTGTTGAAAAACTTTTATAGGAAAATTTAGAAAGTATATGGTTTTTTTTTAATGGTATTTGCCTTTTTTTTTAAATTGTATTTAATAGCTAAAAGGTGGATTCTTATAATATCTATTTTTTCTGGTTCAAACCTCCGTGTTAAGTAAATTAGTATTATGTTTAACATACAAGTGCCATTGAATATTAAGATTCTTTGGATGAGATAAAAGTATTAGAAAGGATTTGATGCACAACAGACGTCTTTAAGGAAAGGATATATGTTGCGCACAAAACGAAGAAAGAATAAAGTGCGACAACTTACTCAACAAAAGCTAAATTGTGCGTGTAGAGAGAAGCATCCAAATAATATTTTGTAAGCTCACTTTCTTTTAAAATACTTATTATTATTAGTACTTTTCAAATGAAAATCATTCCTTACGACTAACAAATATGTTAGTTTAATTGTTTTTTTTTAATATACATAACCTAAGCATTGATATTTATAAAACACAAAATTACAAAAATTAAGAAAAATTAAAAATCTAAGGGTTTTTTTTTTTTTTGTGTAAAACGAGTAGCTGATATGTTTTGATTGTTTTAAAATAGAACTTTCGAATATCAAATGAAGGCTTTCATCAAATTGGAAGAAAAGAAAATCCTATTCATGGATAAAAGCAGCATAATGTGTGCTAGGATTAGAGATAAATATAATATAAGAGGTTAATCTTAGATATTTCAAATCAATGTTACATTTGTTATTTAATTTCTAATTTATGTAATACTTAATTTTATTATACCACTTTATTTTTAAATATGTTCAATTATTTTTATAAAATACAATTAAATATATTTTAGAAAAATAAAATACTACGAACCAAAAATAGGATTTGTTATAAGAAACACTGTATATTATAAATTATAAACTATAAATTAGCAACTATATGTTGCTTTATGAAGTTGTACCCCATGTATGAAGAGTTTTTTCAAAAAAAAAATATTGATTTTTCATTTTTAACCCAATTGTTTTCATCTTTTTGCAATTTAATCTTAATACTTTTTATTTTCATCTTTGGCCCCTCATAATTTTCATCTTTCACAAGTTATTCGTTTTACGTTTCGTTCTAAATTTTGCAAGACACGACGCAACGTGCGTGTGGGGTTCACCATTTTTTGGTATATCTTTTCCCATTTGACAGGCCCGTCGTAACACGTTTATTTTTCCCCGTTCAACTTAGTTATTCTTTTCTACGTTTTACGTTTCGGTATAATTCTTCGCATTAACGCACCGCAACAGGCGTTCGTGGTTCAACGATTTTACGTCTGCTTTTCGTTTGGTGTTATCTTTTCCTTTTTTATTTATTTTATTTTTACGAACTTTTCCAATGTTGGAGTTGCTAACAGTGGTGTGGCATTGGTACCACTTGGCACGGTTTTATGAACGTTTTTAACCTATTAAGTTTTTTTACTAATATTTTGTTTCGAGTTTACCCCTATATACTTCCTTGACTTAAAAAAAACTATTTTTACGTGCATATTTTTATTTACGTGTCAGTATAAATACGATTTGCTCTACGTTTCAACGTAAACTTTTTCTAAAGAACAAGTCAGATCAAATATAATACGTTTCATTAAAAAACATTTTTATATGCATATTTTTATGTACTATAAATTTGAATTGGTTTACTTTTCGATTTGGGAGTGAGTCAGGACAAATATCATATGTATTCGTCCGTATTTTATTTATGTTTCGTAAATTTTGTTTCGAACCATGTGGAGTCAAATTGTAGTTTCTTATCTATATATGAGTCGGATCACAAATATATTCTATTTACTTTACGTTTTGATCAAATCGCAATTCTTATATTGGTTATATCGAGTTCAATCGAATACGTCAAAACGCGTGTTTTCGTATGGTTAACGCATCACACAACGTTTGGACTAATCCATTCGATTTTTGCGATGTTCTCGCGCCGCAACACGCGCGGGTCTTATTGCTAGTTAAATAATAATTGTAAAAAGAAGTGATGCAGAGGAATGTAATGATAGATAAGTGAAAATCTAATGTGTAATGATTTATTAGTGGACATCTAAATGTAATAGTTGATTGTGCATGTTTGTTAATGTGTGTAGCTTTTTACGGTTATCAAATATTACAATATACAATTTCTAATGCATGAATCGGATTCCATAGTCAAGGCTGAGACAGACCCTATGTTCATGGGCGGACCTAGCCTTTGGCCAGGGTGGGAGGCCACACCCTTAAAAAAATAAATTCAGTGTATATTTTATGCAAAAAAAAACCCGACCGCATCCCTTGAAAATATGGTTGAACACCTCATCCGCACCCTTAATAAAAAAATTCTGGGCCCGGCATGATGTAGAAGTTATTTATCAATCAAGTATTGTCCAGAAAAGCTTCAAAAGAAGCATCTAAAACTGAAAGCTTTATTACATACACACTCGATGTGAGCCTATAAAGTCACAATGCAAGTGAAGTAGAACAAGTTTCTTAACACAACACCACCCCAACAACGTACAACTATTTATGCATATGGAACAAGTTCATAGCATTCTTGCATTGTGTTTCATATTGGTCTTCATAGTTGATGGAGTCACACCATCACCCACACAAGATGCAAGTTTACTTTGCATTAGTGAGTGTGGTACCTGCCCTGTAATATGTTCTCCACCACCATCGGTGGTGTCGAAGCCGCCACCATCCTCCGAATCAAAGCCGACACCGTCTCCAAAGGCCGTTGACTCTGAGCCACCACCGTATCTAACTCCTATATACCATCAAACACCACCACAATCTTACTATCCACCATCATCACAATCCACACCACCGCCACACCCACGGGCTAAGTCATGCCCACCACCATCTTACATCTCATTGGGCACCAACGCGCCACCATCGCCTCCTCCGCCCAAACTGGTGGTTGTCCCTACTACCCAGAATCCGCCTAGTGACTCCTCTAACCCTGGCTACCCGTATTACTACTTCTACGCTTCAAAGGGTGTTGCTTTTTCTCGAGGGGTTTCTGTATTTGTTATTTTGTTCACATGTTTCTATATCATCGGTTGATCATCTACAACAACTAGAGTTAGTTTTAAAATTGGATTTCAAGAAAATATGTATTTTTTTCTCTTTTTGTAGTTATGTATGTTATTGTGAAAGTCACGGTTGATGACTTCATTCACCGCAAGTCTGTCCCATTTCTCTAGTAGCCGGCTTCTATTCATAATATTGGAGGGGCACTACTATACACACCCCCCCCTATTACTAACTACACCTCCCCTCCTCTCACATAACTTACAGGTGGGGCCTGCGTGGGACCGACAGTTTCCTCTCACAAGGGGGGGTGTGGTTAGTAATAGGGGGAGGGTGTGTATAGAATGGGCCTATTGGAGGTATATATATGTACATGTCATGGAGGAGCTGAGTGCATATGATTACTTTGTATACTACTTATATTCAATGACTAATTTAATACAGAATTATTAAATTTTTATTTTCTCTGATTTCATAGTAATAAAGTTAGATCTCTGATCATGGCAAATAAATAAAAAATTCTACCGTCCTTACACAAATTATTAGTACCGTGGTAGAAATGACCTCTTGGGGGGTACGTGTGAATATCAACTAACAAGTTTCAAACATTACCAACATCACAAGTTTCATTTCCGTTGAGAATCACCTCTTGTGGAAGCAACTAATGGTGACTATTTTTTAAAACAATAGGACTCCTGATATACCTCAATTTCCATCTCCTCGAGTCCTCGACTTGACGGCTTGGAACGTGTTGTGCTGTCTTGTAACAATGTCAAAATTTACCTCACTCTTGCTCACTTAATTGGCAATTGGCACAACATTGGCTGCCCATTATACCCTTATACAATTAGTAACTTGGGTTATGTCTCATTTGTTTAAAAGTCACACCCTTTAGTTTATTTTACTCACACCTTTCATTATACATACATACAAAAGGTTGTGATTAGATCACACCCCTTTAAAAAGTCACAACCCTTCAAATTACTTATAAATAAATCACACCCTTACAAAAAAAAAAAAAAAAAAAAAAAAAAAAAAAAAAAAAAAGTCACAACTTTTGAATATATCACACCCTTTCAAAGAGTCACAACCCTTCAAACTACTTTTAAATACATACAAAAAGTTGTGATTAGATCACACCCCTTTAAAAAGTCATAACCCTTCAAATTACTTATAAATAAATCACACCCTTACAAAAAAAAGTCACAAATTTTGAATCCATCACACCCTCTCAAAGAGTTACAAACCTTCAAACTACTTTTAAATATATCACACCCGTTATAAAATATATTATCTATTGAATGCCAATCTCCTCCATCTCAAAAAGGCTATTTATAGCGTCGTCCAACATCTTCACCACCGTCATTTTCAAGTAAGTACTCACATTCGTTCTGTTGAATTGAATTAATTAATGTTTGTATACTTGAATTTTTAAGTGTTCTTATTGGTATCTTTGAAATTGATTGATTCATGTTAATTGCGATATAGAAAAGAAACAAACTATAACCATGGAAAAGGTTCAATCGCTTGAACATATATAAATTCAAGAAGAAAAAACTAACGAGCATGAACACGTTTAAATTCATTGAACATAATTTAAAATTAAAACTTTTCATGTCAGTTGAATGTTTGATTGGCTGACGCTCAATAGTTAATGGGAAACCAATGATTTGAAAGACAAACGGAACAATGATTTGAACGGTCAGTGTTAAGTAAAATAATTAGAAATAAAAGACTGATGCATTAACATAAAACTTCATTAGGTTTCGTATTAAAGTAAAAGATATATGGATCACGCTTTGATTGAAAAATGATTTGAATGGGTTTTTCATCGAGAGTAGTATTCGGTCATTGCCAAATATGATTATCTAGACTCAAATTATTTTCCAAGTCTTCATCGTATTTGCTTCATACCGAACATCAGGCTTTGCACGAAACCATGATCTCGGTTTCGAAATCTTGATTTTATTTGTTTGGTACCATACAGTACCCTTTGCGTTGTGATCCAAGTTCCGAATTGTATGCTTGATTTTCTTGACAATTGAATTGAAAGGGATTCATGTTTGACGAGAAAATCTAAACTTTGATCAGAATCTTTGCAAAACAAGTTTGGCCACTAAATTTAATGCGTTACGATTTACGGTATTAACAATACAGATTATTTGCAAAACAAGTTTGGCCACTAAATTTAATGCGTTACGATTTACGGTATTAACAATACAGATTAGGGGTAAACAATTTCGGTGGCGTCGAATTATCCCATATTTGGTTACCAATTTTTAAGGCTTATTGTTAATCCCAATATGTTCCAAGAACATGTTAATCCCCAAATATGTATTTTTGAAAAATATGTTTTGTTGCAAAAAGTTCACGTTAACTTTTTGGGGTATCTTTTGCAAGTACACTATTCGATCAAACCGAACGACTATCATTAGTGGGTTGTAAACGAATTTAACATTTTTATTATATATTTTTTTATTGACCTGAACTTAGAAATACGAATCAATACATTGTAATTGCTTTAAAAAGATTGTGAGTATGATTTGTACTATCTTCAATATGTAGTTGTAAAATATGATAATGTATTTCATGTACATGACTATATGTTATATATACCACTAATTTAAGAACCACACAGGAATAAAAAAAAAAACAAATTGCTTTAGTAAGAGAGTCCTTGCCAGATTCATTCGACCAACATATGTGGTCTTCACATGGAAATAAGCTATTGAAACCACACTCTGAAAAGGCCTATGTGTTTGGTTGCTAAATTCAATTTATAGTTTTTTAGGAAGCAACAATTGTCCATATATTTAACTGTTTATTTGTACAAATGAGTAATAATAATCAACATCCCGCCGCAACGCGCGGGTTAGCGTTAACTCGTTTATGAACAATCATTAAAAAACGTACTTCTAAGAAGCCTTTGCAAAGAAATCTAAACTCAAAGCTAATTTTCAAATGATCAAACAAGATAACTCCACGGGGGTCTCTTTAGACCACGTATGTTTTATGGGATAGAGTCTTATGGGCCGCCCACTTTGCAGCAGGCCCATCTAGCCCACGGTTTATTCGGCGCCACACAATCCCTATTTCCCACTTTAGCAGTGGCCCAATTAATTCCGTTCTAAGTTACAATATCCACCGGTACCATATTTGGGCCTGGTCACTTCGCATCATGAATGATGAACCTCAGAACAGTCTGATCCAAGAACTTCAGGCTCACAATGGATTTCTCAAACATGTGTAGTGTAGTTGATTCATGGATTTTTTACTTGGGCACCACGACTCATATGTCATTTGATATTGGTATGGTTCACTTCGCCACACCTTATTTGGTTTCAGAGAAGTGGTTATTGGTTTATATATAATAGGGTGGCCGATTCGAGATGGCGATTCTCCGAGAACACGAGATGAGGACGAGATTTGGGACAATTTTCTCTTTTTTTTTTTTTTATTCCAACTTCAAAGCTTTAAAATACCTAAACAAACCTAGCCACTAATGCATTAACAAATATTGAACTACTAAATGCAATAACAAGGAAACGTGACTGATATTAGGGCCGACAATTCTAGACACGTACACGAATACATGACACGAACCTACACGAAGTTAACATGTATCGTGTATGGCCTTAACAGGTAACATGTACTAAACAGGTAGACACGAAAATACCTGTTAAGTTTCGTGTCTAAACAGGTAAAATACATGTTTACCTGTTAATACATGTTAACAATTTTAATATAATAAAAAATATAATTTAGTGTGACCATGTGATTTGAAAACCTGATTTTATCAGTTATCTTTATAATTTCCCTAACTCTTCCCGTTCCTATTCCAATAAACTTTACATTGTTTTGAATGAATGTTATGAATTATTTAAACCTTTTGTGATTTGTGATTTATGGATTTTGTTTCAAACTTGTTACAGATTATGCGTTTATGCATAATTTAAGCCTATTGTGAACTTTTGCCAACTTTTGTTTCACTAAACAGGTTACTAGATACATATGTAGTTATTAAAACATTCGTAAACAGGTATTAACAGGTAATTATCGTGTACACCTGTTAAAAAATATTTCTGGTTCGTGTATGGAAAACTGGACATGAAACCTTGTCGTGTCATGTTCGTGTATAGGATTTCGTGTATCGTGTGTTATCGTGTTCGTGTATTATCGTGTACAGGTATACACGATATGCCAGCCCTAAGTGATATGCAGGTGGACATGTGATCATGGAGTTATGGAAGAGATGTAGATGACTAAGTAAACAATGCAAGAAACTAGGAATAATACGGACAAACTATTCTTCTAATCTTTTGGGCTTCTTGATCACTCTCTTGGGTTTTGTAATTGCTAGTGGGCTAGCTAGATTATTCTCATTGGAAGCTGAACTTGGGCTTGATTCCCTTCCTTCGGGGTCTTTTACGTATTTATCAACTACCCCCCCCCCCCCCAAGTTGAAATTAAGCTCGTCTTCAAGCTGACGCTGGTTCGTGACTTCGTTGTTGTCCAACTCAGATATGTCTAGTAAGAGCACATGTTCCGGGTTCCGAAAGCTTCTTTCAATAGTGACACATAGAAAACAGGGTGAATTTTGGTGGTGTCGGGTAAGCACAAACGATAAACCACTTTGCCGATACGCTCTAAGACTTCAAAGGGTCCATAGAAAGGTTTCAGAAGCTTTTTGGAGTGACGTTTGTGTACCGATTGTTGCCTGTAATCTTGGAGCCTTAAGTAAACCATAGAGGCCACTAAAAAATTCTTTATCCATGTTTTTTTGTTTGCTTGGTCGACCATTCGTTGTTGTGTGCGCTGAAAATTTAACTTTAACATGGCTTTCATATTTTAATGTTCCTTAACAAACCGTCAATAGAAGAATCCATTGAGGCAACCGATATATAGCGATTGTGATCCAGAACTCATCAAGCTTAAAGAGCTCGAAAAAGAGACATTTGGATAGAAGTATGGTAGCAGGTGTTGTACTAATATTCTGCAAATGAAGGTACTAAAAACAAGTCTTTGGAGTATCATTTGCAAAGACCCAAAGATAGATTTCGAGGCACCGATTTACCACTTCAGTCTGGCCGAATTATGGGTGATAAGCAGTTGAGAATGAAGTTTCATTTCTAGTTGTTTGAAAATTTCGCACCAAAAAGAACTCAAAACTACCGGATCCCAATCGGTTACAACGGTTTTTGGAAGACCATGTCACTTATAATTTGTTTGCAAAAACAATGTTGCCAACTAAACAGAGGCGATGAAATGAGAAAACTTGGAGAAACGATCGACCACAACCTAAATTGTCGTTTTCCATTAGATGGAGGTAAGTGAGTGTCACACCCTCAAAATACCACCTAGGGAATGTCCCTGTTAGGCGTGTGACGTACCAGGATCCAAGCCACCAATCATGTTGAACTCATAACAATTATTCCAAATAAAACTTTCATTTATTATTGATAGATGTGTTACAAAACATTAATTAACGTTCAGCGGAAGCATAATACATTAATTAAGAAATTCATAAACCAAGTGTGTGGAAGCCATTAAGTTCATCTCGCGTTTCCATGTCTCTCGATCCATGACCACTCCAGCATCCCAGACAGCAAGTTCCAACAATATGCACCTAAAGGCCTGCAAGGCATGTAACAACGCATCAACAACAAAGTTGAGCGAGTTCACAGTTGGTTGTTTAGTTTTAAAAGTTTGTTCTTAAAACAATAAGTTGTTTCGTAAACCACGAGTTAACCAGTATCTTTGTTTCCCAAACCATATCCATAATCAGTAGCGGCTTCCCCATGTGAACCACTAGACCGTTACCATATCGACAACTGACGAAAATAAGTTGTGCCCTACGTCAATGTCTATCATCATTGACTAAGTGCCCAGATCCATTAGTACACGCCCGTCCTACCGGCACGGTGTGAGGCTTGTCAACCCTAATAGCGCTATTAACTAATGACCCGCTCGCCATTGGCCCGACGATTAAGTCGATATAAAAATGAGGGACTTCATGATAGAGTTTTGTCTAGTAAGTTTAAGGTTGTGGTCCTACCCAAGGAGGACGAACGTACGTATTCTACCCAAGGAGAATACGCAGGATTAATATTGGCATCCTACCCATGGAGGATGGCGGTACATATCCAACCCAAGGAGAATATGTAGGTTCCGTTTTAGTTCTTTAACCCATTCCCAACCACCGGGAATCCATGCATTTTTAAAGAGTGTGAACTCACCTTGGTTTGCTCGGTATGACTAGTTACTTGTTCCATAATAATCAACCAATTCCTAATGTGGTTACCAATGACAGTCAGTTTCTTAAACACTTATGCAAGTTGTAACACGTATTACACAAATAACATACATGTATCATCGTAAAAGTTGTAACAGTTGTTCATGAAATCCACAATCCATAACATACATTGTATTAGTACATGAAAGATGTCTGGCCTCATATCAGCTCATTACATGTACACGTTTAACATTTATAAGTCATATAAGTGTGTGATCCACATGATTTAAGGTCCAGTCCAAGTGTGCAATAGGTAGTGTGCAACCCAACCAATATAACCGGCCCAAAATCAGTTCAGCCAAAACATGAATTCGCCACCCAGGCGCAGCCCAACTCATTCCAGGCCCACAAAGGTGTGCGGCCCTAAATCTCAAGTCCACTAATCCAGTTTGCAGCCCACCCGCATGGCCCAATTATGTGTGTGATGACACATAGTGATCGGCCCATGTGCGGTGTGTGTATATGTTTAACTGGGCTTAAACATGTAGCCCATCACAAGTGTTTAATCATGTCCTTAGTGTGCAACAATACTCATTTATTCAATATCAACAATTTTGAATAATCACTGACTCGTTTCCTAGCATTCATGCAACCCTAATCTTTGTTACATCGTTAACCAAGAACCCCACTAAGTAACTCTAATACACATCATGAATATATCCGGATTACAATGACCACTTATCATTAACACGTACCAAATCATCAAATAATCAATATATTCATGATTTTAAACATAACACAAGACTATATCCTATTCATTACCAGATCTATGTCATTAGAATGTTGGTTCAATAAGTCCAAACTATAAAGCATTCCTAAACATCCTAACAGTTTATCTATAGCATGTGGTTCATCAAAGTTTCCCACTAACATGTCAACTATAGATCATGCAAGAATCACATACCACACAATTTTACATACCAAGTTTTAATAACCATAAAACTCGCATGGGTTTGTTTACACACACCCGCGAGTCATCAATCATACTATCACATGCCTTGATTATGCATTATAAATCAATCATCATTCAATAATAATAACTAGTAATCAAAGTCCTAAACATTTACCCAAAACACTTCGGCCTGATCTTACTTCGCATGCATCACATACATAATAATTGTATATATATAAAACGCACATATGAACAAGATCAAACCAATATCAAATAACATGAATACGGACTTACAAATCAGTGGGCTCGACTAACTAAGATGATGTCTCGAAAATATATGATTGCCTCGATGGGGGGGGGGGGGTTGCTACTCCGTCACGGATCAAGGGGGAGATAGGGTTTTATGTTTGAGTTTAATCTAATAAAAAACATAATACGTATACCTATAAGGTGAAGGTTTGGGCGGTTCCCCATTTTGGCCGAGATCATGGGCTTAAGCCCACACAATTGGGCTATCAAAATTTATAAGGTAAATGTTGTTTCAGTCTAGTTAGTATTCTACTAGCTACAAAGGTGTGAGGTGCGGCCCAAAACAATCGCGGCCCAATACTAATTACGTGATACAGTAAAACTCACATACACATTCACTCGCACTCAAAATCATTTATGATTAACATGCTCGTTTTAGTTCGTTTTTCAGATAGCTTACCCGTCAGTCACATCAAAGTACAACACACGACAAGGAAACAGTGCCAATAAAGACTCTCGAAGTTACGGGTTGTCACATCATCCCCAAAGTGAAAGAAATTTCGTCCCGAAATTTAGCACGTAGATACTGAGGAAGCTAGTTAGGTTGCGTGGTTTCCTGGTTTTCCTGGGGTGTCACATCATCCCCCCGTTGGTTTGGAATTTCGTCCCGAAATTCCGCAGTAGCTTCAGCCTCAGTAGTGGTTTCATTGTTCTCGAACAACTGGGGATATTTGTGTTTCATTTGGTCTTCTCATTCCCAAGCAAACTCTGGGCCACGATGGGAGTTCCAACGAACTAGAACAATAGGTATCCTGATGCGTTTGAGAATCTTGACCGCCCGGTCCAAGATTTCCACTGGTTCTTCGACAAATCACAACTGATCATCGATGGTGAGCTCCTTAAAAGGAACTATGAGGTTTCATCTGACAGACACTGTTCAGATTCGACACATGGAATACGTTGTGAACTCCACTGAGTTCTTCGGGTAGATTCAATCTGTAGGCCATCTTGCCAATTCTCTTCGTGGTTTCGAAAGGTCCAACATATTACGGGTTGAGTTTGTCTCTAACTACACCTTCCCTAGGTGAGACTTTAAGTAGTACTCGATTCCCAACCTAGAACTCGAGTGGTTCCCTGTGTAATCTCCTCTATTGTGTCTACGACGAGTTCTGGGCCAGTGATTCGGCTGTTTCCAACTTCTGCCCAATAAAGGGGTGATCGGCACTTCCATCCGTACAATGCCTTGAACGGAGCAGCCTGGATCCTGGTGTGGTAATTGTTGCTATACGAAAACTCCACTAAAGGTAGATGCCGCTCCCAACCGTTACCAAAGTCGATTACACATGCTCAAAGCATGTCTTCAAGAGTTTGGATGGTGCGTTCAGTCTGCCCATTCGTCTGTGGGTGATACGTCGTGCTAATATCTAATCGAGAGCCAAAGGACTTGTGCATCGCTTACCATAATTCAGATATAAAACGTGAGTCACGATCAGAAATGATGGAGGTTCGCACCCCATGCCTAGCAACCACTTCTTTCAGGTAGATGACTGAAAGTGTAGAAAACTTATCCCTTCCTTGATCATCCAGGTGATATTGTTTCTGTTTCGAGTCGTAAGTATACTAGCGACCAAATCCATGGCAGTTTGTTTTCGCTTTCCATATAAGTGTTTCTGGTTGCCAACACTTCACCTAGACTTTCCCACAAGTCAAACATCGTTCCCATACCTAGCTAGGTGGGCCTTCATGCCCGATTACCAGTACAATTTTATAAATCTTAATGCCTCTCATCAGGACCCCAGACGACTAGAATATCAAGGCCATTGCTTTGCTCAGCATAAATTTCCTACAGTTACTGTATAATGTGATCTACACTCGTTCCATGAGGTAGCGAATATCGTCCGACCTGCCAAGGTTGCTTCTCCATGCCCCGCATGGGTTCAACTTGAAAATCCTCCTCCTTCAGTTCTCCAGTTTGAACAGAGCGAGTCGGATCAGGTAAGTTAGAGTCGATAGTGAGCTGCAAAGCTCGCGCACATAAAGGTTTCATAGTTGCAATCATCCAAAAGTTCCCTCCAGCGATGCCATTAGCTGATTTAGCTCTGTCGAAGCCAAGGTACACGGGAGGCCCTTGTGATCGGTCTAAATAATGCATCTGGTACCGTCCAAGTAATGCCTCCAAGTAAATCCAAAGACCACGGTTTCCACCCCCGGTTGTGTCGTGCAGTTCCTCTGGTAACTCTATTACGTAAGTCATCACTCTCTTGTGTTGCGTCGACGTGTACTGGGACTCTGATTCGAACCATAAGGATATACCACTGAATCACCCGCACCCTCTGATAAAGACGATGCTCGGTGCATTGCAAAGTTGGGATTCGAAAGCTGAAAAGACGTCCTCCTATTCTATCTTTCACGAACACAGCACCCTGCTGTGCTAGAGAGATTTAAGTTGCGCGACCTTTGAAAATCCTGTGATTTATCCACGATAGCATCAAGCGAGACCAAGAAATTGTTGTATCCTCGAAGGACTCTTTGGTGTCAATCCGTTTCCAACCAAGACGGATCTTAGCGAGATCCAAGGGCATTCCCACTTCGCTGATTATATGTCCAAAAGGTACCTCTCGAACGCCGAAATTACATTTAACAAGACTTCCCACACAATGGCTCCTCCCACAGAAGCGCCGAGATAGGATACATATGCCACCCGTGGTGTTCCTTTCTCCTGGTCATGATTCAAAACCTTGTCAACAAATACGGTCGATTCATGCGATCCCTGAAGCTGCTGGTGTGTTGATCAACTCAATGATCATGATGTACAAAGTTGAAATGGCTCCATTGCGTTCGATATGATGTTCTAAGAGCATTCTCCTCTTGGAGTTCCATCTAATGATAGTTAGTTCACTAGCCAATCCTCGAATGGAAGCTCGTTCCTCGCAACTGGTTAACAGGGTGTTACTACATGGTCGAATCGAACGGTTCTTGACTGTCACCTTGTTGAGTTCTCGATAATCAGTACACATATCCAACGATACAACCATTCTTCCTGGATATAACTGGGGCTCCCCAAAGTAAAAACTAGTTTTGACCAAGCTCCTGTCCAACAGTCCCTGTTGTTGATTTGACAACTCTCGCAACCCTCCTGGTGCAAGACGGTAAGAGGTACGAAGAATCAGGGCTGCCTCTGGCGTGAGATCAAACTGAGAGTCTGTCTAATAGTTGTGGAAGTAAACCTGATAGTTCCTCCCATAGCATGCTGAGTGGAATCACGAACAATTGGTGGATCCTCGATCCTCTTTTCTTAGCCCAAACATTAGTTACGGTTGCCAACATAGCGGGGTAGTCCCTCCGTAGACGCTTTCTGGCTTTCATTGCTGATATGATGCTAACCTTCACGCCACGTATAACTGCGCGATATCTGGATAACCAATCCATACTAACTACTGCATCGAACTATCTAGGATGGCAAAAAGAAGGCCGACGTCGAACACTTGTCCCACAAGATTGAGTTTACATCCCAGCGGACATATAAGGTTTCATTTGACTTGCCCCTAGTGGATTCCACAACAGGTTCGGTTTTCAAGAAGCATCAGGGTTAAGCAGAACATTGACGAAGTGATTAGTCACCAAGAACATGCAGGCCACTATGTTGTTATAATCCTTGCGTTGCCCATGCCGATCCTAAATATCCTTCCACGAGTACCACTTCCAGTGTTGTTGCTACTGCTACTAGGATTCCCAAAACTGCCATTGTTCCATGGGTTGTTGGCGTCCTTACTTAACATCGGCCAGTCCTTGTTGAAGCCACCATCATTTCCATACCGAAAGTCATGATTTGCGAGTACCTTGATGTCATCGTGACTGTTGCTTCTAATGTCGCTGCTTGAAATGGAGTCCTGCGGCCTTTCGCCATTAGGGTCCATCCTTTCACATTTCATGCCACGTCCTAAGGCACTACTCCTGGTGCGGGCAGTTACACATTCCATACCATGGGCGATTGTCATCGTTTATGTCCCGATTAATTCGTAAAAGTTGACTCCCATGAGTCGCTGGCTGGGGTTAAGGATTCGATTGGAGTCAAATCGCTGATGTTCGTTGCTGGTAACTAGGGTCGTTCAAATGCTGAGGTCCATCGTTCTTGCAAGTTGACTGAGTAATACATGGTATGTTACGAGAGTGTTGCAGAAGTGATCACACTTCAAAATTCTAAGGCGTCAACACGTTAAGCTCCAGCAAACGAAGAAAGGTGAGAAAGATATAGACCAATCATTGTCGTTACAACATCCAACTTGGGGATGTTCGTACAAGCACCCAACATTACACACAGTTCGCTAGGCGTTCAGATGGGTGTTCAGTTAATACTCGATAGCATCGAGATTCGAAAGGATCCAGAGAGGAATGAAAAGTTCACGTTCGAGTAGGGTACAATCACTGCCATGACCCCTATAAGTTTGTTACGTTTCACATTTATCAAATAACGGAACGTAACCCCTTTTTCACTTGTTAAGCCTCACTGAGACTTGCATGCACCCCATATTTTTATTATGTGTGCACCCATAATAATATTGCGGTTTGCATGCTCATCTCAGTTCCTCCTAACTCATGTCAAATGGTTCCTCAAACTCAGATGTCAAACGGAGGTCGTCAAAGTAATAATATCACAAAAATCCAAGGGCTATGGCATACTATCAACGCATCATGAGGTAAGCAAGCAATCCATGCCATCATGCTATAGTGACGAGTGTGTGTTCGTATGTTTTGTCATAAACAAATGTGTACTAGTCACGTAATGTATGCAACAAGTAAGAAGGACGAACCTTGCAGTCTGGAGCTGAGTGTCATGGTCGTATTTACGTTTTCAGAACTGTTCGGTTATAGTCTGGTTTTATAAAAAAAACGTTTTCCCCTTTTTAAAACCAAGTTCACTATAACCAATGGCTCTAATACCAATCTGTCACACCCTCAAAATACCACCTAGGGAATGTCCCTGTTAGGCGTGTGACGTACCAGGATCCAAGCCACCAATCATGTTGAACTCATAACAATTATTCCAAATAAAACTTTCATTTATTATTGATAGAAGTGTTACAAAACATTATTTAACGTTCAGCGGAAGCATAAAACATTAATTAAGAAATTCATAAACCAAGTATGTGGAAGCCATTAAGTTCGTCTCGCGTTTCCATGTATATCGACCCATGACCACTCCAGCATCCCAGACAGCAAGTTCCAACAATATGCACCTAAAGGCCTGCAAGGCATGTAACAACGAATCAACAACAAAGTTGAGCGAGTTCACAGTTGGTTGTTTAGTTTTAAAAGTTTGTTCTGAAAACCATAAGTTGTTTCGTAAACCAATAGTTAACCAGTTTCTTTGTTTCCCAAACCATATCCATAATCAGTGGGGGCTTCCCCATGTGAACCACTAGAACGTTACCATATCGATAACTGACGAAAATAAGTTGTGCCCTACGTCAATGTCTATCATCATTGACTAAGTGCCCAGATCCATTAGTACACGCCCGTCCTACTGGCACGGTGTGAGGCTTGTCAACCCTAATAGCGCTATTAACTAATGACCCGCTCGCCATTGGCCCGACGATTAAGTCGATATAAAAATGAGGGACTTCATGATAGAGTTTTGTCTAGTAAGTTTAAGGTTGTTGTCCTACCCAAGGAGGACGAACGTACGTATTCTACCCAAGGAGAATACGCAGGATTAATACTGGCATCCTACCCATGGAGGATGGCGGTACATATCCTACCCAAGGAGAATATGTAGGTTCCGTTTTAGTTCTTTAACCCCATTCCCAACCACCGGGAATCCCATGCCTTTTAAAGAGTGTGAACTCACCTTGGTTTGCTCGGTATGACTAGTTACTTGTTCCATAATAATCAACCAATTCCTAATGTGGTTACCAATGACAGTCAGTTTCTTAAACACTTATGCAAGTTGTAACACGTATTACACAAATAACATACATGTATCATCGTACAAGTTGTAACAGTTGTTCATGAAATCCACAATCCATAACATACATTGTATTAGTACATGAAAGATGTCTGACCTCATATCAGCTCATTACATGTACACGTTTAACATTTATAAGTCATATAAGTGTGTGATCCACATGATTTAAGGTCCAGTCCCAGTGTGGAATAGGTAGTGTGTAACCCAACCAATATAACCGGCCCAAAATCAGTTCAGCCAAAACATGAATTCGCCACCCAGGCGCAGCCCAACTCATTCCAGGCCCACAAAGGTGTGCGGCCCTAAATCTCAAGTCCACTAATCCAGTTTGTAGCCCACCCGCATGGCCCAATTAAATGTGTGATGACACATAGTGATCGGCCCATGTGCGGTGTGTGTATATGTTTAACTGGGCTTAAACATGTAGCCTATCACAAGTTTTTAATCATGTCCTTAGTGTGCAACAATACTCATTTATTCAATATCAACAATTTTGAATAATCACTGACTCGTTTCCCAGCATTCATGCAACCCTAATCTTTGTTACATCGTTAACCAAGAACCCCACTAAGTAACTCTAATACACATCATGAATATATCCGGATTACAATGACCACTTATCGTTAACACGTACCAAATCATCATAATAATCAATATATTCATGATTTTAAACATAACACAAGACTATATCCTATTCATTACCAGATCTATGTCATTAGCATGTTGGTTCAATAAGTCCAAACTATAAAGCATTCCTAAACATCCTAACAGTTTATCTATAGCATGTGGTTCATCAAAGTTTCCCACTAACATGTCACCTATAGATCATGCAAGAATCACATACCACACAATTTTACATACCAAGTTTTAATAACCACAAAACACGCATGGGTTTGTTTACACACACCCGCGAGTCATCAATCATACTATCACATGCCTTGATTATGCATTATAAATCAATCATCATTCAATAATAATAACTAGTAATCAAAGTCCTAAACATTTACCCAAAACACTTCTGCCTGATCTTACTTCGCATGCATCACATACATAATCATTGTATGCATATAAAACACACATATGAACAAGATCAAACCAATATCAAATAACATGAATACTGACTTACAAATCAGTGGGCTTGACTAACTAAGATGATGTCTCGAAAATATATGATTGCCTCGATGGTGGGGGGGTCTGCTACTCCGTCACGGATAAGGGGGAGATAGGGTTTTATGTTTGAGTTTAATCTAATAAAAAAAACATAATACGTATACCTAAAAGGTGAAGGTTTGGGCGGTTCCCCATTTTGGCTGAGATCATGGGCTTAAGCCCACACAATTGGGCTATCAAAATTTATAAGGTAAATGTTGTTTCAATCTAGTTAGTATTCTACAAGCTACAAAGGTGTGAGGTGTGGCCCAAAACAATCGCGGCCCAATACTAATTACGTGATACAGTAAAACTCACATACACATTCACTCGCACTCAAAATCATTTATGATTAACATGCTCGTTTTAGTTCGTTTTTCAGATAGCTTACCCGCCAGTCACATCAAAGCACAACACACGACAAGGAAACTATGCCAATAAAGACTCTCAAAGTTACGGGTTGTCACAGTGAGTGATAAATTCCATGGAGATGTCATACCATACCTTGGAAAGAATCGGTGAATGTTTTAAAACCCGTATGGTTTATAAGTCGGGTATTTGACTTGTTGACACATCGAACAATTCTTGATAAAGTGTTGCACGTCTTTGGAAAACATTTTGCTAATGAAATGTCCCCGTTAGTCGTTGAATCATGGACCGAATGCCCGAATGGCAACCCAAAGCGGACACGTGATATTCGTGCAAAAGTAATGACCGCATCTCCGAATGGAAACCCTGCATGGACTTTAAATTGGGCATTTGTAAAGGACGTTTTGCACTTGAATCAACATAGGCTTTACCCTCTAGTAACGAATAGTAAGAATACAACAAATCCTTCCACTTTGTATGAATTGACGAAATTGCAAGGATAGTCGGTTGGTCGATCCGAGTTAAGGCATCAACTACTTGATTCTCATTCCCGGGCTTGTAAAAAATTTCAAAATCGAAACCAAACAATTTGGTGGCCAATTAGTATTTCTCCGATGTTTGAATAACTTGTGTTAGTAGATGCTTGAGACTCCTTTGGTTAGTGTAGATGTTAAACTTTTGACCAATAAGATATTGTTGCTATTTTTTACCGCTTTAGTAATTTCATATAGTTCATGAACATAGGCCGAAGCAGATTGTATTCTTGGGCATATTTTCTTGCTAAAAAAGCTATATGATGGTCATTTTGTGACAGAACTGCACCAATTGCAACCATTGAAGCATCGGTTGTAACATCGAAGGGTTGATGAAAATCGGGTAATGTGAGTGTGGCAAAGGAAGTCATTGCTGTCTTGAGGGTTGAATGTAGTTTGAGCTAAATGTATCCATTGAAAGTGTTTGGCTTTCAACAGGTCAGTCATCGGAGTGGTGATTTGGTCGTATTTAGAAACGAACCGGCGGTAGTATCAGGCTAATCTAAGAAAACCCCGTAAAGTGTTGAAGTTCTACAGTGAAGACCAAGCTTGAATAGCTTTTAGTTTCTCTGAGTCAGGTTGAACACCCTTAGAATTAATCACGCGACCCAAATAATTGATTTCGATGATTGCAAAAGTGCATTTCGAAATTTTCGCATATAATTGGTTATGAAGTAATAACTCAAAGAAATGTGGTAAGTGCACACAATGTTGAGTAATAGAAGAGTTATAAACCAAAATATCATCAAAAAATACCAGAACATATTGTCGGAGGACTGAGCCGAAAAGATCGTTCATTATAGCTTGAAAAGTTGATGGTGTGTTCAATAACCCGAAGGGCATTACTAAGAATTCATAGTTACGGTCAACCGTTCGAAATGCGGTTTTATGAGTTTATAGTCATGTGGAGTTTATGGAGGACTCGGAACCGGGCTATTTTCGAATCTAAAGTTCCTTCCGTTTCAAACGTGATCGAGGAGTCAAAGGTCCTATCGTATCTGTGGATTGGATTAAGAATCGGTTGAAAAGCATGGACCTTTCTTGGGAAGATTGGAAGTTTTTCAATGTAGATAGCAGTCTTTGATTGTTTCTTTTGTTTTCCATTTGTTGTCATGTTCGTGTTGTAAGTGCTAGCTTGGTGCTAGTTAGAGTTGTTTTCTACAATATTGATTTTGTTGGCCATTCAAAAAAACATCTCAGATAAAGATTACTTACGAAATCTTTAATGGGATCATTATTTTATGGTTTCATCCTCCACGGTTTGGGGTGGGAGTCCTCTTATTGTTTCCTTTGTTTTTCCTTTTGTTTCTATATAGTTACGATATTACTTATTTTTTTTATACTGCAATACATATATAATTATTGGTGTTACTATTTGAAGCATTTGACACACACTCTTGACGTAACCATAGCCTATCATCCTGGCTATGTAATGAGTGATCGAGGTCAAGCCAGCATAACTCATGCTCGAGCTCATAATATGAGCTAAGCATCATCACCTTCAACCTAAGCTAGGAAGTACTCAACTCAATCCAACAAGTTAACAATAAAATCAAATTATGGTCTTAAAAACTATTGACATATGAGACCAATATATAAGATTGAAAATTTATCAAAGCAGGCTTGAATGTATAGAGTCATAGCCTCTACATGATCATGTGGAACGCCTCCACAGGAAACTATTGACGGTATTAATTATCCTATATATTAATAAACCAAGCTTATGAATAGTAGTTGTCACATCATGATGAATAGTAACGAATAGTAAACTTTCCTTATTGGTTGGTTGTCTTTGTTGACTTCTTTATAGTGAGTTCCATCCTTTGATGTTATTGTTTATATACTTTTGGTTTCTCTAATATGATCTATTTGTATGTTTGGTAAAGTGGTTTGTGTGGTGTTTTAGTTTGCAAAGGGGATGGGTTCAAGTCCCACTCTTTACATTTTTTTATATCTATTATATTAACTATTACCTATATATATTACCTATATAAACAAAGTTAATGAATAGTGTTTTAATGCTACATGGTATCGTTGTTTCATCGTTAATCACGAGTACCGTACGATTGTACGAACAATAACGCTATCGCACAACTTTTTGTTGGTTTTCTTTAACTTTTAATGATTTATTTATTTTAGTTTCAGGGGTAGGGATGAGCACGGTGCCAACCGATACCGAATCCGAATCGGTACTTGTACCAAAAATGCTGGTTACGCTACCGGTTTATGAAGGTAAAACCGGTGGCGAACCGGTACCATGAACGCCAAAAGTCGGTACCGAATTGTTACTTAATATATTTCGGGAAATTCGGTACCGATACCCAATACCATTGGCTCATATCTGACCATGAGTTTCATACGAACATCATTACCATATAACTTTTTTTGTTGATTTTCTTCATGTTCTCTTTTAGTGTTTTTTTTTACATTTTTAAAATTTTTGTCAGTGGTTCCATGCGCAAGGCTCTCGCAGTGATTTCAAAATACATATAACACACAGACTAAATCACAAAAGAAGTACGCCGCAACGCGGTGACCATAATAAACCTAGTTTCATTGAAAACATGACTTCGATTGTTTGTTGGAACCGACGAAACAAGCAACTTAGCATATGTATTGTATGTAAATAAATATTAGTTAAGGTAAATTCTGATTTTAATGAGGCTTATCCCACAGATGATCAATGAAAGTGCTCACTGTGAAGGAAATAAACTAGAAAAACTAGCTTTTTTAAATGAAATAAGATTACATATGATCAACATATTCATCCAAAAATGATATTTTGTCCAATGGGACTCCAAATATTACTAGGCTGAGTTATACAAATCTACGAAACAACAAGAAAACTACATTCATAGATAGTAATTTTTGCGGTTTTCAGCATTCTTGGTATATGTGAGAAACCCCTAAATCATACGAATTGAAAGTTTCCTGTTACATATGGAAAAGTTACAATTAATCTGAATGAACTTTAATAATAGCAATAAATATTAAGGTAAAACCGGTGGCGAACCGGTACCATGAACGCCAAAAGTCGGTACCGAATTGTTACTTAATATATTTCGGGAAATTCGGTACCGATACCCAATACCATTGGCTCATATCTGACCATGAGTTTCATACGAACATCATTACCATATAACTTTTTTTGCTGATTTTCTTCATGTTCTCTTTTAGTGTTTTTTTTTACATTTTTTAAATTTTTGTCAGTGGTTCCATGCGCAAGGCTCTCGCAGTGATTTCAAAATACATATAAACACATACTAAATCACAAAAGAAGTACGCCGCAACGCGGCGACCATAATAAACCTAGTTTCATTGAAAACATGACTTCGATTGTTTGTTGGAACCGACGAAACAAGCAACTTAGCATATGTATTGTATGTAAATAAATATTAGTTAAGGTAAATTCTGATTTTAATGAGGCTTATCCCACAGATGATCAATGAAAGTGCTCACTGTGAAGGAAATAAACTAGAAAAACTAGCTTTTTTAAATGAAATAAGATTACATATGATCAACATATTCATCCAAAAATGATATTTTCTTCAATGGGACTCCGAATATTACTAGGCTGAGTTATACAAATCTAGGAAACAACAAGAAAACTACATTCATGGATAGTAAATTTTGCGGTTTTCAGCATTCTTGGTATATGTGAGAAACCCCTAAATCATACGAATTGAAAGTTTCCTGTTACATATGGAAAAGTTACAATTAATCTGAATGAACTTTAATAATAGCAATAAATATTACTCGTTCTAATATACCTATAAAATCCATAGGAAGAACAAAAGTGATGCTACGTCTCTCTCACAGATCTATCAAACAAAATGAAGATAAACAAACAACAATAAAGATATGAATATGTAAAGGTAGATCGATCAGTATGACCCTTCAAAGATTAGAATCAAATATTTTTTTAATTAATGAAACCCTTTGACATTGTGAAAAAGGGATGACTCTTTTAAAGTGGAATTCTGAGGAGCAAAGACAAGCAGTGTGGAACAACATAATAATTATTTTCTGCATCATGTAGACAGCTCCAAAGGGAGAACACTTTTTTAGTGGTCGCTGGAAAATTTAAGTTCAATATAATGATAATTTTTGAAAAACAAAGCATATGTGCATAGATTCGACTGAATTTATTACTGATAACCTTGGTTAACCCTGAAAATATTAATTATTGGGTATGTAAGAAACCCTAGTCTTATTCAAAATAAAATTTAATGAAAAGTAAAACCTTAATCTTCATGTCACTTCTCTACACCATTTAGGGTTTCTCCTTTCTGGGATATATAGTATGCAGACAGTTACTAATAATCAGATCTGAGTTGCATAACTCTAAGGTTCGATTCTTCTTTTTTTTTTTTTTCCTTTTTATTAACCCTTTTTCTCTAGGAAGTTTGGTTGCACACAAAGTAGAGTGATGAATTCATGACAAATAGTTAAACATAACCCTAATTAGGTACTAATTTATTTACTCACACCATCCAAAACATATGATCCTAAGAGCAAGAGAAACAAGTGTGGTGGATGACAGATAGAGAGTGAGCACACATGGCTTCAAGCATATGAAACCTTGTATGTGTAGTAGCTATCTCCATCTAATATCATGCAAGAAAAACCCATCTGTGCTCACTCTCTTCTGTCACCACTCCATCCCTTGTAGTCTTACCCATAAATTACACTACTTTTAAAATTGGGTACACATGTACATAAGTAGAGAGACAGATATGCATGACAAATACTAAGTACACAGAGTTTAAGCATGCCAGCAACTAGAATAAGACATATAATTTAGTTTCCCTCTAGTATCCAAATTAGTTAACACACACCATCCAAAACATGATCCTAAGAGTAAGATTAATAAGAGTGGTGGATGACAGATAGAGAGTGAGCACACATGGCTTCAAGCATATGAAACCTTGTATTTGCTATATCTCCATCTAATATCATGCAAGAAAGCCCATCTGTGCTCACTCTCTTCTGTCACGACTCCTTCCCTTACAATCTTACCCTTAAAATACATGACATATAAATTTACACATTAGAAGATAAGAGACACACATGTACATAACTAGAGAGAGAAAGAGGAGGGGGTGACAGATAGAGGGTGAGCACACATAGTTTCAAGCATACATGAGGCTAAATTGATTATTTTGCAAGAAAACCCATGTGTGCTCACTCTCTTCTGTCACCACCCTTTACCTTTGCATCTTCACATCATATACACAGGCAAATTTATGAACAAGAAGTAACTCATGGATCTCAGCTGTTGCTAGCTATGTAGCATGATAGAAGTGGAAAACCCTAATTTTTTTCTAGACTTTTCCTCAATTAGGTAAAGCCACGTATTTGGTTTGTGGTACTACTGTTTTATAACACTAGAACACAAACTACAGTTCGATAAGATGTGTGTGTAGAGAGTGGAGGTTTGTCATCCCTTATATAGACTCCCAAAGGCACTTTCCATGTCCCTTGGAATAAATGTCCCTTATCTTTATCAATTCCCATTTTTAAATAGTTTTGAAAAAAGTCTGTCTGAATGAATGAGAGAGAATAGACGTTGGTTTTGCTTTGCAAATGCAAATCTAACAACTAACTCATTAACTCAATTACTATTACCAATGCTTTCTTGTAATTCTAAATTTGTAACCTTCCAAGAGACAGCTAAATTTCTCCTTGCAAATCCTTTTTCCATGACTTCTCCCCATCTCTCTTCTGGTCTTATTAAATGGATTTCTGAAAGTTTCTTACACATCATACTTACATGTGACTTTCAAAGATATTTACAATTCTTAGCTTTTTTTTAGTCCCTAACTATTTGCACACATTGGTAGGCTATCTACACACTTAGGGTTTACACACGATGCATAGAGACCTCTACGCAGCGTATGGGGTTACCTCTATACGCTGCGTATAGGTCTCTACGTAGCGTATGTAAGGGGCAGGTACACGACCAGACAGTCAAACCTAGTACCATGTCAAATCAGTCTGACATACCCTGCGTATAGATCTATACGCAGCGTATGTCTATAAAGTAAGACGCTACGTATAGATCTATACGCAGCGTATGTTAGACTGATTTGACAATGATACGATGTTGTCTAGGCACGTGAATAAAGCAATACGGGGAGTAGAGAGCTATACGCTGCGTATTTCAGTAAATTTGAAAGTTTATTTATCCATGCATCTCTGCTTCCCTTCGACTTCATATCTTCTTCTGTTTTTCATCTTCTTCTTCACTAACAATTTATACCCAAACCAAAATCATTTGTTCTGTTTTTTGTTCAATATTGTTAAAATGTCATCATTTTGGAAAGATAATTATTTCGGTAATCGTTATTCTAACGACACATGGGGAGTAAATGATGTCAATGAGGAGGAGGAGGTTGTGTCTGGAGTCCCTGTTGATCAAAAAACACACTTGCCAGACTTGAACGAGACTCCCACTCCACCTGTTGATGAACCAAATTACCCGGCGCATCAAGTGTATCCGAATTACGGATACGGGTATGAATCTCCGTACGTGCAACAACGTGGATACGGTGCTGAGAATGCACATGTTGATGAACCATATTACCCGACGCAGCAATCGTATCCGGGTTACGGGGGATACGGGGGTGGAGGTGGATACGGAGGTTACGGTAGATACGGGGGTGAAGGTGGATACGGTGGATACGGGAGTGAAGGTGGATACAGTGAATACGATAGATATGGGGGTGAAGGTGGATACGGTGGATACGGAGGCTACGGTGGATACGAAGAATACGGTGGATATGGTTATAAGCCCCATAACACACCACTTTATGATGATTATAAACCATCTACCCCGGGCAATCCGTTTCAAATAAAGGATGTATCACATTAAAATAATTATTATTTTTATAATAATTATTATTTTTATAATAATAATTATTATTGTTAGAATTATATTCTTATTGTTATTGCTATTGTTATTATTATTATTATTATTATTATTATTATTGTTAAAAATATTATAAGAAAAATAATAATAATAATAATAATAATAATAATTATTATTATTATTATTATTAGGCCACCCTATTATTATTGTTGTTGTTATTATTATTATTATTATTGTTAAAAATATTATTATTATTATTATTATTGTTAAAAATATTATAATTATAATTATTATTGTTAAAAATATTAATATTATTATTGTTGTTAAAAATATTATAATTATTATTATTATTAGGGAAATTGGCCTGTAATAATTCCATCTAGACCTTATTGGCCATTAATAATCTCACCTCAGAATATTCCCCCCACCAGTCCCACCTTTCACCTATTTTTCCTACAGTGGTCCCCCGTTAAAAAAAACTTAACGGAGTTAAGTTTTTTTCCAAATTACAAACAGATTTTTTAGGGCTTTTGATTAGAATGACGATACGAGTCCATTGATGTAAAACTTGCCTTGAAACGTTGCTCCAAACGATGAAAACGTCGCTTCAATTCGGGTGCTTAAATTTCAAATTAACCAAAATCAAGTCAATTGGAGCACCATTTCGAAGTAAGTTTTACATCAATGGGCTCGTATCATCGTTCTGATCAAAAGCCCTAAAAAATATGTTTGTAATTTGGAAAAAAAAGCTTAACTCCGTTAAGTTTTTTTTAACGGTGGACCTTTGTAGGAAAAATAGGTGAAAGGTGGGACTGGTGGGGGGAATATTCTGAGGTGGGATTATTAATGGCCAATAAGGTCTAGATGAAATTATTACAGGCCAATTCCCCTTATTATTATTATTATTATTGTTGTTGTTGTTGTTGTTGTTGTTATTGTTGTTAAAAATATTATAATTATAATTATTATTATTATCGTTAAAAATATTATTATTATTATTATTATTGTTAAAAATATTATAATTATAATTATTATTATTGTTGTTGTTATTATTGTTATTATTATTAACGTAACTTTTTTTAGCGTTTTATGTCTATAACTGATTTGAAGAATTGGGTACAAGAAACAGGAATGGAGAATGGTTACGTAATTGTTACCCGCCGATCGAAAAATATAGGCGGTACTACTGGGTTGGTATGGCTTGTGTGCGACCGTAGTGGTGAGCATCGTAGTAAAGCAACAGTTAGGAAAGTTGGTAGCAAAAAAATCGGTTGCCCATTTTCATTACTCGCCATCCGGGACATGACGAATGACACGTAGGAGTTAAAAGTGGACAACGCGAACCATAACCACTAACCTATGACGAGTCTGTTGGGCCACGCTTTTGTGCGAAGATTTACTAAAGTCGAATACAAGCTAGTGGAGCAGCTAACTGCTCAAAACATGGAGCCACGTATCATATTTCAAACCCTAAGAAAGCAGTTCCCCGACAGCCTGCATGTTCAGAAAGACGTGCAAAATGCGGTACAAAAAAATAGAGCGACACTGATGGATGGAAAGACTCCTGTGCAGGCACTGGAAAGCGTGCTGCATGACAACCGATTCATTTACGACACCCGACAGGAACCCAAAACAGATGTCGTAACAGAGATTTTCTTTGTTCATCCTTATTCAATCACTATGTGGCGTGCATTCCCGCACGTGATGTTGATTGACGCGACCTACAAAACAAACATCTACAACATGCCATTTGTCCAGGTTGTGGGTTTGACGTCAACCAACAAGTCTTTTTGTGTCGCACATGCCGTTATTTGCAAATAACGAAGGGATAACTACGTGTGGGTGCTTGAGCGGATCAAGTCAATTTTGCATGAATGTATGATGCCGCGTGTGATAGTCACGGATAGAGAGCTTGCCTTAATTAACGCGTGTGCTAAAGTATTCCCGAACGCATCAAGGCTTCTATGCCAGTTTCACATCGAACAAAATATATGTAGACATTGCAAGCAAGGGTTCAATAAAGAAGATTGGGGGAAATTTATGTCGTACTGGCGGAGAGTGTGCGAATCTGCTTCAAAGCTCATGTACAACTACAACTTGGAGAAATTGTATAACCGACTCGTGGTTGCCAACCGAGAAAGTAAGTGTTCCTTCAACAAACGACTCACCCAATCTATTATATTTTACACACGCTTTTACATTTCATTATTTTATTTTTGCAGGTGTGTTTAATTACGTCTACGAAAACTGGATCAAAGACTATAAAGAAATGTTTGTTTATGCGTGGACCGATAGGTGTCGCAACTTTGGTCAGCGCACCACCAACAGAGTTGAGAGCCAGCACGCAAATTTAAAAAGATACGTTACGCGCGGGAGTTCATTGGAGCGAATAGCAAGATGCGTCATGGATATAGTTGAAACTCAGTACGATGAAATACAAAAAAGTTTCACCGGGAGCATCGAAAAAACGATGAACCACCACAGACACCCACTATTGCTGGCAAAAGAGCTACTGAGGAAGCTGGAGGTCTTGCGAAAACTTAACGCATCATGTGGTTGCCATATGTGGCTTAGCTGTGGATTGCCGTGTGCTTGTAGGCTGGAAAACTACAAACGTACAGGTAAAAAATATTAAAACCACAAACCTTTTGTTATTTTGTACGATTTAGTTGTTTCTCACACCGTATTAACTTAACTGTGCAGGGCGTATGATACAACTCGACGACATAGATGTATTCTGACGGAAGCTTGACTTCCTCCCGTGTAAACTGGTAGACGAGGAAGTCGATGTTGTAGCGGAGCTCAATAATGTGCGGCGACATTTAGGGGCGCACTCCCCCGTTCAGCAAAAGAGTTTGCTTTCAAAGATAAAAGCGGTCTTCACCCCAAAATCGTCAACCAATAAACCACCGATCGTCCAGCAAAATACTCGCAGTCGGCCTACATCAAAGAAAGTACAAGAAAGGCTAGATAAGCTGCGAGGTTAGACGAAGCTGCGAGATATAGCTCCTATGGCGAGGACAGCAACGTATATACCGTTTCCCCCAAACATAGGTACGATTTACCCCAACACAGCTCATACGTACCGTCAGAGGGCTCTCGTGGAACTAGTTCGGTTGTAAAGTCTGAAAAACCTAAAATGCAACGAAACAGTTCAACGAGTTCTAAAAAGAAGGAGACGCGGGAAGATCATGGTTTTTCATTAATGAAGGGGGACGAGCACTTGTTAAGCATTATGAGGTTTAAGGATCAAATTCCATCAGAGTTTCACTCTTACATATCGCGTATACAAGATGTGACCCCAGACGGTCATTGTGGGTACAGGTCTGTAGCTGTCGGGTTAGGTTTTACGGAACACGTATAGCCCCGTATTCGAAGTGATTTACTACTGGAGATTGACCATAACGAGCCGCGTTGAAAGCATGTATTCGAAAGATATAACAAATGAGACTTTAAACGAATACGTAACAGCATCGAATGGTTTATCTAATAAATTTTTTGGTTTTCCAGACGAAATCGCAGCCGCAGGTCCCTAATATTTTTTTGGTTTAAGGCACGTACGGTCCTAACGAGCGTCGAAACTAAGTTCGTCGTTAAAATATATTTTTTATTATTTAGTCGAAGTCGAACCGTAAGGCGCGTAGGTCCCTAACGAGCGTCGACACTAAGATTGTCGTTTTATATTTTAACGACGAACTTAGTCTCGACCCTCGTTAGGGACCTACGCGCCTTACGGTTCGACTTTGACTAAATAATAAAAAATATATTTTAACGACGAACTTAGTTTCGACGCTCGTTAGGCCCGTACGCGCCTTACGGACGACGTAGACTAAATAATAAAAAAATATAATTTAACGACGATCCTAGTCGATGTCGTCTGATTATTATTTACTGACTGGTTTCCTTTTATGCAAGTATTTGCACAAAATGATTTCCACTTCGATCACTGTTCGAAACAAAAGCCGGGATTGGTGCACCAGTAGTGACTTGTTTTTCTTATATTACCTCTTATACAAGAGGTCGTGCGCTCTCGCCTACGGGTTGGCGCAGTACTTCGCCTTCGCGCATCATCGACAGGAGCGCAGACAGTTATTCGGCGGTGCCTACGTGACTAGGATAGCCCTTTCGTTGGGCTATCATCCGGAGAATCACCGCGTCCATGTAGGCCCTGTGAAACAGCCGAAGCGGATGGGGAGGAACACAATATCCGGAATGCACGTTACCAAAGTCTTCCCATGCGGGAAGCGGTTTAAGAATCTGGACGGCAAGCAATACGAGCTTACACAGTTGCCGGCACAGTTCGCTCCGCTATTTCCCCCGCCCGATCCAGAGGTGCTGGAGCCGCATGAGCCGGCCGCCGTCATTCCGGAGCCACCACATCCGCGTGGGCCACCCGGGGCGCCTCAGTTCCCACGCCATGTTTGGCCCGGCCCTGACCCATCACATCAGCGGCTACTTCGGTACGCTGAAAGGAACAACTATATGTTGGAGTGGGTGGCTGCGGAGCTGCAGGAGCGCCGACAGCATGACGGGTTACCTCCACGACCTTTCATTACGGATGCGGAATGGGATCAGCATCAGCAGTAGCAGGAGCAATAGCAGGAGCAACAGCCATAGTATTTTATCATTTTATCATTTTGTTATGTATGCACAAACTTTTGCTGTATATATCAAACTTTTGGTGTACATATAAAACTTTTGCTGTAAACGGTTTAACATATTCGAACAGTACCCGGGTATTTCCACTTATTTAAGCTATAATATTTTAAAGTTATAGTATTCGAACAGTATATACGCTTTTCAAAATTTTAACATTATACGTTTTTCGACGACATCGACTAAATAAATTAACGACGACGTCGACTAAATAATAAAAAACATTATATATTTTTAACTTGTTATATATTTTAAGCGAGTTAACGTTGTAACCGGGTGAGAATTTATACCACAAATAGGCCAAATGTTGAAACATAATTCTGAAAGGTTATATACGTTGCGTATTGACCTATATGCAGCGTATATAAACCTGTTAAAAATCTGATGCTTCAAACCTACCAAAATGACCCCAAATTTTCAGATGGTTTATCTACGCAGCGTATAGGTCACTACACAGCGTAGAGGGTTAACCCTATACGCAGCGTATTGACCTATACGCTGCGTAGATACACCTTGTTTTCTGTGCAATGATTGGTTATTAGGCATTGAGATCCATTGTTTATCTACGCAACGTATAGGTCAATACGCAGCGTATAGGGTTAACCCTATACGCTGCGTATTGACACCCTATACGCTGCGTATTGACCTATACGCTACGTAGATAAACCCTAATTTTACTAGGGTTTGGTGTGCCAATAGGCACACCTTTTTTTACCAGCAACATGTTGGTTCAGTTCTGTTTAAACATATAGTGGAAAACATAAAACATACATTTGATTGCATTAGCACAGGCTAGCAGAGAATCCAGATGGAGACGCAGCAATAAGGTTTGACATGGTTGTCATCTTGGTCTGGTTCCTCCTTAGGGTGCTAACTGATGATGGTGGCTAAGAAACCGAATAAGGGATTCGATTATGGGAGAGGAGGTCGAATGTGATGTTATGACTAATGGGGTGTGTCTAATTGTGTAACTAAGTAACCCCTTAACCTCCACATAATTCTCCTTATATAAGCACCCAGGAGGAAACCTAATTAGTTAATAAGGGTAATATGGTCCATCAACAATTACCAACTAATTATTTAATAGGTTATTATATATTTTGATCTTTATTATGTAAATGATTATAATGGCTATAGATTAAATATTAAACATAATATATATTTAATCTTACATTCTCCCACTTAGCCGAGTAATCATTTACTATGAGTATTAGATAAGCCTGATCAGGAGTTAACACTCATTTTAGTCTTAAACAAGTACTATAGCAGAGAAATACAGCCGTTGAATCATTATGCGACTTAGGACCCCCATTAATCATACTATATCCTTAATTTAAAACCTAATCGTTATGATCAAAATACGCGTAAGCCCTTTGTTTGATTTGTAACTATATTTGTCTATATGCCATTATGCTAGCTTGACATATTCTTAGAGACATACAAAATCAAACTGATGAGGAAAAATTAACTAATACTTAGTCATTCATAGTACGATATGCAGTTGCGCATGGCCATTAATTAATACCCGTCTCTGAGCTCTCTTAATAAGACTTATGGGTAATAGCCCTTCAGTTATAGGATCCTTAAGCATATCATGAATGTATTCGATACAAAACTTAGTTTCCTCAATTCGTTCATAAACGAATAATTAATTGCGTATCGAAACTTAATGCAGCACCTCTTGAACTGTTACTGTTCAAGGAGTTATGGTAACTGACTTTATCACACTAAGTCTTCAAAACATTAATTATATGGAGTTAATGAGCTTATGAGTCCACTGATAAATTTCCAACAACATTTAGTGACTGTATTATGTCGTTATAACTTAGGTTGTTAATATCAGTGCATTATGACTCCTCCATGAAATAGGTTTTGTCTGCTGACATAAAGATATACCCGAAATTACATTTTGTCATCTTTGAATATCTCAAAGTTAGAGTAATAAACCGGTTTTAATTCTCACTTCTTCTTAAATTGTAGCCTCTCGTTTCTTTTAAAGATATTGTAATACTCCATTAGATGCTTTAATCTAGACATATCTAGTGTGTTGCAATGTGAGTAATATCTAAACGAGTATAGACTCAAACTTACATAAGGCTTCCAATTAATGAAGCGTAAAAATAATCTCATTTATCCTATTATCCTCTAAAGGAAAGCAATATTTTCTGTTACATACGTAAGGACCCATTTAATGTTAAACTTATGGAACAGAACTAATATCCCATTGGGTCTATCTCAGTATGTTATGATATCAATCACGTAAGAGATATCTCTGAGATTTATTATATCAAAGTTTGTGTTAACAATGCTTTGACTTATGTAACACATACTTGTCAAAAGAATGTCATCTATATAGACAAATTTATCTTAGTTGCTCCCACTCATTTTGAGGTAGGTACATTAATCCACTTGATTCTTGATGAAAATAATTACGTTAGCTTTCATCACATTATGATGTTTGCATTAACCCATACATGGATATTATTGGCTTACAAATAAAGTGTTCTTTAACCTTTAGTTTGAAACTTTAGGTTGTTATCTAATGAACATGTAGATGTGTCAGCCATTTGTTAGGGAAAATTGTTTATAATGTTCATCTAATGTAACTTTAAACTATTATAAGCTACTAGAACAGTGATGATCCTCAAAGAAATCTTATGTTAGATATGTAATAAAGATTCTTTAATAATTTATCTCTTCCTGAGTACAACCTTTGACAATCAATCATGCTTTTCAGTGTCTTAACGCTTATATTAGGATTTGGTTTAGTTATGAACATTCTTAGGTAATTCAATCAAATCCCAAACGTTATACGAACACATAAAATCAGTTTTACTAGAAAACTGTTTTATTTCATTTAAAAGAATATTGATTGACACTAATGGCTTAATTTTAAGAGATAGGATCATCAAACATTTCCAAAATCCATTTCAACTTCAATTAGGGAGGTTATGTAATCATCAAAGTTAGTAGGCTTTTAAACCTAGATGACCTCCTGAGTTGATTATTGGGCTCATTAGAAGTTTCAGTTTTATGGATTAGCTCTTGGTTAGGTTGCTATCATTTTCAGGATTCTAAGTTTGTAAGAGTTGGTGCAGTATGGTGTACAAGAGGTGTAATCGGAGTTAAATTCGAAGTGAAATTTAATGACATTCTTCCCCCCGCCTCTTGTATTCCTTGCAAGTCATTATAAGGACTTTGACTGCTCCCACTAACCTTAGAAATCTTTAGGAACTCAGCATGCTTAGGGTCAATATTTAACGACCAACAGATTCTAATAGAGAAACACAAATTAATGACGTTAGTCGTTGTGATTTATCTTGTTGAGGATTATATTAGTTTATGTAAGAAATCTAAGTGTGCCCACAATTAAGCAACAATGAAACTTTTGTTAGAGTAGCATTAGATTTTAAAGAGACAAGTTATGATAGAACAGTGTCGTGATGGAGCGGTGTCTTGTACAAGAGGTGCAAATTTAGGTAATGTAAAATTTTCACTCCCCACCTCTTGCAACTATTGCAAGTTATTATTAAGACACTTAATGCTCCCACTGATCTTTAATATCTCTAGAATGCTACAAGAGAAGTTTCAATGAGCTACGTGACGTGGGAACCTATCACATATACGTTAGACTTTATTTGATTTCTTTAATGTCCAGATGTCATAAGAAACTTAAGGACATATTTAATAGAAATCTTAATAAGTAAACATATGAATAGATTTCTTCTAAGACTGTGGGTCATATGCGACAAAAGTTAGATACAAGTTGATAGTCTTTTAAATGATAAATGAATTATGTCTGAATATTCCATTTTGAATAAGTTCCACGAATGTCAATGAATGACTTATGATGGACCCATACTTATTCCTTAAGCCAAGTTTTATTTTAGGGCTTTAACGTCATGATTTGAAATCACTTAGAATGAGATTAGTTGAATAATCATCCTCATTAACCATATCATGATTTCTCATGAATTTCGGTTATAATGGATGAAATTTATAAGTCTCATTTTCCTTTTGTCAAATTCTCATTTGCATGATGACAAAAGTTGTGAAAGTGTAAGGTATCATCTAGTTTCATCTTAGTAATGTTTCTATCCAGATATTTAGAACAATAAAATGAGAGTTTAAGGTAAGTGTGACTTTATGTTGGTTATGTAAACCTCACAACCTTCATGACTTAGCCTAAGTAATGATACTATATTCTGATTAATCTTCAGAATATGTAAGGTATCGAAAGGCTTTGTTAGAAGACTGCTTATTATGGTTCTTATAACCTTAACAACTAATTTTGTCACTAACTCTCATGTTAGTTATTTGTCGAGTTCTGGTAAGGAAACGTATGGAACTAGAGTCAACTAATCATGTGTTAATTGGAATATTAAAATTATCAGACTTAAATATCATTATTAAGTGACTACCTAATTAACTTATCCAACTGTTCTTCTGAATAATGGATAGTCTCGTTGCTTATGCCTAGTCTAATGACATAATTATGCAGTGAGATTTTCCCTTGAAGAACCTTAAAGTTGGAATTAGCACTTGTAATTTGTCTATGGACCTTAGAACAATCCTCATTTAAACTATTAGTGGTTGTAAGGTGAATAACATCTGATTTTCCAGTTTCAAACATTTATTTCTTTGTACATATGTTGCTTATCAACACACTCATTATACTTTGGTACTTTTGAGTGTTATAGTTGATTTATAATGCATCAAAATTGTACAAGTGAAAATCTTAGTATGTAATGTACTGAAAAAAATGTACTTATTTCCATGCGTAAGCCCTTAACTTTATGGGTCATGGTATTGTACATTATTATGTATTCACATATACCACTTAACTTTATAATTTATAATTTAAATGAAGGCATGCATCTTAGGAATTCTTGTGATTATTCCACAATAATAGATTAGTCTTAGGAAAACTTAATCTGGAATAACCTTTTAGTGATAGCACTTATTCTTGATTATCATAAGAGACATCATGTTCAATTTATCCTAATCATCATGCTCTACTTTTCTTCTGTAGTGCTTTAACAGAAGAGAGCAATAGAATTATCGTGTCTTAAGAGATAATCAAGGATTTAATTTAAGAGCTAATCTTATAGAAACTTTAAATAAAGCAAAACATTTTAGGTTTAAAAAAAATTAGAGTGGATGAGATATAGACTTATAGAAGAAAATTATAGTGAGTAAAAATTATGGGTACTAAGAATAAGGCAGACGGAATGATCATAAAACTTGATTAAGGATCATTAATATAAGGATCATTATGTGAAGAGGTTGTGATATGTCTATTACTAACATCAAAATAATAGACTTAGCTAAAAATTCTACTTAAACGAAGACAAAACAGCTTTGGCCAGAAGTGTAATCATTTAAGCATATGTGCAAAGTGGTTGTAACAAATCAGGTTTGGCCAGAAATTGAGACAATCACTTTAGTTATGCACACGTTAAGTATGCCATCTATGAATGAATTAAATCAGCTTTGGCCAGAAATTAAGACATTCATGCTTATGATGCATACTTAACATAGCTTTCGTAATACTTGAACGATAAGTAGATGTATCAAGTCAGCTTTGGCCAGAAATGATACATCAAAAGCTCATTCAAGTTAAGCTATTTTGGTTTTGTAAAACATTATTTGATCCTTATTAATTAACTAAATATTTACAAAAACCAATTATTTAATAGCAAACCACCCGTTAGTTCACATTAAACAGCTTAAAATAATGAGGTTTCGAGTCACAGCCTTGTTGTCTCGAGTCGAGACCTTTGTCTCGAGATATGACCTTATGGTCTCGAGTCGAGACCTTTGTCTCGAGTCATGATCTAATGGTCTCGATTCATGATCTAATGGTCTCGAGTCGAGATCTAATGGTCTCGAGTCGAGACCTCTGTCTCGAGTTATGAAGGTTTTAAGGACCTGATGACTTCGAGTCGAGACCTTATGGTCTCAAGTCGAGACTGATGGTCTCGAGTCGAGACTGATGTTCTCGAGTCGTAATCTGATGGTCTCGAAACTTCCTGTTGATAGCTGTTAATTGTGATAACATAACTGAAAATTCGAAATCTAAGGGATTATGAGATACGATTTCCTATTTTAGTGATGATCTAAATTTGTCAAATATTTCAAAATTATAATCTGTTTATCTTTTAACAGTTTTCGAAAAATCTTTAGAAGACAAAATCAGATCAAAACAGGAAAAACACTTAATAATCCGAATCATATTCCAAAACATAATAGAATTTTCGAATTTTCCTAAGAACATGATGAACCCTAAAAAAAAATTAAAACATGAATTCTGGAACCCGAAACCTGAATTTTTAAGGGTTTTTTAAACAGATTTCGGTTATAAGATTACCCATATTAGTTTCGAGTAAACATGTAATTAATCCTTTTCCGAAAACAGGGATTTCGAGTGGATCTTTATGACTCGAAACGGCTGTGATATTCATAAGATTTTCAAAATTTCTGTTTTCCAAGTTTCAATCCCAGAATTATGGATACGAAAACAGAACCGACTAATCAACATATGCTCTGATACCACATGTTGGTTCAGTTCTGTTTAAACATATAGTGGAAAACATAAAACATACCTTTGATTGCATTAGCACAAGCTAGCAGAGAATCCAGATGGAGACGCAGCAATAAGGTTTGACATGGTTGTCATCTTGGTCTGGTTCCTCCTTAGGGTGCTAACTGATGATGGTGGCTAAGAAACCGAATAGGGGGTTCGGTTATGGGAGAGGAAGTCGAATGTGATGTTATGACTAATGGGGTGTGTCTAATTGTGTAACTGAGTAACCCCTTAACCTCCACATAATTCTCCTTATATAAGCACTCAGGAGGAAACCTAATTAGTTAATAAGGGTAATATGGTCCATCAACAATTACCAACTAATTATTTAATAGGTTATTATATATTTTGATCTTTATTATGTAAATGATTATAATGGCTATAGATTAAATATTAAACATAATATATATTTAATCTTACACAACAAACAATTATATTTGATTAAAGACTATGAAAATAATTATATTTATGCGTTAATTTGAAGATCTAAAGAAAAATTGAGCTCACTCATTGAGCTCATCCCAGATAGGAATCACAATAAGACTCGTTTTGTTAAATTCCATCGCCTCTATATACTTGGGTAACTTTTTTTTTCAAAATTTATGCATCTACTTTGTAAAAGTATTCATTTTCCTCAGATTAGCTTTAATATCAATAAGAAGTAATTTACTACGTTTTTTTAATAGTTACATAGATGCATGTTATTTTAAGATAAGAGGGAATGAGCCAGATCGTTGTAATGGTGTAAGGGATGCATGTCTAGTGAGATAGGGGGAGAGAATTTCACCCATCCAATCATAATATGCCATTTATTTTCCTGTCTCATTCTCCTCCATTACCCAAAGAATACAAAGGTGGTTTCACTCAAAAACATTTAAAAAATAATAATAAAAGGTATGATTGGTTGACAGATGTGAGTCCCACCAATTACTCTTCTCCTCATCTATGCCGCATGCGGCAATCTTTCCCCGCAAACAACATCCCCTCATCTTTACTGAGCGGCAAAAGTTGTGTGGCAGTGGACTCCCGTGCGGCAAAAGGGGGTTGCCGCAAGCTTTGCCTAACCTACCCCGTACACCCTAACAATGGTATTAAATATAATAATTATGGAAATAATATCGTCATCAGCTTTTGAGGTAGCATACATTTGGAATCAAATATAATCATCTCTAATTCTCTAAAGAAGTCTGTTTCTACTTCTCTGTAAGTTGATTATATACGTGTATATAGTTTTAGCTATGCTATAACAAATTTAAATGTAAACAATGCATTTCAGGGGGTTCGATTCCCATAAAACGGGCAATAAGTGGATTTTAGAAGTAGATTTTAGTGAGTGTTTGTTCGCCGTTAAAAAAAATGTGATTATCAAATATGCCCTTTGGTTATTTGACGATTTAAGACTTCTTCACGTTCAACGCCAAACACCTAAGTCGGGATCGATGGCTTCTCGGTGAGTTTATGCTTTCTTTATGCATTTGTCCTTTGGATTTCAAATAGGAAGAGAAAGGCTTGTTAGTTGGACTGGATTTGAGCTTCTTTTGTTTAACTTGTGTGTTTTATAACACACTGATAATTCGGTATATAGTAATAAAAACATAGTTTACACGACTTTCTCCACATAATTTTAACTAAACTAACTTTTCTAATTGATTCGCTTAGTTTTTGGTATACGACATATTACGAATATATTCCGTTAAAATTGCCATGTGAACGTGGTACATTGAACACCATAAGAAGCTAAGTAATTGGTAATTAACTCAATACTAAGTAGTGCAAAAGCACAAAAATGTCCTTTCTCCCTCATGTGGTGAATTATATTCTAGCTTTTATACACTTTTGATGATGAACATGCGCATATGCATATAAGGATGACATAAATATTGAAGCTTAGGGGTCAAAATGTTATGTAGCTAAAGAAAGCTATGTGATTGTGTGGTTCCTTCTCTATGGAAGACGAATAAAAACAAAAAAAAAGTTTAAAAGCATATTCTGATGTATTGAGCCACCAATTAAAGCTATACACACTCGTCAATCGTCTGTATAGGAACCCCATCCAAAGATTACTTAGGCAGTAAAGCAACTTAAAGTATATATGCTTTTATATTAATTATTCAATAATAAAGCATGAGATTCGTTTTAAATTACTAATATGAAAATCATTAGTTCATCAATTTGGAACTAATGCTAGATGATTTTTGATGTATTCTTAGTGTTAAACGGAATTTTTCAAAACAAAACTATACGCAATAAATTATTTGAAGAACAAAAAACCTGTTTCCCTTTCGAACCATTGGTCACCTAGAATTTTCAAAAGTAATACGTAATGTAATTAAAATAATCAATTAAACAAGTTTATGCAGGACTACATTAGGTTATTTGTTAATTAAACAAAATTAGCTGATACTCCTTCTAATCCACAGATTTAAATCTCAATATTCCCCTGGTACTTGATGTTTAGACAAATTAAGGCTGTGGGGGTATTGGACGTGGGTTGGGGGAAAACGCCCAAACCATCATCCCGGGTGGGCTTGGGTTGGGGCGTGGCCCTTGGGGCTTGGGTTTCAAGCCGGGCGTGGGGCGGTCTTGACATCCTAGCTGGCTGCCTCCCATTCGCTCACCCACCAGCTCTTGTTTTGTAATTTTTTTTAATAATCTGCCACGCGGTGCACCCAACCGAAGCCCAACCCACGCCCCGCCATACCCTGCGGACACGTCACTAGGCAGTGGGGGGGCTCCCATTCCACGTGTCAACAAATGTCCCAACCCATGCCCAACCCAAGCCCCACCATACCCCACGGTCAGGTGATGTATTAAATGAAACCTAGATTGAAAAGTCCTTGTAGCTGTCATGTTTTTTTTTTTTAAAGTCAACGAATTCTTCAAGAGGGATGCTAGCGAAATTTATCACATTAGGATAAACTCGTCTCCGTACCGGGAAAATCATCACTTAGGGCCGAAGCCCGTAAACACTCGCCCGAAGGCACAATAATGCGATGAGGTAAAATCGCTTAGTTCAAAGATCGAATTATCGATTGCCGCCTACCTGCCTAGTCTCTCATCATCACCAGATGCCGTCGAAATTAAATGGTGGAGACGGTAATCGAAACTAGATCACTTAAAAAATCAGCTCTCTCCCTTACCACTCCATCACCAACTTATCACTCCATCACCAACTGATTTGCATATGTCATGTTTTTATATGGTCAGACATTTATCAAGTACCATTCTATAGAACTTCCATTTCTCTTCTATTTATGTTACAACTCGTATTTTTTTATATGTGCTCATGTGATTTAATTGCTTTTTCACACATAATTTCTATACTTAGTAGAAAAATAATATAACTAATTTAACAGATAGTATTTTCATCATATGGTTTTTTATCAAATATATGCATTTTATAATAAGTAGCAAATGTTAATTTTTTTCAACAATGTATTGACGGATCAAACTTGTCGTTATACTATTGCTATCCTCTAAAATAGTTTCTTATTCTCCATATAAAATCGATTCCATCTTTTAGATTAGAGTAAACTACTGTTTTGTTCCCCGTGGTTTAGCCAGTTTAACACTTTCAGACAAAAAAAGAATTTTTTAACATATCAGACCCCGAGTTTGCATTTTATAACAATTTTGGCCTCTAATACTAACTTTGTTACTTTTTTGCAGTTAAATGTAAAGATAATTTGGTCATTATATAGCTTAGGGGCTGTTTTTGATCATATCAAAGTTATTTTAATATTTAAAAGATTATTAATGCAATTACTCAAGTTTTTTTATTATTTCAGTATTTTCACGATTATTATTTAACAAAATATGTTTTCATAGATACAAATAAATATGTATTTCAATTAAGCGTTTTTTTTTAAACATCGTTTCTAATATAATTTATTTTTAAAATTTTTTAAACCGTCTGTCGCTTTTAAAATTATTCCTTTTTTTAACTTTTTTTTATTAACATCGTTCTTTTTAAAGTTATTTGTCTTGTAAATTTTTTAAAAAAATTACATTTTATTCCGTTCTTTTTAAAATCATTTTTAAACATTTTTTAAACAATTCGTTTTTTAAGTCGTTGATTTTTAAAAGTGTTTCTTTTTAAACCGTTCCTTTTAGAACCGTTTTTGTAATCGTTCATTTTTAAAACTTTTTATTCAGTTTACTTATAGCCGTTAGGGAAAAGAAACTTTAGAAAATGAACAATTAATAGAAGGAATTTAAAAACTATCGATCTTAAACAAAGATTTAAAAAAATGATGTTTATAAAACAACAAAACCTTAAAAAATATGTTAACAAAATGTAAGGTTTTAAAAAACACACGAATTTAATAATAATCATGAAAATAAAGAAATAATAAAAAAAACTTGAGTAATTGTATTAATAATCTCTTAAATATTAAATGAACTTTCTAATTATAAAAAAAGCCCCTAAGGTATATAATACCTAATTACCTTTACACTTAACTGCAAAAAAGTAATAAAGTTAGTGTTAGGGATCAAAACTGTTATAAAATGCAAACTCGAGGTCTAATATATTAAAATATTTCTTTCTAGGTTGAAAATGTTAAACTGGCTAAACCACGGAGTCCAAAATAGTAATTTACTCTATAGACTAAATTAACTGTTAAATATGTAAAAATGTTTTTTTTTCTATGCAAAAGTAATTTTTAATTATGTACATACATATGAAATTAATACATATTAAATTAGTGGTTCTGTTGGAAATAATCTATTCTTCAATAATCGAAAAATGAAGTTAATAAAAAAAAATCTTTCATTAAAATTAGACAAAATTGCAGAAAACAACCTTTATGTTTGCCTCAAACCACACTTTATACCTTTCACTATGAAATCGGCAAAAACCAACCTTTATGTTCATGTTTTGCTACAGGTTCAACCTTTACCACTAACACCGTTTGGTTTTCTTGGTTAACTTCCCTCACATGCAATGCATGTGAGGGTATTAATGTCATTTCAGTTAATCTTTTTTATGGTTAAAAATCAAACAATAAAAAAGGTAAAAAGATCAAAAAAATGGACCCACCCATCACATATGAACCCACCCCTCATCTGCTACCTCAACCCCTATCCCTCTCTCTCTCCTTCTCACTCTCTCAAACCACCTTTCACCTGCAACATCCACCCTCTACAACTCAACACCACAGTCAACTATATCCACCACAAACCGCCACTCATAACAACCACAATCCCCCACCACCCATCACCAGCGCCCCATCACCAAAAAACCTACTGGATCAGCCCGGAAAAACGAACTTGCTAGAGCTGCAACCTTTGCGGTTGATGACACATCTACGGGAAAGGCGGTGCGCTGCCGCCTCTGGTAGTTTGCAAAGCAGAAGTGGAGCACAAAATGGAGGGTCGTTGGACATCGACATCGAATTTGGTGTGTTTCGTAACCTTAACCCTAGGTTTCACCGATCAAATCACCATCTGCACATCGAATTTGGTGGTGACGGTGGGTGAATTGGTGGTGACGGTGGCTGAATTTGGTGGTGGTGGTTGTTTGTTTAATATTTCTTGTTGCAATCTCAGAGCCCCACCATAACCCTCAAGGGAATCCCACAGCTGATCAAGATCCTTCGTTAAAGAATGAAAGATTCAATTTTTAAGATTGAAGCATGATGATTCATGGGAAATAGAGGTATAGAACTAAAGGTTACTGATGTAAGATTAATATATAAAATCAGCAAGCTTACAAGGTAGAATGTAAAGATGATTCGCAGGTCTTGTTGCTGTTTTTGTTGATGATCATCTTACATGTTTGACCAGTTAAAAAAGTCAATTAGCAAATCTTTACAGAATATTATGAGTTTCTGGTATTTTTAACTTGTTATTTTGAATGTTTATGGATGGGATATGGTAATCTGAAATGGGTTTTAAGTTTCTTGAATGATTGATCTTTTTGCATCTGTTGATTAATGATATATATATATATATATATACATATATATATAGGGAGGGGGCTCATGCGAGAACCACCCTTATTGTGAGAACCTTGAGAACCAATGTGAACACAACCTAAAATAGCTAAAAAAACCTAACCCCCCATCCCCCAAAAACCTAAACCCCCCCACCCCCCCCCCCCAAAAAAAAAACCTAACCCCCCCCCAAAAAAAAAACCTAAACCCCCTCCTCCACCCCCCCAAGCTAAAATGCTAAAAACTAAACCCCCAAAAAACCTAAAAAAATCTAAAAAAAATCTAAAAAAATAAAAAAAAAATCTAAAAAATGTTTTTTGATTTTTTTAATATTTTTTAGGTTAAAATCGCTACTTTTCAAAGCCAAAAAATATTTTTTTTTTTTTTTTTAAAAAATTAAAAATTTTTTTTTTTTTTTGGCTTCGAAAAGTAGCGATTTTAACCTAAAAAATATTAAAAAAATCAAAAAAAAAAAATTTTGTGTGATTTTTAGCTATTTTTAGGCATTTTTTATTGTGTTCACATTGGTTCTCGCGGTTCTCACAATAAGAGGTGGTTCTCGCATGATCTTCTCCCTATATATATATATATTAGTTTTTTAAAATATGGTTTCATTATTTACGGTGGGTTATTAATTTAAAAAGAAATCTGGTTTTAATTAAAAAGACAGGTGAAAAGACATTAATACCCTCACATACAAAGCATGTGAGGTAACTTATCCAAGAAATCTAACGGTGTTAGTGGTAAAGGTTGAACCTGTAGCAAAACATGAACATAAAGGTTGGTTTTTGCCGATTTCATAGTGAAAGGTATAAAGTGCGGTTTGAGGCAAACATAAAGGTTGTTTTCTGCAATTTTGTCTTAAAATTAAAGGTTCATACGCACTAAACTCTAAATTCTATATAAAACAAACTTTGATATCCAAGAAATATACTAGACCAGAATTAGGAAACCAAATAATAATAAAATTAAAGTAACATAAATCTTAGATATTCCTACCAAAACAAAACTAAGCCATTTAAGATACTGCAACTTTTGAATTACGACAAGATTCGTCCAAACAACATCCCCCTAATCTTGTAAAACAAATTTCATCGCTGGTCCACAGTCCTTATGTCGGGTAAGGTTGGCTTCCTCTTTCTTTTTCTACTACTTTGGACACTCCGATATATAATGGTCGTGCTCATTGCACTTGTAACACCTAACGTGGCTTTTGTTCCGTTGTACTTGACCATCTCCTTCTTCTCTCTGGGACCCCCCGACCTCTACCTCGTTCAAGATCTTATCGATTCGAGTTTCCACAACCACATTGCTCACATCTAGTAAGCGGAAGTCATTTTTTTAGGGAAAAATTACAAGTTTTGTCCTTTATCTTTATACCACTTTACAGGCGGTGTCCTTTTTAACGAATGTTGACAGACAGTGTCCTTTACTAGGAATTTTGTTACAAGTTTAGTCCTATACACCCAACCCAGTTAAAAAATCATGTTAATTATTGGCACGTGATAAGCACATGAGGGTAATTATGTCTTTTCACCCCACCACTTCATTTCCCCATTTTTATAACCCCTAGAAACCCTAATTTCCTTCACTCTTCTCCGTCTCTCTTTGTTAAATCTCCTTCCCCCTGATTGTTCATTGATTGTTCATCATCACCATCGAATCTAGAAGCCCGTTTTTTTCAATCTTCAAATCCTTTGAATCTGATTTAAAGCTATGAATCTGATATCGAAAACCCACAAATTAGATGGTTTTGAATATGAGATCGAAAGCTTTGAATCTGATTTAAAAGATGAAGGGTGGAACATTATGATGATTTTCTGTAAATAGGGATGAAGGATGGGTCTTCAGGTGCGGCTCGGGTGGAGGTGAACGGAGGGGTAGTGGGTGGTTGTTGTGGTGAACCGCCATCGTTGTTTCTGGTCTTCAGGTGCGGCGGCCACCGTAGGCGGTGAAGATGGTGGTTTCGGTTAAATGCTGCCGCACCTACCGTAGGCGGTGAAGATGGTGGTTTCGGTTAAATGCTGAGCTGATGATAATGTCTAGGCATTTGAAAGAAAATTAATTAATGTTAATTTTCACCAAATTTAGGAATATAAGTTTATTATCAGAATCTGATTGATTCTCTTCATGTCAAGCCGGCATCAGTTTCTTATACTCTTATTTATTTCAGCAAAATTGTAGGGGAAATTGGAGATTGATGAAAATTGGGGGAAATTGGAGATTGATGAAATTGTGAAAGTGTTTGACCGGAAATTGGGTTGAAAATGGCTGAATCTTAAACTAAGTTGTTCAATTGTTTGTTATGATATCACTGTGAGGTTTGTTTTGGGAAACTTAGACTAGGTTAAACATGGAAGATTGGGGATTAATTGGAAACTTGCAGGTGGTAGTTGATGATGACAGGTGGCGATTCAGGGTGGTGAACGGTGGTGCTTCATGGTGGTGGTTGCAGAACCATAAAAATATAATAATAATAATAATAATAATAATAATAATAATAATAATAATAATAATAATAATAATTTTTAAAAATATTTTGTTTTATTCTTTTAAATAATATTAAGAGTAAACTGCCATTTTGGTCCCTGTGGTTTGGCCAGTTTTGCCACTTTAGTCCAAATCTCAAACTTATTACATCCAGGGCCCTGTGGTTTGCATTTTATTGCCATTTTAGTCCAAAATCCAAAAACCCTAGTTTTTTGACTGTTGCAACCTCCTATTTTGTCCTGTAGTTCAAGGGCATTTTGGTCATTTTGTTTTTCATTTAACATTTTATTAATTAAAATTTTGGTCATCTTCCCCAAATAAATAATCATCATCCCAAAATAAAACCCTAACTCTCTCTCTTCTCCCAAATAATCATCATCAGCAGCAGAATATGTAGAACATCATCATCAAGAACATCATCATCATCAAAACCCAGAAAATCCAGAAAATCCAGAAAATCAAGAACATCATCATCATCAACCCAGAACATCCAGAAAATCCAGAAAATTAAGAACATCAACATCAAGAACATCATCATCATCAACCCAGAAAATCCAGAAAATCAAAACCCACAATTCAACTAACAAACAGCAAAAATACGAATGTACAAGTCACGTACACGAAGAGAATTTCAGATAATCGATGTAAAGAATATGAGATAATCGATAACAAGAGTTTGATCCAACCGATTCTTACCAATAAGCCCACTCACCACTCTCTCTCTCTCTAAAACCCCCCTCTCTCTCATCCTAATCAGCCATGGCTCATCAGAAGAGAGAGAAAGAAGAAACCGAGCTCAAGGTTCCTGAAACCTTATCCTTATGCTCACCTCCGATCAATATCTCCGCCACAGACACCGTAGATCGGATCTGAAGAAAAACGCTGATGTCAGCAACGTTATCGTTGACTTTAAACCTAACTCCGCTACTTCGCCGGAAAATCCAGATCTGTCTCGTAAACGACGCCTGGAGGCGATGGAGCCGGTGAGCGAGAGTTCCGGCGACGGAGCCGGTGAGCGAGAGTTCCGGCGACGGTTTCAAGCGGTGGCGCGTGGTGAATCGGTCTGAGAGAGATCGAGGGTTATACATGTGAAGAGGATGCTTGGTCTGGGGTTTTTTATCATGTGAAGAGGATGAAGTCCCTGTGTTTGCTATATAGAGAGAGAGTAGACTGATTTATGTTGGGGATAATGAACTGCTTATGTGTGTATATTAATAATATATATATATATATATATATATATATATTAATTTTTGAATTAATAAATGTTAAATGAAAAACAAAATGACCAAAATGCCCTTGCACTACAGGACAAAATAGGAGGTTGCAACAGTCAAAAAACTAGGGTTTTTGGATTTTGGACTAAAATGGCAATAAAATGCAAACCACAGGGCCCTGGATGTAATAAGTTTGAGATTTGGACTAAAGTTGCAAAACTGGCCAAACCACAGGGACCAAAATGGCAGTTTACTCTAATATTAAATAAATGGGTAAAAAGACTAAAATACCCTTGGGTAACAAGATTTAACAAAAAAATCTAACTGGGTTAAGCCTAAAGGACAAAACGTGTAACAAAATTCCTTGTAAAGGGCAAAACTTGTCAACATTTGTTAAAAAAGACACCGCCTGAAAAGTGGTATAAAGATAAAGGACAAAACTTGTAATTTTTCCTTTTTTTAGTTATCTTGTCACAAAAATATGTATTTCAAATTATCACAACCCCAGGTTATTAACTTCTCCTTTCCTTTTGCTTTTTCATTTGATTTTGTGAACAAAAGTTGGTTTAGACTTCCAGATTGAGTCTCCTCATCATCGTTAATCCTTTCTTCGTAAGCTTTAAGCCGATCGATTGTCACACCCGCTAAAATCAGAGTTGGCGTGATCTGACTGGTATCTTCATTTCACAGCGGAAGCAAATAATGCTAAGACTTCTAGAAGGTGAACACCCACACACATAGCCGCACTTCTCTCTCCCTCCTCCTCTCCATCCGACGAACAGGTCATAGCGGAGCTGGCCGCTGAAGCGGCGGAACACGGCAGCGGCGCCGCTGAGAGTGGCGACAGCGGTAATTTTGTTTTACTCTGACACATTTCTTCGGCAACTGTTCCGCTTGTGTCTATGGTGATGACTGCTTATGACGATGATTATGTTGAAGACAGGGGTGCACCGACGGTATTGGTGGGGTTAATGGTGTTGTGCGGAGGCGGTGGTTTAGCTCCAGTAGTGATTTTGTGAAGATGATGATCGATTATGAAGATGGGAACTACGGCAGTGATGATGGTGAAGTTTTGGTTCGGGTCAAAATTGTGCAACCCAGATTTTGTTCGGTACGGGTTCGGGTCAAGCTTCGAGTACGGTCAACGTTAGTCAAAGGGTCAGCTGGGTTCGGGTCAGCTGGTCAACAGTCAAAGTGGGTCAAGTCGGCAGAGTTTTGGATTTCGGGTTCGGGTCAACTCGGTCAACCGAGTTAACTCGATCAACTCAGTCAACAGGAATCATCCCGGTTGCTGGGCTTCTTATATAAGAAGATCTATTTTACTTACCTAGTACAGCGACCCGTTCAGGAATTCAATGAACCAAGCCCTTTTTTAACTCAGTGGTAGAGTAATCCCATGGTAACGCGTAACTGGTCAACTCAATCGATCAACTCAGTCAACGAAAATGACACGAAGATAGTAAAGTCTAGCGACGCGATAAATATTTATGTTATTTTTATAGTTTTATATCTTCGTGAAAATGAGCTCGAACCGATTCAATTAGAATATAGTTTACGTTTTTTACATATTTGACTAAACCTGATATAATATGATTGAATTTTGTTGAGTTTTGAAAATATAACGACAACTTGTATTGTCGGACCGTCCAAAAACAAAGGAAACTCTGCACGTTTTTCGAGAAAATCCGTAAAACAAAACGCGTCTTATTATAAAACAAAACCAATCAGATTCAAATAATTGTTTATGAAAACGAATACAAACGCATGTTATTTTCGATGACACCTATTCGGATTCGAAGTAAATTACGAAACAAATAAGATTAGCACAATTTTTCTATACAAAACGACGATTTGGAAATCATTTACAACAATAGATATAGTTATCATATTTATTTTAAACTTTGAAAATTCTTTTATAAAAATAGATATAGTTTATATATTTATTATAAAAAACGACTCGGATTCTTTTATAAAAATAAATATAGATCATATATTTATTTCGAACATCGAACAACTCGGGTTCTTTTATAAAAATAAATATAGTATATCTATTTATTTCAAACATCAAACAACTCGATGATTCTTTTTATAACATAAGTATAACTTATATATTTATTTCAAATGCCTAAACGATATATACACATATTTTGACAAACATCTACAAGACGCGATACGTTATACGAGTTTACAATATATTAATTTCATATAAATATTCGTTGCATACACGTACGACTTCTCGGGACAACTAACGCGATTCTATCAATATATTTATTTATTTTTATATAAATATTTATATATTTTAAATCTCTTGAAAACTATGTGTTTCTAGACTTAGTAAATTATCACCGACATTAATCGAAACTTAACAAGTATAACTTCTTCGTTTCTTTCAAGTTAACACACCATCGGATTGTTCGGTTAACGATTCGGTAGAGCTCGATCACTTTAGTTACCGTATTTATTTAGAAACTTATAAGATATTCCGTATTAGGGATATTATAGAATGCACGCTAGCGAATCACGTCTTGGAAACGACCACAGAGTCTTATTTAGCTAGCTTTGCACAAGGAAATCAAGGTGAGTTCATAACCCCACCATTTTACGGTTTTACATTTTTATAAATGTTTTCGGGGTGGAAAAACATGCATATTTTGCAAAAACATACAAGGTTTTCGATGAACAACAATTTCATATTTCTAAACCATGCTACAAACAGGTTTTAACTCACATAAATGATTTGTGATTTTCAATAAACTCAAATGGTTTACAAACGGTTTACACTAAAAATACTGGTTTTTCAAACAAACGTATTTTCAAAACGTGCATACAAACGTTTTCTAGTTTTCTAAACTTGGGTGAAAATACACGTACAAACGGTATGTTAAACTAAGGAATGATACAATAGATCATGTTACGAATATGGTGAAACTTAAGCACCATTAATTACATATACACCTCGACCGAGTTGCAAAAGCTAAGATCTAATGGGTATGGGCAGCCTCACTCTTGGCCCCTACATTTGCCTAAGAATGCTTTCGGGTCCCAGTCATGAATCTATGTAAAATCGCCTAGGTTTGGATTCTTCTTATGTCGTCACACATGTTAAATGTCGTAGCTAAACATTAGCGATCTCGATTTCCTTACATTTACAACTCACAAACTTACGTTTTACAGTTTACAACTTACATTTTACATACCATATTTTTATACAAATACAACTCTTCGAATTATACATGTATGTTGTCATTGTCGGGTGCAGCCATTGACGGTTACACAATTTTTACAAACACTAAAGTTTACAAATACAAAGTTTTACGAACATAACGCATTACACATACAAAGATTAAAAAATACAAAGTTTTCACATAACATGCCAAAGAAAATGATTTTATTTCGTTTTCTCAAACATTATTTTAAAAACCGGTTATTAAAAAATATTTATTCCAAATCTTTTACAAACAAACTATGAACTCGCTCAACTTTATGTTGATTTTTCGCATGTTTCTTTCTCAGGTTGCATTTTCAGCATTATGGCACGGTTGTAATAGGAGAACCATATCGATTCGAGTACTTAGTGGGCGTTCGCTTTCTAGAAGTCTTAGCATTATTTGCTTTCGCTGTGCAATGAAGATACTAGTCCGGTCACGTCAACTTTGATTTCGTCGGGGTGTGACACCGAGAGTAACCCGAGTCCACCACCAATTTAGGGGAAAACCTGGTAACCCACCAGCCCGTAGGCACGACGGTGAAATTATCGGTAAAACCCGTTTGGCTCAAGGATCGAATCCGTTTGTTAATTTTTTTTGGGTGTCTACAGTTTAAAAAATTGTATTAATAGATAGTGTCAGACAGCTGTGTGGCACTTCACCATTAGTCTAGCCAAATTACGGTTATTCCTTGTTTAAATTTACAATTTTGCCCTCAACTCAAATTTATAGTTTTGCCATTGTTTTTCTTTTTTTTTTCTCTCTGTCAAATTACGAGTTTGCCGCCAGTGTATAATTTGTTTTAGTGTTTTTATTTACAAAACTATTATTTTTTTGTTTTTGTTGATTGTCTCGATGTAATTTTTATTTGTGCAAAGCGGTAGCTTTTCCATCGTTTTATTTTTTTAGGTGAAGTATGGTAGTGTTTTGTTTTAATTGACTGACTCGATATAATTATTTTAGATCTTATTATGGGTAGTTTGTACAAGTAACTGAAACACAGACGTATATGTTATGTGAAAAAAATATTTGGCTTGATGCCCGCAACACGGGTGGTGCAAAATCTAGTTTCCTATACTTACATTTACCAAATGGGGGAATAGTGCCAGGCAGCTGCCTGGCACTCCCCTATTAGACCAACCAGTTTACTATTTTTTAACCGTTTTGAAATTACGTTTATACTCCTGTTTAAAATTACCGTTTTGCCTCTAGCTCAAAATAAAATTACGCTTTTATCTTCATCTCAAAATTACGATTTTGCCCTCAATGCAAAATTACGATTTTGCCTGACACTCCCCCATTGGACCAACCAATTTATTATTTTATATCCCTTTTAAAATAACGTTTTTGCCCGCAGCTCAAAATAAAATTACTCTTTTGCCCCCAGCTATAAATTAAGATTTTCGTTCGATTCAAAATAAAATTCTGGTTTTGCCCTCATCTTAGAATTACTTTTTCGCCCCCCAATTCAAAATCAAAATCTATTTTTACCCCCAGCTAAAAATTACGATTTTGCCCTCTGTTCAAAAATGTGATTTTTCACCGTTTAAAAAATTATGATTTCGCCCTCAGTTCAAAATTACGTTTTTCCCCCAGTTCAAAATAAAATTATGCTTTTGCTCCCAACTCAAAATTACGATTTTGCCATCCGTTCAAAATAAAATTGTGGTTTTGCCTCCAGCTTAAAATTACGATTGTGCCCTTAGTTCAAATTTATATTACGTTGTTACCCCAAGTTCAAAATTACGAATTTGACCCTGTGAAAATTTACAATTTTGCCACTGGTTCAAATTTACAAACACTGCCATCACTTTAGCTTTTAGCAAATTACACTTTTACCCAGTCAAAAAATACAAATTTTTCTCAGTTAAAAATTACAATATTGCCATCATTTTAGTTTTTTTTACCAAAACTATAAAAATGTTTCGTTTTAATTGGTTGACTCGATTTAATTGTTTTTCGTGTCAATAAGCTGCCTAACACTTGCTCATTATTCGGCTATCGCCCCGCAACGCGGGCGGTGCATCCACTAGTCATATACATAACATGTATCTCATATATTGACCACGCATTCCAACACTGGCTTTTCAATGTAATAATTACAAACATGTGAGATTCTGAATATGGCTACGGTTGTATACGCATATGCTTTATGAAAGTGGACAATTGTTTAAGATATCCCTTGGGGTTACCTTTTGCAAGTGGAGGGAGTTGAGGAGGGGGCATACATAGCATTTTGATTACAACTCTCACGCAAGTATTTTATACTAATATGCTAATAGCAATCATAAGTTAATAATAAAACCAGAATTCGATTTATATAAAAATTTTGTTGGAAAACTATATGGAATACTAATCATTTCATAATATGTCATATGTGGCTTATTTTCCATCCACGAATGTAAAAATAAAGTTAACCACTCTCGTTAATAGAACTGATTTGTAAAAATAAAGTTAACCACTCTCGTTGATAGAACTGATTACTAGTAAAACTTTAGGATGATTAATTTTTTATGGTGGCATGGTATGAAATTGTGATAATTTAAGGTGAGATATCAAGAATGTAATGTTTTCTCAACATGTAATTACAGCCAGAGTTTTAACTTTGTTGTTCCTATACCAACTAAGAGAAAAATAATATTGTTTTAAAGATATACACCTTTAAGTGAGTATTTTTATATTTGTTGATTTGGTTGACAAACAACGAGAGAATCAGCAACATCATTATACTTCACAAGGTTAGGTTATAGAACTGTTGGATCCGAAAGCCACGAAGGAAGAACAGTGGCGGACCCAGAAATTATTTTCTGAGGGGTGCGAACGAGAGGTTTAATCAAAATTTCATGGCGCGATCGGGATTTTACCCTGTAAAATACACTAAGGGGCTGTTTGGCAACATCTGAATGGTTAAGTGCTAAACCAGTAAGAGGTCTGAACCATTAAGATCCTGTATAATGCTTAACCGTTCAGGGGCAAATGTCTGACCAATTCAGATTATATGTCTTAACCATTCAGACTCTGTATAAATCTTAACCATTCAGAGGCAAATGTCTGAACCATTCAGACATCTGCTCGTGAAACAAACGGTCTGAACCATTAAGTGCTGAAACAGTAAGATGTCTGAACCATTCAGAGTCTTATTAAGAGGCAAACAAAAAATCCCTAAATTTTTTGTTCACGCCTACCCACCCAACCCTATACCTAGGTTCGCCCATGAGGGAGAATCATTTGAAAGTAACACACTTGTGTTAAAATAACGGTGATATTAGAGAATACAAGGGGGAGGGGTGGTTGTCAAAGATAATTGTAACCCTACGATCGTGTAGTGTCATCTCACTCCTTTTATTCACTACTTTAATATCTTATTTTGTGGTTTCACTATCCTAAACCCTTATTTTCTTTTTTATCTAAATACTTAAGCATTTAATTTTAAAATTAATAAAACACTTTAAATATAAATAAATTAAACATTGAACTAAACTTTTATTAAAATAAACATTAAATTCAACTAAAAAACATAAATAAAATATGATAAGTTAAACCGGCACATCTCACGTTTGAATCAACTCCTCTCACTCTTGATCTTGCTCCTCTTGATTTAGAGGTTTTTTTGGTGGCACCCTGGCGTCATCCTTAGATTTTTCTTGGATCCATTGAAAAATATATTCGTGTAGATTAAGTGTTTGAAATTGGTAGTTGTGTTTGAGTTGATATGATATATGGTAAAAGATTGTTATATATAATCAAATCTTGAAATTGTATTATTCAATAAAGGAGATTACAAAGGTCCTATATATAAATAATACTAATTACAATTGAATACCCTTAATAATAAATAAATTATCAAACCAATAACTTAGTTTAACATTCCCCCGCAATTTGAGAGCGAGAAACGACCTGCAACTTGGACCGTAATGATAAGAATCTCTGTGTGGACAATGGCTTTGTAAAGATATCAGCTATTTGATCATCAGTAGAAATAAAGTTAACCTTCAACATCCTTTTGGCAACTTGTTCACGAACAAAATGATAATTGACTTCAACATGCTTTATTCGCACATGAAAAATCGGATTTGCAGAAAGATAGGTCGCACCAAGGTTGTCGCACCAAAGTGTCGGTGGTTTATCAACCATACCAAGTTCACGAAGAAGGGATCTTAACCAGATCAGTTCTGCCACAGTATCAGCGATAGCCTGATACTCTGATTCTGTAGAAGATCGAGAGACGGTGCGTTGCTTTCTAGCAACCCATGAAACAAGATTGAAGCCCAAGTAAATAGCGTACCCCCCCCGTGGATCGACGATCGATAGGGCAACCAACCCAATCTGAATCGGAGAAAGCCTGAAGATTGGGCCATGTTGAATCAGAAAAGGCTTGTAGATGACAACCTGAATCATGATGGAATAGTAAATCAAGTTGAACCCTTCCACTTAGGTAACGTAGAATGCGTTTGACTGCACCCCAATGGTTTTCAGTAGGTGCATGCATAAATTGACAAACTTTGTTAACTGTAAAAGCAATATTCGGTCTGGACAAAGTGGCATACTGAAGCGCACCTACAGTTTACCGATATTTAGATGGGTCATCAAGGAGGGGACTATCATCAGTAAGCAAAACATCAGAAGTAGTCATAGTAGAAATGACCGGTTTGCAATCAGAGAGACCTGCTCATTGAAGAATATCCATAATATATTTGCGCTGAGACAGGATAAGATCAGGACCATGATGTAGAACTTCAATTCCCAAAAAAATAATGTTGTTGTCCAAGATCCTTGATAGCAAATAAAGAACTGAGACGTTGAATGATATCAGCAAGAGCTTGAGGTTGATTTCCTGTGATTATAATGATTGGATTTTAACATGTTTATCAAAGTAATTTCATCCATATGAAATAAAAAACGCAGCGGAAATAATTTTATAACATGTTTCCTTTTATTATATAAATTTCAATTATAAGCAAAATCCCAAAACCCGAATCCATATATGAACATGCATACTTTCAAAACAAAACACAACCATAGGGTGTTTAGAATACTACCTTCCAAGGAGTAAAGGATATGAAGAAGATGATGCTTCATGAACGGTTGCCTTCAAGTGTGGAAGACCTCAAGCTTGTATACCCCAAGCCTTCCAACAAACACCTTAGTTTGGCTAGGATTTCTACACTTAAGAACTCTCTAAAAATCCCCTCTTGATTAACCATACCATGGCCGAAAATTGTAGAGGAGTAATAATAGTTCTTGCACTTGATTTTTGCAAACTTGAAACTCTTCTTGGATAGCCTACTATGGCCGAAAATTGTAGAGCATTTTTTCAAGTTTTCTTCAAGTTATTTTCTTCTATTTTGTCATACAAAATATATATAAATATGAGAGAATGTAGCCTCCCTTTGTACCTAATCAAAATCCCTCTACACATGCAAGATGCATGAATTCCTATTGGGTTTCAAATGCTTGGGAAGACCACCCAATCAAGGCACATGCAAATGCATGAAACCTTATAGGACCAAACATTTTGGGAAGACCCCATGGGGGGGGGGGGGGGTGGCGGCCTAGACTTTTATTTAAAAAAAATTCAAATTTTCTTTTAAATAATATAAGTCTTATATATACGTATTTTATAACTTTTATAAAAATATAACAACATATGTTATAAGACTTGTACAACTTTTATTATGTTATTTAACCCATTAAATAACAAAATAAAATATTCTCTCAAAATAAATTATCCATATAATTTATTAGTTTGTCAAGTGCAATTATTTAGAAAACCAATTTCTAAATATTCTAAGTGTTAATATTTATTTGTTTGATCATATCATAAATAAATATTGTAAGTGTTTGTCTAGCTTGTATTTGGGTATGACTCGTCTTGGATCATAACGTACTAGCCACATCAATTTAATATGTGTCTTGGGCATACAGAGTCCAACAATCTCCCACTTGCACAAGATACATAGAAGATTGATGCAAGTAGTAAATGACGCCTAACTACGGTTTACTACCCCTAATACGTATGACTATATGTCCCATTCAATTACATCATCCCCTTCAAGTCCCTTACTTGAACATGATTTAGGTGAATCTATCATTTATCCTTTCGTTACAGATGTCATGTTAAATGCAGAGACATAGAGTGATCACTCTCTGTTGATTTAACTTTAGCAGGCCTTAGACATCTTACTCTCAACGAATAAGAGGAACAAATCCCATCTTGACTACATACGTCTCTCACAATCACCTTGTACCACACCTAAGCTTAGTCTTATGTACTGTCATATTACTAACAGCGAAGAAATAAGTCAAGGTACAATATTTGGTGAATATCAAGACCCAATATGTATCTCAGGTCTGAGGATACTATGATATTCTCCTTTACTCAAATTTACTTATGATCAATCACAAATGATTCCATGCAGTAATATTCGAGAGCGAGTCAGTCCAATATTTGTATCCCACAAATATCTATGAACTTTGGCAGCAACACTTTGCTCTATATTCATACCTAATGAATATCTACCAATCCTAGTTCATAATATTCTTACATTCATATTTGTTCCCACAAGTATGATCGACTACGAACATTTAGAATAAGTAACTTATTCACGGATTTAAACATGCTAATATGGAACATAACTCAAAATACCATAAAGAGTTATAATAACAGTTGTTCCAATATCCAAATACAAAATAGATCAAATCCAATCACTAGAATATCGAAGTCCAAAGGCACAAGTATGACCCTTTCATGCTTTGCCCGTTTAAGGAGCTTCGTGAGTGGATCCGCAATATTTTGATCAGTGTGAACTTTGCGAATACATATCTTTCCCTTTTTCAACTTCATCCCTTATGTAGTTGAAACTCCGCTCAATGTGCCTAGTCTTTTGATGTGCACGAGGTTCCTTGATTTGAGCAATCGCACCATCGTTATCACAAAGATCTCTAGGGGTCCTGAATGGTATGGACTACCCCTAGATCGGCAATAATTCAAATGGTAGATCCATATGAATTATCTTGATCAATGAAGCGGCGATGTACTCTGATTCTGTAGTGGACAATGCTACCCTGATTGTGATCGAGAACCATCTCGATCAGTTTGGAAACTCGTATCCATGTAACCCTTTACAACGAATTCCAAAACTCGCATCCCTGTAACCCTTTACAACGAGTTCTTTTTCACCAAATCCATATATTAGAAATATATCCTTAGTCCTTCTAAGGTGTTTCAATATACTTTTAACAGTCATCCAATGACCATTACTCGCTGGTATCTTCTCGTCATGCTTAAAGCGCATAACTTGTCCGGTCTAGTGCATATCATTACATACATAATGAATCATATAGCTGACGCATATGGGATTCCTTTCATTCTTTCCTGCTCATCCTTTGAGCTAGGACATTGAAACGCTTTGAATATTGTCCCCTCATGAATAGGTACCAAACCTTTCATAGAGTTTTCTATCTTGAACCTTTTCAAGACTTTGTCAATGTATGCACTTTTGTTTAAACCTATCAAGCGCCTTGATTTTTCCCTATAGATCTTTATTCCCAAAATATAGGCGACTTCACCATGATCCTTAATGGAAAAACAACTTCCAAGCTAGGCTTTTACACCTACCATGGTTGGAATATCATTTCCATGTAGCAGAATGTCATCGACATGCAATACTAAGAAAGTAAAATGCTCCCACTAGCCTTCTTATACACACAAGCTTCATCGACGTTCTTGATGAATCCATATTCCCTAATCTCTTCATCAAAACGGTGATTCCAACTTCTAGATGCTTGTTTCAATCCATAGATTGATTTATTTAACTTGCATACTTTGTTAGGATGTTTTGGATCCACAAAACCTTCAGGCTGAACCATATAGACATCTTCCTCAAGATATCCATTTAGGAAAGCCGTTTTGAAATCCATTTGCCAAATCTCATAATCATATTATGCAGGTATGGCAAATAATATTCTAATTGACTTTAGCATCGCCGCAGGCGAGAAGGTCTCATCATAATCAACCCTTTGAGTTTGAGTGAAACCTTTTGCTACAAGTCTCGCTTTACAAGTATCCAAGTTACCATGCATATCGATTTCCTTCCTGAAAACCCACTTACTTCCAACTACTTTGGAGTTAAGAGGTGCTACAACCAATTCCCATACTTGGTTGTTATACATGGACTGCATCTTTACGTTCATGGCTTCAAGCCATTTGTCACAATCGAATTTTGACATTGCATCATGGTATGTGGTTGATTCACCTGAATCTACCACGTAGCATCCATCTATGAAAAATCCATATCTTTCAGGTGGACTACTAATTCTACCAGATCTGCGAACGCTTTGTGTGTGTTGATCAACCACTTGATCGTTTTTCAACAACCTTTTGTTGGGTGCTAGTTTTAACCAAACGTGTATCGGCTTGTGGTTCTTGATCCTTATCAAGTTCCACTGTTCTAATAATTCCTTCCACAAGGAACTTAGCTTCCAAGAACTCAGCCTTTCGAGCAACAAATACCTTTTGCTCTGTTGGATCGTAGAAATAATATCCTATACCATCTTTAGGATATCCTACAAAGATACACTTAGTGGATCGTACTTTTATTTGGGGTGTATTGCTTCACATAAGCTTCACAACCCCATACCTTCAAATATGATTAATGATGGAGCCTTTTCATTCCATATTTCGAAAGGTGTCTTATCCACTTTCTTGGTTGGGGCCATACAGGTCGCGGAGAGCAAAGCGTAACCCCAAATGATAGAGATGATGCGTTCCTAGCCATCATAGATCGAACCATATCCAAATAGAGTTCGATTCCTCTTCTATTGTAACGAAGAACTTTGATTGAGTTGATTTTGTACTTCACCTTTTGAAGGCTTTGAACATTTCAAAACTTCAACTTTGTGTCTCAGCAAGTACACATAACCATAATTACTACAGTTTTCGGTAAAAGAAATGAAGTATCTATCACCATTCCTAGTCATTGGCTTAATAGGATCACATACATCTGAATGTATGATACGTAATAAATCTTTTGCCCTTTCAATTAAAGGGTTTCTTAGTCATCTTACCTTGTAAACTAGATTCACATGTATTAAATGAACCAATTTCATTTGTTTCCAAAAGACAATTCTTTCGAAGTGTTTACATGTGACATCTATTTATATGACCAAGGCGATAATGCCAAAGATAGGTCTCACTCAAATCCATTTTGAGTTTCTTGGTGATTACTTGGTACAGTTAACTATCAAATGATGTATTATTATGAACCAATTTCATAAATACCATTTGAAAGCATAGCTTTAAAGTAAAACATGTCATTCATCGATATAAATGTCATTGTTTACAAACTTTAAATCAAAACCATATTGTCTTAAAAGGGAAACTTGAATAATGTTCCTAGTCGAACTAGGAGCACACAATATATTTTTATAACAATTTCCAAACCATTTGGAAGTTTAAAAACATAGTCTCCTTTCTTGTAATGCTTATTTCTTTTGAACTCTTGCAACGAATTGCAAACATGAGTTCCACATCCGGCATCTAATACCCATGTGTTAGAAGAAATCACATTAAGGTCAATATGTTTCATAAAGATTGTACCTGAGGTTTGCCTAGCATCCCTCTTGTTTTTCAACTCTTTGAGATAGGTTGGACAATTCCTATTTAAATGCCCTATCTCTCCACACTCAAAGCATGGAGCGTTCATGGCAATCTTTGCCTTCTTCTCTTTTAGTTTCGGTGGTTTCGCTTTAGTCTTTCTAATCTTTTCCCTTTGAATTACCCGTTTCCATTTTCAATATTTGCTTTGGTGTCGGGGTGATGCCCTTTCTAGTTGCCACCCTCATTGATCGTTAGAACGGATAAAAGCCCTTTTACCCATATTGAGCCTTTCGAGGTGATCAATGTGGTTTTCCATCTTAAAGACATAAGATGAGATCGATTGGTTTTCCTCCATTCGACATGCATAAAGCGCTCGAACCATTTCGATGCGTTCTACCCTTAGGAACATTTCCTATAATTGGTTAATCATGTCGTATGCCTATGATGTTCAAAATCCTTTTGAATTTCGGGAATCATAGTTCCCAACATGAGGCATGAGGCTTGCATGGAGTCCTCGGTATACTTAACCCAATCATTGTAGGCATCCTTATCTTCCATAAGATGTTCATCGGGATTAGGATCGTTTTCAGTGATAGGTTACGGACGGTTTGGGTAAAATTGTTAGCGGCCATCTACAAAATTTAACAAGGTTCAATTTTAGTATTTTCGATATTATTATATTTTAATCATTAATACCCTTTTGTGTCTCATAGAAAATTAATAATTAAAATCTAGAATCCAACGTTACATTTAAATATTGGTTAGGTGACCTTTATCCCTCTATTTAAATTAACAAGGTAGTCAACGTTTGACAATTGCAACCTTTTGCAACTTCTAGCCATATGGGATCGGTTAAACATCTTTATGTTTAGTTGGCATGTTTAATCCCATCAACACCTTTTGTTCCCCATGCTTTGGTGACCCTAAGTTCATGGTTTCCAAATCAAGTCGTCCAACTTACACACACGTGTGAGTTTATACACATAAGTGGTTAGGTGACCTTTATCCCACAAACATGGTAAACCAACCTCGAATATACAAGTTCCCTCAAATGTGGTTAGGTGACCTTTATCCCACAATAAGAGTTCCCAAGTGTTTCGAGTGTTGTATAAAAGGATGGTGTTTGACTTGTTATAAAAGGGTTTTTAATATTTCAAAATTCTAGTTTAGAAAATATTATGTACCATACATTTGCATGCATTCAAATCAATGGTACTTTAGTGAAAACTAATTTTCATGGTTCTTTTTAATAAAACCCATTTTATTATAAAATCATTAATTTTTAATAAAACCTTTATTAACCATTTTTAATGATTTTGTTAAGAACCTATTTTATGCTTGTTGTTGATTATTAGTTTGTTAAGTCATGCATATCGACATATCATCTAAAACATTAAAATAAGCAACCAAACAAGCATATCATACATAACAATAGGTGCATAACCATAGCCAACTATTTTTGACAACACTTGTTAGCCGAAACAGGTGTGCCAAAAGGTCCTTCCTAAAGGGTGAAAAATGACACAAGTAATGTGTCGATGAACTCCCACTTGATCCCGCATCCAAATGCTTCAAGTGTCATTCTTGTGTTGTGATTTCTCCACCTTCTTTGAGCTTCCAAAAGTCTTTTATATTCAGCTCCAAACTCATTTGGACTTCAAAAATGTGTTTTGGTTATCGGGCTAAAATCCCATTAAGAACTATGAAGTCCTTTAGGCCCGAAATTAGCCAAAACCAAAACCGCATTTTTGTGTGCATCTTCTTTTACAAAATATATCCTAATACATTTTTTTCTAGTAAAATAAAATGTACCTAATCTATTTATTTTACATACCAAATGAAAATAAATAAATTCCATAACTTTACAAATGGAAGAACAAAAAAATAATAATTATTACAACCTTTGAAATAATTAAATACAAATCACAAACACAAATATTCAACATATTCACACAAGGTCATGGCTAGGTTATGAACACCAAAATATATATAAAATTCAAGAAGCAAAATTGTTTCCTTTTTACAACCTACTTTTCGGTCAAGAATGAAAAAACCGAAAAAGTGGGTTTTTGTCCAAACAAACAAATCATCCAAATGACATAATTTTTCAAGATACTTTTATGCATGTATTAAAATAATCTTGAAAAACAAAAGGATAACCATATATAAAATTTCGGCCATTGGGTTTTAACCAAACCCGAAACCCAAAAATTTCATATCCTATGAAGCATGCACTCATATAAGCGGCTCTGATACCACTGATGGGATTTTAACATGTTTATCAAAGTAATTTCATCCATATGAAATAAAAAACGCAGCGGAAATAATTTTTAAAACATGTTTCCTTTTATGATATAAATTTCATTTATAAGCAAAATTGTCACACCCCGACCACGTATAACATACAAAACGTGGCGGAAAACGTCGGGGAGTGTTGTAACAGAATTAATTGTTTCATAACCATGGCATACAAAGTTGTATTTTATTTATCAACATAAGAGTTTCATTGTTTAAAACAGAAATCAAAGAGTTTATAACATATTTAAACTAAGTCTATCTTCATTTTAAGTCTCTAAGGCACAGGTCCACCCTAGTGTCACGATCATCGTCCTACGCAAAAGCTCCTGAAAACACATGTGAAAATAGGTACGTCAGCATAAAAATGCCTGTGAGATACATAGGTTTTGTGAAAATAGGATTCATGACTTAAGTTTAAGAAAGAGTTGTTTAGTAAAAGTCAGTCATGAACCTTGTAACTTGTTTTGTTTTGTAAGTCATTTAAAAAGCGATAAGATCAAATGTTATGTATAAATAAAAGAATAATGTATGGTTAAATGTATAACTAAGTAAAATGAGTTGTATAAAATAAATTGTTTGTAAACCAAAGTCTTGTGAAAATCGTGTTACTTGAGTAAAATGTATAAGTCCAAATTGAATGATTTAAATAACGCTATGATATGTAATAAAATACAAACACTTATATATAGGAAGTACCAGCGGCGTATCCACCATGCTTGTATCATATTACTCACATCTCGTTACTTAAGTCACTTAAACAAACCACCAATGTATAAAGTCTATGTTTAGACCAATTGTCAAAGAGTCCTTGTATAAACCATGTCAAATGTTAAGAAGTCCAAAAGTAGTCAAGTAATGTGTAACAAATGTTATGTATTGTAAGTAAAGTATTGTCATGTAATCCAAATGTAGTAATGTACAAAACAAAGTATTTTGAATATATCAAAAAGTTATGTTTTGCAAAGTAATGCATGTTACATTGATACAAACATTTATGTGGTAAGTTAACGCATACATTCAAGCCTTGAGACAGTCGGATAACCCTTTCAGTCAAGGTTATCAAAAGAAATGTTTACGGATTCAGTCATTCCTTACATCCAAACAAACCCGGGATGTCAGGAATGAGATTTATCAAGTCCTATGGTACCAGTACTTACTACCGAGCGGCGTAGCTAATGTTAATGAACGTATATAAGTCTCGTTTGTGCAAACCAAATGTTATAGCGATTGTATACATGTCATATGAAAACAATGTACTAAGTATGCTAAGTTAACATACAAAGCAGAAAAGTCATGTAAATCAATGTGCTAGCATGCTATCAGTCAACATACATAGCAGAAATGTAATGTAAAACAATGTACTAAGTATGCACACAATGGGCATATATAGCATGAAATGTAATGTAAAATGATGTACTAGGTACGCACACAATGGGCATACATAGCATGAAATGTAATGAAATCATGTACTATAATGTACTAACAAACATAGCAGGTATATGATGTGAAAACAGGAAAGCATGAAAGTAACAACTAGGCACATGTGTTCCACCCCAAAACAGTTTGAAAACAGTAAAAGAGGGGGTTCTATGTACTCACTTGAGATTGCTCAGAAGTCCTAAGATAACCATCAAGCAATGCTAGAGATCACGGAATCAAACGGCACCTAATATAGGTAACTATGTTAATAAGCCGGACCTATATCGGAGGATCGGATAGAATGAGGGTTCGTAAACCAAACGAGTATGGAGACTCGTGTAATATGGTTTAACAAAGCCTACATACTAAATGAAACCTAACATAAGTGCTTACGACCCATTACGACCCGTTTAGGAAGCTTATGCTACTTTAACGCGTCGTCGCGTAAAACGCGTTCGGACCGCCTAACTAGTCCTATGACAAGTAACATATGCCTTAACATGTCTAATATTGTTGTCAAATCAGTTTAGATGTCAAAAGTTATGTTACATATGTTTAAAATGAATTTTGGCATCAAAGGGGTATTTTGGTAATTTACCTAAGGCATATAAACTACCTATCATACAACTACTTAAACGAAGCGACCATAAGGTATAACCTCGGAAGGTTATTCCCTATATGCTATGGTCACCTAATGTGTTTGGTCGGATCCTAATGATCGACCAAATGGGTCGGGTTCGAAGGTATAAGCGATTTATTAGATCGCTTACCCTTACGACCCTAGACAACGTGGTAATCAGTAGGCATAGTCACAAGGGACTATAACCATCATGATTACAATCACGTTGCGAAGTTCAAACGAACTTCGCATTGACCATAAACTGGTCAATGCAGAAAGTCAAACAAAGTTTGACTTTCGGACTCGAAAAGCAATAAAAGAACGAAGGAACACTTACAAAGGGTCCCCGAATGCTAATCTAGATCAAAATAGCTCAGGTATGAAACAAAGGTTTCAACTTAGAGCACATTAGATCAGATTCTTGTGAGAAATGAGTGAAAATAAGGTGGGTATTTATAGTTTTCGGTTCACCGTTAGGATCGTTTCTTGGAGAAGAGGGAATGATCTCGCCCATACACTTGTCGGAATGTTGTGGTAACTGATTTTGGCCACCACAAGGGATTAACATGTGGCACTTGACCTTTGGGGAGTGTTTAAGGGCAGTTAACAGCTGAGAAAAATGTTTTGCTGCATCTGGCCCCTGCTTGCGCACCGCAACAATGAGAGTGTTGAGGTGCGCAAGGGCCAAGTTTGGCAGAATTACAGTTTTGGTCCCTGCTGTGTAAAAAGCTCATTTCCGACATGTTTAAGGCCCGTTAACCCCATTTCAAAGCTCTAAAATGAATTTAAAGTATAGGGAACTTAAAATTTGCTCAAAAATATCTCGGATGTCGGTTCGTTTAGCCGTACGGTTGCGATGTTCGGTTAATTACGACGGAATGCGCATAAGCGCGAAAAACGATCCAAATGGCGTGGCGAATGGATTTTTCTTATGCCAAACACTAAAATAAAATATTTTAGTGCTTACATAAAATTTTTTGGATGTCCGAATGTATTCAGAACGTAAGTTATGCGCGAAAATGCAAACTTGTGCACTTTTTGACGCTTTTAGTCCCTGAAAGACCCAAAAGTTTATTTTAGTATACCGAACCCCTCAAAGCCTATTTATAAGCTATGTAAAGGATATTTATGGTATGTTTAACTTATGGTCATGTTCTGGAATGTTCGTTACTGTTCAAATTGGCATACTTTCGCAGTTTGTCAAGTTTAGTCCCTGTAAGCGAATTAACTTGTTTTTGCCATAACAAAGCCTTAAAAACTTATTTCTAAGTTATGTAAAGGTTATTTAAGGTATGTTAAGTATATGTTGATGTTCCGGAGTATTTTTCGCATTAAACCGATTACGTTTACGCACCAGTTTGCGTATAACTCTCTAGAAAGCGATATAGAGTTTGAAATTGAATAAAAGTCAAAACATGAAAAATGTAAAACACAACCAAACAAAGATTGGGATCAAATAACATTGTTTTATTGATAACGGTACTGTTCACAAAGATTACAAGCACAAATGTTACAAAAATCCCAAAACCCGGATCCATATATGAACATGCATACTTTCAAAACAAAACACAACCATAAGGTGTTTAGAATACTACCTTCCAAGGAGTAAAGGATATGAAGAAGATGATGCTTCATGAACGGTTGCCTTCAAGTGTGGAAGACCTCAAGCTTGTATACCCCAAGCCTTCCAACAAACACCTTAGTTTAGCTAGGATTTCTACACTTAAGAACTCTCTAGAAATCCCCTCTTGATTAACCATACCATGGCCGAAAATTGTAGAGGAGTAATAATAGTTCTTGCACTTGATTTTTGCAAACTTGAAACTCTTCTTGGATAGCCTACTATGGCCGAAAATTGTAGAGCATTTTTTCAAGTTTTCTTCAAGTTATTTTCTTCTATTTTGTCATACAAAATATATATAAATATGAGAGAATGTAGCCTCCCTTTGTACCCAATCAAAATCCTTCTACACATGCAAGATGCATGAATTCCAATTGGGTTTCAAATGCTTGGGAAGACCACCCAATCAAGGCACATGCAAATAATATAAGTCTTATGTATATGTATTTTATAACTTTTATAAAAATATAACAACATATGTTATAAGACTTGTACAACTTTTATTATGTTATTTAACCCATTAAATAACAAAATAAAATATTCTCTCAAAATAAATTATCCATATAATTTATTAGTTTGTCAAGTGCAATTATTTAGAAAACCAATTTCTAAATATTCTAAGTGTTAATATTTATTTGTTTGATCATATCATAAATAAATATTGTAAGTGTTTGTCTAGCTTGTATTTGGGTATGACTCATCTTGGATCATAACGTACTAGCCACATCAATTTAATATGTGTCTTGGGCATACATAGTCCAACATATAATATCATCCAAATACACAAAGGCGTAGATAATAGTGCCATTTGAGTTAAGAATAAAGAGTGACGGGCCAGTTTTGGACCTATAAAAACCAAGCTGCTGAAGTACGTGGATAACCGAGTAAACCAGGCACGTGGAGCTTGCTTGAGCCCATATAAGGACTTGTGTAATAGGCACACATGATCAGGTTTAGTGGGATCAACGAAACCAGGAGGTTGTTTGATATACATTATTGCTTGAAGATCACCATGCAAGAAAGCATTTTGAACGTCCAATTGGTGAAGTGACCACTTATTCATAACAGCAATAGACAAAACAGTGTGAATAGTAGTAGGTTTAACTACTAGACTAAATGTTTCATGATAATCCACACCAGGTTGTTGATGAAAACCTTTAGCCACTAGTCGAGCTTTGTAATGACTGATCTTCCCATTTGGATCTGTTTTCGACCTGTAAACCCATCTGCAATCAACAATATTAGCATTCCTAACAGGAGGAACTAATGACCACGTCCCATTAGTATGTAGTGCAGTCAATGTCACACCCCAACCGATGGTGGAATCATCAGGGCGCGGCACTAGGCGAACCAGATTGCTCAAGAGAATCCATAACAACTATCAATTACCAATATTTTTAACATTCATTGTCCCATACCAACGAACAAATATTCAACAAATAATTATTTAGGAGAGCGAGTTCTCATAAGCAAAACAAGTCCGACTACCTAGATTTCTATTAGATGAGTTTCTAGACTGCATATATTGATTTCAGCAAAACATAACAGGTGAAGCATGTAACTATCAAACAATGTTTACAACCTAACCACGAGACTGGGTTGTAGAGTATGCGCGACACATGTTCAGCGAACATGTGAAGTAAAGTGATGTGATCCCTAGCAACCCCTATCCACGACAGGTGCTGAGTCCAAACTATAGTACAATCATTGCTAGAGGCGGTCTAGTGTAACACTGTCTAGCATAGTACAAGCATTCAACAAATCACGTATAGCATGCGGGATCGGTTAGCATTTAAAAGTGTTTGTGTTGTGTGTTGGGTTTTGATATAGGACGTATGTAACACCCGAAAGTGCGTTAAATGAAAATGGGTTCGAGTATACTCACCGTGTGTTTAGCTAGTAAACACAATCTGGAATGGATTGAAGGGAGCGCGTTGAGTTAGCCTGTGAACGTAAACAGTAGCATAAGTCTTCGAGCAGAGTGTTGAACAGCGCGTAACAGAATGTTGGATGGTTAAGTGTTCGACTGGTGATCGAAATGGATGGGTCCCATCCGAACGGATGGTCATTTGAGCGGATGGCCATTCGAACGGATGGACATTCGAATGAAATGTGATAGTTTGCGAAATCGTTAAAATTCAAAGTTTCGTCAAAAGCATTTTAGTAGTGGAAATCATAAGAGTCAGGTCATTCAGAAGGATGGTCATCCGGACGGATGGCCATTCAGTCGAATGATCTGCAATTGAAGTTTCATAAGAATTTCTAAGTAAAAAGTTCTGATATTAACGGAGAAGGCGTCACAACGTGTTTAGCAACGGGAAAAACACCAAGTCCAGTTCATTCGGTCGGATGGTCTCAGCCCATTCGGTCAAATGCGCTGTTCTTGATGAATATTCATGTTTGACCCGTAAATTGGTCCATCTCTCCGGTGGAAATCCGTTTTCAAACCAACTTTCGACTAAGGAACAAGCCAAGAGTCTGATTGAGGCCTAATACCTTCGAACTTTGTGTAGAAATTGAAGAAAAGTTGAAAATAGATGAAAAGTGTTGAAATCTTTCAAAACTAAGTTGAAAAGTGTGGAAATCCTTTAGATCTGGAACCAATTTCGATCAATGGTGTTCCACAACAGTTTACCTAAGTAAAACGAGTGGAGACCACCTTCAAGAGGTCCAAATCAGTGATTTCAAAGAAAAAGTTAGTGTTTGTGTGTGGTTTTGATGAAGAAGATGATACAGAAGTGATTAGAGATGAAAATTGTACAGGATTTGAGTGAAAAAGCTTACAAAATGTCATTGAATCGCTTATGAGAGCTTGGGAGCGGATGAGAGTGTCAACATAAGAGAATGAGGGTGTACGGCGGTATTTATAGGCGAGTGAGAGAGGTTTAAGTCGGTTGCACATGGCAGTGTTTAGGCGGATGGCCATCCGGACGGATGGCCATCCGGACGGATGGCCATCCGGACGGATGGTCATCCGAGCGGATGGTCATCCGGACAGATGTCCATCCGGATGGATGTCCATTCGAATAGATGTCCATTCGGACAGCCTGGTTGCGTTTGTTAGTTTTCCAACTTTTGTTTCGTTTGTTAAGCGTAGCGTTGCGTTTAATCGAATTGCGTGTAAGCGTTATAGCGTATAAGCGTTGCGTTGATAACCACATAACATACCACAATTAATCACACAATTAACACACATAACATAAGTAAATCTGCGTTTTGAGTTACGTTGAGTTTGCGTTGAGTTTGCATTGCGATAGCGTTGTGATAGCGTTTAGTCTAGATAAGCGATGTAAGATGCGATAAAATGCGTTTAAGTAGTATTTGTTGTAAAACAACGTTTAAATGTGATAACTGCGTTTTCAATAAGCGTTGCAATAAGCGTTTTAAAATGTGTTGGAAATATAGTTCAAACCCATTGCGGTAATCGAATCCCAGAGTACAAGCGTTTTACGAGTGAAATGATAGCGATAGTTAATGATCCGAAAGATCGGGTTGTTACAGCCTCCCCTACTTTAGGAAATTTCGTCTCGAAATTAAGGAGCAGAGGTAGCAAAGAGTTGTGGATATTTAGCTTTCATATCACTTTTGAGTTCCCAAGTGAACTCGGCGATGTGTTTGCCTTCCCAGCGAACCTTCACTATAGGAATACGTGAGCGTCGAAGTTTCTTGGTCTCTCGGTCCATGATTTCTACTGGCTTTTGCACAAAGTGTAGACTTTCGTTTCCTTGAAAATCTTTGAGAGGCACGTGAAGATTTTCGTCAGCTAGGCACTTTTTGAGGTTTGAGACGTGGAAAGTCAGATGTACATTGCTGAGTTCCTCTGGTAATTCGAGTCGGTAGGCCACTTTGCCAATTCTTTCCAGAATCTTAAAGGGACCCACATCGTGGCGCTAACTTTCATTTCTTGCCGAATCGGATCACCCCCTTCCAAAGTGAAACCTTTAGGTGTACGTGATCACCAACTTCAAACTCAAGGGGCTTGCGGCGTTTATCAGCGTAACTCTTCTGACGACTCCGAGCTTTCAAGAGATTTTCTCATATTTGGAGGATCTTGTCAGTAGTTTCTTGTATCAACTCAGGACCGGTGATTTGTGCGTCTCCGATCTCGTGCCATATAATAGGCGATCAACATTTTCTACCTTATAATGCCTCAAAGGGTGCCATTTGAATACTAGAGTAATAACTGTTATTGTATGAGAATTCTACTAAAGGTAAATATGAATCCCAATTACCACCAAAGTCTATAACGCACGAACAAAGCATGTCTTCAACGGTACGGATCGTGCGCTCAGTCTGACCGTCAGTCTGGGGATGAAAAGCAGTGCTGAGATTAAGGGTCGTACCGAGAGAGGCTTGGTATGTCTCCCAGAGACATGAGGTTAAGCGACCATCATGGTCAGAGATGATGTCACGAGGCGTCCCATGTCGACAAATGACCTCATCGGTATAGATTCGTGCCAATCGTTCCACCTTTTGGTCTTCTCGTATCGGTAGAAAGTGATCGGATTTAGTAAGACGATCAACGATAACCCATATGGTATCGTGACCTGAGGGCGTGTGAAGGAGTTTCGTAATGAAGTCCATAACTAAACTCTCCAATTTCCACATCGGGATCTCGGGTTATTCGAGTAAGCCAGAGGGTCGTTGATGTTCGGCCTTAACTTTCGAGCAAGTTAGGCATTTCGAAACATAGAGAGCGCTATCTTTCTTCATTCCCGGCCACCAGCACCTGGAGCGAAGGTCCTGGTACATTTTGTCGACACCGGGTGGAATGGAATATCGGGATTTGCGGGCTTCAGTCATCAGTATCTTTCGGATATTATGACAGCGAGGAATCCAAATACGGTCGAGATAGTGAAAAATACCATTCGGTTTATTCACTAGTTGATTTTCGGCTCCAAGTATTCTTTCTTCCTTTAGGGTGTTCTCGAGAAAACAGGCGTGTTGAGCATCGCGTATTAAGGCCACTAAGAGCATCAGCAACGACGTTTGCTTGCCTGGGTGGTATCGTATCTCATAGTCGTAGTCGTTGAGAAGTTCAGCCCATCTGCGTTGGCGCATGTTTAGTTCTTTTTGGTTCAAGATGTGTTAGAGGCTCTTATGGTTGGTGAAGACCGTACACTTGGTACCATACAGGTAGTGTCGCCAAATCTTTAACGCAAAAACAACTGCATCGAGTTTGAGATCATGGGTTGTGTAGTTCTTCTCGTGGACCTTGAGCTGGCGAGAAGCATACGCGATAACCTTGTCTCGTTGCCTAAGAACACAACCAAGACCTAGGTTAGAGGCGTCGCAATAAACAACAAAGTCGTCGTTTCCATCGGGTAGCACAAGTACGGGAGCGTTGCAAAGCATACGCTTAAGAGTTTGAAAGGCATTCTCTTGTTCGGTTTCCTAAATAAAAGGCTTGTGTTTATGCGTTGGGGGGGGGGGGTGAGAGGAACGACAATTTTAGAGAAATCAGCGATAAATCGACGGTAGTAACCCGCCAATCCGAGAAAAGAACGAACTTCGAACGGGGTTTTCGGCGTAGTCCAACTCTTAACTGCTTCAATCTTCGCGGGATCGACATGAACACCTTGACTGTTGACAATGTGACCGAGGAATTGAACCTCCTCGAGCCAAAATTCACACTTGGAGAACTTGGCGTAGAGGCGATTCCCTTGGAGAAGGTCGAGAACTAAATGAAGATGTTGATCATGTTCGACTCTCGACTTAGAATAGATAAGGATATCATCGATAAACACAATAACGAAGCGATCAAGGAAAGGTTTACACACACGGTTCATCAAATCCATGAAGACCCCGGGTGCATTGGTAAGACCAAAAGGCATTACCACGAATTCGTAATGGCCATAATGGGTACGAAAAGTGGTTTTCGGGATGTCTTGTTCCTGAATTCTTAACTGGTGATAACCAGAACGTAGATCGATCTTAGAGAAACACGTAGCGCCTTGCAGTTGATCAAATAAGTCGTCGATTCGGGGTAGAGGGTAGCGATTCTTGATAGTAAGCTTGTTGAGTTCCCTATAATCGATGCACATTCAGAACGATTCGTCCTTCTTTTTCACGAAAAGGACAGGTGCGGCCCATGGCGATGTTCTAGGGCGTATGAAGCCTTTATCAAGTAACTCCTGGAGTTGACTAGAGAGTTCACGCATTTCGGACGGTGCGAGGCGATAGGGAGCTTTAGCGACAGGGTTAGCTCCAGGAATAAGGTCGATACGAAAGTCGATATCACACGTAGGGGGTAGACCAGGTAATTAGTCAGGAAAGACATTAAGAAAATCATGAACCACAAGTACCTTTTCCATCGACTTCTTTTCCTCCTCTGCTACTACAATGTGGGCTAATAAAGTCAAGTATTCCTTGCGGAGATACTTGCTTGCCTGAATGCACGACATAAGTTTCAGTTCTTTCGATGGTGCTTCGCCATAAACACAGAGTTGATCACAGTTAATAGAGAGACGAATCATCTTTTCAAAACAAACGACTTCGGCACGGTTTTCATGAAGAAAGTCCATTCCTGCTATGACATCGAAACTACCAAGTTGCATAGGAATGAGATCGATCGGGAAAACGTGATTGTTGAGTTCGAGAGTACAATCACGGAGAACAGAGCTGACTGTGACGATTCTTCAAGTGGCAATTTCTAAATCGAACGTCATTGGGAGGTTGGCGCATTTATGGTTTAGGAGCTTTTCGAATTCAAACGACATAAAACAGTTATCGGCTCCAATATCAAATAAGCACGAAGCATAAATACTGTTAACAAGGAACATACCATTGACAACGTTGTTGTCAGTCTGAGCCTGGCGGGCGTTGATGTTGAAAGTTCTTCCGTGGGCTGCTTGTTGTGGTTGTTGTTTCTACTACTGCTGCTACTGAGGTTGCTACTGTTGTTGCTGCTGTGGTGGTGGTTGCTGCTGCGGTTCTTGTTTCACCACACGTAGTGGGCAGACATTAGCAAAATTATTCAGGTCACCACAGGAGTAGCAAGCTCGTGCGTGAGAGGCGGGTGCAGGAGCTGCTTGGTTGACCCGAGGAGCAGGGAGTGGAGCTGGTGGTGCTGGAGGATCTTCCTGACGTGGGCATGAACGACAGTGAGCAGTAAAGTGCCCATAGATGTTACAGTTTGCACAGAAACAACAGTTCACCCCTGCTGGGTGATGATGGGTGTAAGTTGGGCACAGAGGATGAACACCAGTATACGCACGCTTAGCAGGCGGTGCGTTGGTGACAGTAGCTTGACGATTCTAGTTGTTGGGTTGTACGGGACGGCGTTGAGAGGAGCGGCGGTAGAAGCATAGTTCTTCTTGTTGTTGTTCTTTCGCTTGCGGCTCTGGCGTGAAGACTTTGAACCTTGTGATGCTGCATTGTCTGTAGCGGGAGTTGCAGTTGCTTGGGCGAGGCTCTTGGTTGAGGTTTTGAAATAACCAGCTAAGACTCGTTTGTCGTTGATCTCAGCTGCGAGTTGATAGGTTTCCTCAATAGTAGCATGTTTTGTTGCCTAAACAAAATCGGCTACACAGTCTGGGAGAGCGCAAATGTACTTCTTGATTATCATATCAGGCGTGGCCACCTGACTAGGACAGATAATACTCAGCTGCTTGAAGCGAGCAGTGAGACCAGCGTTGTCACCTCCTTCCTGCTTGATGTGCCAGAATTCATTCTCCAGCTTTTGAACTTCATGAGGAGGACAAAAATCCTTCATTATAAGCTCCCTGAGTTCCTCCCATGAGAGGCCATAAGCTACATCGTTACCGCGCCTGTTGCGCTCAGCAGTCCACCAATCCAGAGCCCTGGACTGAAAGAATCCAGTAGCATTCATAGTGCGGAGATTTTCTGGGCATCCGCTTTCCCTGAAGGTGACTTCGATAGAGTCAAACCACTGGAACATAGTGCTGGGTCCATCTTCACCAGTGAAGTTTGCAGGACCGCATGCCTTGAATTGTTTGAAGCTGAAAGGAGCTTTTGGAGAGTCGCTCTTTGACTCGACAAAAGATTTGCTGCTGACCTCGTTGATTTCACTAACAATCTGAGGTATGACTTTAGCCATTTCCTTGGCTACGAGTGAAGCAATACGTTTGTCAGCATGGTTTCGTCGAGCAGCACGTTGAGTGTGGGATCCAAATGAAGACATTGTCGAGTGCAGGTTCTGCATCAGACGTCGTCATATGAATTAGACGAGATTCGATTATATCGGGTTATGTTTTGAAAAGTATAGCGTCCAACCATCATACTTATTATTATTATTAGGTAAAGCTAAGGAACACGTCGGCACATAAACACATAGTCACGTAGGCACATAAACCACATAACTACGTATACACATAAGCACGTAAGCACGTATGAGCACATAATTCACGTAAGCACATATTTTGCACGTATTCACCTACATATTTTGCACGTATTTACCTACATAATTTGCACGTATTCACCTATCTTTCAAGTCCGCGTTCGAGAGTTGCGGGTGATAGCGAGTAGTGTTGCGAGTAGTATAGCGAGAAGAGTAGCGTATGAGGCTTCTTAGTTTGTTCGCGATTAGTTAGCGTTTTAGGTTGCGAGAGTGGTGTGTTACTGAGCTTTACTTTGCGGCGGGAAGCGAAAAGCGAATAGGCGTAAAATCTCCAAAATCAAAACATATAACACATAAAATCGATAATGCGTAAAATTGGAGATTGCAGGCTTCATATAAAATAGGGTGTCTTGGGTGTTAGACTTCGACTACCCAAAGTGATTCGATTATTCCCAACGAGTTCGAGTACACGCTTTGGCCTAATAGACTGTGCTCTCACCGAATCTGGCGTACGGCACTCATCATTCCAGTTATTACGTGAATCAGGTCATTAGAACAGTCGAGACTTTGGTGAGAGTTTAGTAAAATCAAAGTAGGGAGTGGAATGCATTATTAAGGTGCGGGTTTCACTCCTAACTTAACAACTTCATCCCTAACAGTGTGGCAAACCACGAGATAGAGATGGAGATCTCTGTTGAGGTATGGATGTCACTCCTAACTCAACAGAGAGTCTCGAGTTGAGAGTAAAAATACATGGAGAGTGAGTGACCTTATCTAGAGTTCCTGGTTTTCACACCTAATCTTGACCCAATCACTCGGTTGTGATATGCGAGTGTTTTCGAAAATGTGTGTATTGTGTTAGCCTTAGGAAAGGCAAAATAGCTTTCAACCTTAGGAAAGGTGACTTCGCTCGATACTGTAGTATGTGTGTTCGTACGAAGATGTAGTTTTTGCAAGTTCAAACGAGAGTATCAAGAGTAGGTTCGTACGAAACCCCTACTGGGTTTGCACGAAGCGGTCTGTTGGTCCTTAGACTGTAGACTAGGTCAATCCTACACTACTCAACCTAATTCCCTATAGTTATGGCTCTGATACCAATCTATCACACCCCAACCGATGGTGGAATCATCGGGGCGCGGCACTAGGCGATCAGATTGCTCAAGAGAATCCATAACAACTATCCATTAACAATATTTTTAACATTCATTGTCCTATACCAACGAACAAATATTCAACAAATAATTATTACAGATAGCGAGTTCTCATAAGCAAAACAAGTCCGACAACCTAGATTTCTATTAGATGAGTTTCTAGACTGCCTATCTTGATTTCAGCAAAACATAACCATCAACCTGCCAAATACGATAAAATAAGGTCAATAGATAAAGTAAAGGTGAGTACACAAGTTTGTATAGATAATAGTACGAAAAATCATTTACGTGTCGCAACCCCCGACCCCTTGCCCCTGGAGGCGGGTGGCCGCGAGCTCGCACATTTGGTGGTATCGGTGTTTATTTAATTTTGGCAGTGGAATTTACGTCAGGACTGTAATTAGGAAATATTTTATCAGAGTAAAACACCTCATTTTATAAATAATAAACACATGGGTGAAACCCAAGTTTCCATTCATAATATGTTTATAGAGATAAACCCTATTTTATTCAAATAAAACTTCTTCTTTATTTAGGTAACTTTTATAGCCACTTTTCCAAGCCTTCAGTGCTCTCCAACTGGCTTCTATTCGGCTTTCACATCTTGTTACCTAAAACGCGTTTTAAAAACATCTGTCAGTGGGAAATACTGGTGAGTGAATCCCAGTTTAATCAAAACAAGTTTTATCATTTTACAACATTGAGGGCAATCCAGCAATTACATTTGTTTACATCTACCTTAATTACCACCCAGGGCAGTGTCAATCCTAACTTGTGGTAATGTTACTACTCATAGTGTAGTAACAATTTTGTATACAAAATCCCAACATACCGACGATAATTGTAGAATTACAAATACTCAATCACTACTAATTACAATGCAAAACAATTGAAGTTTTGCAAAAATAGTTTACAAAATAAATTTACAAAAAGAGGATAAACTCACATTGCTAGTTTACGTATTTCCTTGTGACTTCTTGGTTATAATCTATTAATTTAAACAATGCACACGCGTTAGTATAATAACCCAAATTTACATTAGTTATACCCTCCCAGAGACAGAACTCCAACGACGAAGTCAAGCAAAGCCGCAACATGCGTTACAGAGCACTAGATCAATCGGGCAGCGTATCTAATACGTAACCGGGGGTTATAATACTTACATCGAGGTAGAGCTTCGCTATTTAGGGGGGTATTATACCCGATATTATTTCTAATATTCAGAATTTTAGAGAGAGAGATCGATTGTGAGTGAATTGAAACTGAATGCCGCGATCCCTTATTTATAGTGCCTGATCGGCACTTTGTCGCGCCCCGCGGGAGCCGAAGACAAGGTCTTCGCGGCCCGCAAGCTAGGTGGAGTTGGCCTTAGCTTTGACCAATCATGGGGTAGGTTCAACACGACCTGGACACGTGGCAGCCCAGGGTACGACCTGGTAGCCAAGATGTCGCGCCCCGCGACAGATCAAGAGCAGTCTGTCGCGCCCATAAAATATTTTTTTTATTTAATTTTTATTAAAATAAAGGTAATTCGGGTCCGGTTTTCGTATACGGGGTGTATTTTAGGACGTATAGGGGTGTTATAAGTATTTTGGGAGAGTTGTTATATCCTCCCCACCTTGTTTTAGAACTCGTCCTCAAGGTCTACTGGAACAGGTGTGTATATTTCCTCTGCATCTCTGATTCAAGCTCCCACGTATACTCTGGTCCTCTCTTGGAATCCCATTTTACTTTGACTAGAACTAATCTCTTGTGTTTGAGATTCTTGATCTTTCGGTCTTCAATCTGTAGCAGTTTCTCTACAAACTTAAGCTTCTCATTTAACTCTATGTCCTTAAGAGGTACCACTAATGATTCATCTGCTAAACATTTCTTGAGATTACATATATGAAATACATCATGTATTCCTTCCAATTCCTCTGGCAGTTGTAGCTGATAGGCTACGGGTCCTATTCTTCTAATAATCTCAAAAGGTCCAATATACCCGGGGCTTAGCTTTCCTTTTTGATGAATCTAACTACTCCTTTCCATGGAGAAACTTTTAATAATACTTTGTCTCCTACTTGAAATTCCAATGGTTTTCGCCTGTTATCAGCATAACTCTTTTGTCGATCGCGTGCTGCTTTTAGTCTTTACTTGACTTGAATAATCTTGCCCGTTGTCTCTTGCACTATTTCTAGTCTAGACAGTTGCTTTTCTCCAATTTCTGCCCGACAGACTGGAGTTCGGCACTTTCGTCCATAAAGTGCTTCAAATGGTGCAGCATTGATACTGGTATGATAGCTGTTATTATAAGAAAATTCTATTAATGGTATATGATCGTCCCAATTTCCTCCGAAATCAATTACACAAGCTCTAAGCATATCTTCCATTGTCTGAATTGTCCTTTCGCTTTGTCTATCTGTTTGAGGATGATAAGCTGTGCTTAGATATAACTTGGTTCCCATTGTTTTTTGGAAACTAGTCCAAAAATGAGAAGTAAAACGGCTATCTCTATCAGACACAATAGATAAAGGAATTCAATGTAATGAAACTATTTCATTTACATATAACTTAGCTAATTGTTCCATACTGAAAGTTTCCTTCATCGGTAAGAAATGAGCAGACTTAGTTAATCGGTCTACAATCACCCAGATTGTATCATTTCCCTTTCTTGTGTTAGGTAATTTGGTAACAAAATCCATTGTTATCAATTCCCATTTCCATACATGCATTTCCAATTGCTGCAATAACCTGAGGGTTTCTGATGTTCAGCTTTAACTTGTGAACAAGTTAGACACTTGGCAACATAGGCTGCTATATCCTTTTTCACTCCTATCCACCAGAAGTTCTTTCTTAAGTCTTGATACATCTTATCACTACCGGGATGTATCGTATATTTAGACTTATGGGCTTCTTCTAATATTCGGTGGCGTAGATTTCCTTGTTTAGGTATCCAAATTCTTTCCTTATGGAATCTCCAAATTCCATCTGTTCCTTGTTTTAATTCCTTAATCATTCCTTTTAATTTTTCAGTATCATCCTTGATTACTGAATCCTGCATTTCTCTAAGTTGCTCATTTAAATCTATCTACAAATTTAACTTAAGAGAACATACTTTTCTGGGGTTTTCATGGTACTTTTGACTTAAAGCATCGGCTACAATATTAGCCTTTCCTGCATGATACTGGATATCACAATCATAATCACTGAGAATTTCCATCCAGCGTCTCTGTCTCATATTTAACTCCTTTTTCCCGATAACATATCTTAAACTCTAATGATCGGTGAAAATTGTAAACTTACTACCATAAAGATAGTGTCTCCAAATTTTAAGGGCAAAAATTATGGCTCCTAACTCTAAATCATGGGTCGTATAATTCTCTTCATGATTCTTAAGTTGTCTAGAGGCATAGGCTATAACCTTTTGACGTTGCATTAACATACATCCATAACCTAACTTAGAAGCATCACAATAGACTACAAAGTCTTCAGTTCCTTCTGGTAACGCTAGTATGAGTGCGTTGGTTAACCTTTGCTTAAGAATCCTAAAGGATTCTTCCTGTTTTGGTCCCCATTCAAACTTAACTGATTTACTGGTCAGTTTTGTTAAAGGAATGGCTATTCTAGAAAAATCTCGGATAAACCGTCTGTAATAACCTGCCAATCCAAGAAAACTTCTCACCTCAGTTGGTGATTCAGGGACTTTCCATTTAGTAATCGCCTTAATCTTTGTGAGATCCACATGAATTCCTTCATGATTAACTAAATTTCCAAGAAATTGTACTTCTTGTAACCAAAATTTACATTTTGAAAATTTAGCATAAAACTTTTCTTTTCTCAGTAAATTTTAAAGTGTATGCAGATGCTCTGCATGTTCTTCTTTACTGTTTGAGTAAATAAGAATATCATCTATAAAGACAATTATAAATTTATCCAGATATGGCTTACATATTCTGTTCATCATGTCCATAAATACAACTGGGCATTGGCTAGACCAAATGGCATGACTGTAAATTCATAATGGCCATACCTTGTCCTGAAGGCAGTTTTAGGAATGTCCTCTTCCTGTACTTTCAGTTGATGATATACTGAGCGTAAATCGATCTTAGAAAAGAATCGAGCTCCTTGCAGTTTATCAAACAGATCATCGATTCTCGGTAATGGATACCGATTTTTAATCGTGACTTTATTCAATTCTCGATAATCAATGCACATACGCATTGTTCCGTCCTTCTTCTTGACAAACAAGATTGGTGCTCCCCAAGGTGATGAACTTGGTTGTATGAAACCTTTCTCCAGAAGTTCGTCCAACTGTTTCTTAAATTCCTGCATCTCTACTGGTGTCAAACGGTAAGGTGCCTTGGCAATCGGTGCTGTCCCTGGTAGTAGGTGAATTCTGAATTCAACTTCCCTATCTGGCGGTAGTCCGGGTAGCTCTTCAGGAAAAACATCTAAGAATTGAGATACTATAGGAATATCTTTTAATTCATTTCCTTTAGTATTAATGATTATGGAAATCATATATACTAACGCTCCTTTTCTTACATAACTTGCTGTTTTCATCATAGAGATGAATTTTGTAGATCTAGTTGGCTTATCTCCTTTAATTGTGATCTTTTCACCTTTTGGTGAATTTACTTGTATTGACTTTTGATCACATAAAATACTGGCTCGATTGGCTATCAACCAATCCATTCCTAGTACTGTATCAAATCCAGCTAGATTTATTGGGTAAAGGTTAGCAATAAAATTATGGTTCAGAATTTCAATTCTTGCTTCCTGCATGATTTCAGTGATCTTAATGGATTCTTCATTTTCCGTTTCTACTAGGCATTCTTGTTGAAGTTTAGTTAATGGTTGATTAAGAATTTTGCAAAATGAAGTTATAATAAAACTTTGGTTCGCACTAGAGTCAAATAATACTTTAGAAAAAATATCATTAACTAAAAACGTACCGGCAATCACATCTGGAATTATCTTAGCTTCTTCTGCAGTCAGGACAAAAGCTCTAGCATTCTTAGTATTCTTGTTGTTCATGGCTGGAGCTAGTTTCAGACAGTTTGGTTTAATATGCCCCTTTTCTCCACAATTGAAGCACACTCCATTGTTGGGTTTCTTCCTGAAGTCTTCTTCCTTGTGTCCAAGTATCTTGCAAAAGTTACAGTATGTAGAACATTTCCCGGAATGCTTCTTCTTGCAGGACTTACAGTACGGTGCGGAAGTAGAACCTATGTTCTTTCAACGGTTGGAATTACCGTAGCGAAATTCCTGGGTAAGTTTCTGGACTAGGTTCTTCCTCTTGTTCTCTTCTTGCGTACGTACCAATTCATCAGTCAAGGTATTTGCTAGTTATACAGCTTCTTCTATGGTTTGTGGTCTAGCTGCCTTGACTACATGTCTAATCTCACTGATTAATCCCCAGATGTAACGGGAGATTAATACTGGTTCTGGTGAGGCTAGGGATTGGCACTATTCTAGCATATTCGAAGAATACAGTAGTGTAACCCTTATAGTCTATTCCATTCATACTAAGGTTTAAGAACTTATTAGCAATTTGTTCTTTTTCATTGGGAGGACATAATTTTCTTTCTACCATGCTCTTAAATTCAGTCCATTCCATATTATAAACTCTGTCACTTCCCCTAGACTGGAGAATAGTATTCTACCATTCTAAGGCTGCATTCTAAAAAAGATTGGAAGCAAACATGATTTTATCTTCCTGTGCGCACTTGCTTATTTTTAAGACAGCCTCTGTCTTTTCTAACCAGCGGAGAGCTGCAATGGCTCCTTCATTGCTAGATAATTCTATTGGTTTGCAGGACCAGAATTCTTTGTAAGAACAACCATAAGACATGGTTCTTTTTCTTTGGAATAGGCAATTGAAGTAACGGTCCATTTTGTTACGCTGTGACTGAGTTCATTAGGCGGTCGTTTACTTCCACTATTACTTTTATTTTTCGCTTCTTTAACAGTTTGGATGATATATGGCATCGCATCTCTAATTCCTTGTGTTACTATGTGTCGAATGGCACTGTTATTTATTTGGTTATCATTATTCTGGTTTTCCTGATTTTCTTCGTTGTCCATCTGGATTTATAAACAATTATCAGGTATTAATATCACAGAATAAGATTTAATGCCAACAATTACACAAACAAACACATTGGTCAAAATTGTCGAGCATTACGACATTTACTCTATTTTATATATATGCATCTATTACAAACTGAAACTGGAATTTAAAACATACTACTAGTTATGCATCAGTAGGTATTAGATTATCTATTTTAGTTAATATATATATATTTGAACTACACACATTTATATATATATATATATATATATATATATATAGATATATATATATATATATTATTACTACGGGTTAAACTGCATTTCCTGCTCATCGTACTTTCATACGAGTTTCTCTCCTATCCCTTTTATCCTCTCTCCTTCATCTATCAACTCCTCACCGTACAGGCGGAGTTCCTGAACATTCTCATCACTCATGGGTGGTCGTGGTGCGGGTACTAGGTCAGGATACATTGGTAAAGGCTCTCCATATGGGTATGGGTTTTCTAGTATTTCCTGAACATACTGATCGATATCCCAATATGGATCTAGAGGGTCAAGGTTAGGATATGGTGCTAATGGGTTTGGTATGGGTTCCTCATGTGGGTAGAGCTCTCGATAATCCCTATGGTCATCATTCAACGGATCATATGCTAAGGGATTGGGTGCTGGAACTCTAGGTATCTTATCAGGGTTAAAGGCTGGTTTGGGAATTGGTTCTTCTTGGTTGGGTTCTATTTCCATTGGCTGAGTTGGAAATAGTGGTAGTGGCTGTGGTGCAATGATTTGTTCTAGGTTTGGGTCTGCGGTAGTAGTAGCTAATATGTGAAAGTTGGCCAATCACCTATTGATTATGTCTTGGGTCTGGGCGTTCATCTCCCTATTTGCTGTTGCTAAATTACTTTAATTTCCTCATTCTTTTCCTATGCTCATGTGCCCCTCGACTGAACCATCCTCTGTTTTTTGTAAGGAATGGTTCTTCGGATTGCGTCTTAAATACGAAAATCCCCTCTTCTGTGTCAGCTGAGTACCCCGAAGGAGTAGGCTGGGAAGAAGTTCCTTCATTTCTAGGAGAATTAGAGAGGTGACGATAGGCGTCAGATGGTCCTTGATCACTCATACTATAGACTAATAGATAGTCAAATAATACAAAACAATAATATACACGTATGTACATATTCACATAGATTATTTCCTAACAGAATTGACAATTTTGATGTCAACAGAACACTTATGTGGCTCAAATCAGTGGCTGTAGCTCTGATACCACCTCCTGTCGCAACCCCCGACCCCTTGCCTCGGGAGGCGGGCGGCCGCGAGCTCGTACATTCGGTGGTATCAGTTTTTATTTAATTTTGGCAGCGGAATTTACATCAGGACCGTAGTTAGGAAATATTTTATCAGAGTAAAACACCTCATTTTATAAATAATAAACATGTGGGAGAAACCCAAGTTTCCATTCTTTATTTAGGTAACTTTTATAGCCACTTTTCCAAGCCTTCAGTGCTCTCCAGCTGGCTTCTATTTGGCTTTCACATTTTGTTACTTGAAACGCGTTTTAAAAACATTTGTCAGTGGGAAATACTGGTGAGTGAATCCCAGTTTAATTAAAACAAGTTTTATCATTTTACAGCATTGAGGGCAATCTAACAATTACATTTGTTTACATCTACCTTAATTACCACGCACGACACTGTCAATCCTCACTTGTGGTAATGTTACTACTCACAGTGTAGTAACAATTTTGTATACAAAACCCCAACATACCGACGATAATTGTAGAATTACAAATACTCAATCACTGCTAATTATAAGGTAAAACAATTGAGGTTTTGTAAAAACTGTTTACAAAAGAAATTTACAAAAAGAGGATAAACTCACATTGCTAGTTTGGGTATTTCCTTGTGACTTCCTGGATATAATCTATTAATTTAAACAATGCACACGCGTTAGTATAATAACCCAAATTTACATTAGTTATACCCTCCCCGAGACAGAACTCCAATGACGAAAGTCAGGCAGAGCCTCGACATGCATTACGGAGCACTAGATCAATCAGGCAGCGTATCTAATACGTAACCGGGGTTATAATACTTACATCGAGGCAGTGCTTCACTATTTAGGGGGTATTATACCCGATATTACTTCTAATATTCAGAATTTTAGAGAGAGAGATCGATTGTGAGCGAACTGCAACTGAATGTCGTGATCCCTTATTTATAGTGCTTGATCGGCACTTTGTCGTGCCCCACGTGAGCCGAAGACAACCTTTGACCAGTCATGGGGGTAGGTTCAACACGACATGGACACGTGGCAGCCCAGAGTGCGACCTGGTAGCCAAGCTGTCGCACCCCGTGACGGATCAAGAGCAGTCTGTCGCGCCCCACGACAGACATTAAATATTGTTTTTATTTAATTTTTATTAAAATAAAGGTAATTCGGGTCCGGTTTTCGTATACGGGGTGTATTTTAGGACGTATAGGGGTGTTATAAGTATTTTGGGAGGGTTGTTATATTAGCATAACCAGCATGTAACATGTAACTTGTAACGGGTGAAGCATGTAACTATCAAACAATGTTTACAACCTAACCACGAGAATGCGTTGTAGAGTATGCACGACACATGTTCAACGAACACGTGAAGTAAAGTGATGTGATCCCTAGCAACCCCTGTCAACGACAGGTGCTGAGTCCAAACTATAGTACTATCATTGCTAGAGGCGGTCTAGTGTAACACTGTCTAGCATAGTATAAGCATTAAACAAATCACGTATAGCATGCGGGAGCGGTTAGCATTTAAAAGTGTTTGTGTTGTGTGTTGTGTTTTGATATAGAGCATATGTAACACCCAAAAGTGCGTTAAACGAAAATGGGTTCGAGTATACTCACAGTGTGTGTTTAGCTAGTAAACACAATCTGGATTGGACTGAAGGGAGCGCGTTGAGTTAGCCTGTGAACGTAAACAGTAGCACAAGTCTTCGAGCAGAGTGTTGAACAGTGCGTAACAGAATGTCGGATGGTTAAGTGTGGAAATCCTTTAGATCTGGAACCAATTCCGATCAATGGTGTTCCACAACAGTTTGCCTAAGCAAAACGAGTGGAGACCACCTTCAAGAGGTCCGAATCAGTGATTTCAGAGAAAAAGTTAGTGTTTGTGTGTGGTTTTGATGAAGAAGATGATGTAGAAGTGATTAGAGATGAAGATTGTAAAGGATTTGTGTGAAAAAGATTACAAAATGGCCTTGAATCCCGAGTGAGAGCTTGTAAGAGCTTGGGAGCGGATGAGAGTGTCAACATCAGAGAATGAGGGTGTACAGCGGTATTTATAGGCGAGATAGAGAGGTTTAAGTCGGTTGTGCGTGGCAGTGTTCAGGCGGATGGCTATCCAGATGGATGGTCATCCGAACGGATGTCCATTTGGACAGCGTGGTTGTGTTTGTTAGTTTTCCAACTTTTGTTTCGTTTGTTAAGCGTAGCGTTGCGTTTAATTGAGTTGCGAGTAAGCATTATAGCGTATAATCGTTGCGTTGATAACCACATAACATACCATAATTAATCACACAGTTAACATGCATAACATAAGTAAATCCGTGTTTCGAGTTGCGTTGAGTTTGCATTGCGATAGCGTTTGGTCTAGATAAGCGATGTAAAATGCGATAAAATGCGTTTAAGTAGTATGCGTTGTAAAACAACGTTTAAATGTGGTAACTGTGTTTTCAATAAGCGTTGCAATAAGCGTTTTAGATTGTGTTGAAAATATAGTTCAAACCCATTACGGTAATCGAATCCTAGAGTACAAGCATTTTACGAGTGAAATGACAGTGATAGGTAACGATCCGAAAGATCGGGTTGTTGCAGTCAACTCTTCATCCATAGCTTAACGCCCCTCCGAAGATTTGTTGGTAACGGTAAATGAGCTAGGCTCAACAAGTAAAGTGTCAGTGGTGGTGGTAGTGTAAGCAACAGGGTTATAGCGGGTGATTGGTTTGGGGTTGGGCCGAAGGTTGGTGGGGCGAGTGCGTGGTGGTGGGTTAGAAAAAGGTTGTGTTGGGTTGTGGTGCTGGGTCGGTCGTAGGACTGTTCTGGGCTTGTAAGATGGGTTCGGTAATGGGTGACGGGGAGGAAGTGGGATCATGATGAGTTGTGGAAGTGGGTTCGGTAGTAGTATGTTGAATTTGATCGGTGGTAGTAGTAGAGGGTGGACGGGAGCGGGGTGGTTCGGTGGGAAAACCTAGTGGTGGGTTTAGAAAAACAGAGATGTATGGTGTGTTGGTGTGTGAGGATGTTGATTCGGTAGATGGGATTTTATGGTAGGGAAAAACATGTTCGTTGAAGCTAACATGCCAGACAATATACACCCGTTCGGTGCAAGGGTCGAAACAACGGTAACCATGGTGAACAGGGCTATAACCAAGAAAGACACACGGGATAGAGCGAAACTCGATTTTGTGGTGGTTATACAGACGAAGATAAGGGAAACATTGACGTCCAAAAACTCGAAGGAAAGAATAATCAGGTTTGCGTTTAAAAACGTGTTCAAAGGGAGACTTGTTGGAGGAGACACGAGAAGGAAGCCAATTGATCAAATAAACGACGGTTTCAAAGGCAAATTGCCCGAAATGTTGAGGAAGACTAGACTGTGCCAAGAGAGTAAGTCCCGTTTCCACAACATGTCGATGACGGCTTTCTACAATCCCATTTTGTTCACTTGTATGGGGAAAAGAACACCGGTGAAGTATGCCACGGGTGTGATAGTAGGACGCGAGGCTACGAAACTCCCCTCCCCAGTCTAATTGAATACTTTTTAATTCGGTGTTAAATTGTCGCTCAACCATTTTAATAAAGTTTGTTAAAATAAGATAACCATCGGATTTATGAACTAGTGGGTAAAACCACATATACCTAGGGTGGTGGTGAACACAAAGCAAAAAGAAACGCCAACCATCACTAGACAAAGTAGGGGCAGGGCCCCAAACATTACAATAAACAAGATCCAAGAAATTTTTGCTATGAGAAGTTGAGTTTGATAAAGATAACTTAGAAGACTTGCCCATTTGACAAGAAGTACATAAATCAGTAGATATTTTGTCTAAAACAGGTAAAGAACAATGTGAGATAACAGAACGAAAAACTTGAGCATGAGGATGATGCTTTGGTGGCAGTAAAGGCAACTTTTGGACAAGACTTGAGCTGAGGAAGACGGATGGAATATAAGCCCTATTCACTTGGTCCCGTGTGAAGGATGTTGTGTGTAGACTCGTCCTTCACAACAAAATAAGAAGCATGAAATTCAAAGAAAACATCATAATCAACACAAAATTTTTGAACAGATAAAAGATTTTGTTGAAGTTCAGGGACATGATGAACGTTGGAAAGGACAAGGGTTTTATTAGGTGAGTAAATTTTAGTCAGCCAATATTTAAAATAGGTAAAGATTGACCGTTAGTAACAAGGAGAGAGTCGTTACCATAGTAGGCCTTAGAGTTATCTAGACTAGCTACATCAGGAGTGCCATGATCATTAGCTCCCGTGTCAGGAAGCCAAGTGAAGCCTGACTGATAATCAACATCTGAACGAGTTGCATAGTTGGCTGGTGGCTGCATACGAGGCTGATTTGATTGATTTGGACATTGAGATGGGAGGTGTCCGATGCCACAGCGGTTGCAGTGTCCATAAACTGTGTTTTGAGTGGAAGCCCAAGAGAATTGGCGTGTGCCACTAGTGTCTCGACCACGATTGTTTAGTCATGAGTTACCACGTGACCCACGGTATGCACGATTTCTCCGATTACTATTAGATGTCCGAGGGGTAAAATAGGCTTGAGGTTGAGAATAAACTGTTGTATTTACCAGTAAACCGATCTGATTTTGAATCTGTGCAGCCATGAGTTGAAGACTTTGAAGCTGATTCTAGAGTGCAGCAATGTTAGGTGACTTGGTGGCGGCTGGAATGGCTGTGACAGTAGCATTAGAAAGGTGGGCAGCCGCCAAAAAGGCCTGAGGGTTGTTGTTAGAGATGACAAAAGGTTAAACCTTTGCTATCATATAGTCATGATCACTCAGGAGAACATGGAGTTCATTGAAACTTACTGGTGGTGAACGTGTTAAAAGATTGGCCTTAAGACTATTGTACTCTTCACGAAGGTCCGTGAGAGTGAGCATGATAAGATCCTTATCTTTCATGGGTTCACCAATATTCGCTAAGACTGTTGCATATTCTCAAGCCCAACTGATGTATTCAGCGGGTTTTTCATCACCTTTCATGGTGATTCGAAGCAATTGACTTTTAAGAGTAAATTCATGTGAGGACGTTACCGGTGCATATGCTCGTTCTAGAGAGAGCCATACCTTATGAGAAGTGCGACCCTAAATGTGCTGAAAAGATTCCTCAGAAACTGTGGACGTGATGAGCATTCATACATGAGCATCGTTTGCAATCCATGGAGCATAACTCGGATGATCAGTAACAGCAGACTCTATTGTGACCTTTGATTCTGGATAAGGAATGGAGCCATCGACATAACCAAACAGATTGCGAGATGTGAGAAACGGTTCAATCATTGTCCGCCAATGGCCATAGTTTGTTGGTTTAAGGGAAAAGGCAAACTTATGAGTGTTATGTATGGTTTTCTCTTGTGTTGAAAACGGCAGTATAGCAGCCATTGATGTGTAAGTCGGCTGAAGAATGGATGAAAAAGCAGGACCGCTGTTAGGGTTTCTTAGAAGGAGCCCATAATTTTTTTTAAATGGTGATTTTTTTTCCAGAATTTTTGGAGTGGGATATTGATTTGATTTGGCTCTGATACCAAATAAAATCTTGAAATTGTATTATTCAATAAAGGAGAATCTTGAAATTGTATTATTACAATTGAATATCCTTAACAATAAATAAATTGTTAAACCAATAACTTAGTTTAACATATATATATAGTTTAGGAAAAAAGATTCTTTTAAAATATTATAGCCTTCAACAGCTATATCGCTCAAGCTTAACACGCACAAGCCCATACATAACCCGCTCAACTGACTCCCATTGATTTTAGTACCCGATCCCTACTCTCGATGATATCGGCGGTGGTGTTTCTGATTAGGTAGTGGGTAGCTGATTGGAAAACTTGGAACGCCCCGATCCCTCCTAAGGCAAAACGGGAGGTATGCTCCGTTCCCAATCTGAGCACGTTCAAACCTATATTGTTGCCAAAACACAACCGGTGCCATCAAACAAAAATATATAACCAATGGGGTGGGGGTCCATTGGTAAAGGCAAATCCTTTAAAAACACATAGGTTGGGAAGGGAAGATCTTGGGTTCAAGTCCCATAAGACGACGAAAGGAGATTAAAAAAATTAGCTGTTAAAAAAAATCAAACAAAAATATATGTTTGGTCAACTTTCGTTATTTTTTATTATTTGATTTATTTTTTATATTTTTTTATTAATGAAAAAAATATTTATTTTAATTAACAAACGTATTCATGTTCATTTAATTTAAAATACTAATGAGGTGTATCAAGTGTTCACGCGTTGCGCGACATTCGACAATGTTTTACTTGGTTACGGCAGCGAGATTTGGTATGTCGATAACTAAATATCATTAAGTTATCATATTGCTGTTACCAAACCCAACCATAAAAAAAATGTATGTTCAGGCATACATGTTGGTGCAATTAACATTAAACCATTAGTTACATGTTTTACAAGGCTGATGTGTTACGCTGCTTGTATATGCAGCATGTAGTTAGTAGGCAGTCAGTATCATCTGTACAAAAGGAATTAGCTCTTGACCGCCATCTGACCCGCCGTTCTTGTTATTGGTGGACAAAAGGACGAACTTCTGTTAACTGGGTCTTAGTTCGTGAGGCCGCGTTGTGTGGATGTGTAAATGTTTTGATTGACTTGGCTTACCGTGGAATTCCAATTGACACTTCGCTCTAGTTGTAATGCTTCCTTTTTGAGCTGTAGTTAAAGACCTGTTTCAATGAAACCAGTTTGTTTCAGCAGATTATGTGTTTATTTTATTTCTCTGGCTAGTTAGTTTGATATAAAAACTATTTGTAAAGAAATAAATGATCGTACGATAAAATACATTGATGAGTGTTAGGATCTGAGTTTGTTTAGATTGTTGTTGTTTAACTAAAATGAAAGATGAATCAGAGAATGATTTGCAACGGAAAAGAAAGTAAACTTTATAACACAATCACAGGAGAATAGTTTTTAGCAAACATGATTTCATTAATCGAATCATTGTATGAATTACAAGATTCAACTATGCATGCATGCAACACTAAACTCCCCGTCAGCCTGAGCTCACGATAGTTCGTACAAGATGATGGTGAAAAAGAGCTAACAGAACAGTATAGGTACTGTTCTATTTATAGTACAATCCTAACCACTGAGCATCTAATGCTGACGTCACCTAGATAGTGACATCTAACAGATTAACAACCTCTAAACACTGATCTATACAAAACACTGATACAATAAACATCTGATACATAAACACTGATGTTGCTTTCCACTGTTGTTGCCTAAGAACTGATGTTGCAGATCAGTGCTTTCTTCAATTGGTGATCAGGCCTTGAGTCACCAGTGCTTAGTCTTCATCAGTACTTTGAGAAACAACAGTTGTTAGATCTTCAGACTTTAAAATCAGCAGTTCTTTGAATAACAGTTGTTGAGGCGACCAGTACTTAGATTCATCAGCTGATAGAAACACTATCATTGGAGGGAACTTAGGACATGCACTGCTTATTGGTGATCAACTATTGAAAACCAGTTTTGGCTTTCAGTATCATCTGTTCTTCTGGGTTTGATTACATGGGCCAACAATCTCCCCCTAGAACAGATGATGCCAAAACACTTCCTTATTCTTGATCTTTATTCTCTCATTAATTTCTCCCTGATTTGCCCTTTGAATTGTAATTCTAAGTTCATGGAGTCTTCATCATCCTCATACCTGCAGAGTTGAAGATCTAAAAGATCTAAGAGGTCAGCTGCATCCAGACTTAATTCATCCTCTCTTGAAATGTGTTCAACTCTTCCATTGGACTTGAGCAAAGTCAATACATGGGTCTTTCTATTAGACTTCCACTTTAGTATTTTTGAGTTCAATGAATTTCTGGGGAGAGACTTTATTTGATGAGAGTTTGGCGATGGAGGTCTGCTTGTAAGCCTTTAAACTGTTTCAGCAAGTTGAGCTTGAAGCTTTAAAGAGGCATCATCCAAGCCAAACATGATCTAATCCTTGATGGCCTGTTTCATGATTTCAGCTTCTCTTTTTGCATCTTCCTCATCTATCTGCTTCCGTCTTTTTTTTTTTCTCTAAGACATGGGTGGATAAGTCAGATGATGTGAACAGTGTTTTCGGAGAGAAGGTCTGCTGCTTTGGCTCATCAGTGGTTTTGTCTTTGTATGATGGTTTCTTTGGTGTTGTAGGATCCGTTTCTCTTAGTTTCTCCAGCTTATCATAAATTAGATCAATATACTGCCTAGACCATTTTGAAATGGCCTTTGCTGATCCATATTTAGCTGCAACCAACTCAGCTCTCTTCCTCTTGTATTCTAAAGTAAGTTCTGCACTAGATTTCTTGAACATGTTCAAGTTTGGTGCATACTTCTTCATCTAAGGATCATTCTTTCCTCTTTCAAATCTGTTTACTTCTGCTTTGAGAGATATGAGTGGCCAGTCGTTAAACTGTTCTACTTTGGCAGGGTAAAATTTGTCTCTCATAATAAGCTCTAAGAGATATTTCCTTAGCTTCTTTTGAAGATCAGCATTTGGTGGCATGTTTGATATCTCTTTGCTTAAGTCTCTTGCATAGTCTTCCAGTTTTCTGACTTTACTAAGCCCATGCTGCATTCGACTTGAGAGGTTGTTGTCACCTTGCCCTTTACCCTCATGCTTAGCAATATATTCAGCTTGCTTGGCTTTGTGTTTCAGATAATCATCCATGTTCTTTGGAGTTCTGAAGCCATGAAGGGATGGGAAGGTTCTTTTGGATGGATCATCCTCTGTATAGAGTTGCCTCATTTCATCTTTCAATACATGCAATTCCAGAGGATAATTTACTGCCAATGTGTAGGTCCCGATTCTCGGAGGATCGATTACGAAACCAAGCCCTTGTTTATCACAAACACGGTCACGAGTGTGGAATCCCCATAACGATGCCAAACCAAACACAAATAATGGTAACACGATATAGCCAACGAATCACAGTCAATTGATTAAAAGGATGAGAACAAGTAACAAACAGATACACACAAGGTTTGATAGTAAGCTTTCACAATAGGTATCCTCTCATGGTTTCTGTGTGAAACCATGTGTGGTTTATATAGGCAGCCTAGCCCAACTGTTGACGAAACATGTAAATGGGCCTAATGAAACATCATGAACGACGAAACACAAGGTGTTTCGTCACCCATCACGAGGAATCATAGGGTTTTGACCATCAGGGAGTTTCGTCATGTATGTGCTCGACGAAACATGGTGTTTCGTCGAGGGCTGCAAAAGCTGTTATGCTTCAAACTGTTAGTTTGCAGTAGACATGTTATAAACACACAAACAACATTATCTACCCACATATGAAACATGCATAGTCATTTAACATTACATGACAATTGAGACAAACTTGTCAGACCATAGAAAGATAGGAGGATATCCAACTAAGGTCGACGACGAATACAGTCTCGATAACATAAAAAGACTGTACACATACAACGCTAATAAAGACGAGTTACAGACACCAAAATATGCATCAACAAACTCCCCAGGAAGATCCTTGAGGATTCCAGGAGTTTCACTCTTGTGTGCCATAAAAGCTACCCAAGAAATTATAGAATAGTCATCAGTAACTACCAAACAATAACATCGCCAAAGGTTGTCTTGTGTTTCATAGGTCCAAAGAGGTCCATATGAAGACGTTCGAGAGGCATGCTAACAGTGTTGATTTTCTTAAGCGGGTAAGACTTCTTCGTTTGTTTTCCCTTCTGGCACGATACACATATATCTTGTAGATGAAAATTTCTCACAGGCACACTATTCACAAGATTGTTTTTTACCAAATGGTTCATTTTTCTTAAGTGAATGTGCCCATTCGTCTGTGCCAAGATATAGACTCCTTCTCTGTGGCTTTCGAGACAAAACATGTGACTTGCGCAAATGTCGTAATCGCTTGGCTCATATCAAGAATATAAAGATCATTAACCCTTGGAGCCGATAAGAGAATCCATTCTTTAGGAATTTTGAAACCAGGTTTCAGCACATAACAACCGGCATCATCAAAATGCACGGTGAACTTCTTATTGCAGATTTGCGAAACACTCAGAAGATTGTGATCAATTTGACGAACATAATTGATCTTATCGAAACATACAACACCATTGGAGATCATTCCCTCTCCAGTGATATATCCGCCTTTGTCTCTAGCAAATGCGACATAACCTCCTCTAATGTTTTTCACATCATACAGAAGCCGTAAGTCGTCTGTCATGTACCTAGATGCTCCACTATCAACAATCCAATGACTATTAACAGTTCCTCCTGGAACATCCTGCACATATCATCCAACGATCAGTTGAGGATGGGGACCCAAGCCTTAGTGGTCTTGGGTCGTCCCTGAGCATCACGAAAAGTGATCTCGATTTCCTGATGATTTTCAAACACAGCAGGCCCCCCTGAAATTTCACCCGTCTTAGCTCCAAGTTTGATTTTGTTTACCAGTTTGATTTTTATGAAAAGATTTTGAAACCTCTGGTTCTAAATATTATGAAGAACTTGGTTCCTTATTAATTGATTTGACTTCAGATTTTAAAGCCATTTCAACTGCCTTGATGTTTTGACGTCGTTGTTTTGTTTCTTGTTCTTTAACATGTCTTTTATCATGTTTTGGTAAAACCGAACGACGTTGTGGGTGAACCTTTTCAGGTGGGGCTCTTTCAACAAATTTCTCTTTGGGAGTATTTGTACAATTTTTAATGATATGTCCAAACTCCCGACATTTAAAACACGTTCTCCTTTCAACAAACTTAGGAGAATCCGATCGATGAACATATGTCGAACCTGTAGAACCTGAGGTACTTGCTTTTTCATCACACCCGTTTGTATGTTGAGTGTAATTGTTTTGACTGTTACATTTTAAAATCTTGACTTGTTGGACAAAATCGATGTTTGATTTGTTTTCAAAAGTCTCAATTTTATCAGTACCCTTTGATGCTACAAATTTGATATCATTGCTTTTCTTCTGATAACGAGCTCCTTTTGTTTCAAACTTTGATTTAGAAACATTAAGCCTTTCAGCTCGTTAAACTGGCTGTTTACCCTTAGAAGTAATAGGTTGTTCCTTTGTAGGTTGTTTTTGATTTCCAAATTGTTTTCTGATTTCAGCTTTGGATAAGTATACTACCACGATTATCGGTATTGTTGTCCACATAAGCTCAAACTGATCAGATGTAATCATAATTAGGAGATACAATTTATGGTAAGGATTATACTTACAAGTTGATGTTCATCCACTCACGACACATTCCCGTATCAAGGTATGCGCGAGAGTTCATCTTACCGGTGAGTATACCGTTTATCATTTGTTTGACCGTATAAAAGAATGTGAGATACTCACTTATTTTTGATTGAAAACAAGCCCTATGTGATAGAATCACTTATTGATCACTTATTGAGGTCCAATGCAATATGTACACGTATGTATAGTATCATTGAAGATCTAGACTTCGTCTCCATTATTTTTTGGTAAAAGATATAGTCATGACACCCAGATAATAAGCAGCATCAAGACCGTATATCTCAGAACCTCGACAATCTCTCAAACGAAATTTCGGTACCAGGACCATATGCTAATGAATGGTTCCCACCTGACTTGAAGTCTGTTAGGTTTGTATCAACCTGCACATTTTAGTCTGATTGTGAGCCTACCGATACATCGTTAGTAGAGATACTTATCATTTCTCAATTTTTTTGTTTGACATTTTGAACACGTTGACCGACCACACCAGTGAATATCATCATCTTCCATTATCCAAGAAACTCATTTTTGGTTTTCTAATAATATTTTTTTGAAATTTTTTGAATTTTTCAAACGAAAGGACAGAAAGTAAAGACATCTTTTTGGATTTTTGAAATTTTCAAATGTTTTTGTATTTTCTAGAATTTACTCCCCCTAAAATGCTAAAAGGTTACGAAAACAAAAATCTTTTTGAATTTTTAGAGTTTTTAAAGAAAATATTTACAAAAACGATTAGCCAAAGAAGTTTTACTCGGGTATCACCTTAATACCATTGACCAAAAGTAGATAATCATAACGTGATTTATCAAAAGCTTTTGTGAACAGGTCGGCACGTTGGTGATCGGTGTGAACTTTAACAACATCGATTAATCTTTTGTCAAAACAATCATGTATGAAGTGATATTTAATTTCGATGTGTTTGGTCTTGGAATGCTGCACATGATTTCTAGTGATTTGTAAGGCAGCATTGTTATCAACAAAAATAGGAGTAGATAGGAATTCAAAACCGTAGTTACGCATTTTTTGTTGGATCCACAAGACTTGGGAGCAACAACTAGAGGCAACAATGTATTCTGCTTCACAAGTTGATGTAGCAACACAGGTTTGCTTCTTGCACTGCCACGTGACCAGGCGATTTCCTAAGAATTGACATCCAGCTGTTGTTGATTTGCCGTCAATTTTGCAACCACCAAAATCAGAATCACTGTATGCAATTAAGTCGAAGCTATCATCCCTAGGGTACCATAGTTCGGTGTCCGGGCAACCCTTCAAATAGCGAAAAATCCTTTTAACAGCTGACAGATGTGAGGCCTTCGGGTTGGCTTGATATCTTGCGAGCAGGCACGTCGAATACCTGATGTCAGGCCTCGAGGTTGTGAGATATATTAGAGATCTGATCATAGCGCGATAGTATGAAGAGTTAATGCTTTCACCCTTCAAATCCGGAGTAATCCCGTGATTCTGCGGAAGTGGGGTACCAATGGGCGTTGCATCAGACATCTGGAATCGGCTCAAGATGTCACCAACATATTTAGTCTGATGGATGAATATCCCAGACTCGGTTTGTTGAACTTGTAGGCCCAAGAAGAAATTCATTTCCCCCATTGCGCTCATCTCTAATTTTTCTTGCATCACACGCTCGAATTGCCTACACAAAGAATCATTAGTTGAACCAAAGATTATATCATCAACGTATACCTGCACCAGCAGAAGATCTCCATCTTGTTCCTTGATAAAGAGAGTGCAATCAATAAGACCTCGTCGAAAACCATTCTCCAGAAGATAGTTGGATAAGGTTGAATACCAAGCGCTAGGTGCTTGATGTAAACCATAAAGAGCTTTGTTGAGCAACCAAACCCGATCAGGATGAATAGGATCTTCAAAACCCGGAGGTTGTTCGACGTGCACCTCTCCTTGAACCACACCGTGTAAGAAAGCACTTTTGACGTCCATCTGGTAGATTTTGAATCCTTTAAATGAAGCATAAGCTAGAAAGATCCGAATAGCTGCCAGACGTGCAACAGGTGCATAAACTTCATTGTAGTCAATGCCTTCGATCTGGCGAAATCCCTGAACAACCAATCTCGCCTTGTTTTGAATGACTACTCCACGATCGTCCTTCTTGCATTTGTAAACCCAACGTGTGCCATTTTTCTTGTAGTTTTCGGGCCTTTCAACAAGCTTCCAAACACCTAGCTTTTGAAATTGTTGAAGTTCATCCTGCATGTCTTCAACCCAAGAATTATCCTTTAAGGCTTCCTTCCAAGACTTCGGTTCTTCTTGTGAAACATAACACGCGAAGGACCAATCATTTTGAAGACCAGATTCTCCGATGGCTGAATATAAACCAGCATTCTGGTTGTTTCTCAGCTGATTACGCGTCTCCACACCGCCTTGGACATCTCCAATAATATTCTGCTGCAGATGAGTATCATGAATTCTCGTTTCAGGAAAATCAGGAACACGAGTATTGATACCCAAATTGTTAATATTAAGATCAACAACCAACTCCACACCAGAAATAGGCATCGAAGTGGATGCATTCCCTTCAGCAGTATCTTCATTCTACACACGAGGAGTTTCTACAGAAGCACCCTGAACAGGAGCAACTGGAGCAGAAGTGCCTTCACTCGCATCATGGTATTCATCATCTTCCGATGATTTATTGTAATCAGCAGCATCTTCAAATACCTCATTTTATACCGTGTTATTAACCGAATTAGAAGCTTGGGGATTAACAATAATTGGTCTAACCAATGGCGAGCCAGCAGTGTTGTCACTATCAAATAGCATTTGAGTAGCTGCAGATGCTTCGTCAAAGGTTGGCAGATTAAAGGAGTCGAATAGCCTATCATAATCGAACATCCAAGGATCACCCGGAGCTCTAACTGAACTTGTATACCTTTAAACCCTTACTTCACTCCATAACTCAATCTTTTTGGTTGCCAGATTCCATACACAAAAATTCGGACTAGCATATCCAAGGAAGAAACCCTCGATAGCTTTGGCGCCAAACTTTCCATCTGGCTCAATCATAGTGCATGGACCGCCAGAAGGTTCTAGGTGAGAAATGTCCAGTTTCCTTTTCTGTAGAAGTTCGAAACAAGTCTTGTCATGCCTCTTAACTGTAAGAACTCGGTTTAACGTGTAGCAAGCAGTCAACACAGCCTCCCCCCAGAATTGAACAGGAAGCTCGGACTCTACTAACATCGTTCTTGCAGTTTCTATTATCGTTCGATTCTTCCTCTCAGCGACACCGTTTTGCTGTGGAGTGTAGTGAGAACTGTATTCATGAAGAATGCCCTTGGAAGTACAGAACTCATCCATTACACAATTTTTGAGCTCTGATACCACTTGTAGGTCCCGATTCTCGGAGGATCGATTACGAAACCAAACCCTTGTTTATCAAAAACACAGTCACGAGTGTGGAATCCCCGTGACGATGCCAAACCAAACACAGATAATGATAACACGATATAACCAACGAATCACAGTCAACTGATTAACAAGATGAGAACAAGTATCAAACAGACACACACAAAGTTTGATAGTAAGCTTTCATAGTAGGTATGCTCTCATGGTTTCTGTGTGAAACCATGTGTGGTTTATATAGGCAGCCCAACCCAACTGTTGACGAAACATGTAAATGGGCCTGATGAAACATCATGAACGACGAAACACAAGGTGTTTCGTCACCCATCACGACGAATCATAGGGTTCTGACCATCAGGGAGTTTCGTCATGTATGTGCTCGACGAAACATGGTGTTTCGTCGAGGGCTGCAAAAGCTGTTATGCTGCAAACTGTTAGTTTGCAGCAGACATGTTATAAACACACAAACAACATTATCTACCCACATATGCAACATGCATAGTCATTTAACATTACATAACAATTGAGACAAACTTGTCAGACCATAGAAAGATAGGAGGATATCCAACTAAGGTCGACGACGAATACAGACTCGATAACGTAAAAAGACCGTACAAATACAACACTAATAAAGACGAGTTACAGACACCAAAATATGCATCAACAAACTCCCCAAGAAGATCCTTGAGGATTCCAGGAGTTTCACTCTTGTGTGCCATAAAAGCTACCCAAGAAATTCTAGAATAGTCATCAGTAACTACCAAACAATAACATCGCCAAAGGTTGTCTTGTGTTTCATAGGTCCAAAGAGGTCCATATGAAGACGTTCGAGAGGCATGCTAACAGTGTTGATTTTCTTAAGCGGGTAAGACTTCTTCGTTTGTTTTCCCTTCTGGCACGATACACATATATCTTGTAGATGAAAATTTCTCACAGGCACACCATTCACAAGATTGTTTTTTACCAAATGGTTCATTTTTCTTAAGTGAATGTGCCCATTTGTCTGTGCCAAGATATAGACTCCTTCTCTATGGCTTTCGAGACAAAACATGTGACTTGCGCAAATGTCGTAATCGCTTGGCTCATATCAAGAATATAAAGATCATGAACCCTTGGAGCCGATAAGAGAATCCATTCTTTAGGAATTTTGAAACCAGGTTTCAGCACATAACAACCGGCATCATCAAAATGCACGGTGAACTTCTTATCGCAGATTTGCGAAACACTCAGAAGATTGTGATCAATTTGACGAACATAATTGATCTTATCGAAACATACAACACCATTGGAGATCATTCCCTCTCCAGTGATATATCCGCCTTTGTCTCCAGCAAATGCGACATAACCTCCTCTAATGTTTTTCACATCATACAGAAGCCGTAAGTCGTCTGTCATGTACCTAGATGCTCCACTGTCAACAATCCAATGACTATTAACAGTTCCTCCTGGAACATCCTGCACATATCATCCAACGATCAGTTGAGGATGGGGACCCAAGCCTTAGTGGTCTTGGGTCGTCCTTGAGCATCACGAAAAGTGATCTCGATTTCCTGATGATTTTCAAACACATCAGCTCCCCCTGAACTTTCACCCGTCTTAGCTCCAAGTTTGATTTTGTATACCAGTTTGATTTTTATGAAAAGATTTTGAAACCTCTGGTTCTAAATATTATGAAGAACTTGGTTCCCTATTAATTGATTTGACTTCAGATTTTAAAGCCATTTCAACTGCCTTGATGTTTTGACGTCGTTGTTTTGTTTCTTGTTCTTTAACAGGTCTTTTATCATGTTTTGGTAAAACCGAACGACGTTGTGGGTGAACCTTTTCAGGTGGGGCTCTTTCAACAAATTTCTCTTTGGGAGTATCTGTACAATTTTTAATGATATGTCCAAACTCCCGACATTTAAAACACGTTCTCCTTTCAACAAACTTAGGAGAATCCGATCGATGAACATATGTCGAACCTGTAGAACCTGAGGTACTTGCTTTTTCATCACACCCGTTTGTATGTTGAGTGTAATTGTTTTGATTGTTACATTTTAAAATCTTGACTTGTTGGACAAAATCGATGTTTGATTTGTTTTCAAAAGTCTCAATTTTATCAGTACCCTTTGATGCTACAAATTTGATATCATTGCTTTTCTTCTGATAACGAGCTCCTTTTGTTTCAAACTTTGATTTAGAAACATTAAGCCTTTGAGCTCGTTAAACTGGCTGTTTACCCTTAGAAGTAATAGGTTGTTGCTTTGTAGGTTGTTTTTTATTTCCAAATTGTTTTCTGATTTCAGCTTTTGGATAAGTATACTACCACGATTATCGGTATTGTTGTCCACATAAGCTCAAACTGATCAGATGTAATCATAATTAGGAGATACGATTTATGGTAAGGATTATACTTACAAGTTGATGTTCATCCACTCACGACACATTCCCGTATCAAGGTATGCGCGGGAGTTCATCTTACTGGTGAGTATACCGTTTATCATCTGTTTGACCGTATAAAAGAATGTGAGATACTCACTTATTTTTTATTGAAAACAAGCCCTATGTGATAGAATCACTTATTGATTAGGAACTTGATTTTCATATGCATGAGGGCACAAGAGCAAGTCCGTGAACAGTCAGTACAAACCTACAACAAAGAGATGAACTTGACTCCCAGATAAATGTGATATAATATCACTTATTTTGATTGGACATGTGATTGTTGATCACTTATTGAGGTCCAATGCAATATGTACACGTATGTATAGTATCATTGAAGATCTAGACTTCGTCTCCATTATTTTTATGTAAAAGATATAGTCATGACACCCAGATAATAAGCAGCATAAAGACCGTATATCTCAGAACCTCGACAATCTCTCAAACGAAATTTCGGTACCAGGACCATATGCCAATGAATGGTTCCCACCTGACTTGAAGTCTGTTAGGTTTGTATCAACCTGCACATTTTAGTCTGATTGTGAGCCTACTGATACATCGTTAGTAGAGATACTTATCATTTCTCAATTTTTTTGTTTGACATTTTGAACACGTTGACCGACCACACCAGTGAATATCATCATCTTCCATTATCCAAGAAACTCATTTTTGGTTTTCTAATAATATTTTTTTGAAATTTTTTGAATTTTTCAAACGAAAGGACAGAAAGTAAAGACATCTTTTTGGATTTTTGAATTTTTCAAATGTTTTTGTATTTTCTAGAATTTACTCCCTCTAAAATGCTAAAAGGTTACGAAAACAAAAATCTTTTTGAATTTTTAGAGTTTTTAAAGAAAATATTTACAAAAACGATTAGACAAAGAAGTTTTACTCGGGTATCACCTTAATACCATTGACCAAAAGTAGATAATCATAACGTGATTTATCAAAAGCTTTTGTGAACAGGTCGGCACGTTGGTGATCGGTGTGAACTTTAACAACATCGATTAATCTTTTGTCAAAACAATCATGTATGAAGTGATATTTAATTTCGATGTGTTTGGTCTTGGAATGCTGCACAGGATTTCTAGTGATTTGTAAGGCAGCATTGTTATCAACAAAAATAGGAGTAGATAGGAATTCAAAACCGTAGTTACGCATTTGTTGTTGGATCCACAAGACTTGGGAGCAACAACTAGAGGCAACAATGTATTCTGCTTCACAAGTTGATGTAGCAACACAGGTTTGCTTCTTGCACTGCCACGTGACCAGGCGATTTCCTAAGAATTGACATCCAGCTGTTGTTGATTTGCCGTCAATTTTGCAACCACCAAAATCAGAATCACTGTATGCAATTAAGTCGAAGCTATCATCCCTAGGGTACCATAGATCGGTGTCCGGGCAACCCTTCAAATAGCGAAAAATCCTTTTAACAGCTGACAGATGTGAGGCCTTCGGGTTGGCTTGATATCTTGCGAGCAGGCACGTCGAATACCTGATGTCAGGCCTCGAGGTTGTGAGATATATTAGAGATCTGATCATAGCGCGATAGTATGAAGAGTTAATGCTTTCACCCTTCAAATCCGGAGTAATCCCGTGATTATGCGGAAGTGGGGTACCAATGGGCGTTGCATCAGACATCTGGAATCGGCTCAAGATGTCACCAACATATTTAGTCTGATGGATGAATATCCCAGACTCGGTTTGTTGAACTTGTAGGCCCAAGAAGAAATTCATTTCCCACATTGCGGTCATCTCTAATTTTTCTTGCATTACACGCTCGAATTGCCTACACAAAGAATCATTAGTTGAACCAAATATTATATCATCAACGTATACCTGCACCAGCAGAAGATCTCCATCTTGTTCCTTGATAAGAGAGTGCAATCAATAAGACCTCGACGAAAACCATTCTGTAGAAGATAGTTGGATAAGGTTGCATACCAAGCCCTAGGTGCTTGATGTAAACCATAAAGAGCTTTGTTGAGCAACCAAACCCGATCAGGATGAATAGGATCTTCAAAACCCGGAGGTTGTTCGACGTGCACCTCTTCTTGAACCACACCGTGTAAGAGAGCACTTTTGACGTCCATCTGGTAGATTTTGAATCCTTTAAATGAAGCATAAGCTAGAAAGATCCGAATAGCTGCCAGACGTGCAACAGGTGCATAAACTTCATTGTAGTCAATGCCTTCAATCTGGCGAAATCCCTGAACAACCAATCTCGCCTTGTTTTGAATGACTACTCCACGATCGTCCTTCTTGCATTTGTAAACCCAACGTGTGCCATTTTTCTTGTAGTTTTCGGGCCTTTCAACAAGCTTCCAAACACCTAGCTTTTGAAATTGTTGAAGTTCATCCTGCATGGCTTCAACCCAAGAATTATCCTTTAAGGCTTCCTTCCAAGACTTCAGTTCTTCTTGTGAAACATAACACGCGAAGGACCAATCATTTTGAAGACCAGATTCTCTGATGGCTGAATATAAACCAGCATTCTGGTTGTTTCTCAGCTGATTACGCGTCTCCACACCGCCTTGGACATCTCCAATAATATTCTGCTGCAGATGAGTATCATGAATTCTCGTTTCAGGAAAATCAGGAACACGAGTATTGATACCCAAATTGTTAATATTAAGATCAACAACCAACTCCACACCAGAAATAGGCATCGAAGTGGATGCATTCCCTTCAGCAGTATCTTCATTCTACACACGAGGAGTTTCTACAGAAGCACCCTGAACAGGAGCAACTGGAGCTGAAGTGCCTTCACTCGCATCATGGTATTCATCATCTTCCGATGACTCATTGTAATCAGCAGCATCTTCAAATACCTCATTTTATACCGTGTTGTTAACCGAATTAGAAGCTTGGGGATTAACAATAATTGGTCTAACCAATGGCGAGCCAGCAATGTTGTCACTATCAAATAGCATTTGAGTAGCTGCAGATGCTTCGTCAAAAGTTGGCAGATTAAAGGAGTCGAATAGCCTATCATAATCGAACATCCAAGGATCACCCGGAGCTCTAACTGAACTTGTATACCTTTGAACCCTTACTTCACTCCATAACTCAATCTTTTTGGTTGCCAGATTCCATACACAAAAATTCGGACTAGCATATCCAAGGAAGAAACCCTCGATAGCTTTGGCGCCAAACTTTCCATCTGGCTCAATCATAGTGCATGGACCGCCAAAAGGTTCTAGGTGAGAAATGTCCAGTTTCCTTTTCTGTAGAAGTTCGAAACAAGTCTTGTCATGCCTCTTAACTGTAAGAACTCGGTTTAACGTGTAGCAAGCAGTCAACACAGCCTCACCCCAGAATTGAACAGGAAGCTCGAACTCTACTAACATCGTTCTTGCAGTTTCTATTATCGTTCGATTCTTCCTCTCAGCGACACCGTTTTGCTGTGGAGTGTAGTGAGAACTGTATTCATGAAGAATGCCCTTGGAAGTACAGAACTCATCCATTACACAGTTTTTGAGCTCTGATACCACTTGTAGGTCCCGATTCTCAGAGGATCAATTACGAAACCAAACCTTTGTTTATCAAAAACACAGTCACGAGTGTGGAATCCCCGTGACGATGCCAAACCAAACACAAATAATGATAACATGATATAACCAACGAATCACAGTCAATTGATTAACAGGATGAGAACAAGTATCAAACAGATACACACAAGGTTTGATAGTAAGCTTTCATAGTAGGTATGCTCTCATGGTTTCTGTGTGAAACCATGTGTGGTTTATATAGGCAGCCCAACCCAACTGTTGACGAAACATGTAAATGGGCCTGATGAAACATCATGAACGACGAAACACAAGGTGTTTCGTCACCCATCACGACGAATCATAGGGTTTTGACCATCAGGGAGTTTCGTCATGTATGTGCTCGACGAAACATGGTGTTTCGTCGAGGGCTGCAAAAGTTGTTATGCTGCAAATTGTTTGTTTGCAGCAGACATGTTATAAACACACAAACAACATTATCTACCCACATATGCAACATGCATAGTCATTTAACATTACATAATAATTGAGACAAACTTGTCGGACCATAGAAAGATAGGAGGATATCCAACTAAGGTCGACGGCGAATATAGACTCGATAACGTAAAAAGACCGTACAAATACAACGCTAATAAAGACGAGTTATAGACACCAAAATATGCATCAACAAACTCCCCCTTGTCTGTTACTGTCTTCGGTCTTCAATCTTCGATCTTCAGTGTTTCAGCGTCTAGGTGCTTCCAGCATCAATTCCTCGTTAAAAGCAGTAACAAGTGTAACACCTGTGCCTCCACGGCCATCAAAAAAATACCAAACCAATGAAATATTGTATTTCATACTTGGGATTTGTTAAAAATATGTGTATCATTTGCACATATCAACTCTAGTTCAATTTCAAGCTGTAAATCACTTTCTGGAAGGTTATACACGCACTGATGCGTAAATATAACCAGTTTAATGCAACAAACACTCCGGAATAGTGAAATAGGCTTAACATACCTTAAATAACCTCTACATAACTTAGAAATAAGTTTTGGAAGGTTTGGTATGCCGAAATCAAGTTATATCGCTTACAGGGACTAAAGTTGACAAACTGCGAAAGTATGCCAATTTGAACTGTAACAGACATTCCGGAACATGACCATAAGTTAAACATACCATAAATATCCTTTACATAGCTTAGAAATAGGCTTTGAGGTGTTCGGTATGCTAAAATAAACTTTTGTGTCATTCAGGGACTAAAAGTGTCAAAAAGTGCACAAGTTTGCATTTTCGCGCATATCTTACGTTCTGAATACATCTGGACATCCAAAAATTTATGTAAGCACTATAATATTTTATTTTAGTGTTTGGCATAAGAAAAATCCATTCGTCGCGTCATTTGGATCGTTTTTCGCGCTTATGCGCATTCCGTCGTAATTAAGCGAACATCGCGTTCGTACGACCAAACGAACCAACATCCGACATATTTTTGAGCATGTTTCATGTCCACAATGTTTAGGCATCATTTTAGGGCCTTAAATTTGGCTTTACGGGCCTTAGAAGTGTCGGAAATGGCCTTAAACACGTGCAGGGACTGAAACTGTCATTCTGCAAACTTAATTCTGATCTGTGCAGGCCAGGCGGCCCGCCTCAGTTTGGTAACATCCTCACGCGGCCCGCCTCCGCCTTCTGGACCAGATTAACTGCATTTAACATCAGTTTCCAGCTGTTTGATCCACAACCACACACTCACACATGCTTAGTCAGCTGATAAGAACCATTTTTAGCCACCATAAGGTTCCGACACTTGTACAGATGCGATTAAGGCACGATATTCGACAAACGATCTTAACGGTTCTCTGAATACTATAAATACCCCATCACCCCAACTTCAAAAATCACTAGAATCTGATCTAAATGACTCTAAGTTGGAACCATTGTTTCATACCTGAGTTATTGTGATCTAGATTAGCATTCGGGGACCCTTCGTAAGTATTCTTTCGTTCTTTTATTGTTTTTCGATTCTTTCGAGTCTGAAAGTCAAACTTTGTTTGACTTTCTGCATTGACCAGTTTATGGTCAATGCGAAGTTCGTTTGAACTTCGCAACGTGAGTGTAATCACATTGGTTATAGTCCCTTGGGACTATGCCTACTGATTACCACGTTGTCTAGGGTCGTAGGGTAAGCGATCTAATAAATCGCTTATACCTTCCAACCCGACCCAGTTTGGTCGATCATTAGGATCCGACCAAATACATTAGGTGACCATAGTAGGTAGGGAATAACCTTCCGAGGTTATACCTTATGGTCGCTTCGTTTAAGTAGTTGTATGATAGGTAGTTTATATGCCTTAGGTAAATTACCAGAATACCCTTTTCATGTATAATTGGTAATTAAGCATATGTAACCTAAACTTTTGTCACATAACTGATTATGTAACATGTTTAGGCATATAACACTTGTCATAGGACTAGTTAGACGGTCCGAACGCGTTTCACGCGCACGACGCGTTAAAGTAGCATAAGCTACCTTAATGGGTCGCGATGGGTCGAAAGCACTTAGGTTAGGTTTCATGTAGTATGTAGGCCTTGTTAAACCATATCATATGAGTTCCAATACTCATTTGGTTTACCAAGCCTCATCCTATCCGATCTCCCGATTTAAGTCCGGTTTATTTATATAGTTTTAGATTGCCGACTGATTCCGTGCTCCCTCTAGCTTTGTTTGGTTGTTGTTCAAGACCTCTAAGCATTCTCAGGCGAGTACATTATTCCCCTATTTTACTACTTTCAATTGTTTTGGGGTGACTCATATGTGCTAAATGTTTTCAAGGTTTTAACGATGATATCAAAATGATTTTCGATGTTATAACGATGGTTTCAAAAACGATTAAGACGATTTATACAAAACTAATAACGATTTCAATAAAGTGAACAAACTTGTTGGTTGGGTTACATAACAAATGACATTCATTAGCAATGATCAAGCCGACCAGTATTAGGTTATGGTACCATAGGATCTGACAAATCCCGTTATTTACTACACCCGTAGTTATGTGTGGGTGTTGTGGGTAGCGACTGAATCTGTAATTGTTAATTTACTCTTTGGTAAGGGTTTATTAATGCGAGTTGTTAATCTATCCTTTGGTAAGGGTTTATTAATGCGAATTGTTAATCTATCCTTTGGTAAGGGTTTATTAATGCGAGTCAAGAAGGTTTGAATGTTATTAGCGAGACGACCATTTAAGTAGTTTCATGACCTAAAACAAATTATACGATTTGGGTAAACGATTGGTTTTCACACGATGTTTTAACGATTGGGTAAAATATTGGTTTTCACACGATGTTTTAACGATTGGGTAAACGATTGGCTTCAAAGCGATATACGATTGGGTTTTGGTTACATATTACATGGTTTACATTTGACACATAAACACTTTTGACATTGGTTATACATTACATGATTTACATTAGACATGAACATTTCACTTTGGTAGTTTGATTTGAGTAAGTGATTAAGTAACGAGGCATGTGTAATATGATACAAGCATGGTGGATACGCCGATGGTACTTCCTATATATAAGTGTTTGTATGGTATTACATATCGTAGCGTTATTTGAATCATTTCAATTTGGACATATAACATTTTATACAAATAACATACTTTTCACAATTTGCTGTACTAAAACAAAGATTTTTGGGTTAAGAGTCATGGCTACGAGGTTTTATAAACTGTAACCCGCTTGATTTGAGTTGGTTAATTAAGTTGCAATATTATACTCTTTTCAAAACAAGGTTTTTAATAAAGTATTGCAACATCTAAACTAGCCATGATTTCGACACTCCTACAAAACTAATGTATTCGCCAGCATTTCTTTGCTGACCTCGTTTTCACATATGTTTCAGGTATTGTTGAATGATATCGATTGATAAGATGCATGCTCACATAGGACTGGACGAGGCTTTAGTGACTCAATAACAATGATAGACTATGTTTAAATTGTGTATTTAGATTTCCAGACGATGTAAATATTCAATGTTTAATAAAACGAAACACTTTTTGTATCCATGGTTATGAAACAATGATTCTGTTGCAACACGCCCCGATGTTTCTGCCGCGCTTTGTTGTTTTACGCGGTCGGGGTGTGACAACAAGCGACATGTTGCAATTGTAGTGCTTGATGAGCGTCCTTGTCTTCATAAAATATATCATGCAGAAAAAGCTTGCCGATTTCGTTCGCCGACATATTCACGATCCACATCGGATTTAACATCCGAAAGTTTTCACGATCACCTTTTAACACGATCACCGCTTCATGAGTATCTGAGTCGTAACACCACAACGCCATTTCTTCCAGAAAATTCTGTTCCATAGGCATCAACGGTATCTTGTTCAAAACCTTCGCCGGCTGGTAAATGAGCTTGTATCGAGACGTGTTGGTCGCTGGATCAAACGTGAACTTGATCGTTGATATATCGGAAACTGTGGCTTGTACAACGCATCCTTCCATCCTTTCTTCCGCTCGAACTTAATTCTTTTTGCAAATAACATTGCGCCAAAGTAGTTTGAACGCTTAATGATCTCCAGCTTTGATAAGGCAGCAACGTCACAGAACAGCAAGGATAGGATACTCAGCATGGAGTCAAAGTACTGGATTCCATGTTCGCGCTTGATCGCAACTGTAACACCTGTGTCACTTCAACCGTCAAACAAATTCCAAACCAATGAAATATTGTATTTCATACTTGGGATTTGTAAAATTATGTGTATCTTTTACACATATCAACTCTTGTTTGATTTTAAGCTTTAAATCGCTTTCTGGAGGGTTATACGCGCTTTGATGCGTAAATATAACTAGTTTAATCCAACGAACACTCCGGAATAGTGAAATAGGCTTAACATACCTTAAATAACCTTTACATAACTTAGAAATAAGTTTTAAAGGCTTTGGTATGGCAAAAACAAGTTAATTCGCTTACAGGGACTAAAGTTGACAAACTGCGAAAGTATGCCAATTTGAACTGTACCAGACATTCCGGAACATGACCATAAGTTAAACACACCTTAAATATCCTTTACATAGCTTAGAAATAGGCTTTGAGGGGTTCGGTGTGCTAAAATAAACTTTTGGGTCATTCAGGGACTAAAAGTGTCAAAAAGTGCACAAGTTTGCATTTTCGCGCATAACTTACGTTCTGAATACATCCGGACATCCAAAAATTTATGTAAGCATGACTACATTATATTTTAGTGTTCTCCATAAGAAAAATCCATTCGTCGCGTCATTTGGTTCGTTTTTCGCGCTTATGCGCATTCCGTCGTAATTAAGCGAACATCGCGTTTGTACGACCAAACGAACCATCATCCGGCATATTTTTGAGTATGTTTTGAGTTCCCTATACTTTAACTTCATTTTAGAGCCTTGAAATGAGGTTAACGGGGTTCAAACGCATCGAAAAAGGCCTTAAACACGTGCAGGGACCATTCCTGCCACTTTTGAAACTTTTCTGAAACTGGGGGGTCAGTGGCGTAGCGCGACTGCCTAGGCCCTCACCGTCGCGCTACGCGACTGCCTAGTCTGGGGCAGAAACATGCAGAAAACTCATTTTTCGCATTTTCGGGACCGGATTCGATGTATCGACAGCTGTTTACAGTTGTTATCCACTCCCAAATCCCTTGCCAAGTGTTGATTCCCTATGGTTAGTGGCAATTTAGGCACCATAACATTCCGACACTTGTACGGACATGATTAAGGCACGATTTTCGACAAACGATCCTAACGGTTCGGGTATTCCTATAAATACCCAACCCACACAACATCAAAACCCACTAGAATTCTGATTTTGAGAGCTCTAAGTTGAAACCATTGTTTCATACCTGAGTTCTTGGATCGGGATTAGCATTCGGGGACCCTTCGTAAGTATTCTTTCGTTCTTTTCCTTATTTTATTGCTTTTCGAGTCCGAAAGTCAAACTTTGTTTGACTTTCAGCGTTGACCAGTAATGGTCAATGCGAAGTTCTTTTGAACTTCGCAACGTGAGTGTAATCACGTTGGTCATAGTCCCTTGGGACTATGCCCACTGATTACCACGTTGTCTAGAGTCGTAGGGTAGGCGATCTAATAAATCGCCTATACCTTCGAACTCGACCCATTTGGTCGATCATTAGGATCCGACCAAATACATTAGGTGACCATAGTAGGTAGGGAATAACCTTCCGAGGTTATACCCTATGGTCACATCGTTTAAGTAGTTGTATGATAGGTTGTTTATATGCCTTAGGTAAATTACCAGAATACCCTTTTCATGTATAATTGGTAATTAAGCATATGTAACCTAAACCTTTGTCACATAACTGATTATGTAACATGTTTAGGCATATAACACTTGTCATAGGGATGGTTAGGCGTTCCGAACGCGTTTTACGCGAACGACGCGTTAAAGTAGCATAAGCTACCTAAACGGGTCGTAATGGGTCGATATTACTTAGGTTAAGTTTCATTTAGTATGTAGGCTTTGTTAAACCATATCATATGAGTTCCAACACTCATTTGGTTTACAAACCCTAATGCTACCCAGTCTTCCGATATAGGTCCGGTTTATTAACATAGCTACCTATATTAGGTGCCGTTTGATTCCGTGATCTCTAGCATTGCTTGGTGATTATCATTAGACGTCTGAGCAATCTCAAGTGAGTACATAGACCCCTCTTTTACTGTTTTCCAAACTGTTTTGGGGTGGAACACATGTGCCTACTTGTTACTTTCATGCTTTCCTGTTTTCACATCATATACTGGTTATGTTCATTAGTACACTATTAGTACATTGATTTACATGACTTTTCTGCTTCGTATGTTAACTTAGCATACTTGGTACATCATTTTACATTACATTTCATACTACGTGTGCCCATTGTGTGCATTACTTAGTACAGCTGATTTCATCACATACTTACATTTTGACATTTGATCATACAAGTTATTACTTATCTTTTGACAAACTAAATAACTATCTATGATTTAAACATTGATTTTCTCAAAGAACATAAAATAAATTGTTGAATTGTACTTATTTTATGTTCACCAGACCGATTGTTAGTATGATATAGCGCTATAGGATTTGACACCCCATTCCTGTTGGCATGGAATGTCTGAAACCAATTTGTTGCTCCATCCAAATAGGGATTGCCTTTGTGGTATCCTTATAGTCTCAAAGGTGTATTTTGATGCACCAGGTCTGAATGAATTCTTAAATCACACTATTAAAGTATATTTTGATATACTCTCATGTGTGGTATTGTACAAAAACCAACATATTTATTTTATTAATCATCCAAAGCATATTTTGATATGTTATTTACTAAACTAAAACATAGTTTAATATGTTATTTATCACATCCAAAGCATATTTTGATATGTTACTTATGAAACCAAAACATAGTTTAATATGTTACTTACAAATCCAAAGTATACTTTTGATATGCTACTATAAGGTTATTCGTTTAACTTTACATTACTTACCATACATAAACATTTCTACAATTGTTAAACATAGACATTCTATATTGGTGGTTTGGTTTGATTAAGTGATTAAGTAACGATGCGTGTGTAATATGATACAAGCATGGTGGATACGCCGCTGGTACTTCCTATATATAAGTGTTTGTATGGTATTACATGTCGTAGCGTTATTTGAATCATTTCAGTTTGATACATATAACATTTTATACAAATAACATACTTTTCACAAGACATTGATTTATAAACAACTTATCTTATACAAACACATTTTACATGGTTATTCATTTAACCATACATTATTCACTTATTTATACATATCATCTGAACTCATTGTTTTTCAAATGATTTACAAAACAAAGAAAATTACAAGGTTCATGACTAAACATTTTCTCAAACATAAGTCATGAAACCTATTTTCACAAAACCTATGTATCTCACAGGCATTTTTATGCTGACGTACCTATTTTCACATGTGTTTTTCAGGAACTGTTGCATAAGATGATCAAGATACACATAGGCAGACTTGGGCTTTAGTGACAATAAAAGATGCAAGACTAGTTAATTATGATGTATTTCCTTGTTTGTTAAGACATTGTAACACTTTTAATCAATAAAACGAAACTTCAATTGCCATGGATTTGAAACAATTAATTCTGTTACAACACTCCCCGACATTTCCGCCACGTTTTGTATGTTCTACGTGGTCGGGGTGTGACAGAAAAGATGGTATCAGAGCCAATGGTTATAGGGAATTAGGTTATTAGTAATACTTTGACCTAGTCTATAACTTTCTTAGGACCCTAACGTGAGTTTACTTGCGTTTAGTCATAAAACAGTACCGTCACCTATCCTTAGGCGACGATCACAACAAGAACATAAATTTCAAAACCGCTTTGAAAACTAATCATCTGTTCTAGGATGATTGATTACTAGGTTTTGAACTCCCTGTTATATGGTTTTGAACCCCTTTAAGTTTTCAAAATCTCGTCAAGGTTTTGGGTTTTAAATAATGTGAACACGTGCAAACTGGAAGGGTGAATGCCTGTATTCTGGGTTTTCTGTCTAGGCAAGCACTTCGTATACATCTCATCAGACGCGAGACCAGTTGTGCTTACCTGGGAATTCTTGGGATGAGTGTTCACTTATAGGCGAGCATGTCTTCGCGATACATTATTTTAATCCATTTACTTTGATTAGTCATTGTGTGTCGTTTGTTGCTTTGTAGTAACAAACAAATGACCACTATCCTTGCTTTCATCGGATTTGTTTCATCTCATTCTTTTCGTCTAAATCTCTCACTCGTTTCTTTTCATGTTCCTCTTTTAGAATGCCTCCTCGACGCGACAATCAGATGGCAAATGACGAACTGGCGGCAATCATCGCACAGCAAATGGCTGTTGCCTTCCCAAATCTTTATGCTCAAATGATGCAAGCCATCAACAACAACAATGCTCCATGCAACTTCAAGAGTTTTAACTCGGCTAAACCGCTCAAGTTTAGTGGTTCTGAGGGAGCAACTGGGCTTCTTCAGTGGTTCGAAAGCATTGAGAATACTTTCCGTCATGTTCAGTGTCCTGAAAATCGCAAGGTCGAGTTTTCATCGAGTGTATTTCAGAAGAGGGCTCTTACATGGTGGAACGGGGTGATGAGAGACCGCGGTGCTGAGATTGCATTAGCACAGACTTGGGCTGAGCTTAGGGCTCTTATGATGAAGGAGTTTTGTCCTCGTCATGAACTGCGAGCTTTGGAGAGAGAGTTTGATGATTTGAAGCAAGACAGTGGCGAACATCGAGCCTATACTGACCGTTTTGAAGAATTGAACCTGCTGTGTCCTGCTATGGTTACTCCTGTGGATAAAGCGATCGAGAAATATACGGATGGTCTCCCTGACTTAGTTCAGGATATTGTTACTGGCAGTAACCCTACTACTGTCAGACAAGCCATTGAACTGTCTGCCACCCTAACTGAATCCCACATCAGGAAACGTAAGCTGTTTCGAAAAGGCGACCCAAGACCATCTGACAAGACTGCTCAAGTGGAACCAAAGGAAGAACATGCTGAGGTATCCAAGAAGAAGAAGCGCAAAGCCTCTCAGAACTGCGCTGTAACTGCTCAAGACAAACAGGTTGCACGAAACCAACCAGCACAACCTCGCAAAAGGCAAAACTATGTTGGTACTGCACCTTTGTGCAACAAGTGCAACCGTCATCATCTAGAGCAAGAGCAGTGTCACAAATGTACCCACTGTGGACGGTTGGGACATTTGATCAATGTTTGTCGCTATGCAAATCAAGCTGCTGCAAACCCTGCTGCTGTTCAAGCACGGTTCCCTCCGGGGTCATGTTATAACTGCGGTGACCTTACCCACTACAGGAACAATTGCCCAAGGCTTGTTAACGCACCTCCAGCACGTGGATGAGTGTTTAACATCAATGAGGCAAACGTAAACAATGATGCGGCAGTGAACAACTAGTGTTTTGTTATTTTCCCTTGGTTGTAATCTTTGACGTTTAAAGACAAGTCAGTTGTTATATAAATAAAAATTCGTCGTTTTTATTTTTGCAAAACTGATACGATTGTGTGAATGTTTGATACAACCTTATGATGTCAACCCAAATACAAACTACTCGTGTGGTTCTGTCATTTTATGATCACTTGTGATCTCCCCTAGAACCTTAAACACTTGTTTCTTTTAAGAAACAAAGCCAAACTCTTATTGAAAATCCTTCTATTTATATAGATGGATCCTTGACTGATTAAAGTGCCAAATGAAATCCATGGATTGGATTCCTAGTGCGCTTTAATTGTCCATGCCTAAAGAGAACGAATTAAAGAATCAAGTTAACTAATTATGTACTTATGTGTTTTCTTCTATGTTTTGTGGTTGTATGTGATCCATCCAAATCCTCATAGAATCTTTCGTATCTCATACGAGAGATTTATAATAGGATATCCAAAGATACTATCTTAAATCCTTAATGGACTTCAACATTGTAGTTAAGTCCTTTGGATTTTAAAGTACTATTCTATAAATTGGACCTCTTGCATGGTCTGGTCAAACAGATTGATTTTGAAAATCTGGTTAGAAATATCCTACGATGATATAATTAAAAAGATTCCTTAAGTGGTCTATTTAAGGAGATCGTACGACGGTCTAGTTAAGAAGATCATGCGTTGATCTAATTAAAAGGCTCGTTCATTGATCAAATTAAAAGGACCCTTTGGTGGTCTAGTCAGGTCGCTTCATGTTTATTCAATTGATTTTTCCTCTACGCATTATGAAATGAACTGTGCGGACTGGGCAAGGAATTACGTAATTATGGAGGCCTACATAATTATGGAATTCAGTGCACAGGAACCACAGGAAGCTTTGTCATGTGTTAAGACTTATAGTGACAAGAATAATGATACGGGAGAAGTCTTGGACCTCGACCAATGTCATTTATTCTCAATTCTAATATCAATCACACACCAAGTTTCCTATGATAAGTCTTCATAAGAAACGTTCTTCTGTCCGTAGTTCAAAAATTCCATGTTTTACTGCTACAAGGAATTCACTTTGAGGGTTAACAAATTCGCTGTCTTCACAAGTTTCCTCTAGAATTAAATTTCGGGACGAAATTTCCTAAAGTAGGGGAGACTGTAACACCTGTGTCACTTCAACCGTCAAACAAATTCCAAACCAATGAAATATTGTATTTCATACTTGGGATTTGTAAAATTATGTGTATCTTTTACACATATCAACTCTTGTTTGATTTTAAGCTTTAAATCGCTTTCTGGAGGGTTATACGCGCTTTGATGCGTAAATATAACCAGTTTAATCCAACGAACACTCCGGAATAGTGAAATAGGCTTAACATACCTTAAATAACCTTTACATAACTTAGAAATAAGTTTTAAAGGCTTTGGTATGGCAAAAACAAGTTAATTCGCTTACAGGGACTAAAGTTGACAAACTGCGAAAGTATGCCAATTTGAAATGTAACAGACATTCCGAAACATGACCATAAGTTAAACACACCTTAAATATCCTTTACATAGCTTAGAAATAGGCTTTGAGGGGTTCGGTGTGCTAAAATAAACTTTTGGGTCATTCAGGGACTAAAAGTGTCAAAAAGTGCACAAGTTTGCATTTTCGCGCATAACTTACGTTCTGAATACATCCGGACATCCAAAAATTTATGTAAGCATGACTACATTATATTTTAGTGTTCGCCATAAGAAAAATCCATTCGTCGCGTCATTTGGTTCGTTTTTCGCGCTTATGCGCATTCCGTCGTAATTAAGCGAACATCGCGTTTGTACGACCAAACGAACCATCATCCGGCATATTTTTGAGTATGTTTTGAGTTCCCTATACTTTAACTTCATTTTAGAGCCTTGAAATGAGGTTAACGGGGTTCAAACGCATCGAAAAAGGCCTTAAACACGTGCAGGGACCATTCCTGCCACTTTTGAAACTTTTCTGAAACTGGGGGGTCAGTGGCGTAGCGCGACTGCCTAGGCCCTCACCGTCGCGCTACGCGACTGCCTAGTCTGGGGCAGAAACATGCAGAAAACTCATTTTTCGCATTTTCGGGACCGGATTCGATGTATCGACAGCTGTTTACAGTTGTTATCCACTCCCAAATCCCTTGCCAAGTGTTGATTCCCTATGGTTAGTGGCAATTTAGGCACCATAACATTCCGACACTTGTACGGACATGATTAAGGCACGATTTTCGACAAACGATCCTAACGGTTCGGGTATTCCTATAAATACCCAACCCACACAACATCAAAACCCACTAGAATTCTGATTTTGAGAGCTCTAAGTTGAAACCATTGTTTCATACCTGAGTTCTTGGATCGGGATTAGCATTCGGGGACCCTTCGTAAGTATTCTTTCGTTCTTTTCCTTATTTTATTGCTTTTCGAGTCCGAAAGTCAAACTTTGTTTGACTTTCAGCGTTGACCAGTAATGGTCAATGCGAAGTTCTTTTGAACTTCGCAACGTGAGTGTAATCACGTTGGTCATAGTCCCTTGGGACTATGCCCACTGATTACCACGTTGTCTAGAGTCGTAGGGTAGGCGATCTAATAAATCGCCTATACCTTCGAACTCGACCCATTTGGTCGATCATTAGGATCCGACCAAATACATTAGGTGACCATAGTAGGTAGGGAATAACCTTCCGAGGTTATACCCTATGGTCACATCGTTTAAGTAGTTGTATGATAGGTTGTTTATATGCCTTAGGTAAATTACCAGAATACCCTTTTCATGTATAATTGGTAATTAAGCATATGTAACCTAAACCTTTGTCACATAACTGATTATGTAACATGTTTAGGCATATAACACTTGTCATAGGGCTGGTTAGGCGTTCCGAACGCGTTTTACGCGAACGACGCGTTAAAGTAGCATAAGCTACCTAAACGGGTCGTAATGGGTCGATATCACTTAGGTTAAGTTTCATTTAGTATGTAGGCTTTGTTAAACCATATCATATGAGTTCCAACACTCATTTGGTTTACAAACCCTAATGCTACCCAGTCTTCCGATATAGGTCCGGTTTATTAACATAGCTACCTATATTAGGTGCCGTTTGATTCCGTGATCTCTAGCATTGCTTGGTGATTATCATTAGACATCTGAGCAATCTCAAGTGAGTACATAGACCCCTCTTTTGCTGTTTTCCAAACTGTTTTGGGGTGGAACACATGTGCCTACTTGTTACTTTCATGCTTTCCTGTTTTCACATCATATACTGGTTATGTTCATTAGTACACTATTAGTACATTGATTTACATGACTTTTCTGCTTCGTATGTTAACTTAGCATACTTGGTACATCATTTTACATTACATTTCATACTACGTGTGCCCATTGTGTGCATTACTTAGTACAGCTGATTTCATCACATACTTACATTTTGACATTTGATCATACAAGTTATTACTTATCTTTTGACAAACTAAATAACTATCTATGATTTAAACATTGATTTTCTCAAAGAACATAAAATAAATTGTTGAATTGTACTTATTTTATGTTCACCAGACCGATTGTTAGTATGATATAGCGCTATAGGATTTGACACCCCATTCCTGTTGGCATGGAATGTCTGAAACCAATTTGTTGCTCCATCCAAATAGGGATTGCCTTTGTGGTATCCTTATAGTCTCAAAGGTGTATTTTGATGCACCAGGTCTGAATGAATTCTTAAATCACACTATTAAAGTATATTTTGATATACTCTCATGTGTGGTATTGTACAAAAACCAACATATTTATTTTATTAATCATCCAAAGCATATTTTGATATGTTATTTACTAAACTAAAACATAGTTTAATATGTTATTTATCACATCCAAAGCATATTTTGATATGTTACTTATGAAACCAAAACATAGTTTAATATGTTACTTACAAATCCAAAGTATACTTTTGATATGCTACTATAAGGTTATTCGTTTAACTTTACATTACTTACCATACATAAACATTTCTACAATTGTTAAACATAGACATTCTATATTGGTGGTTTGGTTTGATTAAGTGATTAAGTAACGATGCGTGTGTAATATGATACAAGCATGGTGGATACGCCGCTGGTACTTCCTATATATAAGTGTTTGTATGGTATTACATGTCGTAGCGTTATTTGAATCATTTCAGTTTGATACATATAACATTTTATACAAATAACATACTTTTCACAAGACATTGATTTATAAACCACTTATCTTATACAAACACATTTTACATGGTTATTCATTTAACCATACATTATTCACTTATTTATACATATCATCTGAACTCATTGTTTTTCAAATGATTTACAAAACAAAGCAAATTACAAGGTTCATGACTAAACATTTTCTCAAACATAAGTCATGAAACCTATTTTCACAAAACCTATGTATCTCACAGGCATTTTTATGCTGACGTACCTATTTTCACATGTGTTTTTCAGGAACTGTTGCATAAGATGATCAAGATACACATAGGCAGACTTGGGCTTTAGTGACAATAAAAGATGCAAGACTAGTTAATTATGATGTATTTCCTTGTTTGTTAAGACATTGTAACACTTTTAATCAATAAAACGAAACTTCAATTGCCATGGATTTGAAACAATTAATTCTGTTACAACACTCCCCGACATTTCCGCCACGTTTTGTATGTTCTACGTGGTCGGGGTGTGACAGCAACACAATGAATTTCCTTTACGAACATCCAACTCAGAATTTTTCCATGCGGCTTCACTTTCTCAAACTGTAGAAAATCGACTTGTGCTTCCGGCAGTGTAGGCTTATCAACCTTTGATAAGAAACGTTTTCTCCATTCTTGGAATGACTCTGTCGGATTATCAGAAGACGTACGATTCTTCAGCTGTTCATCAATGTCTTCCTGATTCTCTTTCATCCATTCTTCATCAAATCGATCAAACTCCATTCCGTCTGCAGGTACATACGTCGATTTACCTGATTCGCCTTCAAACACTATTTCTTTAATATTTTCAACATCAGCAGTCTCAGCTTCAACATACATTTGATCAATCACAGAATCTTCAATTGATTTCATTTCAATCAAGGCACGCAGCTGTTCTTGTGTAAGATCCGCAACAAACTCACCTTCTTCAAGAATTTCACATTTGATAGGATGAACAGCCTTTAAAGAAAAGTCAGCTGTACTAGGAACATAAGATGTACTAGGTAGAGAGCTTTCGATGTAAGAAATGCTTTCAAGCTTTTGTATTTCTTCAATTGTTCCACTGGAGGTTCCTTGAGTAGATCCAAGTTGCGCATGCTTAAAGACAACGAGTTGTGTAGATGTAGTTGCTGGCGGTTATTCTGATGTGGCAGAAGGGTCGGGGTTTCCATGATCCTTAGGATCATCATCCCTTTTCTTCAATATGTCTTGTTGCTTGCAACGATCATTCCACAATACATTGACCCGCTTTCTCACAAACTCAAATCCTTCAGTTATCCGCTTGACCCCATCAACTATTGTGGTGTTTCGAGAATCGTACCACTCTTTCATATAGTCATGCCTTTCTTTTATAACCTCGGCCAACTTTTGAAGTTTAGAGCTGCTTTCTTTCATGCGATTCATTTCTATACCACGAGTATTATCCGCCGCTCTCATCAGTTGCAACTGTCGCTCTCTTTCATCGTCAGCAGCTTTCAAACGAGCATTTTTAGCCTTCAGTTGCTCTATTTCTGCCTGTTGGCGAGTGATCTCTGCTTCTTGTCGCCCAACAATGGAATTCAACTTGTTAATTTCCAACTGTTGCTTGATCGAGTCTGCTCTTGAAGCATTTATCACTTCCGATTGTCTGTTGATCTGGCCTGCTGCATTTGAGAGAATATAGTCTGTCTGCGCTCTGCAGTCGGCTGCGATGTAGTTGCACGAATTGTCGATTCAATAGAGCGAGCTGGTGCTTGAGGAGTCGCTGTAGGAGCTTCAGGAGTTGAAGTCACTACATGAGTTGGTTATGTAGACCTTGGGGGTGAAGGCACCATAGCAGAAGCTTTAGTGGCCGTAAATCCAAGGTTTGGATCCATTTTCGCTTCTTGTGTAGGCTCTTGAGGAGGAACAGATTGTTGTGCAGATGAAGTACCAATGTACTTTCTTGCTTTCTTCTTGCGACGGACAACCGTTTGCTTTTTCTTTAGACGTTCCGCTTCGGTATCCGAAGGAACGTATTCTGGGTCATCTGCTTGCCTAATCCTCCTGATCCTTTTCACACCACGTTCATCGAAGTAAACTTCGTACCCAGGCTCAGGTGGATTGTCGTCCTATTCAGAATCCTCCTCATCATCACCATCTGATGTACCACCAGCTGCACCAACAGACGATGCACCAGCAGCAGATGCACCAATGACACCAGCACCTGCATCACCACCATCATCACCTTCGTCATCACCATCACTGTCACTGTCGGACGAATCAGTATCCTTTTGACCAAACTTTTCATCCATCCTTTTCTTTAACTCCGGCTGTTCATCATCAGATTGGTTGTCATTGTGACGCCACTTGTCATTTTCTGGAGCGATGTAGTCGGGTTTACCAAGAGCACCGATTAACTTCCTAGGCGGCTTTCTTTCTTTGTATCGCTTTATTGCAAGCCCCTTGAATATCTTCAAAGAATGCTCGATCATAGATTCTATCTTTAGAATGTCGTCGTTGGCTTTTTGAAGACCGGGATGCTGAACATTCATGATCATCTGTAGAAAACGAGGATACATCCAGAATTTATTCCCAGTTGTTCTACCACCAGTTCTCGTCATGTTCTCCTTCATGTTGGCAAAGATATACTTTGAGATGCTAAATGGTTTGTTCAGCACCAATGCCACCACGAGTCCTACAAGGTCGTTGCTTGCCATGTCATATCCTGCACGTCTGTTGCTGATACATTGAATGAGTACTAAAGATGTCATATCCTACAAGGAACTTGTAACGCATCGGAAAATCTACCTTGTTGATTTGAGTACTGAAGATGTCACCAATACACTTCATCCTTAGCAAATAGCCACGAGTACACATGATTGGAATAGAGGACGGTGCATTCGGATCGTCTTGCAATTCTAGAACGGTGTTTAAGATTTCCTGTGAGACAATCACGTTAAGATCATTCACTTGCCCTTGAATGACTTCAGTTCCAACAACTTGCACAACACTTGCAGAATTCCAGAAAGCTTTAACGAGCGACTTGTAAACTGGAGTTGAAAAGGTGATAGCTTTGTTAATCCGCGACTCCCTTATCCACTGCGTGATTTCTTTCAATTCAGTGATCTTTCCTTCGGGATCCAGATAGGCAATCATGTTGTGACGCTTCTCGGACATCACTTCTTCTTCTGGTTTGTTTTCTTTCTTAGTTCCGGGCTTGCGTTTCCTCTCTTTCGGTGCCATCTGTATTCGAAAACGTCCACAATAAGTTAAAATGTCACAATATTTGCATTAGACATATGTCAATACAAGTTCAAGTGTGAATTGGACAGTTATCATTCAAATACACTTGTTCTGTGAAAGGGCACCAAACTTGAAAAATTTCTAAGTATGGAACGACGAAACATCATCACTGCGACGAAACTCTCTTCATCACGACGAAACACCCTTGGTCAAACAAAGTCAGAGTTGACCGTTGACCAGAGGAGTTTCGTTGATAGTCTTTCGACGAAACCTGTTCCATTTCAAAAGGGGTTTCATCGCCATATGAGTTTCGTCGTCTTCAGTTTGAAGAAACATAGGTTTCGTCGTCCAAGGGGGTTTTGTCGACATCAGTTAGGGTGTCGTCGACATCAGTTAGGGTTTCATCGAAATTGGGGGTTTTCAAATTTAAAGGGGTTTCGTCATCTGGTGTTTAAACGATGATCAATTCACAAACAAACCAACATTATGACATTTTGTAAACACCCAAACAACCGAAACATCCCCAGATGTAAAAACGACACGATTTTGGCCGTAAAACATACCCAAATTGGTGTAACATCAAACAATAACCACCCCTGTTTTTGTTATATGAAACCCAACCCAAATCAAAGCCAAAACAATGTATAATATCAATACAACCCTAGTTCTATCAGTTTTTATGAGAAACCAAGACAAATACAAGTTTAGATCATGAAAACATCAAGTAAACAGGGTCTCCGAGGGTTTTTCAAACAATCGGACAAAAACACAGGGTTCCTAAGGTTCGAAACATTTGAACAATCATTTGTATACCTTTGATTTTGATAAAAATGGTAAAGAAAATGAAGGATTTTGAGGGTCGGTTAAAGGTATCGTGTGTTGAGTGTTGGAGAAGACAAACAGTGAAGTGGTTTGAAAAGTGAGGTCTCTGAACACTGGGACCCCTTATATAATCACACGCACTTGGCGAAACTCCATCTTCGATGAAACTGTACATGGGCTCGACGAAACACTTGTTTGGGCTTGAACAATGAGCCCATGATGAAAGTTAATGAAGCCCAGGTGAGTTTTGTCGTGATCTCGACGAAACATGGTGTTTCGTTGTGAAACAAACTAATTTTGATCAATTTTGACCAACTTTGAAACCAGTTGACCTTGACCATGATCTTTCGTCGACATTTAGGTGTTTCGTCGACATAAAGGTGTTTCGTCGACACTTTTTAAAAAATAACCAAGTCTTTTGAAAATTTGCACACTGAACAGATTTTGATTATTTGAACAGATTATCATTTTGATTGAGTTTACCAAATGCAAGGACATTTTATGAAGCAGGTTTCAGGCTTTCAGCAGAAAACACCAAGTAACAACTTCGGCTAATCAAAAATGAACTTTACAAATTACACTAAAACAGAATTTAAAGTGCGGTAAACTAACGAAAAACTATAAAAAGCAATAAACAACTGTACAAGAGCAATCTTTTTGCGAATTTCAAGGAAAAGGAATCATACCAGCTTACGGTCTTAGTCAACATGATGTTTGTTTTCTGTTTAAAGCTTTGGATAAGTATACAACCATGATTATCGGTATTGTTGTCCACATAAGCTCAAACTGATCAGATGTAATCATAATTAGGAGATACGATTTATGGTAAGGATTATACTTACAAGTCAATGTTCATCCACTCACGACATATTCCATATCAAGGTATGCGCGAGAGTTCATCTTACCGGTTAGTATACCATTTATCATCTGTTTGACCGTATAAAAGAATGTGAGATACTCACTTATTTTTTATTGAAAACAAGCCCTATGTGATAGAATCACTTATTGATGAGGAACTTGATTTTCATATGCATGAGGGCACAAGACCAAGTCCGTGAACAGGTCAGTACAAACGTAGAACAAAGAGACGAACTTGACTCCCGGATAAATGTGATACAATATCACTTATTTTGATTGGACATGTGATTGTTGATCACTTATTGAGGTCGAATGCAATATGTACACGTATGTATAGTACCATGGAAGATCTAGACTTCGTCTCCGTTATTTTTCGGTAAAAGATACAACCATGATACCCAGATGATAAGCAGCATAAAGACCCTATATCTCAGAACCTCGGCAATCTCTCAAACGAAATTTTGGTACCAAGACCATATGCCAATGAATGGTTCCCACCTGACTTGAAGTCTGTTAGGTTTGTATCATCCCCCACATTTTAGTCTGATTGTGAGCCTACCGATACATCGTTAGTAGAGATACTTATCATTTCGCAATTTTTTTGTTTTACATTTTGAACACGTTGACCGACCACACCAGTGAATATCATCCTCTTCCATTCTCCAAGAAACTCATTTTTGGTTTTCTAATAATTTTTTTTTGAATTTTTCAAACAAAAGGACAGAAAGTAAAGACATCTATTTGGATTTTTGACTTTTTCAAATGTTTTTGTATTTTCTAGAATTTACTCCCCCTAAAATCTTGTAGGTCCCGATTCTTGGAGGATCGATTACGAAACCAAACCAAACCCTTGTTTATCACAAACACGGTCACGAGTGCGGAATCCCCGTGACGATGCCAAACCAAACACAGATAATGATAACACGATATAACCAACGAATCACAGTCAGTTGATTAAAAGGATGAGAACAAGTATCAAACAGATACACAAAAGGTTTGATAGTAAGCTTTCATAGTAGGTATGCTCTCATGGTTTCTGTGTGAAACCATGTGTGGTTTATATAGGCAGCCCAGCCCAATTGTTGACGAAACATGTAAATGGGCCTGACGAAACATCATGGACGACGAAACACTTGTGTTTCGTTACCCATCATGACGAAACATAGGGTTTTGACCATCAGGGAGTTTCGTCATGTATGTGCTCGACGAAACATGGTGTTTCGTCGAGGGCTGCAAAAGTTGTTATGCTGCAAGCTGTTAGTTTGCAGCAGACATGTTATAAACACACAAACAACATTATCTACCCACATATGCAACATGCATAGTCATTTAACATTACATAACAATTAAGACAAACTTGTCGGACTATAGAAAGATAGGAGGATATCCAACTAAGATCGACGGCGAATACAGACTCGATAACGTAAAAAGACCGTACAAATACAACGCTAATAAAGACGAGTTACAGACACCAAAATATGCATCAACACAATGGGATGGATCTCGAAGGATCTTCCCCTTCATGTGTCCGTGGTTGAGCAAGTGGATTGGATGTTGGTGATGATGGAGGATTGAATGGTTTAGGATTGGTTTGGATGAAAGGTGAAGATGATAGACGAATAGGTGCAGGTATATCATCATCATTCACTTGAAACTTTCTTTTTCTTGTATAAACAATTTTAGGAGAAGGAGTTTTTGTTGGAGAGTTGAAAATAGGAATGAAGATTGCTTGCGAAGGAAATTGGAAAGTGGTGGATTGACTAACTGTTGTTAATACAACTGGTGTCTCGATCGTTGTTGTCTTAACAACTGTTGAAGTGTCAAATTTGTTGCATTGGTGGATGGCATTGGTGACGACGGTTCTGTTTTCTGCTTTTTGGCAGGTTGTTTTTGTGGTGGTGGTGTTGGTTTAGGTGTAGCAGTGGATGGCTTTTTAATACCAGCAGTGGTTGGTTTTGGTGGTGAGGGTGATCTTGGGTATATGGCAAGTAGTGGTTTGTTATGTTTATGAGATTTTCTTCTTTCAGAAATGCCAAGATCCTTTGTTTTGATTTCCCATTCTTTGAATTCCTTTTGTTTCTTCTTCCAAATCCTTTCCTTTGTTTCATTCTGATTTCGAATAGTTTTTTTGTTTGCAGCCACTTCATCTGCTTGAATGTTCAGGGTTTCATCAATTCCCTTTTTCTTTTCTTTGGCAGATGTTTCATTAGTGGTTGCAGAAGACTTCTTCTTAGGCTCTGACGTTTGAGTTAGCTTTTTCCTTGGAGTAGATCTGCAAAACTTCTTCATATCATGTTTCTCCCCCTTTTTGGCATCATCTTGATAATCATCATCTCTAAAGATAGGTGCATGGGCAGTGCCAGTCATTTTTGTCAAGGCCTCTTTGATAGCCTTGATTTCAGCCTGAGTGTCTTGATACCTTGCTTCAACTATATTTCTGATCAATGCCATTTGTGTATTGTGTTGAATTTCTGCAAGTTCCCTTTGAGCAGTGAGAATGGGCTGGACTGAGTTCCAGAGCTCTTGGGATAATTGTTGATGTGTTGGTTGACTTTTGGAAGCTTCAACCAGAGTTTGAATTGATTGATTCATGGTAAGAATAGTGCTTTCAATGGAAGATAACCTCTCCGTCAAATCTTGATATTTTAAACCATCACCCAAATGAATGGGATCATCTGATTTCCCACTAGTGGTGGTTGTATCAGCTTATGAACAAGGAAGAGTCTCCAATGGTTCATCAACTGATCCCCCTTTTTTCTTGGTACTGGGGACTTCCCTCTGCAGTGGTTACCTTGGAAATCTCAGTAGTGCTTAACTTGAACACACCAGTGGATGCCTTGATAGAATCAGCAGTAGTTGCCTTCAAGGGAGTCTTACTTATGAAACTACTGTCCAGTTGTAGATCAATGGATCTAACATCTGTAGTAGCTGCTCCACTTGAACTACCAACAGGAATTTTAAGAAATTCTAGTGGTGTATCCTCCTCAGCTGTTTGTGGGATAACCAATTTAGGTGCTTCAGACACAACCATTGTTGAAGTTGAAGTTGTACTTGTCGCAACCCCCAGCCCCTAATTACTTGGGAACGGGCGGCCGCGAACTAGTGTTAGTGGTATCGGTGTTTATCAATTTGTCAGCGGAATTTACATCAGGACCTTACTTAGGAAATATTTTATAAGAGTAAAATACCATATTTTTATAATAATAAATAGGGGTAACTTTATAGAATAGTAACGAAGTTTCAAATGCTTTCCATTAAAATCACTTAATTTTTTTTTGTGTTTCAAAACTCATTCAACTTATAATTGTTGTTTCAATCTTGCGTAATTATCAGGTTAATAGGTCACCACTTGATGACGTGTCAAATTCACTAATTTTCTTTTTTACTTTAATAATGATGTGGAAAATACATGGTGAGATGGATTTATTAATAAAGGAAATTAACAAAAAATGACTTCCTAATTACGCCATCCCTTGCCCAACTTCACGTCAGCTTTTCTAACCCTCTCCGGCCTTCTTCTCCGGCAAGTAATTTTTTTCCGATCACTTCTCGGGTTACTTTTTATTTTTCTTTTGATCACCTACTCTCCTAAGACCCTTAAAGAAAACAATTTAATAAACAACAGAAATCGAAATGGAGCAGCATACGGTGACAACAATAATTGGGTTTGGATCACCAAACAAGGCCTCATGTAGTATCCATGGGAATGGGCTATTGGGTGCAAAAGAAGAAAGGCAACCAGAATGGATAGTTCTTTGGTGCGGTTGTGATACGGTGTGGTTAGAGATGAGAGACAGTGATGGAGATGCAGTGGACGGTGGTGTTACTCAAATCACAGATTCATCTTTGTGAATGTTTCAGGTCACCGTCGCCAACGAATCGATGTGTTAGGGCTTAGAGCTGAGAAAAAAATCACACAAAAAGTGGTGTTATGCAAGATTGAAACGAAAATCCAGGTCACCGTCGAATCGTGGGTTAGGGTTCATGTCATCGTCGCCGTCGATGGAGATGCAACAAACGGTGGTGTTACTCTTTTTAGTTTTTACTCATGCTATCTGATTTCACTTATTTATTAAAAAAATCCAAAGTCACTATGTATTTTCCACATCATTGTCAAAAATCTAAAAAATTAGTGAATTTGACATGTCATCAAGTTCTAACCTGTTAACCTGGTATTTATGCAAGAACGAAACAGAAAATTAAAGTTGAGTGATTTTTAAGAGACAAAAACTGTTTGAGTGACTTTAATGGTACAAACAACAAACTTAATTACTATTCTATGAGGTTTTCCCTAATAAATACATGGGAAATTCCCAAGTTTCCATTACAAATATATTTATAGGGATAAACCCTAATTTATTGAATTAAAACATCTTCTTTATTTAGGTAACTTTTATAGCCACTTTTCCAAGCCTTCAGTGCTGTCCAGCTGGCTTCTATTTGGCTTTCACATTTTGTTACCTGAAACGCGTTTAAAAACATTTTATTCGCAAGAAATACTGGCGAGTGAATCCCAGTTTAATCAAGAAAATTTTTATCATTTTACAGCATTGAGGGTAATCTAGCAATTACAATTGTTTACATCTACTTTAATTACCACCCACGGCACTGTTAGTCCTGACTTGTGGTAATGTTACTACTCACAGTGTAGTAACAAATTTTGTATACAAAACCCCAACATACTGGCGATAATTGTAGAATTAGAAATACTCAATCACTGTGAAATATAATTTAAACATTTAAGGTTTTGTAAAAACAGTTTACAAAATGGTTTCACAAAAAGAGGATTACTCACATTGCTAATTTAGGTATTTCCTTGTGGTTTTCTTGTTATAATCTATTAATTAAACAATGCATATGTGTTAGTATAACAACCCAATTTACATTAGTTATACCCTCCCCGAGACAGAACTCCAACTACTGACTCAGGCAGGGCCTCGACATGCGTTACGGAGCACTAGATCAATCGGACAATGTATCTAACACGTAACCGGGGGTTATGATACTTACATCGAGGCAAAGCTTTGCTATTTTAGTGAGTATTATACCTGATATAGGAATTGCTATTCAGAAATTTAGAGAGAGAATCGAATTGTGAACGAATTCTCAACTGAGCCGATCGATCCTATTTATAGTGCTGCTCTAGCACTTTCTCGCGGCTAGCAAGAGAAACAACAAGGGCCTTCGCGGCCCTCCAGCGACCTAGGGTAGGCCCTAGCTTGGCTGAGTCAGACCCCTAGCCTTCACACGAGTCACGACATATGGCATCAGCTGATGCGGCCTAGTGGACAGCTGTCGTGGCCCGCGACAGACTTCCTTACTAGTGTCGCGCCCCACGAGAAAGTTAAAATATTGTTTTTATTTGATTTTTGTTAAAATAAAGGTATTCCGGGCCTATTTCTCGTATGCGTGGTGTATTTTAGGGCGTATAGGGATGTTCTAAATATTTTAGAAGTGTTGTTATATCCTCCCCACCTTGTTTTAGAACTCTTCCTCGAGGTCTACTAGAACAGGTGTGGATATTTCCTCTGCATCTCTGATTCAAGCTCCCAAGTGTGTTTTGGTCCTCTCTTGGAATCTCATTTCACTTTGGCTAGAACTAATCTCTTGTGTTTAAGATTCTTGATCTTTCTATCTTCAATCTGTAGAGGTCTTTCTACAAACTTAGGTTTCTCATTTACCTCTATGTCCTTAATAGGTACCACTAATGATTCATCTGCTAAGCACTTTTTGAGATTACATACATGAAATGAATCATGTATTCCTGCATTTCCTCTGGCAGTTGTAGCTGATAAGCTACTGGTCCTATTCTTATAATAATCTCAAAGGGTCCAACATACCTAGGGCTTAGCTTTCCCCTTTTGATAAATCTTACCACTCCTTTCCATGGCGAAACTTTTAATAATACCTTATATCCTACTTGAAACTCTAGTGGTTTTCGCCTGTTATCAGCATAACTCTTTTGTCGATCACGTGCTACTTTTAGTCTTTCCTTGACTTGAATAATCTTGTCTGTTGTTTCTTGTACTATCCCTGGTCCAGACAGTTGCATTTCTCCAATTTCTGCCCAACAGACTGGGGTTCAACACTTTCGTCCATAAAGTGCTTCAAATGGTGCAGCATTTATGCTGGTATGATAGCTATTATTATAGGAAAATTCTATTAATGGTAGATGATAGTCCTAATTTCCTCCGAAATCAATTACACAAGCTCTAAGAGTATCTTCCATTGTCTGAATTGTCCTTTCGCTTTGTCCATCTGTTTGAGGATGATAAGCGGTGCTTAGATTTAACTTGGTTCCCATTGCTTTTTGGAAACTTGTCCAAAAATGAGAAGTAAAACGGCTATCTCTATCAGACACAATAGATAAAGGAATTCCATGTAATGAAACTATTTCATGTACATACAACTTGGCTAATTGTTCAATACTGAAAGTTTCCTTCATTGGTAAGAAATGAGCAGACTTAGTTAGCATGTCTACAATCACCCAGATTGTATCATTACCTTTTCGTGTCTTGGGTAATTTGGTAACAAAGTCCATTGTTATCAATTCCCATTTCCATATTGGCATGTCTAATTTTTGTAATAAACCTGAGGGTTTTTGATGTTCAGCTTTAACCTGTGAACAGGTTAGACACTTGGCAAAATAAGCTGCTATATCATTTTTCATTCCTATCCACCAGAAATTCTTTCTTATGTCTTGATACATTTTATCACTTCCAGAATGTATCATATATTCAGACTTATGGCCTTCTTCTAATATTTGGTGGCGTAAGTTTCCTTGTTTGGGTATCCAAATCCTTTTCTTATGGAATCTCCAAATTCCATTTGTTCCTTGTTCTAATTCCTTAATCATTCCTTTCAATTTTTCAGTATCATCCTTGATTACTGATTCTTGTACTTCTCTAATTTGCTCATTTAAATCAATCTACAGATTTAATTTAAGAGAACGTACTTTTCTTGGCTTTTCATGATACTTTCGACTTAAAGCATCGACTACTCTTATGATCGGTGAAAATGGTACACTTGCTACCGTAAAGATAGTGTCTCCAAATTTTAAGGGCAAAAATTATGGCTCCTAACTCTAAATCATGGGTTGAATAATTTTCTTCATGATTCTTAAGTTGTCTAGAGGCATAGGCTGTAACATTTTGACGTTGCATCAACACACATCCATAACATAACCTAGACGTGTCACAGTAGACTACAAAGTCTTTAGTTCCTTCTGGTAACGCTAGTATGTGTGCGTTGGTTAATCTTTGCTTAAGAATTCTAAAGACTTCTTCCTGTTTTAGTCCCCATTCAAACTTAACAGATTTACAGGTCAGTTTTGTTAAGGGAGTGGCTATTCTAGAAAAATCTCGGATAAACCGTCTATAATAACCTGCCAGTCCTAGAAAACTTCTCACCTCAGTTGGTGATTCAGGGACTTTCCATTTAGTAATCGCCTCAATCTTTGTGGGATCCACATGAATTCCTTCATGATTAACTAAATTTCCAAGGAATTGTGCTTCTTCTAACCAAAATTCGCATTTCGAAAATCTAGCGTAATGTTTTTCTTTTGTTAGCAATTTTAGGAGTGCATGTAGATGAGCAGCATGTTCCTCTTTACTCTTAGATTAAATGAGAATACCATCAATAAAGACAATTATGAATTTATCAAGATATGGTTTACATATTAAGTTCATCATGTCCATAAATGCGGCTGGGGCATTGGTTAAACCAAATGGCATGAGTGTAAATTTATAATGGCCATACCTTGTTCTGAAGGCAGTTTTAGGAATGTCCTCTTCCTGTACTTTCAGTTGATGATAACCTAAACGTAAGTCGATCTTAGAAAAGAATCGAGCTCCTTGCAGTTGATCAAACAGATCATCGATTCTCGGTAATGGGTACCTATTTTTAATTGTGACCTTGTTCAACTCTCGGTAATCAATGCACATACGCATTGACCTGTCTTTCTTTTTGACAAACAAGATCGGTGCTCCCCATGGCGATGAACTTGGCTATATGAATCCTTTTTCCAAAAGTTCGTCCAATTGTTTCTTTAGCTCTTGCATCTCTGCTGGTGCCAAACGGTAAGGTGGCTTGGCAATCGGTGCTGTCCATAGTAGCAGGTGAATTCTGAATTCAACTTCCCTATCTGGTGGTAGTCCTGATAATTCTTCTGGGAAAACATCTGAGCATTGAGATACTATGGGAATATCTTTCAATTCTTTTCCTTTAGTGCTAATGATTATGGAAATCATATACACTAGGGATCCTTTTCTTGCATAACTGGCCGCTTTCATCACAGAGATGAATTTCGTGGATCAAGATGACTTATCTCCTTTGATTGAGATCTTTTCACCCTTTGGTGAATTTACTTGGATTGACTTTTGATCACATAGAATACTGGCTTTATTGGCTACTAACCAATCCATTCCTAATACAATATCAAATCCAGCCAGATTCATTGGGTAAAGATTAGCAATAAAATTTTGGATTAAAATTTCTATTCTTGCTCCCTGCAAGAATTCAGTAATCTTAATGGATTCTCCATTTGCTGTCTCTACTAGACATTCTTGTTGAAGTTTAGTTAATGGTTGATTGAGAAGTTTGCAAAATGAAGTATGATTGAAACTTTGGTTCGCACCAGAGTCAAATAATACTTTAGCAAAAACATCATTAACTAAAAACGTACCGGTAATCACGTCCGGAATCATCTTAGCTTCTTCGGCTGTCAGAACAAATGTCCTAGCATTCTTAGTAGTTTTGTTGTTCATGGCTAGAGCTAGTTTTGGACAGTTTGGCTTGAAATGTCCATTTTCTCCACAATTGAAGCATATTCCATTATTGGGTTTCTTCCTACAGTCTTCTTCCTTGTGTCCTGGTATCTTGCAGAAGTTGCAGTATGTGGAGCATCTTCCAGAATGCTTCTTCTTACAAGCTTTAAAATAAGGTGCAGAAGTAGAACCTACATTTTTCCCTCGGTTGGAATTAACGTAGTGAAATTCTTAGGTAAGCTTTTGGACTAGGTTCTTCCTCTGGTTCTCTTCTTGCGTACGTAATAGTTCATCAGTCAAGGTATTTGCTAGTTCTACAGCTTCTTCTATAGTTTGTGGTCTAGCTGCCTTGACTACGTGTCTAATCTCACAGATTAATCCCCAGATGTAACGGGAGATTAATACTGGTTCTGGGGAAGCTAGGGTTGGTGCTATTCTAGCATATTCGAAGAATACGGTAGTGTAACCCTTACATACTACTCCAGTCATTCTAAGGTTCAAGAACTTATTAGCAATCTGTTCTTTTTCCTTGGGAGGACAAAATTTCCTTTCAACCATGTTCTTAAATTCAGTCCATTCCATATGATAGACTCTATCACTTCCCCTAGACTGGAGAATAGTGTACCACCATTCTAGAGCAGCATTCTTAAAAAGATTAGAAGCAAACATGATTTTATCTTCCTCGACACACTTGCTTATTTTTAAGACTACCTCAGTCTTTTCTATCCAGCGTAGAGCTGCAATGGCTCCTTCATTGCCCGAGAATTCTATTGGTTTACAAGACCAGAATTCCTTGAAAGAACAACTATAAGACATGATTCTCCTTCTTTTTGGAATAGGCAATTGAAGTAATGGTCCATTGTTTACGCTGTGACTGGGTTCAGTAGGTGGTCGTTTACTTCCACTATTACTTTTATTGTTTTCCGCTTCCTTAACCGTTTTGATAATATATGGCATAGCGTCTATAATCCCTTGTGCCACTATGTGTTGGATGACACTGTTATCTATTTGGTTGCCGTTATTATAGTTATTCGGGTTTTCTTGATTCACTTCGTTGTCCAAATATTAATATCACAAAACAAGATTTAATGTGAATGATCACACAAACAAACACATTGATCAAAATCGTCGTGCATTGCGACATTTACTCTATCTTATATATATGCATCTATTACAAACTGTAAGTGGAATTTAAAATACAATACTAGTATGCATCAGTAGCTATTGGATTATATATATATTATTACTATTAGTGGGGTTTCATCCAATACTGCATATTACGCTTGTCGTACTTCCAAACGAGCCTCTCCACTATTTGCCTTATTCTTTCACCTTCATCTAATAACTCCTCCCCAAAACTGCGGAGTTCCTGCACTTTCTCGGTACTCATGGGTGGTGCGGGTGCTGGTATCGGGTCAGGGTACTAGGGCATCGGTTCTTCGTATGGGTATGGGTTCTCTAGGATTTCCCGAATATACTGGTCCTTATCCCAATATGGATCTAGAGGGTCAAGGTTGGGATATGGTGCTACTGGGTTTGGTATGGGCTCCTCCTTTGGGTAGATTTCTCGATAATCCCTTTGGTCGTGTTCCCATGGGTCATAATCGGGAGGACGAGGTGCTAGGACTCTAGGGATTTCGTTTGGGTCGAAGGAAGGTAAGGGAATCTGGTTTCCTAGGTTAGGTTCTATTTCCATGGGTTGAGTTGGAAACAAGGGTAGTGGCTGTGGTGCAATGATTTGTTTTAAGTTTGGGTCTGGGGCAGTGGTAGCTAGTATGTGGAAATTGGCCAATCGTCTATTGATTATGTCCTGAGTCTGGGCATTCATCTCCCTATTTGCAGCTACTAAAGCTTTATGTTGCTGTAACTTCCTCATTCTTTTCCTACGCTCATGAGCTTTGCGACTGAACCATCCTCTCTTTTTGGTAGGGAATGGCTCTTCGGATTGTGCTTTGAATATGAAAATCCCCTCTTCTGTGTCACTGAATACCCCGAGGGGGTAGGCTGGGAAGAAGTTCCTTCATCTCTAGGAGAACTAGACAGTTGACGATAAGCGTCTGATGGACCTTGATCACTCATACTGTAAACTAACAAATTGTCAAATAACACAAAACAATAATATACAGATATGCACGTAATCTCGTAAATTATATCCTAACAAAAATGGATAAAATTTTGGGTGTCAGCAGAACACTTCTGTGGTTGAAATCAGTGGCTGTAACTCTGATACCACTCTCTGTCGCAACCCCCGGCCCCTAATTACTTGGGAACGGGCGGCCGCGAACCAGTGTCAGTGGTATCGGTGTTTATCAATTTGGCAGCGGAATTTACATCAGGACCGTAGTTAGGAAATATTTTATCAGAGTAAAATACCACATTTTTATAATTATAAATACATGGGAAATTCCCAAGTTTCCATTACAAACATATTTATAGGGATAAACCCTAATTTATTGAATTAAAACATCTTCTTTATTTAGGTAACTTTTATAGCCACTTTTCCAAACCTTCAGTGCTGTCCAGCTGGCTTCTATTTGGCTTTCACATTTTGTTACCTGAAACGTGTTTAAAAACATTTTATCAGCAAGAAACACTGGCGAGTGAATCCCAGTTTAATCAAGAAAATTTTTATCATTTTACAACATTGAGGGCAATCTAGCAATTACATTTGTTTACATCTACTTTAATTACCACCCACGGTACTGTCAGTCCTGACTTGTGGTAATGTTACTACTCACATTGTAGTAACAAATTTTGTATACAAAACCTCAACATACCGACGATAATTGTAGAATTACAAATACTCAATCACTGTGAAATATAATTTAAATATTTGAGGTTTTGTAAAAACAGTTTACAAAAAGGTTTCACAAAATGAGGATTACTCACATTGCTAATTTAGGTATTTCCTTGTGATTTCCTAGTTATAATCTATTAATTAAACAATGCATACTTGTTAGTATAATAACCAAATTTACATTAGTTATACCCTCCCCGAGACAGAACTCCAACGACTGAGTCAGGCAGGGCCTCGACATTCGTTACGGAGCACTAGATCAATTGGGCAGCGTATCTAATACGTAACCGAGGGTTATGATACTTACATTGAGGCGGAGCTTTGCTATTTTAGTGTGTATTATACCAGATATAGTAATTGCTATTCAGAAATTTAGAGAGAGAATCGAATTGTGAACGAATTCTCAACTGAGCCGATCGATCCTATTTATAGTGCTGATCCAGCACTTTCTCGCGGCTCGCGAGAGAAACAACAAGGGCCTTCGCGGCCAGCCAGCGACCTAGGGTAGGCCCTAGCTTGGCTGAGTCGGACCCCTAGCCTTCACATGAGTCACGACACGTGGCATCAGCTGGTGCGGCCTAGTGGACAGCTTTCGCGGCCCGTGACAGACTTCCTTATTAGTGTCGCGCCCTGCGAGAAAGTTAAAATATTGTTTTTATTTAATTTTTGTTAAAATAATGGTATTTCGGGCCTATTTCTCGTATACGGGGTGTATTTTTTGGCGTATAAGGATGTTCTAAATATTTTAGGAGAGTTGTTATAGTACTCTCTTTAATGTGTGATTGAGAGGGGTTGTTTTGTGTCTGAGGCTTAATGGCATCAAACAGAGGTACAAGGGATGGTGGAAGTTGAGATGAGGGGATTGGTGTTGAAAGAGAATTTGTCCAGGGAGAAGGGTTGTTAAGCATACTCTCAAGTGAGGGTAATGCTTCATATTGAGGTGTCCCTGTGCTTACAACATGTTCCTTTTGTGAGAAAACATAAGGAGTTGAGGCTGTGGGTGGAGATCCTTCCAACTGTTGTAAAGAAGTAGCAATAATGGTTGTTGGTGACATTTGTGTTGTCACTGAGTTAATTTATGGGATCTCATCTTCCAGAAGACCCTTTTTGGTGGGTTTGGTTGGCTTTGTGGATTTCTTTTTGGTCTTTTGGAGGTTTTTGGTGGGGGTTGCACAACAGTGGTTGTGTTGCTGTGTTCACAAAGAGTAGTGGGCTCAGCAGCTGAAATCTGAGGAGCAGATGTGGACTCATCCAAAATTTGCTTAGACTCCCCTGCTTGTGTTTGGAACCGTTCGACTCTTTAGCCATGAGGCGAGTAAAATTTTCAGCAGACAAGCTGTTTATTTGAAAAGGTGCACCATGTACAAGTACTTGTGCATTTTCTTTTGGTATTTTTTGTTGCAAATAATAACTCAAAAACCTTGGAAACAATAAGAAAGCCCGTGGCTTCTTTTCTTTAATATTTTTCACATTTTGACCAAATCATTAAAATTTCTTGGAAGTAATTGAAATCAGTTTTAGACATGATAGCATATCCCAAGTATTGGATTTTCAGAGGAATTTCATTAAAAGCAGTTGTTTTATTAGACACATAGGTGAGCAGGGTATGAAACAAGAATTTCATGGGAGGTGGAAATTCTCCCTTTTGCATAGTAGCTTTTATCAATTGTCCTGCATACCCTCTTTCGATCAAATCAATTTGATACTCATCCTTAGGGAAAGAGGTTTTACCCGCTTGGTCGTTCATCTGAAAAAACTTATGATATGGTCTGTGGTGTGATTGGGACCAAAATTCCACCTACTTCTGATGAGATTGCCCAAGCATTTTTATCTTGAATTTCAATTTTGGCATGTGCCCATAAATCTCGTAGGGTATCTTGGTAAATGGGAGCATTGCAAGTCAACAACGTTTTGTACTTTAATGATGAAAGGGTGTCGATGATGGAATGGAAATCTATATTTTTGCTTGATTTTTCAAGTGTACAGAGGTAGTTGTGTGGGTGTTTGATTATAAGAGCCATGGTTATTGTGAAAAAATCGCGAGTGGAAGAGAAGGGATGAATGTGAGATGGAAACCGCTTTTGAAGAATTTTTTGAATTCGATACAGCAGTGAAACCTCTGTTTGGGGTTTAGCAGGGTTTTATGTGAGTGAAAAAGTGAATGCTGACGTGGCAGCAGTTTCAAAGATCGGATGGTTAAGATTTGTCCACATGGCAACCTCTGATGGAATAGTGGGAGACAGTTGTTTGGAAACCAATGATGAGCAACATCAGTGGTTGAGAACAATGAATAATGGGAACAGTGGCTGATTTTAACTACCAGTGGTTGATACACTGATGTTTGGTCAACAGTGGTCTACAAGGAATACGAAGAAACATAGGTTGTCTTTCAGCACTGGATGAATGTTCAACAATCAGATGTTTGAACCAATCAGTGGATATGGACAGACATTTAAGGATTAATTTTTTTTTCATTTTAACTACTTTTAAGGATGGATTTTTGATTTTCTGAAAAATTTTTAATGCTTATTATTCATAGAAAAACAAGATTTTTCTTGTTATTCAGTGTTAAGCATGCCAATTCTAGAGATCAAGCTTTCAAAGGTGGATGTGTCTAATGCTTTTGTTAGCACATCTGCCAGCTGATCCTTAGTTGGAACATGATGCAGAAAAATCAAACCTTTTTCATAGCAATCCCTCACAAAATGATGGATGATGTCAATGTGCTTGGTGGTTGAATGAGAGACTGGATTTATTTTTGATCATATTTTCAGCTGCTTGACTATCCAACATGAGAGGTATCTTTAAAGCAGTTATACCAAAATCCAGCGATTGATTTTGAAGCCACAACAGTTAGGCTGTACAGCTTGCAGCAGCAATGAATTCTGCTTCAGCAGTGGATGTGGAAACAACTGCTTGCTTTTTGCTTTGCCAAGATACTGAACAATTTCCTTGGAATTGACACCCACCTGCTGTAGACTTCCTTGTTGTGTTGCATCCAGCAAAGTCACTATCTGAGAAACTTGAAAGCTTAACATTCCCATCAACAGGGTACCAGGTACCAAGTATGGAAGCACCTTTTATGTATCTGAATATCCTTTTCACAACAATGAGGTTAGACTTACTAGGGGCTGATTGGGATCTTGCACAAACACATTTTGCAAACATGATGCCTGGCCTAGATGCAAATAGGTACAATAAAGACCCAATCATGCTTCTATATAAGGTTTGATCAACCAAATCATCCTTTTCATCATACATGACCAGCTTGGTGGTTGCCATGGGTGTACTACATGGTTTGCAATCATTCATCTCAAATTTTTTTAAAAGCTCTTTTGCATATTTGCTTTGATGAATGAAAGTGCCATTTTGTAGTTGCTTAACTTGGAGGCCAAGAAATCACTGTAGTTCACCCATTGCACTCATCTCAAACTTAGCTGTCATGAGTTGTCTGATCTCTTCACACATTTTATTACATGTGCTTCCAAAAATGATGTCATCCACATAAATTTAGACAATCATCAAATCTTTTCCTCTCCATTTTAAAAAAAAATGTTTTATCAATTTTACCTCTTGTGAAACCAATAGAGATTAGAAAAGTGGAAAGAGTTTCATACCAGCCCTATACAAAGCTTTGTTTAGCTTGTAGACATGATTTGGATTTAAATGGATCCTCAAAACCAGGAAGTTGACAAACGTATACCTCTTCTTGAATTTTACCATAGAGAAATGCACATTTGATATCCATTTGAAACACCTTGATGTTGTGGTTGACAACAAAAGCTAAGAATAGTCTGATAGCTTCCAATCTTGCTACAGGGGCAAAAGTTTCATCATAGTCGATGCCCTCTTCCTGTCTAAAGCCTTGAACCACAAGCCTAGCTTTGTTCTTGACAACAATACCCCTTTCATCAGTTTTGTTTTTGAAGACCCACTTTGTGCCAATAGGACTTACACCCTCTGGTAGTGGTACAAGTTCCCATACTTGTTGTCTCTTAAACTGTTGGAGCTCTTCTTGCATAGCTTCTACCCAACTGTTATCTTTAAGTGCCTTTTAGTACTTGACTGGTTGATGGAGTGATAGAAAGCCAGCAAAAAGAAAAAATGTTTTAGGATTGACATCTAGTGAGAACCCCTTCATTGATGTTGCCAATATTTTGGTCTGGTGGATGAGATTTCAGGAAGATCAGATCTCCCTTGTATGGAACAATGGCATTATAGGGTGAAGGCTGCAGATGGGAATCATCTGAGCTAACATCTGTTGGTGACTTTGATGATCCAACAACTGTTTGAAATGGAGGTGGAGGGATAGGAGGAATGGTGTGGCACAAAGTTGATTTTTATCCACTGTTGGTAGATTTTTATCAACAGTGGTTATGGATGATGTGGTGGCAGAGGTTGAAGGGCTACTTTGATCAACAACTATTGATGCAGCAGTGGTTAAGCTTTGACAGGTGTTTTGAACATCTGCTGCTCTGGTAGTGGATGTGAATTTATGTTGTGGAATCACAAATTCATATCCATAGTCTTGTGCTAGAGATTGTGATGTACCTACAGGGTTAGTCTTGACAGACGCATCTTCAAAAGTAAATTTATCAAGATCAAATAATTCAATAGGGTTTGCTGGGATTTTCAGTGATGAAAGTTCATTGAACTTTACATTCAAAGTCTCTTCCACACACCTAGTCCTTGTGTTAAACACTTTGTAGGCCTTGGCAGTGGTTGAGTATCCTATGTGATAACCACAATCTACTTTGGTTGCAAATTTTGAAATTGAATCTTTTAGGTTTAAGATAAAACATGGGCAGCCAAGATTTTGAAGTATGAGATCAGTGGTTTGATTTTGAATAGAGTTTCATAGGTAGTCTTTTGATGCCAGGGGTTGATCATAACTCCGTTCTGCACATAGCAAGCAGTGTTTAAAGCCTCTACTAAAAAAGTTAAGGGTAAACCTGAATCTGCAAGCATTGTTCTGGCAGCTTCAATCAAAGTTTTGTTTTTCCTCTCAACCACCCCATTTTGCTCTGGTGTTCTTGGGATGCTGTACTGCCTTACAATCCCTTTTGAGAACTCCTCCAACTCCTTGTTTCTAAACTTTGTTCCATTGTCACTCCTAAAGATTTTTACTGGCAAGTCAAATTGCTTTTCAACTTATTTGACAAAGTCTTGCAAAGTTCCTGCAGTCTCATCTTTAGAATGTAAAAAATAAGTCGATGTAAACCTAGAAAAATCATCTACAATAACCAAACAATATCTTTTCTTTTTCAAGCTCATGATTTTTACTGGGCCAAACAAATCCATGTGTAGCATTTGTAAACACTTGGTTGTTTTGGACTCTTCAATGGACTTGTATGAGCTTTTATGTTGTTTACCTTTTAAACAGGAAACCCAATGCTCAGAACAAGTAAACAATTTTTGTGGAAGACCTCTTACAAGGCCTTGTTTTGATAAAGTAGTGATTGTCTTAGATTTGTATGCCCCAGTCTTCTATGCCATCACTCTGTCTCTTTGTCAGAGGCAGCTGAGAACAGACAGGCATCAGTCATTGGACTCTCTTTTGACAAACCAACTACATACACATTGCCACTCCTTTGAGCAACAAGTTGTGTTTTTCCTTTAGCTATTATTTCTTCAATCTTTTTTACCATTTATGGACCAACAATCTTGCAACTCTCCTTAGTAAATAATGACCCATAGCCTTTGTCACTCATTTGTGAGACACTAAGGAGGTTGAATTTTAGATTATCAATAAGATTTGACATTTTCAAACTTGATTTTTCATGACGGAACTGTTCCAGACCCCAACACCTTTCCCTTACAATTGTTACCAAAAGATATATCACCCCCTCCATGATTTTTGAATTCTTTGAGTAGGGCTCTACATCCAGACATGTGCCTGGAGCCTCCAATATCTATATACCAAAGACTATCTAAGCATGCAGAAGCTCCCTGCACATCAAGTAAACAATTAGTTCAGGAGGGTCTCCAAAGCCATTAAGGATTTGGATGGGGTCACAACAGAGTCAGTCTCAAGTCTAGGAACATGGACAGTGGTTAGCTCAGGGGTTTGAACAGTTTTTGAACCATATTTCTCTAACCACTGTTGTGGACCATTTCCTGTCAAATGTTGAAATCCAAAAGGATGCCTGTTCACTTTTGGTTTAGAGGGCTTTTTATAAGCCTCATAAACATGTGGGACCCTTTAGTATGGAGGTTGACCTTTTCCTCTTTGGAATTGGTTGGCAAGAGGTGCATCTGTCACTTGAACATCTCTAGGAGCAGAGTTTTTGTTCAACTGTTTTGTAACAACTGTTTGGACAGGCACAAATGGTTGTTGTTTCTTGATGGTTGATTTTGATGAACTCACAAGTGTTTTTGATGTGTACTCCTTTCTTTTAACCTCAAAAGTTTTGAGGTACACACACTCATGAGTAAGATGGTTGGTTTTTCCATATATGGTGCAATTTTGTGCAGGCTCAATTACGCTTGTTTTGTTAATTTCATAAGCTTTTAAGTGAAAACAATCCTTTGTGGAATGATTTTTCTTTTCACAAAAGTCACAAAACAGATCTTTAACCTTTTCTCTCTTCTTCCTCTTTTCAACTTCCTTTACAACAGATTTTTGAACCACTGTTGGGATGTCTTTAGGAGGAATAATTTTGGCCTTAGGTGCTTTCACACCTTCAATTGTGGAAAAATCCATTGGTTTGAAATTCTCAAGGATGTCACACTCATTTGACCAGGTGGGTTTGAATTGATATTTTTCAATCTCTTCAAAGGTTGATGATCCCTCTGGTTTTTTACAAAATGATTTTGTTACCATTTTTATCAGTTATTTTAATTTCTTGACCATCCTTGTTTGTTGGTATTATCTCAACAGAGCTAGACTCATTTACAGCAGCGTTTTTAACTTGGTCATTTTTCCTGAAACCTATGCCAAATTTTACATTGCTTTTGATCTGTTTCTATAACATCAGCTCATAACCTTTGCAGGATTCCACCCATTTTCACAAGTGATTTAGGTGGATTCCAACTCCTTTTTACAAGCTTGATATATTTCTATCATGGCTTGGAGTTGGTCCTTGGTTATGCTGTGTTCATGTTTAAAACTGCAGATCTCATTATCTTTTTCAAACAATTTGTTTTTCAGTTCTTTAACAGACTTTTCAAATTGTACTTCATCTTTTAAAATTTTATCCCTAAGGTTTCCATTCACCTCTTTAACATTTGCAAATGCTAGGATGCATTTGTCTGAACATAGGTTTTTCATGACCTGAGGTGATACCTTAGCTGCAGCCATCATGGCACAGTCACAGACATTCTCACAAACACTAGGGTTCTTCTCCACTTCATCAACACACCATGGTTCCTTATCTAACAACTATTCACCAACACTGGGGTCAGCAAGAGGTTCTACCAGTGGTTCAGGTTCCTTATCTAACAACTATTCACCAACAACAGTAGTAACCACTGCTTCAGCAACTTCATCCACTGTTTCAGGACTGGATTCCACCTCTTTAGTTTCCAGCCCTTCTGGAATTGACTCTAATGCTGCAAAACAAAATTCATCACAAGGAGCATCATTCTTAGCAAATAGAGCAAAATTTTCATCAGATAACTCATCAGGCATGCTACTCCAATCAAAAAAGCGTTGGGTAAAGAAGCTTTGTTGACTGGCCTCTGCTGGAGCAGATGTTGTGCAGCATGTTATGGTGCAGGTTGTTCCACTTGAACCTGAGAGACTGGGGCTTGGACATACTATATTTGTGGAACAGGGGTTTGAACATATTGCACTGGAACAGTTGTTACAGGGTGTGCATAATGAGCAGTAGGGGTATATTAGGAATAGTGCACAGCGATTTTTGTGTTTTGAGGTCTAGGGCTAGGATGTGTTATGATTGGTCCAGTGCACAGTGTTTTGTGTGTTTTGAGGTCTAGGGCTAGGATGTGTTATGATTGGTCCATTATTTTGACTTCTACATTCTCTAGCAAAATGTCCTAGCATGTTACACTTATAGCACTTAAGTTTTGATTTATCCAACCCTACTTTTAGATTCCCATGTAGCCCTAGAAACTTTCTTCCTGTTTTCTTATAAAACTTGTTGGTTCTTACACTCAGCAGTGCCAGTTGGTGCAATGTGTCCATTTCCTCCAGATTAGTGGGATCAAAAGGTTTGAGATCATTGAGCTCAAAGGATAAGTTGTCAGAATTCTGATTTTCCCCACTTGCTGTAAAAGCATAGTTGGGTGAGTAAGGCTCAGAGTTGTTAAAAGCTCCACCAGCAGTTATATCAATGTAATGGTCATAACTCTGATCCTTACTACCACCAGATTCTTCTTGACCTAGAAGTGCTATGTTACCAAAGGTATAATCATCAGCAACCTTCCCAGATTCCTGTAACTTATTTTTCTAGTTCAACTCTATCTCATAAGTGAGGAGTCGACCATGAAGTTGGGTCAGAGTTAATTCTTTGAATCCAACAAAGTTTCTAGTGACGAAAGCAATTGTGTCCCATTTGTCAGGTAGTGATCTTAGAAACCTACTATTTAGAGTTGATTTAGCAAATTCAACATTAACAAGTTTAAGTTCACTAATGAGACAACTAAAGCGTTCAAACTGTTGTGTTAGTGATTCTCCTTTGACATGACAGAACATTTCATACTGTTGATTCAAAACCTCCCTGTTATTTTCGATAACCTCTTATGTTCCACCGAATTGCTCTTGCAGTGCATCGCATAACTCTTTGGCACTATTACAATGTAACAGTCCAACATGAATGTTATTTAGGAAAGCCGAAGCCACTATGCTAAAAGCCTTTGCATCTAATTCAATTTTTTAAAAATCTTGTTCTGAGTAATTTTTAAGGCTTTTAGGCACTTAGCTTTTGGGATCTTCTGTGTTAGGCACCATTGGAACATGTGGTCCAAAGATGACTGACTTCCAGCAGCCGGTGTTTTGCTGAGCTAGTACGTGACCCATCCTACGTTGCCAGATATTGTACTCAGATCTAACAAGCATAGGATGCTTGAAAAGTGTTCCGGTGTTGTGAGGGTCTTGTGAGTGTGATGTCATCTTGGTTGATTTTACAAAAGTTTTTGAATAATCAACTTTGTACGTGATTACCTTTTACTCTGTTTTTTCAAAGGATACGAACAACTTAAGTATCAATGGAATTTTGAGCTGAACTTTTATGTAAAATTGATTGTTAGATCGAATTTGACTGTCCTATGCTCTTATACCAATTGTTAGGATCTGAGTTTGTTTAGATTGTGTTGTTTAACTAAAATGAAAGATGAATCAGAGAATGATTTGCAGCGGAAATGAAAGTAAATTTTATAACACAAGCACAGGAGAATAGTTTTTAGCAAACATGATTTCATTAATTGAATGATTGTATGAATTACAAGATTCAACTATGCATGCATGCAAAACTAAACTCCCCCTCAGCCTGAGCTCACAGATAGTTCGTACAAGATGATGGTGAAAAAGAACTAATAGAACAGTACATGTACTGTTATATTTATAGTACAATCCTAACCACTGAGCATCTATTGCTGATGTCACCTAGATAGTGACATCTAACTGATTAACAACCTCTAAACACTGATATATACAAAACACTGATATAATAAAAAAACTGATACATAAACACTGATGTTACTTTCCACTGTTGTTACCTAAGCACTGATGTTGCATATCAGTGCTTTCATCAATGGGTGATCTGGCCTTGAGTCAGCAGTGCTTTGTCTTCATCAATACTTTGAGAAATAGCAGTTGTTAGGTCTTCAGTCTTTATAATTTCAACAGTTCTTTGAATAACAGTTGTTGAGGGATCAGTACTTAGATTCATTAGCTGAAAGAAACACTATCATTGGAGGGAACTTAGGACATGCACTGCTTATTGGTGATTGTCGCAACCCCCGCCCCCTATCTGTCCCGAGAACGGGCGGCCGCGAGAATCAGTTTCGGTGGTATCCATTTGTTTATCATTTTGGCAGCGGAACTTTCATCAGGTTCGTAGTTAGGAAATATTTTATCAGAGTAAAATACCACGCTTTTATAATATTAAACATATAGGAAAAATCCCAAGTTTCAAGTACACACATTATCATAGGGATACACATATAGGAAATATTTTATAATATCATAGGTATTTTATTTAATAAAACATCTCTTTATATTAGGTAACTTTATTGCTACTTTTTTAAGCCTTCAGTGCTGTCCAGCTGGCTTCTAGTTGGCTTTCACATTTTGTTACCCTGAAACGCGTTTAAAAATATTTTGTCAGTGGAAAATACTGGTGAGTGAATCCCAATTTAATTAAGACTTATAAAAACCATTGTACAGTATTGAGGGCGGTCGCGCAATTACATTTGTTTCCATCTATTCAATTACCACCCACGGTACTGTCAACCCGACTTGTGGTCATGTTACTCCTCGCAAGGTAGTAACAAATTTTGTATACAAAAACCTAACATACCGACGATAATTGTGGAATACAAATACTCAATCACAATTTAATATATCATTAATTAAGTGAGGTTTTGTAAAAATAGTTTGCAAAAAGGAGATTACTCACATTGTTGTCTTAGGTTTTCTTTAGGGGTTTCCTGGTGATTATCTATAATTTACACAAAGGCACACGTGTTAGTATAATAACCCAACATTTATATTAATGACTACGTCGGGCAGAACCACGACAGCCGTTACGGAACCCTAGATCAATCGGGCAGCGTATTTAATATGTAACTGGGGTTATAATACTTAGAACGGGGCAGAACTTCGTTATTTAGGGGGGTATTTCGCCCGAAAATTACTTATACTATCAGAAATTTCGAGAGAGAAAAGTGTGTGAGCGATCGTAGACTGAAGCAGATGCCCTCAATTTATAGGGCTGCAATTGAGCTTCGTCGCGCCCCGCGTAAACTCCGGCCAAGGCCTTCGCGGCCCGCGAGGCTACCTAGGGTAGGCCCTAGGGTTGTTGAGTCGACCACTAGGCACGACACGACTGGAACACGTTGCGGCTCAGGGGTTCACCTGATCTCCTTGCTGTCGCGGCCCCGTAGGAGGTAGCCAAGGGCTACGCGCCCCGCGACCAACCCCATTTTCTTGTTTTTATTTAATTTTAATAAACATAAAGGTATTTGGGGTCCATTTTCGCATACGGGGTGTATTTTAGGACATTTTGGGGTACTTTAAATATTTTTAGGGTGTCTGAAAAATATTTTGGAGGGTTGTTACATTCTCCCCACCTTGTTTTAGAACTCGTCCTCGAGGTCTACTGGAACAAGTGTGGATATTTCCTTTGCATTTCTGTTTCAAGCTCCCAAGTGTACTCTGGTCCTCTTTTGGAGTCCCATTTTACTTTGAGCAGAACTAATCTCTTGTGCTTGAGGTTCTTGACTTTCCTGTCTTCAATCTGTAGAGGCCTGTCTACAAATTTTAACTGCTCATTTACCTCTATGTCTTCAAGAGTACTATTAGTGATTCATCAGCTAAGCATTTCTTGAGATTAGATACATGAAATACATCATGTATTCCTGCCATTTCCTCTGGCAGTTGTAGCTGATAGGCTACAAGTCCTATTCTTCTAATAATCTTAAAAGGTCCAACATACCTGGGACTTAGCTTTCCTTTCTTGATGAATCTTACCACTCCTTTCCAAGGAGAGACTTTCAGTAACACTTTATCTCCTACCTGAAATTCCAACGACTTTCGTCTGTTATCAGCATAACTCTTTTGTCGATCACGTGCTGCTTTCAGTCTTTCCTTGACTTGAATGATTTTGTTAGTCGTTTATTGTACTATCTTGGGTCCGGATAGTTGTTTTTCTCCAATTCCTGCCCAACAGACTGGGGTTCGGCATTTTCGTCCTTAGAGTGCTTCGAATGGTGTAGCATTGATACTTGTATGATAACTATTATTATAAGAGAACTCTATTAATGGTAAGTGATCGTCCCAATTACCTCTGAAATCAATTACACAAGCTCTAAGCATGTCCTCCATTGTCTGAATTGTCCTTTCGCTTTGTCTGTCTGTCTGAGGATGGTATGCTGTGCTTAGATTCAACTTGGTTCCCATTGCTTTTTGGAAACTTGTCTAGAAATGAGAGGTAAAATGACTATCTCTGTCAGAAACAATTGATAAAGGAATTCCATGCAATGAAACTATTTCATTCACATACAATTTAGCTAATTGTTCCATACTGCAAGTTTCCTTCATTGGTAGGAAATGAGCTGACTTAGTTAGCTTGTCTACAATCACTCAGATTGTATCATTACCTTTTCTTGTTTTGGGTAGTTTGGTAACAAAATCCATTATTATCAATTCCCACTTCCATACTGGAATTTCTAACTGCTGCAACAAACCTGAGGGTTTCTGATGTTCAACTTTAACTTGTGAACAAGTTAAACACTTAGAAACATAAGCTGCTATATCCTTTTTCATTCCTATCCACCAAAAATTCTTTCTTAAGTCCCGATACATCTTATCACTTCCAGGATGCATTGTATACTTAGACTTATGGGCTTCTTCTAATATACGGTGGCGTAGTTTTCCTAATTTAGGTATCCACATTCTTTTCTTATGGAATCTCCAAATTCCATATGTCCCTTGTTCTAGTTCCTTAATCATTCCTTTTAACTTTTCAGTATCATCCTTGATTACTGATTCTTGTGCTTTTCTAATTTGTTCATTTAAATTAGATTTAATTTAAGAGAACGTACTCTTTTTGGCTTTTCATGATATTTTCGACTTAAAGCATCAGTAATGTCACACCCCTTTCTGCGGCGGAAGCACGAGGTGTGATCATGAAAGGTTTTAATTGCATACGATTAGTAAACATTCTACATTCTCATAAAATAACTTCGAATACCAAACATTACATAACCGAAATCATAGTTTTAGTGTTTACATCACGAAACGACATATTGTCTGAAAGTTCACAACTTATTTAAGACAAACATAAACGACATCCATGAGCATGAGTAAGACCGCGCGCACACCCACTTTTAGTTACCTGAAATACATGTGAGTTTTGGAAAAACGTCAACATAATGTTGGTGTGAATTCATGCAGCTTTGTATTGAACACGTTTGTATACTTTGTATGAAAACATGATAAGTATCTTGTGAAAATAAAGTATTCTTGTGTAAATAAAGTATTCTTGTGGTATGAACCAAATAAAGTATTCTTGTGTACGAACTTCGTACAAATAAAGTATTCTTGTGTAGTTAATGGGTTGCAAGGCCATTAACATGTGACACGGCATAGGAAGTCACCAAACCATAGGCATTTTTCTAGTTGTCGTATCATTCCTCAAAACGCATCATACTTGGTACTAGTGATCACCAAGAGTGCTTCTTGTTTATGTATTCATCATGTCAAGTATCAATTCTCGTTTATTATATCAAGTATCAATTCTTGTTTATTATATCAAGTATCAATTCTCGTTTATTATATCAAGTATCAATTTTCATGTGTTCGCCCCAAGTTTAAAAGTATGTAAAAGATTAAAAGTGGGGACACGAACTTTCCTGTAAACATTCAGTAACATGTATTTCACCCCCGAAGTTATAAAACCAAACAGTTAAAGAAAAGGTCGAGCATGAACTCACAACTTTGCGTTCCTTGCGTCGTAAACTTCACCGGGTTTTGCTTATAGTGCGTCGTGACCTAAATGTGTTTTATTATCGTTAGTCACTAGACTTGTACCGCACAAGTACAGTCACTATCTTTTGTGCATTTGTTCTTGTGTTAAAAATAATTTATATTTTTAACTATGGGTCTTACTTATATTATTTTCTCAAAAATAAATATAAGTATCTTGTATTTTCACCCGAATTATGTATCTTGTATGTTGTATGTGTATTTTTTTTGTTTTTACTTCTCATGAGTATTTAGTGTATTTTCAAGTCCTAATACACTATCAAGTATAATACATACTACATACACTTAGCACAAAATTTGGCGATCAATAAATATATATATTTTTCTCAAAAATATACATACTTAATATTCATTTTTATTCTTGAAGAAATCCTCATTTCTTAACACAAAAGTTTGGGAAACCTTGGTAAATGTTTTTAGATACATTTTTAGGGGATAAGTTTCTCAAAAACTTATATTTTTCTAAGTGTCAAAATTTATAGAAATTTTGACAGAGTTTCCCCTAAAAATGGAGGTTTCCCATGTTTTCAAAACATGTGTTTATTTTCTTTTAAATCATCATCCCTCAATTTCAACAACAATCATCAACAATATACATCAATTTCTCTATTTCATGAACTTGATAATTTATAAAAATGCGTAGTAACTTACTAGTGCATTTAGTAAGTATTGTTACCCTTTAAAGTGTGGTTGCTTCTTTAAAAACTCCATTTTTAAAGAATATGATTCTTTACAACTTATGTTCATGTTTTCTAAAAATATTTCTTCATGTATTTTTCTTGTTACACATGTGTTTCTTTACTTGGTCTTCTTTACTTGGTCAACCACTAAAAATGATGTTTATTTATGTAAGACCCAAAATTTAGTGAAACTTGTGTTTTTAACTTGGTTTCTTGGTAAATCATACTTGAAATATTTAGATTTACAAGAGTTTAAACTTACTTGTTCATCATTTTACAAGAAACATCATATTTATTCAAGTTCATGACTTTTTGTGAGGATGATTCATAACCTTTAACATGTTCATCCCCTCACCTTGCTAGATTATGTTTTTAATCATGATCTAGCAAGACTACATGATGATCAACATCATTTCTACAAATAATCATCCATTAACAAGTATATCAACACTAAACAACATGATCTCTTCATATTTAAAGCTTATGTTCAAGTTCTTTTCTTGTGATTCTTAGTGTTATTCAAGATTAACATCATGTATCATTCTTTAACCACCTAAATAAGATGAAAAATGAAGAGATTAAAGTTCTTACCAATAGCTCAAGGCTAGGGATGATCAAGAGGACAAATGGAGTGGATAAAAGCAAATAAGAGAGGTCTTTCAACTTCTACAAGCTCCTAGCTTCCTCATATGCCTTCTTACTCCTTAATATCACCTTAGAATGGATGGATATGGATTGAAAATGAAGGTGTGTGGGTGTGTGGTTGAAGCCGTAGGTAGGGAGATGAAGGAGAAGGAGATGGTGTGTTGAAGTATTATGTGAAGTTATGAGGTTAAGATCTTCAAGTCCATCTTATAAACTACTAACTCCTTAATATCCATTGTGTAATATGTCAATAAAGGGGAGATAAGATCCATTATTTTAACAAAAGAAATCACAAGGTTGGTCCGTTGTTGGACCATCCAATAGGTGGGGGGGGGGGGTATAGGTGTAGGTTGTAACTAGTAATTAGTTTTGCTAGTTATGGTTCAAGTATTAGTTAGGTTATAAGGTTACTAGTTGTTATATTGTGTGTTATGATGTTTGGGGACCATAACTAGCTTGGTAATGTTAAAACAATGCTTCTAATAAAATTCTGATGTTTCGGGTAGTGTCCGGTTGTTCGGTTAGATACCGGTTCGTTAAAGTGCTTAATTGCACCGTTTAGTGTCCTTCAAGTATCTTTTTGTAACCCTTTCAATTCCCAACACTTTGGGAAGTATTCTGGATAATGAAACGTAAATTCTGCATGATATTTATATGTTTAAAAGCTGATTTGAGCTGAATTTAATAAAATTCTGCACTTAAAGTGCGTTTCAGGTGTTTTTTAGTGCGTATTTTAGCTTCCGAATGGTCTATATATAAACCCTTGTATGTTCTCTTGGGTTTTAATGTATTCTTGTTGTTGGACCTACACCTAGGCTCCAATTCTATTGTCTAACTGCTTTTTGCAGATTTGTTGACACAATGTGTCTTACCGGTGAGTTTACTAGCATTTCCGACGCAACGCAGTTCATTAATGTATAAGGAAGTTCTTGTAGTATAAAACGTGCATTAATTCACTTGTATATCATGTAATCAATTAGTGTTGACATTTAAGCACATAATTGCAGTCATTTAAATAATAATTAAAGTGTACGAAAATTACCGGTTTGGTGTAGTTATCACAGTTTCCCCCCGTTAAAAGAATTTCATCCTGAAATTCAGGCTGAACTAACTCTCGCAGGAGTCTTCTTGAACAGGTGGGGATACTTCTCTTTGAACTGGTCTTCATGTTCCCACGTGTACTCGGCTCCGTGCTCAGAGTTCCAACGTACTTTGACAAGTTTGACAGTGCTCCTCCTAGTCATGTTGACTTTCCAGTCGGTAACCTCAACGGGTTGTTCTGTAAATCAGAGGGCATCATCAATATGCACTTCATCCGCAGGGATGATCACGTTTTCTTGTGTTGGACTCTTCTTGAGGTTGGATACACGAAACGTATCATCTACTCCATTTAGTTCTTCCGGTAACTCCAACTTGTATGCCATAGTACCAATTCTTTCCAAGATTCTGAATGGTCCGATGTATCGTGGATTCAACTTTCCACGTTTTCCAAATCTTACTACGCCCTTCCAAGGTGAGACTTTTAACAGCACTTTGTCTTCCACCTTGAATTCTAATGGTTTCCGTCTTCGATCAGCGTAGCTCTTTTGTCAATCTCGAGCCGTCTTAATGCACTCTCGGATCTGCATAATCCTGTCGGTTGTCTCTTGTACAAGTTCAGGACCAACCATACGTTTATCTCCAGCGTCTGCCCAACATAAGGGCGATCGGCACTTGCGGCCATACAGAGCTTCGAACGGTGTGTCTTTTATGCTCGTATGATAACTGTTATTGTAGGAAAACTCAACTAAAGGTAGATGAGTATCCCAGCTGCCACGTAGATCCATGACGCATGCGCGAAGCATATCTTCTAATGTTTGTATGGTTCGTTCGCTCTGGCTGTCTGTTTGTGGATGGAATGCCGTGCTTAGATCTAATTGAGATCCAAAGGCTTCCTGAAAGGATTGCCAGATCCTTGAGACAAAACCTCCATATCTGTCTGAAATAATTGAGACAGGCACTCCATGACGTGCCACAATTTCTCTTAAGTATATCTCAACAAGCTTTCCAGTGCTATCCTTTTCTCAGATTGGTAGGAAATGCGCAGATTTCGTCAATCGATCAACTATCACCCATATCATATCGTGCCCTCTCGGGGTCCTGGGTAATTTCGTTATAAAGTCCATCGATATTTGCTCCCACTTCCATATGGGTATCTCTGGTTGTTGTAGTAGGCCGGACGGTTTCTGATATTCAACCTTAACCTTAGCACAGGTTAGGCATTTTCCAGCATAAACAGCAACGTCGCTCTTGAGTCTTGGCCACCAATAATATTCTTTCAAGTCTTGATACATTTTGTCCGATCCTGGATGGATCGAGTATCTCGATTTATGCGCTTCATCAAGGATGACTTCTCGAATACCTCCATAGAGCGGAACCCAAATACGCTTCTTAAAGTATAGGGCTCCCTCTTCATTTGGCACCATATATTTCAACATACCTCGTAGGTATTCAGCTTTACGGTTTTCCATCTTATGGGCTTCTTGTTGTGCATCACGAATGCGTGCACTGAGGTTCGTTCGAATATTCATTTCTAACGCCCGAACCCTTAGGGTCTTAACCCTTTCTTTTCGACTTAGCGCGTCTGCTACAACGTTTGCCTTTCCAGGATGGTACTTAATCTCACAGTCATAGTCATTCAGCAGCTCGACCCATCGTCGCTGACGCATGTTTAATTCTTTCTAATCGAATATGTGTTGTAGGCTTTTGTGATCTGTGAAGATTGTGCATCGAGTACCATATAAATAATGTCACCAGATCTTCAAGGCGAATACCACCGCACCTAGTTCCAAGTCGTGCGTGGTGTAATTCTTTTCATGTACCTTCAATTGTCTTGAAGCGTAAGCGATGACTTTCTGGCGTTGCATGAGCATGCAACCCATGCCATGTCGTGAAGCGTCGCAGTAAACCACGAAGTCTTCAGTGCCTTTGGGTAAGGATAGTATCGGTGCATCGCATAGCTTGTTTTTAAGTAGCTAGAAGGCTTCTTCCTATTTGTAACCCCAGTCGTATTTCTTGTCTTTCTGAGTAAGGGTCGTTAGCGGTTGAGCTATCTTTGAGAAATTCTCGATTAATCGCCGATAATAGCCTGCTAAGCCCAAAAATTGCCGAACTTCAGTGGGGGTTTTGGGGGCTTCCCAATTCTTTATGGCTTCTATCTTGGACGGGTCTACATGAATGCCCTTCTCATTCACCACGTGACCAAGAAATTGTACTTCGCGAATCCAGAATTCGCATTTCGAGAATTTTGCATAAAGCTTCTATTTCTTCAGTAGTTCCAGAATAGTTCTGAGGTGTTGCTCATGTTCTTCTTTCATTCGCAAGTAAATCAGGATATCATCGATAAATACAATCACGAATTTATCGAGATATGGTTTACATACGCGGTTCATCAGATCCATAAAGACTGCTGGCGCGTTCGTCAGTCCGAATGGCATCACAAGAAACTCGTAATGCCCATAGCGTGTTCTGAATGCAGTCTTTGGTACGCTTTCTTCTTGTATTCTTAACTGATGGTATCCAGATCGAAGGTCGATCTTGGAATAGTAACTTGATCCTTGCAACTGATCAAATAAGTCATCAATCCTTGGTAATGGATACCGATTCTTGATAGTTAGCTTGTTCAGTTCTCTGTAATCGATACACATCCGCAGAGTTCCATCCTTTTTCTTCACGAACAATACTGGAGCTCCCCAAGGAGAGAAGCTTGGCCTTATGAATCCTTTATCCAACAACTCCTGGAGTTGTGTGGATAATTCTTGCATTTCGGATGGTGCAAGCCGATAGGGAGCCTTGGCTACAGGAGTGGCTCCTGGAACCAAGTCTATGTGGAATTCGACTTGTCGTTGCGGAGGTAGTCCTGGAAGATCTTCGGGAAAAACATCAGGAAATTCCTTCACCACAGGAATGTCTTCGAGTTTCGGCTCCTCAGCCTTCTTATCTACTACGTGTGCTAGGAAGGCAACACATCCTTTCCTTAAGCACTTATGTGCCTTCATGCAACTGATGATTCGAAGAGACGCGTCTCGCTTTTCTCCATATACTATGAGAGTTTCATCATTCGCCAACGGGATGCGAATGATTTTCTCGTGACAAATAACTTCAGCTTTGTTCTTGGACAACCAGTCCATTCCGACCACTACATCGAAGCTACCCAATTGAATAGGTAAGAGATCGATGCTAAATCTTCTTTCACCAAGTTCTAATGTGCAGCCTCTAACAACTTCGCCCGATTCAACAAGTTTACCATTGGCTAGCTCTATGGAATAAGGAATATCTAATCTACTAGATTCTATTCCAAGCATGCATTTAAATTCCACAGACATGAAACTATAGTCGGCACCAGTGTCAAATAATATGGATGCAAAGTGATTCTTAACTAGAAACGTACCGGTGACCACATTAGGGTCCTCGTGTGCGTTCTTTGCTCCAATCACAAATGCTCGAGCCTGAGTGTTGTTCCCCTTTGGGTAGTCTTTCATGAAATGATCATTGCTTCCACAACTGAAGCATCCTTGGTTCTTCCCAATTCCATTACCGTTCCTGTTACCAGCACCATTCCCATTCCGGTTCTTTCCTTTTCCCCAACAATCTGCAGTGTAGTGACCCAGCTTTCCGCACTTGTCGCATTTTGGAATGCGACAAACCCCTTCGTGATGATGCTTGCAATTGTTGCAAATGAGCCGAGTGCCCAGGTACCTCTTGGCAGGGGCGTCATTCATGGTTGCAAGGGTCTTCATCTCCTGAGGCGGGTTAGTGTCGCGCTTCTTGTTGAAACCCTTGTTGTTACGAGTTGCTTGATTCAGGTTTGCATGTTTCCTTTTCTTGTCGCCGGACGACTCAACATGCATCTCGGTCTTTTCTGTTGGGTTCAGTGATAGCTTCTTCATACGAACACAATCTTCAGTAAGGCTGACAGCCAGCCTCAGTTATATTTTGGGGTTTGGCCGAAGTTACCATGCCACGGAATTCTGAGGCCAGTCCCCAAATGTAGCGTTCAACGCGCTTAAATTCGGGAGTCACCATGTAGGGAAGCACTCTAGACACATCGTGGAACCTTCGAGTATAACCATTAATGTCAGCACCTTCCATGGTCAAGTGCCAGAACTCCATTTCTAGTCTTTGGAGTTCGGCACGAGAGCAATACTTCTCTCTCATTCTTTCCTTTAGTTCGTCCCAAGTTAGGCCATAAGCGGCATGATCGCCCAAGGTTTGGACTTGCAAGTTCCACCAAGTCAGAGCTTCGTCGACAAACAACCCAATAGCAAAAGTGACTTGCTGATCCGCGGTACACTTGCTCATGCGGATAGTAGCTTCAGTCTTCTCCGTCCAGTGCACAAACGCTACAGCACCTCCTGTGTTGTCGTAGTTCATTGGTTTGCAGTCGAGAAACTGCTTGAAAGTGCAGCCCTAAGCTTCGTTGCCTCCTGATGAATCTCCATTCCCATTTCATCTAGCGTTGCTTGGTCCGCCACTGTCTTGAGTTCGGTTTACCTCGTATTGGGCGATAGCAGCGGAGATCCTTTCTTTCAGTAGAGCGTTCAGCTCTTCAGCAGTTCTTGGCAGTGGGGGAGGAGGAGGTTGATCACGAGCGTTCACAGCTTTCCTGGGTGCCATGTTCTGAAAGAACACCACACAGTAGGTTTAAGCATTTGTTTGATATCGTCATACTAGACAGTAGTAGTATATATATACACAGACATATACCACATAAGTGACATCAAACAATTATTACTCTAGCAGAGTATTTAATAGGCTGGTGTTCACGTTTGACCTTTTCTTGCACTGAGGGAATCTATACGTGACAAGACTTGCTGTGATTTCTGTGCACTAAATTCCATAATTATGTATGCATCCATAATTACATAACTCCTTGCACAGTCCGCACAGTTCGTTTCATCCTCGTATTTCTTCCTTCAGATAGGCCATTGTTTTCAGGTAAAGTCACGTATACTTGTGACATTCTACTTCTAGTATATGTAAGTATCTATTATCACACATAATTGCAAGTAATTCGTAATCACAGACAAGTGCTACTCTAGTGCACCCTAAGTCTCGTAGTGTCTTGTCTTGACTCTTGTAAACAGTTTCAGGTAGTGGATGTCGCGGGATGTTTTATGCAATGAAAACTTTTTGAAAAATTGTTTTCGTGAAAGGATCCTAGAGATTGTAGTCTAGACTCGAGAAGGAATCCTGGTTCACTACAATCGCAGCTCTGATACCAATCTGAAACACCCCTTTCTGCGGCGGTAGCACGAGGTGTGATCATGAAAGGTTTTCATTGCATACGATTAGTAAACATTCTACATGCTCATAAAATAACTTCGAATACCAAACATTACATAACCGAAATCATAGTTTTAGTGTTTACATCACGAAACGACATATTGTCTGAAAGTTCACAACTTATTTAAGACAAACATAAATGACATTCACGAGCATGAGTAAGACCACGCGCACACCCACTTTTAGTTACCTGAAATACATGTGAGTTTTGGAAAAACGTCAACATAATGTTGGTGTGAATTCATGCAGCTTTGTATTGAACACGTTTGTATACTTTGTATGAAAACATGATAAGTATCTTGTGAAAATAAAGTATTCTTGTGTAAATAAAGTATTCTTGCGGCATGAACCAATTAAAGTATTCTTGTGTACGAACTTCGTACAAATAAAGTATTCTTGTGTAGTTAATGGGTTGCAAGGCCATTAACATGTGACACGGCATAGGAAGTCACCAAACCATAGGCATTTTTCTAGTTGTCGTATCATTCCTCAAAACGCATCATACTTGGTACTAGTGATCACCAAGAGTGCTTCTTGTTTATGTATTCATCATGTCAAGTATCAATTCTCGTTTATTATATCAAGTATCAATTCTCGTTTATTATATCAAGTATCAATTCTCGTTTATTGTATCAAGTATCAATTCTCGTTTATTATATCAAGTATCAATTTTCATGTGTTCGCCCCAAGTTTAAAAGTATGTAAAAGATTAAAAGTGGGGACACGAACTTTCCTGTAAACATTCAGTAACATGTATTTCACCCCCGAAGTTATAAAACCAAACAGTTAAAGAAAAGGGGGAGCATGAACTCACAACTTTGCGTTCCTTGCGTCGTAAACTTCACCGGGTTTTGCTTATAGTGCGTCGTGACCTAAATGTGTTTTATTATCGTTAGTCACTAGACTTGTACCGCACAAGTACAGTCACTATCTTTTGTGCATTTGTTCTTGTGTTAAAAATAATTTATATTTTTAACTATGGGTCTTACTTATATTATTTTCTCAAAAATAAATATAAGTATCTTGTATTTTCACCCGAATTATGTATCTTGTATGTTGTATGTGTATTTTTTGTGTTTTTACTTCTCATGAGTATTTAGTGTATTTTCAAGTCCTAATACACTATCAAGTATAATACATACTACATACACTTAGCACAAAATTTGGCGATCAATAAATATATATATTTTTCTCAAAAATATACATACTTAATATTCATTTTTATTCTTGAAGAAATCCTCATTTCTTAACACAAAAGTTTGGGAAACCTTGGTAAATGTTTTTAGATACATTTTTAGGGGATAAGTTTCTCAAAAACTTATATTTTTCTAAGTGTCAAAATTTATAGAAATTTTGACAGAGTTTCGCATAAAAATGGAGGTTTCCCATGTTTTCAAAACATGTGTTTATTTTCTTTTAAATCAGCATCCCTCAATTTCAACAACAATCATCAACAATATACATCAATTTCTCTATTTCATGAACTTGATAATTTATAAAAATGCGTAGTAACTTACTAGTGCATTTAGTAAGTATTGTTACCCTTTAAAGTGTGGTTGCTTCTTTAAAAACTCCATTTTTAAAGAATATGATTCTTTACAACTTATGTTCATGTTTTCTAAAAATATTTCTTCATGTATTTTTCTTGTTACACATGTGTTTCTTTACTTGGTCAACTACTAAAAATGATGTTTATTTATGTAAGAACCAAGATTTAGTGAAACTTGTGTTTTTAACTTGGTTTCTTGGTAAATCATACTTGAAATATTTGGATTTACAAGACTTTAAACTTACTTGTTCATCATTTTACAAGAAACTTCATATTTATTCAAGTTCATGATTTTTGTGAGGATGATTCATAACCTTTAACATGTTCATCCCCTCACCTTGCTAGATTATGTTTTTAATCATGATCTAGCAAGACTACATGATGATCAACATCATTTCTACAAATAATCATCCATCAACAAGTATATCAACACTAAACAACATGATCTCTTGATATTTAAAGCTTATGTTCAAGTTCTTTTCTTGTGATTCTTAGTGTTATTCAAGATTAACATCATGTATCATTCTTTAACCACCTAAATAAGATGAAAAATGAAGAGATTAAAGTTCTTACCACTAGCTCAAGGCTAGGGATGATCAAGAGGACAAATGGAGTGGATAAAAGCAAATAAGAGAGGTCTTTCAACTTCTACAAGCTCCTAGCTTCCTCATATGCCTTCTTACTCCTTAATATCACCTTAGAATGGATGGATATGGATTGAAAATGAAGGTGTGTGGGTGTGTGGTTGAAGCCGTAGGTAGGGAGAGGAAGGAGAAGGAGATGGTGTGTTGAAGTGTTATGTGAAGTTATGAGGTTAAGATCTTCAAGTCCATCTAATAAACTACTAACTCCTTAATATCCATTGTGTAATATGTCAATAAAGGGGAGACAAGATCCATTATTTTAACAAAAGAAATCACAAGGTTGGTCCCTCTTTGGACCGTCCAATAGGTGGGGGGGGGGGGTATAGGTGTAGGTTGTAACTAGTAATTAGTTTAGCTAGTTATGGTTCAAGTATTAGTTAGGTTCTATGGTTACTAGTTGTTATATTGTGTGTTATGATGTTTGGGGACCATAACTAGTTTGGTAATGTTAAAAGAATAGTTCTAATAAAATTCTGATGTTTCGGGTAGTGTCCGGTTGTTCGGTTAGATACCGGTTCGCTAAAGTGCTAAATTGCACCGTTTAGTGTCCTTTAAGTATCTTTTTGTAACCCTTTTAATTCCCAACACTTGGGGAAGTATTCTGGATAATGAAACGTAAATTCTGCATGATATTTATATGTTTAAAAGCTGATTTGAGCTGAATCTAATAAAATTCTGCACTTAAAGTGCGTTTCGGGTGCTTTTTAGTGCGTATTTTAGCTTCCGGATGGTCTATATATAAACCCTTGTATGTTCTCTTGGGTTTTAATGTATTCTTGTTGTTGGACCTACACCTAGGCTCCAATTCTATTGTCTAACTGCTTTCTGCAGATTTGTTGACACAATGTGTCTTACTGGCGAGTTTACTAGTATTTCCGACGCAACGCAGTTCATTAATGTATAAGGAAGTTTTTGTAGTATAAAACGTGCATGAATTCACTTGTATATCATGTAATCAATCAGTGTTGACATTTAAGCACATAATTGCAGTCATTTAAATAATAATTAAAGTGTACGGAAATTACCGGTTTGGTGCCAGTTGTCACAAGTAACTACATTTGCTTTTCCTGCATGATACTGGATATTACAATCATAATCACTAACTATCTCTATCCAACGTCTTTGTCTCATATTCAACTCCTTTTGCCCGAAAACATATCTTAAACTCTTATGATCTGTAAAAATGGTATACTTACTACCGTAAAGGTAATGTCTCCAAATTTTCATGGCAAAAATTATAGCTCCAAATTCTAAATCATGGGTTGAATAATTTTCTTCATGATTCTTAAGTTGCCTAGATGCGTAAGCTATAACCTTTTGGCGTTGCATTAACACACATCCATAACCTAACTTAGAAGCATCACAATAGACTACAAAGTCTTCAGTTCCTTCTGGTAATGCTAATATGGGTGCATTAGTTAATCGTTGCATAAGACTTCTAAAGGCTTGTTCTTGTTTTGATCCCCATTCAAACTTAATGGATTTACAGGTTAACTTAGTTAAGGGAATGGATATTCTAGAAAAATCTTGAATAAATCTTCTATAATAACCGGCCAGTCCTAAGAAACTTCTAACCTCAGTTGGTGATTCAGGGGTTTTTCATTTAGTAATTGCCTCAATCTTGTTGGGATCTACATGAATTCCTTCATGATTGACTAAATGTCCAAGAAACTGTACCTGTTCTAACCAAAATTCACACTTCGAAAATTTAGCATAAAGCTTTTCTTTCTTTAATAAACTTAGAAGTGCGTGCAGATGCTCTGCATGTTCCTCTTTGCTTTTAGAATAAATGAGAATATCATCTATAAAGACAATTATGAATTTATCCAAATATGGCTTACATATTCGGTTCATCATGTCCATAAATGCAGCTGGGCATTGGTTAAACCAAATGGCATGACAGTAAATTCATAATGGTCATACCTTGTTTTGAATGCGGTCTTAGGAATGTCCTCTTCCTGTAATTTTAGTTGATGATATCCTGATCCTAAATCGATTTTAGAGAAAAATCGAGCTCCTTGCAATTGATCAAACAGATCATCGATTCTCGGTACTGGATATCGATTCTTAATCGTGACTTTGTTCAATTCATGGTAGTCAATGCACATACGCATCGATCTGTCCTTCTTTTTGACGAATAGGATTGGCGCTCCCCATGGTGATGAACTTGGCTGTATTAATCCTTTTTCCAACAATTCGTCTACCTGCTTCTTCAGTTCCTGCATTTCTGCGGGTGCCAAACGATAAGGTGCTTTGGTAATTGGTGTTGTTCCTGGTAACAGGTGGATTTTGAATTCAACTTCCCTATCTGGCGGTAATCCTGGTAATTCTTCTGGAAATACATCTGGAAATTGAGATACTACAGGAATATCTTTCAATTCTTTTCCTTTAGGGTTAGTGATTATGGAAATCAAATACACTAATGATCCTTTTCTTATATAACTTGATGTCTTCATCACAGAGATGAATTTTGTGGATCTAGAGGGCTTATCTCCTTTAATTTTGATCTTTTCACCTCTTGGTGAATTTACTTGGATTGACTTTTGATCACATAAAATACTGGCTTTATTGGCTACTAACCAATCCATTCTTAATACAACATTAAATCCTTCCAGATTCATTGGATAAAGGTTTGCAATAAATTTGTGGTTTAAAAATTCAATTCTTAATGGTTTCCCCATTTGCTGTTTCAACTAGACATTCTTGTGGGAGTTTAGTTAATGATTGATTGAGAAGTTTGCAAAAGGAAGTATTAATAAAACTTTGGTTTGCACCAGAGTCAAATAATACTTTAGCAAAAACATCATTAACTAAAAACGTACCGGCAATAACATCCGGGATCATCTTAGCTTCGTCTGCAGTCAGAACAAATGCTCTAGCATTTTTAGTAGTCTTTTTGTTTGCAGCTGGAGCTAACTTTGGACAGTTCGGCTTGATGTGACATTTTTCTCCACAATTGAATCACATTCCATTATTCGGTTTCCTCTTACAATCTTCTTACTTATGTCCTGGTATCTTGAAGAAATTGCAGTAAGTGGAGCATTTTCCAGAATGCTTTTTTTTGCAGGCCTTGCAGTAGGGTGCAGAGGTAGAACCTACATTCCTTCCACGGTTGGAATTTCCATAACGAAATTCTTGAGTAAGTTTCTGGGCTAGGTTTCTCCTCTGGTCTTCTTTTCGTGTACGTGCTAATTCATCAGTCAAGGTGTTTGCTAGTTCTACAACTTCTTCCATAGTTTGAGGTCTAGCTGCCTTGACTACATGCCTAATCTCACTAATTAATCCCCAGATGTAACGGGAGATTAATACTGGTTCAGGGGATGCAAGGGTCGGTACTATTCTAGCATATTTAAAGAATAACGTAGTGTATCCCTTACTATCCATTCCAGTCATTCTAAGGTTTAGGAATTTATTTGCTATATGTTCCTTTTCATTGGGAGGGCATAATTTCCTTTCTATCATATTTTTAAATTCCTCCCATTCCATATTGTAAATCCTATCACTTCCCCTAGATTGGAGGATAGTGTTCCACCATTCTAAAGCTGAGTTCTTAAATAAATTGGAAGCAAACATTATCTTATCCTCTTCCACACACTTGCTTATTTTTAGGACTGCCTCAGTCTTTTCTAACCAGCGTAGAGCTGCAATGGCCCCTTCATTGCCCGAGAATTCCATTGGTTTACAAGACCAAAATTCTTTGTAAGAACAACCATAAGGCTTGGTTCTTCTTCTTTTGGGAATGGGCGCTTGAATTATAGGTCCATTGTTCACGCTGTTTTCTGGTTCGGTGGGTCGTTTACTATCACGGTTACTTTTATTATCAGCTTCCCAAACTGTTTGAATAATATATGGCATCGCATCTATTATTCCTTGTGCCACTATGTGTTGGATGGCACTGTTATCCACTTGGTTTCCATTGTTATTGTTGTTCGGATTATAATTATTCAGGTTGTTGTTATTCTGGTTATTATCATTCTGGTTTTCCTGGTTATTAGCCGGGTTCTCTTGATTCACTTGGTCGTTAATCTGAATTTTAAACATTTACCACAAATTAATATCACAGGATATTATCTTAATACAATCAATCACATAACACACATATTGATAAAAAACGTCAAGCATTGAGACTTACTCTTTCTTATATAATATGCATCTAATACAAACTAAAACTGAAATCTAAAGTTACAATATTATTAGGCATCACTAACCACAAGGTGGTCTATACTACGATAGATTTTTTTTCAACCATACACACATATTATATATTATTATTACTATTTCCATCATTACTTTCACTGATATGGGTTCATCCAGAACTCCATATTACCCTCGTCATACTTCCAGACGAGTCGTTCTCCTACCAGCCTCATTCTCTCGCTACTTTCTAAAATTTCTTCTTCGAAAGTTCGGAGCTCTTGCACATTCTCTGCACTCATTGGGGGTGTAGGCTCTGGTACTGGGTTTGGGAACTGGGGCATGGGTTCCTGGTAAGGGTAAGGATTCTCTAGTATTTCCCTGATGTATGGGTCATTATCTAGAGGGTCCAGACCTGGGTAAGCTGCTAGGTTTGACATAGGTATGTCTTATGGTATTGGGTAGTGTTGCTGGTAATCCCTATGGTCATCTAACCACGGGTCGTAGTCTGGGACTAAGGGATTGGGTGCTGGTATTGATGTGCGTTAGGTGTGATATATATTTAAGTATACTTTTTGCCCTTTTTTAACACTTTAGTCAAGTTTTAAATTTATAAAACATGACATTTTACTAACACTAAACACACATATGGGCAAGTGCACCCATCGTGAGCGTAGTATAGCGTTGGTAAGATACCGAGGTCGTCCAAGGACACAAGAGCTTTTAATATCGGTTTATCCTCAACGTCTAATCAAATCAAAAATTTAGAAAAAGGTTTAAATATGAAAATGAAAACTAAAAATACTGAAAATAAAAATAAAACAGATAGACAAGATGAATCACTTGGATCCGACTCGCCTTTAGTGTAGCCTTTGATTAATTCCGCACTTTTGCACTTTTTAAGAGATTATCTTAGTTATAGTAGTAGGCCCCTCTTTTGAAGGTGACGTTACCCTCAACCCAGTAGTTTGAGTCAACAAGGATACAATCCTAAAGGGTTGGGTTATTGAAAGATAATTAATTAAGTTATTAATGCGTAATGTGGTAGGCCCCTCTTTTGAAGGTGACGTTACCCTCAGCTAAGTAGTTTGAGTCAGCAAGGATACAATCCTAAGTAGTCGGGTTAATGTTTTAATAGTAGTTTACATATGAGGGGATCAAGAAATTCGAACCCCCGCCATCCAATACCAGTGGGTATTGAAGGAGGTCCTACTAAGCTTGACCCAGGTCCTTGCAGGCTCTATACACTGAACAAGGCAAGACGCTTACCAAACCATTCCCTTAACCCCCGACCAGGTAGCCACCAAATCTCCATATAGACCGTGGAGATATGAATGGTGTAAATCTTTTATTTTATATAGACAGTAAAATAACGCCAAGACGACATGAACAAATGATAAGGAAGTTTCACCTTCAACATAAGAAACTAGTTATTAATGTCATTAATACATAACCAAATAAAAAGTGCGAAAAGATTAAAAATAAAAAGTATTACACTAAATGCTTGTCTTCACCAAGTGATGTAAGAGACTTAGGCAAATGTGGCCATTGATTATCAAGAACTCTTACGATCAATCTTGGCTCCCGAGACTACTACACACACTCTATGATGGATGATGGATGATGGTGCTGGATGTGGGTTGTGATGGTGGTGGTGGGTGGGTGAAGTGTGAAAGAGGTGGTTTGCCAAGGGATGATTTGCAAGTGAGCCAGGTACCCTTATTTATAGCCTGCACAGAAGCCCGGACACGGCCCCGTGCCCTCTGGGCACGGCCCCGTGTCCACCCTTCTTCTCTTTCTTCATTAAATGCAGTCTATCTGTATTAGTTGACCACGCCCCCGTGTCTGCTCGGCACGGCCCCGTGTGTAGGAGCGTATCTGTACTATCAAGATTTTCTCAGATTCTGCGAATCTTTGCGTTGACCACGGCCACGTGTTGGGAAATAGAAGCTTCTACCACTTTGTCTTTTCTGCAGACACTTGGGCACGCCCCCATGTTCAATGAACACGGGGCGTGTTCAGCCTTCTGTTGTCTTGTTTTTGCTTGGGAAGATGCTGTCGAGGGGTCGGGCATGCCACGTTTATTCCTTTTCTTGTATTTATGTTAGATTTGGCTGTATTTTTGCTTCTTTTGTTCCTTTAAGCTTATTTAACCCTGACAATACAAAAGGAAGACAAAAGCACACTTTTTCCAACATTAGTACTAAAAAGGGGTTAGTTTTATGCCTCATTTGATGTAATTTATATGTTGCATTTTACACACATCAAATGCCCCCACACTTGAATCTTTGCTTATCCTCAAGCAAAACTCTTTATTTTGTGGCTTACACACCCAAATGGAATGGGTAGAAGAGAAGGTTTTAGGCTTGTCATAGAGTGTCGGGATTCCAAGATTCTTTATTAGGTTTTATTTTTATGTTATTTACAATCCTATTCGTTATGATTTTTTTAGAACATTTCATAAGATAAATTACTTATTTGGGCATAACATGCCTATTAAAATTCTATTTATATACAAGTTCACATACCTCACGGGAGATCACTCATCACTCGGCCGAAGATGTATTTTTGTGAAACACTCAAGAGCGGCATGGAACTTACTTCTACCATATGCTTGCCAAGCAAACAATCCTCCTCCTTTTTAACTATACACCTTTGTAAATATCAAGAGGACTTTTGGGGAAGGGTTAGGCTTAGGTTAAAGGTAGATGGTTTTGGGTTAGTGGTTAGTAGGAAAGGGCGAAAAGGCGTAAAAAAGCGTCGGTTTTCGTAAAACATTTTGTTTTTGTGACTTTTTATTCTAATGAAGCATTTTTCAAACAAGCTTTCTTTTAATGAGCTTGTTTCTTTATTGCTAACTTCATTTTTCTTTTCTTCTCTATTTTTTTTTTTTTTTTTTTATAAGGAAGTCACAAGAAAACCCAGCTTTGTTACTAAAATAAAGGGTTTAAAATGAAAAAAAGGTTTTGGTGGTAAAGGATGTTTGTTTTGGGTAAAGAAATGAAAAGGTTTAGGCTCAAATGGGTTAACTAGGAGGATTTTGGGTAGGTGGTAAAAAAAATAATGGTGTTGAAAGAAAAAGGGTTAGTCCTAATGCCTCCATCATTTACTTAGTTGGGTTTAAATTGGTAAGGACCGGGAATGTATCGTCATGGCAAGTTCTAGAGTTGTAAGAAACCAAGCGGCTATTCACACAAGAAACGAAAAATGAGCATTTAGTTTTAAGATGTGTATTTGTATGCTCAATAAAGGCTCAAAACTCACTTTTTGTGGGAATGGAGTTTTAATGTGATCAAGTATATATAATCAAATTTTAACTAGATTTGTCACGCCGTTTCATAATTTTCTTATGTTGGTTAATTTTTTATCACGACGCTATCGGTTGTAAATTTATAAAAATCTAACCTTTTTAGAACTTGTTATTCCCAAACTAAACCAAGACAAGTAAAAAAAATGAGAAATTTTTGAAAAAATTTGGGGTGTTTAGCGGTTCGAATAGTGTTTTGTGTAAGGCTTGTAATTAGGACTTGCAAAATTCAAGGTTTTAGCATCCCCCCCCCCACACTTAAATTACACATTGTCCTCAATGTGTCCCAAAAATAAGTTTTTAGGTTGATTGAATGTGTAAAAGGTGTGTTAAAAACATAATTTTATGTTACTAGGCATCTGGACACGGGCCGTGGTGTCCGGGCACGACCTCGTGTTCAGATTGCCAGTAACAAAAATCATCAGAAAGTAACAGAAGCCTGGGCACAGGGGCGTGTTCAGTGAACACGCCCCTTGTCCAGTTACCTCAACTGGGCGATTTTCTGCAGACCTTTCAGCACGGGGCCGTGTTGGCTGGGCACGGCCCGTGCCGAACTTGCTTAGTATCCTTCACCATCCCGAGTGTGTTTTATTCCTGAAAATTAAAACTAAACTAGAAAGCATAAAAATTAATCTAAACTAAACTAAGGATAGTTCCGCGGAATGCCTCCGTGGTGCGCCACGTTTATAAGGGTCCTTGGCTAGACCCAAAGCCAGTCATATGTTACCCAAGTGGGATGTTTTGCATCCCATGTTGCACCGTCGGAGAGCATCATCCAAACTTGAGTCTATGACTTTCATGTAATTGACCGGGTCATCGTCTTCTACTCTCTTACCAACTCCGAACTTCATTTCCTTGTCCCTAACCCTCAATGTTAGTGTCCCACCATTCATGTCTACCACTGCGTGGGCCGTAGCTAGAAATGGCCTCCCTAAGATGAGTGGTACTTCGGTATCTTCCTCCATATCTAATATGAAAAAGTCGGTCGGGAAGACAAATTCTCCGACTTTAACTAATAGATTTTCAGCGACACCTTGTGGGTATTTCACGGACCTATCGGCGAGTTGTATACTCATTTTTGTAGGGCTGGTTTTCCCTAGGCCGAGTCGGTCAAACATTGATGCGGGCATGAGGTTGATACTAGCCCTGAGGTCGGCTAGTGCATTGCGAATGGGAGATTCCCCAATTGAACAAGGGATGGTGAAGCTTCCGGGATCGTTCTTCTTTTGCGGGAGTTTGTTGAGTAGCAAAGCGGAGAATTCTTCTCTTAAATTAACTAATTGCAATGATTCAATTTTCCTTTTGTGAGTGACGAAGTCCCTCATAAATTTTGAATATTTAGGCATCTGGGTCAGGACTTCAACAAATGGAATATTAATATGCAATTGTTTTAGTAAGTTTACAAACTTTGAGAATTGCTCATCGGTCTTTTAGCGAATTAACCGACCGGGGTATGGTACCGGAGGATTCTTGGTGGGCTCTTGATTTGGTGGAGGAGCCGTCGCTTGTTGGGGTGCCGGTGGAGTTGTGGTTTGGCTAGATCGGCTCTTTTCAGTTGGAGGTAACGGAGCCTCCTCGGACCCCACGGTACGGTTTCTCAATGTGATGAGATGCACTTGCGCCTTTGGGTTGGTTTCGGTATTGCTTGGTAACGCGCCCTGTGGTCTCTTGGAGAAATTTTGAGCTAGTTGATTTATTTGTTTTTCAATGTTTTGAATACTAGCTTGTTGATTTCTAAAGTTCGATTCCGGTTGTTGAAATCGATCCGAGTTTTTCTTTTCGGTATCGGAGATGAGGCGAGATACGGTATCTTCAAGCCTCTCTCGTCCCCCTTGTTGTTGTTGAGAGAAATTTTGTGACTCGTTTCTTGGTTGTTGAAAGTTTGTTTGTTAGTTTAGATTTTGTTAGTTACTACTATTGTCGGGTTCCCTCCAACCAAGGTTAGGATGGTTACGCCATCCTTGGTTGTAGCTACCTGTTGGAGGACCCGACGGCCTAGGTCTATTATCAATGTAGTTTACCGATTCTGTTTAATTATCCATTTCTTTCATACAACTCCAATTTTCATGTGGCCCACCGCACCCTTCGCAAGCCATAACCGAGGCCGTTTTTGCCATTTCTAACTTTTTGATTTTTGAAGAAAGGGCCTCGATTGGGGCTTGCAAGGAGGTGCTTTCATCAACCTTATGGGCGCCCGGGGCAATAGAATTTTTTCCTCGGGGGGTGTTCCACTGAAAATTGGTTTGAGCAATTTCCTCAATTTGATTATAAATTTCATTTGGGCGACGATTACCTAAAAGTCCCCTGGAGCTAGAGTCAAGTGTTTGTCTTGTGTGTGGCAACAACCCATTATAGAAAGTGGATACTTGTTGCCATACCGCAAGACCATGATGAGGGCATTTTCTTAGTAGCTCCTTGAACCTTTCCCAAGTTTCATATAAGGATTCCCCGTCCTCTTGTGAATATGTGTTAATATCAGTCATTAATTTAGCCATTTTAGAAGGAGGGAAATACTTATATAAAAACTTTTGGGCTAGTTCATCCCAGGTGTTTACCGATCCAACTGGGAGGGTATTAAGCCAAGCCTTAGCTCGGTCTTTTAGTGAAAATGGAAACATTCGAAGGCGGAGGGCGTCATTTGATGCTCCATTGATCCGAAAAGTATCACATATTTCCAAGAAGTTAGTAATATGTAAATGGGGATCTTCGTCTGCATGCCTATGGAAGGTTGCGGAGTTTTGGAGCATTTGTATCAAATGCGGCCGAAGTTCGAAGTTGTTGGCCTCGACATTTGGTGCATTGATAGCGGTGCCAAGATTACCTACGGTGGGTCATAGGTAATCCATGAAGGTACGTTGATCCGCCATTGGAAGTGGTTCCCCCGAAACTTTCTCTTGGTTTTTAGCTTAAAGTCTTTTTCTTAGAAAGCGTTCGGGTTCGTCAAGAGGTTCTTTTATGTCTCTACTAGAACAAGAGCTCATACACTGCGTAGAAAGTTCAGATGTGGCGCCTGGGTTCCAAGTCCTGCAATAAAAACAAAAAAGAACGTTGGTCAGAAGTTTCACCACGGCCCCGTGCTCAGCTGAACACGGCCCGTGGTCGGAGATACAGTAATTGCTTTCCGGATCCCTGTTACCGGGGAGCTCGATACGGCCCCGTTTTGCACCCACATGGCCCCGTGCTCAACTCTCTGTAACTCGAAAAATAAAAACTACCAGTAATAATGCTGGGCATGACCCGTGTCCAACCAGGCACGGCCCGTGCTGAGCTCTGCAGAAACTGAGAAGTTAAGAAAAATCCTAAAAAAAATAGAAAAATAAGAAAAAAACGATTAAGCCGTTGATTCCTAACTTTCTTAAAATCCTTGTGTCCCGGCAGTGGCGCCAAAAACTTGATGTGCGTTAGGTGTGATATATATTTAAGTATATTTTTCGCCCTTTTGTCTTGGCAGCGGCGCCAAACACTTTAGTCAAGTTTTAAATTTATAAAACACGAAATTTTACTAACACTAAACACACATATGGGCAAGTGCACCCCATCGTGAGCGTAGTATAGCGTTGGTAAGACACCGAGGTCGTCCAAGTACACAAGAGCTTTTAATACCGGTTTATCCTGAACGTCTAATCAAATAAAAAATTTAGAAAAAGGTTTAAATATAAAAATGAAAACTAAAAATGCTGAAAATAAAAATAAAAATAAAACAGATGGACAAGATGAATCACTTGGATCCGACTCGCCTTTAGTGTAACCTTTGATTAATTCCGATCTTTTGCACTTTTTAAGAGATTATCTTAGTTATAGTACTAGGCCCCTCTTTTGAATGTGACGTTACCCTCAACCCAGTAGTTTGAGTCAGCAAGGATACAATCCTAAGGGGTTGGATTATTGAAAAATAATTAATTAAGTTATTAATGCGTAATGTGGTAGGCCCCTCTTTTGAAGGTGACGTTACCCTCGGCTAAGCAGTTTGAGTAAGCAAGGTTACAAGTCTAAGTAGCCGGGTTAATGTTTTAATAGTAGTTTACATATGAGGGTATCAAGAAATTCGAACCCCCGTCATCCAATACCAGTGGGTATTGAAGGAGGTCATACTAAGCTTGACCCAGGTCCTTGGAGGATCTATATACACTGAACAAGGCAAGACGTTTACCAAACCATTCCCTTAACCCCCGACCAGGTAGCCAACATATCTCCATATAGACCGTGGAGATATGAATGGTGTAAATCTTTTTTTTTTATATAGACAGTAAAATAACGCCAAGTCATTAATACATAACCAAATAAAAAGTGCGAAAAGATTAGAAATAAAAGTATTACACTAAATGCTTGTCTTCACCAAATGATGTAAGAGACTTAGGCAAACATGGCCTTTGATTGTCAAGAACTCTTACGATCAATCTTGGATCCCGAGACTACTACACACACTCTATGATGGATGATGGTGGTGGATGTGGGTTGTGATGGTGGTGGTGGGTGGGTGAAGTGTGAGAGATGTGGTTTGCCAAGGGATGATTTGCAAGTGAGCCAAGCACCCCTATTTATAGCCTGCACAGAAGCCCGGACACGGCCCCGTACCCGCTGGGTACGGCCCCGTGTCCACCCTTCTTCTCTTTCTACATTAAATGCAGTTTGTCTATATTAGTTGACCACGCCCCCGTGTCTGCTGGGCACGGCCCCGTGTGCAGAAGCGTATCTGTACTATCAAGATTTGTTCAGATTCTGCGAATCTTTGCGTTGACCACGGCCCCGTGCCCGCTGGGCATGCCCCCGTGTTGGGAAATAGAAGCTTCTACCACTTTGTCTTTTCTGCAGACACTTTGGCACGCCCCCGTGTTCAATTAATACGGGGCGTGTTCAGCCTTCTGTTGTCTTGTTTTTGCTTGGGAAGATGCAGTCGAGGGGTCGGGCATGCCACGTTTATTCTTTTTCTTGTATTTGTGTTATATTTGGCTGTATTTTTGCTTCTTTTGTTCCTTTAAGCTCATTTAACCCTGAAAATACAAAAGGAAGACAAAAGCACACTTTTTCCCACATTAGTACTAAAAAGGGTTAGTTTTATGCCTGATTTGATGTAATTTATATGTTGCATTTTACACACATCAGTATCCTAGGTATCTCCATTGGGTCAAAGTCATGCTTTGGGATTTGGTTTTCTAGGTTATTTTCAATTTCCATTGGCAGATTTGGAAACAATGGTAAAGGCTGGGGTGCTACAAGTTGCTCAAGGTTAGGGTCAGCTGCTGTTGTTGCTAAGATATGGAATGTAACGCCCCACTTATTTGTACTTTCCTTTTATAGCAAGTTTTGTTCGTGTTTCTATTTTTGGAAACCTTGTGTTCTTGTAATCGTCCTTTCTTTGTAACCGTTGTAAAATCTGAGACTTAGATCATGAATAAAACCCGTATTTTGTTAATTACATGTTATACATACTTTATATATGCTCATACATCCAATTTCGTGGAACAATTTATGCTTATTCGTAATTCTTGGAAACTATGTGCTAAACTTGTAAATACATGAAACTTATGCATAAAACGTGTTTCGATCATAAACAACACTTACATACGATCCACATACGCATAATTATACTTGGTTTATACTCCCCATACTTAAATTTATCTCCAATTAGGTTTTTGTGGCAAATATAGTCCTTAAATGCCCTAAAACACAACAATAACAACTATGGGGGGCCAAATTGTAATATCTGAAACTTAAACACGGATCAGTAAGTCCGGCCGGCCTGCATAAACTTACCTTGACCTCTTACGCGGCCCGCTTGGGCATCAGATCTGCAGAAAACGCAAACAGCTGCATATCTATGCGATTTTGCATGAAATCCTAAGTTCTAACACTCCCCAATCACCTTTAATCCACCTCTAATCACCTCCAATCATCTCTAACCTCTTCCACTATAAATACACACCTCTTCCAAGCATTTTTACACTTTCACAACTCTCTACAACTCACAAATTCACTCTCAAATCAGTTGCAAATCTGCATTTTCGGACAGATTCATACTCTTATACTAAAGTGAGTATAACTTGCTCATTTCTCAACGAAATTACTTGATTCATCTTCCTACTTGCTTGGATAATCATGGGGTTCGATTCCTTGACTTCTCCTTGGAGAAATCAGACCTGGAATTGCCCTGAAATGGTCCAAAAACTTTATGTTTTGTTTTAAGTTCTTCAAAAGCTTGTTTAACCTTATCCAACTTGTGTCTAACACATCTCACACCTATGTCCTAATGCTTACAACCTCTCTTATGGTTGGTTAAGCTTAAAAACAAGGTTGAGACACTTGAAATCAGAGGATTAAACCTCATAATTTTCTGTTTTGTTTAGGGTATTTCACCCACAAGTCATGTTCAAGCTTAGTTCTTGATGTAGAGTGATTATGGAACAACTTGGGTTGTCCAAACATAAAATCCTCACATGATTTGATGATTTCTCTTAGTTTAGATTATTTACATACCTGTATTAATCTTAGTTCATGACCCTCCTTGTTTGTTCTTACAACAAGTGTAGTGGTGAACGCATACGAGGTGCCTAAATGGAAGCTTGTTCTTCCTACCTCCTACATGACTTCTATGGCACATTTTGAGGTACCTAAATGAAGATGTAATCTTCTACCTCATGCTTGAAATACTTGAACATTTGGACTTAAAAATATATACTATATAACCTAAATAATATCTATGTACATTCGAACCTTTGATGTTGAATTCATATTCATTTGTCTAAGTAGTAGAACATCCTCCTAGACTATGATAACTTGTCACGATTCTAATGGAACCTTGTTCCATGAAAACATTTAAACTCCTTAGAGTTTCCTAGTGTCAAGAGCAAGCATCATAAGTACTAAATGATTATTTTTCACATGTTATTCTCATATCTTATTTTTATGTTGTTTTAAATACCGAATCTCGACTCTAAACATACTTGAACTTTAACCCTTACACCTTCAACCTTCTAACCTCATCAACTTCGTCACATTGGATAATCGGAATGCATATGCAATATTGTGAGTATACTCGCAACCCCCTTTTTATGTTTACCACTTTTTGGGGTGTAACATGTTTAACTATTAAACTACACTTAAACTTATTCTTTATGCAATGCACGAAAACAATCCTTATACATGAATATTATGTTATGATACTTGATGCTTACGTGGACCATACTTATGTGATATGTTTTAGTCATTAGCTTTCACGAGCCTCCATTTGACATGTATAGCGCTATAGGAGTAACGCATCGCCCCCTTTAAACTTGGGTCATGTTGAATTAACTAAACTTTCTTGCGTAAACAGAGGATTGGCTAGAAATATTGCATGCCATGATAGGTTGATCTTGTATAAACAAAGTTGCCATGTGGATTCGTTTTTAAACTTTTATACTTATACTTATGCTTAAACTTGTACACTCGCCTTTGCTTTTGCATTGAACTTTATTTTAAACATGTTACAGGTTGAGGATGATGATGCTATGAAACGAAGTAGCGTTGATGCCTAGAAACACATATAGACGTTTAGGTTTAATCGTTGTACCAATTTTGATTATGTTGTATTGATTTCCCTTGAACTTGATGTTATTTGATTTCCTTGTAATGTAGACAAATGAATTATGAAATGAAATCGGTTTATTAAATATTGTCACAAATAGCGTTATGATGTCTCTAGCAATCTTCACACTTCGTCTCATCCCGATGTTTCCGCCATTGGTTGGGGTGTGACAGATTGGTATCAGAGCCATAACTATAGGGAATTAGGAGAAGTAGGAATGCTTTTACCTAGTCTATAGTTTTAGAGCCTTATTCGTATGTTTTGCTTGAACTACTACATGATACTTTATTTGCTTCTTATTTATGCTCTTTTAAACATGTATATCACTCGTGGGTAATATTCGACATGTTATTCTTATGCATTAATGCTTGTCTTATTATGTGTTAATACTTGTTTCGTTGTTCGATTCTTTACGTATTATTCTTGACCTATCTCTCTATGTGTTAATACTTGATTTATCATTTCATTATTTATGTACCATTCTTGATATGCCTTCTTACGTGTTTATACTTGTTTACGTATTCCTTTGACATACACTTCCCTCATGCATTTTACTCGATATTTCTAAATCCGAAAACGCTCACAATACACAAACGAGACGACTTCACCAAAATAGGCGTGAAACCCACAATTTGGTGAATAACTCTCAATCCTTCTACTTTTTCTTTTACGCGAAATTCACCACCAAGTTAGGAATGAAATCCTCACCTTGATGGAGAAATCAAATTTTGAATTCTAGTGGACCCTCGTCAAAGTGTTGAAATCAAATTTTGACCCGACGAGTACCAACCACACTTAGGATACTAAATCGTCAAGTTAGGGGTGAAGCCCGCACCTTGTCGACTAGTTCCATTCTTTGATTTTCATAAATCCCGCCAAGTCTCGAAATTTCAATTGATTTGGGACATGTAGTAACCGGAAGGGTAAATACCGTTAACCGACTTGTCGGCGAGAGTATTCCACCTATTAGGCCAAAGCATACTCCCCAAATTCGAAAGACTTTTCGACCACTTTGGTTAGTCAAAAGTTCCGTTTTGGAACCATCCAAGTTTTAATCAAGCATGTGTTTCTATTATTTATTTTATACGATGAAATCTTTCAAATTCAAATTTACTTTCGATATTTTCTTCTCACACACACATCATACTAAATCTTTTTCATACACTTATGCACATGTATGATTTCATATAATTTAAATTCATATTCCTTGTAATGATAAGTGGAGACATATCATCGAGATAGGAGTGATTTCCTTACCTTGATGATTAACTCCACTCCCTTTTTCTTAAAACGACCTCACCAACGAGTTAGGGGTGATTCCCTTACCTAGGTGATCGTTACCAAAACGTCTCTTCAAAATATCTTATTATGCAAACTCGATCATGTTTTATACTTAAATTATTTATCATTATTCAAAATACATACGTATACGATTTCAAAATACATTGTTTTATCAAGCGTGCTTTCTATCCTTCAACCTATTATCACTTAACTCATATACACGAGATTCTTAAACATATCTTAAACGTTTTACTACACAAATTTTCAAACCTTACGAAATGCTACCTATCAATTTAATCGGTCCAATGAATCTTTTGCCCATGAACTCCATATTTGACTTAATCACTAAAACGCACTCATGATATATATCACCAAACTAAAGACTTTCATTCTCAATCGGAGGATCAAACCAAACTTCTTTTACACCTATAAGATCTTATGGACATCATATGATCGTTTTACCAAGGACTCTTTTCAACCTCAACAAATCATTTGTTAGAACTTTTAACAATCACTAAGTCCTTTTGCCAAAATTCTTTTCTAAGGATCCTCGTTTTCACAAGAACCTCCTAAATTCATAAATTCTTGTTTAATAAAACGAACTTACTTTGGATTGAAAACCTTTTTCCTACACCAATTTACAAAACTCGTGGGCAAGAAGACTTCTTGGAGACCGACCATCTTCGGATTTCGTAAACTCTTTTAAAACAAATGTATCATTTCCATTCATTACAAAATGCATTATGCTTAACCAATGAGTACTTTATATCCTTTTACATATGCAAACTATATTCTACCCTACAAACCAAGCCCAATCTAATTTCGATACGATAAACTCTACGTTTCTTTTAAACAACTATACATGCATATCATCATACACATTTTAGTCGATATCTCGCGATAACATCATTTATATCATTCGTATTTACATATTTAACCCTTTTAACGCTTTCATGCACTTAAATCCGTGATGTTCAACATACACTATATACGTAAATTTTATTGCTCTTACCTACACTTATACATTTCATGCTTATACTTATACACTCACGTATTTCATGTTTTTACTTATACTCATACGTTTCATGCTTATACGTATACTTATACTACTCGTACGTTTTATGTTGATACTCATACATACATGCGTATTCACACTTAAGCTTATGCACATACTTTCATTTCATACTCATACATTCGCACCTACACGCGAGCGTAATCCGAGTGATTCGCTTGCGTGGGTCCCATACATACTTTAGCATGGACTTGCTTACATACTACATTCTTACACGTACACATTCTTAAATTTTAAATTATGTATACCCTAATTCATACACTACTAGTACAAGCTATGCGGATCATGCGACGATCAAAATAATCGCGGGTGCACACGGGATTATAGTGATTGGCTCATGAAAACCATAGAGTGTACTACTGTGTGTGATAAGACACGGAACGTAACATGACACTGAATACGAAACGGATGTAAGGTGGTCAAAACATGGTGGATACGCTGCTGGTACTTCCTATATATAAGTGTTTTCACCATATTACCAAACTATCGTAAAACGCGCCATGAGAAATTCGGTGTTTTACAGACCTTGTAGACCTGATACAAACTTTAAACAACTCACAAGCGCATTATATCAGATTATCCACGACGAGACCTCATCTTTGACGCTACTTTTGTCTATCAGATATTTATGCTATTCGATCAATCGTTCACCCTTATACCTCTATTATTCCCTGTTGCATCATACTCCAAAGCCTCAATTTTAAACAATCCTCTTCTGGTTGCCAAAACTTTTTCAAGCCTTCCTCTTGAATAAATTTCGGGACGAAATTCCCTAAAGGAGGGGAGACTGTAACGCCCCACTTATTTGTACTTTCCTTTTATAGCAAGTCTTGTTCGTGTTTCTATTTTTGGAAACCTTGTGTTCTTGTAATCGTCCTTTCTTTGTAACCGTTGTAAAATCTGAGACTTAGATCATGAATAAAACTCGTATTTTGTTAATTACATGTTATACATACTTTATATATGCTCATACATCCAATTTCGTGGAACAATTTATGCTTATTCTTAATTCTTGGAAACTATGTGCTAAACTTGTAAATACATGAAACTTATGCATAAAACGTGTTTCGATCATAAACGACACTTACATACGATCCACATACGCATAATTATACTTGGCTTATACTCCTCATACTTAAATTTATCTCAAATTAGGTTTTTGTGGCAAATATAGTCCTTAAATGCCCTAAAACACAAAAATAACAACTTTGGGGGCCAAATTGTAATACCTGAAACTTAAACACGGATCAGTAAGTCCGGGCGGCCCGCGTAAACTTACCTTGACCTCTTACGCGGCCCGCTTGGGCATCAGATCTACAGAAAACGCAAACAGCTGCATATCTACGCGATTTTGCACGAAATCCTAAGTTCTAACACTCCCCAATCACCTTTAATCCACCTCTAATCACCTCTAATCACCTCCAATCATCTCTAACCTCTTCCACTATAAATACACACCTCTTCCAAGCATTTTCACACTTTCACAACAGTCTATAACTCACAAATTCACTCTTAAATCAGTTGCAAATCTGCATTTTCGGACAGATTCATACTCTTACACTAAAGTGAGTATAACTTGCTCATTTCTCAACGAAATTACTTGATTCTTCTTCCTACTTGCTTGGATAATCATGGGGTTCGATTCCTTGACTTCTCCTTGGAGAAATCAGACCTGGAATTGCCCTGAAATGGTCCAAAAACTTTCTGTTTTGTTTTAAGTTCTTCAAAAGCTTGTTTAACCTTATCCAACTTGTGTCTAACACATCTCACACCTATGTCCTAATGCTTACAACCTCTCTTATGGTTGGTTAAGCTTAAAAAAAAGGTTGAGACACTTGAAATCAGAGGATTAAACCTCATAATTTTCTGTTTTGTTTAGGGTATTTCACCCACCAGTCATGTTCAAGCTTAGTTCTTGATGTAGAGTGATTATGGAACAACTTGGGTTGTCCAAACATAAAATCCTCACATGATTTGATGATTTCTCTTAGTTTAGATTATTTACATACTTGTATTAATCTTAGTTCATGACCCTCCTTGTTTGTTCTTACAACAAGTGTAGTGGTGAACGCATACGAGGTGCCTAAATAGAAGCTTGTTCTTCCTACCTCCTACATGACTTCTATGGCACATTTTGAGGTACCTAAATGAAGATGTAATCTTCTACCTCATTCTTGAAATACTTGAACATTTGGACTTAAAAATATATACTATATAACCTAAATAATATCTATGTACATTCGAACCTTTGATGTTGAATTCATATTCATTTGTCTAAGTAGTAGAACATCATCCAAGACTATGATAACTTGTCACGATTCTAATGGAACCTTGTTCCATGAAAACATTTAAACTCCTTAGAGTTTCCTAGTGTCAAGAGCAAGCATCATAAGTACTAAATTATTATTTTTCACATGTTATTCTCATATCTTATTTTTATGTTGTTTTAAATACCGAATCTCGACTCTAAACATACTTGAACTTTAACCCTTACACCTTCAACCTTCTAACTTCATCAACTTCGTCACATTGGATAATCGGAATGCATATGCAATATTGTGAGTATACTCGCAACCCCCTTTCTATGTTTACCACTTTTTGGGGTGTAACATGTTTAACTATTAAACTACACTTAAACTTATTCTTTATACAATGCACGAAAACAATCCTTATACATGAATACTATGTTATGATACTTGATGCTTACGTGGACCATACTTATGTGATATGTTTTAGTCATTAGCTTTCACGAGCCTCCATTTGACATGTATAGCGCTATAGGAGTAACGCACCGCCCCCTTTAAACTTGGGTCATGTTGAATTAACTATATTTTCTTGCGTAAACAGAGGATTGGCTAGAAATATTGCATGCCATGATAGGTTGATCTTGTATAAACAAAGTTGCCATGTGGATTCGTTTTTAAACTTTTATACTTATACTTATGATTAAACTTGTATACTCGCCTTTGCTTTTGCATTGAACTTTATTTTAAACATGTTACAGGTTGAGGATGATGATGCTATGAAACGAAGTAGCGTTGATGCCTAGAAACACGTATAGATATTTAGGTTTAATCGTTGTACCAATTTTGATTATGTTGTATTGTATTTCCCTTGAACTTGATGTTATTTGATTTCCTTGTAATGTAGACAAATGAATTATGAAATGAAATCGGTTTATTAAATATTGTCACAAATAGCGTTATGATGTCTCTAGCAATCTTCACACTTCGTCTCATCCCGATGTTTCCGCCATTGGTTGGGGTGTGACATGGAAGTTTGCTAAACTCCTATTAAGTAGGTCCTGAGCGTGAGCATCTGTTTCTCTTTTAATGGCTGCTAAAGCGCGTTGGTGTTGTAACTTTTTCATTCTCTTCCTACGCTCATGTACTCCCCTACTGAACCATCCTCTCTTTTTAGGAGGGAATGGCTCTTCAGACTGAGCCTTAAACACGAATATGCCGTCTTCATTGTCAGCTGAATACCCTGAGAGGGCAGGCTGTCTAGAGGTGCCTTCGCTTCTAGGTGAGCTGGATAACTGACGATAGGCGTCGGATGGTCCTTGATCGCTCATACTGTAAACTAACAAATAGTCAAATAACACACAACAATAAAATACAGATATGCGCCTATTTTCGTAATTAATTTCCTAACAATTTGAATAATATCTTGGTGTCAGCAGAATACTTCTGTTGCTGAATTAGTGGCTTAGCTCTGATACCACCTTCTGTCGCAACCCCCGCCCCCTATCTGTCCTGGGAACGGGCTGCCGCGAGAATCAGTTTCGTTGGTATCCATTTGTTTATCATTTTGGCAGCGGAATTTTCATCAGGATCGTAGTTAGGAAATATTTTGTCAGAGTAAAATACCATGCTTTTATAATATTAAACATATAGGAAAAATCCCAAGTTTCAAGTACACACATTTTCATAGGGATACACCCTATTTTATTTAATAAAACATCTCTTTATTTTAGGTAACTTTATTGCCACTTTTTTAAGCCTTCAGTGCTGTCCAGCTGGCTTCTAGTTGGCTTTCACATTTTGTTACCTGAAACGCGTTTAAAAATATTTTGTCAGTGGGAAATACTGGTGAGTTAATCAGAATTTAATTAAGACTTATAAAAACCATTGTACAGTAGTGAGGGCGGTCGCGCAATTACATTTGTTTCCATCTATTCAATTACCACCCACGGTACTGTCAACCCGACTTGTGGTCATGTTACTCCTCGCAAGGTAGTAACAAATTTTGTATACAAAACCCCAACATACCGACGATAATTGTAGAATACAAATACTCAATCACTGTTTAATATATCATTAATTAAGTGAGGTTTTGTAAAAACAATTTGCAAAAAGGAGATTACTCACATTGCTGTCTTAGGTTTTCTTTAGGGGTTTCCTGCTGATTATCTATAATTTACACAAAGGAACACGTGTTAGTATAATAACCCAACATTTATATTAATGATACCCTTCCCGAGATGGCATTCCAACGACTACGTCGGGCAGAACCACGACAGCCGTTACGGAACCCTAGATCAATCGGGCAGAGTATTTAATATGTAACCGGGGTTATAATACTTACAACGGTGCAGAACTTCATTATTTAGGGGGTATTTCGCCCGAAAATTACTTATACTATTAGAAATTTCGAGAGAGAAAAGTGTGTGAGCAATCATAGACTGAAGCCGATGCCCTCAATTTATAGGGCTGCAATTGAGCTTCGTCGCGCCCCCGTAAACTCCAGCCAAGGCCTTCACGGCACGCGAGGCTCCCTAGGGTCAGCCCTAGGGTTTCCGAGTCGACCACTAGGCACGACATGACTGGAACACGTGGCGGCTCTGGGGTTCGCCTGATCTCCTTGCTGTCGCGGCCCGCGTAGGAGGTAGCCAAGGGCTACGCGCCCCGAAGGAAGTGCCAATTCTTGGACATTTAGTTAACCATGAAGGAATTCATGTGGATCCCACAAAGATTGAGGCGATTACTAAATGGAAAATCCCTGAGTCACCAACGAGAGTTAGAAGTTTCCTAGGACTAGCCGGTTATTATAGAAGATTTATCCGAGATTTTTCTAGAATAGCCATTCCCTTAACAAAACTAACCTGTAAGTCTGTTAGGTTTGAATGGGGACCAAAACAAGAAGCCTTTAGAATTCTTATGCAAAGATTAACCAATGCACACATACTAGCGTTACCAGAAGGAATTGAAGACTTTGTAGTCTATTGTGACGCTTCTAAGTTAGGTTATGGATGTGTGTTGATGCAACGTCAAAAGGTTATAGCCTATGCCTCTAGACAACTTAAGAATCATGAAGAGAATTATACAACCCATGATTTAGAATTAGGCGCCATAATATTTGCCCTGAAAATTTGGAGACATTACCATTACGATAGTAAGTTTACCATTTTTACCTATTATAAGAGTTTAAAGTATGTTTTCGGGCAAAAGGAGTTAAATATGAGACAGAGACGCTGGATGGAAATTCTCAGTGATTATGATTGTAATATTTAGTATCATGTAGGAAAGGCAAACGTAGTAGCCGATGCTTTAAGTCGAAAGTATCATGAAAAGCCAAAAAGAGTACGTTCTCTTAAATTAAATCTGGAGATAGATTTAAATGAGCAAATCAGAAAAATATAAGAATCAGTAATCAAAGATGATACTGAAAAACTAAAAGGAATGATTAAGGAATTAGAACAAGGATCATATGGAATATGGAGATTCCATAAGAAAAGAATGTCGATACCCAAATTAGGAAACTTACGCCACCGAATATTAGAAGAAGCCCATAAGTCTAAATACACGATACATCCTGGAAGTGATAAAATGTATCAAGACTTAAGAAAGAATTTCTGGTGGATAGGAATGAAAAAGGATATAGCAGCTTATGTCGCTAAGTGTCTAACCTGTTCACGGGTCAAAGCTGAGCACCAGAAACCCTCAGGTTTGTTGCAGCAATTGGAAATGCCTGTATGGAAATGGGAATTGATAACAATGGACTTTGTTACCAAATTACCCAAGACAAGAAACGGTAACGATACAATCTGGGTGATTGTAGACAGGCTAATCAAGTCAGCTCATTTCTTACCAATGAAGGAAACTTTCGGTATGGAATAGCTAGCCAAGTTATATGTAAATGAAATAGTTTCATTTGGAATTCCTTTATCTATTTTGTTACCAAATTACCCAAGACAAGAAACGGTAACGATACAATCTGGGTGATTGTAGACAGGCTAATCAAGTCAGCTCATTTCTTACCAATGAAGGAAACTTTCGGTATGGAATAGCTAGCCAAGTTATATGTAAATGAAATAGTTTCATTTGGAATTCCTTTATCTATTGTTTCTGATAGAGATAGCCGTTTTATTTCTCATTTTTGGACAAGTTTCCGAAAAGCAATGGGAACCAAGCTAAACCTAAGCACTGCTTATCATCCTCTAATGGATTGACAAAGCGATAGGATGATTCAGACAATGGAAGATATGCTTAGAGCTTGTTTAATTGATTTCGGAGGAAATTGGGACGATCATCTACCATTAATAGAAGTTTCTTACAATAACAACTATCATACCAGTATCAATGCTGCACCATTTGAAGCACTTTATGGACGATAGTGCCGAACCCCAGTCTGTTGGGCAGAAATCGGAGAAAAGAAACTATCCAGAACATAAATAGTGCAAGAGACAACAAAAAAAGATTATTCAAGTCAAGGAACGACTGAAAGCAGCACGCAATCGACAAAAGAGTTATGATGGTAACAGGCGAAAGCCGTTGGAATTTCAGGTAGGAGACAAGGTCTTATTAAAAGTTTCTCCTTGGAAAGGAGTGGTGAGATTTATCAAAACAGGAAAGCTAAGCCCCAGGTATGTTAGACCTTTTGAGATTATTAGAAGAATAGGACCAGCAGCTTATCAGCTACAATTTCCAGAGGAAATGGCAGGAATACATGATGTATTTCATGTATGTAATCTCAAAAAGTGTTTAGCCGATGAATCATTAGTAGTACCTCTTAAAGATATCGAGATAAATGAAAAGCTTAAGTTCGTAGAAAAGCCTCTACAGATTGAAGACATAAAAGTCAAGAATCTCAAACACAAGAGATTAGTTCTAGTCAAAGTGAAATGGGATTCTAAGAGAGGACCAGAATATACATGGGAACTTGAATCAGAGATGCAGAGGAAATATCCACACCTGTTCCAGTAGACCTCGAGGACGAGTTCTAAAACAAGGTGGGGAGGATATAACAACCCTCCTAAAATATTTCCGACATCCCTAAATTATTTATAATGTCCCTATACACCTTAACATACACCCCGTATATGAAAAATGGCCCTAAGTACCTTTAATTTTACAAAAATAAAATAAAAGCAAAATCTGAGTGTCGCTGGCGGGCCGCGAAAGCTTTGCCTTCGGGTTACGCGGGGCGCGACAGATCAACCACCAGGCCGCACCCTGAGGTGCCACGTGTCGTGAAGCGTGTGGAAGCTAGGATCGACTCAGCCAAGCTAGGGCCTACCCTAGTTGGCCTCGCGGGCCGCGAAGCCCTTTGTTGAACCTTACACGGGGCGCGACAAACCCAATATCAGGCCCTATAAATTGAGACGATCGGCCTTCAGTTTCCGTCGCTCAATTTCGAAATTCTCTCTCAAATTCTATAGTGTAGAAGCTATACCCGGGCATTATACCCACTAAAATAGAAAAGTTCTGCCTCGTTGTAAGTATTTTAACCCCCGATTACGTATTAGATATGCTGCCCAATTGAACTAGTGCTCCGTAACAGCTGTTGAGGTTCTGCCCGACGTAGTCGTTGGAGTTCTGTCTCGGGGAGGGTATAACTAATGGAAATATTGGGTTATTATACTAACGCATGTGCATTATTTAAAATTTATAGATTATAATCAGGAAGCCATAGGAAAACCCTAAGGTTGCAATGTGAGTAATCTCCTTTTCGTAAACCTTTCTGTAAACTATTTTTACAAAACCTCAATTGTTTTTACATAATAATTAACAGTGATTGAGTATTTGTAATTCTATAATTATCGTCGGTATGTTGGGGTTTTGTATACAAAATTTGTTACTACATTGTGTGTAGTAACATGACCACAAGTCGGGTCGACAGTACTGTGGGTCGTAATTAAGGTAGAAAAATAAACAAATGTAATTGTTGATTGCCCTCAATACTATACAATGATAAAACCCGTCTTGATTAAATTGGGATTCACTCACCAGTATTTCCCATTGACAAATGTTTTTAAAACGCGTTTCAGGTAACAAAATGTGAAAGCCAAAATAGAAGCCAGCTGGAGAGCACTGAAGGCTTGGAAAATTTGGCTATAAAAGTTACCTAAATAAAGAAAGATGTTTTATTCAATAAATTAGGGTTTATCCCTATAAAAATGTCGTAATGAAAACTTGGGAATTTCCCATGTGTTTACTAATATGAAAATGTTGTATTTGACTCTGATAAAATATTTCCTAACTACGGTCCTGATGTAAATTCCACTGCCAAATAATGATAAACACCGATACCACCATCTCTGAGTAGGCCACGGCCACCCGCCTCCCGAGGCAGGGGTCGGGGGTTGCGACACATTCGTCGTCAATACCATGACCATCACCCTTATGGATATTTCTACCATATTTTGCATTCGATTCAATTATAGGCCACTTTGACCTTTAAAAGTCAAACTATCAATTGACATATATATGCACTAAAATGTTCAATAAAACTCATTTAGGCATTTTATCTAACACTTGGTGGCATCATATCTTCGCCATCATTTTAGCTAATTTCTTAACCAAATTCACCCTATTTCATTCAATTCGACAAGTTATACAATTATTAACATCAAGTGAACAAGACATTTAATCATCATATGCTAATCCATTAAATTATCATACTAGGATATGGGGTTTTCATCTCGTATGCAAAAAAAAAAACCCATTTCATCATATAATTGGACATTCATCTTAACATCCAAACTATTCAAGTTTCTCACTCAAACTAGTAAGCATGATGATCATATCACTATCACAACATCAATTTCATCATAACATCAAAACTCATTTCATGACCTATATGAACACTTATTCGAATCTCTAATTTGTTCAAGTATCTTACACCTACATGCAAGTATGATGATTATGAACATCCATACATCATCAATGTCATCATATCATCAAAAATCCACTTAACATAATACTCATCATACACAAATTCATCACATACCTTGTGATTTGTAGGTTTAGATGATTGAAAACCCTTGACCATGCAAGGATTTAGCTTCAATTTCAATCTTCAATCTTATGTGTGTTTTTATTTTCTTAAACTTTTATATTTTTAGCTTTCAAGGATGTGCACATTTAGTCCCTCCATGTTTTGTTGTTTATAAGTCAATTAATCTTCATTAATAAACAACTATGTTAGCTAGGTTAATATGTCTAGTTATACTCTTCATTTCAATTGTCAAGTGAATATGGTAATTCAACTTTACTAAGCTCGGGAATGCTACTACCAACTTAATTTAAGTCCTGATAGCTCGGACCTTTTATAAACTTTTCTTTTCTAATAGCATTCATTCACCTTTTATTTAACACGAGGTTTATTTATTTAAATCCTAATGTTTACCGGGTTAACTTTTTACCACTAACGATATTTTACCCACTCATCACAATTAACTTGATTTAATTAACAACCGTTTTTGGGGTGTTACAGTTAACTAAAACTTACCGTGGATAACGAGGGCACGATTATTAGATGAGAAGTTATATGCATTAATGCATAAAGTTGCAAAGTTCTTTTTTAGGGACCCTCACACACTCGACCATATAGCTTTGAATCAACATGGAAACGCCACGCAAAGTCGGATCAAACCACAACGATATTTCCTAATCAGCAGAGAAAGTATATATCGTTGTGGTTTAGTATTAGGTAAGAAAATAGTTTAAGGGTTTAAATTACTTACGACTATAGTTCCTTTGGTGGGGAGTCAATTCCCCAAAGGTAGTTACTTTTATAAAAACTAAGTCCTCTGCGCTTTGATCTTAACGCCTTCCTTTGGCCAGAGCTTACCAACCTAAAGTCCCATTCAAAACATTTAACCCCCTTTCGAGGCATCAGCATGTTTTGATTCTACATAGACATAGAAAACATGAATGTCCCGCTTTAGCGGTGAAACAGGATTGTTGGTAGTTTTTAAGTGTTAAGTCGAAAGAATAATGACCCATGTTAATGGCGACACTAATATTCCATCACTTTCAATAAACACCTCCTTACCTAAATTCATTAATGTACACACATCTTGTTAATCCATGACTCACTATAGTTAACTCCCCATCAAGGGGTATGTTTCCCCAACCACCTACAAGAACCTTAGCCAAGGATGGCTATGGAGATAGTTTTCGTCTAAATTTAAATGATTATATTAATCATCAAAAGGTTAGTTACACTAATAATTCTTGATTTTTTCTTAATGATTGCAATGATTAGAGATAGTGGGTAGAAGAGAAGCGTGGTATGGAGAATAAAGAAGAATTGAGCAAGTGAAAATGGATGTCAAATGCCTCTATTTATAGGCTGCTGGAGTTTCAGACATGAGGCGTGTCTAGGAGACATGGCCGTGTCTGGTTACTAGTAACTGGTGATAGCCAGTTGCCCAGACATGGGGCGTCTCTAAGAGACAAAGGCCGTGGTCAGCTCTTTTAGGTCTCACTTGATCTTTGAATATCTCAAAATCTTTTTGTCTTTTAACGGGCTAGACACGAGGCATGTATCGAATATTAACTTCTGGGCTTTGAGCGGTGGTCTTCAGAAGGTGACGGTTGTCTTCAGAGTTCGATACACGGGGCATGTCTGGGAGACATGGGGTGTGTCAGAGTTTAACAATTTTTTCTGATTTTTGCCCCGTTTTGATTCCTTTGTTCGAATTGGATTCATTTTGTCCTGAAAATAATCTAACCAAAATAAGTCTATTTCAAATATATTCTTAGCAAAACCAATAAAAAGTGGGTTTAGTTTGGTATTAAAAAAATGTGTAGTTTTGCTTATACCATGGATACAGATATAGGTCTTGAATCTTTAAAGAAAAAGAGAAAAAAGACTGTTATGCATCAGGAAGTTGCAAGTTCACTCACTACTGAATTAATTAGTGTAACTATGTAAACTCCTGTATCATAACCTATGAATGCACCATCAGCGGGGAGCTCTAACCAGACTCCACTAGTTTCATCTTAATCTTCATAAAATTTTACGAGGTGTTTTACTTTTACACCAGATCTGGACTTAACACAACTATAGATAAAGGAAAAGACAACACATCCTTCTGATTCACAACGTCATATATAATTATGTCACATTCATTAAACTTGAATCAAAGTTTGATGATTATAAAAAGATTGTGAAAGAACAAATGCAAGTTAAAGATTACTAAATTATTGTCTTGAAAGTTTTGGTGGATTTATAGCCTAGTGGTATCTTGGTGGTGGGATAAGGCTTTGGGACCAATAGGTCCTGGGTTCGATTCCCACAAGGGTGGTTTTCCCATGTTTATTAGGTTTCCTCCTGAATTGGTATGGCATTATGCCTAGTGGAGATGGATATGATCGGGTGGTTCCTCTGGTGGCACGATGATACTCCAGTGGTCCGTCAGTGATCCAAAATTTGCCGTTAAAAAAAAAGTGTGTAAAAAATGAAATTACAGAACTAAAGAAACTTGTATCTGAGTTGGCAATATTTGTAAATGACAAGATTAAAGAATTCTCCTCAGCTAAGCTAAAAGATGATGAAATCAAGACAAAGATGATCAAGATAGATCAGATGAAGACAATGTTAAGGGGAGCCAAGAAAATAGAATGAGTCCAAGAGGAATAAAAAATGATAATAAAGAAATCTAGTTGATCTGAAAGAATCTAACGAAGAAATGAATGATTTTGAGGAGGGGATATTGAAGATATATTGATGTTTGATTTTGAGTATATTGCTAGAGATGAAAGTACTTTGGGTGAATTTCTTCATACAGATGATGAGTTGATAAAGTTCAATACGTGAATGTTGAAGGAAAAGTGTTTGAAGGTTTTAATGATATGTTCAAACACACACCTTCTACACAAGTTTCTCAAGATCAACCAGTTACAACTAACCTTTCCTTAGCTCAACATATATCATTCACAAGTCTTGAAGTAGAAGCTTTTACGGATCCTAAAAGAGTATTATTACCAAAGACTATTGAAGGAAATGTACAACATCCTGAATGGTTCAAAGAACAACATATAAGGAAAATATCTTCAAATACCACGAACAAAAAAGGACATCGTCATGATATCTTAAGTAGTGTTTTGATAGTGAGAAAGGATGTACATGATCAAGAGGAAGATAGGATTCATTCAATATGTTTTGAATTGCCATCTTTTCAAAAGATTTCCTGAAACTAATCTAAGGACGCTTACAAGACTTCTTATATAACTAATCTAAGGACACTTGCAAGACTTCCTATATTGAATGAAGAGAATAATATTATAGCAAATTTGGATCATTTCTTTGGAATTAGCGTAGTGAAAATTTCCATCTTCTCAAAAAGACAAATGAAAAGTCATCAAGGATATCATAGATCCATTGACAAAGCATCCATGGACTACAACTGTATATCCTAGATCACATACTATGTGTAGAAAATTCCTATTCAGAAGCTTGTTCCTCCAAATACTTTGAAGAATTTTGAAAGATAGTTTTATGATCGTAATTGATGAGTTGCACTGATTAGGTGTGCTGGTCAGAAAGTTAGTTTGATTTTGGTTCCAATGAATTTACAGATGTTTGTTAAAAAAGACAAGAATGTATTATTTAAAAGTAAAATGCAATATCCATCACGAAAAAAAAGGCTCAAGATTATCAAAAGGTTGTGATAACAAGTGTTAAGACTAGTGTATACATTGGTTGTTTAAAAAAATACATTGAAGGGGAAATTTAAACTTTGATTTGACACCATAATCATGGGGAGAGTGTAGGATTTTGAAATAATCATCATGAAGCAATTAAATGATAGAATGCATTGAATATTGAAGATAAACATAAGTATGCAACGAAATGTTATACAAGAAGGGATAAGTTAATTATGTGGTAAAATATTTCTCATAATTTAGCGATTGCTTAGCATTGACGAGATGCTATGGTAGCGAGATGTTGGAACATTTCGCCAGGCTAAATATTCCTAGGTAGTGAATTATTAATCTAATTCTCTTGTGGTTATAAATATTATAAAATGCAATACAGTTCATAACTTTGTAACTGTGAGAGTCATGTTGAAAACTTGTACAATTTTGTTAATTTAATTAGAATGTGTGTGTGTGTTCATCTTCGAATTCTTGTGTTATGATTCTACTTAATTGATTGTTTCGTGTTTGTGATTGTGTGCCAAGTCTATAGAGATCCATTCATCATGTCTAAATAGTTCGATTACACTTAATTCTTGTGGAAGATCCAACTTAGAAGGACCTACAACTTGGTCTATTGGTGGGTATAAAAAGATTGTTAGGTTGTGGGGTGAGTGTATGTTCATGGATAAGGACCAAGATGAAGGTTTAGCTTCCGGTAGGATTTGTGTTCTTACTGAAAAATAATTTTTATGGGAGACAATACTTGTGGAAGTTGTTGAGACAGTTTATGACACCACCCATTTTGCGGTCATTGTTAAGTAATCATTCTTTACGGTTCTATTCATTTCGATGATAAGACTACGCTAGTAGACACATTGGTTTGACATATAGTTTTTACATGCAAGTATGATATGTAACTTAGTATACCGATTGCCATGTTTGGATTAGAGACATTATACGTCTGCTATGTAAATCAAACCCATATGCTCACCGACCTTTTTTGTTGACATATATTTAATACATGTTGCAGGAAGTTGATGATGATATTCGAAAAATCTACTTAGGCTGGACTAGAAAAGCACCCAAACTTTACTTTATGTATTTACTTTATGTTAGTCATATTAAATTTCAAATTGTTGTACTTTGTTTTCAAGACGTTTGTATCTTTGAAGTTAGTAATGAAATGAAATTTTGATTCCTTAATTATTGTCACAATTTAGTACATTATGATGTTTTGAGCAATCTCGTTCGTCTCACTCTGATGTTTCCGCCATCGGTTGGGGTGTGACACACGCCAACACTTAAGCTCGTCTATACTTGTCTTTTACACCGAATTAAAGGGCGACAGTTACCAGGCTCGATACTGCACTTACAGACTCCCCCTTAACTGTTGCTGTCAATTTTATCCAACATTGATAATCATCAATCAAACTAATTTTTGTATCAATAGACTCCCCGTTGACTGATAATATAAGGTCTTCACTCTTCTCTTGCAAGACTTGATCTTCTGGAACTTCCTGTACTCAACATTAAACTAATCAACTTCCACCAAGACAATTTCAGTTCGGCCAGTTAATATCATAATAAACTCTGATATTGTGTACAACTACCATAACTTGATCATTGTCTTCAACCAGTTGTGTCTGATTTCGTCTCGTATTTTCATGAATCGATCTTGTATCTTCATGACTCTACCAGTCATCCGATGTCTTTCATTACAAGTCTCCCCCTCAAGGTAAGCACCTCCTAATTAATTCGAGAATCCTCATAGCAACCAAGCTTTGGAAGAGGTCCAAGAATGCTAATCATAACTAGTATAACCAGCATATATAATAAATGTTCAGTCTTCAACTAATTGTCCAACGAACAATCGGTGTCATCACGAACACACTAGACTAAACCTCGAAAACATTTGTACAAAAACAAGAACACAAGATTTTGCAAAGAAACATAAATTTGTAGAGATTTTTACTCCCCCTTCTCTTTGCAAAAACACCTAAAATTCAACAAATCGCCTCCTATTTTCTTTCAACCTCCAAAATCTTCTGTATACGATTCTAAACACAAATTTAAGCTAAATCACCTAATCGAACACTTCAGAACAACTGGTTTTTGATCTAGGATCAACAAACAAGCTACATCTAATAAAAAAACGCATCTAATATCATGTCTCTAAAAATGTTTGATGGAAAGAAACACCTAATAGAGAGCAATGGTGATCTAAAATGCGATTAGACCATTCTGAATTGAGCACCATGCTCTAATAGCACCGGAGAGTCCCCGGGACCCCATAGGATCGATAACACATATCAAATTTATCATCCCTAATTGAGACGGAAGCATAAACAAGAGATATAGAAGAAGTAGAAAAACTCTTTATTGATAGAATCAACAGAGATTACATAACGAAAAAGTACACACCTACTTCCCGTTAATCTGGACACACAGTTCAGGACACTAAGTCCTAAACACACAGTTTACACATACACACAAAACAAATTTGAAAGATTACAAAACAAAATGTCTAAACTCTATTTATAGACATTTCACATTAAACCTGTTATTTCCATAACCACGCTAATATTAGCGTCATTATGGATGGTAAACCCGCTATCATCCTAAACCTGCTAATGTCAAAACATGCTAACATTATAGCGTGTATAGCCCTTATCCACGCAAACATTTAAGCCTGCCAATACTTGTCTTTTAAATTGAATTACATAGCAACAGGTAGCAGGCTCAATATTGCACTTACAATTACCTCTTGAACCCAAAAAACCCACACAAATGTTCATTAGGAAGGTGCCGCCTCAAATTAACCCAAAAATAAGCTAGGACCCAATTTTGGTAGGGGTGGTTACCCCTTGATTTTGAAACTCGGATCCACCCTAACGGCTCATTCCTCTCCACACCCACGCGAGTTTCCAAACCCAATTTTGAAACCCATGTTGGTTGGGATAGTGTACCCCTTAAGCTCGTAGGCTTACAAGTTGTGTGACCCATCCTCCCTTATGGGGAACTTTTATTAGTATTGAACAAAGTGTACTAAGGGTACTTTACAACCTTCCTATATTTCAGCTTGTCTATGTTTCCTTTAATTGATTTGTATGTTTTTTGTGTGCGGATCGATACAAGTAGGAAACTAGTTTAGTTTTTGAATGATAAAGATTTTTTTTTATTTTTTTAAGTGAAAAAATACCTGGATAGTCCCGGTGGCCTGCTTCATTTTCACCTATAGTCCCTTGACGTGCGTGCGGGTGTCTATATTTTTTAATATATTTTTAGCTCTTTTTACTTGCCGATTCAAGTTTTAAATTTATAAAACACGATATTTTACTATCACTCTACACACATGTTAGGGCAAGTGCACCCATCGTGGGCGTAGTATAGTGATGGCAAGATACCGAGGTCGTCCAAGGACACAAGAGCTTTTAATACCGGCTTATCGTCAACGTCTAATCGAACCAAACTTTGAAGAAAAGATTTTTAAAACTATAAAAAGATAAACTAAAAAGAAAAAATAAAATATAAAGAAAAATAGATAGACAAGAAAGAATCACTTGGTTCTGACTCATCTTTCATGTACCCTTTTGATGATTTCGCACTTTAGGCATTTTAAGAGATTATCTTAGTTATAGTAATAGGCCCCTCTTGTGAAGGCGACGCTACCCTCAACCTATAGGTCTGAGTCGGCAAGGATACAGTCCCACTAGGTCGGATTATTGAAAGATAATTAAGTAAGTTATTAATTCAAAAAGTGGTGGGGCCCCTTCCCGGCAGCGATCACCCTCAACCCTTTGGTCTGAGTCAGCAAGGATACAGTCCTCGCAGGGTTGGTTTAAAGTTTTAATAGCAGTTTATAGATAAGGGATTCAAGCTTTTGGTACTTCTCCTTTGGTGGGTAATGCGCGCTTCGACTCGTGAAGTGTTACTAAGCTTGAACAAGGTTCTCGCTGGATCTATACACTAGACAAGACAAAAAATTTACCCAACCACCCTACTAACCTCCTTTTAGGAAATTAACGCGCTTTATATAGACCATAATGACATGAATTTGTGAATCAACAACATATGAAGAATGATTAGATAAATTTGCCTTCAATATAAAAAACTTGTTATTAAAGTCATTAATACATACCCAATTAAAAAGTTTCCAAAGATTGGAAATCATAAAAGAGAATACATAAAAGATTTGTCTTCACCAAGTGATGTAAGAGTTTAGCAAAGTATGGCCTTTGTTTGACAAAGACTCCTACTATCAATCTTGGATCCCGAGACTACTACACACACTCTAAATAATAGAAAATAGATGATGGTATTGTAGTGGTGGTGGAGTAGTGGCTAGTGAGAGAGAAGTGGTTTGCCAAGGGATGGTTTGGAATGGAACTAAGCACATCTATTTATAGCTGAAATCAGTGGCTTCACCATGGCCAGTGCCCGCCTGGCACGGCCCCGTGGTCATCTCTCTCTCTCTTCCTTATCAATTTCTTGTCAGTTCTTGTACTAACATGGCCCCGTGTGTCAACGGCATGGGCCATGGCCAATGTACTTGTTGTACTGTCGCAGATTCTGAAAATCTTTGAATTGACACGCCCCGTGTTGGATTAGCACGGCCCCGTGTTGGCTGCAAGTTTTTGTGACACCCGGCTTTTCAGGCCGTACCGTACAACTGTAACACGTGTTGTGAATAGATAAAAGGTTGTATTTGACTGATTATGATGCTTATATATGATATTTAATGAGTTGGTAAATTTAAACCTTGGTAAAATTTATATTGGCAACGATAAGATAAACGCTTATCGCGTAACGGTTAAAATGCGAAACGAACGTCGGTGACCACCCGATCAGTGTTAAAATCCTAAAAATATTCTGTTATTATTAGAATAGTAATTTCAATCATATGCGTGAGGAAAAATAAATTAAAATGCTAAGAAACTCTATTTTTTGAGTTTAAGCGCGTACCGCGCGATACTGCGTACACTAGACAAAATACTGTCAACACAGCCAGTCAAGGCAACTGGTAATTATTTCAGTAATAATTTTGTGTGATTATTTTTATAGAATGATAAAACTAATTTAAAATGCACTAAAACTGGATTAAAACGCTAGATAAAATACCCGGTATCCAGTAAAAATACATGTTTTTAACATCAATTTACATATGTATATGTATATATATGATCTTATGTGTTTATATAGGACAGAGAGGGCAAAGGTGGCGGCTAGGGGAGGTGCCACCCATGTCGCAACCCCCGATCCCTGATTCCCGGGAACGGGCGGACGCGAGCTCAGATTTTTTTCGGTGGTATCAGTTATTTAATATTGCAGCGGAATTTACATCAGGACCGTAGTTAGGAAATGTTTATCAGAGTAAAACCACCTCATTTAATATTAATGATCACATGGGTAAAACCCAAGTTTCTTATTACAATACATTTATAGGGATAAACCCTATTTTATTGAATTTTAAAACATCGTTTATTTGGTAACTTTTATAGCCACATTTTTCCCAAGCCTTCAGTGCTCTCCAGCTGGCTTTTTACTAATTGGTTGTCACATTGGGTTACCTGAAACGTGTTTTAAAAACATTTGTCAGTCGAGAATACTGGTGAGTGAATCCCAGTTTAATCAAGTTTAAATAAAAAGTCACAGTGAACAGTAATGAGAGCGATCACATTGTTTATGTCTACACAATTACTCCTCTTAGTACTGTCAACCCTGACTTGTGGGTCATATTACCCATTGGCTAACTCATTGTCCAATGGTAACGTATTGTTATCCTCGACTTACTACTCACAGTGTAGTACATTTTGTATACAAAACCCCAACATACTGGTAGTAATTAAAGAACTACAAAGACTCAATCACTGCTTAAATTTCATAGTAAAACATTTAAGGTTTGGTAAAACATTACCAAAAAGATTAACAAAAAGAGGATAAACTCACATTGCTATCTTAGACTTCACGTAAGGGTTTCCTGGGAATAATCTATAATTTATACAAATGTACATTGATTAGTATCATAACCCTTTGAAATTATTAATGATACCCTCCCCGAGACGGCATTCCAACAACTACGTCAGGCAGAACCACGACAGTTGTTACGGAACCCTAAATCAATCGGGCAGCGTAACTATTATGAAACTAAGGTTATAATACTTACAACGGAGCAGAACCTCACTAATTAGGGGTATAATACTCGTGTATTATAAGCCTACTACAGAAATTGTGATTGAGAATTGAGATTGCGAGTGACAGAAAACGAAAACTGATGCGTTCTATTTATAGTTCTGAAATCGACTCTCACGCGGCCCGCGTAAAGAAAGCATAAGGCCTTTGCGGCCCGCGTTGACTCCAGTCAAACCAGTAGCTTGTCCCGGTCATGATCTAGACCCGCCACGATGTCGACACGTGTCAGCTCAGGATGTCTCCGCGTTGTAGATCTCTCGCCGCCCGCGTACACTATCGAGAATTCTTACGCGGCCCGCTTTAACTAAAGAAATCAAAGGAATCCGGTCTACACCTTCATACCGCCCGCGTAAGGTTGGGGTGGGATCCTACGCGGCCCGCCTCAACTTAATATTCATTGTTTTTAATTTATTTTAAATACTATAACTTATTTTGGGCTTGGTTTTCACGTACGGGGTGTAATATAAGACATATTGGGACATTCTAAAATATACTAGAGTGTCAGACATATTAAGAGGGTGTCGGTTTTACCGAGGGTTGTTACATTCTCCCCACCTTCTTTTAGAGCTCGTCCTCGAGATCTATTGAAACAAATGCGGATATTTCTTTTGCATTTCAGATTCAAGCTCCCATGTGTACTCAGGTCCTCTTTTAGAGACCCACTTCACTTTGACTAGAACTAGTCTCTTATGTTTGAGATTCTTGATTTTCCTGTCTTCAATCTGTAGAGGCCTTTCTACAAACTTAAGTTGTTCATTTACCTCTATATCCTTAAGATGTACTATCAGTGATTCATCAGCTAAACACTTTTTGAGATTAGATACATGAAACACATCATGTATTCCTGCCATCTCCTCTGGCAGTTGTAGCTGATAGGCTACATGTCATATTCTTCTAATAATCTCAAAAGGTCCAACATGCCTGGGACTTAGCTTTCCTCTTTTGATGAATCTTACTATTCCTTTCTAAGGAGAGACTTTTAATAATACTTTATCTCCTACTTGAAACTCCAATGGCTTACGTCGGTTATCAGCATAGCTCTTTTGTCGATCACGTGCTGCTTTCAGTCGTTCCTTGACTTGAATAATCTTGTCGGTTGTTTCTTGTACTATCTCAGGTCCAGATAGTTGCTTTTCCCCAATTTCTGCCCAACAGACTGGGGTTCGGCACTTTCTTCCATAAAGTGCTTCGAATGGTGCAGCATTGATATTTGTGTGATAACTATTATTATAAGAAAATTCTATTAAAGGTAAGTGATCGCCCCAATTACCTCCAAAATCGATTACACAAGCTCTAAGCATATCTTCCATTGTTTGAATTATTCTTTCGCTTTGTCCGTCTGTTTGAGGATGATAAGCTGTGCTTAGTTTTAATTTGGTTCCCATTGCCTTTTGGAAACTTGACCAAAAATGAGAGGTAAATCAACTATCCCTATCAGAAACAATTGATAAAGGAATGCCATGTAAAGAAACAATTTCGTTTACATATAATTTAGCTAATTGTTCCATACTAATTGTTTCCTTCATTGGTAGGAAATGAGCTAACTTGGTTAGCCTATCTACAATCACTCAGATTGTATTATTACCTTTCCTTGTTTTGGGTAATTTAGTAACAAAATCCATTGTTATCAATTCCCATTTCCACACTGGCATTTCTAATTGTTGTAGAAATCCTGAGGGTTTCTGCTGTTCAGCTTTAACTTGTGATACTTTTGGCTTAAAGCATCTGCCACTACATTTGCTTTTCCTTCATGATACTGGATATCACAATCATAATCACAAAGCATCTCCATCCAGCGTCTTTATCTCATATTCAATTCCTTTTGCTTGAAAATATATCTTAAACTCTTATGATCAGTGAATATAGTAAACTTACTTCCGTAAAGGTAATGTCTCCAAATCTTAAGAGCGAAGATTATAGCTCCTAATTCTAAATCATGGGTTGAATAATTCTCTTCATGATTCTTAAGTTGTCTGGATGCGTAAGCTATAACATTTTGGCGTTGCATCAATACACATCCATAACCTAATTTAGAAGCATCACAATAGACTACAAAGTCTTTAGTTCCTTCTGGTAACGCTAATATGGGTGTATGGGTTAATCTTTGCTTAAGGATTCTTCTTGTTTTAATCCTCATTCAAACTTAACAGATTTACAGGTCTGCTTAGTTAAGGGAATGGCTATTCTAGAAAAATCATGAATAAATTTTCTATAATACCCGGCCAATCCTAAGAAACTTCTAACCTCGGTTGGTGATTCAGGGGTTTTCCATTTAGTAATTGCCTCGATTTTTGTTGGATCTACATGAATTCCTTCATGATTGACTAGGTGTCCAAGGAATTGTACTTGTTCTAACCAAAATTCTCACTTTGAAAACTTAGCATAAAGCTTTTCCTTTCTTAGTAAACTCAAAAGTGCGTGCAAATGTTTTGAATGATCCTCTTTACTCTTAGAGTAAATTAGAATATCATCTATAAATACTATTATGAATTTATCCAAATATGGCTTACATATTCGGTTCATCATGTCCATAAATGCAGCTGGGGCATTGGTTAAACCAAATGGCATGACAGTAAATTCATAATGGCCATACCTCGTTCTTAATGCGGTTTTAGGAATGTCCTCTTCCTGTACCTTTAATTGATGATATCCTGACCTTAAATCGATTTTAGAGAAAAATCGAGCTCCTTGCAGTTGATCAAACAAATCATCGATTCTCGGTAATGGGTACCGATTTTTAATCGTAACTTTGTTTAATTCACGGTAATCAATGCACATACGCATTGATCCGTCTTTCTTTTTAATAAACAGTATCGGTGCTCCCCATGGCGACGAACTTGGTTGTATAAATCCTTTCTCCAACAATCCGTCTAATTGTTTCTTCAATTCTTGCATTTCTGCAGGTGCCAAACGGTAAGGTGCTTTGGCAATCGGTACTGTTCCTGGTATTAGATGGATTCTGAATTCAACTTCTATGTCTGATGGTAGTCCTGGTAATTCTTCTGGAAAGACATCTGAAAACTAAGACACTACTGGAATGTCTTTTAAATCCTTTCCTTTAGTGTTAGTGATTATGGAAATCAAATACACTATAGAACCTTTTCTTATATATAACTTGCAGTTTTCATCACAGAGATGAATTTTGTAGACCTAGAGGGTTTATCTCCTTTAATTGTGATCGCTTTACCTTTTGGTGAATTTACTTGAATTAACTTTTGATCACATAAAATACTGGCTTTATTGGCTATTAACTAATCCATTCCTAAAACAACATCAAATCTTGTCAGATTCATGGGATATAGGTTTGCAATAAATTTCTGATTTAAAATTTCTCTTTTTGCTCCCTGCAAGATTTCAGAAATCCTAACGGTTTCTCCATTAGCTGTCTCTACTAAGCATTCTAGTGGTAGTTTAGTTAATGATTGATTTAGAAATTTGCAAAACGATGTATTAATAAAACTTTGGTTTGCACCAGAGTCAAATAATACTTTAGCAAAGACATCATTAACTAAGAACGTACCAGCTATGACATCTTGAATCATCTTAGCTTCATCTGCAGTCAGAAGAAATGCTCTAGCATTTTTGGTATTCTTGTTGTTTGCAGTTCGGGTTAGTTTTGGACAGTTTGGCCTGATATGACCTTTTTCCCCGCAGTTGTAGCATAATCCATTGCTGGATTTCTTCCTGCAATTTTCTTCCTTATGTCCTGGTATCTTGCAATAATTACAGAGTATGGAGCATTTTCCCGAATACTTTTTCTTGCAGACTTTGCAGTATGGTGCAGAGGTAGAACCTACGTTCCTACGGTTGAAATTTCCAGAACGAAATTCTTGAGTCAACTTATGGGTTAGATTTCTCCTTTGATCCTCTTCTCGGGTACGGACTAACTCATCAGTCAAGGTATTGGCTAGTTCTACAACTTCTTCTGTGGTTTGAGGTCTAGCTGCCTTGACTACGTGTCTGATCTCTCCGATTAATCCCCAGATATAACGGGAGATTAACACCGGTTCTGGTGAGGCAAGAGTTAGCACTATCCTAACATATTCAAAGAATAACTTAGTGTACCCCTTACTATCCACACAAGTCATCCTAAGGTTTAGGATTTTGTTTGCTATCTGTTCTTTTTCATTGGGTGGGCAGAATTTCCTTTATACCTTGTTCTTAAATTCTTCCCATTCCATATTATAGGTTCTATCACTTCCTCTTGATTGAAGGATAGTGTTCCACCATTCTAGCGCTGAATTCTTAAACAGATTAGAAGCAAACAATATTTTATCTTCTTCAGCACACTTACTTATCCTTAAGACTGCCTCAGTCTTTTCTATCCAGCGTAGGGTTGCAATGGCCCCTTCGTTGCCCGAGAATTCCATTGGTTTACAAGACCAGAATTCCTTATAAGAACAACCATAAGACATGGTTCTTCTTCTTTTGGGAATGGGCACTTGAATTACAGGTCCATTGTTTACGATGTTTTATGGTTCGATTGGTCTCTTACTGATATGTTTACTTTTATTATCAGCATCCTTAACAGTTTGAAGAATAAATGGCATTGCATCTATAATTCCTTGTGCTACTAGGTGTTGAACGGCACTATTATCCATTTGGTTTTCGTTGTTATGGATGCTTGGATTCTCATTAACCACGTTAATGTTACTCTGGTTATCATTATTCAGATTTCCTTGATTTTCTTCGTCGGCCATCTGAATTTTAAACATTTATCCATATTAATGTCACAAGATAATATTTGATATAGTTAATCACATGAAACCCAATCTAACAAAAAACGTAGATCATTGCTACTTACTCTATTCATATACTATTATGCATCTATTACACACTAGTACTGAAATAAAAATTACAATACCAACAGAAATAGAATCACACTAATTGTAATATGCATCCGTACACACATATTTTATTTTATTTTTATTTTATCATATTATATTATTAGTACTACCATTTCCTCCATTCTCACATTCACGGATATGGATTTATCCAAAAATCCATATTGCGCTCATCGTATTTCCATACGAGACGTTCTCCCACTTGACGCATTCTCTCACTGCTTTCTAAAATTTCCTCCCCAAAAGTCCAAAGTTCTTGGACGTTTTCTGCACTCATTGGGGGTGCAGGTTCTCGGACTGGGTTTGGAATCTGGGGTGCGGGTTCCTGATATGGGGGTGAAAGTACCTGAAATCGGTAAGGATCTTCTAAGATCTCCCTAATATATTCATCATGGTAATAGGGATCTAAAGGGTCCATACCTGGATAGGCTCCTATGTTCTGTATGGGTGGGTTTTCATGAATAGGGTAACGTTGCACAAAGTCCCTATTATCGTCCCACCAGGGGTCGTAATTTGGGTCTAGGGGATTTGGTGCAGGTATCCTAGGATTTTCTTCTGGGTTAAAGTCATGCATCTCCACTTGGTTTTCCGGGTTTTCTATCTCCATGGGTTGTTCTGGGATTTGGGGTTGTGGGGCTACTAGTTGTTCCAGACTTGGGTCAGCAGCAGTTGTAGCTAGGATATGGAAATTAGCTAAGCTTCTATTAAGCATATCATGTGTATGGGCATCTGTTTTTCGCTTAATGGCTGCTAGAACTCTTTGCTGTGGCAACTTTCGCATTCTCTTCCTATGAGCAAAAGCTTCTTTACTGAACCATCCTCGTTTCTTATGAGGGAATGGCTCTTCTGACTGAGCTTTAAAAGCAAACACTCCATCTTCCTGATCATCAGAATACCCAGAAAGGGCAGGCTGTGAAGAGGTACCTTCATTCCTAGGTGATTCAGACAACTAACGACTCATGTCTGAGGGTCCTTGATCACTCAAACTGTAAACTATCAAATAGTCAAATAACACATAACAAATAAATACAGTTATGCACGTATCCGTAATTTATTTCCTAACAAAATATAGAATTCAAGTGTCAGCAGAACACTTCTTTGGCTCAGACCAGTGGCTAGGCTCTGATACCACCTTCTGTTGCAACCCCCGATCCCTGATTCCCGGGAACGGGCGGACGCGAGCTCAGATTTTTTTCGGTGGTATCAGTTATTTAATATTGCAGCGGAATTTACATCAGTACCGTAGTTAGGAAATGTTTATCAGAGTAAAACCACCTCATTTAATATTAATATTCACATGGGTAAAACCCAAGTTTCTTATTACAATACATTTATAGGGATAAACCCTATTTTATTGAATTTTAAAACATCGTTTATTTGGTAACTTTTATAGCCACATTTTTCCCAAGCCTTCAGTGCTCTCCAGCTGGCTTTTTACTAATTGGTTGTCACATTGGGTTACCTGAAACGTGTTTTAAAAACATTTGTCAGTCGAGAATACTGGTGAGTGAATCCCAGTTTAATCAAGTTTAAATAAAAAGTCACAGTGAACAGTAATGAGAGCGATCACATTGTTTATGTCTACACAATTACTCCTCTTAGTACTGTCAACCCTGACTTGTGAGTCATATTACCCATTGGCTAACTCATTGTCCAATGGTAACATATTGTTATCCTCGACTTACTACTCACAGTGTAGTACATTTTGTATACAAAACCCCAACATACTGGTAGTAAATGAAGAACTACAAAGACTCAATCACTGCTTAAATTTCATAGTAAAACATTTAAGGTTTGGTAAAACATTACCAAAAAGGTTAACAAAAAGAGGATAAACTCACATTGCTATCTTAGACTTCGCGTAAGGGTTTCCTGGGAATAATCTATAATTTATACAAATGTACATTGATTAGTATCTTATCCCTTTGAAATTATTAATGATACCCTCCCCGAGATGGCATTCCAACAACTACGTCGGGCAGAACCACGACAGTTGTTACGGAACCCTAAATCAATCGGGAAGCGTAATTATTACGAAACTAGGGTTATAATACTTACAAAGGAGCAGAACCTCGTTAATTAGGGGTATAATACCCGTGTATTATAAGCCTACTACAGAAATTGTAATTGACAATTGAGATTGTGAGCGACGGAAAACAAAAACTGATGCGTTCTATTTATAGTTGCTGAAATCGGCTCTCACGCGGCCCGCGTTGACTCCAGTCAACCCAGTAGCTTGTCCCGGTCATGATCTAGACCCGCCATGATGTCGACACGTGTCAGCTCAGGATGTCTCCGCGTTGTAAGTCTCTCGCGGCCCGCGTACACTATCGAGAATTCTTACGCGGCCCGCTTTAACTAAAGAAATCAAAGGAATCTGGTCTACACCTTCATACCGCCCGCGTAAGGTTGGGGTGGGATCCTACGCGGCCCGCCTCTACTTAATATTCATTGTTTTTAATTTATTTTAAATACTATAACATATTTCGGGCTTGATTTTCACGTACGGGGTGTAATATAAGACATACTGGGACATTCTAAAATATACTAGAGTGTCAGACATATTATGAGGGTGTCGGTTTTACCGAGGGTTGTTACAACCCACCTTGAAAATGTAAGAGTTTGATAAGTAGATCTTGTGTTTTGAACTCAATCATTAAAACCTTCTAAACACTCCATTTCATCAAATCAAAATCAAAAGGTCACTCTCTCTCCGTCTCTTGTATATCTCAGCCAAAACACCCCTTATACACCCACATTCAAAATTTTCAAACTATTCCATGAAGATTCAAAGGCATTCCAAAGAGATTTCAAGCTTGTAAGGAGGTTTGGAGGTGATTTCAAGAATATCCAAGCAAGAACAAGCCTCATATCACCATCTTTTTCAAAAACCCACATAGAAATCTTGAAGGTATAAACTTATTTACAAAATCACATTCTTGATTTTTAGTGATGATAGAGATGTTGAATAGTTTCTCTTGAACTTGGAATAAATCACAAACTTGAAACCAACAAAGAATAATATTTCAAACAAAATAAAAATGAGTGTGTATATGTATATATGTAAGACCGAAAATTTGTATGAGTAGGTGTATTTAGTTGTGTTTTGATTTTTGTTGAATTATTCTTGATTGATTTGATTTGATTATTGAAAGATGGATTACATGCATGTGTTAAAAAAGTTGTCATAAAAGAATGTTCTAAAAGGGTTTTGTGATGTGAAGGTGAATATGATAAAAAGTGAACTTTTTGGAAGTTCATATACGTATGTATATATGTCATATATGTGACAACCCTCACTAAACCAGGTATCCGTACGACTTAATTAATAATTAATTACTGCTTAATTACTGTGCTTGTTTGAAATTACTGATGAACTGCTACTTGATTTCTGATACATGCATATACCTGCATCATACTTTACTTACCGTCACTACATTATTTACATGGTGAGCCTTAGTGACAAACATGATGCACAAAAAGCACAGTAGCACTATAAACGGATAACCTATTGAACATGCTGATAAAGCCAGCATCAGGCAGACATTGCCTCTAAGGCCGGTATGAGCCAGAAATATTTTACTACACTAGTGGTGAGTGTAGGGATACAAGGGTTGTAGAACTGCGTCTCTAGGAATAAGTTACAAAGACTGGATGTGCCTAAAACGTACTCTAAGTACAAAATTCAGCACTTTAATTAAAATTCAGCATTTGGCTAACTAGTAAAGTGCCAAGACATGAGGAAAATATTCCCGACACTTTGGAGGAATAAGTTGTGTCACTAAAAATAATAATGACACTTTAAAGCTTGTTTAACGCTTTAACGGATTACTATCCAACCGAACAACCGGACTATACCCGGAACATGAAAATATTGTTAATAACATTACTTATCTTTTTCTGAGCCAGTTAGGGTCCCTGAATACCCTAACACCCGCAATAAAGCACAACACACTACTAACCGGGTTAATCACTTAACTAACCTAGCTTAACCCAACTATAACTAACTAGATGGTTGGATTTGAACTAGGGCCCCCCCCCCCTCAACCAAACCGTCCCCAAGAGGGGACACCTCTTGTCCTTTGTTGATTAGTTTATTCACTTATGCTTAATATCTATTAGACATAAGAACCCTTGGATAATGATCATTTTATTTGTCTATAAGTTCATGTCTTAGCATATTATCACTTTCATCACAAACTCAACAACACACACACTCTCTCTCCCTCTCTACTACTCACGGCCGAACACCCCTCTACATCCATCAAATTTTCGAGTTTAGTTCAAGCCATTCCAAGATCATTCAAGTGTTAAGGATCACGTATAAGGAGGCTTGGTGCAATCGGAAGGCGAAGGACCTCACTCTATTGCTTTTATCCTCTCATTTTTCGACTTGTTTCTTCCCTAGCCTCGAGCTAGTAGTAAGTTGCGATAATCACCCTCTCGAACTATTTTGAAGTGGTTAATATGATTTGTAACGGTTAAAACTCGTAATCATACAAAATGACACATAAAAGTTTACTAAAAATGCTTGTAATGATGGTTAAAAGCTCATATGTTGTGTAAATCTTGTAGTAATTGATTTGTGTGATTATTTGGACCCGATCTATGTTGTGGTAGCTCGGATCATTGTTTAACCCGGATTGGTCATGATCAAGGATTATGACATAAAGCTTGTTTAAGAGTAACAAGGGTTAAAGGATGAAACTCTACCACATGCGAATCATGAACTTGTGTAAAAGCGATTTAGTTTGTGAAATAGTGTTTAAAATTAGTAGATCTACGGATCTACAAGCGGTATTTTCAAAGAACCAAGTATCAAAGAAATCATGTTTTCTAAAGACGGATCTTACACTAACACGAATGATTTTTAGAACACACAAGTGTATAAACACTTGTGTAGCACAAAGTTTCGACAAAATAACTATTTTTGTAAAAGATGACGAGAAGTTGTAAAGACGGAATTTCCCTAAAAACGAGGTTTTTACGAAATCGGATTGCTTTATATAAAGATCCGCTAAAAGTATTGGGATTTACATCATAGTGTTGGGAAAACTACAAGTTCATGAGGTTCTTGCGAATTACATGTTTATTAACTAGTTTGATGCGTTGAATATTGTTTTGGTTAAATAAGAAAAATGGTTGATTTGATTTATAAAAGAAAATGATACGCTTGAAAGCGTGGCCACCTCCAGTTACAGAGGAAACTCTGGCAAAATTTTTCTAAAAACCTAACACTTAGAATTATTTTCACTATAAGTGTTAGAAATACTTTTCGACTTGTTTTCAAAATATAGATTTCGCCACGACTTTATTTACAAAATATCGGAGGCGGGATTTCACAAAATAAAACGCGATAAATATATATTTAGTAAATATATTTATTTTTCACAACGTCACTTATCAATTATTTTGTGAAGTGTATAAATATTATTTTTAGGGTGAAAATAATATTATCGAATGTTAACGAATCCAAAATAATACGAGCGCTTTCACGATAAATATATAAGTTACACCGGTAATTATTATTACCACTCGATCGTTAAAACGAAACTTACGCAATTTAAAGAAATATTTATGAACGCGTAATTTTGACAAAGTATTATTTTGGGAAAATCATATGAGTTAAAATATAATATTTTTGAGAAGAATATTTATATTTTGGGATTAGAAATAAAATCTATTTTAAGTGAGACTTAATAATATATTTCGAAATTATACGAACACACATGTATTAAATCCCCCATCCTTGGGAAGGAAAATGATTACCAAGTATACAGAATGTAAACACGAAATAGTTGTCTAACTATTTCCCAAAAACTTAAACCTTAAAGCTAAGGCACGGCCGTCCGTCTAGTAGAGTGAGTACGTGTAGGTCGTCACACAGCTGCTTGATTTGGAGGTATACTTGGTAGAGACGCACCACTGTGAGTTCATGTCCCCCTTTTCTCTTAACTGTTTTCAGTTTTCTAAACTACGGGGGTGAAATACATGTTACTTTGTTTACAAGTACTTTATACATGGTATGGTTAGCGTAAGGAGGTTTACTACTTAGATCATGTGAGTGGGTAGGAGCAACATGAGGCCATTAGTCCTCATGGTAGGACCGAGGGACAGGAGCGGTAGATCTATCTTGGTGTAGCGAGCCCAGCCCCAGGCCAAACTAGAAACGGACCTCGGGGTGACTTCGTGCCCAACGCATAAATCCGCTAGGTTTGAGTCTCCCTACTTACACTTCACACATATCAGTGGCCTTGCAAACCATTGGTGATCTCAATTCCCTTATTTGCTACATACCAGGATTACTTTTATACTTACAAAGGTTTATTTACTCACTTACACATGAACTCGCTCAACATTATTGTTGATTTTTCAACTTACATGTATTTCAGGGAATTAAAGGATCTGGCGCGGTATGACACGTTTTCCCGCTGCACTAGTTACGAGGTCATCCGGGTTTAGGGAATGTGACTCTTTCCTGGAAAAGTCACAGTCCTTAAACTATGCTTATGTTATGTTGTGTTTGTTGAACAATGTTTATGTCGTTAGGATGTGTTTCCGTTAAGACAATGTTATTGTATTTGGTTTTTAAAACTTAATCAAATGGATGATCTTGCATGGTTTTATTTCATATAGCTTTGTTATGGTTAAGCTATGGTATTAAGAAGTCACACCAAATTAACCACGCTTCCGCAAAGCCAGGGTGTGACAATATATGTATATATATATATATGTATGCATGTATATAAGTTTTGTCACATGATAATAAATGATAGAATGTTTACATTTATATAAAAATGATTAGATGATAATGGAGTGGAGTGGACATGTTTTTATTTATATGAACAAGAAATAAATATGTTCTTGATGCATTTAAGATCATGTAGGATGATGGTTTTATGATATGGGTGTATTAGATGCACATACTTAGACATGCATGATGACATGTGATCATAAAAAGATGATTTGAGTATGATTTAATAAAAATCAATTTTAATCAGATTATAAACACTAAAATAAAGTTATTTTAAAGTGTTTAGTGACATATAACTTTGTCATAATGTTTACTAGCTTTGCATGTTGTACTTGGTGCGTTAGAAGTTGTAAAATAAGTGAAATCGCATGATTTATGTGACTTACACAAAAACTGAACTAATCTGATTATAACCACTATTTTAGTCAATAAATAATATGTATTTTTTTCAAATATCATGTCATTCCGAGTTGGGATGATTATAGAAATGGTTAACGCAAAACTATGCGTTAAAACGGTCAAAAATCGGTTTTTCGAGTGATTTTTATAAAACTGATTTAGATCTGTAAGTAAATTGATATTTTTAGATTAAAAATAAGAATTTTAACTAATTTTAAGTTTACTTAGTGTTTGGTTAGTCATACGTGACTTCCGACGCCCGAAAACGTTACCGAATCGCTAAAATATGCATTTTTTCGATGAACACTAGTATGGGTAAATTTTGGGTGAACCTTATGTGTTAAGATGTGTTATGTGATTTAAACATGTGAATTTGAAAATATGTTAAGTTTTAACATTATTTTGGAAATTTAGATTATGTATGTGTACTTATGCATTATGTGCGGTAAAAACGGTAAAAATCGTGTTAAATGTGTAATTTGTTTGTCGAGCATGAAATTTGATACATATAAGATATTTTATGTACATTTTCTTTAAAAATGACAAAATAGATAAGTTAACGAAATTACGCGTGTTTCGATAATAATTTATGTAAACGTTTATGTATATATATTACGACGCGCAAATCGTAGATATATTACGTATAAACGGGAGTGTTAATGGATTTACATGATAACGGTCACCAATAAAATCGTTCGAGTCGCAAAAATATTAAATATATATATATATATATATATATATATATTAACGTGCCAACATAATAAAAAATGATAACTTTTCGAGAAAATCTCAAAGTTGTGTGAAAATTCTAAGAAAACAGAGAAAGTTAGGATTTTTGTGATGTATATATGTATATTGATTTAAAACTCGTTCCTACATATAATAGGACGTGTAGAAATCAAACTGTGGGATTACGCTATTTAAAAATACGCACGCAAAGCTGAGTGTCACTAAACCCTTCTTTTACTGCTTTGTATATGTTTTAAGGGTAGAACACGCCGAAAAGGGTTTAATAATGTTTTTGGATTAAAACATACCTTTTAATATAAATTATATATTTTCGTTGAAAATATATAGAGTTGATAAATCATACATTTCGAGATAAAACATTTTTGATGAATGTATGTTTGGGGGAGAAGCTGGGATGGTACGGTGTTTCTGAGGAAAAACCGACCGTGATGTTGGAACGAATATTGCTTTGTCTCAAGCGTGTAAGTAACAGCATAGGCTTACATTTCGGTGGGGATTTCAGGGGATTCGTACAACATCGTATATTAAATTTGTCATATTAGTAGGATATATATATTGTACGTGAGGCAGACATCATATATGGTCCCAATATGGACCCTGCGCCAATGATGTCGTTTAATCGATTAAGTGATTGCACGCGAGGAATTGTTGGTAGATCTATCGGGTAGACAACCCCGTCGTGACCGGTCGCCCCGTGTCAAGTCAAACAACGAATTTAGATTCTGGTTATTGTCTAGCATTGATTATCCCTGCATGGTAAATATATTGTTCGTATTGTCTAGCTAACATATGAGTCTGAACATTGACGCTATGAATTTAATATACAAAACTTGGGAAAATGCCTTAATGTCGGGTTTTTGAACTTACGACGGATGACCCATGGATTTTATTAAGGAAGTAAATGGACTTTCTAAAAATTATATCGATGTTTTAAAATAAACACATAAATTAGAAAGTTTTCCTTTAGATCAGATTGATTAAATTTGAATATGTGAACTCACCTTCCTTTGTGTTGACACTTGATTTTAACGTGTTCTACAGGTACTTGAGTTCGGCTTTGGGAATTATGGTGTATCTTGTGTTTGTTGATGCATGTTTTTTCACTTAAAATGTTGGACTGACTTTTTAAAACTTTCTGCGACAATGTACTAAGATCCGTGAGGATCAAAGACAACTTTATCATGTCATGTTTATGTTCATGTCGTGTTTTGTGACGTTAAGTTTAAAATCTATGTTTTAATTAGGTAATAATCTCCAACACTATAAATCATCAAACATCAAGATTGAAATGGGCACCAACTTCCGTCACCACTATGTTTTATATTCCACTGCGACGTTTTTTGGGTGTGACAGAAGTTGGTATCAGAGCCAATGGTTGTTAGCGAACTAGATGTTTTCGGGAGAAAAAACTAGACTTCAACCGAAGAATTTTGAGATTTAAATTCCAAAATTCTAGAAGCCAAGATTTTTAAATAAACATGGAAAGTTTTATCATGTATGAAAACCCTTATGTGTTTATGTGCATACGTGATTTTCTGTTTATTTGGGCTTTATGTGTTACTATTCATATTAATCACACACTTACTTGTACGGTTACATATGTGTCACAGATGTCGCACGAGCACAAGATCAACGACTCAGGTAGCGAGCCAGATTTCGAGACTTCACCCAGATCCATTCTACCAGAGATACCTATCACGACCCCACAGATGGTTTGTATGGTTGAGTTTACTTCATCATTCCACGTCGACCCTGCTGCTTTCGCCAGTCAGGTAGACCCCCGATATGCTTTCACAAGTAACGGGTGGATTGATGACAACGATGACGTTCCTCTCTCGATTCATGAGACGGGATAATCATCTTGCACAGTACCAGTTATCGATGACGTGATCAGAGGTATCCCTGTTATTGGAGGATCTCTTAGTATTGCACCAGTGGTGGACGGCACTATTGTCACAGCTCAACCATTAGAGCCATCAGTTGCTCCACCTGCTATTGTGATCGAGTCTATCGCTGAGGTCCCTCCACCTGTTCTGTCAGAGTCATCTTTACTTGTCTTAGAGTCACGCACACCAGCTACGCCTCTATTAGTGTATTATCGTCGTAGGAAGGGGTTAGGCCTGCTGGGGAGATTGCTTCTACATCACGTGCTGAGACTGCATCTGCTTCTAAGAAGCAGAAAGGGGTTTGGGTAGATCGATGTTGCCACTGTGACCGACAGTTTGCTACCTTGCGCGACGAACTGGATACGACCAAGGGTAAGATGAAGGACCTCGAGGGGTAAATGGATTGGTATGATGAGTTAAAGGATTTGGTTAACAGTGCAATGGACCAGATGCATTGGAGGACAGTGGATCTGGAGGAGTTGGTCAGAAAGATACTAGATTTTCTGGGGATGAAGCGTTAGATGTTGTTTGTTGTTTGTTTGTGGTTGTAGTGTTAAGACACTTTTTGGTTCTTTTATTTGGGGCCTGCGTGCCAGATATATTTTTGTGATATTTGGTAGAAATTTTTGTGAAAACTTGTTATGGGTGTCGATGTAGACATACCGAGGATAGTTGGGTTGTACCAAAAAAACAAGTTGTTAATTTCTATGGTAATATCAAATGATCTACTTTTGGTTTAAAAATTGTTCTCATTAATATGTGGATATTATACATACGCAATGTTTGGTCCACTAACATTTAATGATTGAATTATTTTTTGTTATCGTCTTATGTGATTATTATAGTTGTAAATAATAAAAACGACGAAAATGCCGCCAAAAGCAAGACAGGGTACTGGACTACCTGCCATACCTGAAGAGTTGGCACAACGCATTGCCCAACACGTTAATAATGCCTTGGAACAGCGTAATTCTAACCAGAATGATGGCCAGGAACGTGGATGTGGTGCTCACGGGCATGGTCTTGGGGGGACGCGAATGATTTTATTGGTGACCGTAATCATGGAAATCCATTAACACTCCCGTTTATACGTAATATATCTACGATTTGCGCGTCGTAATATATATACATAAACATTTACATAAATTATTATCGAAACACGCGTAATTTCGTTAACTTATCTATTTTGTCATTTTTAAAGCAAATGTACATAAAATATCTTATATGTATCAAATTTCATGCTCGACAAACAACTTACACATTTAACGCGATTTTTACCGTTTTTACCGCACATAACGCACAAGTATGCATACATAATCTAAATTTACAATATAATGTTAAAAGTTAAAATATTTTCACATTCACATGTTTAAATCACATAACACATCTTAACACATAAGGTTCACCCAAAATTTTCCCATACTAGTGTTCATCGAAAAAATGCATATTTTGGCGATTCGGTAACGTTTTCGGGCGTCGGAAGTCACGTATGACTAACCAAACACCAAGTAAACTTAAAATTAGTTAATATGTTTATTTTTAAGCTAAAAATATCAGTTTACTTACTGATCTAAATCAGTTTTATAAAAATCACTCGAAAAGCCGATTTTTTACCGTTTTAACGCATAGTTTTGCGTTAAACGTTTTTATAATCATCCCAACTCGGAATGACTTGATATTTTAACAAAATACATATTATTTATTGATTAAAATAGTGGTTATAATCAGATTAGTGAAGTTTTTGTGAAAGTCACATAAATCATGCGATTTCACTTATTTTACAACTTCTAATGCACCAAGTACAACATGCAAAGCTAGTAAACATTATGACAAAGTTATATGTCACTAAACAATTTAAAATAAATTTATTTTAGTTTTTATATTCTGATTAAAACTGATTTTTATTAAATCATACTCAAATCATCTTTTTATGATCACATATCATCATGCATGTCTAAGTATGTGCATCTAATGCACCCATATCATAAAGCCATCATCCTACATGATCTTAAATGCATCAAGAACATATTTATTTCTTGTTCATATAAATCAAAACATGTCCACTCCATTATCATCTAATCATTTTTAAATAAATGCAAACATTCTTTCTTTTATTATCATGTGACAAAACTTATATACATGCATGCATATATATACATATATGACATATATACATACATATATAAACTTCCAAAAGTTCACTTTTTATCATATTCACCTTCAAATCCCAAAACCCTTTTAGAAGATTCTTTTATGACAACTTTTTAACACATGCATGTAATCCATCTTTCAAGAATCAAATCAAATCAATTAAGAATCATTCAACAAAAATCAAAACACAACTAAATACACCTACTCATACAAATTTTCGGTCATACATATATACATATACACACTCATTTTTATTTTGTTTGAAATCTTATTCTTTGTTAGTTTCTAGTTTGGGATTTATTCCAAGTTCAAGAGAAACTATTCAACATCTCTATCATCACTAAAAATCAAGAATGTGGTTTTGTTCTTGCTTGGATCTTCTTGAAATCACCTCCAAACCTCCTTACAAGCTTGAAATCACTTTGGAATGCCTTTGAATCTTCATGGAATAGTTTGAAAATTTTGAATGTGTATGTATAAGGGGTGTTTCGGCTGAGATATACAAGAGAGGGAGAGAGAGAGTGACCTTTTGATTTTGATTTGATGAAATGGAGTGTTTAGAAGGTTTTAATGTTTGAGTTCAAGACACAAGATCCACTTATCATACTCTTACATTTTCAAGGTGGGTGGCACCTCTCCTAGCCGCCACCTTTACCCTCTCTCTCCTATATACACACAGAAGACATATATACATATACATATGTAAATTGATGTTAAAAACATGCATTTTTACTAGATACCGGGTATTTTATCTAGCGTTTTAATCCCGTTTTAGTGCGTTTTAAAATATTTTTATCATTCTATAAAAGTAATCACACAAAATTATTATTGAAATAATTACCACTTGCCTTGACTGGCTGTGTTGACAGTATTTTGTCTAGTGCGCGCAGTATCGCGCAGTATGCGCTTAAACTCGAAAAATAGAGTTTCTTAGCGTTTTAATTTATTTTTCCTCACGAATATGATTAAAATTACTATTCTAATCATAACCGACTATTTTTAGGATTTTAACACTAATCGGGTGGTCACTGACGTTCGTTTCGCATTTTAACCGTTACACGATAAGCATTTATCTTATCGTTGCCAATGTAATTTTTACCAAGGTTTAAATTTACCAACTCATTAAATATCACATATAAACATCATAATCAGTCAAATACAACCTTTTATCTATTCACAACACGTGTTACAGTTGTACGGTACGGCCTAAAAAACCGGGTGTCACAGTCTCCCCTTGTTTAGGAATTTTCGTCCCCGAAATTTTTACTCTCCTGGTTTTGTTTTCGTACTAGGTGGAAACCGTAAAAACGGGCTTGTTGAATATGGTCTCGTAGTTTCTGCGAGAAACTTTGATTCTTACGAAAAATCTTCGTAGACCTATATTATACACATCCTAAATTCCTAATCTCATACCTCAACGTTCTATACCTTTTCCAAGGTTCAATATTTAAAAGCACTTAATCAAGAAGATTAAGTCAAAGTTCTACCATTTCGGATTTTACATATCTATATTTTCATATACATTACCCTGTACTTGAGGTAGTCTGAGTTTACACACGATTGATCTAACTCGAGATGGGCTCTCGAAAGTATCAAATCTCATGAATTCGTTTTCTTTCCTTCTTGCATTCATTTCAGATATCCGCGAATCACACATTCAATAAATCATATATGCTACTAGAATTCTGGATTCGCCCCTCCGGTATCAACATAACTGTTTTAGCCATCCGTACCGCTTCTACGGTACTTCGATAAACTTTCGTTTATCGCCTAAATAATTTTCTACAAAGAATAAAATCTGTGTATTATCCATTATACACTTTTTCATACTACACACATGTTACACATCATGTACACCACTTTATCTCTATGGTAGCTTGAGCCCATAAACGACTGATCCAACTCAAGATGGGCTCTTAAAAAGACCTAATCAATGTGGCTCAGAATTTCCTTTCTCTGCTGACTTAATATCATCCTTTTAAGTTAACTCCTTCAATAGAACAAAATCTTCGTTTTGAAATCGCAATAGTTTCCTTCAACTGTCCATGTAATCCTTCCGTCGATCAATTGGCGACTTTTAACCTTCCCTCGATCTAGGCAAATCCTGTTGCTGGTTTCCTAGATAAACTCGGATCTGGTTAATCATCTTTTGCCACATTAGCTTAACAAAGTGTCAATCAACATTTCCATCCATACAAGGCTTCAAACTAAGCAACCTAGATACTAGCGTGATAACTATTATTGCAGGATAACTCTGTCAAGGGCATGTGAGTATCCTAACTTCCTTCGAAATCTATCATACACGCTCTCAACTTTTCCTCCAAAGGTTTGAAAAGCTTCCTCCTACTTTTCTGTCCAATAAATCCCCTTTTTCCTTTTGGGGTTATTAGTGTCGAAGGCTGCACTAATTTAGAGAAATTCTTAATAAATCTCCGGTAGCACCCAGCTTGTCTTATGAATCGTCATACTCCTGATGGGGTCTTTGGCGCTTCTCATCATTCGATCGCTCTAATCTTAGACTGATATACATGCATGCCTTCCTTATTCCTCAACAACTCCATAGTCAACTTCAAATGTTATTCATGATTCTCCTTAGCTCGTGTGGAAGCAAGTATGTCGTCGATGAATATTTTCATGAATTTGTCCATTTAGGGTTTCCATACCCTATCCATGAGATCCATGAATATAAATGGCGCATTAATTTAGTCAAAAAGCATGACTAATAACTCGTAATGGCCAGTTCGTGTTTGAAAAGCAGTCTGCAGCATATCTTCGTCAGCAACCTTCAACTAATGATATCCTGATCGTAGGTCGATCTTCGTGTAGTAGCTGGATCCCTGTAGCTTGATCGAACAAATCGTCAATCCTCGGTAAAGGGTACCGATTCTTGATAGTCAACTTGTTCAGCTTTCTGAAATCAATACACATCCTGAAGGATCCATCCTTCTTCCTCACAACAAAACAGATGCACTTTAAAGCGAAAAGCTTCATCGAATTAAACCCTTGTCTAGTAGCTCTTGAAGCTGGTTCGACATTTCTTTCATTTCAGACGTTTCCAATCTATAAGGAGATTTTGCAATTGGTGCAGCACCGGGTACCAGATCGATCTTGAATTCGATTTGTCTCGCAGGGGGCAATCCAGGTAAGTCTTTTTAGGAAAACTTCTGGATAATTACGAACAATAGGAATCTGTCCGATATTCCTACATTTGGCCGTCATATCCACCACGTTAACAAACAATGCATGATAGCCTTTTCGCAAAAACTTGAGCATCCTCATAATAATCACGACTCTCAACCCTCAACACTCGATACTCAACACTCGACACTCAACTCGGTCGGTCTTCGTTAACAACTTCTGCCTCTCCACTGTCATCAGGATGAGGTATCCTAGATAGCTTCTTCAAGCGATAGTCCCCCCTTCGTTCTTGGATAATCAATTCATCCTCACATCTTCGTCAAAGCTCCCCAGCTCCATTGGAAATAAATCGACACTAGAACTATGATCTCCTAAGTAAATACTACAATCGTGAATGACCTCACTAGTTTCTATCAACTTACCAGTTACTAGTTCTATCGAGCACTTTATACTCAGCTTACTTGTTGGTGAACACAAAAATGGTTCAGAGTTTTACGAAACAAAACTCAAGTCAGCTTTGGTATTAAAAGTATGAACATAGATTGTTTTTTATTCGAAACATACCAGTAATAGTAGAAGGATTCTCACGTGCCATCCCAGCACTCGCCTCGACGGCTTTGCCCACAGCATCCTGTCCTTTCGGTTTCGGGCAGTCTCTTTTGTAGTGTCCTTGCTCACCACATACGAAGCATCCCTTGAGCGTAACTCCATCCAATGTACTCTTAGCATAACACTTGGGAGTCACATGTCTGGTTCGGCCACACCTGGCACACTTCTCTTGTCCATCACCAACATTACCCTTTCCCGATTCTCTAAGGTTAGCTACATTTGCCTTCTCCAAGCCACGTTTCTTCCCATGTTCCTCTTCGAGATTCTTCCTTGAGCTCTCAGGGTTGCGCTTCTTCGAATCTCCATTTCTAGGTTCAAAACGCTAAACTAATCGAATGATTGTCTCATTCTGACAGCCCGATATCATGCATATCATCCCCACGTCATTGCATAGGGCTCCAGCAAATGATCTTGGGTTACAACCCTGGATTGTTTTGTGTATACTTCTATGTACTGTCCATATGGTTAATGAAAATCAGGAATACGTTTCAATGAGATCATAACACATGAACTACTAAAACTTTCCGATCATTATTTTACCTGGAGGACAATTTTGTCCTTTGTTGTTGTCTTTTCTTCTACACAGCATCCAACCTCGGACAAGGCCCATGTATGGTGGACACGACCCCATGTCAGGTCTTTTGATCTTGCTATTCTTGTGGTTTGGATGTGAATTGGGGCTTGGTGAGTTGCATAAATTCCTCCTTTTTTGTATTTATGTTGATTTTTGTTGTCCTTTTGATCCTTTTGCACATTTAAACTCTTTTGACCCTGTAAATTAAAAAGTAACAGAAAAACTAGGTTTTTCCAACATTAGTACTAAAAAAGGGTTGATTTCACGCCGTATTTGATGTAATTTATATGTTATATTTTAAGCACATCAAATACCCCCACACTTGAATTTTTTCTTGTTCTCAAGCAAAACTCTATTACGTGGCTCACACACCCAAACGGAATAGGTAGAAGAGAAGGTTTTGGTCTTGTCTTTAGAGTGTCGAGAATCCAAGTTCTAAATTTATTTTGTTTTTATTTTATTTACAATCTCATTCGTCATGATTTATTTAAAACATAATTTAAGAAAAATTATTTACTTTGGGCATAACATGCCTTTATAAAATTCTATTTTGTTATATACAAATTTACACACCTCGCAAGTGGTCACTCAACACTCGGCCAATGATGTATTAAGTAAAAACGCTTTTGCCCGGTTTTGAAATTTACTCCTACCATAGGCTTGACAATCAATCAAACCTCCTCTTTTTGAGGTTAAATCCTTGTAAATATCAAGAGGTCTTTTGAAGGGTAGGTGGTGGTTCGGGTTTGGTATGTTTTATTGAAAAGAGCGAAAAGCGTAAAGTATCGGTTTTTCTATTTCTTTGTGGCTTAGCAGAAAAATACTTTGGCAAATTTTTCTGATTTTTATTTTTTTTTTGTTACCAAAGCTGAAACTGAGCCAAAAGCGTAATATCAACACCGATAGTTTTACATAAATGAAAAGTGAAAAAGGAAAAGGTTTGTTTTTGTGAGTTTGGAAATGAAAAGGTTTTTAAGATTCAAAGGGTTTAACTAGTGGGACGTTTTTGGGTAAAGCAAAGAAAAATAAAGATTTTAGTTTGGAAAATGGGTTAATCCTAATGGCTCCATCATTTACTTACTTGGATTTTTGTCGGTAAGGACTTGGAACGTATCACAATGTCAAGTTCTAGATTCGTGAGAATCAAACGGGCTATTCACACAAGAAACAAAAATTGAGCAACTAGTATAGATGTATATTTGTATGCTCGGTAATGGCTCAAAACTCACTTTTGTGAGAAAAGCAGTTATAGTGTAAAAATGCATATATAATCAAATTTTACAAACATTTGTCATGCCCTTTTTCGTAATTTTTTAAATTGGTTCTTTTTATCATGACGCAATCAGTTGTAAATTTGTAAAAACATAATTTTTAGATCTTATTTTACCCAACTAAACCAAGATAAGTAAAAGAAAATTAAAAAATTGAAAAACTTTGGGGTGATTAGCGGTTCCAAGGCGAGTTTTGTGCAAGGCTTGATTTAGGACAAACGATTCAAGGTTTTTATCATCCCCCCCCCCCCCCACACTTAAATCACACATTTCCCTCAATGTGTTCCAAATAAGATTTATTTTAGTAAAATGTGTAAAACGTGTGAAAATAGCAAAAATTTTTTGTTACTGGCACTTGCAGCACGGGGGCGTGCTATGGGGACTTGGCCCCGTGTCCAAAGTGCTAGTAACTAATATTAAACAGAAAACATACAGTGGGGTGGCCACGGGGGCGAGCTGAGTGAGCACGGCCTGTGCCACCTTCTGGGCATAAGAATTTTAACATCAGTAGGATGGGCACGGGGGTGTGCTAGGTGAGCACGACCCCGTGCTGCAGCCACTGTTTTGCAGTTTATGAGTCAGGAGGCCTCTGATTTACGTGCATGGGTTCCATTTTTCATCATCCATCTGGTTTTTCCACTTTCTTTAACACATTTATTTAAATAACCATAATCCAATCCTCCATTTCATTAATAATAGAAACAAATACAAGAAATTAAAAATTACACACCTACATTAGCCTAAGATAGATAGATAGATAGAGAGATAGATAGATAGATAAATAGATAGATAGATAGGATCTTGAGAATGGCTCCCCGAGATCATTTTTAAACAACCCTAAAAGCTACATTCCTAGATCTACGAAGGTTAGATGTTGGAGGACTTGAGCATTTACAGGGAATACTCAATTAGAGGTCATTGAGCTTCTCTTCGATCTCCCTTGGAAGGAAGATGTAGGGTTCCTCTTCTACATCTTCTTGAGGGGGAACGAGATTTATCGGAACCTCGAAGGCAACATTGAGAGGGGGAGGTTCTGGAATCTCATCTTCCCATCCCGTGGGTTGAATGGCCTCATTAGCGAGGTTCTAATCTTCTTACAGCCAGATTGGTTCCATCGGAGGCATGGCCAAGATGTTCAACTTTTGGTGTAAAAGGTTGATTTCCCTGAATAAATCTTCTAGGCCCATGGAGAGATAGTTCACACGGTCTATCAGAACTTCTTCCACTAAGGTCATCTCGTCGAGACTCTCTCTCAAGGCACTCACATATCTCACTAGAGTGGCCTCGGGGGAGAGTCTCCTCCCTCTTTGGTGGTTCCCGGAGCATGTTGATGACGTCCCACTTTCCGGGCTTGACATTCTCGGAGAAATGACTAACCGTTAAAAAGATATGGAATATCAGAACGTTCAGCACGGCCCCGTGCTGCTCCAACTGTTCCAGATTCTTAGCTCAAGAAATTTTATTTTAAGTTAGATTTGAATGATTTTTAATTTTCTGAATGTAAATAACTTAAAATAATGTTTTACTATAGTATATTTGCAAAACTTTGAGCTAACAATCAAGTGTATGACCCTCCTATTGAAGCATTTTAAGCTTAAAGCTTCAAGCTTCAATGGAGTTCATGGAAGAATGAAGAAGGGGAAAGGACCAAAAGAGGAAATGACAAGAAGGTCAAATTAGACCTTTTTAAGAACATACCTTCCGGGGTATATGTGAAAAATCTGGAGGATCCTGCCCTTTTGGAATGGTTACAAACATTCTCCATAAAGGCTAACTTTATAGACAGTGACAGCACGCTGGCACGGCCCCGTACCTGGGAAGCACGGCCCCGTGCCGTCTGCATGTGTTAGAAAATGTTGTCCGTTAGTAGAACACGAGCCACATCATCACTGACATGGCCCCGTGCCAGAAAAATGCGAGGGGCACGACCCCATGTAAGTTCGGCACGACCCATGCTTTCAGAAGATTTTGGGGCACGGCCCCATGTTCGAGGAACACGGCCCCGTGTTTAGGGTTTTTATGAAGATTGTCTAGGTTTTTTAAGGAATTATCCGACAGCGGTGGTTCCTTACTGGTTGGAACAACACCGTATTGCCTGATATGCCTCAGACTCCAGCGAGAGGTACGAAAACATAAGGGCTTAATCGGTAAGGTAGAAGATTTCTTTAAAAATGGGAAAACGGGACCATCCCTTATTTACCTTATCCGGGCTCTTGTTAAAGAAGGTGTGAGTCGATTCGTTCTTGTCCATGCTGTCGGTGTGAAATTCAGACTCTGTAAGGGGGATCGTCATTGCAAAATCGAAACAGAGACGACTATCGCTCTCGTTTTTGCAAGCGTCTATGGTAGAAGCTTGGTTTACCTTAGTGTTGTCGATTATACCTGAATTTTCTTCCATCGATTCTCCCTCGGATAGGATTCTTGATGAACATCGCGCCTTCATCAAGGAATCTATTTCTTTGATTTTTAATAGAATACACTTTTCTATTTAACCTATGTCTTCTAGGTCGTCTAGGTGAGAGGGTAGATGGAGTTCAGGTTGATGGACTTCATCATCATTTTTAAAAACGCCCATCTTGAGGTGTTGTTATACGAAAACGATGGGGCTAAATAGTGGGGAGTGAAGTTTAGAACGCCACATTCCGATTCTTCATGCTCCTCCCCACAATAGTCGCACCATGCACCATAAGAGTGGTGGGGGTAAAAATAATCAAAGAAATCCATGATTTTCCAGAAAGTTTTTAACCGTCAGGATCAGGCGGTCACTATTTTCTTACAAATTGTTAATTTAACACGGCCCCGTGTTAGGGTAACACGGCCTGTGCTGCAGTCTGTATCTGCCAGAAAATAGATTTAATGATACTGGAGAGTTGACACGGCCCCGTGTTGGAACAACACGTGTCACACCCCAACCGATGACGAAAACATCGGAGTGAGACGAAAACGAGGTTGTTCATTGCAACATAACACTAAAAGTGACAATAATTTAGATAAACTGATTTCATTGCATAAAACTTGTCATGTTACAATACATAGAATTTCAAAATACAACATGTTCGAATACAACGAAACAATTATAACAAAATAGAGTACAAAACTGATGCAACAATTTATAACCTGTTGGGATTGAACCCTATCAGAGGAACAGATAATTAAAGCCAAAACTGGATCAGAGCAGTGGATCCAGAATAAGCAGATGATTACAGTTAGTTCATGCAAATCTCTCCCCTTGAAAGTGGCCTTGTATCTGCTGACCTCCTATCTACTGATCTTTCCAAGTGTTGATCCACAACTGCTGCCTTGCATCTACTGCCATATGTTAAAGACTGATGGAAGACCAAAGCTCTGCTGACTCAATCTACTGCCTTGAGTCAAGTACTGCTGATCCGGACAAGCACTGCTGGGTTCACAGCAGTGGAAGGATGCAGCAGCTGTTTAAGTGTCTTTTATGTAATAAATTGTAATAGCAGTAGTTAGTACATCAGTGTTTGTATATATCAGAGGTTAGAGTTTGTTAGGAGGTTAGATGTCACTTTCATGGTGACGTCAGCTAAGATGCTCAGTGGTTTGCAAGTGCCTATAAATAGTTTAGTACTTTGTACTGTTCTATTAGCTCTTTTGATCACATCGTCTTCTTTGCACGAACAAACTACTGAGCTCTGGCTGAGGGGGAGTTTGCATTCATACATCAATCATTGTAATCGTTGTTGAAACAAATTCAATCTTTCGATTCATTGTGTAAAGATGTTTGATTAAAGTATTACTCTCGTTTGATTGTATGCAAAGTTTGCTTTCATCTTATTTCCGCTGCACAACTCTTTCATTTCCATCTTAATTTCAAACAAAAATACAATCAAAAAGAAACTCAGATCCAACAATTGGTATCAGAGCTTGGACAGTCAAATTTGATTTAACAATCATTTTGACGTAAATAGTTCAACTCATAACAGTTGATACTGATCGTTTGTTCGTCCGTTGAAAAACAGAGCAAGGATTAATCACCATTAAAGTTGATTTCTCAGTGTCTGTAAAACAACAAGAATGACGTCACAATCTCAGGATGATAAAAACAACATCGGCTCGCTTTTTAAACCACCTATGCTAAAAAGAAATGAGTACAACATCTGGCAGAGGAGGATGGGTCACATCCTCGCTCAACAAAGCACAGGTTGTTGGAAATCTGTCATTTATGGTCCCCATGTTCCTTCAGTGCCAAGTGCTGAAGATGCTAAAAAGTTCATTCCAAAACCAGTTGAAAATTATACCGAAACCGACTTTCAAAAGATCGAACTAGATGCTAAAGCATTTAGCATCGTAGCATCTGCGCTGCCCAATGAGATATATGCTGGACTGTTACATTGTAACAGTGCAAAAGAGTTATGGGACGCACTTAAGGAACAGTTTGGGGGAACTGAGGAAGTCATAGAAAACAATAGGGAAATCCTGAACCAACAGTATGAAACATTTTGCTACGTTAAAGGTGAATCACTAACGCAACAATTTGAGCGTTTCAGTTGTCTCATCAGTGAACTGAGGCTTGTTAACACCACTTTTACAAACTCAACTCAAAATAGCAGGTTCCTCAGGTCACTGCCAGAAAAATGGGACACCATAGCTTTTGTCACCCGAAACTCACCTGAATTCAAGGATCTGACCTTGACCCAACTCCACGGTCGACTCCTGACCTACGAAAGGGAGTTGAACCAGAAAAGGAGATTACAAGAGTCAGGAAAAGTTACCGATGACTACACTTTCGGTAATACTGCTCTTCTGGGTCAAGAAGAATCTGGGAGCAGTGGTAAGGATCAGGGTTATGATCACTTCATTGACATAACTGCTGGTGCAAATTTTAACAACCCTGATCCTCACTCTGCTAGTTATGCATTCACTGCAAATGAAAACCAGATGTCAGACAATTTAAGTTTTGAACTAAATGATTTGCAACATTTTGATCCCACTGATTTAGAGGAAATGGACATCCTGCACCAACTGGCTTTGCTAAGTGTTAGAACTAGCAAGTTTTACAAAAGAACAGGGCGAAAATTCCCAGGTTTGCATGGGAATCTAAGGGTTGGGTTGGATAAATCGAAAATCAAGTGCTACAAGTGTAATAGGTTAGGACATTTCGCTAGGGAATGTTGGAGTCAAACTACTGGTCCAATAATTACTCATCCTAGCTCAAATCCTAGACCTCAAAACCAAAACACTGTGCACTATGCCCAATATGCCCCAGCAGCTCAAGTGAACACTGCTCACTATGCTGCTGCCCCTGTGCCAGTACATTATGTCCAAACTACTGTTCCACAAATCCAATATGTTCAAACCCCTGCTCCACAGGTACAAGTGCAACCTGTTGCACCTCAAACCACTGCTCTAGCAGCAGCACAACCAGATCAACAAAGTTTTTTCACTCAAGGGTTTGTTGACTGGAGCAGTATGCCTGAAGACCTTAATGATGAAAATTTTGCACTCTATGCTTCTAATGAATCTTCTCATGATGAGTTTTGTTTGATGGCATTAGAGACAATACAGGAGGGGGTTGAAACTGAGGAGGAACAGCAGTGCTTTGAAACAGTGGAAGAGGTGACTGAAGCAGTGGTTACTGTTGTGGCTGGTGAACTACTGTTGGAAGAAAGTTCAGGTACCCTGATTGAACCAATGACAGATCCATGGTCCGTAGAGGACAAAGAAGAAGAGAAAGAAGAAAAGGCTGGTGAAAAGAAGGTGAAAGCTGATGATGAAAAAGATCATCAATGTGATTGTGCAATGATGGCAGCTGCCAAGGTATCTCCTCAAGTTCTTGAAAAACTGTGTTCTGACAATTGCATAATTGCTTTTGCTAACATTAAAGAGGTGAATGAAAACCTTCGGGATAAAATCTTGTCTGATGAGGTCAAATTTGAAAGGTCTTTAAAAGAACTTAAAAACAAATTGACTGAAAAAGAAAAAGAGAACAGCTGTCTAAAAGAAGAGCAGAGTATAACCAAAACCCAACTTCAAACTATGGTAGAAAAATACCAAGTTTGCAAAAAGGAGTTGGAGTCCGCCCAGATTACTTGTGAAAGATGGGTGGAATCCTGCAAAGGATATGAGGTTATGCTTGAAAAACAGAGAAAAAGCAATGTGAAATTTGGGGTTGGCTATAGAAAACATGATGATGAAAACACTGCTTTTGAAAACTCTGTTCAAACCACTAATGTAACCACTGAGTTCATCCCCAAAAACAAGAATGGCCAAGAAGTGAAAATCACTGACAAACTTGGTAACAAAATCACACTTGACAGACCAAGGGAATCCTCTACTTTTGAGGAGCTTGAAGAATACCAGTTTAAACCAAAATGGTCTGATGAGTGTGACATTCTTGAAAATTTCAAGCCAATGGACTTTCCATCAATTGATGGTGTCAAGGCTCCAAAAGCTAAAGTCATACCTCTCAAGAACATCCCAGTAGTGGTTAAAACCTCTGCTGCAAAGGAGTCTGAAAAGAGAAAGAAGAAAGAAAAAATTGATAACTTGTTTTGTGAATTCTGTGAGAAGAGGAATCATCTTACAAAAGATTGTTTCCACTTAAAAGCGTATGATTTAAACAGAACAAGTGTCATTGTTTCAGCTGAAGGTTGCATTGTCTGTGGTAAAACAAACCACAAAACTCAAGCATGTGTGTACCTCAAAAACTTTGATGTGAAAAAGAATGAGTACATTGCTAAAACATCCTTGAGTCCATCATCATCATCAACATCTGTCAAATTCACCAAGAAACAACCACTGTTTGTGCCAGTTCAAACAGCTGTTACAAAACAGCTGAACCAAACATCTGTCAAAAGAGATGTTCAGGTTACTGATGCACCCCCTGCCAATCAGTTCAGAAAAGGCAGAGAAAAACAGTCTTACCAAAGGATTCCTCACGTTTATGAGGCCTACAAAAGGCCATCTAAACTCAAAGTGAACAAGCATCCTTTTGGTTACCAGCAGATGATTGGTCAGGACCCACAACAGTGGTTAGAGAAGCACTGTCCTAAAACAGTTCAAACTCCTGACCTAACCACTGTCCATCATTCTGCATCCATCCCAGACACTGTTGAGACCCCATCCAAAGCCCTGTTGGCTTTGGAGACCTTAATGAACTAATCCTTTTACTTCATGTGCAGGGAGCTTCTGCATGCTTTGATAGTCTTTGGTATGTAGATAGTGGAGGCTCCAGGCACATGACAGGATGTAAAGCCCTCCTCAAAGACTTTAAAATCCATGGAGGGGGTGATATATCCTTTGGGAATAATAGTAAAGGAAAAGTTCTGGGGTCGGGTACAGTGGAGTCTGGAAAAGTAAAATTTGAAAATGTCAATCTAATAGACAATCTAAAATTCAACCTTCTGAGTGTGTCCCAAATGAGTGACAAGGGTTTTGGGTCATTCTTCACAAAATACTGTTGTAGGATTGTTGGACCAGAAATGGTCAAAAAGATTGAAGCAATAATCAAAACTGGTCAAACTAAACTTGTTACTCAAAGAAGTGGCAATGTTTATGTTGTTGACATGTCAAAAGAGTGTCCCAGAGCTGATGCCTGTCTGTTCTCAGCTGCCTCTAACAAAGAGACAGAACTTTTGGCACAGAAGGCTGGGACACACAAATCTTAAGACAATCACAGAAATTTCAAAAATTGGTTTGGTGAGAGGCCTACCACAAAAATTGTTTTCATGTCCTGAACATTGCATTTCCTGTTTAAAAGGAAAACAGCATAAAAGTTCTTACAAGTCCATTGAAGAGTCCAAAACAACCCAGTGTTTGCAAATGCTACACATGGATTTGTTTGGCCCAGTTCAAGTCATGAGCCTCAAAAAGAAAAAATATTGTTTGGTTATTGTTGATGACTTTTCTAGGTTCACATGGACTTTCTTTTTGCACTCAAAAGATGAAACTGCAGGCATTTTGCAAGACTTTGTAATACAGGTTGAAAAGCAATTTGACCTTCCAGTGAAAAGCTTTAGGAGTGACAATGGCACAGAATTCAAAAATAGGGAGTTGGATGCCTTCTGTGTGAAGAAAGGGATTGTAAGGCAGTACAGCATCCCAAGAACACCAGAGCAGAATGGGGTAGTGGAAAGGAAGAACAGAACTCTGATTGAGGCTGCCAGAACCATGCTTGCAGATTCAGGTTTGCCATTAACTTTCTGGGCAAAGGCAGTAAACACTGCTTGCTATGTTCAGAACAGAGTTTTAATAAACCCCAGGCACAAAAAGACTGCCTATGAAATTCTGTATAAAATTAAACCACTGATCTCATACTTCAAAGTGTTTGGCTGCCCATGCTTTATTTTGAACTTAAAAGATTCCATTTCAAAATTTGGAGCCAAAGTTGATTGTGGTTATCATCTGGGATACTCAACCACTGCCAAGGCCTACAAAGTGTTCAATACACGGACCAAGGCAGTGGAGGAGACCTTGAATGTAAAGTTCAATGAACTTTCATCAATGAAAATCCCAGCAAACCCTGCAGATCTGTTTGATCTTGAAAAATTCACTTTTGAAAATACTGCTGTCAAGACTAACAGTGCAGGTCCATCAGAAGATACAACACCAGACTATGGGTATGAAATCATCATCCCTCAAAGGTCTGCCACAAAGGGAAAAGCACCAGTTGTTCAAAACAGTTGTCAAAGCTCAACCACTGCTACCTCAACAGTTGTTGACCAAAGTAGCCCATCAACCACTGCTTCCACATCCTCAAACACTGCTGACAAAAGTCCTCAAACAGTGGATAAAAGTCAGCAGTTGTCCACTTCATTACCTCCCATACCACCACCTTTTGAAGGCACTGCTGGATCATCAAAGTCCCCAGCAGTGGTTAGCTCAGATGATATACATCTGCAGCCTTCACCAACCAATGCCATCATACCATACCAAGGAGATTTAATCTTCTTGAGATCTCATTCACCTGATCAAATCATTGGCAACATAAATGAAGGGGTGCTCACAAGGAGTCAAACCCAAAACATTTGTCTTTTTGCTGGTTTTCTATCACTCCATCAGCCAGTCAAGTACCAAGAGGCACTGAAAGACAACAGCTGGGTAGAAGCCATGCAAGAGGAGCTCCAACAGTTTAAAAGACAACAAGTATGGGAGCTTGTACCACTGCCAGAAGAGGTTAGTCCCATTGGCACAAAGTGGGTCTTCAAGAACAAAACTGATGAAAGGGGTATTGTTGTCAAGAATAAAGCCAGGCTTGTGGTTCAAGGTTACAGACAAGAAGAGGGGATTGATTATGATGAAACATTTGCCCCTGTTGCAAGATTGGAAGCCATTAGACTGTTCCTGGCCTTTGCTGTCAACCACAGCATGAAGGTGTTTCAAATGGATATCAAAAGTGCTTTCCTCTATGGTACAATTCAAGAAGAGGTGTATGTTTGTCAACCTCCAGGTTTTGAGGATCCATTTTATCCAGATCATGTCTACAGGCTAAACAAAGCTTTGTATGGCCTGAAACAAGCACCAAGGGCCTGGTATGAAACTCTTTCCAACTTCCTACTCTCAAATGGTTTCAAAAGAGGTACCATTGATAAGACATTGTTTTTAAAATGGAGAGGGAAGGATTTAATGATTGTCCAGATTTATGTGGATGACATTATTTTTGGAAGCACATGTAACTCAATGTGTGAAGAGTTTAGAGAACTCATGACAGCTGAGTTTGAAATGAGTGCTATGGGTGAGCTGCAATGCTTTCTTGGTCTCCAAGTACAGCAATTGCAAAATGGAACTTTCATTCATCAAAGCAAATATACTAAAGAACTTTTAACCAAATTTGATATGAATGATTGTAAACCATGCAGCACACCCATGGCAACAAATAAGCTGGTCATGTCTGATGAAAAGGATGAGCTGATTGACCAAACACTTTATAGAAGCATGATTGGGTCTTTATTGTACCTAACTGCATCTAGACCAGACATCATGTTTGCAACATGTGTCTGTGCAAGAAGTCAATCAGCTCCCAGAAAATCAAATCTCATTGCTGTAAAAAGGATCTTCAGATACATAAAAGGTGCTACCACACTTGGTATCTGGTATCCAGCTAATGGGAACATCAAGCTTTCAGGTTTCTCAGACAGTGACTTTGCTGGATGTCACACAACAAGGAAGTCCACATCAGGAGGGTGCCAGTTTCTAGGTGATTGCTTAGTTTCATGGCAAAGCAAAAAGCAAGCAGTTGTTTCAACATCCACTGCTGAAGCTGAATACATTGCTGCTGCAAGCTGTACAGCCCAACTCCTGTGGCTTCAGAATCAGTTGCTGGATTTTGGTATCACTGCCTTAAAGACACCACTCATGTTGGACAGTCAGGCAGCAGAAAAATATCATCAAAAATCCAGTTTCCCATTCAACTACCAAACACATCGACATCAGACATCACTTTGTGAGGGATTGCTATGAAAAAGGTTTGATTTCTCTGCATCATGTCCCAACTAAAGACCAGCTAGCTGATATGCTCACAAAAGCACTTGATACAGCCACTTTTGAAAGCTTGGTCTCTAGAATTGGGATGCTGAACATGGAATAACAAGCAACATCTTGTTTTTCTATGAATAAAAGCAACAAAATGTTTTCAGAAAATCAAAACTCCATCCTTAAAAATAGCTAAAAAATGAAAATCTTTCATTAAAATCCTTAAAAGTCTGCCATCAACCACTGATTGTTCAAAAGTCTGCTTCTTTCAAAAGTCTGTCCACTGCTGAAAGTCAACCCCTGCTCTCTCATTATTTTGATAAACTCTGTTGTTCAAAAGCAGTGTCTTATCCACTGATATGCTATCCACTGATAGTGACAATCATCCATTGCTTTCATACCACTGCCTTCATATGTCCATATCACACAAAGTACTGTCCTTCACTTTCATCAGGGGTTGTCACGTGGGCAGTACATATTGGTCAGACTTTTTGTAACGGCTGCCACCTCAGCATTCACTTTCTTCCCAATAAAATCCCCCACTCACCACCAAAACAGGGTTTTACTGTCGAATTGAATTCTTAAAAATTCTCTTCTCAAAGCAGTTTTTCATCTCATTTCTTCACAAATTTCTTCGATCAATCATCCTCAAAATGACAAAATCAAAGAAATCTTCAAAACCCTCATCCAAATCATCATCAAAAACAGCCTCTCAAAAGGCAATCTCCACTGAAATCCCATATAAACCATCTCACAATCTCCTGGGTCTTCTCACAAAACCAGGAACCACCAAAAAGTTTGATTCCATCATTGATCTCATGGCAAAATCAAAGTACAAAACTTTGTTCACTGCCGATGCACCAATCTATTTGGCGACCCAAAGGGAGTTCTGGAAAAATGCAACCCTTGAAAAACAAGGAGACACTGCAACCACCATAAACTCTCTTATAAAGGGTAAAGCTATCCAAATCACGCCACAATCCATTTCAGAGGTCTTTCAACTCGGTGATCAGGAAGGTAAACTTTCTTTCACTAAAACCGAGCTACAAACTGACTTCATTGAGAGAGGGTATGAAGCCACAATGATGAAGAAAATTACCTTAGAAAAAGGTTATTTTCCGTCTGCAACCAGATTTTTATTTCATACCCTCCTACTATGTGGTTCAAACAAAACCACTTCTTTCAATGAAATCCCTTTAAAGATTCAAAATCTGGGATATGCAATTCTTCAAGAAGAAAATTTTAACTATTCTCGGGAAATTTTCAAAGATTTGGTTAATAATGTTGAAACAAAATCATTCTTACTGTTTCCAAGGTTTTTAAGTTACTATTTTTCAAAGAAATTCAGTAAGGATGATTTAGCTATAATAAACCAAGGTGATTCTACTCAAATAAACAGTTTAACAACTGAAACTTTTTCAAGAATGTTAGCACCTTGCAAAACACAAGCAGAGGTGCCTGAGCAGATTTTAGCAGTTACAACTGCTCCTCAGGTATCTGCTGCTGAGCCCACTGCTCAAGGTGATCAAAGCAGCAGCACAACTGTTTTGAAACCCACACCTAAAATCACCAAAAAGCCAACAAAAAGAAACACACAAAAACCCCCCAAAACCATCAAAAAGGCATCTATGGAGGATGAGATACCAGAGCTTCTGCCAGTGACAACACAAAAGTCACAAGAAACCACTGCTGCTACTTCCTCACAGCAGTTGGTACAAATATCTCAACCCATAACCGAAACTCCTCCTGTTTCTTCACAAAAAGAACAGGTTGTACAAATAGGGTCTCCACATCATGATGCTCTGGAAACACTCGTTTCTATCATCCACAGTCCAATGCCCGGGACACATCCTCTTTCTACACCAATCATCACATCCCAAATTCCCTCACCAATAAAACCACTGTTGGATGCAATTGATTTGAACCAGGCATTAACCAGTCCTTCTCAATCACCTGATAATGAGAATATACCTCAACCACTGACTGGGTCTGATGTATCAATCTTTGCTAACCCACCAACAGAACCTGAGGAGGTTACACCCCATGAGTTACAAGTAACTCTTGGTGGTAATCCAAGTGAAGCAGCCACTACAACTGTTGAACCTACAGGTTTACAGTTGGACAGTGGTTACATTGATAAGACTTCCTTGGAGGCAATTCCTTTTATAGCACCTCTGCCAACCACCAGTGGATTTATTTATCCTACTGGCAACATCAAAAGGTTGTCAAGTGTTGAAGGAAGAAGACCCCAGTACAAAGAAAAAGGGGCATCAGTGGTTAATGTTTGGAGTATACTCCCTACATCTACCACTGATAAAACCACTGCTAGTGGGAAATCAGATGATCTCATTAACTTGGGTGATGGTTTAAAGTACCAGAAATTGACGGATCGTATTGCAAAGCTTGATAACTCTGTTGCAGAACTCAAAGATATGCTACAACAGGTGTTACAAGTTCAGAAGGTACAATCAACTGCTGTTCCACCTCAAGCACCTGCTCCACAAAGGGCACCTGCTACAAATGAGCTCTGGAATCTATTTCAATCTTTTCTCCAACAACAAGCACAATTAGCAGATCAGCAACATGAAAAACATGTACAACAGCTGAGAAATGCAATGGAGTCAAGGTTCAAGAACACTCAGGCTGATTTAAAGGCTCTCAAAACTCAGATCTTGCACACCACTGGCACTGCTCCTCCACCAGTCCGCTACATTTATCAACTCCCAGAAGATAATGCCAAAAAGGGGGAGAAGATTAAGGAGTGGAAAAGGAAGGGTATAGAGGATGGTCTCTATCTTGAACCAGAGAATTCAAACATGACCAAAAAGATCCCTTTGCCAGATGGCAGCAAGAAAATTGATGTGACAACAAATGCACTAGCAGAAGCAGTTGCAAGTGTAAAAAGAGATAGAGAGGCCAAAAGGAAAGCCAGGGTGGACAGAATGGATCATCCAGATCAGGGTACTTCTGGGTCAAAGGATCATGAAAATCCTGTTGAGGAAAAGAAGAGGCCTGCTAGAAAAGTAAGGCAACCCAAATCCATTCTAACCAGACGTTCAAAGTCTGCTAAAAACCCACCATACAAAACAGCTGATGCACCAGGAGTTACAAAAACTACTGCTTGTCAAACAGTTGTTTCATCAACACACACCACTTCAACACACACCACTTCAACACACACAACATCCACTGCTTTACCATCATCACCACCAAAAACAACACCTGCTGACATACAGCAGATGTTATAACATCTGTTGTAATGACAACAGTGGTTGAAACACCAGTTGTTTCAACAGCTGTTTGTCAATCACAATCCACTGCCACTACATCTACCACCACTGTTCCATTCAAAACATCATCAGTCTCTCCTAAACCAAAAAGGAGAAGACTAATTCTCAAAGATGATGACAATTCACCACCACAAACATCTTCAAAATCTTCAGCTCTTGTCACAATACCAAAACCTGTTCCTCTCTCTTCAGTTCCAATGTACAAGCCCTTACCTCCTGCAAGTGTTCAATTTCCTCTTGAACTAGCAGCTGTTAGAGATGAAATAAAATCCTTTTACTATGAGGATGACCCTTCCAAAAGGAGTTTGCCATCAATAAAGGGATATCCTTGGCCTAAAAATGTTGATGAATACTTGGAAATCAAAGCCAAGCAAGCAGAGGATATCTCAAAAAGAAACACACAAGGGAAATCTGACAAAGAAATTTCAAGAAATTATCAATATCTGCTCACACAAGTCAGATCCCTAGAGCAATTTGCAAAAAATGTTAGCCAACAAATTTCTGAAAGAGCAGCTGAAACTCTGAAGAAAGACTACATTGAAAGCATCATGGCTCACAAGAAGTATAAAGGAGAGAGATACATGTACAAAGAGTGGACTGTTCCTGAGCTTGAAGTTGAAGCTGCAAGAATTCAAGACATGATAAAAAGGAAGGTCACTCACACTCCTCCTGACTGGGCAAAGTTTAGAAAAAGAATGTACCTGACAAACAGGTAGAACTGCAAAGAATGAAAGAGGAATTGGTTGCTGCTGATTATGGAAACAAAAGACAAGTTGCTAGATGGAAAGAAGATGTGGTCAGGGCTACTTACAAAAAGTTGGAACAATTAAGAAAGAAAGACCCCACAGTTCCTCAAAAGCCTGACTACTCTAAAGCAGAGGTTTCTAAAAAACCACCAAAGCTGCAAGTCAAAAGAACCACTGCTCCAGCTGGTGCTGCCATCTACAAAAGAAGGAGCAAAAACCAGTTTAGCATGGAAACAATTCAAGATCTATTAGCTGGAGATGCCATTGTAAAAGCAGGCACGGAAGTAATGATAAAAGAAGATCTTGAATTGGAACAATCTGCAAGTGCTGCTCAGCCAGCCTCACCAAATACTTCTGCAAATAAGCATCTCCCAAGAAACCCACCAGGCTAAAAAATACAAAAGTGGGAAACTGACAAACAGACCTGCGTATTGACTTTGCTCAGGTCTGGTGGAGTAGTGGAGAAAATATCAAGGGAACAAGCTCTTGGCCTGAGTCTTGAAGATTTGCAGGGTCTCCTTGATCTTTCACTTAGCAGGGATGATGAAGATACAGATGCCCTTGACTTTGAATTACAATTTAAAGGTCAGATAAGGGAACTGTTGATGAGGCAATAAAGATTTCCACAAAATAATGAAGAGTTTTGGCATTATCTGTTCCAGGGGGAGATTGTTGGGATTGAACCCTATCAGAGGAACAGATAATTAAAGCCAAAACTGGATCAGAGCAGTGGATCCAGAATAAGCAGATGATTACAGTTAGTTCATGCAAATCTCTCCCCTTGAAAGTGGCCTTGTATCTGCTGACCTCCTATCTACTGATCTTTCCAAGTGCTGATCCACAACTGCTGCCTTGCATCTACTGCCATATGTTAAAGACTGATGGAAGACCAAAGCTCTGCTGACTCAATCTACTGCCTTGAGTCAAGTACTGCTGATCCGGACAAGCACTGCTGGGTTCACAGCAGTGGAAGGATGCAGCAGCTGTTTAAGTGTCTTTTATGTAATAAATTGTAATAGCAGTAGTTAGTACATCAGTGTTTGTATAGATCAGAGGTTAGAGTTTGTTAGGAGGTTAGATTTCACTTTCATGGTGACGTCAGCTAAGATGCTCAGTGGTTTGCAAGTGCCTATAAATAGTTCAGTACTTTGTACTGTTCTATTAGCTCTTTTGATCACATCGTCTTCTTTGCACGAACAAACTACTGAGCTCTGGCTGAGGGGGAGTTTGCATTCATACATCAATCATTGTAATCGTTGTTGAAACAAATTCAATCTTTCGATTCATTGTGTAAAGATGTTTGATTAAAGTATTACTCTCGTTTGATTGTATGCAAAGTTTGCTTTCATCTTATTTCCGCTGCACAAATCTTTCATTTCCATCTTAATTTCAAACAAAAATACAATCAAAAAGAAACTCAGATCCAACATAACCTAAAATGTATATGTGTGTATCTAAAGCATCAACACTACTCCAGTTCAATATCATCAGCATCATCCTACAACAAGTTAAAAGTATAGTTGAACACACAAAATGCATTGGTGAGTATATAGGTTTCCATACATAACATAAGTAAATAAGTTTAAACAAATCCACATGGCAAGCTAGCTATTCAAGATAAACAATAAACTGGCATGTGCATAAACTAGTCAACCCAAAGTTTAAACGCAATAAGCTCTTAACATAACCCAACGTTCACAGGCGGTGCGTTACTCCTATAGCGCTATACATGTTAAGGTTAGGCTCGTACGAAGTTAATGACAAGTTCAACACAAAACGTACAAACCCAGATTAAAGCATCAAGTATAACGTATGCATGCATGTATAAGGATTGTTTGTGCATTTAGTATAAAGGTATTAGTGTAAGTTTAATAGATTAACATGTTAAACCCCAAAAGGTGGTAAAAGAAAAGGGGTTCAAGTATACTCACAGTTTTGCTAACTTTGAGCTAGGATCCTTGTAAGCGTAGTTTTGGCAGGGGTTGACGAACGTAGTATAGGAATGTCAAGGTTACGATGGAACTAGTACAGGAATGCCGAGGTTACCTTACAGGAAAACGAAGGAGTGAGTTGGAATTGGAGGATTTATGTTACAGAATTAAAGTACTTAGTACGTTAAGAAAATAATAAGTATAGCAACAGGAGTGTATTCTGACTATCTGTTGGTGCATACGTCTGTCGACTTTGTCTTGTATCGAGTCTAGTATTAAAATTGTTAGATCAGGGCACGTTGTACGAGGAAAATTATAGGTTTTGGGTGTGAATTGGTTAATTTCGCTTGAAAGTGTCATGTACTCTTTCAAACGGAATTACCTCCCCTATATAGCACCCAAACAAAATCATTTGTAACTTTTGAGATTTCCGGTACCGAAGTGCTGTCGACGCGTCAATTGATCTGTATTACTGTTAAATCAATAAAACAAAACGTTTAAGAGTGAAACAAGCTGTTTTACAAGTCTGTTTCTGCCTCTGAAACAGACAAGAACTCTTCTGATTGACTCGTTTGGGTCACAGAACGATCCTACAAGTGTAACAGAGCTCGGGAAGAATAGTTCTTGCCAAAACAACCTTAATTTCTGACTTCTACACCTTCTTTTTCAAAATTTTCAAGTTTTTACGGTTAAAATGGTCTGATTTTCACATATTGTGTGCGAAACAGTGTTTTAATGAATCCTTGAGAAAATTGGACCTTAATTCTGCTTAAAACTGATAAAATACATAATTTCGTTTGAAAATTAGATCGGACAAGATGACGTCAGCAGCATTTCAAACGAGATTAGCTTTTGATTCCGTTTGAAAGTGCTATTCCGCTTGAAAACTTCACCTAATTCCGCTTGAAAAAGCTGATTCCGTTTCTGGGTATAATTCCGTTTGAGACGTTTTAAACGAAATTAGATAATTTCGTTTCAGTTCGGTATTCCGTTTGAAAGTGTGTTTGTTCAAACGAAATCAGGTTATTCCGTTTGAAGGGTGTTTCCGTCTGAAGGGTGATTTCGTTTGAGAAGTGATTCCATTTGAAACTATATTCCGTTTGAAACTGTGTTTTGAGATTTGTGACTTTGTGAAAAATTTGCCGAATCATGGAAGAGGCATTCTACAATGCGTTTGCGACACCGATTGCTCCTGTTACTGCTGCCGAAATATTGTACAGTGAGAATGAAACAGGAACTCGCCAAAAACCGCCAAAACTGATGTACATTGAAGATTTTCAAGGATGGAAAAATCGATTCGAGAACTGGGTGCAAGCTTACAAATTTGACGCATGGTGTTCATTGGAGAAAGATTACGAAAAAGCGAAAAATGAACGTGGGCTTGAAAAGGGTTTCAGTGATTTTTCAGAGATTGATAAATTGAAGTATACAAGTGAAAAAATGATGATTCGTATTCTTCAACAAGCAATTAAAGAAGACATTTTTGTTTTGCTCCAACATGAGGGTACTGCTAGGTCTATTTGGATGGCGTTGATTCAAAAGTTCAAAGGAAGTGCAGATATGATTAAAAACAAAAAGGCTTTATTGAAGAAATCATTTGATATGTTTGTAGCTTTCGATCAGGAAACAACTAAGATGACCATTGATAGATATTGTCACTTGGTATTGGAAATGGGAAGATTGGACATTAAGAAAGATGATGATGAATGGGTTGATAAACTTACTGATGCATTACCACAGCAAAAATGGGGAACTTATCTGTTGATTGTGAAACACATGAGAAAATTTGAAAATATGAATCTGGCACAGTTTATTTAGAAGATTGAAGAGCACGAATTGGATATCCAGAAAACAGCAATTATGAAGAATCCAAATGCTCAACAAGATGTCAGTTTATATAGTAAACAAGTTTGAGGCTACCCCCAACCCTAGCCCAAAGATCCAAACTGGTTTTAGTGCTGACAGTTCGTCTGGAACAAAGAGTAGTAATGTGACACAGAGTGGTGGATCTTCATCTTCATATTCAAGCTTTGATCGGAATCATACAACATCAAGTCCTCAACGACAGAATTCAACAAATCTTCAATGCAACGTCACTTTGAACATTCAAAATGGTCAAAATTTGTCTCCAGAATTAGCCAAGCAACACATGGCATCACTCGTTGCTATGTTGGAATCTTATGAAAGTTTGATTGCTGGCAAAATTGGAAATCCGATGCTTACAAAAGAAGATTATGACCAAATTGATGCAGAGGAACTTGAGTTGATGGATGTGATGTGAAGTGGAGTTTAGCCAGTGCTGTTCGAAGAGCAGAAAAATTCACACAAATTACTAGAAGAAATGACCTTCATGAATTGTCTAATTCACCGTTAGGTTTTGACAAATCTAAGGTTACATGTTTTCGTTGTCATGAAAAAGGTCATTTTATACGAGAGTGCAAAAACAAAGAAGCTGATGGAAGACAAGATCAGTTTGGAAAGAACAATTATTATCATAAATCAATTTTTCATCAGATTACTCAACAAAAGGAACCAAAAACTGGTCATGGTAAAATGATCGAAGATGCAAATAAGAAAGCTTATTTTGGTATCATTGATCAAGATGATGAGAAAGTGGCTGAAGGTTTCAGCTGGGATAAATACATTCCACCAGGTTCAGGTCTTGTTGCTAGAATTCTGGGTGAAGATGAGGCTAGTCAGAAAAGAATCCCGATTTTTCCAGAATTAGGAAGTGATATTGATACTGATGATGAGGAAGAGTATCTTAACAAAGCTAGAAAAGGCATAGATCCTGACAGTTTTAATTTCTTTTTTGCAGATAAAGTTGAGTTGCTGAATCAGAAGAAGATTGCCAAATTGAGGAGAGAGCTGGAAGCAACAAGAATTCTAGCTGATGAAAAAGCAAAGACAGAAGCTGGAGAAGCTAATGTTGATCAAATAACTGAGAAAGTAGTAGAAAATGTTGTTGAAGTGGAGAAAGTGGTGGAGAAAATAGTTGAAGTTGAAAAAATAGTTGAAGTTGAGAAACTTGTTGAAGTTGAGAAAATCGTTGAGATAGAAAAAATTGTTGAACTTGAAAAGACTGTTGAGATTGAAAAGATAGTTGAAGTCATTAAACCTTGTCAGAAATGTGTGGAGTCTTGCACACATTGTGAGGAGAAAGACAAGAAGATTAGTGAGTTGGAAGAGCTGAAAGAAAATTTGTTGTCTGATGTGAAGTATGTGAAGGAATCATATGATGTACTGAACAAAATAGTTGATAGTCTGAAAAAGAACGAATTCAGAAATTGAAAATGCAATGACAAAAATGAACTCGACATTAATGATGAAGCAGAAGGTTATTAATGAGTACATTGAAGATTGTGCACAGTTGAAGAAAGAATTGGAACTTGAAAAGATTGAGAGTGAAAGGATTAAACGTTTGTTGTTGAGTTATACAACATGTGATTATTTGATTGATCGTGTTTATCCTACTGTTGCAGGTCTTAAAGCTTTCAAGGAGGAAAAGACTGAAGATACTGATACTGGTAAGAAACAAAGTGTCAAGTATAACAGATGTCCGCCCCCGATCCATGAAAGTTATTCTCCCAGAAAGCCAAATGAGGAATGTGTAAATAAGGCTCTCAACATCAAGTTAAAGTCTGAAATCATTGATGAATTACCAGAATATTGATGTCACATTCACAGCGTCTGACACTGATCATGAGTCTGAATTGTTAAAGAAAGTTGTTGATCAGGTGTTGGATATGGATGAAGAGTCAAAGTCGGAGTCCAAATCTGAAAGTCCGAGTTCGTCAGAAAAGAGTCCAAGTTCACCGGTTAAAAGAGTTCAACAGAGATTGAACAAGAAAATGGGTTACGGTTCTGATTCAGGTTATCGAAAGAAACCAAACCATAACAGTAATTTCAAAAAGAAAGGTCTTGGTTTTAGTTCTTCTGAAAATTATAAAAATGAGAAAAATTATAAACCAAAAACAAAATTTGTTGCAGGAGGAAGTTCTGAAGAAGAGCAGAAGAAACCATTCTGGAAACAGTCAAATCAAGAGTTTCTTGCTGAAATAAGAAGAATGTGAAGAAATTTGCTCCGAGAGTTGATAGAAGAACCTGTTTTAAGTGTCAAAAAGCTGGACACATTGCTTGGAATTGTCAAGAGTCCACTTATTCAAAACAGGGAGTTTCTTCTAACTTTGAAACAAACAAGAAATATGTTGATAAAAAGAAACAACCAACTGAGAAATCTAAAGTGTTTGAGAATTCGACTTTCAAAACTGGTGATGTTTCAAAATGTTTTTACGAAAGAAAAGTTGATTTAAACAAACAGAGAAGGGTTGTAAAATCTGAGAGTAGTTCTGACAATGAATCTGATTCCATAAAATCAGACGAGTCATCTGTTGAGAAGAAGAATGAGAATTCCGTTCCTGAGGTGAATGATGAAAATTTTCCTAATTTGTCAAAGGAAAATTTGAAATTAAAGGTTGGTAAAACTGAGATTTCAGGTCAATTCTTTGGTGGTAAGAAAGAATTTGATGCTGAAAAGGTGTTTAATGGCAAAATTAAACATATTTTCGGGAAGATGGTTGATGGAAAGGTTAAAAGTGCAAAAAAAATTTATAAATCAAGATGTTGGTGGGATAGATGTGTACCAGAATCTCCCAAGGCTGGTCAGGCTTGGGGGAAAGTACTTCCTAACTAAAACCTGACTTGCCGGAGCTCCCAGGTTGGTAAGAGTGGAGCAGGAATCGGCATCATTCTTGAATTGTTTGGTTGGTAAATCTACAGGTGATATCTTTATATTGTTATATTTTGATTTACAATTGGTTTTGGTTGGTGAGTGAACCTACAAGTAATTGAAGAAGGTTTTCACTTTCAAGTGGTAAAGCAAGGACATTAAATTGTACTTGTGTTTTCCTACAAATGATTAAGAAATAATGTGATGAATCCCTAACCTACAAGTGGTAAAATCAACGGAACTAATTTTCCGGAAAAAACATTTGATTAAAACAAGCTTAAGTGTTTTGAAATCACAATGGGAAAATAGTTTGTTGTAAGGGGGAGTTCTGATTGTTTATGCTAAGTGGATGGCGAATTGATGCAATTCGATATCAGTTGTCACTTTGTTTCGTACAGTTTGTTTTCAAATTTCCTTTAAATGATTTTGAATTTTAGGGGGAGTAAGAAATTTTCAAGAAAATCCAAAAAAAATTGAAAATTTGAAAATGTCAAAAACATGATAAAATCAAAAATGAGTTTTGTTGTTAAAAAGAGGAAATGATAGTACATCAGTGGACGATCACAGCATGCTAAAGAATTGGAAAGTTAAAATGTGATAAACGGTCTCACTGATGATGTGCCAATAGGTTTTTGCACATTTAGTAGATTGTGTCGAGATATAAACCTAAATTCAAACTTGCTTATCTCGTGGGTAACATCTCTTGGATATATGGGTAACCCCCGAAATCTTGTTTGAAGGACCCCTCTTTCTGAGATACTAGGTCTTTATGCTTAGTGATATCTGGGGTATTATCCCGGGACTTCTGATTTTGCGGAAGCAATGGCCTAGTCCCCAGAGAATACTTTACGCTTGCTTGAAATAAAAGCCCACCCTCAGCATAAAAAATGATGAAACATTGAAAAATGCTAATCATGTGCTGTTGTAAAAAAGAACCTCTAAAGGGGACCCACCAAAAGTCGAAGCCGTCATCTCTCTGCTGAACGGAAGTTCTGACCTGAGCTCTCACGGTCCTCGCAATTTAATCCCTTACAGATATCATCTAGGTATACTCATCTGTAAGACTGAATATTGGGATCGGGATACGGGAGTATATTCTGAGGTGGGACACGCGAATAAGTTTAAGTCTCTAAAACATTAATCTCGTATCTCGAAACAGTTGAACTTTGTGTGAGAATTTAAGTGGATCAATATACTGACAATCTAAGTGAATCTTTTAGAACTTAAAATGTTTAAAGCTTAACGGTGTTGGTGATTTGTCTCATAAACTGATATGATCCTCTTACACAAACTCACAAAAAATAGTGTCTGTAAATATTTCTTTACTGCATTTCTGTTATGTAAAAAATTCAAAAAGATTTTCGGTGTGTTTTAGCATAAATTTTGAAAAATACAAAAAGATTTTAGACAACTGATGATGAAAAGCTGATTTTCAAAATTCCGAGTGCTAAACATGACGAACAGATTTGGGAGTGTGTGATTTGAGAAGATTTTATTACAAGTGGTTCATCAGAGATTAAAATGTTAAATCATTTTGTATGAGATGTGTTAAGTTTATATCTACAAGTGGTTAGCAAAGTTTAAATTTGTCAAATTGTTAAATTATGAAATTTATTGTGAGGCAGAGTTTGTGCAGGTAGACCAGGTTGCAATCCTGGAACTGCTGATGCCGATAAACTTAAGGAATAAAGAGATCTGATCAAGAGAATTAGAAGACTTAAGAGCCAAATTGTGATTCTGGAATTGAAGATTAGATCAACATTCGAGGGGGAATTTGTGACAACCCTCAAATTTGCATGTAACCATACAGTTTATTAATGATAATAAAAGTACTTGATGACTGTGCTGAATCATTTAACTGCTCTCTGATTACTGTGTTATACTTACATGTGCGTGTTAGCATACTAGTAGTATACAGAAAAGTTACTAAATAGTCCGGTATATTTTCCTGTGTGTTAGGAATAAATTTCGTTACAAAAATATATGTATAAGACGCTATACGGTGAAATTAAACGCTTTAACGGAACGATACGTAACCGAACAACCAGACATTTTCCGGGACACTAAAATATTTTCAGAAATATTATTTTTATCTTTCTTAATTATTTATGGTCACAAAAATCCTTATACACCATGTAAACATGACATACACCCACTACACTTGGAAATACCCTTAACCTTCTAAGTTAATACCTATTAGTTGCCAAAAATTTACACTTTACCACCCCCCCCAACCGAAAATCTGCCATGATTACATAAATATCTTGTTTAGATTATGGTAAAGGTGATCTCTACTTCTATTGGCCAAGAATATTATGCATGATGACACTAGGTTCTAGATAGCTCATTTTTCCAAGGAAGTTCATCATCACCATCAAACCCACACTCAACCTTCTCCCTCCTCTCTCTAAAATTCGGCTCACACACCCCTCCCCCTCTCCATAACCGAATTCACCACCCCCATATCTCTCATCCTTCATCTTCTTCACAACAAGTTCATTCAAGCTTCAAGAGAATCCAAGGAGGTTGCAAGGTTGAAGGCACATCAAGAGAGCTTGTTCTAGTCACTTCACCATACTTTTCTCACCATCATCCTTACACTAAGAAGTCCATCCTAGCCTTGTGCTAGTGGTATGCCCCTTCACACTCTTGTTTCACCTTGATTCTTGTTATGATTGTTTGAATGTTCATGTCACCTAGAAGCTTAAACACAAAAATGTGAACTTAAAATTCTGCATAAAAACCTTTCATAAAAAGTTTGTTTGAAGTTGAAATCTGGTTAGTTTGAGCTTGGTAAATGCATGCATAGTGTATGAACATTAAATCATTGATAAAACTTGGTTAGGGTCTTTGTTTATGCGTTTTTAGTAACTTATACAATATAAACAGCTTGCTGATTGAAATTTCCAGCCTGCTTCAACAGGCTGTAACGGGTTCATCTTTAATCGAAAAATTTAAGTTCTGGAGTCTAAATTGTGTAATTTTGAATATCTGAACAAATGGAACTGGAATCGCAATTTTCCGAGGTCGTTTACTATTTTTAAAGTATTATTTTAGACAGCAGCTCAAAGCTGAAATATTTCTGCTGAAAAAGTGTGTTGTAATCAGAGTCCAAACTTAAAACCTGAGCAGAGTCAGCTCATGGAATTTTTACCGTAGATAGTCAAAGTTGTTTTTGTGACCCTCCAACTGGAATTTCGATGATCCGACTTACGATTGATTTTTAGTGAATTTTTCCGTAAAACTGCAATCAGAAAGTATCAAATCTGATTGCAGTCGAGTAAAAGAAATTTTATACAAAATTGGTAATGAACTGATATCCGAAATTTTTACACAACAAATCGTGGGTTATATATGACCTTCTGTAAAAATTTGAGAATTTTTGAAAAAGGTTAACTATTTTATTAAAATGCTCGAAAACAGTCCAGTTTTGGATTAATAAAGCTGAAACAACATAAGGAGTGATTTGCGTGTCTAAATGTCGAGTAGGTTATCCGAGAATGATAGAACATGTTACATGTCAATAAAAGTGTTATGTGCAATGTTGTATGTTTGTCTATGAGTGGGGAATAGATGGGAAGGTTATATGGGCATGAACCGTTAAAGTGATGCATGTTATGTGATAGATACGTGTAGGAACTTTGTGGCCTATTTGAAATCACTAATTAACTAAGTGGTAATCATACTAGGACGTGATTGACCGACCTCGACTATTAGCTATATTTGAGAGTCAAACCGAGCAACCAAGGTGAGTTCACACTCTTTCTAAGGCATGGGGTTCCCAGGGGTTGGGAATGAGATTGAATAACTACTTGTACTATCATTACTATTAAACTACTTTCTACTGTCCTCGGATTGAAGGGCACGTACGTAAAACCTACGTACACGATCATAAGATCATCAACTCTATCACTTTAAGTCCCTCATTTATCGACTTAATCGCCGAGGCCTATGGCGAGCGGGTCATTAGTTAATAGCGCTATTAGGTTTAACACACCTCACACCGTGCCAGTCGGACGGGCGTGTACTAATGGACTATGGGCAAAAGGTCAATGCTAATAGACATTGACTTAGGGCACCTCTTATATTTTCGTAGCAGTCGATACGCGTGGTTTTGAAACACATGGGAAGCCCCCACTAATCATCGCACGCATGCCTGGACTGGCAGCAAGGATTAACGCGATACATGGTTTACAAAACGAACCTATGATTTACGAAACGAATGCTATAACTAAACAACCAACTGTGAATTCACTCAACTTTGTTGTTGACTCGTTGTTACATGCCTTACAGGTCGCTAAACATTTGGAGCTTGCACGAGGAAGGAGTCGTTGTGGTGTGTCGACGGTTATGTCCAGTGTTTAATGTTTAAAACATTACGAACTTATTAAACCTATGCGTTGGACTTTAAACTCATGAACTGCGAACTTATGTTTTGAACTTTACGTTTATGCTTCCGCTGTCTAAATTAAAAACTTGGTTAACTAGCTTTTGGTCACCAATCGTATTGTGATTGTCTTTATCTACTTAAGTACGTTGTTCAGTATGATTGGTGGCTCGATCCTGGTCATGTCACGTCTCCAAGCGGTGATACCCCGCATGGTGGATTTTGGGGGTGTGACAGATTGGTATCAGAGCCATTGGTTATAGTGAACTTGGTTTTAAAAAGGGAAAAAGCTTTTTGATAAAACCAGACTATAACCTGTACAGTGCTCAACGATCCACAATGACGCTTCGCTCCACGTGCAAGACCCGACACCATAAGTGGTATGATTTATGTTATATTGTCGGTTAGATAGTTCTCACTGTGCATTAGATAATGTGGTAATTGTTATTTGAACCTTGCGTGCTTACTCTCTACTATCGTCCCACACTTATGCACCTTCGCGACACTTTTTCTCACCTACGTTATTTCGTTGTGAAGATCATGAGTGGACGTTTGAACCTAACCCAAGCCCAGTTGACGGCTTTGATCAACGAACGAGTTGCTGAGGCACTCGCAGCTGTCCCTGCAGGAGGTCAACATGCTCAAACTCCTGTGTGCACATTCAAGACGTTCATGGACTGCCGACCTACCACTTTTAGTGGCACCGAAGGAGCAGTGGGCCTTCTTCACTGGTTTGAAAAGCTTGAGTCAGTTTTCGAGATGTGCGAATGCCCCGAAGACCGTAGGGTGAAATATGCTACCGGAACACTTGAAGGAGCTGCGTTAACCTGGTGGAAGGCACAGGTTCAACTACTAGGACTGGCAGTTGCTAATGCCACACCCTGGAATGGTTTTAAAGAGCTGATCAAGGAGGAGTACTGTAGTCGGGATGACATCCACAAGCTAGAAGTGGAATTTTACAATCTGAAGATGACGGGGTCTGAGATTGAGGCGTATACTAAGAGGTCAAACGAGCTGGCCATCCTGTGTCCAACTATGGTGGACCCTCCCATCAAACGAATTGAGATGTACCTCAAGGGCCTTGTACCAGCAATTCAAAGTCACGTAACTTCAGCCAACCTGGGTACCATTCAGCAAATTATCAAGTTGGCTCATCGTCTCACCGACCAGGCGGTGGAGCAAAACAAGCTACCCAAACGTATCAGTGCTACAGCTACTTCTGATGTACTTACCGACAACAAGCAAAAATGGGATGGAAACTCCAGTAAGGGTTCTGCTTCGGGTCAGTCTCAGCAGCGAAGGACTGACGACTACCAGAGTCCGGATCAGCAATCCTCCGGTAATCAAGGACAGGGTGGGTATCGAGGAAACCACCCAAAGTGCAACACATGTAACAGACACCATAGTGGTCAGTGCAACAAAGGTCGTTGTCAGAGATGTCACAAGTTGGGTCATGAAGCTAGGGATTGCAGGAGCCCGCGTCCTGCGAATCAGAATCGCCAACAACAACAAGCCCCACAGAACCACCAGCAGCAGCATCAGCAGGGAAATAAAGGATGCTTTCAGTGTGGCGCTGAAGGCCACTTTAAGAAGAACTGTCCCCAGCTTAACCAGAATCAGAACAACAACAACAACCAGGGAAACGGGAACAACAATGGTAATGGAGCAAGAGGTCGTGCTTTCGTGATTGGTCAGGGTGATGCAAGGAACGATCCCAACGTTGTGATGGGTGAGTTTCTTCTGGATGACTTCTTTGTTACTGTTTTATTCGATTCGGGTGCCGATACTAGTTATGTGTCCTTAAAAGTTAGCCAAATGCTTAAGCGCACTCCAACACTTTTGAACACCAAACACGCGGTAGAGCTAGCAAATGGTAAAAGTCTTGAAGCCACACACGTAGTTAAAGGTTGTAACCTCGTCTTAGCTGGTCAGACTTTCCCTATCGATCTTGTTCCTATCACACTGGGAAGTTTCGACGTCGTTATTGGAATGGATTGGCTATCTCGTTATCAAGCGGAGATTGTTTGCAAGGAGAAAATCATCCGCATTCCTCGATCTGGTGAAGACCCTCTTGTGATTCGTGGCGACAAGAGTGGTGCTGTCGAAGGCATCATCTCTTTCCTTAAGGCCCAGAAATGTCTACGAAAGGGCCACACTGCCATTCTAGCGCTCGTCACTGACACATCCACGGGAGAGAAGAGAATTGAAGACATTCCTATTGTGCGCGATTTTCCTGAGGTATTTCCTGAGGAATTGCCTGGTCTTCCGCCTCACCACCAAGTTGAATTTCAAATCGAGCTAGCTCCTGGAGCAGCATCAGTAGCTCGAGCACCATATCGTCTAGCTCCATCAGAACTCGAAGAACTGTCCACACAACTACAAGAACTCTTGGAAAAAGGTTTTATTCGTCTTAGCTCTTCGCCCTGGGGAGCTCCAGTCTTGTTCGTAAAGAAGAAAGATGGTACCTTCAGGATGTGTATTGACTACCGCGAACTCAACAAGGTGACTGTGAAGAATTGTTATCCTCTTCCACGTATTGACGACTTGTTCGACCAGTTGCAAGGGTCGAGCTATTACTCCAAGATTGACTTGAGATCGGGATACCATCAGCTGAGGGTCCGAGATGAGGACGTCTCCAAAACAGCATTCAGAACTCGTTACGGCCATTACGAGTTTCTGGTTATGCCATTCGGGCTGACGAATGCACCAGCGGTCTTCATGGATCTCATGAACCGAGTGTGCAAGCCTTACCTGGATAAGTTCGTTATTGTGTTTATCGACGATATCCTGATCTATTCTAAGAGTCAGGAGGAACACGAGCAGCATCTACGACTTATGTTGGAACTTCTTCGAAAAGAGCAATTGTATGCCAAGTTTTCAAAATGTGACTTCTGGCTTCGCGAAGTCCACTTTCTAGGCCATGTGGTAAACAAGGATGGGATTCATGTTGATCCATCGAAGGTTGACTCAATCAAGAACTGGCCTGCACCCCGCACACCAAAAGAAATCCACCAATTCTTGGGTTTGGCCGGATATTACAGAAGGTTTATCAAAGATTTCTCCAAGATTGCGCAACCTCTCACTTCACTGACTCAGAAGGGCGTCATCTATCGTTGGGGTGATGCACAAGAGTCCGCATTTCAACATCTAAAGGATAGACTTTGTAGCGCGCCTATCCTTTCATTGCCCGAAGGCACCGATGATTTCGTGGTTTATTGCGACGCTTCCATCCAAGGACTTGGTTGCGTATTGATGCAACGTGACAAGGTCATTGCCTACGCATCGCGCCAACTTAAAGTTCACGAAAGAAACTACACTACTCACGATCTGGAGCTGGGAGGAGTTGTTTTCGCTCTTAAGATATGGAGACATTACCTGTACGGTACCAAGTGCACCATTTACACCGATCACAGGAGTCTCGAGCATATCTTCAAACAAAAGGAGTTAAACATGCGTCAACGCCGATGGGTTGAGCTCTTGAACGATTATGAATGCGCGATCAAGTATCATCCGGGCAAAGCCAATGTTGTGGCCGACGCCCTAAGTCGAAAGGATACCATACCTAGGCGTGTACGTGCTCTACAGCTTACCATCCAATCTAACCTTCCCGCTCAGATTCGTGAAGCTCAGGTTGAAGCAATGAAAGCAGAGAGCATCAGGGCTGAGTCCCTACGAGGATCGAGGCAGCGGCTAGAACAAAAGGAAGACGGCGCCTACTTTGTAACAGGGCGAATTTGGGTTCCACTTTATGGAAACTTACGCGAGCTTGTGATGGACGAAGCGCACAAGTCTCGTTATTCGGTACACCCTGGTTCGGACAAGATGTACCACGACTTAAAGACCACATACTGGTGGCCTGGCATGAAAGCCCACATAGCAATCTACGTCAGCAAGTGCTTGACTTGTGCGAGAGTCAAGTCTGAATATCAGAAACCATCAGGCCTACTTCAACAACCGGAGATCCCGAAATGGAAATGGGAGCAAATTTCCATGGATTTCGTGACCGGCCTGCCCAGATCTCAACGCGGAAACGATACCATTTGGGTGATCGTAGATCGACTGACCAAGTCTGCACATTTTCTGGCTATCAAAGAAACAGATAAGTTTTCTACTCTTGCAGACATTTATCTAAAGGAAGTGCTATCAAGGCACGGAGTGCCAACCTCTATTATATCTGATCGTGACGCACGTTTTACTTCTGAACTATGGCAAGCAATGCACAAGTCCTTTGGCTCACGTTTAGATATGAGCACCGCTTATCACCCGCAGACGGATGGGCAATCTGAACGCACCATCCAAACCCTTGAAGACATGCTTAGGGCATGTGTAATCGATTTTGGTAATGGCTGGGAAAGGCACCTCCCGCTGGTGGAGTTTTCGTACAACAACAGCTACCACACCAGCATCCAAGCCGCTCCGTTTGAGGCATTATACGGACGCAAATGCCGATCACCTCTCTGTTGGGCAGAAGTTGGTGACAGCCAAATCACTGGCCCAGAATATGTGGTAGACACCACCGAGAAAATTGCTCAGATACGACAGCGAATGGCGGCAGCTCGTGACCGTCAGAAAAGTTATGCTGATAAGGGAAGAAAACCACTCGAGCTCCAGGTTGGGGATCGAGTGCTACTCAAAGTCTCACCTTGGAAAGGTGTAGTCCGCTTTAGCAAATGAGGCAAACTAAATCCGCGTTATGTCGGACCCTTCGAAGTCATTGAGAAAATTGGCAAAGTCGCCTACAGGTTGAATCTACCTGAAGAACTCAGCGGAGTTCACAATGTTTTCCATGTGTCGAATCTGAAGAAGTGTCTGTCAGATGAGACCCACATAGTTCCTCTGAAGGAACTCACTATCGACGACCAGCTGCGATTCGTCGAGGAACCTGTAGAGATTACGGATCGAGATGTTAAGATCCTCAAGCATACCAGGATACCTCTGGTCCGAGTTCGTTGGAATGCTCGTCGTGGCACAGAGTATACCTGGGAACGAGAAGACCAAATGAAACTCAGATATCCCCAGTTGTTCGGAAACAGTGCAACCACTACTGAGGCTGAAGCTACTGCAGAATTTCGGGACGAAATTCCAAATCAACGGGGGGATGATGTGACACCCCAGGAAAACGAGTAAACACCGCAACTTAACTAGCTTCCTCAGTAACTACGCACTAAATTTCGGGACGAAATTCTCTTAACAGGGGGAGAATGTGACAACCCTCAAATTTGCATGTAACCATACAGTTTATTAATGATAATAAAAGTACTTGATGACTGTGCTGAATCATTTAACTGCTCTCTGATTACTGTGTTATACTTACATGTGCGTGTTAGCATACTAGTAGTATACAGAAAAGTTACTAAATAGTCCGGTATATTTTCCTGTGTGTTAGGAATAAATTTCGTTACAAAAATATATGTATAAGACGCTATACGGTGAAATTAAACGCTTTAACGGAACGATACGTAACCGAACAACCAGACATTTTCCAGGACACTAAAATATTTTCAGAAATATTATTTTTATCTTTCTTAATTATTTATGGTCACAAAAATCCTTATACACCATGTAAACATGACATACACCCACTACACTTGGAAATACCCTTAACCTTCTAAGTTAATACCTATTAGTTGCCAAAAATTTACACTTTACCCCCCCCCCCCAACCGAAATCCTGCCATGATTACATAAATATCTTGTTTAGATTATGGTAAAGGTGATCTCTACTTCTATTGGCCAAGAATATTATGCATGATGACACTAGGTTCTAGATAGCTCATTTTTCCAAGGAAGTTCATCATCACCATCAAACCCACACTCAACCTTCTCCCTCCTCTCTCTAAAATTCGGCTCACACACCCCTCCCCCTCTCCATAACCGAATTCACCACCCCCATATCTCTCATCCTTCATCTTCTTCACAACAAGTTCATTCAAGCTTCAAGAGAATCCAAGGAGGTTGCAAGGTTGAAGGCACATCAAGAGAGCTTGTTCTAGTCACTTCACCATACTTTTCTCACCATCATCCTTACACTAAGAAGTCCATCCTAGCCTTGTGCTAGTGGTATGCCCCTTCACACTCTTGTTTCACCTTGATTCTTGTTATGATTGTTTGAATGTTCATGTCACCTAGAAGCTTAAACACAAAAATGTGAACTTAAAATTCTGCATAAAAACCTTTCATAAAAAGTTTGTTTGAAGTTGAAATCTGGTTAGTTTGAGCTTGGTAAATGCATGCATAGTGTATGAACATTAAATCATTGATAAAACTTGGTTAGGGTCTTTGTTTATGCGATTTTAGTAACTTATACAATATAAACAGCTTGCTGATTGAAATTTCCAGCCTGCTTCAACAGGCTGTAACGGGTTCATCTTTAATCGAAAAATTTAAGTTCTGGAGTCTAAATTGTGTAATTTTGAATATCTGAACAAATGGAACTGGAATCGCAATTTTCCGAGGTCGTTTACTATTTTTAAAGTATTATTTTAGACAGCAGCTCAAAGCTGAAATATTTCTGCTGAAAAAGTGTGTTGTAATCAGAGTCCAAACTTAAAACCTGAGCAGAGTCAGCTCCTGGAATTTTTACCGTAGATAGTCACGGTTGTTTTTGTGACCCTCCAACTGGAATTTCGACGATCCGACTTACGATTGATTTTTAGTGAATTTTTCCGTAAAACTGCAATCAGAAAGTATCAAATCTGATTGCAGTCGAGTAAAAGAAATTTTATACAAAATTGGTAATGAACTGATATCCGAAATTTTTACACAACAAATCGTGGGTTATATATAACCTTCTGTAAAAATTTGAGAATTTTTGGAAAAGGTTAACTATTTTATTAAAATGCTCGAAAACAGTCCAGTTTTGGATTAATAAAGCTGAAACAACATAAGGAGTGATTTGCGTGTCTAAATGTCGAGTAGGTTATCCGAGAATGATAGAACATGTTACATGTCAATAAAAGTGTTATGTGCAATGTTGTACGTTTGTCTATGAGTGGGGAATAGATGGGAAGGTTATATGGGCATGAACCGTTAAAGTGATGCATGTTATGTGATAGATACGTGTAGGAACTTTGTGGCCTATTTGAAATCACTAATAAACTAAGTGGTAATCATACTAGGACGTGATTGACCGACCTCGACTATTAGCTATATTTGAGAGTCAAACCGCGCAACCAAGGTGAGTTCACACTCTTTCTAAGGCATGGGGTTCCCAGGGGTTGGGAATGGGATTGAATAACTACTTGTACTATCATTACTATTAAACTACTTTCTACTGTCCTCGGTGTAGGTCCCTCGGAGGTTGAGGTTAAACCTTATCCTTGTTATGTTTAACACACTAGCAAGTGCGGAATCCAAGCTAGAATGCAAACCGGTAGTTTATATGAGAACACAAGCTACAAAGAGAAAGGTAGACACACGAGATATCAAAGTTTTCTCTTGTATTTCAGTGGACACGGTTACAGCCCTTGACCAAACTGAAAATACACTCTCTACAAGACTAAGTTCACTCACTTACTAAAGTGAACACATTACATGAGTATATATACCCAAACCAGGTCGTCTGGTCGAAGGATCAGATAGTCTGATCGAAGGATCATCTATCGAACAGAAAACTATCGAAAGATCCACATGTACCTCGAAGGAGGATATCCTTCGAGGTCCATCTATATCCATCGAAGGTTTATCCTTCGAGCTCATCGAAGGATATAAACAATCCTTCGATGACTCATCCTTCGACACAACATATTACAAACCATGTTCTAACTGTTTGGCCAAGTCAAACCTGGAGGATGGTTGACTTGGTCAAACTTACATCAAACACACATATTAACACACATAAGACGTAAATAAGACTAACAAAAGACATCGTTTTATATCATGACAAAATACAGACAAAGTACAGACACAAGTGCACCAACACTCGGATTGAAGGGCACGTACGTAAAACCTACGTACACGATCATAAGACCATCAACTCTATCACTTTAAGTCCCTCATTTATCGACTTAATCGCCGAGGCCTATGGCGAGCGGGTCATTAGTTAATAGCGCTATTAGGTTTAACACACCTCACACCGTGCCAGTCGGACGGGCGTGTACTAATGGAATATGGGCAAAAGGTCAATGCTGATAGACATTGACTTAGGGCACCTCTTATATTTTCGTAGCAGTCGATACGCGTGGTTTTGAAACACATGGGAAGCCCCCACTAATCATCGCACGCATGCCTGGACTGGCAGCAAGGATTAACGCGATACATGGTTTACAAAACGAACCTATGATTTACGAAACGAATGCTATAACTAAACAACCAACTGTGAATTCACTCAACTTTGTTGTTGACTCGTTGTTACATGCCTTACAGGTCGCTAAACATTTGGAGCTTGCACGAGGAAGGAGTCGTTGTGGTGTGCGGACGGTTATGTCCAGTGTTTAATGTTTAAAACATTACGAACTTATTAAACCTATGCGTTGGACTTTAAACTCATGAACTGCGAACTTATGTTTTGAACTTTACGTTTATGCTTCCGCTGTCTAAATTAAAAACTTGGTTAACTAGCTTTTGGTCACCAATCGTATTGTGATTGTCTTTATCTACTTAAGTACGTTGTTCAGTATGATTGGTGGCTCGATCCTGGTCATGTCACGTCTCCAAGCGGTGATACCCCGCATGGTGGATTTTGGGGGTGTGACAGAATTAAGTTGAGGAAGAAAGCCCGAAGACTGATAAAGACTGAAGACGTTGAAGACTCGACACTTAAGACTCGTCAACATTCGAGGGGGAGTCTGTTGGTGCATACGTCTGTCGACTTCGTCTTGTATCGAGTCTAGTATTAAAATTGTTAGATCAGGGCACGTTGTACGAGGAAAATTATAGGTTTTGGCTGTGAATTGGTTAATTCCGCTTGAAAGTGTCATGTGCTCTTTCAAACGGAATTACCTCCCCTATATATAGCACCCAAATGAAATCATTTGTAACTTTTGAGATTTCCGGTACCGAAGTGCTGCCGACGCGTCAATTGATCTGTATTACTGTTAAATCAATAAAACAAGACGTTTAAGTGTGAAACAAGCTGTTTTACAAGTCTGTTTATTTGTTTCCGCCTCTGAAACATACAAGAACTCTTCTGATTGACTCGTTTGGGTCACAGAACGATCCTACACTATCAGTGATAACTAACACGAAATCAGTATACAAAAACGGAAATATGAACAATTTGTTAAAAGTCTGCTTAGGACAGATGCAATGTTCGTGCGGATGGGCCATCCGTGAGGATCGATGATTCTGTTTAGTCTGTTAATCGTAGTATACGTATATTAGTAGTCTAATAATAACATAAGTCCCATATAAGTCATGCATGGAGGTTGTTTCACCTCGTTATATAACACCCAAGCACAAATCAGTTAAACTGATTGGTTGGTCATCTTTACAAAATAGAATACAAAGTATAATCACTAATATCCACGTTCTAGAGTTAGCCATATTAAGTATAGCAATCTGGATGTCAGCTGATGTTTGGAAACATCGAAACTGTTGAGCAGTGCTTCGCACGGATGAGGGAAGCCAGGTTCGTACGGATGGAGGTGTCCATTCATACGGATCGACTGTTGGTTCGTGCGAATGGAGCTGTTCTTGAGGTAAATCAGCTCGTTTTGCATGAACATACCCTCTATTCTACTGAAATCAGCCCCATTACGAATCCACAGCTATTTTCTCAACTTGTGAGCTCGAGGGAACTTGGTTTTAGTTTCGTTTGAACCTAAAAGTTTGTAAAACAATGTTACGAAAAGAGATTAACTTCACTGTTAGCTTGTCCTCAATAGTTGAGAGTTTAATACAGATTGCCTGTGCGAATGTGCGAAACCAAGTGTAAAGGGATGAAGAATCTTGTTATATCTTTGTAAACACGAAAGTAAATGATAGAAATGGATGAAGAATGGAGGATTAACACTCACTTAGAGTGTCTGATGTGAGTTTCCAATGTTATTGATCAGCAGCAATTGAGAGAGTAAAGTGAGTGTGGAAGGTTGGAAGTGAAGAGGGAGTCTTGTATTTATAGAATGAAATAAGGGTTTTGAGTGGATTGGGCCTATTACTTATAGGGCTGGAAATTTTACACGAATACACGACATGAACCTACACGAAGTTAACAGGTATTGTGTATGGCCTTAACAGGTATCGTGTACCAAACATGTAGACACAAGATTACCTGTTAATTTTCGTGTATAAACAGGTTAAATACCTGTTTACCTGTTAAGACCCGTTAGTACACGATAAGAAATTAAATTAAATAAAACTCATCAGCCATGTGCGTGTGGGTTCCTTAATTCCTTTCTATTTTCATTCCTCATTCAATTCAAAAAAATTAAAACCTTAAACTCCCTCTATAACTCTAAGATAGCATGTCATATTCATGTTTTTGTTCGTGTTAACAGGTATTAACAGGTAATAACAAGTACTTTTCGTGTATAACAGTTGTGTTAACAGGTATTAACAGGTAATTTTCGTGTATATCGTGTCGTGTTCGTGTTCGAAAAAAAGGACACGATAAGTTATCGTGTCGTGTTCGTGTATGGGATTTCGTGTATCGTGTCTTATCGTGTCGTGTCTTATCGTGTACGGGTATACACGATATGCCAGCCCTAATTACTTACGAATGGGCTTATCTGTAGATGGGCTTGGGCTTACGGATCAGCCCATCTGTGCCGATGGACTGGGCTGGCTGTTGGTCCACGCGAACCCACCAGGCCCAAGGCCCAAGTTGCTCAATTTGTATATATTTGTTGATTTTGAAGTATTTTAAGAGTATAAATGCAGTGTTTAATTGTTGTGTATGATTAAAGGAGCGTGTAAATGCATTTTTATGTATAACAAGTATGAATATGTATGAATTTGCAAGTAAATAAGAATCAAGTATGTATGTAATATGAATAAGCACCAAGTATTTATGAATAATGTATAACACGAGTATATAAAAGCTAAAGTTTTCTATTATGATTCAAGTTCAGATTACAACGTATGAAACGAAGTACAAATACAAAAGATTACAATTTCCATAAAAGGAAGGTACAAGGATCTTGCTACAGAAAGAAAGTTGCAAAACGCAAAGCGTTACAGTCTCCCCTCCTTTAGGAAATTTCGTCCCGAAATTTAGGAAGGTGCAATGAAGAAGAGATGTAGATATTTTGCCTTCATATCACTTTCGAGTTCCCAAGTAAACTCAGTGCCATGTTTTCCTTCCCATCGGACCTTCACGATAGGAATTCGACTGCACCTTAATTGCTTGACTCCTCAATCCATGATCTCGCCAGGTTTCTCCACGAAGTGTAGCGTTTCATTGACTTGCAGATCTTCAAGTGGAACTTGAAGACCTTCTTCAGCTAGACATTTCTTCAAGTTTGAAACGTGGACTACAGGATGAACGTTGTTGAGTTCTTAAGGTAGGTCCAGTCTATACGCTACCTTGCTAATCCTACCGGGAATCTTGAAAGGGCCTACATAGCAAGGTGCGAGTTTCCCTTTCTTACCAAAATGAACTACGCCCTTCCAAGGGGATACCTTGAGAAGTACAAAGTCACTTACTTCGAATTCCAATGGTTTGCAACACTTGTCAGCGTAACTCTTTTATTGGCTCCTGGCTTTCAACAAGTTATCTCGAACCTGTAGAATCTTGTCTGTCGTCTCTTGTATAAGCTCGGGACTGGTGATTTGAGCTTCTCCGATCTCGTGCCAACAAATATGCGAATGACACTTACGACCATACAATGCCTTGAAGGGTGCCATTTGAATACTCGCGTGATAACTGTTGTTGTATGAGATTTCGATCAAAGGCAAGTGCATATCCCAGTTGCCACCAAAATCGATTACACATGAACGAAGCATATCCTCTAGAGTTTGGATAGTACGCTCGGTTAGACCGTCAGACTGAGGATGAAAAGCGTTGCTATGGTTAAGAAGAGTACCCACTGCGGACTGAAACGTTTGCCAAAGACGAGACGTAAAGCGACCATCACGATCAGAGATGATGTCAATGGAGATACTATGACGACAAATGACTTCATCCGTGTAGATACAAGCCAATTTCTCGACCTTGTAATCTTCACGAATGGGGAGAAAGTGAGCAGATTTGGTCAATCGGTCAATGATCACCCAAATACTGTCATGTCCTGAAGAAGTACGAGGAAGTTTAGTGATGAAGTCCATCGCAATGCTCTCCCATTTCTAGACAGGTATTTTTGGTTGTTAGAGTAAGTAAGAGGGACGTTGATGTTCAGCTTTAACCTTCGAACAAGTGAGACATTTCGAAACGAAGGTGGCGATATATTTCTTCATTCCAGGCCACCAATAGGACGTATGCATGTCGTGGTACATCTTATCAGCACCAGGATGAATAGAATACCTAGATTTGTGTGCTTCCTTCATCAGAAAATCTCGAAGGTTATCACGATTAGGGATCCAGATGCGATCGAGATGATATAGAATACTATCGGATTTGGACATAAGACTCTCTTCAGCACCACATTGCATCTTGTTGTAGAGGTTACCCTCATTAACGGATGTGTATTGATCTTCACGAATGCAGTTCTGAAGATCGTTGATGAGTTGGAGACGATGAATACCCTTGACATGGGTCTTTCCACTAAGTACGTCGGCCACTACATTCGCCTTACCTAGATGATAGCGAATTTCACATTCGTAGTCGTTTAACAACTCTACCCAATGACGTTGACGCATGTTCAGTTCCTTTTGGTTAAAGATGTGCTAAAGGCTCTTATGGTTGGTGAAGACCACACACTTAGTACCATAAAGGTAGTGTCGCTTATCTTTAAGGCAAAAACAACTGTACCAAGTTCATGGTCGTTCATAGTGTAGTTCTTCTCATGTATTTTGAGTTGCTTCGACGTGTAAGCGATAACCTTTTCTCGTTGCGTAAGGACACAACCAAGACCTTGGTTTGAGGCATTGCAATACACAACGAAGTCATCGTTACCATCGGGAAGTGTAAGGATAGGAGCATTGCAAAGCATGTCCTTGAGTGTTTGGATAGACTCCTCTTATTCAGGACCCCAAACAAAAGGTTTATCTTTTTTAGTCAAGGAGTTTAGAGGAACGACAATTTTGGAAAAGTTTGAAATGAAACGACGATAATAACCAGCTAAACCAAGGAACGAATGAATTTCAGACGGGGATTTAGGAGCAATCCAGTTCTTCATAGCTTCAATCTTTGCAGGGTCAACGTGAATGCCAAGTTCGTTGACGGTATGACTAAGGAATTGAACATTTTTTAACCAAAATTTGCACTTGGAGAATTTGGCGTAAAGACGTTCACCGCGTAGAAGTTGAAGGATAAGACGCAAGTGCCGCTTGTGCTCTTCTTGTGTCTTGGAATAGATGAGAATATCGTCGATGAAGACGATTACGAAACGGTCTAAGTAAGCTTTGCACACACGGTTCATCAAATCCATGAAAACTGCAGGTGCGTTGGTCAAACCAAAGGGTATAACCACGAACACATAATGACCATAACGCGTTTGAAAGGCGGATTTGGGTATATCTTCTTCGAGAACTCAAAGTTGATGATAACCAGAACGGAGATGAACCTTGGAAAAGCAAGTCGCGCCTTGTAGTTGATCGAAGAGATCGTCAATGCGAGGAAGAGGGTATCAATTTTTGATAGTAAGCTTGTTGAGCTCACGATAGTCAATACACATTCGGAATGATCCATCTTTCTTCTTGACGAATAGAACGGGAACGCCCCAAGGAGAAGTACTAGGGCGTATAAAGCCTTTATCAAGAATCTCTTGAAGTTCGCTCGATAGCTCTTGCATTTCCGAGGGTGCTATGCGGTAAGGAGACTTAGCGACAGGCGTAGCGCCAAGCACTAAATCGATACGAAAATCGACAGATCGAGCAGGAGGCGGACTAGGAAGATCATCTGGAAAGGCTTCGGGAAAGTCACAAACGATAGGAATGTCACTCATGCTTTGGCCCTTATCCTTCTTTTCCACAATGTGGGCAAGAAAGGCGAAGGTACTCTTGCGCAAGAACTTGTTCGCTTGAGTACACGACATAAGCTTGAGACCTTTATAAGGTTTCTCGCCATAGACGTGCAAGGAATCACCACTAGGAAGAGGAAGTCAAATGAATTTATCGGAACAAACAACTTCAGCACGAACTCGCCTAAGCCACTCCATGCCTACTATGATGTCAAAGCTACCCATTTGCATAGGTATGAGGTCGATTAGGAACGTATGATCGTTGAGGTTTAGAGAACACTTAGAAAGAACGGAATCGACAGTGACGGATTTACCATTTGCGACTTCGACAGCGAATGATCTTGGCAACTTAGAGTGTTTACACTTAAGCATAGGTTCAAATTCAATAGATACAAAACTCTTATCTACACCAGTATCAAATAGACAAGAAGCATAGACATGGTTGATGAGAAACGTACCAGTTATAACACCGTTGGCGTTCTGCGCCTGAGCAGCGGTGATGACGAACGCTCTGCATCGAACTGGCTTCTGCTACTGCTAGTTGTTGTTGTTGTTGGCACATTGGTTGCGTGCGTTGGCGAGATGATTGAGGTCGCGACACTTGAAGCAGGCGTGAACAGGTGCGGCTTGTGGCTGAGCTTGATTGGGTGCAGGGTTCTAGGTTATGACAACCTGATTTTGGTTGACGGCGGGTTTGTGACATTGGGGGCAAAATGTCCATACCGGTTTCAATTTGTGCACAAACGGCATGGGGCACTGATGGGATGATGGTACTGGCAGTTGTTACACATGGGCCGAGTCCTAGTGTAGGCTTTGCGTGGAGGTTCGGTATTGGGTGTAGCAGCGACTGAATTGAGGGGTTTAGGGTTTGGCAGAGTAACAACCACGCAGTTCTGACTAGATGCCTTCCGCTTCTTGTACTTGTTTTTCTTGGTAAAGGAGGGCGGTTCAGTAGGGGTGGTATCGGTGATGGCTTGGTGTGCGTTCTTTGATGGAGTCTTTTTTAGAGGCTCCACGAATGACGCAGTTGTTGTTCATGCGAGCTGCTAAACTGAAGGTATCCTCGAGAGTCTTTGGTGAAGCGGACTCCACGAGATTCATGATCGAGGTAGGTAGGTAGTGGATGTATGTGGTAATGGCCTTGTCGATAGAATCGACTTGACTAGGGCACAATATACTGAGTTGTTTGAAGCAAGCAGTGAGCACATCATTGTCATCCCCGACTTGTTTAAGATTCCAGAACTTGTGTTCTAGTTTCCTAAGTTTGTGGGGAGGACAGAACTCATCCCTTATAAGTTTCTTCAGTTCAACCCAGGGAAAGGCGTGGGCTGCATCGTTTCCTCTCGTATTACGCTCAGAGGTCCACCACTCAAGTGCTCTCGAACGGAATACCCTCGTAGTGTTCAGGGTTCGCAGGTTATCAGGACAACCGCTTTGGAGGAAAATAAGCTCGATAGCATCGAACCATGTTAGTAAGGCGGTGGCACCTTCTTCGCTAGTGCACTCCAGTGGTTTACAGGCCATAAATTGTTTAAACGGAAACGGCGCCTTAGGTGTTTCCACCTTTGAGTTGAAGGAACCATGTTCAGTGGAGGGTTGGATGCGGCTCACGATATCGGGTATGACTTTGGCCATTTGCTCGGCCATTTCCTCAGCAATAAGACCTACGAGGTCTTTCTTGGAGATAGCGTCATCACTGTGGTGGGAATCTTTCTTTAAGCCTGATCGAGACTTCTTGCTTTTCTTGGATGAGTTAGCATTTGGGGAGGCCATCTAAAGATTCAAAAGAGGAAGAAAGGATGAGACTTGATCATAATCTAAGATAAAGTTTTGCATGTATAAGCACGTAAGTGTTCACGTATCACGTATGATTCAGTTAAAGTGTAAGTATTCAACAAGTATTCATAAGTATAATCATGTATGAATGCGTAAAAGAGTATAAATTTAGTTTGTTCTTGAGAATTATTATTGTTTTTTATTGCGAGAGAGGTGCGAATCGTGTATCAGTTTTGAAACGAATGAGGTAAGAAGTATAAATCACATATAAATTGAATTAGCATAAAAGAATGGCTCAATAAAACATTGGATTGTTTCGGATCTAGAAACGTTGACTATTCCAAAGTGAATCGAAAGTCCTTTCAAATTAGGGAAACGTGCTTTGGCCTATAGGTAAATACTCTCGTCGAGAAGCGATTAACATTATTTACTCTTCCAATTACTACACGTCCCTAATCAATTAAAACAATCGAAACTTTGGCGGGATTGAAAATCGAGGAATGGGACTAATCGACAAGATGCGAGTTTCACCCCTAACTTGACGATTTCGTACCTTAAGTGTAGTTGGTAATCGTCGGGTCAGAAATAAATTTCGACACTTTGACAAGGATCCACTAAAATTCGAATTGGAAATTTACCATCAAGATGCGGATTTCACTCCTAACTTGATGGCGTAATTTCGTGCAAAATAGAATAGGTGAAGTGAGAGTCGTTCACCAAATTGTGAATTTCATGCCTATTTTGGTGAACTTGCCTCGTTTATATTACGAATGTCCTCAAGTCTTTAACTTGTATTGTGTAAAGTGTCTTAGGAAAGAAACGTTATAAGTATTAAGTCAAAAGGAAAGGGATAGAAGCAAGTAGGAAGAAGTTAAACAATTTAAGAATCGCAAACTGTCGGTTCACACGGATCAGCAGTCTCCATTTGTAATTTCATACGGATCGGGCGAGTCGAATCGTATGGATGCGCACTGAGTAGATTCGCTCAATAAGGTTTGTTTTGGTGCTTAAGACTATAGACTAGGTCGAATCATGCAATTCTACCCAAATCCCTATAGTTATGGCTCTGATACCAATCTGTCACACCCCAACCGATGGCGGAAACAACGGAGTGAAACGAAAACGAGATTGTTCATTGCAACATAACACTAAAAGTGACAATAATTTAGATAAACTGATTTCATTGCATTAAACTTGTCATGTTACAATACATAGATTTTAAAAAGTACAACATGTTCGAATACAATGAAACAATTACAACAAAACAGAGTACAAAACTGATACAACAATTTAGAACCTAAGATGTCTATGTGTGTATCTAAAGCATCAACACTACTCCAGTTCAATATCATCAGCATCATCTTACAACATGTTAAAAGTATAGTTTAACACACAAAATGCATTGGCGAGTATACAGGTTTTCATACATAGCATAAGTAAAAAAGTTTAAACAAATCCACATGGCAAGCTAGCTATTCAAGATAAACAACAAACTGGCATGTGCATAAACTAGTCAACCCAAAGTTTAAACGCAATAAGCTCTTAACATAACCCAAAGTTCACAGGAGGTGCATTACTCCTATAGCACTATACATGTCAAAGTTAGGCTCGTACGATGTTAATGACAAGTTCAACACGAAACGTACAAACCCAGATTAAAGCATCAAGTATAACGTATGCATGCATGTATGTATAAGGATTGTTTGTGCATTTAGTATAAAGGTATTAGTGTAAGTTTAATAGATTAACATGTTACACCCCAAAAGGTGGTAAAAGAAAAGGGGGTTCGAGTATACTCACAGTTTTGCTAACTTTGAGCTAGGATCCTTGTAAGCATAGTTTTGGTAGGGGTAGACGAACGTAGTACAGGAATGTCAAGGTTACGATGGAACTAGTACAGGAATGCCGAGGTTACCCTACATGCAAACGAAGGAGTGAGTTGGAATTGGAGGATTTATGTTACAGAAATAAAGTACTTAGTACGTTAAGAAAATAATAAGTAAAGCAACAGGAGTGTATTCTGACTATCAGCGATAAGTAACACGAAATTACTATACAAAAACGGAACAACAAACAGTTCGTTAACAGTCTATTTAGGACTGATGCAATGTTCGTGTGGATGGGCCATCCGTGCATATGAACCATTCGTACGAACGGACTGTTGTCGCTTAGATTTCTGTTTTGAACTTTTTAACTATTTATCAGTTACGTTTGATGATTCTGTTTAGTCTATTAATCGTAGTATACATATATTAGTAGTCTAATAATAACATAAGTCTCACAGAAGTCATGCATGGAGGTTGTTTCACCTCATTATATAACACCAAAGCACAAACCAGTTAAACTGATCTGTTGGTCATGTTTACATAATAGAATACAAAATATAATCACTAATATCCACGTTCCAGAGTCAGCCATATTAAGTATAGCAATCTGGAAGTCAGTTGACGTTTGGAAAAGTTGGAACTGTTGAACAGTGCATTCACACAGATGAGGGAAGCCAGGTTCGTATGGATGGACGTGTCCATTCGTACGGATCGACTGTTGGTTCGTGTGGATGGAGTTGTTCTTGAGGTAAATCAGCTCGGTTTTTCTTGAACTGACCCTCTATTCTACTGAAATCAGCCCTATTACAAATCCACATCTATTTTCTCCGCTTGTGAGCTCGATGGAACTCGGTTTCAGTTACGTTTGAATCTGAAAGTTTGTAAAACAAAGTTTTGAAAAGAGATTAACTTCACCCTTAGCTAGGTCCTCAATAGTTGAGAGTTTGATACAGATTGACTGTGCGAATCTGTGAAACCAAGTGTAAAGGGATGAAGAATCTTGTTAAATCTTTGTAAACACGAAAGTAAATGATAGAAATGGATGAAGAATAGAGGATTAACACTCACTTAAAGTGTCTGATGTGAGTTTCCAATGTTACTAATCAGCAGCAATTGAGAGAGTAAAGAGAGTGTGGAAGGTTGGAAGTGAAGAGGGAGTTTTGTATTTATAGAATGAAATTAGGGTTTTAAGTGGATTAGGCCTATTACTTACGAATGGGCTTATCTGTGGATAGGCTTGGGCTTATGGATCAGCCCATCCGAGCGGATGGATTGGGCTGGCTGTTGGTCTGTGCGAACCCATTAGGCCCAAGTTGCTGAATTTTGATATATTTATAGATTTTTAAGTATTTCAAGCGTATAAATGTAATGTATAAGTTTCGTGTATGATTAAAGGTGCTTGTAAATAAGCATCAAGTATGTATGTAATATGAATAAGCACCAAGTATTTATGAATAATGTATAACACAAGTATATAAAAGCTAAAGTTTTCTATTATGATTCATCTCTCAGATTACAACGTATGAAACGAAGTACGAATACAAAAGATTACAAGTTTCCATAAAAGGAAAGTACAAGGATCTTGCTAAATAAAGTTGCAAAACGCGAGGCGTTGCAGCACGGCCCCGTGTCAATTACGCAGAATATTGAAAAATTAAAAGAAAAAGAAGAAAAACCTAAAAAGAATAGATAAAAAGGATTAGGCCAATAATTTTTACCTTTCTTAAAATTCTTGTGTCCCCGGTAATGGCGCCAAAAACTTGACGTGCGTACGGGTGTCTATATTTTTTAGTATATTTTTAGCTCTTTTTACTCACCGATTCAAGTTTTAAATTTATAAAACACGATATTCTACTATCATTCTACACACACTCTATGGAAAGTGCACCCATCACGGACGTAGTATAGTGATGGCAAGATACTGAGGTCATCCAAAGACACAAGAGCTTTTAATACCAGCTTATCGTCAGCGTCTAATTGAACCAAACTTTGAAGAAAAGATTTTTTAAAACTATAAAAAGATAAACTAAAATGCAAAAATAAAATATAAAGAAAAATAGAGAGACAAGAAAGAATCACTTGGTTCTGACTCGTCTTCCATGTACCCTTTCGATGATTTCGGCACTTTGGGCATTTTAAGACATTATCTTAGTTATAGTAGTATCCCCCCTCTTGTGAAGGCGACGTTACCCTCAACCTAGTGGTCTGAGTCAGCAAGGATACAGTCCCACTAGGTCGGATTATTGAAAGATAATTAAGTAAGTTATTAATGCAAAAAGTGGTGGGCCTCCTTCCAGGCAACGATCACCCTCAACCCTTTGGTCTGAGTCAGCAGGGATACATTCCTCGCAGGGTTGGTTTAAAGTTTTAATAGTAGCTTATAGATAAGGGATTAAATCTTTTGGCAATTCTCCCATGGTGGGTATTGCCCGCTTCGACTCGTGAAGTGTTACTAAGCTTGAACCAAGTTCTCCCAGGTTCTATACACTGAACGAGACATAAAATTTACCCAACCACCCTTCTAACCCCCTTCCAGGCAATTAACGTGCTTTATATAGACCGTAAAAACACGAATATGTGAATCAACAACATATGAAGAATGATTAGATAAATTTGCCTTCAATATAAAAAACTTGTTATTAAAGTCATTAATACATACCTAATTAAAAAGTTTCCAAAGATTGGAAATCATAAAAGAAAATACATAAAAGATTTATCTTCACCAAGTGATGTAAGAGTTTAGCAAAGGATGGCTTTTGTTTGAAAAATACTCTTACTATCAATCTTGGATCCCGAGATTACTACACACACTCTAAATGATGGAAAATTGATGATGGCGTTGTAGTGGGTGGTGGAGTAGTGGCTAGTGAGAGAGAAGTGGTTTACCAAGGGATGGTTTGGAATGGAACCAAGCACATTTATTTATAGCTGAAATCAGTGGCTTCACCACGGCCCGTGCCTGCCTGGCACGACCCCTTGTCATCTCTCTCTTCCTCGTTAATTGCTTATCAGGTGTTGTATTAACATTTGTGTCAACGGCACGGGCCGTGGCCAATGTACTTGTTGTACTGTCGCAGATTCTGAAAATCTTTGAATCGACCATGCCCTGTGTTGGATTAGCACGGCCCCGTGTTGGCTGCCAGTTTTGTCCTTTGCTGTTGTCTTTTCTTCTACACAGTATCCAGCCTCGGACGTAGCCCCGTGTTTGGTCTTCTGATCTTGCTATTCTTGTGGTTTGGATGTGAATTGGGGCTTGGTGAGTTGCATAAGTTCCTCCTTCTTTGTATTTATGTTGATTTTTGTTGTCTTTTTGCTCCTTTTGCACATTAAAGCTCTTTTGACCCTGTAATTAAAAAAGGAACAAAAAGACAAGCTTTTTCCAACATTAGTACTGAAAAATGGTTGATTTCACACCGTATTTGATATAATTTATATGTTGTATTTTAAGCACATCACCCTACACTTCTAAAATTACAGCTATTGTCCCCAACTTTTGTTCATTTGTTCTCAGATAGTCCCTGGCATGGATGGGTGTTACTTTTTGGTATTAAGTGGGTGTGAAATAACCAAAATACCCTTGCTATTTAGAAAAAAACAACTAAAACAAAAGAGTGAATATAAATAATTCAGGTGGGGCCTACATTTTTTATTAAAAACCTAATGAGTTCAGCATCTCATAACCCCACCTCCATCCCTCAACCACCGCTACACCCTCCAACCTCCACTGCCTCTAACCATCACCTCTACAGGCCACCTCAATACCTGCGATAACCACATCACCCTCCTCAAACTATCACAACCCACCCGCCCCCTTTTACCCACTACAACTTGGACAGACCACCCCACTCCCTTTTACCCACTGCAACTTGGACAGACCATCACCAGCAGACACGCGAACAACAAAAGTTACAAGTTTGCGCGTTACTAAATCAGTTAGATCGGTGGGTGTTAAGGTGGGTTTGTGGCAGTGAGGAGATGTGACGGCTTCCAACAAAGTTATGATCGGTAAATTCCGGTCAAGATTTGATTAGATTCTAATGACTCAAAACAGGTTTGCATGTCTCGTTTGTTGTTAGATCTAGAGTCTGCGGTTGTGGGGGGTCGGGGTAAGGTGGTGTCGTTTTTCCGACTGGGTGAGGTGGTGATGTTTTTCTGACGGGGTAAGGTGGAAGTTCTTGACTTTTGATGGTCAAATGATTGTTTATGTGAAATTGAAATTGGTGGCAAATATTTCTTTTCACAGAGGGAAGGAGGGCATAGGGGCGGGTAACTTGTAGTGAACGGTTGTAACGCCCTGCGTTTTGATACTTTCTCGCTGTAAACAAGTCTTGTCGTACTTCCTAACCAGTGACGCTTGTACTCTTGTGTATCCTACCATCGAATCTTCTGTGACTCGAGACGACTGATCATAATGAAAATGAGACTATTTTAATCATATTTGTGTTTAACTATTTGCAAACCATTACTCTATGTGACGCTTCTTACATGAGAACGATATGTTTATCCTAGATTATTGACTCTTTGTTATGCCTTGATACTTAATGAATGAGAAACTAACTTAACGCAAACTCGAGACACGGAATTACTTATGTTATTTATGTTATTTAAATGTCTAAATGTAGTAATACTATATGTAATGGTCACTCACAATAATACGCAACGCAACACTTAACCTCGCTCGCAAACGAATCAAAGTTGGAAAAAATCTAACAAAACACGACCCAGCGGTCCGAATGGGCCATCCGTCCGGATGGATCCCATCCGCCCGGATGGGACTCACTCATCCGGATGGAGCCATCCGGACATGGTCAATTGAACCTAACCATCCGAACGTAACGACCTGTCACTATCACCTATAAACAGAGCCCTTTTTCCTCACTTAAACTCCTCACCTCCTCTCATCCGCTCTCAAGGTCCGAACGGCGATTCCAGGTTTCTGTAAGTGTCACACCCCCAAAATACCACATGCGAAAACCACACTAGGCATGTGACGTACCAGGATCTAGCCACTAATCACATTGAACCAATATCAAGATATTAAACAAATTTTCCATTTATAATGATAAAACATTCTTAAACATAAACCAAGGTTAACATGTTCAGCGGAAGTAAATAGTAAATCATTGTTTAAACGTCTCAAAACCAAATGTATGTGAAATCCGTAAACAAGTCATGCATATCCAAGAAGTGCGACCCATGACCACTCCAGCAATCCCAGATGGCAAGTTCCTTATCCATAATACCTAACGACCTGCGAGCATGCAACAAGTGTGTCAGACAACGCTGGTAAGTTAATAGTTTTACGAAAACGTTAGTTACCAAGTGTTTAGTTCAGTTCATTGATAATAATGTTGATAATAACTCGAGTACCGTACAAGATGGCTTCCAGGTTGTTTTGCCTATCCCCAATGCCCCTTATCTAAGCATTGGTCATGATTAAGGTCATTAGTTCACGCCCGTCCTATCAGGTATGGTGTGAGGTTGCCAAGCCTAATAGTGCTATCAACTAATACCCCATTACCTCTCAGGTAACTAGTTCGGTATAAGATGGGACTTAAAATGATAGGAAATGAGTGTATTATCTAACATTCCAGCTTTTACCCAAAAGACTTATTCCTCTCAGGGATACCCAATGATTGTCCTACCCACCGGGACGCATGCTCAAGAGGAATGAAATCACCTTAGATTTGCTCGGCTTATCAAGTTACCCGTTCCAGATAATCAACCAAACCCTAACGTGGTTACTAATCAAGTCAGTTTCATGTTCAATCAAGTCACGTATTTAACATAGACTGTATACATCGCAAAGATCACCATACATCAAGTATCAAATACCCAGTTCTTATACAAGTCCACATCTCATGTGAATGTCAGAAAGCAACACATAACAGGTGAGTTTGCTATTCATATAAGTCAAACCAGATTTCTTATTCTTATTAACATGCAACATAGATCTTATAAGCACAAATATCTATCATCTTCAACATCATAGCTGTCTACTTTTCTACCCATTTGCCTTCACGGCGAAGTACCCCTGCGATGAAGAACTATCCTTCATCTTGTTTAAGTTTGACGAAGAACCTTAGTGGTTCGTCAGAAATTGTTCAACGAAGTATCAACCTTCGTCGAGATGGAGTGTAACGAAGAACCCATTCTTCGTCGGGATGGAGTGCAACGAAGTTTCTAACCTTCGTCGTTGGTGAGGTGTGATGAAGTATCTAACTTTCGTCACGGTGAGGTGTGACGAAGTATCTAACCTTCGTCACGGTGAGGTTTGGCGAAGTATCACCGAGGTTCGTCAAAATGAAACAGTTACAACTCCTCAATCTCATAATAGCAGTTAAAACATTTTCAGCAGGATTAATGGATCAAACAACAGTTATTTTACAAGTTCAAACAAACCTAATTATAAACAATCATCGACAACCCAAAACATAACAGTTTCATCAATCAAAACATAGCAATCATTGACCATACACAATCGGATGTTAGTCTATCATGCCATCAATTCATTACGCAGAATTTATCGAACCACCATATGAACATAACCGCATACAAATCATCGAATCCCCCATCCATCTTGCAAGTTCTAATTTTCCAATCCTAATAATGTAACCCTAGTCTCAAATATAATCACATCATCAGTATTTTAACAATGGACAAGGATGAATACTAACCGTGAGACCGAAGTGATTAACTAAATCGAGATAGGAAGGTTTCAAAATTCTAAGATTGCCATCGCACAGAGAATAGGGAGAGATCTTTAGGGTTTATGTGTTTACGGTTACAAGAGTTTATACAATATAAATCATTCTGGGCCGAAGCCCCTGTTTGGCGAAGAATGCCTCTGCACGGCGAAGCATCATTCTTCTTCGAGGTCCATTCTTCGTCGAGGCCCATTCTTCGTCGAGAGTGATCCTTCGTCAAAAGTGTTGTGGAATCCAGGATTAAACAGGAACATGTTATGACTAACTCTTAAGTTTTCAAGTAACATACAAACGTAACAATACTACAGTCAATCAAATATCGTACACATGATACAACGTAAAAATAAACTGTGAAAAGAAGATTGTAGGATCGTTTTATGACTCAAACGAGTCGTTCAGAAGAGATTTAATCCATTTCAGATGCGAAAACTAAGAAACGAATGTAGATACAGCTTGTTTTTCACTTTAATCCTCTTGTGTATTGATATTACAGCGATTACAGTCAAAAGGTATACCGGCAGCACTTCGGTATCACTCTGAGAAAACTGTTACAAATGAGAACTCAACTATCCTATTTATAGCCTCTAGCTTTCGCTTGAATATGACTGAAACAGTTCAAGCGAAACATACAAATCTCATATAATTGACTTTCAAGCGAAAACCATCATACGATTTGTCTTCAAGCGAAAGCCTTCAACAAATATATACAATCTGTTTTCAATTTGTTTTGACTTTTTGTGTAGATGATGCAGTGATGATGTCATGTTGATGATGTCATCATGACATCATGCTTGAACAACTTCTTAATGAACCCGAGACTCGACCTAAGACGAAGACGACAGATGTGTGCACCAACAAAGATTGTGAAACAAGTGATGCGTAGAGGAGAGACCTTGAAATCTCGGGTTGTCACATCATCCCCAACTTGAAAGAAATTTTGTCCCGACATTTGATAAGTGATCCAAAGCGGCAAGATGTTAGATCAGGATGACTGTGGATTTTTCGCTGGTGTCACATCATCCCCAACTTGAAAGGGAATTCGCCCCGAAATTCACCAGTTGTCTCAGATTTAGATTGGTCAGTTGGGAATATTTAAGGATATTTGAGCTTCATCTGATCTTCGTGCTCCCACGTGAACTCCGGTCCACGTCTTGAGTTCCAACGGACTCTCACAATCGGGATTCGACTATGCTTACGGACCTTAACTTCCCGATCCATAATTTCAATGGGTTCTACGAAAAACTGCAATTTGTCATCGATCTTTAGCTATTGAAGTGGTACCACAAGTGTTTCATCGGACAAACACTTCTTTAGTTGTGAAACATGGAAGACATCATGAACGTTACCCAACTCAGCAGGTTACTCGAGCTTGTAAGCCACTTTACCGATTCGCTCCAGAATTTTGAATGGCCCAACGTAACGTGGATTATGCTTGTTGCGCTTCCCGAAGCGCACCACACCCTTCCAGGGTGAGACTTTCAACATAACACGATCGCCTACAGCGAACTCCAAGGGTTTCCTATGCTTGTCAGGGTAGCTTTTCTGCCGGTCACGCGCTCCCGCCATACGATTACTGATCAGGACAATCTTTTCTAAAGTTTCAAGTACAAGTTCCGGACCTGTGATTTGGCTGTCACCCACCTCAGCCCAACAAAGAGGAGAATGACATTTCCGGCCATATAATGCTTCAAACAGAGCTGCCTGAATGCTAGTATGGCAACTGTTGTTGTAAGAGAACTCTATTAGCGGCAAGTGTTTCTCCCACCCCTTACCAAAATCGATCACACATGCTCGCAGCATATCTTCGAGTGTCTGGATGGTTCGTTCACTTTGACCATCCATCTGCGGGTGATAAGCAGTGCTCATGTCGACACGTGAGACGAATGATTTATGCATTGATTGCCACAAATCCGATATGAAACGCGGGTCACGATTAGAGATAATAGAGGTTGGCACCCCATGCCTAGAAACCAACCCCCTTAGATAAACAGCAGCGAGTTGTGAGAACTTATCCATTTCCTTGATTGCTAGGAAATGTGATGACTTCGTGAGAGGATCAACGATCACCCAAATGGTATCGTTTCCGTTTTGAGTTCTCGGCAAACCAGTGATGAAATTGATAGCAATTTGCTCTCATTTCCACATAGGTATTTCTGGTTGTTGAAGCAGGCATGAGGGTTTTTGGTACTCTACCTTGACCTTCGCACAAGTCAAACATTTACTCACATACGCCGCGATGTGAGCCTTCATCATCGGCTACCAATATAAGACTTTGAGGTCCTGATACATCTTATCTGAACCTGGGTGAACAGAGTAGCGAGACTTGTGCGCTTCGTCTATTACAAGCTCCCTAAGATTGCCATATAAAGGAACCCATATCTGTTCCATAAAATAATAAATGTCGTCTGATCTCTCCACGAGTCATTTTTCCATGCCCCGCAAATATTCAGCTTCCAGGTTTTCTTCCTTCAACGCTTCAGTCTGAGCCGGACGGATTTGATCAGGTAAATTAGAGTGGATAGTGAGCTACAGAGCGTGGACACGCTTGGGTTTCATTTCCTTTCGACTAAGGGCATCAACTACCACGTTAGCTTTTCCTGGGTGATACTTGATTACGTAATCGTAGTCGTTTAAGAGTTCTACTCAGCGACACTGTCGCAAATTCAATTCCTTCTGATCAAAGATATGCTGAAGGCTCTTGTGGTCGGTATAAATAGTGCATTTAGTACCGTACAAGTAATGCCTCCAGATTTTTAACGCAAAGACCACGGCCCCCAACTCTAATTCGTGAGTTGTGTAATTCTTCTCATGAACCTTCAACTGTCGAGAAGCATAAGCTATCACTTTCTCGCGTTGCATCAACACGCAACTGAGACCCTGAATAGAAGCATCACAATACACCACAAAATCTTCGGTACCCTCTGGTAATGACAAGATTGGTGTACTGCAGAGTTTTTGTTTCAAGAGTTGGAAAGCATCCTCATGCTTCGTTCCCCAAGAATATACAACACCTTTCTCTGTTAACGCGGTGAGAGGTTGAGCGATCTTCGAGAAGTCTTTAATAAATCTACGATAGTACCCAGCGAGACCAAGAAATTGTCGCACCTCCGAAGGATTATTCGGTGTCGCCCAATTTCTGATAGCATCAATCTTAGCAGGATCCACGTGTATCCCCATTTCATTAACAATGTGACCAAGGAAGTGTACTTCTCGAATCCAGAAATCACACTTAGAGAATTTCGCGTAGAGTTGCTCCTTCCTCAGGAGCTCCAAGATAAGCTGCAAGTGTCACTCGTGGTCTTCCTTGCTCTTAGAGTAGATCAAGATGTCATCGATAAACACAATGATGAAATCATCGAGATACGGTTTGCACACACGATTCATAAGGTCCATGAAAAACCGCTGGTCATTCGTCAACCCGAAGGGCATAACCAGAAACTCATAATGGCCATACCGCGTTCGAAAAGCTGTTTTTGGAACATCCTCCTCTCGGACTCTCATCTGATGATAACCCGATCTTAAATCGATCTTCGAGTAGAAACTTGACCCTTGTAACTGGTCAAACAAATCGTCGATACGTGGTAAAGGATAACAATTATTGATGGTCACCTTGTTGAGTTCACGGTAATCAATACACATATGAAAGGACCCGTCTTTCTTCTTCACAAACAGAACTGGGGCTCCCAAGGTGAAGAACTGGGTTGGATAAAACCTCTATCCAACAGTTCTTGAAGTTGATTCGACAGCTCTTGCAACTCTCCTGGTGCAAGACGATAAGGAACACGAGCAATCAGGGCTGCTCCTGGTGCAAGGTCAATCTGAAATTCCACCTGACGGTGTGGAGGTAGACCAGGAAGTTCTTTAGGAAATACATCTGGAAACTCACTGACAACAGGCAGGTCTTCGATTTTCTTTTCTTCAGGCTGAGTATCAGTGACGAGTGCTAAAATAGCAGGGTAGCCCTTTTGTAGACACTTCAGGGCTTTCATAGCTGAAATAATGCCAACCATTGCACCACTACGATGACCTTGAACCGACAAAGATTCTCCGCTAGGGAGAGGAATACGTACGATTTTCTCTTTGCAGAGAATTTCCGCTTGATGTCTAGACAACCAATCCACACCAACAACCACATCGAAACTTCCAAGAGTGATGGGAAGTAGGTCAATGTCGAACACTTGACCCATAAGATCGAGTTTACACCCAAAAAGGACATGCGAGGCTTCAATCGATTTGCCATCAGCCAATTCTACTACGTGTTTAGTTACAAATGGTGTAGGAGTCAACCCTAACTGACGACTGAACCCCAAAGACACATAGATTGTTCACAGAAAACGTACCAGTCACCACGTTGCCATCATTCCTAGCTTCCCCAGCACCAATAGTAAACACTCTTCCACGCGTACCATTCCCACCATTGTTCCCGTTGTTGTTGTTGTTCCCAGTGTTGTTGTTGTTACCTGCATTCTAATTCAGTTGAGGGCAATCTCGCCTGAAGTGACCCTCGTCTCCACACTGAAAATAACCCTTACGATTTCCCTGATTCTGCTGAGGCTGCTGCCTCTCCAGTTGCTGTGGCTGTCGTTGCTGTGGGGGTTGCTGCTGCTACTGTCTTGGGAGTGGGGACCTGCAATCTCTAGCCATATGGCCCACCTTGTTGCACCTGTGACAGACTCAGGTGCACGGCCCACGGTGATGAAAGTTACACTTGTTAAACTTTGGCTGCTTCCCTGCGTAGGAGCCTTGGTTTAAGTTGTTGCTCTAATTTTGGTTTACAGAAGATGACTGGCTAAAACTGCTATTGCCACTGTTGTCTAGCTTCTTCTGTGACTGGTTCGAGTTGGACACCTTGTCCACCTCATTCCACTTACGTTTGCTGTTAGTAGCAGAAGTAGTAGATGTAGCAGTAGTAGAAACACGTGGTGGTAGCGAGCCACGCTCCACCTCCTTATCTGTGATTTTGTGAGCCAGCTGAATTATCTGAGGTAAATTGTTGAGGTTCACTGCAGTAACCAAGCCCTTAACCTACGGGGCTAATCCTTTGATGTACAGTTCGATTATTCGGTGTGGAGGTCGTGATAAGTTCGGGCACATATTAGCTAATTCATGAGACCATTTCGTGTATGCCTCAATCTCTGACCCCCACCATTTTCAGATCATAATACTCATTCTCCAGCTTCTGCACTTCGTCACGAGGACAGTATTCCTCTCTCATCAGCTCTTTAAAATCCTCCCAAGTGGTTGCATTTGCCATTTCAATACCCAGCATCTGGACTTGGGCATTCCACCAAGTCAAGGCACCATCCTCGAGTGTGCCTGAAGCATACTTCACTTTGTCCCTAGCAGGACACTTACACATTGCGAACACCGTTTCCGCCTTCTCAAACCAACATAGTAGTCCCACAGCTCCTTTAGTCCCACTGAACGTCTGTGGCTTACAATCCATGAACGTCTTAAACGTGCACACAGGCGGATTGTTCTGATTCATGGATTGACCTAAAGACAAAAGAGAACACAACATATGGGTAGGATTCGAGTACGCGACACAAGGATAAAGAGTATTTGGCATATATCGTACCAGCCTGCTGAGCCGCCAAGGCTTCAGCCACATGAGTATTGATCAAATTAGTCAATTCAGCCTGGGTCATATTGATGTTGCCACATCCTCCACCGCGGCCTCCACAACGTCCACTCATGATTCTATATAAGAAAAGGGGAAAACTGTTAAAATTCGGGATTAGATGGGAGTCATACATCACGTCTGACAACAGAGCGGAACCCCTTTCACACTCGTTAAGCCTCACTGGGACTCACTGAGACAAACTTCAATTTGTCGTCTATCTTTAGCTCTTGAAGTGGTACCACAAGTGTTTCATCGGACAAACACTTCTTTAGTTGTGAAACATGGAAGACATCATGAACGTTACCCAACTCAGCAGGTAACTCGAGCTTGTAGGCCACTTTACCGATTCGCTCCAGAATTTTGAATGGCCCAACGTAACGTGGATTAAGTTTGCCGCGCTTCCTGAAGCGCACCACACCCTTCCAGGGTGAGAGTTTCAACATAACACGATCGCCTACAGCGAACTCCAAGGGTTTCCTACGCTTATTAGCGTAGCTTTTCCGCCGGTTACGCGCTGCCGCCATACGATTTCTGATCTGGGCAATCTTTTCTGAAGTTTCAAGTACAAGTTTCGGACCTGTGATTTGGCTGTCACCCAACTCAGCCCAACAAAGAGGAGAACGACATTTCCGGCCGAACAATGCTTCAAACGGAGCTACCTGGATGCTACTATGGTAACTGTTGTTGTAAGAGAACTCTATTAGCGGCAAGTGTTTCTCCCACCCCTTACCAAAATCGATCACACATGCCTGCAGCATATCTTCAAGTGTCTGGATGGTTCGTTTTCTTTGACCATCCGTATGCGGGTGATAAGCAGTACTCATGTCGAGACGTGAGCTGAACGCTTTATGCATTGATTGCCACAAATCCAATATGAAACGCGCGTCACGATCAGAGATAATAGAGGTTGGCACCCCATGCATAGAAACCACCTCCCTTAGATAAACAGCGGCGATTTGTCAGAACTTATCCATTTCCTTGATTTCTAGGAAATATGCTGACTTCGTGAGACAATCAACGATCGCCCAAATGGCATCATTTCCATTTTGAATTCTCGGCAAACCAGTGACGAAATCCATAGCAATTTGCTCCCATTTCCACATAGGTATTTCTGGTTGTTGAAGCAGGCCTGAGGGTTTCTGGTACTCTACCTTCGATAACTAAATTCCTAAATTGAGTTATGACATTCCTAATGGGTTGCAAATTCTGCCAGAAAACGCAGCCTGAACCTTCGATACAGAAAAATTCATAAAATGTTCATTTTTCATCGAAAAAATGAAATTCATGTTAGGTTTGAAAGGTTTTTCCTGGGAGATCATCACAAACTCAATAAACATCAGTTTTTTTGACAAGATTTGACCCAGTTACAGCCGATTACATTCGGCTGTAACTTTCTGGACAGATTTAGTTTTCATCAAATCTTTTCTAAATATCTCTCATTCATCATACACCTTGTGTGCGTACTACCATCTAAGCCTAATGTACAAGTATTTTCATTCTTTTTCTTCCTAGTTCTTTACTTTTAATTATCAACATAACAAAACATCAACTAACTTCATACCATATTCAAGCTAACTTGCAAGAATTCATCATATACAACATAATATATCAAGAATTAAACAAGGATTAGACATGGGTGACATACCCATGTCGCCATCTTCACTATCTATGGTGGGTTTCACCTCTAAACACCTAATTGATCCAAATCATACATAACACATGTTCTATACGAGGATTATAACACTTATTCATGCTCAGTTTTTGCATCAATTTACGGATTAACCATAACCCATATCATCAAACATCACCAAAACATAAAATTAAACTTACTTGATGTGAAGAACACATGGATGATCAAGAATCCTTGTACATGCAATAGAAAGGAGCCTAATTTCCTTGTCAATTTGAAGATTCTGGTGAATTAGGGTTTACACCCCTTTTCTTCTTCTTTGTTCGATCGACCAGAGACACACACACATAGTGTGTGTGTTTTAATTTTCTTTTTATTCTTTTATTAAATTTCAAGTTTCCACTTTGGCAACCTTAGTCCCTTAAATTTATGACACCATCATAATTGCCACTAATTGCATTTCTTTACTTATCTTGTTAGGTATTTAACTCTGTTTAATAACCTAGTTATTGTATTTCATTTGATTAAACATGGTGACATACCTACGAATTTAATAATTCGAGTTTTGGGGTGTTACAAATCTACCCCCCTTAAAGAAGGTTTCGTCCCCGAAACCTACTTCATCAATATCAGTTTATCCATTAGTAAGGTCATAACTTTATGAACATCATTTCTAGAAAGTCCTTTTTCCATTTCTTTCAACAAATCAACCTACCTAGATTTGTACGTAACATTCCTTAAACATCAAACATATAATCCATCTGACCCGATCATAACGGGCCAAAGTTTTTTACCATTATCATAGCCCCTCATACTTGTCTTAATTGATCCGTCCATGACGGGTCAATACATACCTTATTATTATTATAAATAATTTTCATCCCTGCGACCCATTACAACGAGTCACTACTTATACCATCTCTTCATTATACTTTCTACATCATATTGACTCGTTTGTAACCGGTCAACTACATATACTTTACATTTCCATTCTTTAACAATTTCTTCTTAAATTTTCAACTCGTCACATTATCGTACTTAAACTAAAGTGTGCAAACTAGTAGCAACCTAAAGAATCTAATACCTTGACATACATTACAACAATTTGAAGTTTATAACAACTTACTAACACACTTCACCGTTAGTATTAGTTCTAATAGTTTCACTTATACCCGGAGCTTTATTTTCTACCTTTTTACTCATACACGCACTGCTTACTACATAAGACTGAACTAAAACTCATTTTTAATCAACTTCTAAATGCCAAGCCTTCCTTTTTATAACACATTTTGCGCTACCTTATTTTGTACGGAAATAATTTTTCAACCCATAGCTATATAATTACATTCAGATATTAAATAATTCGCTAACCTTACTACTTTGGTGCAGTACTTCGACATGCAAAGCGAACCGGCTCTCTTCGTTACCATTCATACCATCTCTGGCTTGACCTGATTCATCTGCGTGATGAGCTTCCGTTCAAGAGCATTCCTTCACCGTCCTTGATAGATTTATCACATCATGATTCCTGCCACTCTCATTATAAGATTAGGGGTTTACACATTTCATTCAGACAAGATGTTTATTACATCACCTTATTTACCTATTAATCCTTTCTCGATTTCTTTTTATACATTAGTACGTTTGACCCGTTCATAACGAGTCAATACATGACCATTTCCTAACATATCACTTTCATTGTTTGACCTGTTCATGACGGGTCAATACATAACCATTCTTTCGTAGATCTTTAACTCATTTGTCAACTTTTGCAGTTTGACTTTTCAAAGTCAACCCGGTAATTCTTACGTATCAAAGTACACGTTCATAATTCCTTTCCATTCTTGCATACTTGCAAAGACTTTATTTCATCATTTTAGTATAAATTGCAAGATTTTACCCGTTCCTATCCCTACTTAAATCATTTGTCTAGGTCGTAGCCGTCATTCATTCTGACTCCCAAGAGTCAATTAAGGATATGTGTAACACGTAACTTATTTCAAAGCTTATTCCTTTCGACTAAGGTTTCTTGCTACTACAATAGTTTTAATCGGTCTTACCTACTTAGTGAATCAAATACTTCATGCTATTTTACAATTACTTGCTTAATAATTATCAACTTACTTTGTTTGACTTTTCAGAAGTCCATTTGTAAATACATTCTGACCTATGTTTACCAACTACCCAATTCTGACACATCCCTCTCTAGTCGAGCTATAAGCTCTCATTAAAAGCATAACCTTTATACATACCTGACGCAAGTCAAATCCATTGACTCGTTATCCATACCTTGCATTGACTGTTTCCTTCCAGTTTATGAAATTGCATGACCATACATTGTGCTTACCTACAAATATGTGACTTGACCATTTCAAACATTAAATATTGGGTTCAAACGTCAATCGCCATTTGACCCGCATAAGTCGTTTGTCCTTTCAAGCACCTTACATACAACGTATTCACATATATATATATTTTTATAGATAAACGTTTAAAGCATAACTTGGATAATATCCGCTTTTTAAAGAATATTTACTTGTTTAGTCTGTAATTACCTACAAATTTGAACCTTTCATTCTTATCATTCATTTTTACTTATTCGACTCATACCTACTTACGAATTCAAACTTTTCATTCTATCATTCATTCCCTTCTATGTTTCGAATCCGTATCGCGGTTTCTAACATATCATTCATATCCTTCATTCCTTCCATGTTTCGAATCCATCTCGCGGATTCGAACATATCATTCACACTTTCCATTATTTCTATGTTTTGAATCGGTCTCGCGGGTTCAAACATATCATTCATACTTTTCTTTTGTATTTGGTACTTTCAATTTCTTGAGAGTCTTGCTATTCCTTCACCCTCACGTCCACCTACTACCTAAGTTCACCGGACATACCTGTAACAATTACCACAGTCTCACGAACGTCATATGTTTCTTGCGTACTGGCCAGGTATGCAAACTACATACTAGTTTCGCATCTTCGCGTAACCATCACCTTATGTCCGAAGAATTAGATTTCAACACGTGTAACATTTTCGAAACTTCATTACCATACTATTATCATCTTTCATTTAAAATTTTCCTTCCCTTGATAGGTTTTGCCATTACATGTACCCACATATCGAATCTACGTACCTGGGATCATTCTGTCTTATTACATGCCTTGGTGTTGATCCTAGTCCGCATTCGCGGATCATCCTTTCCAAACAATTATGCTTACCTTACACATAACATACTGTTAGTTTTTCTTCAAATACATACTTTAATACATACTTACATTTGCTTCTACCTTTAGCTCTTGATCGAGTCTTGGATTGTACGGGTTCCTTGTCACAAGAGCACAGAGGTTTGAGTTCAAATATTTACCTCCTTCTACTTGATTTCTCCCAAACCGGGGCTCTGATACCAACTTGAAACGCCCTAACACGTAATAACTTAAAAACGATGCAGCGGAAAATATGAGCCCAAAAATTTCGTTCTTTATTAGACACATTACTTACATGAAGACTCAAATTCAAAATGCCATACATTCATTAGAAAGGATTCACAACATTCCATTATATTAATGCTTCAAGAAATATATAAATCAAACTATGTGACCGTTCTTTCCCGTACAATCCTTGCTCTCAACTCGATCTAAGTCCGCTTCTCTTCGCTAGTGGTAGAAGAAATCCGTGTAGTACATGTGGACATCACAAACAACTTAACCATTAGTCGTTAACAACATCATACGACATTATTCTCATATAATTTAATATCAAATAACATTCAAGAATATAAACTTTGATTCATTCAACTATCCTCTCGCATTTTCTCATTCCTGGTTCGACTTCGATACCTCATGAATCTGATGTTCCTTTACCTACATTATATTTCAACTTCAAGGCACACATTAGCAATCGTCAATGCCCAAACATAATGAAACCATTCCTTCATACATTTATAACATCTCGCATTCATACATGTATACTAATTCCTACGTTCATTCATATCGAATTACATTCATATATGCATACATTTCCTAATTCTTACATGCATACAAACATATACACATACATATATACGCACACATTCGTACATGCACACATACATACGAGCTCTCGCTTACCACTATTATTCACATATACCTATGCTTCTTGTCATAATCACAACTTTCCATAATATAGGTTTTATACCTATTGTCTTGCATACCTATTCGTTCCTAGACTCGGTTACTTTTAGATTTCCTTCACTAACAAGAAGAAAAATCCATAATTTCACTATCCGGAGACTCCTAACATCTCTCATGTACAAAAACCAGCTTTAAAATAAGTTATGAAACATTGAAAATCATCCAAACATCGAGTCTGGATACAAAAACGAACAAGAAAACAAAAATGGCCAGCTTCTGGCTTCCTCGCTGGGCGCGACGCCTACGGCCCCTGGCTCTCGCATGGTGCGACACCTGTCGCGTTGCGTGACGGTGAATCTGAAATGTTGTCGCGTAGTGCGACAACCCTATTTCAATAGAATGCTTTCTTTTTGCTGCTGCACATTTGCTCAGCTATGATTTTAACCAAAACACTAACTTCTAAATTCCAAAACTTTCGATCTACATATCCAAATCACATGATTTTTGTTTCTATGCGACCGTAGTTTAATTACGGATCCATTTATCGCCTCGGGTCGCATCAAGAGCTGGTTTATAAGCAAACGGCTTATATATCCCTTTATACCATTATTAGACCCGTTTAATCCTACTAGTTTACCTTCATTATAAATAACTCCTTCCTTATACTAAAAATAACACTTACCTTAATACTCTCATTCATTACATAATCCTTGCATAATTTTCCAGACTCATAAATATTAAATTCTACATACGTACTAAGAAGTGAATCGGAATCACTTACCTCGTGCGACCGAGTTCGTGCATAGCTTCCGTATTTACCTTTGACCCATTGCCCTTCCATGCTCTTGTCCATGTTGACATGGCTCCTACGATTTTAGGTTATCATCAACACATTCTTGTTAGCATATATCATTGTACTTGGTAACGAGCATACATTTGCATAATTTCACATTCAGCTTGCGTTAATCATCCCTAACAAGCATACGACATGTACCCGATTTCACATCCTTTCAAACCCATATAATCCATCATGTCATTCCATTTATCACATATTTATATACCATGTACCATACAATTATCTGTAATCTTATAATTACAACAACAAGTCTAGCCATGTTCCTTTTGCGTAGTTGACTTTTAGAGTCAACGATTTATCATTTAACTTTCGGCTTAATCTCATATACTCATGACATCATAATAGGCTGTTTTGGGACGTCCGTTTACTGTACTTACGAGCTTGCAAAAATTACAATCTTTTTATGTGACGTGCCCCTCAGAGGGATTATCCTCATGTTAAATTTTTAGAGTCTAACTCTCTACCAAAAATTTATAAAAATTCATTTACTAAGCTGAAATCAGATTCGTCACTTCTGACTGCAACTTACGAAAAAATTCATTTAAAATTCCTCATGTTGGGATCGAACCCTATCAGAGGAACAGATAATTAAAGCCAAAACTGGATCAGAGCAGTGGATCCAGAATAAGTAGATGTTTACATACAAGTTGTGACAACTCGTATTTCGAACCTATCTTTGTACCTGAATGTAACGTAAACGTTTTGTGATTTTGTGAACTGAATGATTAAATGGAATGCTATGCCATTAAATGTGATGTTAAATATGAATGAAGTTGTGTTATGTGTTATGTATGTATGTATAGTTGAGTCAAACGCACAACACCACTCGATCGCACAAGGCCATTTGGGCCACAACTTGTATTCGGATCTTTGACAGCCCAAGATTGGGTTCGGCCCACTCCTTTTATTCGCTTACACACACCTTTAGGGAATTGTTTTCTCATTACTTGCAATCTCACAACAAACCTACAAACCCTAGTGCTCTCTCTCCCTCTCGTTTTTCTTGGAACCCGACGGCTGCTCTATCCTCATTCGAAGTCAGATTTTCACCGGTTTGATCATTCTTGTTCGGTTAGTGTTAATTATTATTCGATTTTATATGTTTTAAAAACACTTTTGACTATTGTTATCATCATGGAATAAGTGTTGACATGTGATGATTAGTGAATGTTTTGGAAATTGTATACATAAATCGGTCCAATGATATTTGTTATGTGTGAATCGTGAATTAGAATTTCATATGTTTATAAATCAAACTTGCAGCCACTATATGTCTTGGTCAAATAACAACATGACAACAATATGAAATTGTCGGCCATGAATGGTTATTTGTAATGATGATTTTGTGTATAGTAGAGTCTAGATCACTAATCATATATGGATGAATGATTAATTGCACATGATTGTCAGTATGCATGGGTTGTTCATATATTTTAACAAGGGTCCAATCATCTTAGGGCATTCAAGACTTGATGTCATCATGGGTAGGACCTTATGAATAGAAATCAGATTGTGTGTGTTGATTAATTGAGTTGTCGGCTAGTATGCATGTATCGGCCATGTGATCCCTGTTTAGTTCAATTTCCAAGTTGAAAACAATTAGTAAATATCACATATTATATTTTAGTCCAATAATCTTTGAGATGATTATATGGTTGTCGGCCATTGTTGTTAAATTCGATGATGATCATGTGAGGTTGTTATTCATAATGATAATGTTGGAGTTATGTGAAACAAATGATAAAAGTAATGATTTGATCAATTTAATGCGATATGGTAACTGTTGATTGCTGAAAATCAAAGGTTGAAATTGTTTGCTTGTTGACTAAATCTATTATGGAAACAATGTAACTGAATAGCAAAATATTCGGATATAAAAACCAATCGTACAAGACTCCTAGTCGCACAAGGAGTCCATGCGCACAAGCTAATCAGGTCGCACAAGAGGACCTGATCGTACAAGCAGTCCCCAAATCGCACAAGAATGGTTGTTTGTTGTTTTGGGCCGTAGGTACATCTGTTGGGCCGTGGACTTGGGCCGGGTAATAGAGTTGGTCGCACAAGGTCATGATCAGTCGCACAAATGAAAAGTAATTGAATATGGGGCCGGGTATTGTTGGGCTTTAACGGGTGCATCACACAAGTTGTTAGACTTGTGCGAGCCCAAATCGTGAATACATTATAATTATTGAATATGAGGAAATGTGTTGCCATGATTCCGTATGTGTCTTATATGCTATCTACGTGATACTTATGTGTTTAACTCGAACGTGAACCTGACTTGTATAATAACCATGTTAGGACGTGGTTGACCACTAGCTTTTAGACGTGACCTTTCTGTGTAATCTGCCGAGCAAACCAAGGTGAGTTCACACTCTACAAAGCATGGGATTCCCAGGGGTTGGGAATGGGGTTAAGGAATATGGATTCCTCGTCCTTTCTTGGGTAGGACAGTAATGGTTCAGGAATGTAATTCCTCGTCCTCACGGACAGATAACTCGTACTAGATCAAAACTCTATCACGAAGTCCCTCCTTTTTATATCGACTTAATCGCCGGGCCAATGGCGAGCGGGTCATTAGTTAGATAGCGCTATTTAGGTCTGACAAGCCTCACACCGTGCCGCAGAGGACGGGCGTGAACTAATGGATCTGGGGCACGTCAATGCTGATAGACATTGACAGTTTCAGGGCACTTAAACATGACTTCAGTCAGTAGTCGATATGGTAACGAGTCTAGTGTATACATGGGGTAGCCCCCACGGCCGAAATGCCAGATAACTACCATGGGGTAGCCCCCACGGCAGGATTGCCAGAGTAAATGGGTTAAACAAATGGTTAAACATATTACGTTTTCAACTATGGGGTAACCCCCACGGCAGGAACGCCAGCTAAAGGAAAACTGTTTTTGGAACAACTTAAAACGAACACCCAACCGTGAACTCACTCAACTTGTTGTTGACTCGTTACTACATGCTTTGCAGGTCTATAGGTACTTAGCTGGAGCTTGCACAAGGAAGAGTCGCTGTGGGACATGGACAGCTGTGTGCCATGTTAAACATTTGGATATTTGAACTCTTGATTTGGTTTTAAACATTATGCTTCCGCTCATAACTTAACTATGCTTGTTTTGGATATTAATCGTGTTGGTTGAACTTTTACATTAAATATTTACTTGTTCAATATGATTAGTGGTTGATCCTGGTCAGTCACGCCTCCAAGCGGTGATACTCCGCAGGTGGATTTTGGGGGTGTGACAGATTGGTATCAGAGCCATTGGTTATAGAGAACTTGGTTTTAATAAAGGAAAACGTTTTTTGTTAAAACCAGACTATAACCTATACAGTGCTCTACGATCCACAACGACGCTTCACTCCACGTGCAAGGCTCGACATTCTAGGTGATATGGTTTATGTTTATATTGCCTACTTGCTAGATTGCATAGAACTTTACTCATGGTATGCTTAGATAAACGTAGCAACTATAGTTTGAAAACACATTTGTGCTTACTCCCTACTGTCACTCCACACTTACGCACATTCGCGACACCTTTCCTACTTGTGTTTCCTTCGATGTGAGATCATGAGGGAACGTGTGAACCTAACTCAAGCCAGCTTACGGCTCTTATCAACGAACAAGTTACGGCAGCACTCGCGGCCGCTCAGGCAGGAGGTATAACCTGCTATTACGAACCTAACCTAGGATGATGGATCCTACTCTCATGACCCAACTCTCGCGTGTAACCCTGTCGTTTCATCCTCGTGCAACAAGGTCAGAACGCTCAGCCGCCTGTATGCACATTTAAGACGTACATGGACCGTTATCCTAGTACCTTCAGTGGCACTAAAGGAGCTGTTGGACTCCTCCATCGGTTTGAAAAGCTCGAGTTTGTCTTAGAGACGTGTGAATGCCCTGAGGCTCATAGGGTGAATTACGCCACTGGTACTCTCGAAGACACTACACTAACTCGGCGGAACGCGCAAGTTCAGATGCTGGGGCTGGCGGCTGCTAATGCCACCCCATGGAATGATTCTTAAGGAACTGATCCAAACGTGAATGCCGTAGTCGAGATGACATCCGCAAACTGGAAGTGGAGTTCTTAAACCTGAAGATGACAAGGTCAGAGATAGAAGCGTACACGAAACGATCCAACGAATTGACAGTGTTATGTCCAACAATGGTGGATCCTCTCATCAAGCGCATTGAGCTGTACCTCAAAGGCTTAGTACCAGAGATTCAAAGTCATGTGACATAGGCCAACCTTGCAACTATTCAGGATATTACTCGTCTTGCTCAACGTCTCTCAGATCAGGCGATAGGACAGAACAAACTGCCGAAGCGTATTAATGCTGCTACAACTACTTCGGATGCTCCCAGTGACAACAAACGCAAGTGTAATGGAAATTCGAGCAAGGGTCCCACTTCGGTTCAGTCTCAGTCGCAGCACAAGAGCCCCAGTCAGCAGTCTTTTGGTAATCGAAGTCAGGGTGGATACAGGGGAAACCACCCTAAGTGCAATCGCTATAATTTGCACCACAGCGGGCAATGCAACAGAGATCGTTGTCAGAGATGCAACAAGCTTGGTCATGGAGCCAAAGATTTTAGAATCTCACGTCCTGCAAACCAGAACCGACAACAACAACCCCAAGCTCCACAGAATCAGCAGCAACAACAGGGTAACAAGGGATGTTATCAGTGTGGAGACGCTGCCCACAGTTGAACCAGAACCAAAATCAGAACCACAATCAAGGAAACAGGAACAATAATGGAGACAACAACGGGGGTAATAACAACGGCAATGGTGCCAGGGGTCGAGTGCTCGTGATTGGTCAGGGTGATGCTAGGAATGACCCCCCACGTTGTGATGGTTTCGGAATCGTTATTGGTATGGATTGACTACCTCAACATCGAACAGAAATTCTTTGCAAAGAAAAGATCGTCCGCATTCCTCGTGCTGGTGAAGAACCTCTCGAAATTCGTGGCGACAAGAGTGGTGCTGTTGTGAGCATCATCTCTTTCCTTAAGACTCAGAAGTGCTTGAGAAAGGGCCACACTGCTATTCTAGCTCTCGTTACCGACACCTCGAAGAAAGAAAGAAAGATAGAAGACTTTCCAATTGTACGCGACTATCCTGAGGTATTTCCTGAGGAACTACCTGGCCTTCCGCCTCATCGCCAGGTCGAGTTTCAAATCGAGTTAGCTCCTGGAGCGGCACCTATAGCTCGTGCACCGTATCGCTTAGCTCCATCAGAGCTGAAAGAGCTATCTACGCAATTACAAGAACTCTTAGATAAGGGTTTTATTCGTCCTAGTTCTTCACCCTGGGGAGCTCCAGTGCTATTTGTGAAGAAGAAAGACGGTACATTCAGAATGTGCATCGACTACCGTGAACTGAACAAGGTGACTGTGAAGAATCGCTACCCTCTTCCACGCATTGATGACCTATTTGACCAGCTGCAAGGTTCGAGCTACTATTCGAAGATCGATTTGAGATCGGGATATCACCAGCTGAGAGTCCGAGAAGAGGACGTCTCCAAAACAGCCTTCAGAACTCGATATGGCCACTATGAGTTTTTGGTCATGCCTTTTGGGATGACAAATGCACCGGCGGTCTTCATGGACTTGATGAATCGAGTATGCAAGCCTTACTTAGACAAATTCGTTATTGTCTTCATCGATGACATCCTGATCTATTCAAAGAGTCAGGAGGAACATGAGCAACACTTACGACTTATTTTGGAACTCCTTCGAAAGGAACAGTTGTACGCCAAGTTTTCAAAATGTGACTTCTGGCTTCGTGAAGTCCATTTCTTAGGCCACGTGGTGAACAAGGATGGGATTCACGTTGATCCATCCAAGGTAGAGTCAATCAAGAGCTGGCCTGCACCTCGTACACCAACGGAAATTCGCCAATTCTTGGGATTGGCAGGATACTACAGAAGATTTATTAAGGATTTTTCTAAGATTGCTCAACCTCTTACTACACTAACACAGAAGGGCGTTGTTTATCGTTGGGGAAACGCACAGGAGTTAGCGTTTCAGCACTTAAAGGATAGACTTTGTAGTGCACCTATCCTTTCATTGCCAGAGGGCACAGACGACTTCGTGGTTTACTATGACGCATCCATTCAGGGTCTTGGTTGCGTATTGATGCAGCGGGATAAAGTTATAGCCTACGCCTCACGCCAACACAAAGTTCATGAAAAGAACTACACTACTCACGATCTAGAGCTGGGAGCGGTTGTTTTTGCACTTAAGATATGGAGACACTACCTATATGGTACCAAATGCGCTATCTACACCGATCACAGGAGCCTCGAGCATATCTTTAAACAGAAGGAACTCAATATGAGACAACGATGATGGATCGAACTGCTGAACGATTACGAATGCTCGATCAGGTACCACCCAGGCAAGGCCAATGTTGTGGCCGACGCCCTCAGTCGAAAGGACACTACGCCTAAGCGCGTACGAGCTTTATAACTTACTATACAGTCTAACCTTCCTTCTCAAATACGAAATGCTCAGGTAGAAGCATTGAAACCAGAGAATGTCAGGGCTGAAGCCCTACGCGGCTCAAGGCAACGCTTAGAACAGAAGGAAGACGGTGCTTACTACGTAACAGGACGCATATGGGTCCCACTTTATGGCAACCTACGAGAGCTTGTGATGGATGAGGCACACAAGTCTCGCTACTCAGTACATCCTGGTTCGGATAAAATGTACCACGATATCAAAACCACATATTGGTGGCCTAGCATGAAGGCCCACATAGCAACTTACGTTAGCAAGTGCTTGACTTGTGCGAGAGTCAAGGCGGAAATACCAGAAACCTTCAGGCCCACTTCAACAACCAGAGATACCACAATGGAAATGGGAACAGATTTCCATGGATTTTGTTACTGGCCTGCCTAGATCACAACGTGGTAACGATACTATTTGGGTGATCGTGGATCGACTCACGAAGTCTGCTCACTTCTTGGCTATCAAAGAAACGGATAAGTTCTCCACTCTAGCAGAAGTATACCTAAAGGAAGTTGTCTCGAGGCACGGGGTGCCCACCTCTATTATCTCGGATCGAGATGCACGTTTTACATCAGAATTGTGGCAAGCAATGCACAAGTCCTTTGGCTCAAGGTTAGACATGAGCACAGCTTATCACCCGCAAACGGATGGGCAGTCGGAACGTACCATCCAGACTCTCGAAGACATGCTTAGGGCATGTGTGATTGACTTTGGAAACGGCTGGGAAAAGCATCTGCCACTTGTGGAATTTTCGTACAACAATAGCTACCACACCAGCATTAAAGCTGCTCCGTTTGAGGCATTATACGGGCGTAAATGCCGGTCACCTCTTTGTTGGGCAGAGGTGGGGGATAGTCAGGTTATTGGTCCAGAATATGTGGTTGACACAACAGAGAAAATTGCTCAGATACGGCAACGAATGGCGGCAGCACGTGAGCATCAGAAAGTCTACGCCGATAAAGATAGGAAACTACTCGAATTCCAGGTTGGGGATCGAGCGCTACTCAAAGTTTCACCCTGGAAGGGTGTGGTTCGTTTTGGGAAACGGGGCAAACTTAATCCACGATACGTTGGACCTTTCGAAGTCATTGAGAAAATAGGCAAGGTGGCCTACAGACTGAAATTACCAGCAGAACTCAGTGCAGTTCACAATGTTTTCCACGTGTCAAACCTAAAGAAGTGTTTATCAGATGAGCCCCACGTAGTTCCTCTGAAGGAGCTCACGATCGACGAGCAGTTGCGATTCGTCGAGGAACCTGTTGAAATCACGGACCGGGATGTTAAGGTCCTCAAGCATACTAGAATACCTCTCGTTCGAGTTCGTTGGAACTCACGTCGCGGCCCAGAGTTCACCTGGGAACGCGAAGATCAGATGAAACAAAAGTATCCCCAACTGTTCGCAACCGGTACAACCACTACTGAGGCTGAAGCTACGGAATTTCGGGACGAAATTCCAGATCAACGGGGGGAGGATGTGACACCCCAGGAAAACCATGCAACTTAACTAGCTACCTCAGTGAGTACGTGCTAAATTTCGGGACGAAATTTCTTTCAACTTGGGGATAATGTGACAACTCGTATTTCGAACCTATCTTTGTACCTGAATGTAACGTAAACGTTTTGTGATTTTGTGAACTGAATGATTAAATGGAATGCTATGCCATTAAATGTGATGTTAAATATGAATGAAGTTGTGTTATGTGTTATGTATGTATGTATAGTTGAGTCAAACGCACAACACCACTCGATCGCACAAGGCCATTTGGGCCACAACTTGTATTCGGATCTTTGACAGCCCAAGATTGGGTTCGGCCCACTCCTTTTATTCGCTTACACACACCTTTAGGGAATTGTTTTCTCATTACTTGCAATCTCACAACAAACCTACAAACCCTAGTGCTCTCTCTCCCTCTCGTTTTTCTTGGAACCCGACGGCTGCTCTATCCTCATTCGAAGTCAGATTTTCACCGGTTTGATCATTCTTGTTCGGTTAGTGTTAATTATTATTCGATTTTATATGTTTTAAAAACACTTTTGACTATTGTTATCATCATGGAATAAGTGTTGACATGTGATGATTAGTGAATGTTTTGGAAATTGTATACATAAATCGGTCCAATGATATTTGTTATGTGTGAATCGTGAATTAGAATTTCATATGTTTATAAATCAAACTTGCAGCCACTATATGTCTTGGTCAAATAACAACATGACAACAATATGAAATTGTCGGCCATGAATGGTTATTTGTAATGATGATTTTGTGTATAGTAGAGTCTAGATCACTAATCATATATGGATGAATGATTAATTGCACATGATTGTCAGTATGCATGGGTTGTTCATATATTTTAACAAGGGTCCAATCATCTTAGGGCATTCAAGACTTGATGTCATCATGGGTAGGACCTTATGAATAGAAATCAGATTGTGTGTGTTGATTAATTGAGTTGTCGGCTAGTATGCATGTATCGGCCATGTGATCCCTGTTTAGTTCAATTTCCAAGTTGAAAACAATTAGTAAATATCACATATTATATTTTAGTCCAATAATCTTTGAGATGATTATATGGTTGTCGGCCATTGTTGTTAAATTCGATGATGATCATGTGAGGTTGTTATTCATAATGATAATGTTGGAGTTATGTGAAACAAATGATAAAAGTAATGATTTGATCAATTTAATGCGATATGGTAACTGTTGATTGCTGAAAATCAAAGGTTGAAATTGTTTGCTTGTTGACTAAATCTATTATGGAAACAATGTAACTGAATAGCAAAATATTCGGATATAAAAACCAATCGTACAAGACTCCTAGTCGCACAAGGAGTCCATGCGCACAAGCTAATCAGGTCGCACAAGAGGACCTGATCGTACAAGCAGTCCCCAAATCGCACAAGAATGGTTGTTTGTTGTTTTGGGCCGTAGGTACATCTGTTGGGCCGTGGACTTGGGCCGGGTAATAGAGTTGGTCGCACAAGGTCATGATCAGTCGCACAAATGAAAAGTAATTGAATATGGGGCCGGGTATTGTTGGGCTTTAACGGGTGCATCACACAAGTTGTTAGACTTGTGCGAGCCCAAATCGTGAATACATTATAATTATTGAATATGAGGAAATGTGTTGCCATGATTCCGTATGTGTCTTATATGCTATCTACGTGATACTTATGTGTTTAACTCGAACGTGAACCTGACTTGTATAATAACCATGTTAGGACGTGGTTGACCACTAGCTTTTAGACGTGACCTTTCTGTGTAATCTGCCGAGCAAACCAAGGTGAGTTCACACTCTACAAAGCATGGGATTCCCAGGGGTTGGGAATGGGGTTAAGGAATATGGATTCCTCGTCCTTTCTTGGGTAGGACAGTAATGGTTCAGGAATGTAATTCCTCGTCCTCACGGACAGATAACTCGTACTAGACCAAAACTCTATCACGAAGTCCCTCCTTTTTATATCGACTTAATCGCCGGGCCAATGGCGAGCGGGTCATTAGTTAGATAGCGCTATTTAGGTCTGACAAGCCTCACACCGTGCCGCAGAGGACGGGCGTGAACTAATGGATCTGGGGCACGTCAATGCTGATAGACATTGACAGTTTCAGGGCACTTAAACATGACTTCAGTCAGTAGTCGATATGGTAATGAGTCTAGTGTATACATGGGGTAGCCCCCACGGCCGAAATGCCAGATAACTACCATGGGGTAGCCCCCACGGCAGGATTGCCAGAGTAAATGGGTTAAACAAATGGTTAAACATATTACGTTTTCAACTATGGGGTAACCCCCACGGCAGGAACGCCAGCTAAAGGAAAACTGTTTTTGGAACAACTTAAAACGAACACCCAACCGTGAACTCACTCAACTTGTTGTTGACTCGTTACTACATGCTTTGCAGGTCTATAGGTACTTAGCTGGAGCTTGCACAAGGAAGAGTCGCTGTGGGACATGGACAGCTGTGTGCCATGTTAAACATTTGGATATTTGAACTCTTGATTTGGTTTTAAACATTATGCTTCCGCTCATAACTTAACTATGCTTGTTTTGGATATTAATCGTGTTGGTTGAACTTTTACATTAAATATTTACTTGTTCAATATGATTAGTGGTTGATCCTGGTCAGTCACGCCTCCAAGCGGTGATACTCCGCAGGTGGATTTTGGGGGTGTGACACAAGTCTCTCCCCTTGAAAGTGATTTCAACATCTGCTGACCTCCAATCTGCTGATCGTGCAAACTGCTGACCTACAACTGCTGCTCAAGTAAAGACCTGATGAAAGACTAAAGCCCTGCTGATTCAATCTACTGTCTTGAGTCAAGCACTGCTGATCCGGACAAGTACTGCTGGGTTCACAGCAGTGGAAGGTTGCAGCAGCTGATCTATAGTCTGTTTTGTAATGTAATGTAATAGCAGCTGATCTATAGATGTTTACATACAAGTCTCTCCCCTTGAAAGTATTACTCTCGTTTGATTGTATGCAAAGTTTGTTTTCATCATAATTCCGCTGCACACTCATCCATTTTCATTTTAATTACAAACACAAAATACAATCAGAATCAAACTCAGATCCAACAATTGGTATCAGAGCTTGGACAGTCAAATTTGATTTAACAATCATTTTGACGTAAATAGTTCGGCTCATAACAATTGATACTGATCGTTTGTTCGTTCGTTGAAAAACAGAGCAAGGATTAATCACCATTAAAGTTGATTTCTCAGTGTCTGTAAAACAACAAGAATGACGTCACAATCTCAGGATGATAAAAACAACATCGACTCGCTTTTTAAACCACCTATGCTAAAAAGAAATGAGTATAACATCTGGCAGAGGAGGATGGGTCACATCCTCGCTCAACAAAGCACAGGTTGTTGGAGGTCTGTCGTCTTTGGTCCCCACGTTCCCACAGTGCCAAGCGCTGAAGATACTAAAAAGTTCGTTCCAAAACCAGTTGAAAATTATACCTAAACCGACTATCAAAAGTTCGAACTAGATGCTAAAGCGTTTAGCATCATAGCATCAGTGGTGCCCAATGAGATATATGCTGGACTGTTACACTGTAACAGTGCCAAAGAGTTATGGGACGCGCTTAAGGAACAGTTTGGGGGGACCGAAGAAGTCATAGAAAACAATAGGGAAAACCTGAACCAACAGTACGAAACATTTTGTCATGTTAGAGGTGAATCACTGACGCAACAATTTGAGCGTTTCAGTTGTCTCATCAGTGAACTGAGGCTTGTTAACACCACTTTTACAAACTCAACTCAGAATAGCAGGTTCCTCAAATCACTGCAAGAAAAATGGGACACCATAGCTTTTGTCACCCGAAACTCACCTGAGTTCAAGGATCTGACCTTGACCCAACTCCACGGTCGACTCCTGACCTACGAAAGGGAGTTGAACCAGAAAAGGAAGTTACAAGAGTCAGGAAAAGCCGTTGATGATTATACATTCGGTAACACTGCTCTTCTGGGTCAAGAAGATTCTGGGAGCAGTGGTAAGGATCAAGGTTATGATCACTTCATTGACATAACTGCTGGAGCAAATTTTAACAACCCTGATCCTCACTCTGCAAGTTATGCATTCACTGCAAACGAAAACCAGATGTCAGACAATCTAAGCTTTGAACTCAATGATTTACAACATTTTGATCCGACTGACTTAGAAGAGATGGATATTCTGCACCAGTTGGCTTTGCTCAGTGTTAGAACTAGCAAATTCTATAAAAGAATAGGGAGAAAATTCCCAGGACTTCATGGGAATTTGAGGGTTGGGTTGGATAAATCGAAAATCAAGTGTTACAAGTGCAATAGGTTAGGGCATTTTGCTAGGGAATGCAGAAGTCAAAACACTGGACCAATAGTTACTCATCCTAGCTCAAACCCTAGACCACAAAATCAAAACACTGTGCACTATACCCAATATACCCCTGCAGATCAAGTGAACACTGCTCACTATGCTGCTGCCCCTGTGCCTGTGCATTATGTCCAAACTACTGTCCCACAAATTCAGTACGTTCAAACCCCTGCTCCACAGGTACAAGTGAAACCTGTTGCACCTCAAACCACTGCTCCAGCAGCAGTACAACCAGATCAACAAAGCTTTTTCACTCAAGGGTTTGTTGACTGGAGCAGTATGCCTGATGACCTTAGTGATGAAAATTTTGCACTCTATGCTTTTAATGAACCTTCTAATGATGAATTTTGTTTGATGGCATTAGAGTCAATAACAGAGGGGGTTGAAACTGAAGGTGAACAGCTAAGTGATGAAACAGTGGGTGAGGTGACTGAAGCAGTGGTTACTGCTATGGCTGGTGAACTACTGCTGGGAGAAAATTCAGAAACCCTGATTGAACCACTGACAGACCCATGGTCCGAAGAGAACAAGGAAGAAAAGAGAGAAGAAAAAGCAAGTGAGAAAGAAGAAAGAGCTGATGATGAAGAAAATCCTCAATGTGATTGTGCAATGATGGCTGCTGCCAAGGTATCACCTCAAGTTCTTGAAAAACTGTGTTCTGACAATTGCATCATTGCTTTTGCTAACATCAAAGAGGTAAATGAAAACCTTCGGGATAAAATCTTAACTGATGAAGTCAAATTTGAAAGATCTTTAAAATAACTTAAAAACAAATTGACTGAAAAGGAAAAAGAGATCAGCAGTCTGAAAGAAGAACAAAGCATAACCAAAACTCAACTCCAAACTATGGTAGAAAAATACCAAGTTTGCAAAAAAGAGTTAGAGTCCACCCAGATCACATGTGAGAGATGGGTGGAATCATGCAAAGGGTATGAGGTTATGCTTGAAAAACAGATAAAGAGCAATGTGAAATTTGGTGTTGGTTATAGAAAACATGATGATGAAACCACTGCTTTTGGAAAATCTGTTCAAACCACTGATGTAATCACTGAGTTCATCCCCACAAACAAGAATGGCCAAGAAGTGAAAATCACTGACAAACTTGGTAACAAAATCACACTTGACAAACCAATGGGATCCTCTACTTTTGAGGAACTTGAAGATTATCAGTTTAAACCAAAATGGTCTGATGAGTGTGATATTCTTGAAAATTTCAAGCCAATGGACTTTACATCAACTGATGGTGTTAAAGCTCCAAAAGCTAAAGTCATTCCTCTCAAGGACATCCCAACAGAGGTTAAAACCTCTGCGGCAAAGGAGTCCGAAAAGAGAAAGAAGAAAGAAAAAATTGATAACTTGTTTTGTGAATTCTGTGAGAAAAGGAATCATATAACAAAAGACTGTTTCCACTTAAAAGCTTATGATTTGAACAGAACAAGTGTCATTGTTTCAGCTGAAAGCTGCATTGTGTGTGGTAAAACAAACCACAAAACTCAAGCATGTGTGTATCTTAAAAACTTTGATGTGAAAAAGAATTAGTACATTGCTAAAACATCCTTGAGTTCATCTGCATCATCTGTCAAATTCACCAAGAAACAACCACTGTTTGTGCCAGTTCAAACAGCTGTCACAAAACAGCTGAACCAAACATCTGTCAAAAGAGATGTTCAGGTTACTGATGCACCCCCTGCCAATCAGTTCAGAAAAGGCAAGGAAAAACAGTCCTACCAAAGGATTCCACACGTTTATGAGGCCTACAAAAAGCCCTCTAAACCTAAAGTGAATAGGCATCCTTTTGGTTATCAACAGGTGATTGGTCAAGACCCCCAACAGTGGTTAGTAAGAAACAGTACTAAAACTGTCCAAACCCCTGACCTAACCACTGTCCATCATACTGCATCCATCCCAGACACTGTTGAGACCCGATCCAAAGCCCTGTTGGCTTTGGAGACCTTAATGAACTAATCCTTTTACTTCATGTGCAGGGAGCTTCTGCATGCTTTGATAGTCTTTGGTATGTAGATAGTGGAGGCTCCAGGCACATGACAGGATGTAAAGCCCTCCTCAAAGACTTTAAAATCCATGGAGGGGGTGATATATCCTTTGGGAATAATAGTAAAGGGAAAGTTCTGGGGTCTGGTACAGTGCAGTCTGGAAATGTAAAATTTGAAAATGTCAATCTGATAGACAATCTAAAATTCAACCTTCTGAGTGTATCACAAATGAATGACAAAGGGTTTGGGTCATTCTTCACAAAAGATTGTTGTAGGATTGTTGGACCAGAAATGGTCAAGAAGATTGAAGCAATAATCAAAACTGGTCAAACTAAACTTGTTGCTCAAAGAAGTGGCAATGTTTATGTTGTTGATATGTCAAAAGAGTGTCCCAGAGCTGATGCCTGTCTGTTCTCAGCTGCCTCTAACAAAGAGACAGAACTTTGGCACAGAAGGCTGGGGCACACAAATCTTAAGACAATCACTGAAATTTCAAAAAATGGTTTGGTGAGAGGCCTGCCACAAAAATTGTTTTCTTGTCCTGAACATTGCATTTCCTGTTTAAAAGGAAAACAGCATAAAAGTTCTTATAAGTCCATTGAAGAGTCCAAAACAACCTAGTGTTTGCAAATGCTACACATGGATTTGTTTGGCCCAGTTCAAGTCATGAGCCTCAAGAAGAAAAGATATTGTTTGGTTATTGTTGATGACTTTTCTAGGTTTACATGGACTTTCTTTTTACACTCAAAAGATGAGACTGCAGGCATTTTGCAAGACTTTGTGACACAGGTTGAAAAGCAATTTGACCTTCCAGTGAAAAGCTTCAGGAGTGACAATGGCACAGAATTTAAAAATAAGGAGTTGGATGCCTTCTGTGTGAAGAAAGGGATTGTAAGGCAGTACAGTATCCCTAGAACATTAGAGCAGAATGGGGTAGTGGAAAGGAAGAACAGAACTTTGATTGAGGCTGCCAGAACCATGCTTGCTGATTCAGGTTTGCCATTAACTTTCTGGGCAGAGGCAGTAAACACTGCTTGCTATGTCCAGAACAGAGTTTTAATAAACCCCAGGCACAAAAAGACTGCTTATGAAATTCTGTATAAAATCAAACCACTGATCTCTTACTTTAAGGTGTTTGGTTGCCCATGCTTTATTTTGAACTTAAAAGATTCCATTTCAAAATTTGCAGCCAAAATTGATTGTGGTTATCATCTGGGATACTCAACCACTGCCAAGGCCTATAAAGTGTTCAATACACGGACCAAGGCAGTGGAGGAGACTTTGAATGTAAAGTTCAATGAACTTTCATCAATGAAAATCCCAGCAAATCCTGCAGATCTGTTTGATCTTGAAAAATTCACTTTTGAAAATACTGCTGTCAAGACTAACAGTGCAGGTACATCCGAGGATACAACACCAGACTATGGGTATGAAATCATCATCCCTCAAAGGTCTGCCACAAAGGGAAAAGCATCAGCTGTTCAAAACAGTTGTCAAAGCTCAACCACTGCTACCTCAACAGTTGTTGACCAAAGTAGCCCATCAACCACTGCTTCCACATCCTCAAACACTGCTGACAAAAGTCCCCAAGCTGTGGATAAAAGTCAGCAGGTGTCCACTTCATTACCTCCTATTCCACCACCTTTTGAAGCCACTGCTGGATCATCAAAGTCCCCAGCAGTGGTTAGCTCAGATGATACACATTTGCAGCCTTCACCAACAAATGCCATCATACCATACCAAGGATTAATCTTCTTGAGATCTCATCCACCTGATCAAATCATTGGCAACATCAATGAAGGGGTGCTCACAAGAAGCCAAACCCAAAACATTTGTCTTTTTGCTGGTTTTCTATCACTCCATCAGCCAGTCAAGTACCAAGAGGCACTGAAAGACAATAGCTGGGTAGAAGCCATGCAAGAGGAGCTCCAACAGTTTAAAAGACAACAAGTATGGGAGCTTGTACCACTGCCAGAAGAGGTTAGTCCCATTGGCACAAAGTGGGTCTTCAAGAACAAAACTGATGAAAGGGGTATTGTTGTCAAGAATAAAGTCAGGCTTGTGGTTCAAGGTTACAGACAGGAAGAGGGGATTGATTGTGATGAAACATTCGCCCCTGTTGCAAGATTGGAAGCCATTAGACTGTTCCTGGCCTTTGCTGTCAACCACAACATGAAGGTGTTTCAAATGGATATCAAAAGTGCTTTCCTCTATGGTACAATTCAAGAAGAGGTGTATGTTTGTCAACCTCCAGGTTTTGAGGATCCATTTTATCCAGATCATGTCTACAGGCTGAACAAAGCCCTGTATGGCCTGAAACAAGCACCAAGGGCCTGGTATGAAACTCTTTCCAACTTCCTACTCTCAAATGGTTTCAAAAGAGGTACCATTGATAAAACACTGTTTCTAAAATGGAGAGGGAAGGATTTAATGATTGTCCAAATTTATGTGGATGACATTATTTTTGGAAGCACATGTAACACAATGTGTGAAGAGTTTAGAGAACTCATGACAGCTGAGTTTGAAATGAGTGCAATCGGTGAGCTGCAATGCTTTCTTGGTCTCCAAGTACAGCAAATGCAAAATGGAACTTTCATTCATCAAAACAAATATGCTAAAGAACTTTTGACCAAATTTGATATGAATGATTGTAAACCATGCAGCACACCCATGGCAACAAATAAGCTGGTCATGTCTGATGAAAAAGATGAGCTGATTGACCAAACACTTTATAGAAGCATGATTGGGTCTTTATTGTATCTAACTGCATCTAGACCAGACATCATGTTTGCAACATGTGTCTGTGCAAGAAGTCAATCAGCTCCCAGAAAATCAAATCTCATTGCTGTAAAAAGGATCTTCAGATACATAAAAGGTGCTCCCACACTTGGTATCTGGTATCCAGCTAATGGGAACATCAAGCTTTCAGGTTTTTCAGACAGTGATTTTGCTGGATGTCACACCACAAGGAAGTCCACTTCAGGAGGGTGCCAGTTTCTAGGTGATTGCTTGGTTTCTTGGCAAAGCAAAAAGCAAGCAGCAGTTTCAACATCCACTGCTGAGGCTGAATACATTGCTGCTGCAAGCTGTACAGCCCAACTCCTGTTGCTTCAAAATCAGTTATTGGATTTTGGTATCACTGCCTTAAAGACACCACTTATGCTGGATAGCCAGGCAGCAGAAAATATCATCAAAAATCCAGTTTCCCATTCAACCACCAAACACATCGACATAAGACATCACTTTGTGAGGGATTGCTATGAAAAAGGTTTGATTTCTCTGCATCATGTCCCAACTAAAGACCAGTTGGCAGATGTGCTCACAAAAGCACTTGATACAACCACCTTTGAAAGCTTGGTCTCTAGAATTGGGATGCTGAACATGGAATAACAAGCAACATCTTGTTTTTCTATGAATAAAAGCAACAAAATGTTTTCAGAAAATCAAAAATCCATCCTTAAAGATAGCCAACAATGAAATTTTCATTAAAATCCTTAAAAGTCTGCCATAACCACTGATTGTTCAAAAGTCTACTCTACTTCAAAAATCTGTCCACTGCTGAAAGTCAACCCCTGTTCTCTCATTTCTTTGGCAAACTCTGTTGTTCAAAAGCAGTGTCTTATCCACAGATATGCTATCCACTTATAGTGAAAATCATCCACTGCTTTAATACCACTGCCTTCATCAGTCACTTTCATAAAAGTACTGGCCTTCACTTTCACCAGGGGTTGTCACATGGGCAGTACATAGCGGTCAGACCTTTTGTAACGGCTGCCACGTCAGCATTCACTTTCTTCCCTATAAAAACCCCCACCCACCACCAAAACTGGGTTTTACTGTCGAATTGAATTCTTAAAAATTCTCTTCTCAAAGCAGTTTTTCATCTCATCCTTCACAAATTTCTTCGATCATCCTCTTCAAAAATGACAAAATCGAAGCCATCTGAAAAAACCCACTTCCAAATCATCATCGAAAACAGCCTCTCAAAAGGCAATCTCCACTGAAATCCCATATAAACCATCTCACAATCTCCTGGGTCTTCTCACAAAACCAGGAACCACCAATGTTTTCGATTCCATCATTGACACCATGGCAAAATCAAAGTACAAAACTTTGTTCATCGCCGATGCACAAATCTATTTGGCGACCCAAAGAGAGTTCTGGAAGAATGCAACCCTTGAAAAACAAGGAGACACTGCAACCACCATATACTCTTCTATAAAGGGTAAAGCTGTCCAAATCACGCCACAATCCATTTCAGAGGTCTTTCAACTCGATGATCAGGAAGGTAAAACTTCTTTCACTAAACACGAGTTACAAACTGACTTCATTGAGAGAGGGTATGAAGCCACAATGATGAAGAAACTTACCTTACAAAAAGGTTATTTTCCTTCTGCAACCAGATTTTTATTTCATACCCTCCTACTATGTGTTTCAAACAAAACCACTTCTTTCAATGAAATCCCTTTAAAGATTCAAAATCTGGGATATGCAATTCTTCAAGAAGAAAATTTTAACTATTCTCGGGAAATCTTTAAAGATTTGGTTAATAATGTTGAAACAAAATCATTCTTACTGTTTCCAAGGTTTTTAAGTTACTATTTTGAAAAGAAATTCAGTAAGGATGATTTAGCTGCAATAAACCAAGGTGATTATACTCAAATAAACAGTTTAACAACTGAAACTTTTTCAATAATGTTAACACCTTGCAAAACACAAGCAGAGGTGCCTGAGCAGATTTTAGCAGCTACCACTGCTCCTCAGGTATCTGCTGCTGAGCCCACTGCTCAAGGTGATCAAAGCAGTAGCACAACTGTTTTGAAACCCACACCTAAAATCACCAAAAAGCCAAAAAGAAAAACTCAAAAACCCCCCAAAACCCATCAAAAAGGCAACTCTAGAGGATGAGATACCAGAGACACTGCCTGTGACAGCACAAATGTCACAAGAAACCATTGCTGCTACTTCCTCACAGTAGTTGGTACAAATATCTCAACCCATAACCGAAACTCCTCCTGCTTCTTCACAAAAAGAACAGGTTGTACACATAGGGCCACCACATCATGATGCTCTGAAACCACTTGGTTTCATCATCCACAGCTCAATGCCCGGAGCAAATCCTATTTCTCCACCAATCTTCACATCCAAAATTCCATCCCCAACTAAACTACTGTTGGATGCAATTGATTTGAACCAGGCACTAAACAGTCCTTCTCAATCACCCACCAATGAGAATATAACTCAACAAATGACTGTGTCTGCTGTATCAATCTTTGCTAACCCACCAACACAACCTGAGGAGGTTACACCCCTTGAGTTACACGTAACTCTTGGTGGTAGTCCAAGTGAAGCAGCCACTACAACTGTTGAACCCACTGGTTTACAGTTGGACAGTGGTTACATTAATAAGACTTCCTTGGAGGCAATTCCTTACATAGCACCTCTGCCAACCCCCAGTGGATTTATTTATCCTACTGGCAACATCAAAAGGTTGTCAAGTGTTGAAGGAAGAAGACCCCAGTACCAAGAAAAAGGGGCATCAGTGGTTAAAGTTTGGAGTACACTCCCTACCACAACCATTGATAAAACCACTGATAGTGGGAAATCAGATGATCCCATTAAATTGGGTGATGGTTTAAAGTACCAGAAATTGACGGATCATGTTGCAAAGCTTCATAACTCTGTTGTAGAACTCAAAGATATGCTACAACAGTTGTTACAAGTACAAAAGGTAAAATCAACTGCTATTCCATCTCAAGCACCTGCTCCACAACAGGCACCTGCTACAAATGAGCTTTGGAATCTATTTCAACCTTTTCTCCATCAACAAGCACAAATAGCAGATCAGCAACATGAAAAACATGTCCAACAGCTGAGAAATGCAATGGAGTCAAGGTTCAAGAACACTCAGGCTGATCTAAAGGCTCTCAAAACTCAGATCCTGCACACCACTGGCACTGCTCCTCCAACAATTCTCTTCATTGATCAACTTCCCCCAGATAATGCCAAAAAGGGGGAGAAAATTCAGGAGTGGAAAAAGAAGGGAATAGATGATGGTCTCTACATTGAACCAGAAAATGCAAACATGACCAAACAGATCCCTCTGCCAGATGGAAGCTTGAAAATTGATGTGACCACAAATGCACTGGCAGAAGCAGTTGCAAGTGTAAAAAGGGATAGAGAGGCCAAAAAGAAAGCCAGGGTGGATTATCCGGATCAGGGTACTTCAGGGTCAAAAGATGATGAAAATCTTGTTGATGAAAAGAAGAAGCCTACAAGAAGAGTAAGGCTACCCAAATCCATTCCAACCAGACATTTAAAGTCTGTTTCAAAACCACCACCTAAAACAGCTGTTGTAACTCCTGTTGTACCCACTACTGTTGGTACTTCAGTAGTCTCAACATCTGCTCCCACTTCAACACACACCACTTCAACACACACTACATTCACTACTTTACCAACAACAACACCTCCTGCCAAAAAAGAAGCCAGCGGATGTTACAACATCTGTTGTAATGACAACAGTGGTTGGAACACCGGTTGTTCCAACAGCTGTTAGTCAATCACAAACCACTGCCACTACAACACCACTGCTTCATCCAAAGCATCATCAGTCCCTCCTAAAACAAAAAGGAGAAGGCTAATTCTCAAAGATGATGACACCTTACCACCACAACCATCTTCAAAATCCTTAGAACTTGTCACAATTCCAAAACCTGTTCTTCTCTCTTCAATTCAAATGCACAAGCCCTTACCTCCTGCAGGTGTTCAATTTCCTCTTGAACTAGCAGTTGTTAGAGAATAAATAAAATCTTTTTACTATGAGGATGACCCTGCCAAAAGGAGTTTGCCATCAATAAAAGGATATCCCTGGCCTAAAAATGTTGATGAATATTTGAAAATCAAGGCCAAGCAAGCAGAGGATATCTCAAAAAGAAACACACAAGGGAAATCTGACAAAGAAATTTCAAGAAACTGTCAATACCTGCTCACACAGGTCAGATCCCTAGAACAATTTGCAAAAAATGTCAGTCAACAAATTTCTGAAAGAGCAGCTGAAACTTTGAAGAAAGACTACATTGAAAGCATCATGGCTCACAAGAAGTACAAAGGAGAGAGATACATGTACAAAGAGTGGATTGTTCCTGAGCTTGAAAATGAAGCTGCAAGAATTCAAGACATGATAAAAAGAAAGGTCACTCACACTCCTCCTGACTGGGCAAAGTTTAGAAAGAATGTACCTGACAAACAGGTAGAACTGAAAAGAATGAAAGAGGAACTGGTTGCTGCTGAATATGGAAACAAAAGACAAATTGCTAAATGGAAAGAAGATATGGTCAGGGCCACCTACAAAAGGTTGGAGGAACTAAGAAAGAAATATCCAAATGTTCCTCAAAAGTCTGGCTACCCTGAAGCAGAGGTTTTTAAAAGACCTTCAAAACTGCAGATCAGGAAATCCACTGCTCCAGTAGGTTCAGCCATCTTCAAAAGAAGGCCACAAAAACCACTGAGAGCTGAATCAATTCAAGAGCTAATAAAAGGAGATGAACTTGTGAAAGAGGGCCTAAAGAAAATGATTATAGAAAATCTTGAATTGAATCAATCTGCAAGTACTGCTCAGCCAGTCATGAATAGGCCAGCCTCACCAAATACCTCTGCAAATAAACATCTCCCAAGAAACCCACCAGGCTCAAAAATACAAAAGTGGGAAACTGACAAACAGACCTGCGTATTGACTTTGCTTAGGTCTGGTGGAGAAGTGGAGAAAATATCAAGGGAACAAGCTCTTGGCCTGAGTCTTGAAGATTTGCAGGATCTCCTTGATCTTCCACTTAGCAGGGATGATGAAGACACAGATGCCCTAGACTTTGAACTAGAATTTAAACGTCAGATAAGGGAACTGTTGATGAGGCAATAAAGATTTCCACAATAATGAAGAGTTTTGGCATTATCTGTTCCAGGGGGAGATTGTTGGGATCGAACCCTATCAGAGGAACAGATAATTAAAGCCAAAACTGGATCAGAGCAGTGGATCCAGAATAAGTAGATGTTTACATACAAGTCTCTCCCCTTGAAAGTGATTTCAACATCTGCTGACCTCCTTTCTGCTGATCGTGCAAACTGCTGACCTACAACTGCTGCTCAAGTAAAGACCTGATGAAAGACTAAAGCCCTGCTGATTCAATCTACTGTCTTGAGTCAAGCACTGCTGATCCGGACAAGTACTGTTGGGTTCACAGCAGTGGAAGGTTGCAGCAGCTGATCTATAGTCTGTTTTGTAATGTAATGTAATAGCAGTAGTTAACATAGTAGTGTTTGTATAGATCAGAGGTTAGAGTTTGTTAGGAGGTTAGATGTCACTTTCATGGTGACATCAGCTAAGATGCTCAGTGGTTTGCAAGTGCCTATAAATAGCTCAGTACTTTGTACTGTTCTATCAGCTCTTTGCATCATCGTCTTCTTTGCACGAACAAACACTGAGCTCTGGCTGAGGGGGAGTTTGCATTCATTCATCAATCATTATAATCGTTATTGAAATAAATTCAATCTTCCGATTCATTGAGAAAAGATGTTTGATCAAAGTATTACTCTCGTTTGATTGTATGCAAAGTTTGTTTTCATCATAATTCCGCTGCACACTCATCCATTTTCATTTTAATTACAAACACAAAATACAATCAGAATAAAAATCAGATCCAACACCTCATTTATACGATTGACGAAATTCCGCTTGGAGATTTTTGGAATCACCTGAAGCTACCTATAGTAAAAATTTGAGATAATAAATCAATTCCTAAATTGAGTTATGACATTTGAAATGGGCTGCCATTCTGCCAGAAAACGCAGCCTGAACCTTTGATACAGAAAAATTCATAAAACGTTCATTTTTCATCGAAAAAAATGTAATTCCAGTTGGGTTTGAAAGGTTTTTCATGGGGGTTCATCACAAACTGAATAAACATCAGTTTTTTAACCAGATTTGACCCAGTTACAGCCGATTACATTCGGCTGTAACTTTCTAGATAGATTTAGTTTTCATCAAATCTTTTCTAAATATCTCTCATTCTAACTTCACCTAGACATTTCATCATACACCTTGTGTGCGTACTACCATCTAAGCCTAATGTACAAGTATTTTCATTCTTTTTCTTCCTAGTTCTTTACTTTTAATTATCAACATAACAAAACATCAACTAACTTCATACCATATTCAAGCTAACTTGCAAGAATTCATCATATACAACATAATATATCAAGAATTGAACAAGGATTGGACATGGGTGACATACATCTTCACTATCTATGGTGGGTTTCACCTCCAAACACCTAATTGATCAAAATCATACATAACACATGTTCCATACGAGAATTATAACACTTATTCATGCTCAGTTTTTGCATCAATTTACGGATTAACCATAACCCATATCATCAAACATCACCAAAACATAAAATTAAACTTACTTGATGTGAAGAACACATGGATGATCAATAATCCTTGTACATGGAATATAATTGAGCCTAATTTCCTTATCAATTTGAAGATTCTTGTGCATTAGGGTTTACACCCCTTTTCTTCTGCTTTGTTCGATCGACCAGAGACGCACACACACAGTGTGTGTGTGTGTTTTAATTTTCTTTTTATTATTTTATTAAATTTCAAGTTTCCACTTTGGCAACCTTAGTCCCTTAAGTTTATGACACCATCATAATTGCCACTAATTTCATTCCTTTACTTATCTTGTTAGGTGTTTAACTAAGTTTAATAACCTAGTTATTGTATTTCATTTGATTAAACATGGTGACATACCTACGAATTTAATAATTCGAGTTTTGGGGTGTTACAATGTCTTTCATGGCCGATCAGATCGCACCTATTGTTCCCAAGATTGTCACCGAAATTTAGGGTTCAAACACTCCTCCCTCCTCTGTTGATTCAAAAGTAGTCCAACCTAAGCCTGTGAGCTTCAACTACAAACACTTCATCTCCTGCAACCCTAAGCCTTTCACAGGCAGCGATGGAGTGACTGCAATGCTGGAATGGTTGGATAGCATTCAAGTTACTTTCGTCAACAGTGAGTGCCCTGAAGATCTCAAGACTAGGAGTGCTACTGGTGTCTTCCAAGGTAGAGCTTTGGAATGGTGGACCAATGAGAGAAACATCCGCTCCAATGATGAAGCTTATGCTGTACCATGGGCCGAGGTTAGGGAACTGATGATGCTCGAATTTTGTCCTCCGCACGAGCAGCAAAAGCACGAGGATGAGTTTTGGCATCTGAAACAAGTTGGTGATGACAATATGGCCTATACCACCCATTTCAAGCAACTCAGCATAATCGTGCCGCATTTGGTGTCTACTCCTAAATGCATGATCATGAAGTACATTCATGGGTTACCCTCTTGTATGCATGACGCCATTGAAGCAGCACAAATAGACTCCATCGAAGAAGTTTACCGACTTCCTGCAAGTCTGAACAACAATTGTGTTCGTGATAAACAGTTCAACACACCTGCCTCCTCGAAACCAGCCAACCAAATCACCCAGCAATCAAGTGGTAGCAAGAATAAGAAACGAAAGTCTCAAAACTCTGGCTGCAATGCGATTGTTCCTGCTGCAAATCCAAACTCAGCTTCCCCTGAGAACACCAAGAAGCCATACACTGGGGTTCATCCCAAATGCGACACTTGCCACTATCATCACCCTGCTAACTCAGCTTGTCGCCACTGTACTTCATGCAACCGTTATGGTCACACAGCCCCTTACTGCCGCCAGACCAACTAAGTTCAGCAAGCTCCCCAGAACCCCAAACCAGCAAAAAATGCACGAGCCTGCTACAAGTGTGGCGATACCACTCATCACTATCCCCAATGCCCTCAGTTGAATCAAGAGCAACTGCAGTAGTAAGCCCCACGAGGACGCACATTCAACATTAACGCCAAATAAGCTCAGAACGACAATGACGTCGTTAATGGTATGTTTCTCGTTAATAATATTTACTCTTCGATCCTATTTGATACTGGTGTGGACAAAAGCTTTGTGTCCGTTGAATTTGAATCTTTGTTAAACTATGCATGCTCTAACCTACCTAAGTCATTCTTAGTCGAGATTGTCGATGGTAAGTCTATTTTAGCCAATTCTATTCTCCGCGAATGTCTCCTTACTCTTAACTATCACGTTTTCACTATCGACCTTATACCCATGCAACTGGGTAGCTTCAATGTCATAGTAGGCATGGATTGGTTACGTAAGAACCATGCTGAAATTGCTTGTCATGAGAAGTACGTTCGTTTACCTCTCCCATCTGGTGATACTTTGCATGTCTATGGAGAACGACCTTCTAGAGGACTAAAATTGATGTCATGCACTCAAGCGAATAAATGCTTACGTAAGCGAATAAGGGCAAGGGAAAGAGTGTAAGTGATGTTCCAGTAGTGTGCAATTTCCCTAATGTCTTTCCTGAAGATCTTCCTGGTCTTCCTCCACCTCGATCTGTTGATTTCCATATTGATCTCGCACCTAGTTCGACTCCTGTTGCCAAGGCTCCCTACCAACTTGCACCCTCTGAGATGCAAGAACTATCTAGTCAAATGCAAGAACTCCTCAACAAAGGTTTTATACGTCCAAGTACCTCACCTTGGGGTGCTCCTGTGCTTTTCGTTAAGAAGAAGGATGGTTCGTTTCGCATGTGAATCGACTACCGTGAGCTTAACAAACTCAATGTCAAGAATCGTTATCCTCTTCCTCGCATTGATAATCTCTTTGACCAACTACAAGGAACAAGTTGCTTCTCTAAAATCGACCTTCGATCTGGTTATTATCAACTTCGTGTTCTCGAAGAAGACATCCCCAAAACCGCATTTCACACCCGTTATGGGCACTTCAAGTTCGTGGTTATGCCTTTTGGTTTGACCAATGCACCCTCCGTGTTCATGGATCTAATGAATCGTGTTTGTAAACCTTACTTGGATCGTTTTGTAATCGTTTTTATTGATGATATTCTCATTTATTCCAAAACTCAAGCTGATCATGAACGTCATTTACGCCTCATAGTATAACTTTTACGTGGTGAACGCTTATACGAAGAGTTTTTTAAGTGCGAATTCTGGATTTGGACACGTTGTTAGCAAACAAGGAATCCATGTTGACCCTTCCAAGATCGAAGCAATAAAGAATTGGATCACGTCTAAATCTGCAACTGAGATTCGTTCCTTCTTGGGATTGGCGGGTTACTACCGTCAATTCATCTCGAACTTTTCAAAAATCGATGTTCCTATTACTTCGTTAACTCAAAAAGAGAGACCTTTTGCTTGGGGTCCTGAGCAAGAAGAATCTTTTCAAGGTCTTAAGAACCTGCTTTGTAACGCTCTTGTACTTGTCCTCCCTGATGGGAATGATGGTTTTGTGGTATACTGCGATGCCTCGAACCGTGGTCTTGGTTGTGTTCTCATGCTGTGGGACAAGGTCATCGCTTATGCTTCTCGACAGCTCAAATTATATGAGAAAAACTATACTACCCACAACCTCGAGCTGGGCACAGTTGTTTTTGCATTAAAGATTTGGCGACACTACCTATATGGTACTAAGTGTGTGGTTTTCACTGACCATAAGAGCCTGCAGCACATCTTTAACCAAAAGGAATTGAACATGCATCAGCACGATGGGTGGAGTTTCTTAACGACTACGACTGCGAGATTCGCTACCATCCTGGCAAAGCGAATGTCGTGGCCGATGCTCTTAGTCGTAAGACTCATGTTAGTAGCATCCGCTGTTTTCAGGTCACTAGTGATCTTCATGCTTGTATCCGTGAAGGGCAATAGTCGTCAGCCAACGAAGGTAGTCTAATCGTCGAAATACGAGGTGCTTCTATAGACCAACTAATGACAAAGTCTGATGGACTTCAATACTATCTCGATTTCATCTGGGTAACAGATCACGACAATCTTCGTGAGCTCATCATGAACGAGGCTCACAAATCCCGGTACTCTATTCATCCTAGTGCTGATAAGATGTACCATGACTTGAGTATGTCCTATTGGTGGCCTGGTATGAAAAAGGACATTGCCGCTTACGTCTCGAAATGTCTCACGTACTCGAAAGTCAAGGCTGAGCATCAGCGTCCTTCAGGCCTTCTCGAGCAATCTGAAATCCCTGTTTGGAAATGGGATAGCATTGCTATGGACTTCATAACCAAACTTCCTCGCACACCCTCTGGTCATGATAGCATATGGGTAATCATCGACTGTTTGACCAAATCAGCTCACTTTATTCCTATTCGTGAAGATTTCAGAGTAGATAAACTTGCTCAAGTTTACACAGATGAAATCGTATGTCATCATGGTATACCCATTGACATCATCTCTGACTGTGATGGTCGTTTCACTTTGCTTCTTTGGCAAACTTTTCAGTTCGGTATGGGTTCTCACTTAAATCTTAGTACAGCCTTTCATCCCCAAACGGATACACAGACTGAATGTACTATCCAAACCCTAGAGGACATGCTCTGTTCCTATGTCATCGACTTTGGTGGTAATTGGGATGTGCATTTACCATTGATCGAGTTCTCGTACAACAACAACTACCATTCGAATATTCAGATGGCTCCTTTCGAAGCTTTGTATGGTCGCAAGTGCCGATCTCCCATCAGTTAGCATGAGATTGGTGACAAGCAACTTACTGGCGCTGAGCTCATCTAAGAGACGGTGGATAAGATTCTTCAAATCTGTGATAACTTACTCAAGGCTAGAAGCAGACAAAAGAGCTATGCTGACAAAAGGCGCAAGCCTTTGGAATTCAATGTTAGGGACTACGTTCTACTCAGAGTATCTCCCTGGAAAGGAGTGATACGTTTTGGTAAAAAGGGAAAGCTTTCCCCTTGATATGTGGGTCCTTTCAAGATACTCGAAAGGATTGGAAGGTATTACCCACTCAATTTACCTCTGGAACTTAGCAACGTGCATCCGATGTTCCATGTTTCTAATCTCAGGAAGTGCTTAGCGGATGAAGAGCTTCAAGTTCCCATCGAAGACTTGCAAATAAACGAGACTCTTCATTTTGTGGAAAACCGGTCGAAATCATGGACCGAGGTACCAAGCAACTAAGGCGTAGCAAAATTCCCATAGTTAAGGTTCGATGGGAAGGAAAGCGTGGTGCTGAGCTCACTTGGGAACTCGAGAGTGAGATGAAGAACAAGTATCCACAGCACTTTGTTCAGTCTTCCTCTTAGATTTCGGGGACGAAATCTCCTAAAGCAGGGGAGACTGTAACGCCCTGCGTTTTGATAATTTCTCGTTGTTAGCATCTCTTGTCGTACTTCCTAACCGGTGACGATTGTACTCTTGTGTATCCTACCATCGAATCTTCTGTGACTCGAGACGACTGATCATTATGAAAATGAGACTATTTTAATCATATTTGTGTTTAACTATTTCCAAACCATTACTCTATGTGACGCTTCTTACATGAGAACGATATGTTTATCCTAGATTCTTGACTCTTTGTTATACCTTGATACTTAATGAACGAGAAACTAACTTAATGCAAACTCGAGACACGGAATTACTTATGTCATTTATGTTATTTAAATGTCTAAATGTAGTAATACTATATGTAATGGTCACTCACAATAATACGCAACGCAACACTTAACCTCGCTCGCAAACGAATCAAAGTTGGAAAAATCTAATAAAACACGACCCAGCGGTCCGAATGGGCCATCCGTCCAGATGGATCCCATCCGCCCGGATGGGACTCCCCATTCGGATGGAGCCATCCGGACCTAACCATCCGAACGTAACGACCTGTCACTATCACCTATAAATAGAGCCCTTTGTCCTCACTTATACTCTTCACCTCCTCTCATCCGCTCTCAAGGTCCGAATGGCGATTCCAGGTTTCTGTAAGCATTTTTCTTCAAACTTCTTGAAATCTCCAACTCTATTCTACTTCTACTCCATTTTCTTTCATCAAAAATCACATACACACACTCACACTTCAACTTTTCTTAAAAACCACTGATTCAGGACATCTCAAAGATGGTTTCTACTCGTTTTGCTTAGGCAAACTGTTGTGGAGCATCAATCAACAGAGATTGGTTCAAGATCTAAGGATTTTCACACTTTTTGACAAAGATCTAAAGGATTTTCACATTTTGCAACTTGTTTATGAACTTTCTTTTTTGTTTTTATACAATATTGGTGGAATCATGAACCCGTCAGACTCTCGAAACCCACTGTTGTCGAAAGCCGGCCGTTGAAATGATTTCCATCAAGGAAATGATCCGATTTGACGGGGCAGATATGAATTTCCGTCAAGAAAAACACCTCCGGCCGAATGGGTTTGACTCGGTGTTCACTGTTGTTTCGTTCCGTTATCGTACCCGTCTCCGTTGGTTAAAAACATTTTGAAGAAAACTGCAACAATTTTAACGGTTCACAAACAACCACAGACCATTCGTCCAAATGGACTATGTCCATCCAGCCGGATAGATTCGGTTGCCACACCACATCTTTTCTCTCAATCTTTTAAACATTGATTTACACATCAGATCATTTTGTATCGACAGAGGAAGCCATCCGACCGAATGGACCAAAGCCCATCCATCCGGATAAGGCCCATCCGTCCGGATAAAATAGATCCATCCGTCCGGATAGGCTGTTGGACACTTAACTCGCTTTCCACCATTCGACACTCTGTTTTCGACCATGACAGCACTTAGAGGACTTATGCTCTGTTCCCGTACACAGGCTGATCCGGCGCTCCCTTTTTGCTTATTACTAAGCACGCACTGTGAGTATACTCGATCCCTTTTTGTTTTAAACACTTTTGGATGCAACATGTATTCTATGTAAAACACGCGACACTTGAAACTTGGAGTATTGTTAAGTTTGATACTTTTACCTCCTCCTCGTTGCGACGATGTAGGAAAGGCACTTTGTGTCACACCCCGACCGCGTTAAAACAACAAACCGCGGCGGAAACGTCGGGGAGTGCCGTAACAGAATCATTTTTTTCACAACACCTGGATTGAAGTTTCGTTTTATTGAATTAAGTTTATTACATTGTATTGAAATTAGAAATAAAACATGAACAAATTGACTTTCATTGTTATTGAGTCACTAAGGCCTCGTCCATTCCTATGTGAGTAAGCATCATAATCATCGTCATACATCATCAAATTATGGTACCTGAAACATATGTGAAAATACGTCAGCATAAAAATGTCGGCGAGTACATACGTTTTGTGAGAGTATCGGATTCATGGCTTGTTTTACATGTTGCAATACCTCGTTAGACTACAAAAGTTGATAGTTGAAAACCTTGTTTGAAAAGTATTTGGTATTGCAATAAGATTAACCAACTCAAAGCAAGTTGGTTATAGTTTATAAAATCTCGTAGCCATGAATCTTAACCCAAAATATTTGATTATGTAACCCAAATCGTAAATCGTTTTTGTAATAAAACTCGTATGGTTTATATCGTTAAGAAAACCTTGTAGTGTACCTTTGTTTTGAAAACATTCGACCAAGTGATCTAGATAACGCAACGGTATGTAATGTGTTAAAAGCACTTATATATAGGAAGTACCAGCGACGTATCCACCATGCTTTTATCACATTACACCTGCCCCGTTACCTAATCACTTACCATAACCCAATTGTTTGATAGTTCAAGTAGTTCACATAGATCAAATAGTTCCAATGGTTCAAATAGCTCAAGTAGTTCACATAGATTAAATAGTTCCAATGGTTCAAATAGTTCAAGTAGTTCACATAGATCAAATAGTTCCAATGGTTCAAATAGCTCAAATAATTCGCATAGATCAGTAGTTCCAGTGGTTCAATAGTTCACATAGTTCTCGTAGTTCCAGTGGTTCAATAGTTCAATAGTTTCAGTGGTTCAATAGTTCACGTAGTTCCAATGGTTCAATAATTCATATATTTGAAATTGTTGTGTTTAGTATAAACCATAGCATTTGTTTAGAAAGCTCGAATTCATTTAGCACATATGAATCACCCCAAAACAGTTGAAAACGGTAAAAGAGGGGAACTATGTACTCACATTGAATTGCTAGGTATCCTCGATTAAAGTGAACTAACAAGCTCGGACAATCAAGGAATCAAGTGGCACCTAGTATCGGATCACTAAGTTAATAAATTGATACCTAAATTGGAAGATCGGGTAGAATGAGGTCTCGTAAACCCATTGAGTATTGGAACTCATGTGATATGGTTTAACGAAGCCTACATCCTAAATCGAAACCTATCCTAAGTGCTTACGACCAGTTATGACCCATTAAGGTAGCTTACGCTACTTTAACGCGTCGTTTGCGCAAATACGCGTTCGAGACGCCTAACTAGTCCTATGACAAGTATTATATGCCCTAACATGTTTAAATATGTTGCATAATCAGTTTAAGTGACAAAAGTTAAGTTACATATGCTTAAATACCAATTATGCATGAAAAGGGCATTTTGGTCATTTTCCTAAGGCATATAAACTACCTATCAAACAACTAATTAAGCTAGGTGACCATAAGGTATAACCTCGTAAGGTTATTCCCTATACAACTAAGGTCACAAAATATGCTTGGTCGGATCCTAACGATCGACCAAACGGGTCGGGTTCGAAAGTCTAAGCGGTGGTTTAGACTGCTCGACTTACGACCCTAAACAAGCACTAGACTAAAAGTGACGAGTTAAACATGTTAAAACACATTCAACTAAGTTAGAAAACAAGTTTGATATCAAAACAAAGTGTTTTGATACCCGAAAATAGCTTCGTTGCAAAATACGCATAAACACGTATTTTGACAAAAACTTTGACCCGTCACTTCGACTAATCAACGTGGTAATCAGTAGGCATAGTCACAAGGGACTATAACCATCGTGATTACGCACACGTTGCAAAGTTCAAACGAAATTTGTGTTGACCAATTTCATGGTTAAAGCAGAAAGTCAAACATTGTTTGACTTTCATGCTTGAAATACATGAACAAGCATGAAGGAGACTTACAAAAGGTCCAAGCCTTGAAGATTTGAACTCAAATTACTCAGGTATGAAGCTTGAGAGCTTCAACTTAGAGTAAAATGAGAAAAAATGTGAAAAATGAAAGAAAATCAAGTGGGTATTTATAGAATTCCAAGAACCGTTAGGATCGTTTCTTGAGAATTGAGCTTCGATCTGGACCTTACATGTAAGGTACATTGTTTTGGAATACTAGGGGTGTCCAAAAACCATCAAACGGTATTGAGAAAGTTACACAAAAGACCCCCAAGTTCAATCCCATTGCTGAAAATGAAATTTCTGCCCAGATGAAGGGGTGGCGTGCCGCCACCACACAGCCATTAGGCTGTCGCGCGATGCCACCACATACCAGATCCACAAACTTTCCAAAAATGGCAGAAATGGTCCCTGCAGCTTATTTAAGCCATTTTTGATGCGTTTAAACCCCGTTAACCCATTTTCAAAGCTCAATAATGAAGTTTAAGTATAGTGGACTTGAAACATGCTTGAAATTATCTTGGATGTCGGTTCGTTTGGTCGTACGGTTGTGTTGTCCGGTTAACTACGACGAAACTCGAACGGACGCGAAAAAACGATCCAAATTAAGCGACGAATGGTATTTTTGCATTCCAATCAATAAAATATAATATTTTAATGATTACAAAAATTTTAGGATGTCCGGATATGTTCAGAACGTAAGATATGCGCGAAAATGCAAACTTATGCACTTTTTGACGCTTTTAGTCCCTGTTGATCAAATATGTTTATTTTCGCATACCGAACCCCTCAAAGCCTATTTCTAAGCTATGTAAAGGATATTTAGGGTATGTTTAGCTTATGATCAACTTCCGGAATGTTCGTTACCATACGAATCGGCATAGTTTCGCAGTTTGACACAAATAGTCCCTCAGATCGAATAAACTTGTTTTCGACACACCAAACGATCCAAAACTTATTTCTAAGTTATGTAAAGGTTATTTAAGGTATGTTAAGCTTATTTCACTATTACAGAGTGTTTTTCGTGTTAAACTGATTACGTTTACGCATCAGTTTGCGTATAACTTTCCAGAAAGTGATTTAAAGCTTGAAATTAAAGAAGAATTGATATGTGCAAAAGATATACATATTTATACAAATCCCAAGTATGAAACACAAAATTTCATTTGTTTTGTATTCGTATGATGGTCGAAGAGGCACAGATGTCACAGTGTCCCCTACTTTAGGAAATTTCGTCCCGAAATTTATTCGTAGGAGTCTGTCTTTGACGTTGTGTTAAATAATTGTCTTGCATGGAATCTTAGGGTGTCATATATTTGCGTAGAGTAACCCATCAAAGATATGCAAGGCATGATCTTGTCATTTCCCAGTGGATATACTTTGAAGCGAAAAATGAATGGATGATTCATTTTCTCCAATGGATTCTTCGTTAGATGTGGAAATGAAAGATGAATAGGTTATTCGTTTCCATTGGATATTTCGTCAGAAGAGAAAATGAATGAATGATTCATTTTCCTCAATGGGTACTTCGTCAGAAGTGGAAATGAAGGATTATTGAATAAGATATTCATTTCCCCGATGGATATTTCTTCAGAAGCGAAAATGAATGGATGATTCATTTTCCTCAATGGGTACTTCGTCAGAAGTGGAAATGAAGGAATATTGAAAAAGATATTCATTTCCCCGATGGATATTTCTTCAGGAGTGAAAATGAATGGATGATTCATTTTCCTCAATGGGTACTTCGTCAGAAGTGGAAATGAAGGATTATTGAATAAGATATTCATTTCCCCGATGGATATTTCTTCAGAAGCAAAAATGAATGGATGATTCATTTTCCTCAATGGGTACTTCATCAGAAGTGGAATGGATTTAATCATTTTCCTCAGTGGATGTTTCTTCAGAAGTGAAGATGAACGGATGGTTCATGTTCCTCAGTGGGTACTTCATTAGAAACGAAGATGTTAGAATTAACGCAGGATTATTCATTCCCTCAGCGGGTATTTCTTTAGAAGTGAAAATGAATGATCAATTCATTTTCCTCAGCGGGTACTTCGTCGTAAATGGAATGAATTTATTCATTTTCCTCAGTGGGTATTTTTCAAAAGTGAAAATGAACGGATGGTTTATCTTCCTCATTGGTTACTTTATCAGAAATGAAAATGAATTTGTTCATTTTCCTCAGTGGGTATTTCTCAGAAGTGAAAATGAATGGATGATCCATTTTCCTCAGGGGGTATTTCATAAGAAATGAAAATGAACACGGTTCATGAATAAATTATTCATTTCCCACAGCGGGTATTTCTTTCAGAAGTGAAAAATGAATAGCTAGTTCATTTTTCCTCAGTGGGTACTTCATCAGAAATGGAAACGAACGGAGTTAACTTTAGTTTCTTGTTTAAGTTGATACATGACAAAACTTGTTGTTGTTTCTGTGCACTAAATTCCATAATTATGTATGCATCCATAATTACGTAATTCCTTGCACAGTCCGCACAGTTTGTTTTATAATGTGTAGGGGATAGAGTTTGGAAATCTTGAGATAACTTTGATTAGGTCAACACATAAACACATAAGCACATAATTATTCACTTGGTTATTAATTCATTATCAGATTGTTATTAATTGTTATTAGCTTGCTGTCGATTTGAATCATGGGTATTCAAAGTACACGAGGAATCCAGTCAATGGACTTCAACTAGCACTTCAAACATCCACAAGAATTCTACCTTATAAAGATAGGACAATCTTATAAGGATTTGATTTCGTTTACAAGGAATCGTAACATCCGTAATAAGGCACACAAAGAATCCAATTAAGGACTTTGATTCTACGCTTTGAACATCTACAAGGATCTAACTATGAAGAAGATCCTATAAGGATTTGGAATTTGCATAGCGGGAAAAGTTTAGGAATCTTGTACTAGGTATGCTATGACAACATACGAAGCATAGAGTTTATGGAATCAAGGTGCTAGATATGCTTAAGACAACATATGAAGCAAACGGATCCTTGATATCATTTGTGCTAAGCATGCTAAGTCGGCGTACGAAGCAGGGTGTTCTTGGAAATCGCGTGCTACGTATGTGAAGGTAATATACGAGCCAAATTGTTTTTGAAAGCTATACTAGGAATTGTTAAATATATGATTTTGAAAACCTTTTTGTAATGTTTTTGAAATCATGTACTAGGTATATTAGGTAGACATTTTTATGAAATGTTTTAAAACCACGTGAGATGATTTTGAAAATATGTATGAGATTTTTGAAAACATGTATAATCTTTGGAAATTATATGTTGTGTAAAATAACGTGAAGTTGGGAAGATATGATATGTAAGACCAATCAAGAGCTTACGGAAGTACCCTTGGGTATCCCTTTTTAAGGATTTAAAGTGGTACTTTGGGTATTCGTCCAGAGTTGTAACTTGTGCCTTGTACTTCATTTCCTTAGAAGAAATGGGTACTTAGGATTTTCGTGGAGATCTCAAGTGATCACAAAAATGGGAGAATTTCGAGAGTAGTTTGTTTTGCAAGGGACACGGTTCCTTGGTATCGGTATCGTAGGGGATATGTCGTTCATACATGTAACCACACTTGTTTTTGTACATCGTAATACAAATAAACGTTTATTTATAAACCAAAATAAATGTTCCATAGACTTGAATATCAAAAGGAAACAATACATAGAGTTCGATCGTTTCTAAACAGCATCGTTTTCCAGTCAGTTGAATGCTCATCCACGGGCTGGATTTGCATTAGCAAGCTTTGGGCAATTGTTTCTGAAATAACCCATCTCGCCACAGTTGTAGCACGACCCAGGTGGGTATGGTGCTTTAGCAGCAGCAGGATTTGCATCAGTTTTGTTTTGGATAACAAAACGGCATGCCTTAACCAAATGTCCCCATCGTCCACAGTGGGTACATTTGAAAGATGGTGTTTGATTCAGATCATGACAGTTGCATTGATTGCACAATGGTGCAGTTCCCTTGTATGGTTTCTTAGCAAGGGGTTGAGCTGGTTGGTTGGGTGCAGTGTGATTGTTTTGGGTGACCCTAACGAAGTTCTGTGAAGCCTTACGCTTTTTTGACTTTCTTGAGGGCTTGGTTTTCGTCTTCTTAGATGCCACAGGAGTAGTTTCATCCTTGAGATGAGACATGGCGACAGCTAACTTAATGGTCCCACTGAGTACTATGCTTAGTTGTTGGGTGATTGTAGCAGCCAGTTCGGTCCCTTGAGCATTGCTGTGATGAGAAGACATCCTAGAGATAGTGGAAATATGAGGGAAAACAGGTGAGATGTTATCGGATGATCAAAGCTGAAAGCTAATGAAACATCGGCGAAACATAAGGAAGGCGATCATTCATTTGTTACCTCGAATAAACAAATGACGTACAGAGGCTGAACAAAGTAAATAGGTCTTTATAATGTATCGCAAAGATATGCTTTAGCCTATAAGTGGACACTCATCCCAAGAGTTCCCAGGTAAGAGTAACTGGTCCGATTATGTGGATTTGTACGAACACTCTAGCCTTAGACAGAAAACTCGGGATACAGGCACTCACCCTTCCAGATTGCACGTGTTAACATTAATAAGACCCAAACTTTGATGAGATTTTGAAAACCTTGAAGGTTCAAAACCTTATAATAAATCATCTACGAGGAGATGATTAGTTTTCAAGTCAGATTCGTATTTCGTGTTCTTGTTGTGGTTGTCACCTAAAGATAGGCAACGGCATTGTTTTAAGATCTAAACACAAGATAACTTGTGTTAGGGTCCTAGGAAGGTTATAGTCTAGGTCAAAGTATTACTAATAACCTAATTCCCTATAACCACGAGCTCTGATACCAACTTTTCTGTCACAACCTGACCGGGTTAAAACAACAAACCGAGGAGGAAACGTAGGGGAGTGTCGTAACAGAATCATTGTTTCACAACACCTGGATTGAAGTTTCGTTTTATTGAATTAAGTTTATTACATTGTATTGAAATTAGAAACAAAACATGAACAAATTGACTTTCATTGTTATTGAGTCACTAAGGCCTCGTCCATTCCTATGTGAGTAAGCATCATAATCATCGTCATACATCATCAAATTATGGTACCTGAAACATATGTGAAAATACGTCAGCATAAAAATGTCGGCGAGTACATAGGTTTTGTGAGAGTATCGGATTCATGGCTTGCTTTACATGTTGCAATACCTCGTTAGACTACAAAAGTTGATAGTTGAAAACCTTGTTTGAAATGTGTTTGGTATTGCAATATGATTAACCAACTCAAAACAAGTTGGTTATAGTTTATAAAATCTCGTAGCCATGAATCTTAACCCAAAATATTTGTTTATGTAACCCAAATCGTAAATAGTTTTTGTAATAAAACTCGTATAGTTTATATCGTTAAGAAAACCTTGTAGTGTAACTTTGTTTTGAAAACATTCGACCAATTGATCTAGATAACGCAATGGTATGTAATGTGTTAAAAGCACTTATATATAGGAAGTACCAGCGACGTATCCACCATGCTTTTATCACATTACACCTGCCCCGTTACCTAATCACTTACCATAACCCAATTGTTTGATAGTTCAAGTAGTTCACATAGATCAAATAGTTCCAATGGTTCAAATAGCTCAAGTAGTTCACATAGATTAAATAGTTCCAATGGTTCAAATAGTTCAAGTAGTTCACATAGATCAAATAGTTCCAATGGTTCAAATAGCTCAAATAATTCGCATAGATCAGTAGTTCCAGTGGTTCAATAGTTCACATAGTTCTCGTAGTTCCAGTGGTTTAATAGTTCAATAGTTCCAGTGGTTCAATAGTTCACGTAGTTCCAATGGTTCAATAATTCATATATTTGAAATTGTTGTGTTTAGTATAAACCATAGCATTTGTTTAGAAAGCTCGAATTCATTTAGCACATATGAATCACCCCAAAACAGTTGAAAACGGTAAAAGAGGGGAACTATGTACTCACATTGAATTGCTAGGTATCCTCGATTAAAGTGAACTAACAAGCTCGAGCAATCAAGGAATCAAGTGGCACCTAGTATCGGATCACTAAGTTAATAAATTGATACCTAAATCGGAAGATCGGGTAGAATGAGGTCTCGTAAACCAAATGAGTATTGGAACTCATGTGTTATGGTTTAACGAAGCCTACATCCTAAATCGAAACCTATCCTAAGTGCTTACAGCCAGTTACGACCCATTAAGGTAGCTTACGCTACTTTAACGCGTCGTTCGCGCAAATGCGCGTTTGAGACGCCTAACTAGTCCTATGACAAGTATTATATGCCCTAACATGTATAAATATGTTGCATAATCAGTTTAAGTGACAAAAGTTAAGTTACAAATGCTTAAATACCAATTATGCATGAAAAGGGCATTTTGGTCATTTTCCCAAGGCACATAAACTACCTATTATACAACTAATTAAGCTAGGTGACCATAAGGTATAATCTCGGAAGGTTATTCCCTATACAACTATGGTCACAAAATATGATTGGTCGGATCCTAATGATCGACCAAACAGGTCGAGTTCGAAAGTCTAAGCGGTGGTTTAGACTGCTTGACTTACGACCCTAAACAAGCACTAGACTAAAAGTGACGAGTTAAACATGTTAAAAGATGTTCAACTAAGTTAGAAAACAAGTTTGATATCAAAACAAAGTGTTTTGATACCCGAAAATAGCTTTGTTGAAAAATACGCATAAACACGTATTTTGACCGAAACTTTGACTCGTCACTTCGACTAATCAACATGGTAATCAGTAGGTATAGTCACAAGAGACTATAACCATCGTGATTACGCTCACGTTGCAAAGTTCAAACTAACTTTGTGTTGACCAATTTCATGGTCAAAGCAGAAAGTTAAACACTGTTTGACTTTCATGCTTGAAATACATGAACAAGCATGAAGGAGACTTACAAAAGGTCCAAGCCTTGAAGATTTGAACTCAAATTACTCAGGTATGAAGCTTGAGAGCTTCAACTTAGAGTAAAATGAGAACAAATGTGAAGAATGAAAGAAAATCAAGTGGGTATTTATAGAATTCCAAGAACCGTTACGATCGTTTCTTGAGAATTGAGCTTCGATCTGGATCGTACATGTAAGGCACATTGTTTTGGAATACTAGGGGTGTCCAAAAACTATCAAACGATATTGAGAAAGTTACACAAAAGACCCCCAAGTTCAATCCCATTGTTGAAAATGAAATTTCTGCCCAGATGAGGGGGTGGCGTGCCGCCACCACACAGCCATTAGGCTGTGGCGTGACGCCACCACATACCAGATCCACAAACTTTCCAAAAATGGCAGAAATGGTCCCTGCAGCTTAATTAAGCCATTTTTGATGTGTTTAAACCCCGTTAACCCATTTTCAAAGCTCAATAATGAATTTTAAGTATAGGGGACTTGAAACATGATTGAAAATATCTCGGAGGTCGGTTCGTTTGGTCGTACGGTTGCATTGTTCAATTAATTACGATGAAACTCGAACGGACGCGAAAAACGATCCAAATTAAGCGACGAATGGTATTTTTGCATTCCAATCATTAAAATATAATATTTTAAAGATTACAAAAATTTTTGGATCTCCAGATATGTTTAGAACGTAAGATATGCGCGAAAATGCAAACTTATACACTTTTTGACGCTTTTAGTCCCTATTGATCAAATAAGTTTATTTTCGCATACCGAACCCCTCAAAGCCTATTTCTAAGCTATGTAAATGATATTTAGGGTATGTTTAGCTTATGATCAACTTTCGGAATGTTCGTTACCATACGAATCGGCATAGTTTCGCAGTTTGACACAAATAGTCCCTGCTATCGAATAAACTTGTTTTCGACACACCAAACCATCCAAAACTTATTTCTAAGTTATGTAAAGGTTATTTAAGGTATGTTAAGCTTATTTCACTATTCCGTAGTGTTTGTCGCGTTAAACTGATTACGTTTACGCATCAGTTTGCGTATAACTCTCCAGAAAGCGATTTAAAGCTTGAAATTAAACAAGAATTGATATGTGCAAAAGATACACATATTATAAAAATCCCAAGTATGAAACACAAAATTTCATTGGTTTTGTATTCGTATGATGGTCGAAGAGGCACATATGTCACACTTTGCATTGGAGACTTGGGTTAACGTACAGATTACTTTAGCCTAGCATGTTAGAAACTTGTAATGTGTTATTCATGTTGGATATGAGTAATTAAACATTTTAGACTTGTATACGCGCCAACAATTTTGTTGATTTTATTTTAATACATGTTGCAGGTTGACAGTCAAGGTAGCAAGAAATCAAGCTAGGGTGACATTAGATACACACCTTAGAAAGAGAATGTTTTGAACAATGTTTGACTTTTGTTTTGTTTGATACAATGTGATTTGAAATTTGATTGACAGTTTAGTAACCATATGAAATCTGATCTAAATTATATCATCACAATTAGCGTTATGATGCTTTGACCGATTTGTTCGTCCCGTTGGATGTTTCCGCCATCGGTTGGGGTGTGACAACGGTGGTGCTGGGCGGAAAAGGGTGGATGATGGTGGTAGTGAAAGGTGGAGATGGTGGTGGTGGGGAAGATAAAGTAGGTGGGGTGGGTGGTGAGTCCCACATAAATTATTGAATATTAATTAATAGAATAGTAACAAAGTTTTAAAAGTGTTCTAATTAGGTCACTCGTATAGTTTTTGTCCTAATTAGATGATTTAACATTCAAATCGAGTCATGTCCTTTTTCTCATGTGTCAAGAAAAAAATGAATCATAAGATGGGGTCGGATTATTTTAATATATGAAATTATATTTATTAAAAATAAAAATACTGTAGTTACATTAAAAATTAAAAAACAAGTTAAAATCCACGTCATCACTCGACGTTAGCATCAAATAAAAGGGAAAAAAGAAACAAAAATCCACATCACCATGGTTAGCTATGAAATGGATGAAAAACCTTTAATTTTAATGAAAAATAAATGTTGAGTGATCTAATTAGAACACTTTTGAAACTTGAGTGATCTAATTAAAACATTTTTAAAACTTGATTAATATTCTACAAAGTTACCCCTTCTTTTTAACTTTTTAGATATTAATTTAACAGTAAGGGTCTTTTGGTCATTTCACATCCCCTTACACCAAAAACTAGCCCCTATATGCTTCAGGGATTATCTGAGAATGATTGTGCAAAAGTTGAGGACTATAGCTGTAATTTTAGAAGTGTAGAGACTATAGATGAAAATGAAGTAAATCACATAGACTCTCCAGACATATTAAAAAATGATAATTCACACTTACGGACTTATTACTTATGTAACTTGCTTGTAAATCTACGTAAACGTTGACAATAAGATTAGACTTTTCAAATGATCGGAAAGAATTTATAACACCCCCGAGTCCTAAAGATATCAAACCATTTGGTAACAGTAATATAGATATGTGTTGGGAGTTTTTGATTGTTTTACGTGATGAACACATGTTGTGTGATATAATACACATGGACTTGAGTAAGAAGTTTTGAATGGTTTCAGGTTAATAAAACTTTTAACGAGTTTCCCAACAATGGTCGGTGGTAGTTGGCAGGTCACTTAAACTAGTGGGTATGGGGGCCGGCTGAGGTCCGACTTGGCCCGGCGCCGGTCCCCCACACAGCCCCCCACTCCTCCGGCTCGGCAACTTCGGCTCCCACCAGCCGTTCACGACGGGCCTCTCTCCTCTCTCCTAACACACACACAGCTATACATACATACATATATATATATATATATATATAAAGGGGTTCATCCCCCACCCCCCTAGGTCCATCCTCTTCAAGCCACTCCTACGTGGCGGTGACGTGGCGGCCCATCCCCTTGGGGATGAGGTTCTCTATACCCACTAGTCTTATAGGCGGTTATTAACAATTGTCGTACATCCAGTAAAAAAAATATTATTTTTGACAACGATCCTAAGGCTATAGGGTGTGGTATAAAGCCTCTATGAGCTTTATCGCGTCACGTGGATTTCGAGATAAAAATGGTGCCCCCTTTTAACAATGATGGTGTGTGATAAAGCCCACTAGTGCCCCACTTTAACAATTATGTTGACCAAATGGCTCGATCCACCCAAAATTCGGCCGTTAACGTGCTGGCGGGGCTTCGATAGCGCCCCCTGTTTAACGGTGGTGGTGTGGTTGATGGCGACCCAGGGCGTTATAATGGGTGACATGGCGGGGTGGCGCGATGCCACACATTGTGTCCTAAGAATAACTATAATTTCTCAAACTTCCGGAATATTTTCTTGAAATTACACGCTTATTTATGAAACATTACATGGCCAGATATTACCTTGAATATAATATCAAATTTTTGATTTGAGAAATGTACCAATTCAATTACATTTCACCAACATTTCTGTTTGTTCACTAGACATCCCAACATGTCTTTAAAATCCAGTCTTTATAAGCATCTACTAAATTGTTTTTCTTATTTATAATATACATAAACCCAATGAATAGACCTCACCCTATTGATTGACGTAATGATTTCAATTAAATTTACAGTTATGAATTGGGGTTGGTGGCCCACGAGAAGCTAAGCTTATGAGAACACCTAAATTAGGAAGATCATAGGTTGAAGTCTTATGAAAATTTGTCCTTAAAAAAGAAAGAAGAAGAAAATTGTCTTTCCAAACATGTCTTTTACTTTTATTTAGTCATTTATCTCATGTCATGAAGACTAAACATGCTATTTGAAATATATGCAGCACTAGGTTAATGCCCGCGTAATACGCGGGTTCAACCAAAACCATATTATTTTGATTCAAATTTAGTACTATGTAAAAAGACGCACATTGGAAAAAAAACAACGTTATTCAAATCCCAATGGGGTGCCATCACGAGGCAAAATAGGGCATAGCGCCGCCAACACCACTACGGCGGGCGCTATAGGGTAATTCTTTTCCCTCCCGCAATGCATTTCACGGCGTGATCAATCATTCCCCACGCACACATATATACATACATACATCTATATAAAGCCCATACATATATAACCTCGCTACACACTCAAAGTTATATAAAGCCCTTATCTTACACAATCCGCTACTTGTTGCATAACGCCTCACACGGGGCTTTATGACTACACATGGCCTAAGCAAACAGGTCAAAAGTACACATGTTTGTATTCATTCTCAAACTAATGTAGCTCAGTCCATCAAGGTATACTCGCATCATTATCTTCTTCATGAGACCCCATGCTTTACCACATCTTTTCGACACAAACCCATCATCAGACACATTTATATCACATCGTTAACAAAAGTGATGAACGCCGATCAACAACCCTAACAAACTCATAAATATGATTCTTGGGTGGTGCTACCACAGGAACATCAACATTAGACGTTCCAACTTCAGGTAAGGAATGCACACCTTCAACATCAGCCTATAAATAGATAGAGTATGTAAAAACATTTTGAACCCTTTTGAATAAATGTAATTACAATATTCATCATGAAAGAACCACCGATTCCATGTTTACCTATAATGCATGTAATCTCATTTACCAAATAATCTAGTAACTAATGTAAAACGAAACTTAACAAATAGCGAATGATCGGCTCAGGCATTCTTTAACGCTCACCACCGATTTCAGAATTCTGCAAAGATCGTTGCGTTTGCGCACCCCATAACCTAAAAAACATAAAAACCAATTACTTAACAAAAAAAAGCAAGTAACCTATTAAAAAGAAATTCATCACCACCCATTCCATATCAAATTTAACAGTTCACCCTTAACCGTATTTCAACTATAATTCATCTTTAGAGCCAAATAAAATTTGATTTCAAAATATGATAAATTTATGTTCGACAATAGTTAGAGGTCAAGGCTATCTTATTCAAATTCAAAACTAATACAGGTCCTATAATAAAACTAACAACATACTACTTTTATGTTATATATTTTAATTGGGAATATTATGTGTCTATCGTAACTTTTTTAATACATTACAAATTTATTTAATTCTAGAAAGTAAAATTCATGCGTTGATGGATTTAGAGCTTCTTTTATATGAGAAAGCATCATCTCAAGATCCACATCCCAAACACCAATCCCGTTCAAAAGATGTGATAATAGCCCACAAGAAAATAAATTTCGAATAAACACAACTCTAAAAATACCTTTTTGTCTTTGCTTTTTTTTCTATCTCCTCCTTATCAAGCCTTAACCTCTCTCCCTAGCTTGCTACTCAACTTGAAACTCATAATGTTAGATTATTATGTTAATTTGTTGCAATAAAACACATTAGTAATGGTGGTAAATTTAACTCAGTAGGCCAACTACGTAGAAAAACTATCTCGATGTAGTATAATTGGTCAAAATACATCTCAAGGTGGATTTAACGAAGGTTGTATTTAAGCATATAATTAGATAAAAATTTCTGTATAAAAAGGTTGATTTAGGTTTTTTTTTTTTTTTTTAATCTAAAATGGGTCAAAGAAATAAGAAACTAAACTCTAAGGGGTCAAACTGGCTGAACGGGTTGAATATCGTTTGAATTATATAACTAATATGTACAACTTCTTATATGATTTTATGCAATAATTAAATTTATTATAAGTGAAAGACATTTGCTCTGCGGAGAGAAAATCATTTCCATCTCAGCATCATATATATATTTCATACATATCTTACAAAGATATGATTATATTTGAAGGTATAAAGATAGAATTTTGTTTCTAAATTGTACGGAAGGAACGATCTTAATTGGCATGTTGGGCTCATCTTGTAAATTAAAAGTTAAAGATAATTTAATAATTTCGAATGATTGTTTATTAAAAACTTGATACTTACTTGACTACTAAACAACTTCCTCAGTAAATGGGTGCCAGTAACGCATTGCAACCATAGACATTAGCAACCACTTTCTTTGCTTCAAGTGGCATTTTAAGAGCATTAGCCTACAAAAAAAAAAACAACAATGTTAAGGTAATCAATATTAACATTACAAATTTTCTGATTAATAAATACCAATAACCAAGAATTCCAGCATGTCATATATAATATATGTTGACGGCTCATTTGGTATCTTTCTCAGAGGTCAACCACCTCTAATTAAAGCATACCCTTCTTTACTGTCGGAGAATATATGAAATCGACTAAGCACCTACTGATAGATTTTAGTGTGTTAGTAGCAAGTCAACCACACTTTTAATGAGAGCAAGTGCTTCGTTGATGGTGTAACTAAAAGCACCAGGGTCACCCTTAGTTCTAAGAAAGTCATGTTCTGAAGCATTTTCATCACTATTACCACACATAGATGATAAATTACCTGAAATGGGATTAGTTGTATAAATAATAAAAGCATATTTTGACAATAAACATTACTCTCATAAGAAAATGTAAATGAAAATAGCATTCTAAATATATCTTTACCACCTTTAATGAAGAGTTTTAATCATAGATGTGGTTTATCAAAAGATTCACCGTCATCTTTTAAAGAACTTCTCTTTGAAAACATATTTATAGAATACAGAGTTAGATCAATGTTTGGGAATGCAACTATCAGATTCATATTTTTTTATAAAATGTAAAAAGTGCATATCAACATGAGTTACGGTTTTTGGTTGGTGTATTGTTACTATAATTCAATTATTGCAGTAAATGCAACTATCAGATTCATATTTTTTATAAAATGTAAAAAAGCATATCGACATGAGGTACGGTTTTTGGTTGGTGTATTGTTACTATAATTAAATGATCGCAGTAGTGAAGAGTACTTACATAGGCACCATTGGTACATTTATACACCGTGATATAATGTGTTCAAGTCTTGATGCAGCTAGTGCCAGGAACAATTTTTTTATATCGTCCTACTTGAATATAGATCAATCCATTTCTGGAAAAAAAACCAAGAGGAAGTTATTATTGTTTGTAGCTTTAACTACAACACATATAAATCATTACTAACAACTCAAGGCTCAAGATTTACCAGTTCATATGAATTGAAACAAATCATTAAGATTGTATGGATTGAATAGAAGCTTTAGTGGTTCTGGTCTACCCTCTACAACATGAACACTTGGACATCCTACAATCTCGTACTAATCTTTTGCACATGAAAACAGATAATTATAATCATGGAAAAAGCCCAAATATGTTTAAAAACCTAAAAACGTTTTGAGACATGTCAACTGAATTGGCTTCAGATTAACTATTCGGAACCCTAGTCATCGTTGCATCGAGGCGGCGGCGAGGGCATTCTGTCCCAATTTTCAGATTTGTAAAAAAACCACACCAAGAATGATAGCAAGAAGCGTATACTAATCAAAACCCTAATAACTTACTTATATTAATCTCTTGCGTTGTTGTGCTTGAATCCCTCAATTGTATACTCTAGACAAATTGGCAAACATTAACTAACACCAAATCCAAACGAAACTACCAGATTAATACAAAATTAAGGTAAAGGGCAATAACAATATACCAAAAAAACGCAAAAAACTTCTGTCAATGGAAGATTATTGCGTCTTTAAGATCGATTTACGTTGCATCTGAAACTCCTCCTCGAAGAAATTGAAATCCACATCGGACAAAAGTGAAGTCGAATTGTTATTAATATTCTCAACAGATGATAAATCAACGTCTCCGATTGCAGGTAGCGGTCACGGAGGTTGCGGTGGCGTGTCGGTGATTGAGAGATTGAGAAGAGAGAGAGACTGAATTAGGATTTTGTTTTAGAAGAGGAATGATGTATGAGAGATTGAGAGATTGAGAGAGAGAGAGTAATTGAAACGTACATGAGAAGCCAAACTCAATCAGCCCCTTAGAGGTATGCCACATGTCCTCTCATTTGAGATATGCCACTTGTCTGCTGATGTGGCTGCTTATTTGGCATCAACCATAGGGTGACATGTGTCCCCCGATGGTTTGCTTTATTAGAGATATAGATTGTTAAACCAATAAATTACTTTTACCAAGTATCCATTTGTAAAACACAGGAAACCAAATAATAATTATATAACACTTTTATTGCTAAAACTTTTGAAGTATAGGTTAAACGAGTTATAGTAGTGGATGAAAGGAACCGAGTGATGTATACTTACGGTGCTAGCCAAAAGCTAGCCAGCAAAGATGAAGATGTGGTATGAGCTAGATAAGAATCACTTTCTTACTATCATTACAAAGTACGTACAAAGAGTAAATTGCTAAAATCATCCCTGACGTTTGTTCACATTTGCTAGATCCATCCAAAAATAGTTTTTTTCTCATAGGAACCACTGAAGTTTCAAAAAAGTTGCTAAATTCATCCAAAATGACTAATACCCTAAGAATACTAAGTTTAAAGAGGGGTAATTTAGTCATTCTCTTAATTTATTTAATTTATCTTTTTTTTAAACAGGTTAAACATCCAAAATGACTAATACCCTAAGAATAATATATTGTTTCTATTTTGGTATATTTGGCATGTATTAGCTGTTTCGATGGTATATTTTTAAGTTTCATTGTACTGGCCAATGCCGCACAACTGTTGCACAACGCTGCACAACTGCAGCTGTTCGTTCTGCACAACAGCTGCTGTTCGTTCTGCACAACGCTACACAACTGTAACTGCTGTTGGTACAGCTGCAGCTTTGTTAGACGCTAAAGAATGGTTGCTAACTGTAGACAGACGGGGTGTTAAGGGGCTGCACACTAGGTTACGCTGCACAGCTGAATGAGTCAGTGCCTAGACTATAGCCCCATCGTCACGCTTCTACATTGCCTAATTACGCTGCACAGCTGATATGGGTCAGCGCCTAGTTACACTGCACAGCGGGGTCAATAGAGTACAAAAGAAGGATACCCAAACAGTCTGCAGTGAAGGTAAAAACCTTCCACGAGGTAATTTCGTTCACAACGGGGTCAATAGAGTACAAAAGAAGGGTAAGGAGCGCGGTAAAAAAGGCGTAAACAAGGACGTGGTGGACTTGAGAACACTCGTAACATTGGTATCTTAGCTGTTGTCCTTTGCATATTGCCAAAAACAAGAAGCAGCTGCATATAGCCATAGAAAACTATTTTGCATTTTGCATATTGCCAAAAACTAGAAGCTACTGCAACGGAACAATTTATTTAATTAATCATGACATGCTTTATTTTGATTTTTTGTTACTTTACCACAAACATAAATTTACATTTTTAACTTACTGTATATACAAAATAGAAACAAGAGTAAATTACAAGTTTTGTCCTTTATGTATGTCCAAAATTGCAGGCGCTGTCCTTTGTCTTTAAAATTGATGAGTTTTGTCCTTAATGTTTGCAAATCTTGCACGTTATGTCCTTTAGGCCAAACCCAGTTAGATTTTTTTGTTAAATCTGATCATGTGCCTTGCACATGAGGGCATTCTTGTCATTTGACCTTTCCAGGGGCTAGTTTGTAAATAACTTTTATTAAAGGGCCATGTTGTATAACTTAAAAACAAAACATTATATAAACATCCCTTCATTTCCAATCTTTACAAACAAAATCCAAACTCTAATCAGATCAAAAAATGGAATCACAAAACCCTCCTAGAAATCAAAACCTCTATCCAGAAATCATCCAATCAAACCCTAACTCTCTCTCTCTCATCTCTAATCCGATTCATCTGAAACAACAGAAGATGCAGGTGGTTGAGGTGGGTTAGGTGCAGGGTAAAGGCACGGCGGTGGTGGTGGGTTAGGTACGGCGGTGGTGGTGGGTGTGATGCTGATGGTGGGTTTAGCGGTGGTAGGTGTACGGTGGTGGGTTAGAAGCGGCGGTGGGTGAAGGGGTGGGTGCGGCAGGCGGTGGTCCAGTTGAGGTTGAGTTGGGCGATTGCAAGTGGTGGTGGCCGGAGACTGCTTCACCGGAATTCTCTGCGTGTGTTGATTTTGGTTGTTTGCAAGGTTGGGGTTAGGGTTCCGGTGGGGGTGGTGATGTCGGAGACGGTGGCGGGTTAATGGTGGTGGTAGTCTGGTAGAGATTTGCCACTTGGGTAAGCAAATCAATCATGTCATGATGTCATAAACTAATAATGCATATTTTAATTCTGTCAGCTATGTGTTCATATGATTTACTCTTATTGTGAATCAGGTAAGCTATTTAGCTGCTGATGGGTTGTTCCCAGAATGGAAAATATGGACTCAGTTTCTTGATGAGAGTACTGAAGGTCTTCGACTTGATGGGCTTTCAGAATCACACCCTATTGAGGTGTCATTTCTTATTATGTGATATGCTGGTACAGAGGCAAAATGTTTGGGGGAGAAGTGATGAGAGAGAGAGAGAGAGAGAGAGGAGAGAGAGAAGAGAGAGAGAAGGGAGAGTTTTTTATATTTCTTTTTTTATTTTTCAATGTTTTACATATAGTCCCCTAAATAATAATTTATTACAAAATAACCCCTAGGGAGGCAAAATGACAAAAGTGCCCTCATGTGCAAGGCACATGACCAACTTTAACAAAAAAATCTAACTGGGTTTGGCCAAAAGGACATAACGTTCAAGATTTGCAAACATTAAGGACAAAACTCATCAATTTTAAAGAAAAAGGACAGCGCCTGCAATTTTGAACATACATAAAGGACAAAACTTGTAGTTTACTCTAGAAACAATATATTCTTAGGGTATTAGTCATTTTGGATGTTTAACCTGTTTAAAAAAAAGGGTTAATTAAATAAATTAAGAGAATGACTAAATTACCCCTCTTTAAACTTAGTATTCTTAGGGTATTAGTCATTTTGGATGGATTTAGCAACTTTTTTGAAACCTTAGTGGCTCCTATGAGAAAAAAACTTTTTTTGGATGAATCTAGCAAATGTGAACAAATATCAGGGACGATTTTAGCAATTTACTCACGTACAAAAGTTAAACATCTCTATCACATTAGGCTCCACGGTATGGGGTCCGTCCCCCCTCCGTCCCGGTGCGGCGCCGATCCTCCGCCCATTTCTTCCCCCTTCGTCCCCTGTTGCGGCGTCCTCCCCGGCTCCATCAGGACGTTCAAGCCGGTCCACTAGAGGACAAAACCTCCTCACACACACATATATACATACAATATATACATATATTTTAGGATCATCCCTCTATTTCCTTACCTCCATCCTCTTTGCCCCATCCCCACGCCCATCCTACATGGCGGATCATCCTCCAAGAGAGGACCATCACCATACCGTGTAGCCTTATGGATGGAGAAGTTATTTCTTTTGTCTTTTTGTCACTTAACCAACCAAAGGGAAAGTCAAACTTCCCCATCTCTCAAAGAGAATGAAATCTCATCAGGGTAACAAAAGGCACCAAGAATCCAATATAACAACATATCTAGATTTTATTGGAACCTTTCTACACAAAATACACATTCAATTCTAATCGAATGGGAACATAATCCAATATAAGAACATATCTAGATTTTATTATAACCTATCTACACAAAATACACATTCAATTCTAATCGAATGGGAACATAATGTGGTCTTCTGTATAGAGGCTTAACAACTAATACACAAACAAAAGAGAAGAGAGGTCATACTTTTTCTTAATTGTTTAAGAGTAAAATGCACGGATGGTCCCTGTGGTTTGGTGAAATTTCATCTTTAGTCCCCAACTTTTTAAAATTACACTTTTAGTCCCTATGGTTTGACAAGTTGTTACTCGGATAGTCCTCAAAGCGGATGGAGGTTAGTTTTTCTAATTAAGTGGGTGTGAAATGACAAGGATTATCCGAGTAACAACTTGTCAAACCACAGGGACTATCCGAGTAACAACTTGTCAAACCATAGGGACTAAGAGTGTAATTTTGAAAATTTAGGGACTGAAGGTGAAATTTCACCAAGCCACACGGACTATCCGTGCATTTTACTCATTGTTTAATCTAAAGTATGAACATACCATTTTCATATTTTGTATCATGTGAATCTATATAAATTCTTTCTAGCTTTTATAAAACGAAACACATAATTTATTTGAATGAAACAATTTCACTATACCAATAATACATATTTAGTTGCAAAGAGTATAAAAATAAAATAAGTGCATGACTAATTATCTTGCACTAAATCATTTATATAAAAAAACATTAGGTTATAGACCCACGTATTACACATGTTGTGTGTATATATATTATAAATCTCTAAATACATCATAGGACTGAAATTACATTTTTACATATAATAGTGGAAACGATCAATTAGAGTCGTATTTTGTCGGAAAAATTCAACTGAGTAACATATTTCATTTAAAAAAACAAAAAAGTGAAATAACCAAATGTGTCAAAAGTATTTGAATGCTAATGTTCTTAATCGTTTTATTAAAAAGAAATCTTATATCATACTTTTGATAATATCTTTTACCTAGTGATAAACACTACATCAAACATTACAAAATGTATATATGTAAAAAAATAGAATGCACAAAAGTTATTGAAACGTTGGCCTAACATGACTCATATCTTTTTTACCTATAAAAAATCACCCATTTTGACATAAACCATTTACAAACTGAAAAGAAAGATAAATAAGATTCAAACACTTCCTACTAAAAAAGAAACAAAAATCTTATTACGAATATGTGATTGAACTTAGTAGTTAATAATATTCACCTTAAGCATAAATTATTGTAAAATACATGAATAAATCGGAAACACAACTAATATGTAGAATATAAAAATTATAGATCACATGAAAAATCATAAGCATAATTATTCATTTTAAAAAGTAATATAATCATCTATATATAATCTAAAATTTAGTTACATGTTATATTTTAAAATCAACATTTATGATGCTTTAAATGCAGTACTTATATCTATAATACTATATAAAGCAAATCTAATGTACAAGATTGTAATTTTACCACGAGTACAATTTTTGAAGCGGTTTGTACAAAAGAGCAAAAGCCATTTTCAAGGGGTTAAACTGGAATTTCCACTCAAGTTTAAGACACTAAAAGGGCAATTGTGGAATTTCAGCGTGGATTAGCATTGAATAATGGTAACCCTTTTCATACCAATCGTCAAGGTTGTCTCCTTAATTGCCCTCCTCTGTTTCCCCCACCCTTTTTAAGCTATCTCAATAGACCTGATTCTACCAGGCCGGTTATGCGAATTTGTGGATGCGATTCGATAGGTCTAGCGAATCTGAACCTTTTGAGTGTGATAAGAGCACAATCATTAAGCGCGTGGACATTCGTCGGCTCTGTTTTCTCGAACTCTTCTAATGTTTTTGGTAATAGCTTTGATTTATCTTCTCTGTTTATGGTTAGGTTGTAAACTTAATCCGTTTTATATATTCTAGAATTTGCTTAAACTTGGTTGTTTGTTGTTAATTCGATTTCACTCTTGCTAGATTCTTGATTAAGGGTTGAACTTCTTTCTTTGATGTTTCTTATTATTAGATCTTTGCTAACACAATCCAAAATTATTAAGTTTTAGAACTTAATTATTCATTCTTTGCTGCTGGTGATTCGATTAGGCACAAGACGTGTCGATGGTGTTAGGTTCCAGTGACAGGTATGGTTAGGATTCAGTGGCGGTTGGTGGTTGACGGTGTTCTACGGCGGACAATGAACAAAAGAAGGGTGGGGTTCCGGTGAGCGAACTTGACACAAATAGCTATGGATTCCATCAATGGAGGATTTGGGGATTTAGGTTCCGCTGCTTCCACGTTCTCGCTACCATTTGCGCAAGTACGATTTTCTTTCATTTTCTTTTGACATAAACACGTGCTTTGGTAAATTGGATGAAATCGTGTTGAGAATTTAGAGATTATGTACATATGTTGCAACACTTGCATTGATAATTTGTGCTTCCTTTAGGGTATGCCTCTGGGTTTTTTTTTATCTTCTGTAGTTAGGTTGTAGGATTTTTAATTTGAACATCGTACGTAAAAGAACCTAGAAATTTTGATCTACAACTTATATGCAAAAGGCTTTGATCAAGGTTCTTTATAGTAGGATTTTTTGTGATATTACAATGCTATTGTATTTGACTTTATGGATGTTGTATCTAACTTTATTTATCTTAAGGAGAATAGTAACCGATCACATTCATTATTTACCATCACAATTCAAATTAAGGAGAATACTTAAGATGGCGTAGAAATAATCAAATGTGGAAAGCTAAATCTTGTAGATCTTCCTGGTTCAGAAAATATATTATGTTCTGGTGCAATGGAGGTATAAAATAGTTTCATGATACTAGATATGACAAATTGGGCAGGTTGGTTGGGTAAATAGGGTAAAACATGTAATTTGTTGGAATGGTTAAATGGTCTAATTGGGTATGCTAAAACACCTTTTGTCCCATCTGTTTTTTTATGTTATAAATAGTTTATCTGTCAACTATGGTTAAAAATATCATTTTAATGATAATGTGATATTTTGTATCAAACGATTTAGGAGGGTTTATGCATTAAAAGTACACATGGGCACCCTAATACCCATTTAACCAATCTGAACTTGTCGTTTAAGATATGTTTTTCTTTTTCCGTTCGTCCCGTTAGGGTTAAATATAACCTCACTGGCCTCTATTCAAGTAAACTTGCTGAAATTACTTGAGAGTTTTGACCTTTGAGGTCAACCTTTTGACTTCATCTTCATGGCAGAGAAGAGCAAGGGAAGCCAATGAGAAACACAAAACACAATAGCTACTGTCACTTTCTATCCACTCTCTTGGAAGAAACACAAAACACACTGGATTATGTATACTGGGTTAAAAACATCAGAAATAGACCATAGGTTAGTTTTTTTTCTTGAACATTAAGTAGTTTTAATATTCTGTAGTTTCTTATCTATCATAAATTTCTATGGGTTGTTGAGATTTAATTATTGCCTAACTTTATGCTTTTTTCATTAGAACTGGATGCCACGAGGGAGAAAAATGGCATATATATACACCACATGATCGTTACCTGAGTGAAGAAGCTGCCAAGAAGGTTTTCCTCTATATTATTTTTTTTTTTATTTTCATATTAAGGTTGTATTGTTTGACTCTACACGTAATACAATGAAACCATTGCCTTTTCATAAATAGTTTAAGGTAAACAATTGCCTAGCCAGAATGTTGTCATAGTTGCACATCTTAACAAGAATAACCTGCAGCGAAGAGCGAGTTCACCCCTATTCAATTTTGTAATATGTAATCCTCTTGAGTATACTGTTACCATATTCAAATTAAAGCGGATATAATTTTTCAGCTATGAGCATAAGTTAAGTCAAAAGTCAAATAATAACTTAATTGTTTTTTATTATGTCTGGATGACTGGACATCAGCTGGCTACTCAACTTTTACACCAAATTAGAACTTCTTGTCTTTTTGGATGTGTCTTTAGGTAGGATCCATCTGAAGCATAGCCACATTATGATGGTCCTTGCAAACCTGATAAGACATATATTTCTATCTACATGCTAAAAGTATTGTTTATTTTTATTTGGAAGTTATAATTATTGGTTACGGATCTGGCCAACAGAATTATTTTTACCATGTTGCGGTTTCAACAAACAGAACGACAACATTACAAGTTCTAAATTGTCCAAATCGTCCTTCTCAACTGTTACGCCAAGTGTTAGATGCTACCTTAATTATTTTTACCATGTTGCGGTTTCAACAAATAGAACGACAACATCACAAGTTCTAAATTGTCCAAATCGTCCTTCTCAACTGTTACACCAAGTTTTAGATGCTACCTTACATGTATGTCCTCTGTATTCCCATCAAATTATATACGTATTCACCATTTATTATGCTATTCTTTAATTCCTTTTGTTTATTTTGATGGTTTACATAGGCGGATAAAGATACCGATTAGATCTACAACTTATATGTAATTTTTTTGTTGTTTTTATGTTTGAATTATGTTCTCGCCGAGTTATAGACTCCGCAGCAACGCGCGGGTTCCCCACTATCTATATATATCTATATCTATATATATACTTAAAAATTTAGTTATATCAACTTTTTTACAACCTTTATTATGATGAGCCTCTTAAATACATTTGTGTCTCTGCAAATTCTCAATTGAAGCAAAGTTAGGGCATGAATCTATTAAAATCACCAAAATCCCTACTCTGCCCACCCACCCCAGTGGATAAACCTTTCCATCTATGTTATTCAAGCTTCGGTTGTGTCGATGATAGTGTTAAGACCATTAGGATTAGGGTTTTCTTTATCAAGAATCAAGAATCGGATGAGTATCTTTCTGGATGATTACATTTCTGGGGATTTGTGAACATAATCCTAAATTATCAAAAGGATAATAATCTTACGAACAATTAGGGTTTGGAACGGGGGAAAATCGATTCCATATGAACAAACAATGAGTTCACAGAAGAAGAAGAAGAATTTTCAAATCGAAGCGTTTAAGCATAGAGTGGTGGTGCATCCGAAGTTTGCCGAGAGGACATGGAAGATTTTGGAGCATGCAATTCATGAGATTTACAATCATAACGCAAGTGGCCTCAGTTTTGAAGAGCTTTACAGGTATCGAACGTCGTTTTGTTCTGTAATTTCTGATCTATGTTAATCTAATTTGTGTATTGTATTGTTAATTTGATGGATTTAGGGTTTTTGTGGTTGTATATGTGGATAGGATAGTTGATGTTGTTAGACTGTGTTAGTTTAGGATAGTTGATCTTTCTTTTCTTTTCAACAAATGTGGAACCTAGTTAGTGAATTTCGAACTCTTCCAAATAATCAATTTTGAAAGAACTGTTGATTTCGTTGTTAGATTACAGTTACTGGACAAATCTTTTGGTTTTAGTTCTCATCTCTTGATTGAAGGCATCAAGTTTCTTCCAATACAAAAGGTATATTCGAATATTATTGTGTTCTTCAACTGAAGTTAACATACTCCATTCTTTCAGGGGTGTAATAAAAAAAGGTAAGTGTATAGAAACCAAGAAGAAAAAAAGCAAACGTAATAAAAAATACTCTGTTTCAAAATGATTGCAAACACTTCATGTTTTACGTTGTTGAAATATATCCAGTTTGTTGGGAAGGAATAATTTTATGTTCTTTTATTTGTTGAGTAGTAGTTGTTATAAGACTCTGATTTAACTTTTGTGTATGATATCTTGGTTTAACATGAATATGTTTGTCTTGAGCTCGAAACTATATGTATTTTGCAGTTTGAGGACGATGATGAAATTGAAAAATCAGAGGTGAACAATCTCTTAACATCAAATATAGAATGGGATAATCGATTGCCAAGTGATTATAAACAGTACATATATTATTCAAACAAGAGTTGATGAAAAAGCCTCAAGGTGATGTGATCTTTCCCACAAAAGAGGAAGCATACTCCATTCTTTCAGGGGGTGTAATTATCAAGGTCAACTGTGAAGTTAACATAGTAAGTCTCTTACCCTTGAATATTTTTATAATTTATATTTCATAAACTAAATAAAATTTTTAAATCTTCATCATTTTGCTCTCCTATAATATATACATAATGATAGCAGTTTGGGCTTCCAGATCCTATATGTGAGATATATTGATGAGATTAAAAGTTTAGTTCTGAGCTCACAAAGAGTCCGAGAGTGTATGGTATAATACTCTTAGGTTTAAGATAGATAAAATATACAATACACCACATGAGTCTCGGTGAACTTCACACACATTATTGGTAGGAATCCAAAAACCATGTGAGAGAATCCTGCGGATACATACACGATCTGCACTTCTAAACCTTAGTCGCCACTTACAATCTGCCACAACTTACACATCTTCTCATTAGATGTTAGAAACCCTAGAAACGACTCACCATAGCCACCTAAAACTCCTAAATAAACAGCCTATTGAGGTTTAGTAGCGGAAACAACATGCTCTACAAAACCGTAGCAACCACATACTGAAAGAATTGGATACCAAAGCACGTATTTAATCAAAACTCGCTTTATTGATAATTGTATTGATCAATTGGTACAAATAGGTTTTAAGGTTCATTAATGATACTATATTTAGGTTAGCCACACAACTCTAAAATATGTATTTAAATCAAATTATAAGAATTAAACAAGTGGTAGGTATTTCTTAATAAATTGTTCTCTTTTATAAAGTCTAACATTATATAAAAACCAATTCAAGAAACTCTAACTACAAGCTAGGATACCAAAAGTTGCTTTAAAATTAATTAAATTGCATTGTTTTATTATGCCTCTTTGAATATCCCTGTCATTTAATATCATTCATTAGTATATGATTAATTTGTAGACAGTTGAACGGTCTTTGGTTATGCTATAAGATTGCTGGCTTTGTTATGTTTGTAGGTTCATAGTTTCCTTTCCTCCTCTATTGCCATGGCCAGCCCCCTTAGTTTGCAAACGTCGGACCATGGTACAAGCAGTCATATGTTCCTTAGTGAACTCCGTGAAGGGAGCACCGGACCTATCATGATAATGGTTTGTAGAAAATGGGACGTGACAAGTGTTAACGGCAGGTACATGAGCACCGACTATATTGTCACTGACATAAAGGTAGTTTTTTACCCTCTTCTATCCCACATTCTTACGCTTTTATACTTTTGATTATGAAAAAAAAATCTACGCCTTTATTTGTGCAGGGAGGTGTGATGCATTGCACCGCAAGGAATAACATTGCCCACTATTTCTTTGACAAACTCAAAGAGGGCGGTGTATATTTGGTCAACGGTTTCGCCATGCAACCTACAAATCAGTATCGGGTTCTTAAAGACAGCCCCTTTATGATTGGGTTGCATGGTTCGACAACTGTGAAGCGGGTTGATGATGACGGCGGTCGTTTTGAACGCTACCCTTTCTTGCTTACGGCGTTTGAGGATCTCCAACCAACCGAAAACAAGTACTTCGTTGGTATGTTTCCTATACCCCACCTGGTATTTGTCGTTAAAATATTATTAGGACGTATATTAAATGCAATCTACATCGAAATAAATATAAATCTTTGATAATTATGTTACCGACATTGATATTTACAACAAAAAGGAGTCATGGTAATCATAGTTATGATCATCAGAATCCAGGTTTTCTTATTAATGTTATACACATGAGACAAAAATTTAAATGTGACATATTGCCATAGAGTAATATTTAGTTAAAAGAAAATGCTAAAACCGTAATATTAATAGTAATAATATTAATAAATAAATAAATAATAATAGTGTTAATACCTAACGTTTAAGCACGCCCCTAGACTTTTTACACCATACACGACCAGCTGTGTATATACATAACGTTTTTTAAACCATGCCTCTTATACATTCAGGTTATAACATTTCTTATGTTTTGTGCTTCAAAATAAATAGCTCAGTGGGTCAGGATTATTCGTTACCAGACCCAACCCAACCCAACCCAACCCAACTCGACTCTTATACATTCAGGTTATAACATTTATGATGTTTTCTTCTTTAAAACAAATAGCTCAGCAAGTCAGACTTATCCATTACCAGACACATCCCAAATCAAGTTGGACTTTTTTTGAAGTTTATGCTAATTTTATTATATACTCTTTTCTGATGTATTGTTATTGCTAGAAAAAAAATATTTGCCATTGAGTTTTACAATGTAGTGTTTTTTTCTCATTGGTTTCCATATCGACTAAACATGTGGCCAGTAAGCCTATGCATTGCAGCAACACTTGTGGTAACCATTACACATTGGGTGTACAGGTGGCGAAATCCTAGGTGTAATGGAAATCTCCTTGCTGGTTCAATGGGCTAACCATGTCCATCACTAAGTGAGACCATGCAGTTTTTCGTTCCTAATCCAACATGGGATACGCCTCCCTTTCTTAAAGAGAGAATGAAAAGGTGACATCTATGAGCTGGCCCATATCATTGTCGAATTATTTTATATGGTATTATGGTCCATGGTTTAATAAAGTTTAAGCACGCCCCTTTGTAGGCGTATTGTCTTACATGTTATGCACCGGCCGTGTCAGACGTCTTACCACGAACAAACAATAGCTATTATGCATGCCGTGCATCGCACGGGCTTTCTCCCTAGTATATTTAAAATTTTAGATAATTGCCATTAAAAGAAAAGTTGAAGTATTCTTTTAATAAAAACTTTATGTATATTTTTAATTATCAATCTTGAATTTTAATTAATATTAATATTAATAGCATAATATTATTAATAATAATCATTAATTCTTTTAATAAAAACTTTGTATTTTTTTAATTATCAATCTTGAATTTTAACTAATATTAATATTAATATTAATAGCATAATATTATTAATAATAATTATTAATTAGAATTAGATATTTATTAAATAATATTATTAATGATTTGTATAAGAAAATGCCATGTGACATTAGTTGAAATTTTGAATAAGAAAATGTCATGTGACATTAGTTGGATTTTTTATTAGAATTAGATTTATATTTGCATCTAATACATGAGTTATTTTATAAAGTAGATTTAGATTGCGAAAGTATGAAGCCACTCGAACGTGTTCACGAACATTTGTTTATTTGTTTGTGTTTTAATTAAAGATTTTGGTACTTTCATATATTTTATACTTTTTGTATTATTAAATTTTTATTTATTTTATTATCCTAACAATTAAATAGGGAAACCATATTTCACCTTTGTATGCACCATTCCTCTTTCCTTTCTTATTATTTAAATCGATAAATATGATCGACCTCCGTTCCACAATAAGGGATTCAAGTTCTACTGCTACTCTCTGGGCCATCCACTTATATCCTTCGTTGCATTCACCAAATTTATTTGTATTCGTGAACCGTTCGTGAACACGCTCATTTTCTTAATTAACGAACATGAGCACAAAATCCCGTTCGTTAAGAATTCATGAACACATTTATTTCCTTAACGAACGAACACGAAAAAAGCCTTGTTATAAAACGTATAAAAATATATATACTCAAATTAAGGTAATTAAGTTATCCATTTTATGGTATTATATCTATAGAAAGTAGTAATGTGTAAAAAAATGTAATATTTTAATGGAAAAATTCTTTTAGTCTTTATTGTCTAAAAGATTTGAACCTAATAACTCTTTCTCTTAAACCAACGTATTTAAAGAATTAAAGACTTTGTTTATATTAGAGAACCATCACCCATTCTATAATACAACAATTCTTGAAGGGTGTTATGAAGAGTATTGTGTTTGGATAATAAAAATATACTTGTTATGAACAGTATAGTGTTTAGACAATAAAAATATACTAATCACAGTTCTGCCATTTATAACAATTGTGTACTCAGCTAAGTATATTATTGGGAGATAGAGGCGGGTATTCAAACCTTTCCCTGATGGTTATTTATTTCTTTCTACCTATTTTCAAAATACGAAACATGACTTGTGTCTCTCAAGCTTTCCCTTTAAATGGTTATTTAATTATTTTCTACTTTTTTTTTACTTTAGAGTAAACTGCCATTTTGGTCCCTGTGGTTTGGACACTTTTGCCATTTTAGTCCAATTCTCAAACTTTTTAAATCTGGGTCCCTGTGGTTTCACTTTTATTGTCATTTTAGTCCAAAAGTTAAATTTGGCCAGATTCCCCAACTAAAATCCTGATATTTTGTCTTTATCCTCAGGGGTATTTTAATCATTGTAGATTTATTATAACTCAATATTGATTAAAAATAATAAAACCTAAATTTTTTTAACCCTATTTAAAGAAATCATCTCCATCTTCACATGTTCAAAACCCCAATCCAAACCCTAATTAGCCACCACCTCCACCCGTTGTGATCAACCCACTTCTGCCTCCACCCAAACCCACACCATGCTCTCAACTGTGTACATTTCGTATCCTGCTAAAGGACGAATTTACCCTCGGCCGGAAGGAGATTTTGATTTTCTGTGCGTACTCAAAAGCTTAAGCATGTTGTCGGTTAGATCAGGTGGGGAATTATCATCATCTTGTTGTTTGTTTGACCCACAAGTGTGAGTCAACTAGCCTAACGCCTCCACAGCAGCATCCCTCTCAGCAAGCTGTTTGTTTCTTTTCGGTTTTCCTACAAACTGCAATCCTTTAAACTCGACTAATGCTCTGAACTCATTTGTTTTTAGATGCTTTGTTTTGTATTTTGGTGGAGTGTGGCCCGCCCGCATCAACAGAGTTTGCAGCAAGCTTTTCGGGTTTCCCCCATCTCTTGTGATTGTATCTTTGTCATTTGACTCGATTGACTTTTTGCTTTCACGACCGAATACAAAATCTCCCTTCACATTGTAGTGTTTGGGCAGAAAGAAAATTCCTCCAGCAATACTCATAAGCAGATCCTTCTCTTTCAGCTTCTTTCCATCCTTCATATGCACGAACCAGTGCCATATGATCACAACGGGTGGGGAACAGGTGTGGGTTTGGGTGGAGGCAGAAGTTGGTTAATCATAACGGGTGGAGGTGGTGGTTGATTACGGTGATGGAGGTGGCTGATTAGGGTTTGGATTGGGGTTTTTGAACAGGTGAAGAGGGAGATGAGGACTTTAAATAGGGTCAAAGATTTTTCGGTTTTATTATTTTTATAATAAATCTACAATGACTAAAATAGCCTTGAGGATAAAGACAAAATATCGTGATTTTAGTTGGGGAATCTGGCCCAATTTAACTTTTGGACTAAAATTGTAACACCCCGGCCCGAAAAGGCTGTCGTGTCACCTAATACAGTAATCAGAGACATTTTAAAACTTAAATAAAACATAACTCCAAAGGTTTAAAAATCTAAAACCACACAACGGTCTTAACGAAAATAAAAAATGTCTAAAATCCAAATAGCAATTTTATTTAAACTCCTTATTCCTAACTCTAGCCATTATGTTTTCTCTCTTCGCACTTTTCCCCATGTTCCCCTGAGTACCTGTTTAAGAAACAAGAGAAAACAACAAGAGAAACACGGCTGAGCGAAAAATTGCCCAGTAACGGAAAAACAATAGCAATAACGGTAACTCGATGAGAACGATCAAAACGGTATTTTATCAATGGTGAAACAATACTATGACAATAACAATGTAACGATACAGTCAACACTAATCAATGGTCAATCAATACGATAAGAATCCATGTGGAAATACCCATGTGAGCCAATGACAATAATCAATAAGCAATGTGTACATTAGCTGCAGTTCCAATGTACCAATATGTAGAGGGTGTTGGATCGTCGTGTGACCCTAACGAGTCAATCTGAAGAGTTCTGAATCAATATCAAAGGCGGAATCAGTCATATCGATGTAAACACAGCTTAATACTTCCTAATTATCTTCTTTTATTGATTTCCAGAGCTTTTACAAATCAAATAACAATCCGACAGCACCTCGGCTCTGAATTAATGGTCTAATTCCGTTTCAAATGATGGACTAGGCTCAGGTATTTATAGAGTGGTAATTCCGTTTGAACATGTCACTGTCCATTTCAAACGGAATTAACATGTTTAATTTCGTTTGAAACTGTCAGTGGCACTTTCAACCGAAATTACTCACGTACACACATATAAACCCTAATTTTAACCCTGCTGAGCACTGGTTTATCCTATCTAGACATAAGACTCAATAAAGACGAAGTTAACAGACATTTGTGCACCAGCAGACTCCCCATTGGATGTTGACGAAGTCTTTAGCATCCAGTCTTCAGTCTTTGTCTATCTTCTTGCTTTATCCAAATTGTCTGACACTGTAAGCTTTCTTCAAATCTTCTCTTCTTCTATCAACAGCTAGCATGAATCACAAAATCTGAATCTTTAACAACTTTCAAACTCCCCCTTGAATGTAGATCCAGAATTTGTATTTGACTTTTAAGACTTCAAACTCCCCCTATCAGTTAGCTGGGATTTTGCTTAGCTGTTTTCAATAACAAACCTGTTACCTGCACAATATCTACCTAAACGTAAGATTCATGATTATAACAATTTCAATCCAAACTTACCATTTGACTTCATTTGTTGATTTTGTCAGAATTTAGAAATCCACTTAAGTATCCAGGTCCAAATTAATGACCCTGTGTACTTAATTTGTCTACCAAGTCCAATTTAATGACCTTGGTTAACCTGAGACAAATCACACTGACATTTTGTACAAATTTTTCACAACAATTTTCTGAAAATCACAAGTTTCAAATTAATGAACTTGTTTTGACAATTCAATATCCAGGTTTAACAAGATTAGCTCACAACTCATCTTCCAGCTCAGAAACTTCCTGCATTTGCTTCAAATTTCGAATCTGAAGATCAGCTTTCCACTTTGGTTTGTCGGAAAATAAAGCAGAAATGTAAAATCTTTTTGGATTTTTAATAAAGTTTCTAGACTAGAAATGAATTACATAAATAAAATGAAATGCAGTAAATGTAAACTATTTACAAACATATTTTTGGTGAGCGTGTTAGGGAATCATATAAGCTATTTGACAAGTCACAAGTACCCTTAAGCTTAGATTACATACTCAGAATTAAACAATTCACTTAGATTGTCGATATACTGATCCACTTAAATTCTCACACAATTTTCAATCTGTCCAGGATACGGATTAGGTGTATTAAGAACTTAAACTCATTCATGTGTCCCACCTCTTGAATATACTCCCTATCCAGAACCCAATATTCAGTCTTACAGGTGAGTATACCACAGATGATATCTGTAAGGGGTTAAATTGCGAGGACCGTGAGAGCTCAGGTCAGAACTTCCGTTCAGCAGAGAGATGACGGCTTCGACTTTAAGTGGGTCCCCTTTAGAGGATCTTTTTTACAACAGCAATGATTAGCATTTTTCAATGTTTCATCATTTTTAGCTGAGGGCAGGCTTTCATTTCAAGCAAGCGTAAAGTATTATACGGGGACTAGGCCATTGCTTCCGCAAAATCAGAAGTCTCGGGATAATACCCCAGATATCACTGAGTATAAAGACCTAGTATCTCAGAAAGAGGGATCTTTCAAACAAGATTTCAGGGGTTACCTATATATCCAAGTAGTGTTCCCCGCGAAATAAGCAAGTTTGAATTTAGGTTTATATCCCGAACAAACCTACTAAATGTGTAAAAACCTATCGGCACATCATCAACGAGACTGTTTAAGACTTTTAAACTTTACAATTCTTTAGCATACCGTAACTGTCAAGCCAATGTACTATCATTTTCCCTTTTTACACAAGCTCTTTTCTGGTTTTCTATTGTTTTTGTATTTTGAAAATATCTCATGTTTTTGGATTTTTGAATTTTTTATTGTTTTTGTATTTTCTGAAAATATTACCCTATACTCCCCCTAAATACCAAAACAAGTAAAAAATCGACAAACCATTGCAGATTGCTTCTCAACATCATCATCTACAATGTTATCCTCATCAACGCCAATAATCCCATCCGACCCCGATAAAAGCTTCATACCGTTAAATTTTAACAAATATTGAAAACGAGTGTTATCAAATGCTTTGGTATGTAAATCAGCTTTTTGTTCGTCAGTGTGGATTTTCTCAATTCGTATCAACTTCTTCTCGAAATAGTCGCGAATGAAGTGATGACGAATTTCAATGTGTTTCGTTTTAGCGTGATGAACAGGATATTTAGTAATGTTTATCGCCGCCTCATTATCAACAAAGATAGGGGTGTTAAGAAATTGCAAATCGTAGTCGCGCATCTGTTGCTGGATCCACAAGATCTGAGAGCAGCAACTGCTAGCAGATACATACTCGGCTTCACATGTGGACAAAGCTACAGAGGTCTGCTTCTTGCATTGCCAGGTGACCAATTGTGGTCCGAAAAACTGGCACCCCGCTGTTGTTGATTTAGCGTTAACGTTGCAGCATCCGAAATCAGAATCGGAATACCCTTCGAGCATAAAATCGCCTTCTTTTGGATACCACAACCCCAATGATGGAGTTCCTTTCAGGTAGCGTAATATCCTTTTCACAATTACCATATACGAAGCTCTCGGGTTAGATTGAAATCTTGCTGCGAGGCAGGTTGGATACATAATATCAGGTCTTGAAGCTGTCAAGTACATCAGCGATCCGATCATGGAACGATATAACGTTTCATCTACCATCTCTCCGGTGAGATCAGGGTTTATCCCATGGTTCGTCGCTAACGGGGTGGAAGCTGGAGTAGAACCTGACATCCCAAATTTCTCTAAGATATCATGAACATACTTCGTTTGATGTATGAAAATTCCCTTAGGCAGTTGATCAACTTGAAGTCCCAAGAAGAATTTCATCTCACCCATCGATGACATTTCAAATTTCTGCTTCATAACTCTTTCAAAATCTTTGCACAGATTCTCATTTGTAGACCCAAATATGATGTCGTCCACGTATATCTGAACTATCAGAAGATGTCCGTCAACTTCTTTGGTAAAGAGAGTGGCATCCACTTTTCCACGGATGAAGCTGTTGGCTAGCAGGTGTTGAGACAATGTCTCATACCAAGCTCTCAGGGCCTGGTGTAAACCATACAGCGCTTTATCCAGCAAATAAACCTTGTCTTTGTGGATTGGATCCGTGAAGCCCGGTGGCTGTCTGACATATACCTCCTCTTTTACCTTCCCATAAAGAAACGCCGATTAAACATCTAGCTGATAAACTTTAAAATTTTTCCAAGGTGCAAACGCTAGGAAGATTCTGATCGCTTCAAGTCTAGCAACTAGAGCATATACTTCTGTGAAATCTATCCCCTCCTGCTGACTGAAACCCTGAACTACGAGTCGAGCTTTGTTACGAATAATAACCCCTCGATCATCTCTCTTGCACTTGAACACCCACTTAGTGTTTATCTTCCTGTGACCATCAGGCAAGTCTACCAATTTCCACACTCCTAACTTCTCAAACTAACTCAGCTCCTCTTGCATCGCGTTGACCCATGAATCTTCAGTTAGTGCTTCCTTATATGTTCGCGGTTCAATCTGCGAAATAAAACAACTAAGTGAAAACTCAGTTTGTAACGGAGCAACTGTAGAATAAAAACAAGTAAGGCCTTGGTCAATTTGACGTCTAGTGCGAACGCCTGATTGTAATTCTCCAATGATTAGCTCTTCTGGATGGTACGAAAGAGTTCTCGGCATCACCTCACCTGGAACATCTACCTCGCCTTCCAAATTTATGACATTCTGATTTGCACCTTGTTCACTGACTGGAATAGTTTGACTTGAAATCTGGATCTGCTCCCCCTCAGAATCTGAATCACCATGATCAAATACAGGTCTATCATCAGATTCTTGATTATCGTTGACTGCCGTTTGATTGTCAAGATTTTGCTGAATATCATCATGTTCTTCAGCATTGCTTGGACCTGCTTCGTCATCATTGGAAGCTTTTTGACGTCTAGAATACTCAGCTGGGAACCTTTCCTGCGAAGACTCATACTCTCTCAGAATATCCAACTCGTCAAATAAATCTTCTTCTTCTTCTTCCTCTTCCATGTCAAACGAATTCCACAAAGTGTCATAGTGAAAACGCCATGAATCGCCGGGATTTTAAGGTGGCATTGTGTAACCTTGGCATTCAACATTGTGTGCTTCAATAATCCGCTTCAAGCTTGGAACAAAGACTCTCTTTAATGGAATTGAGTAACCCACAAATATACCTTCAATGCTCTTTGCACCAAATTTACCAAAAGGCTCTAGAACAGTGCAGGGAGACCCAAACGGTTCTAAATACTTCAGGTTCGGTTTGCGGTTATTGATCAGCTCGAAACATGTCTTGTTGAATTTCTTCACTGTAAGAACCCGGTTGAGTGTATAGCATGCGGCTGACACTGCTTCTGCCCAAAAGTTGACATGTAGTTTAGAATCAGCAAGCATCGTCCTGACCGTTTCAATTAGCGTCCTGTTCTTTCTTTCAGCTACTCCATTCTGCTGTGGAGTGTAAGGCGCGCTAAATTCATGCAATATACCTCTTTCATCACAATATTCTTCCATTTTGATATTCTTGAACTCAGTACCATTGTCACTACGTAATCTTCTGATGCAGGTTTGGTACAAGTTTTCTATCTTCTTGAAAAGCGCCATTAAACGATCAAACGTCTCATCTTTTGACTTCATAAACAATTCCCAAGAAAATCTTGAATAATCGTCTGTGACTACAAGACAATAGAGATCCCCAGTTATGCTTTTGACGTTCACTGGACCAAACAGATCCATATGGAGTCTCTCTAACGGTCTCAAGATCGAGTTTTCCTTCTTCCCAGGGTGAGATTTCTTCTTTTGCTTGCCTTTGACACAGCTAATGCACTCCCCATCAAGACGAAAACCTTTCACATGAACACCAATTACTAAGTCGTTATGCACCAGGTGATTCATTTTTTGCAAGTGAATATGACCCATCTTTCGATGCCATAACTGTGATTCTTTTTCCATTGCTCTTGACATAAAACAATGAGCCTGACCCATGGTAATAGTTGCTACACTCATGTCTAACACGTACAGATCATTGACTCTGGGCGCTCTCATGATAACCCACTCTTCGGGAACAACAAATCCTGGTTTCAAGATCAAACATTCTTTTTCTGTAAAGTGCGTTGTATACATACGATCACAAATCTGAGAGATGCTCAGAAGATTGTTTTTAAGCTCGGCGATGTAGTTAACTCTTTCAAACGTGACGATTCCATTTGATAAAGTTCCTTCTCCAACTATTCGACCACCTTGATTTCCTGCGAATCCCACATAACCTCCATTAAAACCACGAACATCGTACAACAGGGTTTTCTTCCCCGTCATGTGCCGAGAAGCTCCACTATCCATAATCCAACGTGAAACGGATCTTGGAAGCTCCTGCACATATTACAAACACTTAGTGAAATTTTGATGTTACCCCAGCCTCTTTTGACTCGGGTAACTTGACATTAAGGTCAGTTTTTGCAGTGTAAAGTGGTGGAAAGTTCTTGTCATTCATCTTTAAGCTCTCCTCAGACCCAATCTCAACCTTTTTGTATAAAAAGAAATCATTTTGAGAAGGTTGACCAGATGATTGGTCTTTCTTTGGTACATTCTTCTTTTCAGAAGTAGTAGCCTCTTATGCTTCAAGTTTCTCATAGTAATCCAAAGGTACATGTATCTTCTTAGTTGAAGATGATGATTTTGCAGTCTCAGAAACCTTTGGTTTTGGAAAACTTGTTTTCTTTTCAACAACTTTTGGCTTCCATGTTTGTTGATGCGAAGCAACCCGTTTGTAAAACTTGTCATTTTTAGTTACCACATTTTTAACAGGTTCAGTTTTGACTTTGATGGTTTCATTTTTCAAAACCTTTTGCTCAACAACCATTGGAGCTTTTCCTTTCACATCAACTTTCTTTTTCTGAATCTCAACAACTTCAGTCTTAGGCTTCAAGTTGGTACACTTTCGTGCAATATGTCCAACTTGATTGCATTTGAAGCATGTTCGGGTGTCAACTACCCGACTTGTGCCTTCAGACTGAGGCTGTGAGGCCTTCTTCTCAAAGAACTCTTTGTTTGATTTTGAAAAAAATTTAGATTCTTCGTCAGAAAGTGAACTCGAACTTGAATTTTTCACAAACACCCTTTTCTCAGCAAACCTTCTGTTTTGAACATTCTTTTTCTGATAATTCTTACCACCCTGATATCCACCCGACCATTTGTTTTGATTGTTGTTATAAAAACGCGGTGGAACAACAGGCTTCTTGTAGTAAGCTTTATCTTTTTCAAAATTCATTTGCCTCTTTGTCTGATTTAAACCTTCTACTTCAGACAGATCAATTTCAACCAATTTGAACACATTTTTCAATTTAGCAACATTAACATTCTCCAGTGGAAACTCAGAGTCCGAATGCAACTTATCCGATCCTGACATCTTGTACATGACAAGAGTAGGTTCTTCATTTAAGTTGTTTTTGGATTTTGGTTTCGGAATGTAATTGTTCAAGAAACATTCTTCATCCTCAGCTGAATCACTTTCAGACTTCAAAACATTCTCAGCCATGCTTTTAACAATTTCTGACTGAACACTATCTTCATCGGATGATGTATTGAATGTAACATCAATTGACTCTGGAAGTTTAACCTCATTAACTTCTTCATCATTAACCAACCCTGATTTTTTCTTTGAAAAATTATTTAGAACTGGTGGTGGAACCTGATGAAACCCAACCCCGGTTCCATCAAAGTATACATCTTCGCCTGCTTTGTTTTTCCCGATGGGTTTGGGAACAATGTGTTGTAAAACAAAGCTTGCGGAGTTGTAGCTGGTTAATTTCAGGTTGATGCGCTCATTTTCAATTTTAGCTTCTTGAACTTGAAGCTTCAGATTAGCAATCTCATCCAACTGTTGGTTGATTTGCTCTTCTTTAACTCTAAGAACACAGGCCAGTTGAAGATTTTCTTTGTCTGTTTTACCATTTCTTTCATCAGAATCTTTTACTGTTCGTTTTAGTTTTTCAAAATTTTCTGAAATTTGACGATTTTCAAGAATCAATTTTTCATTTTCTTTCCTAATTCTTTCTACGTCATTTTTATCGTTTTCAATTTTCTCAGTTAATGCTTTTAATTTCTCGTTCGAAGCTTTTAACAATTTATCACGGTTTAAGATCTGATCTTCAACAGTTCTGACTCTACCGGTCAATTCTTCAACCTTCTTACCGCTGAGGTAAGCAATTGTACTACAAACTTTGCACTCTTTCATGCAATTTTTGCAGTCCTTCTCAGATTTAACTTTCTTACCTGACTCATGTGTATCATTTGAACTGACCTTGTTTTTTTACTCAGTTCCAGAACCAGAAACTACCTCTAGTTCTTTTGCAGCAAGAACTTTGTCAGCCATCTTCTTCAAGTTTTCAGCAGTGAATTCTTGTAACGTATCAATAATCCCGTCATCAACTTTCTTTGGCTGCGGCTCTTTTTCTGTCCCTTTCTCTTTTTCTTCAGCTTTTTCTTTAGATTCTTCTCCTCCCCACCACTCTCTCTGTCTGGCTTCTTCTTCAGCAGCAATTTGTTTAGTGAGAGTTTCAACATCTACAGTATCTGGATCAACAGCTTGGTAGAAGGTCCACCAATAGACTATCTTCCAGTAATCTCCATGAATCGCTGTGCTCTTCTCACTGCACTCGCCATACACCACCTTATATCGATCAACTCCATCTCCTCAGAATCGATCTGATCGTAGTCTTCTTTTGTTAGGTTGGTGTTACTTATCTTTCCTGCAACGAGACTTTCGTACGATTCTAACACAGACGCTAAAAACACCATCTGTTGTTTGGCAGATTCTTCACTAAAATTCCGACCATTCTTTAAATCCACAGCAATGTTGCATTGAAATAGATTTTTCGGAACAGATTGACTTTGAGCAGTTGATGAGGATCCACTATGATAGCCACTGCTAGGAGTTTCTTGATTCACTGTATTTGAACTTTCTGCAGAAAATGTTGTTTTTGGTGATGCAGATTTCAGGATCATACTTCCTCTGTAATGCAGCTCCACATTCTGCTGGTATGATGTGTTGTTGACTTTATTGGATTTTCTGATCTCCAATTCATGGCTTTCCAGTCTTTCGATGAGTAAATCCACTGTCAATTCAGTTGGCTTCACTGTATTCTTCAGCATCAATGCAAAATACTGCCAGTCTTGCTCATTCGGTAGTGAATCAAATAATTTGTCAACCAACTCCTCTCGAGTGTATATGATTCCGTGTCTTACAAGCTCCATCTTCAAATGCCCAAATCTTTCAATCATCTTGGAAACAGACTCATTCTTTAAACAAACAAACAAATCAAACTCTTTTCTTAACAATTTCTTTTTGTTTTTAACTATCTCAGCACTACCAACACATTTTATTTTTAATTTTTCCCAAAGGTCTCTCGAATCTTTGTACTCGATCAGTGAAATAATGTCATCTCTGACAGATTGGTGAAGCAGAGCAATGCACTTTTGTTCAGCAACATATCTTTCCATTTGGTTATCTTCCAAATTTTCATAATCTGTTCTCCCCAAATTAAAACCATTTTTCAAGCTTTTCCAACTGGGATATGCAAACGCTTGAACCCATTCTTCAAATCTTGTAGCCCACCTGTTGTAATCTTCAATTGCCATCAACTTGGGCGGCTTATTGTATGTTCCATATGCACTGTCTACACTCATATCATCAGAAAGAATTTTCTTTGCACTCGGATTAGGAACATTTTCATTGGTGTTGTTTGATGTATCATCTCCGGTGTTTCCCGTGAAAGCAAAGTCACTAAATGGATTCAGAAAATCATCCATCTTCAAGTACTGAAACAATCAACAAACACTTAGAAAAATTTTGAATTTAACAAGAACAGTTTCAAACGGAATCAGTTCAAGTGAAATCAGCTTTTCACACGAAATTACAACTCAAACGGAATCAAGTCACTTTGAAGCGGAATAGCTAATTTCGTTTGAATTCTCAAACGGAATCAGTCACTTTGAAGCGAAATCACTAATTTCGTGTGAACACTCAAACAGAATTAGTGATTCCGTGTGAAATGAGATGCACTTTCAAACGGAATTATCCAAAAGAGCTAATTTCGTTTGAAATTACACGTGCTATTTCAAGCGGAATTAGGATGATGTCAGCACTGTCGATCACGATTTTGTCAAATTGATCCTGTTTTACTTCGTATTAAGGTCCATATTTTTCAAGGATTAGTTAAAACAGTGTTTCGAACATAATATGTGAAAATCAAGCCATTTTGTCTGTTAAATTCTGATTACTTTTGAAAAGAAAGAGTAGAAGTGAGAGAATCCGATGAAATCAAGCTGAATTGGTATGAACTCCTCGTCCTGAGCTCTGATACCACTTGTTGGATCGTCGTGTGACCCTAACGAGTCAATCTGAAGAGTTCTGAATCAATATCAAAGGCGGAATCAGTGATATCGATGTAAACACAACTTAATACTTCCTAATTATCCTCTTTTATTGATTTCCAGAGCTTTTACAAATCAAATAACAATCCGGCAGCACCTCGGCTCTGAATCAATGGTCTAATTCCGTTTCAAATGATGGACTAGGCTCAGGTATTTGTAGAGTGGTAATTCCGTTTGAACATGTCACTGTCCATTTCAAACGGAATTAACATGTTTAATTTCGTTTGAAACTGTCAGTGACACTTTCAAGCGAAATTACTCACTTACACACATATAAACCCTAATTTTAACCCTGCTGAGCACTGGTTTATCCTATCTAGACATAAAACTCGATAAAGACAAAGTTAACAGACATTTGTGCACCAACAGAGGGGATGTGGGCACACACACCTATCCCAATACCAATAAGTAACAATAATATCATAGGATTGATCCATACGCCTCTCAATAATCAATGAACAATAAATTCTAATATAGAGACGCCGTGAACTAATCGCACCGTCACGGATGGTGCACGTCATCGGTGCCGATGATGACGCCCTATGTCCCCATAGGTGGATGTGCTCGGGTATTGAGGTCAATAAAACGGTACACTTAAGTCAACTAGTACAATAATGACTTCTATGGCAATGATCAATGATTAATAGGAACATACGATAATGAGCTTAAGGAATTAATCTATCGCATGTGAATCAATGGAAACAATTCAATTCAATACATGAGGAAACAACGATAACGGTCTGATGACTAGACACTAAAATAACGATATAAAACGCTAAGAGAAAAGACCATAGAATCCGTACCTTAAGCGATCTTCTATGATAAAACCGACGATGCTAATTTCTTCCCAACCGTTTATGACAACCTATAAAATACATTTGTTCTTGTATTATTTATGTTTTACTTTGTCATTATTAATAAAGATATTTTAATCATTTTATTTTATTTCGATTTACCATGATTTAAAGTTATTACAGTTTAGTTTAAAAAAAAAAAAAAACTCATTTATGATGTACGGAACCCAGCTTCCATTAACTATTTTAAATGTTTTAGTATAACATATTTATATTAATCTCCTTGTATGACAGAAATGCAGTTTTCTTTTCTTTTTAAATATCTTTGATTTTCATTCCTAAAATAATTTTTTTTTTTCAAAATCAAGCCATATTAAAATAGGCTTGTGGACATGAGCAAGGAATAACAAAATCCATGTGTGTGTACTGTACAAATAGCCAAAACCCATTTATCTCAAATATGCATATTACTTTTAACCATCAAATCTCATTAGTTCATTAACATTTTTTTTCCATGATTCTGTTCACTGCACTTCGACGCATCATATCTTTTAAGTGTATGTAAGACAACCAATTAGTTCTGTTACCTTGGGTCAAGGAGGGTGTTGATCGAACGCTATACAGAAACGATTGCTTTTAACGGCAAGGTGGTGATGATGGTGGCTGGGTTGCACAGAGACGAGAAATAAACTACGCCGCGGCCGCTATTGATCAATCCGGATGGTGTGCGGTGGCTGCCAATACCGCCGGAATAACAATCAAAAGACGAACTAAACAACTATATCCGAATTAGAATAGGTTTCGACTTTATACCTTAATCGTCAAACAGAGGTGACCGAACAAATGATTTTAAGCTTGCGAGTGATCAAATAGAGACAATCAAAGTGATCGGCAGACCGAAACTTGAAGGCGCCGTAGATTCCCAACTGATGCTGCAACTGTAGCGACTCGCCGGCTGCGAAACTGCAACTTAAACAGGAATGGAGGTATGCGGTTTGTGTGATGGTGTTTCTATGAATCTGTGATAACCGAATGAGAACTTGGGCTGTTTAAAACGAATATACCACCGATTCTATAGCTAGTTAGTTGAATATGATATGGGATGTGGCGGTAAGGCTTTGAACGAAGTTGTACAAAAGTCAAGGCTTAGTTTGGTTAATTAATATTGTTACTGTTTTGTTATTATTTGTTTAAAATTTTCACTTATATATACATTTGTATACACTTGTACTTTGCAATCCAGGGGTCTGCATTTCTTTTTATAGCAATGAGAGAACCTCGGAAGGCTATACCGGAGGAGATCCAGAGAAGAATAACTAAATTCTTCGTAAGTAACCTACCGGAGCGGTGTAGTGGTAGTGATTTGGCTGGTGTTTTACGTGAGCATGAAGTGATTTATGATATTTACATAGCCAAAAAGAGGGATAAAGGAGGGAATAGGTTTGGTTTTGTCTCCTTTCTTGACGTCAAAGACAAGGAGGAGATGGTCCGGAATATGAAGTCTCTGAGGCTGGGGGATTATAAGCTGTCGGTCAATGTGGCTAGGTTTGTTCTTGAAGATGGGGAAATCAGGGATCCTCCACCTAGGTTCATTCCGAAACCTGTGGCGAATAAAACTGCTCAATCCAATGGTGGTCAGGCCACAAGGTATGAAAAAACTGGTACGTTTTCCTTTAGAGAAGCTCTTACAGGGGAGAGAAGTAAGGTCTTTGATAATGCTAAAGTCTTGAGGTTGGGAGATAAGCCACCTTTGTTCAACGATTGTCATGGAAGATCTTTATTGATCAGGGTTGGGTCTTTTGATTTGGTTCGTCGGTTCAAAACTGAAGTTTTGGAGATGGGGTTGGGTGAAGGTATCATTCGGTATCTTGGAGGAATGCAGTTTCTCGTTACGTTCAAAACTAGTGAGCATGCTATTATGGCTAAGGATGAGTTGATAGGTAGGGGAGAAGAGTTTGTTAAAGTCAGCTTCTGGGAGGGACAACATGTTGATTTTGAAAGGATTGCTTGGGTTAAAATCTATGGTATGCCTCTTCATTTGTCTGCTTCTGATAATTATGATGCGGTTGTTTCGTTGTTTGGCAAGGTGATTCATAAAGTTCAAACTGATCCTTCCGGGACTGATTTGTCAGTTAGTTACGCTGGGATTCTAGTGAACAATGGAGCTTTTATCAATGGTGAGGTTTCTTTGTTATGGAATGATAAGATGTATACGGTGTGGGTTTCGGAATTCAATGGTGATAGGATGCCGGATCCACTGAGGTTTGGGCTCCAATTAGATTGTGTCAATCTTGAAGATGGCGGTCTTGATGATGACAAGGCCAGTAGTTCTGATGAAGAGATATCCGACGACGATGAAAAGTCCGACGAATCTGATGCCGAGTTGGTAGAAGCCGAGGTTGGTGGCGGAGGCTCGCCGTCTGTTAATGTTGGTTTTAATGATATTAATGATGAAGGCGGATTTCTAGGGGTTTCAAATCAGGAGTCGGTTTCTATTCCTAATAATGAGGAGGTGATTAAGGACACAGATTACGTTCCAGGATTTGTTAAGGTTGACCAAGTGGACCCCAGGGTTCAGAAAAACAAAAATAAACGTAAAAAGTACAAAGGTGTGGACTCTTTGGGCCAGGAGGTGGGTTCCTATAGTAGTAGTAATGACAGGCCCAACAAAGAATCTAGATTGGAGGAGAACGATCCGTTTGGGCTAGCTCCTATCATCTTGGGCCTTAATGTTACAACTCAAAGAGGCATTGTGGGCTCAGATGACAATAATGTGGCTTTTACAGATCTCGATGAAGGGCCAGTTTTACCCGAGAATATGATGACTCCTGTGAACTCTCTAAATATGTTGGATAGTGGTGCTCAAATGGACAAGCAGACGGTAGAAATTAACAATTGTGAGACTACGGAGGAGATCGTTCAGCAAGATGGTAATCAGGTGGAGGTTGAGGTTAAGTGTACCACTAATCTTGGCTCGACTGTTGGGGTCGATTTATCTAATTTCCAATCTATGCTTCGGGATTCTATTATCAATGAGGGGATACAATCAGGTTTCCAATGAATTTCCTATCGCTTAATGTTAGAGGGCTTGGTGGTGATGGTAAAGTGGGTCGGGTGAAACGTTTAAAAGAAAAGAATTGTGTGGATTTTATGGCTATCCAGGAATCGCATATGGATAATTTTTGTGGGTTTGATTTTCATAATATTTGGGGTAGTGAAGTGTTGGATTACGATGTGGTGGAATCGACGGGTAGATCCGGGGGTATGGTTAATGTTTGGAACCCCAAAGTATTTAAAAAATTTTCTACGATTAAGAACAGGAATTTTCTTTTAACTACGGGTTGTTTAGTTAATGATGGTACAGTGTTGAATTGTGTGAATGTATATGCTCCTCAAAAATTGGGGGAAAAGAGGATGTTGTGGGATACGCTGATGGGTATTCTCAATGGGTTGGAGGGGATGCTTATTGTTATGGGTGATTTCAATGCGGTTAGGGCCCCCGAGGAAAGAAAAAATTCTCGTTTTAATCACAGATGTGCTGCTAATCTCAACAAGTTTGTTGATAATATGGGTTTGTTTGAGTATATTATGAGGGGGAATAAGTATACATGCTTGACGGTTAAGGACGGTGATTTTAAATTGAGTAAGATTGATCGCTTTTTTGTGTGTCAAAGATTTTTTAATAGGTGGCCAGCAGCGATCCTGAGAGCTTTGCCGAAAGATTGTTCAGACCATTCTCCTTTACTTCTATCCTTGGTGGATGCGAATTTTGGCCCAAAGCCGTTCCATTGGTTCAATTCCTGGATAGATAGGGATGGGTGTAAGGAGGAGGTGATCAAAGTATTAGAAGATCAATCTTTTGTAGGCACCCCTGAAGCGAAGATCAGCCTCAAATTCAAAAGGTTAAAGAATAAGTTGACGTCATGGTGGCATAGCACTAATAAAAAGGAAGGGGAGGATGCAGCGATGCTGCAAAAAGATATGGAAAGGCTAGAAAGGGTTATGGAAGAGAGACAATTGGAAGAGGAGGAAGTTTGGGTGTGGGAGACTTGCAAAAAAGGCATAGACTATCGTAATCAGTGCAAAGTTAAAGATTTAAAACAAAAGTCTAGGGTTCGATGGGCTATGTTTGGTGATGATAATACCGCCTTTTTCCATGGGGTGGTGAATGGTAGGAAAGCTAAAAACGCGATTCCGGGCTTAATGGTTAATGGGGATTGGATAACGAAACCGTCTTTGATCAAACGTGAGGTCCTAAAGCATTTTAGAAATCAGTTTTCGGAAAAGTACGTGACAAGACCACTCCTTCGGTGTAATAATATCAAAAAGGTGCCTTTGGATTGCTCTGACCATCTGGTTGTGAGGTTCACTAAAGCAGAGGTTAAGATGGCAGTTTTTGAGTGTGGGTCTGATCGGGCTCCAGGCCCGGACGGTTTTAATTTTAGTTTTGTGAAATTTTTTTGGAGTTTCTTGGAAGATGATTTCTTTAGTTTGATGGAAGCATTCTATGACTCGGGCGAGATTGGTAGAGGTTGTAGCTCCTCTTTTATAACATTGATTCCTAAATCTAAGAATCCGGTGGGATTATCTGATTATAGGCCAATTACTTTGGTTGGAGTTATTAGTAAAGTTGTATCCAAAGTGCTTGCTTTACGGATCAAGAAGGTGTTGAGTTATGTTATTTCTGATACGCAGTCGGCCTTTCTAAGGGATAGATTTATTTTGGATGGGCCTTTGGTGTTAAATGAGGTCTATGGCTGGTTACACAAAAGGAAGGAAAAAGCTTTTATGTTGAAAATTGACTTCGAAAAAGCTTACGATAATGTGAATTGGGGTTTTTTACTATCCATGTTGGATCTGATGGGCTTTCCTGCTAAATGGGGGAGGTGGGTGAGAGGGGTTTTGGAGTCAGCTAGGTCCTCTGTGTTAGTAAATGGGTCGCCTACTTACGAGTTTCATTGCGAGAAGGGCCTTCGCCAAGGGGATCCTTTATCTCCTTTCCTTTTCTTAATTGTTATGGAAGCTTTAACTTGTATTCTTGACAAAGCTTGTGATGAAGGCGAGTTCAAAGGCATTCAGGACAATAGATCCGGGTTGAAAATCTCTCATTTGCTATATGCAGATGACACTCTAATTATTGGGGAATGGTCGAAAGAGAATATAGAGAAAACGGCTCGGCTTCTTCGTATATTTCATTTGTGCACCGGTCTTAAAATCAACATCAAGAAGTCGCATATTTTTGGTATTGGCGTGAACAGCGATGAGATTAAAGTGATGGCTAATATTCTTGGATGTAGGATTGGAGATTTCCCGTTCGAGTATTTGGGTATTAAAGTGGGTGCAAACATGAACCGGGTTTGCCAATGGAATTCGGTTGTGGATACTGTTCGATCCCGGTTGTCGACTTGGAAGGCGAACTCCCTATCTATGGGGGGTCGTTTAACTCTTATTAAATCCGTATTGTCTAATCTGCCTATTTATTACCTGTCCATGTATAAAGCTCCTATTCAGGTTGTGGATCAAATAGAGAAATTGATGAAGAACTTTCTCTGGGGCGGGTCTACTGAGGTGAGGAAGATGCATTGGGTTTCATGTGATGTTGTCACCACGTCCAAATCAGATGGGGGTTTGGGTGTCTCGAGGTTAGAGGATGTTAACAAGGCGTTGATCACCAAATGGGCGTGGCGTTTTAAGAAGGACCCGAACAGTAGTTGGCGCCGGATTGTAGAGGCGATTCATGGTGGTAAAGGTAGGTGGTGTTTTCTACCTGTGAATAGCGGGCTGACCGGTTGCTGGAAGAACATTGTTTTGCTTATAGGCAAATTGAAGCTTGAAGGTAAAGATATTCATAATTTGATTAGAGGTACGGTGGGGAATGGGTCGAACATCTGTTTCTGGACTGATAAATGGTTTGGAGAGACTATTCTTATGCATAGGTGGCCTTGTTTGTTTAAATTGGAAAAGATTAAGAGGTGCACTATCTCGGATAGGATTCGGTTCTGGAATGGGGCTTATGTTTTCGAAGATAGTTGGCGGAAAGGTATTAGTACTGTAGAGGAGATCTCCGAGTTTAGAGACCTTCAAGAGATGTTGTTAAAGTGCTCTTTTTCGGGCAACAAAGACTCGTGGAGCTGGGAAGCCGATCCGGGTGGAACCTTCTCTGTTCAGAATATTAAGAAGCTGATTCGAAGTGGCAGAGACGTGAGGAGGATTCATGACATGGTGTGGACCAGGTGGGTTCCGATTAAGGTGAACATTCATGCGTGGAGGCTCGATATGGATCGTTTGCCCACAAAGAAGGCGCTGATTAGGAGGCAGGTTACTGTGGAAGACGATTCTTGTGTGTTCTGTCAATCGGTGGAGGAATCTGCTCTTCACCTTTTTACCGAGTGTTTGCTCAGTTGTGGCGTGTGGCAGTTCATTGAGAGGTGGTGTCGACTGGACCCTATCCGTTTGCTCGATATCAAAGATATTATGAAGCTGACAGACTCGTTTAATGGGTCAAAATGGAAAAAGGTCATCGTTAGAGGTATCGTTATGACGGCTTGCTGGGTGATTTGGAGAACTCGTAACAAGGTTGTTTTTGAAGATGTCCAACCGAGGGTTTGTGATATGATTGTTTGTATTAAATCTTGGTCGTTTCTTTGGCTGCGTAGTCGGTCCAAATTTCGGGATCTTAGTTGGAAGGATTGGAGTAGATATCCGTTGTATATGTTGTAACTGTTTGTGTTTGGCGGTCCTCGTTTTGTGGGCTTAGCCGTTTTCTTATGAAGGTTATCGTTAAAAAAAAAATATACATTTTTATACAATTTATTTATTAATAGAAGATGAGGTAAGATACTTGGCCATTTTAAAACTCCTAGATTGATTGTTCCCTTGTACAAACATCATTCTCTCTCTCTCTCTCTCTCTCTCTATATATATATATATATATATTGTTACAATAATTCAAATTTTAGATTTTCTAATTTTATCGAGTATTACAGTTGGCAATAAAAGTGAAAACACAGGGACCTAAATTTAAAAATTTTGAGATTTGGACTAAAATGGCAAAAGTGTCCAAACCACAGAGACCAAAATGACAGTTTACTCTTTACTTTATTTGAAATATTTTCAAATACTTATGTTCAAAAAAGTAAATATTTATACATTTAAAAAATAAATCCAACAAACTATAATGTACCATCGTATGGCTATTGTATGAACAACAAACTATTTTTTTGTTTTCCTCATTTATTATCCAGGTAGTTTTTATTTTCTAGCGGTTTTGGTTTTTTTATGACGAATTGAGCAATATCGGCTGAACAAACTCGGTATAGGTATTCGTTTGTATTGTTTTTGTTACTTAAAGCACGTGTCTATATCCTCTTTATTGCTATACCGAGTGCCTGTATCATACCGGTGTTGTAATGAAATGAACCATTGTCGAATGGAAGCCTACCATAACAGTTGGTAGATGTTACATATTAAATAGTTTGCCGTTGTTATATATTAACTAGGACATCAATATTGCAATTAGTACCATTTATTTATAGTTGGTTTATTGTAATTATTCTTATTTTCCTGGATAGATTATATACAAATTTGATCTTTTAACAGTTTGACGTTGTTATATATTAAATAGGACATCAATAATTGGTACTATTTATTTATAGTTGTTTATTATATTTATTCTTATTTTTTCTGTGATAATTTCCTTAAAGTTCCGAATATTATTGATGGCTCTCAATAACAAACGGGTTTGCGATGCTTTCAAGTTAAACCCGAAACGACCGCTTTTATTGTTTAGTCAAGTTTTGAACACTTTGGTTACGACGCATTGCGGTTTAACGTGTCGCAACGCGCACGTACTAAACACTAGTTAGCAATTAGCAAAGGCAAAATAAAGAGGGTAATAGATAATAGTTATCAATAGCGTTACCTATTTTCCCTTTTCAATCCATATAATTTGTTCATAACTACATATATAACCCTCAACATTTCAATCATTAAATAGTATTGATTAATGAATCATGTTACTTTATACGCTTTTCACGTAAAAATCACTTCTATTTTATATTCTCCTTCTTCTTGTGTCCTGGGGTTACCATTATATCTGCTATTTAGGCCCTCCATTTTCTCTCTTTTTTTTCATGAGTGGACTCTAGCAGGGGTTATCAATTAATTCACCATTTCATTGTGTTTACTAACTTATATATAAAATATAAATGTGTGTTATATATTTGAAAAACCATTATATATACTATTTTGTTAATATGTTATTTTATTTTTACTTAATATTTATATATAAAGAAGTCGGTTATTGTACAATACCTCTTATCGTACATTGCGTACACAATAACCCTAGTCGTTAGATCGCATGGCTTTCATAAGCCAGGAACATGTTATATAGTCAAAATGGTTGTTCGCATGTTATATAGTCAAAATCGCATGGCTTTTATAAACCCGGAACATGTCTAAACTCGGACCGACAAAATCGCATGGCTTCACAAAAACGCATGTTATAACCTCGGACTCACAAACTCGAACAACAAAAAATGTACAAAATCACATGTTATACACTAATCGCGTACGCAAGGCCTCTCGTATTTTACGCATTCAATATATATAAATGTATATTTTATGCGTTGATAATATAACTGTATACATGACTTGTACGTGTGTATGTATAGATATACAAACTTAATAATAAGAGAAAAATGTCCGGATAGGCCCTTTTGTTTGCCCATTTTTCATCTTAGTCCCCAACTTTGTAAAATTACAGCTATAGTCCCCAACTTTTTCATTTTCGTTCCCGGATAGTCCCTGGCGCGAATGGGTGTTAGTTTTTAGTGTTAAGTGAGTGCGAAATGATTAAAATACCCTTACTAATAAAAAAATAAAAATTAAAACACTAAAAGATAATTTGATTTAAACATTTAAAATATAGTGGGCCCCACTATTAAATAAAAGAATATAATTAAGAAACCTTATGTCCCCTCCCCACCCTCACTTCTTCTTCCACCACCTGTAACCACCATACCAACACCCACCTTCACCGTAACCCCCACCTGCAACCACCTTCACTAAATCTCACCATCAAAATTATTAATTTAGTACAATCTCCTGGGAAACTTCAGTAAAAAAAATGTGAGTTGTCAGCGGCTAGCACTCATTTTAGAGAGAACTAGAGTTCTTACCATGAGACTCCAGCCCATCCACTATATCAAAAGGTAAATAGAAACTCCACCACGACGCCACCACCTCACCCGGATATTGCCGGAAAACCCACCACCGTAACACCTACACCTCGCTGCATCACCTCACCCCAACATCACCGGAAAACTAACCACTGCAGATCCTCTTTAATATAAACTTACAATTAGTGATAAAGGTTTATAAATCTCTATTAGAATATGTATTTAGAAGTTAATGTTCTTGTTCAACTTACAGATCTAGTTTTATAAGTAATTACGATGAACATAAATGTTGATCTGAACTAATTTGGGTGATGTTGATGTTCTTGTTTACGTAGTGATTTCGATCCGTGTTGTCACACACCCAAAATACCACATGCGGGAACACCGCGGGACGTGTGACATACCAGGATCCAGCCACCAATCACATTGAACCATAACATAGTATTAAATAAAAGTTTCCATTTATTTCATAAAGTAAATCCCAAAACACAACTTAAACCAATTTCGTTCAGCGGAAGCGTAATGTAAATAGTTTTCAAGTATTCAAAACAAGTGTGCAATAACCATTAAACTTGTATCCAAGAGCTACGACCCATGATCACTCCAGCACTCCCAGATAGCAAGTTCTAATCCATGAATCTAACGTCCTGCAAGCATGTAGACAAGTGTATCAGACAACGCTGGTGAGTTCAAAGTTTGTTAACACGTTTTAGTTACCAGATACAAGTATGAAACATTTCAATGATTTGATGTTGTTAATAACTTGATTACCGCAGATGGCTCCAGATTATTTGCCCAAACCCCAATGCCTCTATCAAAGCAATGTTCAAGACTGGGGTCATTAGTTCACGCCCGTCCTCCCCGGTACGGTGTGAGGGTGCCAAACCTAAATAGCGCTATCAACTAATACCCCGTTGCCTCCCCGACAACAAATCGGTAGAAGGGACTTAAATGATAGACATGAGTGTATTAACCAACATCCCAGGTTTAACATTCCAGTCAAACCCAATTACCCGACATTCCTCCCCGGAACGTTTACCAGATGTCCCTCCCGGGGACGCAAGCTTGGAAAAAGAGCAGTGAACTCACCTTAGATTTGCTCGGTATTTAACAAGTTACCTGTTCCAATTAATCAACCAGCCCTACCATGGTTACCAATCAAGATCAGTTCATAATTAACCAAGTCACATATTTTACACAGATTGCATTCATCACAGGGTTGCTATACGACACGTACCATGCATATTGTTGGTGCATACGTCTGTCGACTTCGTCTTGTATCGAGTCTTGTACTTAGAATGTTAGATCAGGGCACGTTGTACGAGGAAAATAGGAGGTATTGAGTGTGAATGAGCTAATTCCGCTTGAAGGAGGTAATTCCGCTTGAAAGAGACATGTGCAGTTTTAAGCGAAATTAACATAGTTAATTCCGCTTGAACTGACACACTGCCAGATTCAAACGGAATTAGTTCTCTATATATAGGTCTTCAAGCGAGATCATTTGTAACTTTGAGATTTCCGGTACCGAACTGCTGCCGACGCGTCGTTTGATCTGTAAACCTGTTATAATCAATAAACAAGACGTTTAAGTGTGAAACAGTCTGTTTTCCATGTCTGTTTGGGTCACGGATCGATCCTACAAGTGGTATCAGAGCTCAGGAAGAAGAGTTCTTGCCAAAACAGCCTTATTTTCTGACTTCTACACCTTCTTTTTAAAATTTACAAAATTTCACGGTCAAAATGGTCTGAATTTCACATATTAAGTGCGAAACAGTGTTTTAATGAATCCTTGAGAAAATTGGACCTTAATTCGATATAAAACTGGTAAAAATCGTAATTTCGTTTGAAAACCAGATCGCAAAAGATGACGTCATCAGCATTTCAAACGAGATTAGGACTTAATTCCGCTTGAATTAGCTATTCCGCTTGAAAAATACACATAATTCCGCTTGAGAGTACCTAATTCCGTTTCTTGGTGTAATTCCGTTTGAGGAGGTTCAAATGAAATTAGTTATTTCGTTTCAAGTGTGTAATTCCGTTTGAGTAGTTTCAAGCGAAATTAGTTGATTTCATTTCAAGGCGTGATTCCGTTTGAAAGTGTGCTGGTTCAAACGAAATCAGTGATTCCGCTTCAAAGTGATTTCGTTTGAGGGTGTTATTTCGCTTCAAAAGGTTAATTCCGTTTGAAGAGTTGATTTCGTTTGTGGTTTAATTCCGTTTGAACGTGTACTTAGTGTGAAACTATTTTTCAAAACATGGAAGAGGAATTCTACAATGCGTTTGCTACACCGGTCGCACCAGTTACAGCTGCTGAAACCCTTTACAGTGAGAATGAAACGGGAACTTACCAAAAACCACCTAAGCTAATGTTCATTGAAGATTTTAAAGGATGGCAAAATCGATTTGAAAACTGGGTGTAAGCATATAAATTTGACGCATGGTATGCTTTACACAAAGACTATGAGAAACCGAAAAACGAGCGTGGGCTTGAAAAGGCTTTTTGTGATTTTTCAGAGATTGATAAATTGAAGTATACAAGTGAGAAAATGACGATTAGTCTTCTACAACAAGCAGTAAAGGAAGATATCTTTGTTTTGCTTCAACATGAGGATACTGCTAGATCGATTTGGAATGCATTGATTCAAAAGTTCAAAGGAAGTGCAGACATGATTAAAAATAAAAAAGCTTTATTGAAGAAATCATTTGATATGTTTGCAGCTTTCGATCATGAAACAACAAAGATGACTATTGATAGATATTGTCATTTGGTATTGGAAATGGGAAGATTGGACATTAAGAAAGATGATGATGAATGGGTTGATAAACTTGCCGATGCATTACCACAGCAAAAATGGGGAACTTATCTGTTGATTGTGAAACACATGAGAAAATCGGAAAATATGAATCTGGCAAAGTTTATTCAAAAGATTGAAGAGCACGAGTTGGATATTCAGAAAACGGCAATCATGAAGAATCCAAATGCTCAACAAGATGTCAGTTTATATTACAGAGGGAACAAGTTTGAGGCTACCCCCAGCCATAGCCCAAAGATACAAACTGGTTTCAGTGCTGACAGTTCGTCTGGAACAAAGGGTAGTAATGTGACAAAGGGATTTAGCTGGGATAAATACATTCCACCAGGTTCAGGTCTTGTTGCTAGAATTCTGGGTGAAGATGAGGCTAGTCAGAAAAGAATCCCGATTTTTCCAGATCTAGGAAGTGATATTGATACTGATGATGAGGAAGAATATCTTAACAAAGCTAGAAAAGGAATAGATCCTGACAGTTTTAATTTGTTTTTTGCAGATAAAGTTAAGATGCTGAATCAAAAGAAGATTGCCAGATTGAGGAGAGAGCTGGAAGCAGCAAAAATACTAGCTGATGAAAAGGAAAAGTCAGAAGCTGGAGAAGCTAATGTTAATCAAGTAATTGAGAAAGTAGTAGAAAAAATCGTTGAAGTGGAGAAAGTGGTGGAAAAATAGTTGAAGTCGAGAAAATTGTCGAAATAGAAAAAATTGTTGAAGTTGAGAAACTCGTTGAAGTTGAAAAGATTGTTGAGGTTGAAAAGATAAGTGAAAAAATGGTTGAAGTTGAAAAACCATGTTTGAAATGTTTAGAATCTTGCAAAGTTTGTGAGGAGAAAGATAAGAAGATTGCTGATTTGGAAAAGGTTAAAGAAGATTTACTGTCTGATTTGAAGTATGTAAAAGAATCATATGATGTTTTGAACAAGACAGTTGCAGGTTTGAACAAAACAAATCGAGAAGTTGATGCTGTTATGACAATGATGAGCTCAACATTAATTAAAAAGCAGAGCGTCATTAATGAGTATATCGAAGACTGCGCTAAGCTGAAGCATGAGTTGGAACTTGAATAGATTGAGAGTGAAAGGATTAAACGATTACTGTTGAGTTATACTACTTGTGATTATTTGATTGATCGTATTTATCCTACTGTTGCAGGTCTTGAAGCATTTCAAGATAAAGAAACTGAAGAGGATACTGGTAAGAAACCAAGTGTCAAATATAACAAGTGTCCGCCCCCGATTTGGAATAGTTATTCTCCCAGAAAGCCAAATGAGGAACGCTTAAATAAGGCTCTCAACATCAAGTTAAAGTCTGAAATCATTGATGAATTACCAGACAATATTGATGTCAGATTCACAGCGTCTGACACTGATCATGAGTCTGAGTTGTTAAAGAAAGTTGTCGATCAGGTGTTGGATATGGATGAAGAGTCAAAACCGGAGTCTAAATCTGAAAATCCGAGTTCGTCAGAAAAGAGTCCGAGTTCACCAGTTAAAAGGGTTTATAATAAAGAATTCTTGTTATCAAAATCTAATTTGAATGACGGACTAATCAAAGTGGCATATACTTTGATTGATTCAGACAAATTATATTCTGATGAGGAATTTCCAATAAGAAGTGTTAAATCTGAAATGATCAAACAGGTTTTCAAATTAACAGAAATTAATATTTCTGAAATGAAAGATTTAAATCTTCATGAAAAACCTAAAAAGTACACTTCAAGAGTTCAACAGAGATTGAACAAGAAAAATAGTTACAGTTCTGGTTCAGGTTTTCGAAAGAAACCAAACCATAACGGTAATTTCAAAAAGCAAGGTTTAGGTTTCATTTCTTAAGAAATTTATAAAAATGAGAAAAATTATAAATTAAAACCAAATTTGTTGCAGGTGGAAGTTCTGAAGAAGAACAGAAGAAACCATTTTGGAAACAATCAAATCAAGAGTTTCTTGCTGAAATAAAGAAGAATGTGAAGAAATTTGCTCCGAGAGTTGACAGAAGAACCTGTTTTAAGTGTCAAAAAGCTGGACACATTGCTTGGAATTGCCACGAGTCCACCTATACAAAACACGGAGTTTCTTCTAACTTTGAAACAAACAAGAAATATGTTGATAAAAAGAAACAATCAACTGAGAAATCTAAAGTGTTTAAGAATTCGACTTTCGAAACTGGTGATGTTTCAAAACATTTTTACAAAAGAAAAGTCGATTTGAACAAACAAAGATGGGTTGTAAAATCTGAGAGTAGTTCTGACAATGAATCTGATTCCATAAAATCAGAGGAGTCATTTGTTGAGAAAAAGGTTGAGAATTCCGTTCCAGAGTTGAACGATGAAAACTTTCCACCATTGTCAAAGGATAATCTGAAATCAAAAGGTAGGTTTGAGATTTCAGGTCAATTCTTCTCAGGAAAAGAAGAATTTGATGTTGAAAAGGCTTTCAATGGAAAAGTCAAACATATATTCGGTAAAATGGTTGATGGAAAGGTTAAAAGTGCAAAAGAATTTTACAAATCAAAATGTTGGTGGGATAGATGTGTACCAGAATCTCCCAAGGCTGGTCAGGCTTGGGGGAAAGGACTTCCTAACTGAAAACCTGACTTGCCGAAGCTCCCAAGTTGGTAAGAGTGGAGCAGGAATCGACATCATTCTTGAATTGTTTGGTTGGTATATCTGCAGGTGATCACTTTAAATTGTTATATTTTGATTTACAAATGGTATGGTTGGTGAGTGAACCTACATGTGGTTGAAAAAGGTTTTCACTGACAAGTGGTAAATCAAGGACATTAAGTTGTACTTGTTTTTCCTTCATATGGTATTTTTGAGAAACAAAATGATGAACCCCTAAATTACAAGTGGTAAAATCAACAAATCTAATTTTTCGGAAAAACCATTTGATTAAAACAAACTTAAGTGTTTTGAAATCAATGGGAAAATAGTTTGTTGAAAGGGGGAGTTCTGATTGTTTATGCCAAATGGATGGCGATCTGAAGTGATTCGATATCAGTTGTTGCTTTACTTGTATAGTTTGTTTTCAAATTTTCTTAAATGATTTTGCATTTTAGGGAGAGTAAGAAATTTCAGAAAATCCAAAAACATCAGAATATCAGAAAATTTGAAAAAGTCAAAAACATGATAAAATCAAAAATGAGTTTTGTTGTCAAAAAGAGGAAATGATAGTACATCAGTGGACTATCACAGTATGCTAAAGAAATGGAAAGTTAAATTGTGATAAACGGTCTCACTGATGATGTGCCAGTAGGTTTTTGCACATTTAATAGATTGTGACGAGATATAAACCTAAATATTCAAACTTGCTTATTTTGTGGGTAACATCTCTCGGATATATGGGTAACCCCTGAAATCTTGTTTGAAAGGTCCCTCTTTCTGAGATACTAGGTCTTTATACTCAGTGATATCTGGGGTATTATCCCGGGACTTTTGATTTTGCGAAAGCAATGGCCTAGTCCCCGGAGAATACTTTACGCTTGCTTGAAATATAGCCTACCCTCAGCATAAAAAATAATGAAACATTGAAAAATGCTAATCATGTGCTGTTGAAGAAAAGATCCTCTAAAGGGGACCCACCAAAAGTCGAAGCCGTCATCTCTCTGCTGAACGGAAGTTCTGACCTGAGCTCTCACGGCCCTCGCAATTTAACCCCTTAGAGATATCATCTAGGTATACTCACCTGTAAGACTGAATATTGGGATCTGGATACGGGAGTATATTCTGAGGTGGGACACGCGAATAAGTTTAAGTATCTAAAACATTAATCTCGTATCTCGAAACAGTTGAAATTTGTGTGAAAATTTAAGTGGATCAGTATACTGACAATCTAAGTGAATCGTTTAGAACTTAAAATGTTTAAAGCTTAACGGTGTTGGTGAGTTGTCTTAAACCTGATATGATCCTCTTACACAAACTCACAAAAATATTGTATGTACATATTTCTTTATTGCAGTTCTTTCTTTTTAAAAAATCCAAAAAGATTTTCGAAGTGTTTTAGCATAAAATTTTGAAAAATTTCAAAAAGATTTTAGACAACTGATGTTGAAAAGCTGAGTTTCAAAATTCCGAGTGCTGAACATGACGAACAGGTTTGGGAAAGTTTGTTTGAAGATGTTTGAAAAGAAAATTGATATACATACAAGTGGTTCATCAGAGATTAATATGTTAAATCTTTATTGGTTGATACTTGAAAATGATGTGTTCAGGTTATGTCTTCAAGTGGTAAGCTGAGAATAAATTTGTTATATCTTATCTTTTATGAAACTCATGTTTTGGGTAGAGAATATGTAGGTGAGCCAGGAATCGATCCTGAACATGTAAACATGTGAGCAGAGTATGAGCCAGACTACGATCCCAGCACGATTCGAGGGGGAGTCTGCTAGTAGATCAACATCCGAGGGAGAGAAGAGTCTGTGGTTGCAAGAGTCAGAATCAGATTCTGAAGAAGGATTTGGAGTGAGGCAAGAGCCAGGTCGAGATCCTAGAAGCCCAAAGACTGATAAAGACTGAAGACGTTGAAGACTCGACACTTAAGACTCGTCAACATCCGAGGGGGAGTCTGTTGGTGCATACGTCTGTCGACTTCGTCTTGTATTGAGTATTGTACTTAGAATGTTAGATCAGGGCACGTTGTACGAGGAAAATAGGAGGTATTGAGTGTGAATGAACTAATTCCGCTTGAAGGAGGTAATTCCGCTTGAAAGAGATATGTGCAATTTCAAGAGAAATTAACATAGTTAATTCCGCTTGAACTGACACACTGCCACATTCAAACGGAATTAGTTCTCTATATATAGGTCTTCAAGCGAGATCATTTGTAACTTTGAGATTTCCGGTACCGAACTGCTGCCGACGCGTCGTTTGATCTGTAAACTTGTTATAATCAATAAACAAGACGTTTAAGTGTGAAACAAGCTGTTTTCGAAGTCTGTTTCTTTGTTTCCGCCTCTGAAACAGACAAGAACTCTTCTGATTGACTCGTTTGGGTCACGGATCGATCCTACACATATCACGTAATAACTATTAACATATGTATTAGCTACTCACACGAGTCAAATCATGTGTCTCATTCCTAGTTAACATCATTAACATGTAACAGATAGAGTTTTGAAATCATCATAGACTGTTCCATCTAAACATTCACTTACAGCACTTTCCACGAAGAACTGGTCTTTCGTGGAAAGCCTCCTTGGCGAAGAACCCCATGACGAAGGATGATTCTTCGTCGAGAGGGTGGGTGACGAAATACTCTAGGTTGTTCGTCGAGGTCCGGTCAATGAAAGATCATTCTTCGTCGACCCTAGTCCTTCGTCAGGGTATTCTTCGTCGCACAACACAAAGCAGTTACAATTTTCCTTAATCATAGCTGTAACGAATGTTCACCATTTTTGACAGTTTCCCCATCGAATCAAAACAATACTTTAATCATGATTAAGAACCCTAAATGCAACCAATCATCTACCCTTCATCAATTCTTTCAAAGCATAACAGTTTCTCTTTTCATTACTATGCAAAACCTAGTCAAACTGAGCATACGATCATCATTGTAAATCAAGCAATTCATCAGTTGGATACGAAACCAGAATTACGTGTAAACAATCATCAACCACAGAGTTTCTAACCACTAGAACCAACATGAACCAATCACCAAAATCATTCACCCATTCTAACTGCACTACGTCATAGACGGAACCCTAGTTTCACAAAAAGTTATCACACAATATTTCTAACAATTAACAATGATGAATACTAACCGATGATATCAAAATAATACGTCGGATCGAGATGGAAAGCCTCAAGAACCCAATGTTATCTCCGCACAGCAAAGAGAGCAGCAAAGAGAGAGAGTGGTTCTAGGGTTTGCCGTTCAAAGTTTTCTTTTGCAAGGTTATGCCCGATTAAAATACATTAAAACCGTGTTGGGCCAGAACTGGGTCTGGGCCGCGAGCCGCCTTTTGATGAAAGATCACTTGGCGAAGAACCCTCTTTCGCCAAGGATAGGTTATGATGAAGTACCCTTCTTCATTAGCACAAGCTAGAGAGAAGAACTCTAGTTTTTCGTCAGTGTGGGTTGTCCGTGAATCAAGTGTGTGAATCAAATGTGATGCCAGGCTATGCCTAACATTACTCCTTAAACAACACTTACCTTTACATGCAATAACCAAACATAACTATACTTCAATCACTCAAACATGATATAACATAGAACAAATTGTTAAAAGCAGAATTGCAAAACAAATGATACGTAGATGAAAAAACTTGAAATCTCGGGTTGTCACGTCATCCCCAACTTGAAAAAATTTTGTCCCGAAATTTGATAAGCAATCCAAAAGCGGTGAGGTGTTGGATTAGGATGACTGTGGATTTTCCGTGGTTGCCACATCATCCCCAACTTGAAAGGGAATTTCGTCCCGAAATTCACTAGTTGCATCAGATTTAGATTTTTCAGCTGGGAATAAGTGAGGGTACTTGAGCTTCATCTGATCCTCGCTTTCCCATGTAAACTCCGGTCCACGTCTTGAGTTCCAACGAACTCTCACGATCGGAATTCTACTATGTTTACGGACCTTGACTTCCCGGTCCATAATTTCTATTGGTTCTTCTACAAACTGCAACTTGTCATCGATATTCAGCTCTTGAAACGGTACCACAAGTGTTTCATCAGACAAACACTTCTTTAGTTGCGATACGTGGATGACATCGTGAACGTTACCCAACTCAGCAGGTAACTCTAACTTGTAGGCCACTTTACCAACTCGCTCCAGAAATTTGAATGGCCCGACATAATGAGGATTAAGCTTACCCCGTTTCCCAAACCACACCACACCCTTCCAGGGTGAGACTTTCAACATAATCCGATCGCGTACAACGAACTCCAAAGGTTTCCTACGCTTGTCAGCGTAGCTTTTCTGACGGTCGCGCGCTGCTGCCATACGATTCCTGGTCTGCACAATCTTCTCTGAAGTTTTAAGCACAAGTTCTGGACCTGTGATCTGGCTGTCACCCACTTCAGCCCAACAGAGAGGTGAATGACATTTTCGTCCTTATAATGCTTCGAATGGAGCTACCTGGATACTGGTATGGTAACTATTGTTATAAGAGAACTCTATCAAAGGCAGATGTTTCTCCCAACCCTTGCCAAAATCAATCACGCACGCTCGTATCATGTCCTCAAGTGTCCGGATGGTTTGCTCACTTTAACCATCCATCTTTGGGTGTTAAGCAGTGCTCATGTCAAGACGCGAGCCGAACGATTTGTGCATCTACTGCTACAGATCCGAAATGAAACGCGGGTCACGATCAGAGATAATTGAGGTCGGCACCCCTTGCCTAGAAACCACTTCCTTCAGGTAGACAGCTACAAGTTATGATAACTTATCCGTTTCCTTGATTGCTAGAAAATGTGCTGACTTCGTGAGACGATCAACGATTACCCAGATGGTATCGTTTCCGTTTTGAGTTCTCGGCAAACCCGTGACGAAATCCATCACGATTTGCTCCCATTTCCACATGGGTATCTCTGGTTGCTGAAGTAGACCCGAGGGTTTCTGATATTCCACTTTAACTTTAGCACAAGTCAGACACTTACTCACATAAGTCGCTATGTGAGCTTTCATCTTCGGCCACCAATACATGACTTTGAGGTCCTGATAAATCTTATCTGAACCCGGGTGAACAGAGTATCGAGACTTGTGTGCCTCGTCCATCACAAGCTCTTTAAGGTTACCAAACAAAGGGATCCATATTCGTTCCATGAAATAGAGGATACCATCAGATCTCTCTACCGGCTGTTTTTCCATGCCTCGCAAATACTCAGCTTTATAGTTTTCTTCCTTCAACGCTTCAGCCTGAGCCAAACGAATCTGACCAGGAAGATTTGAGTGAATAGTGAGCTGCAAAGCTCGTACATGTTTGGGTTTCGATTCCTTTCGACTGAGGGCATCAGCTACAACGTTAGCCTTACCCGAATGATACTTGATCGCACAGTCGTAGTCATTTAAGAGTTCTACCCAGCGACGCTATCGCATATTCAATTCCTTCTGGTCAAAGATATGCTGAAGGCTCCTGTGGTCGGTATAAATAGTGCATTTAGTACCGTACAGGTAATGCCTCCAGATTTTGAGCGCAAACACCACGGCTCCCAACTCTAAGTCGTGAGTCGTGTAATTTTTCTCGTGAACCTTCAACTGTCGTGAAGCGTAAGCTATCACTTTCTCGCGTTGCATCAGCACGCAGCCGAGACCCTGAATAGAAGCATCACAATATACCACGAAATCTTCTGTACCTTCTGGAAAAGACAAGATCGGTGCGCTGCAGAGTTTTTGTTTCAATAACTGGAAAGCATCTTCTTGCTTCGTTCCCCATGAGTATACAACGCCTTTCTGTGTTAACGAGGTAAGAGGTTGTGCGATCTTCGAAAAGTCTTTAATAAATCTGCGATAGTACCCAGCGAGACCAAGAAATTGTCGCACCTCTGAAGGAGTCTTCGGTGCCGCCCAATTTCTGATAGCATCAATCTTAGCAGGATCTAGGTGTATCCTTGATTCATTCACAATGTGGCCAAGGAAGTGTACCTCTCGAATCCAGAAGTCACACTTAGAGAATTTCGCGTACAGTTGCTCCTTCCTCAGAAGCTCCAAGATAAGACGCAGGTGTCGCTCGTGATCCTCTTTGCTCTTAGTGTAGATCAAAATATCGTCGACGAACACTATAACGAAATCACCAAGATACGGCTTGCACACACGCTTCATGAGATCCATGAAGACCGCTGGCGTGTTCGTCAACCCGAACGGCATAACCAGAAACTCATAATGGCCATACCGCATTCGAAAAGCTGTTTTCGGAACATCCTCCTCCCGGACCCTCATCTGATGATAGCATGATCTTAAGTCGATTTTCGAGTAAAAAATTTGCAACTGGTCAAACAAGTCGTCGATACGTGGCAGAGGATAACGGTTCTTGACTGTCACTTTGTTGAGCTCCCGATAATCAATACACATACGAAAGGACCCATCTTTCTTCTTTACAAACAGAACTGGGGCTCCCCAAGGCAAAGAACTGGGTCGGATAAAGCCTCTATCCAACAGCTCTTGAAGTTGATTAGACAACTCTTGCAACTCTCCAGGTGCAAGACGATAAGGAGCACGAGTAATTGGGGTCACTCCTGGCGCAAGATCAATCTGAAATTCCACTTGACGGTGAGGAGGTAAACCAGGAAGTTCCTCGGGAAATACGTCAGAAAATTCACAAACAACTGGCAGGTCTTCGATCTTCCTCTCTTCGGATTGAGTATCAGTAATAAGTGCTAAGATAGTAGGATACCCCTTTCGTAGACACTTCTGAGCTTTCATAGCTGAGATGATACCAACCATCGCACCACTGCGATGCCCTTGAACCGTTAGAGATTCTCCACTGGGGAGAGGAATACACACGACTTTCTCTTTACAAAGGATGTCAGCACGATGCTTAGACAACCAGTCCATACCAACCACTACGTCGAAACTACCGAGGGTAACAGGAGGGAGGTCAATGTCAAACACTTGACCCAAAAGATCAAGTTTACATCCCACAAGAACGTGTGAGGCTTCAATCGTCTTACCATCATCTAATTCTACTACATGCTTAGCTTCTAAAGGTATCGGAGTTAACCCTAATCGTTGACTGAACTCTAGGGACACATAACTCCAATCGGCACCAGAATCAAATAATACGGAAGCAAAGAGGTTGTTCACAGAAAACGTACCGATCATGACATTGCCGTCGTTCCTAGCATCACCAGCTCCAATCGTAAATACCCTTCCACGAGCACCGTTGCCCCCATTGTTGCCATTATTGTTGTTCCCAGCATTGTTATTTTGACAGTTGTTGTTATTATTGGCGTTCTGATTCAACTGAGGGCAATCTTGTTTAATGTGACCCTCGTCCCCACACTGGAAACACCCCTTCTTATTACCTTGGTTCTGATGGGGCTGCTGCCTTTGCTGTTGCTGTTGATTCTGCTGCTGCTGTTGCTTTGGAAACGGAGCTCTACAGTCCTTTATCATATGGCCCACCTTATCACACCTATGGCAAGCCCGGTCACATGGTCCATGATGATGATACCCACACTTGTTGCATTTTGGCTTCCTACCAACGTAGGAGCCTTGGCTCTGATTGCTGCCCTGGCCTTGGTTAACTGAAGACGACTGACTGAAACTACAGTTATTGCTGTTGTCGGGCCTTTTCTGAGATTGACTTGCACTGGTTGCTTTGTCAGCATAGTTCCATTTACGCTTTTTATCACTAGCAGGTGTGGTAGCTGTAGCAGCAGGGGTAGTAGTAGAAACACGTGGCGGCAATGAGCCACGTTCGACCTCTTGATCAGTAATCTTATGTGCTAAACAAATAATCCGAGGCAGGTCATCAAGATTTGTAGCAGTGACTACGCTCTTCACTGGCGGCGCTAAGCCTTTGATGTATAGTTCAACTCTTCGTGATGGGGGTCGAGATAAATTAGGGCACACGTTTGCTAGCTCATGAGATCGTTTCGTGTAAGCCTCGATCTCGGACCCCTACATCTTCAGATTGTAGTACTCGTTCTCGAGCTTCTGAATCTCGTCACGAGGACAGTACTCCTCCCGCATCAACTCCTTGAAATCATCCCAAGTCGTTGCATTAGCCATTTCGATGCCCAACATTTGCACCTGGGCATTCCACCAAGTTAAGGCACCATCCTCCAAGGTGCCTGTAGCATACTTCACTCGGTCCCCCTCGGGACAGTTACACATAGCGAACACTGACTCAGCCTTCTCAAACCAACGTAGTAACCCCACAGCCCCTTTAGTCCCACTGAATGTCTGTGGCTTACAATCCATGAACGTCTTGAAAGTGCAAGCAGGAGGATTGTTTTGATTCGGATTCGCTTTCTGACCTAATGGACGGGAGAAAATACAACACAATGGTAAGAGTTGTGTACGCGACACAAGAATAGAGAGTATTTGGCACATTTTGTACCAGCTTGGTAGGCTGCTAAAGCCTCAGCCACACGTGTGTTAATCAAGTTTGTCAACTCAGCCTGAGTCATTGCAATGTGACCACGCCCATGGCCTCGTCCGCTCATGATTCTATATAAGAAAAGGGAAAAGGTTAAGGATCGAGATAAGGTAGGAGTCAAATCTCTCGAAGACTTCGACAGACTACTAAGTTCACATTCATCAACAGAGCAGAACCCCTTTCACACTTGTTAAGCCTTACTGGGACTCACATGCACCCCACATTATTATTATGTATGCACCCATAATAGCAATGTGTTTTACATGTTTATCTCAGCTCCTCCCAACTCATGCTAAAAGGTTCCTCAAATTCAAGTAGCAAAGCAGAAGACACCCCAGAACGTAACCACGAAAGTCTAACGGGATATCACACTGTGACTCTATCAATCACATAACCTAGGCAAATACACATGAATTCAGTCTGTAGTGCTAAGTGTGCAATCACATGCAACATCATACATGAATGTATACTAGATATACTATGCAATAAGTAAACGAGATACGAACCTTGCAATCTGGAGCTGAGTGTCATGGCCGATTTCGAAGTTTTTCGGTTATATTCTAGTTTTATAAAAGCGTTTTAAAACCTAGTTCACTATAACCAGTGGCTCTGATACCAAACTGTCACACCCCCAAAATACCACATGCGGGAACACCGCGGGACGTGTGACGTACCAGGATCCAGCCACCAATCACATTGAACCATAACATAGTATTAAATAAAAGTTTCCATTTATTTCATAAAGTAAATCCCAAAACACAACTTAAACCAATTTCTTTCAGCGGAAGCGTAATGTAAATAGTTTTCAAGTATTCAAAATAAGTGTGCAATAATCATTAAACTTGTATCCAAGAGCTACGACCCATGACCACTCCAGCACTCCCAGATAGAAAGTTCCAATCCATGAATCTAACGTCCCGCAAGCATGCAGACAAGTGTATCAGACAACGTTGGTGAGTTCAAAGTTTGTTAACACGTTTTAGTTACCAGATACAAGTATGAAACATTTCAATGATTTGATGTTGTTAATAACTCGATTACCGTAGATGGCTCCAGATTATCCCAATGCCTCTATCAAAGCAATGGTCAAGACTTGTCACACCCAGACTTTTGCGGAAGCGTGATTATGGTGTGACTTTCTTAATACCATTGCATTCAATCATAACAACACTATATGATTAAACCATTAGATGTTCATCCATAAATTAAGTTTGAAAATATCACAACATAATTGTCTGAAACATAAACTCCAAATCTAAATTACAAACCACAACATGTTTTAAGGAGTTCACGAAGACTCGACAAAAGACCTTAAATAAAACCGAGTTTAGAACCATGTATCTCTTCTAGGATTAAGATACATCTCCTAAACCCTAATGACTTCGGATGACATCTTTTTATTCATAACGCAACTTGGAACATCCAAACACCTGCCAGATCCACTTAATTCCCTGAAATACATGTAGTTTGAAAACATCAACAAAAGTTGAGCGAGTTCATGTGTTTGTGTATATGTATGTATAAAACCTTTATGAATAGTGTATGTATGTATGTTTGTAAATCCCGGTATGAAAGCAAACAAGGAAACAGATCGAGTAATGGTTTGCAAGACCATTAACATGCGTGCAACGACGTAGGAAGGCTCAAACCTAGCAAATTTGTACCGGGCCTCCGGCTGTAAGACATAGTCACCTCATGGGCCACCCTGGTCCTCATGGGTGTGGGCTCGCTACACCCAAATAGATCTATCACGCATGCCCCTCGGTCCTAACACGAGGACTAATGGTCTTAAGTGTGCGCCTACCCATTCACATGATCTACTGTACTTTCCTTAGCTAACCATACCAATTGTATTTGTTTGTAAGCATTTTGTAATCATTTGAAACATGTACTTCACCCACGAAGTTATAAAACTGAAAACAGTTAAGAGAAAAAAGGGGGACATGAACTCACAGTCTTGCGTCTTCGATGATCGTAACTCACGTTCCTTCAGCAAACACGACTACCTACAATGTACTAATGTCTATTAGACGAACGGGTCGTGCCTTGTCTTAGTATTAATATTTCTGAGTTACGTTTCTTTTATGTTTTCGGTATCATCCCAAGTTATGCAACTATTTGTTAAAATAATTAATATTTTAACTCGAATTAATTTTTGGAATAATTGTTAAAACAGTATATCTTATTTTAATACTTCCCAAGTATTTATACTTGTACTTCCTTCCCAAGGATGGGTATATTTGTATTTATATTTGTACATTTTTGTCATGTATCGGTGTCGTATTCCGGTGTGGATTTATACGTACGAGAATACGTATTTCTTGTAATTGTTAAGTATTCTTATACTTAATTTTGTGTTAAACTTTTCGGAATATTATTTCTAATAAAAGTCCACTAATATATATATTTCCCAATATATATATATATATATTTAAGAATTATTACTTAGAAAAATTATTTATAATTTTTTCTTTTGGCAAAAATATTTGAAGTTCCAAAATAATATATTTTCAAGTCTAACTTTAGAAAATATATATAAACTTATTTTTATCCATAAATAATGTATTTCAAGTTTATTCAATAAAATATATATTTTTACCAAAAATAATATATTTTCTAATAATTCCAAAGAAACATATATATATATTTTTATTCACCAAAAATTATATATTTCCGTTTTGTCAAAATATGATATATATAACTTTGTGATAGTCATAAAAATCATATTTTCATTTCTTTGAGTCCAAAATACCATTTACCAAAAATATATCTATAAATGTATTTCTGGAATATTTTGTAAGTTAAATTCTTTCGTTTGGTTTCACAATATTATGTGTGTAACGTGTGTATTTATTCCTTGAGATTTTTGGTAATATTTTGGATTGTAATTTCTTGGTATTTTGTTAAGTTATATTATTTCAAGTCCTAAAATAATATACCTAATACACAAAGTATACAATTAATCACACACATGTGCCTTCTAAATATATGTCTTTTAAATACATATTTAGTCATTTTTATTTACAAAAACCAACCTCCAATATTTATACTTTTGTAACAAAAATCATGGCAAACTTTGTATGAAAATCATGGTTAAAATATACTTGTACATACTTGTTTAAAATATTTTTCTAAGTATTTAATTTTTACAAAAAAATTGCCATAGTTTCCCTTAAAAATGGAGGTTTCTATGCTTTCAAAGCATATCATTTTATTTTAAAATCATCCCAAACAATTAACAATTCAATCAACACTTACCAAGTGCCAAAATCATGCAATTTACATAACAACATGAACTTGAACTTTTATAAAAACTTGTAGTGACTTACTAGTGTGTTTTGTAAGCCTATTTACCCCTTTAAAGTGTGCTTATTTATTTAATAGCTTCATTCTTGAAGAAATTAGATCTTCACAACTTGTAAATCACTTTTCTAAAAATATTTCTTCTTGGGTTTCACTTGTTAGATACATGATCCTACTCTTGATTAACCATTAAAAATGTGGTTAACTTCCTTAAGAACCAAGTTTATGTAAATCTTGTTATTTAACTTAGTTTCTTGAGAAAACTATTTTTGAAGTCATCCATTTACAAGACTTATGTTGTGTTTAAATCATCATCTCATATGAAAACAATTTTATTATTCATGTTCATGTATACATAAAGCTTGATCATCTTGGTCTTTCACAAGATCATCACCTCAACTTGCTAGATCATGTGTTTAATCACAATCTAGTAAGTTTCATATGATGTCTTACATCATAAACACAAATAATCAACCATCAAGAAGCAAAACAACACTTTACAATATGTATTCTTATAGTTTGGAGCTTTATGTTAAGAATTATCTTCTTATTCTTTGATGTTCTTCAAGATTAGCAACATACATCATCTTTTAACCAACTAAATAAGAAGTAAAAAGAGATTATAAGGGCCTTACTACTAGCACAAGGCTAGGGATGAAACTCAAGAAGATGAAGATGATGAATGTGGTGGATAAAAACAAATGAAAGAGGTCCTTCAATCTCCAAGAGCTCCAAGCTTACTTGTATACCTTCTTACACCTTGTGATGTCTTGAAATATATGAGAATGATTGAATAATGGTGGGGGTGTGTGGGTTGGGTTTCGGCCGAGAGCAAGACAAGAGGAAGAAGAAGAAGTGAGGTGTTGATGATGAATGAGAAATGAGAGCTCATGCACACTTTAGGTTATACTTATAACCATTTTAAGAGTTAATCCATTGTGTAAAGTGTTCCATAATCCACAAACAAGATCTAATATAAAACTGATAGAAAATCAAAGAGTGGGACCACTTGGGGCCGTCCACTGGGTGGGGGGGGGGGGTTGTAGATTAGGTTTAAACCATATAGTTACCATTTAGTTGAAAACCAAGTGTTAGTTACATACTTTAGTTAGTAGATATTTTTAGTAGGGGTTATGATGTTCGGGGATCATAACTAGCTTGGTAATGTTAAAACAATGCTTCTAGTGTAATTTTGATCTTTCGGGTAGTGTCCGGTTATTCGGTTAGATACTGGTTCGTTAAAGTGCTAAACTATACAGTTTAGTGTTCTTTATGTACCCTTTTGTGACACTTTTAATTCCCGACACTTAGGAAAGCATTCAGGACCATTTAGTCATATTTTTGCATGATACTAGCTTGTTAAAATGCTGATTTTTGCTGTATTTTGCAGAACTCTGCACGTTATGTGAGTTTTAGGCATTTTCCGACACTTAAACTATTACTTAGAAAGGCAGTTTTGTGATCCTCACTTTCCTACACACTATACTAGTGTAATACTTGGTTTCTGGCTTATTATGTGTCTCATTGCACTATCTATCTATGTGCTGAGTTCTGTCAGCATTTTTCTGAGTTATCCGCTAACTGTGCTTTGTGCATCATTTATGTCAATATGGTTTGCATGTAATAATGATGTGACATTATGCAATATGTGATGCACATGTAAGTATGATGCAGTAATCAGAAAGTAGTTAATTGTAATTCAGCACAGTCATTAGGCACTAATCATGGTTAATTAATTGTACGGATACCTGGATTTTTTTTACAGTTGTCACAAGACTAGGGTCATTAGTTCACGCCCGTCCTCCCCGGTATGGTGTGAGGGTGCCAAACCTAAATAGCGCTATCAACTAATACCCCGTTGCCTCCCCGGCAACAAATCGGTAGAAGGGACTTAAATGATAGATATGAGTGTATTAACCAACATCCCAGGTTTAACATTCCAGTCAAACCCAATTACCCGACATTCCTCCCCGGAACGTTTACCAGATGTCCCTCCCTGGAACGCATGCTTGGAAAAAGAGCAGTGAACTCACCTTAGATTTGCTCGGTATTTAACAAGTTACCCTTTCCGATTAATCAACCAGCCCTACCGTGGTTACCAATCAAGAGCAGTTAATAATTAACCAAGTCACATATTTTACACAGATTGCATTCATCACATGGTTGCTATACAACACGTACCATGCATATCACGTAATAACTATTAACATATGTATTGGCTACTCACACGAGTTAAATCATGTGTCTCATTCCTAGTTAACATCATTAACATGTAACAGATAGAGTTTTGAAATCATCACAGACTGTTCCATCTAAACTTTCACTTACAACACTCTCCACGAAGAACTGGTCTTTCATGGAAAGCCTCCTTGGCGAAGAACCCCATGACGAAGGATGATTCTTCGTCGAGAGGGTGGGTGACGAAATACTCTAGGTTGTTCATCAAGGTCCGGTCAACGAAAGATCATTCTTCGTCGGCCCTAGTCCTTCGTCAGGGTATTCTTCGTCGCACAACACAAAGCAGTTACAATTTTCCTTAATCATAGCCGTAACGAATGTTCACCATTTTTTACAGGTTCCCCATCGAATCAAAACAATACTTTAATCATGATTAAGAACCCTAAATGCAACCAATCATCTACCCTTCATCAATTCTTTCAAAGCATAACAATTTCTCTTTTCATTACTATGCAAACCCTAGTCAAACTGAGCATACGATCATCATTGTAAATCAAGCAATTCATCAGTTGGATACGAAACCAGCATTACGTGTAAACAATCATCAACCACAGAGTTTCTAACCACTAGAACCAACATGAACCAATCACCAAAATCATTCATCCATTCTAACTGCACTATGTCATAGACGGAACCCTAGTTTCACATAAAGTTATCACACAATATTTCTAACAATTAACAACGATGAATACTAACTGATGATATCGAAATAATACGTCGGATCGAGATGGAAAGCCTCGAGAACCCAATGTCATCGCCGCACAGCAAAGAGAGAGAGAGAGAGGTTCTAGGGTTTGCCGTTCAAAGTTTTCTTTTGCAAGGTTATGCCCGATTAAAATACATTAAAACCATGTTGGCCCAGAACTGGGTCTGGGCCGCGAGCCCCCTTTTGACGAAAGATCACTTGGCTAAGAACCCTCTTTTGCCAAGGATAGGTTATGACGAAGTACCCTTCTTCATCGGCACAAGCGGCGAAGAACCCTAGTTTTTCGTCAGTGTGGGTTGTCCGTGAATCAAGTGTGTGAATCAAATGTGATGCCATGCTATGCCTAACACTACTTCTTAAACAACACTTACCTTTACATGCAATAACCAAACATAACTATACTTCAATCACTCAAACATGATATAACATAGAACAAATTATTAAAAGCAGAATTGCGAAACAAATGATACGTAGATGAAAGAACTTGAAATCTCGGGTTGTCACACGTGTACTAGGCTATGTGGATTATGTTATGAATCATACCTGTTTTGTTTTAATTTCTCGGTAGATATTCATTATGTTCTTGATGTTCATAAAAAATTGTGTTAAAAAGTACATATTTTGGTGTCTGTATGGGAAAATTGAATTGAGGTTGATTGTAGTTAATTCACGATGAAGCAATTGGGGTTTATGATGTATTAGTGTTGAAACAGTCAAACATGTTTTGTGGAGTGACGGTGGTGGGTGGGTGGTCAGTGGCGGTGATGGATTGAAGAAGCAGGTGGTGTGGTGTTTAGGAGGAAGATGAAGTGAAAATAGATGGTGGGTCCCTGCAAATTTATGTGTTTTTCTTTTACCTATAGTCCCCACCTTAGAGTAAGGGCATTATAGTCATTTCACACCAATTTAACTGAACAAACTAACTGCCATCCGTTTCAGGGACTATCTGCGAACAAAATTGAAAAAGTTAGAGACTATAGTTGTAAATTTAAAAAGTTAAGTACTAAAGGTAAAAAATGAGAAACCACAAGGACTATTCGGGCACTTTTCTCTAATAATAACTAAAAATAAAATACAAGTGGATAAAAGATGGGTCCTAATATTAACACATGGAAAAAACTTATTTACATATGGTGTATACGGGCCGTATAATGTTTTACGTCCCGTATAGAATTTAAACAAGTAACAAAGTCTGTGCCAGCAGACTTTGTCAGTTTTTTTAATTCCATACGGGCCGTATAACATTATACGGCCCATATACACCATGTGTAAATAAGTTGCCTGGTCGTATACAATGTATACGAACACTGTATACGGGCCGTATACTGTTATACCGCCCGTATATTTCGAAAATTAGATTTTTCTCAAAGTATTTAAGGGATTTAAGGTGCCAATCACACCAGACATTTTACAGTGGTGAGGTGGTCAAACATTTCTAAAAGTAGAAAAAAATAAAACATTAACAAGTAACAAAGATTGAAGAACAAAAAGTCGCGTCGTATGACTGTAATAAAACGGAAGCTATCAACACGGGGTTACGGGCCTGGTGTTATTTTTTATTTAATATTTACAGAATAAAAGGAAGGGTGAGGCATTTGATGAGAGTTGTAAGGAGAAGTGTTGAGATAACGGACATCCATCAAGCTCAAAAAGAAAACTTGTATTTTTCTCTAGGTACTGGTACCTTCAATCTTCTTGAGTATTTTTCTAACGTTATGCTTGCATCCACCACAGTGAATATTAACTTTTAGTGAAAGAGTCTGTTTAACTACAACACAACGGTATTTAACGTACACACCGCATTCGAAGATCCATGCATTAGACACAATTTGTTGGAATTTGTGGATCAACAGAAATAACTGAAAATACACAATCCGAATAACTTCACAAAGATTTGTTGAAAACCCAACTCTCTCTATAGATATGACTGAGAGTGAGGGTTACTCTGTTATATACATCAACAAATGATTGGTTTAATACCAACTGCTCGAAATCCCTTTCGTTTTTGGATCGTTCTAATCGATTACAGAGAATAAACCATTTTTTATCATATGAATACGGGCCGTATGCAATTATACGGCCCGTATACACAAAGTGAAAAAAATTTTACCAGATCGTATACAATGTATACGATGATTGTATACGGGACGTATAATATTAAACGTCTCGTATACTATGGGTAAAACATGGTTTATTCTCTTTAATCTATTAGAACGATCCTTGTTTTGAGAACACTGTTCGACACAGAAACTGTTCGATTTCACGGTGAGTGGAGAAATTACAAGTTTTCAATAAAATTTCATTCTGCTATGAACTTATTCTCTATGAAATATCTGATTGAGAAGCACTAAAACGGTTGCGGTTGTCCAATTCCAGATCAGTAATGTAAGGAGAAGCGTTGAGATAACGGACTTCCATCGAATACATCTTTCAAACTTTCAAAATTCAAATCAAACTAACACAAAGTATCTCGATATGGTTGGTGTAAAAGCTCACATTTTACTACATTGACCAAGTCTTTTGACAAATCATCTGCTTCCTGAATCTGAATCTGAAAGTTAACTAAGCGTCTGGAGACGAGTGTGTTGATATAGGAGAGTTGATGCAATTTTCCAAGCATTTTAGAGAGACCATTAAGTACGAATTTGACAACCGGTCATATCACACACTATAAAGTGTAAACTTATCGTGTGTTGTAATTTTAATGAAGCAATGAACATTGAATATGCAAACCGCATCCGTTTCCTTTTCCTTTTCCTTCAATTTCGAGAACATTCTCCCTAACATGAGAAACGAAAGAGATTTCGAGCAGTTGGTCGATGACATGATAGATAAAGATATTGACACGATCATATCCATTTTCAAGTTTTAGACTAGATAGAAGACGTGTTGGTTTCTTCTGCTAGTGGTTTCTGTAACCAATTGGGAACCACATATTTGCTTCAAGATTTACGTCTGATGTCCAAGTTTGATCACATTTGACTTCATCTACATGTGTTTTGAAATAGGCTTTGTTCTTGGTTTAATGAAGCTACACGTAACATCTAGTTATATTCCTACATCTATATCTTTTGTTCACTGACAAACTATGTGACATGTGTCTGGTCCAGTGATCCCGGTACTACAGCTGCATTTTAAACAATGCACGCCTCAACTGAGATAACAGACATCTATCAAGCTCGAAAAGAAAACTTGTGTTTCCCATAGTCACAAACGATTGTGGTTTGTATTTCGCATAGCCACCGTTTCGTAGTAAAAAATGGTTGCGGTTTGTATTTCGCACAGCCACCGTTTCCGTAGTAAAAAACGGTTACGGTTTGCACATTCAATCTTCAATACTTCATTAAAATACCACTAGTAGAAGAACACGACACGTCTTCATGTTACGGAGAATGTTCTAGAAATTGAAGAAAAATGAAAAGATTTGTTGAAATCGAAGAAAATAGTAAAAAAGATGAATTTAGGTGTGAATTTGGAACAAGAAGTCCAACAATCCGTTTATTAAAAGTAGCAATCACCTCCAATCATTTCCTGGTCAAATCACAGAATATAAAGTTTAAAGTTATCATGTGTTGTAGTTTGGAAAGATGAACGAATAGAGATCTGAATAACAAACTGTGGAGAACTTGTTTGTGTCGGTTTCTTCTGCTAGTTATTTGGAATGTTTCAGATCATAGAAGACGTGTCAGGTTCCTCTGCTAGTGGTTTCTGTAACAAATCCATAATCACCCTTGGTAGTTAATCGGAATCAATAAATAACCAACACGAAGATCTCTACGATCGCTAAGGTTTCCATCAACGGACTGATCAGTAAAGTTACTCTACCTGTGCTCCGATTAAGCGGCGTGTTCCGATCAACGTTTATCGACATTGTTAAAGGTGATGAAGAGTTTAGAAACCCTAGAATGATTGTGTTTTTACGGGAAAAACGTGATACTTGAAAAAAAACACCATTATATACGGCCCGTATATAGTTATACTGTCACGGCCCCCGACCCACCCTGGACGGAATCGGGAGTCGTGAACAGCCCAGTGGTACCGGTGATTATTTTGAAAACGTTGAAGCGGAAATTTCATCAGGACCGTGAGTTAGGAAAATATCAGAGTTTAGAAAACACCGGATTTTATTTATTAAATAGATGGAATAAATCCATGTTTTACAATGGTAGCTTTAATAAAGATAAATTTGATTACATAAAAAATATTTCTTAATTTGATTTAATTAATAAAATAAGCCACTTCTTGATGCCTTTCAGTGCCGTATCCATCTCTTACTCCAATCTACTGTAATTACCTGAAACGCGTTTTAAAAAGGTTTTGTCAGCGGGAAATACTGAGTGAGTTCATTCATTTTATTTAAAATATATTTGTTATAATTTACAGCATTAAGAGTATTTGCTTCTTAAAGATTGGCAAAGACTTAATCACTGCAAAGTATAACTAGAAAACAGTGTTATAAATTATAGTATTAAGAGCGATTACAATGTTTCTGATATCAAACCAACTACCCACGGTATTTGTCACTCGACCGGATTTGTGACTATGGTCATATCCCCCATTGGCTGCCCCAATGGTGACGATTATCAAGTAATGTATACAAAACCCCACATACCGGCTGTAACTTGGTGATTACAAAGACTTAATCCCCGTAATTATAACTTTGAAATAAACATGCTTTTGTAAATAGATTTGATAAAAAGAGAATGACTCACATTATAAGCATGCAGATTCACACGGGCAAAGTTTTAGTCTACAGATAAGCCTTGATATATTGCAGATTTATACAGGCAGAGCTTTAGCCTATTGATTAGTCTTGTAACCTAGTGCACACGAACTAGGTAAGTAACTAATACAACATTTACGATAACTCATGAGATTAAAACCCTCACAACGAATGACAAAGTGCAATCACTTAAACATCCATCGGATTCACAACGAAGGACAGAGTTTTCCCCCAATTCGGGTGGTACTCAACATCCTGTCGGAATCACAACTAATGACAAAGGATAGCGCTTAAACATCCATTGGATAGTTTAGATCGATCGGACATTGAATCGTAGCAGCGATCAAGTTAATACCCTGTTTGCGGCGTCGATTAGTGATCCGTGTGTGTTAATTGTGGTAAACAGAGCATAACTCAGTGTATATTTGTAATTTGATCGTCGAACGAACAACAGAATGCAAGTGCCAGGCCCTTCTATTTATACCCAAAATTTGCACCTCCCGCTAGTCGCGGAAGAATCCGCGGTACGTGCCGTGTATTGCCTGAGATGTCAAAGTAGGGTAGGCCTGCTTCGTCACCTATCTAGCCCTGATGAGTCGACAGTTTCTTAAAATTCGAATTGGACAGCTATTTATGTGGATAATCGTTAATAGGGTTTTACCCCCCTTAAGTTTTAGGGGCCCTGATTCTAATTCCAACTATTCTGAAATTTTTAGGGTTTGTTCAGAATCACTTGGGTTTCTCAATTAGGGTTTCCTATTGGACAATTAAAATAATAATTAGGACTTTTTAATGAGAGTTGTTACATTCTCCCCACCTTAATAAAAATCTCGTCCTCGAGATTTATTGGAATAAGTAGGAATACTTTTTCTTCATCTCAGATTCCAGCTCCCAAGTGTATTTAGGTTATGATATTTCTTTTAGATTTAGGTCACCTTTTATTTAAATAAAATAATATTAAGGTAGATGACACAAAATTTAAAATATCGAATTTTGTGAATACAAGTTGTATCTTAAGTAGGATTAAATGGTTTAACTGAATTAGTTCAAGAAATCGATGACAAATGAATGAAATGAAATGATATATTTTTCAAAGTGACTAGGTTCAAGCCAAAAGATAGATATTTAAAATGAATGTGAAGGACTTTTAAAATCAATAAAATTCTTTGTAAAAAGGAAGTTTACTTTGATTGGCAATTGAGGAAGACTTAGAATTGACAGGTTCCAAATGAAATAAAAGCATGAAAAATGATTTGTCAAATATTAAATTATGATATGAGAAAATCAAAGTGTTGAGATGAATGAATTGCAAAAATACACCATAAGATAATAAAGTTAGTGTATCATTTGTTTAAAGTTCCAAGTTGTTTTAATTGTGATAGTGCACTTTTAGGGTTCATACTATGTCCTAGAGATTGAAATATAATAAGAACAAGTTGTTTTGACATGACCAACCATTATATTATATTTGTAAAGCAATTGTAATATATATTATTTGTGTCCCTGTCTGAATCATATATCAAATATTATGTAATATATATTATTTGTTACACATTTTTACTATATGTAAATGGTCACCACTTTTAAATAAATATTATTTTAGTATTTTATTATACTATGTAAAATAACTTATATTTATTATGTAATATATATTACAAAACACCGTAATGAAGTTATTACATTTACAAAATATTTTAGTATTATTATTTTGTAAAAGAAATCACTTTTATTTATCACGTTACATGAAAGTTATAAATAAAGGTCTAAAAATATTTATTGTCCAAAAGTATTTGTAAAAATATTTTGTAAATATATAACACTTAATGGGTTGATTTTATGTGATTACTTATTTTCATTTTGAAACCATATAACGCTGTGAATGTATTTACAAATATTGTAAATAAATGAAAACGAAGATTATTCTTATATATTATAATGTTTGCATAACCCAACATAATTGATGACTATCATATTATTCTTATTTTGTTATTTTCTTGCCAAAGCGTTTACGGTACATAGTTACCACAAAACATGTGATAGACAATTATATAATTTTATTCGTCCCTCTAATTCTTGTATTGTTTTATGAAAATATGACTTCTCTTTACAGTATAAAGTATATGTAAAATATTTCTATATATAATTAAAATTTACTAATTAAGTATGATAACTTAATTTATATATATTAACTAGTCATTATCATGGTGGATATTGGTTAGTGCTGCCTTGTTTAAGTATAGGTGGCCAATCCATGCCTAACTAAGGCTAGGCTATTCAATATCTGCCTTTGACAATAACCCTAGTATTTTAAAATAATACTAACACTATTACTATTAATATTGTATTAATAATAATAAAACTGATATTAGTAATAATTATATACACTTAAATGAGAGTATAACTTAAACATAAAAATATAAATTCTTCACCTCCATGGTTTAATAAGAATATAGTAATATTATTTTGTAAATTAGGTAATCACTTATGTAAGTATATAAAATAAATTTTATATAATGTTTTTTTTCAATTGAAGATGTTAAAGCAATAATTATCACGAAAGACTAGATTGATGTTTAAAAGATATACTGAAATATGACAAGAATTTGTGTATTATTATCTTAACACACAATTTGTGTTAAGATGGCTTTTATAAATATATAATTAATTAAATCCGTATATGATATATATAAACGAGATTAGTGAAAGCTTTAAATTTTGTGAAAACGTCAGTACAAGGTGATCGTGATCAAAGAAATGATTCAATGAAGTCAAAGACTAAACAAGCTGATTATGGTTCAAAACAAATGAAGTACTTGTTGGGACTATTTTGAATATGATAGCTTTCATCCATCATATGGAATCTTGAAATGAATATGTAATGTGAGCGAGTTAAATAATTTGAACTTTGATTTAAACAAAACAAGTTTTAATAAGAAAGTTCGGACATGGTCACTATAGAAACTATGTATGCCAAAGAAAATTAACTTTTTCAAGAAATTCATTGACTCAATATCAAGGAGTTTATTGTTTTGCAATAATGCGGTTCACAGTACAAAGAGTGGAATGATATTTGAATTTGGATAAAATAACAAATCGGAATGAAGCCCTCCAGTGGTCTTTATAATTCAAACGAATCACATGCGCAACAAACAGTGCATGTGTAATGTATGAATTTACCAAGAAATGAAATAGATCAATATTCGCTACTATGAAAGAAATTATCATGGTATGATAACTATTAGGGGAATGTAGAAATACGAAAGTCAACTCTTTATATGCAGAATTCAGAATTTCAATGAAAGAAATTTAAGAGCTTTATCTGGAATTTTGGGTGATAACCGTTATTAAGTAACATTACCAGGGAATGTTGAATAAAATGAAATAGGGAATTTACAAAGGTATGTGACTCCTTTTTCAGGAATAATAATTATGACTCTGATTAAACTGTGCACCGATGGTTGTAAAATTTTGTTCCAACGTACCTCAGCGATATTCATGTCGTTTATAGGATCACTTGGCAAAGTGCTTCTTTTTGATTTAGTAGTTCTTCTACTGACAGAATTAGCATTGGTGTCATCGTGCCTAATTTATATTTTCCAAAGGTCTTGCCTCGAAAGTTGTGTAGGATATACTTTAACTTCTGTGGACTTATAATTAAATTTTCATGTGTTTTCTTATATATTATCACAACTTTACATGTTTCTTACTTGTGTTAATAGTTTATGGTAACGCATTGGAAATTCTTTATACTTTTGATGGCATTCCAACTTAAAGGGTTTCCATTGTTTATTTTATCACACTAGCTACGAGACAGATGATCAAACGAAATAATGTTTGATATCGGAAAAGAGATTCCTAATAAAGAAATCTAGACACATATGCTTGTGCTTTATTTCTATTTGACTTTTTGGAATTTCTTATAGATATACATATCTATATAATCACATATTTCACATGCTGAAATAAACATATCATCTATCAAATTAATGTATTTAACAGATTCATATTTTCAAAAACCAATCAGATATCTGGTCATGATACTATTTAGGGAAATCTTGTCACTTGTTTGACATATTATATACCCCGTCTTATCCGGTTCGCGCCGGAGAGGTAACCTCAATATATCCGGACAAACTGGAGAGTCTGCTACACCATACCCAGTCTTGCCGGAGAAAATTTTCTATTTCCCATAAATAGTATCTTTTCAAAAGTGCCTCTTTTATTAGAGTTTTTATCCAGAATCAAGGAAACTTGTATTTCCCGTAACATATCTTATTCTAGACCAATTAATATCAATAAGCAATAATTACTATTAATTCTTGCTTATTTATCATATCTTGCAATATTCTAATTACCATTCTTATGGTATATCAAAACCCATCATATTTTATTTACACAAGTACGTAGCTTATCTCGAAGCTGATACTAAGGCATCTTTTCTTAAGTTCAAGTCTAAATGCTATCATGTGTGCTACCAGTTAATAACAATCTCCTAACTCTTTTATACAAACTTAGGTATTATTATCACAACACCTAGAGGCTTAAATCCGTGGCTCTGATACCACCTTCTGTCACGGCCCCCGGCCCACCCTGGACGGAATCGGGAGTCGTGAACAGCCCAGTGGTACCGGTGATTATTTTGAAAACGTTGCAGCGGAAATTTCATCAGGACCGTGAGTTAGGAAAATATCAGAGTTTAGAAAACACCGGATTTTATTTATTAAATAGATGGAATAAACCCATGTTTTACAATGGTAGCTTTAATAAAGATAAATTTGATTACATAAAAAATATTTCTTAATTTGATTTAATTAATAAAATAAGCCACTTCTTGATGCCTTTCAGTGCCGTATCCATCTCTTACTCCAATCTACTGTAATTACCTGAAACGCGTTTTAAAAAGGTTTTGTCAGCGGGAAATACTGAGTGAGTTCATTCATTTTATTTAAAACATATTTGTTATAATTTACAGCATTAAGAGTATTTGCATCTTAAAGATTGGCAAAGACTTAATCACTGCAAAGTATAACTAGAAAACAGTGTTATAAATTACAGTATTAAGAGCGATTACAATGTTTCTGATATCAAACCAACTACCCGTATTTGTCACTCGACCGGATCTGTGACTATGGTCATATCCCCCATTGGCTGCCCCAATGGTGACGATTATCAAGTAATGTATACAAAACCCCACATACCGGCTGTAACTTGGTGATTACAAAGACTTAATCCCCGTAATTATAACTTTGAAATAAACATGCTTTTGTAAATAGATTTGATAAAAAGAGAATGACTCACATTATAAGCATGCAGATTCATACGGGCAAAGTTTTAGTCTACAGATAAGCCTTGATATATTGCAGATTTATACAGGCAGAGCTTTAGCCTATTGATTAGTGTTGTAACCTAGTGCACACGAACTAGGTAAGTAACTAATACAACATTTACGATAACTCACGAGATTAAAACCCTCACAACGAATGACAAAGTGCAATCACTTAAACATCTATCGGATTCACAACGAATGACAGAGTTTTCCCCCAATTCGGGTGGTACTCAACATCCTGTCGGAATCACAACTAATGACAAAGGATGGCGCTTAAACATCCATTGGATAGTTTAGATCGATCGGACATTGAATCGTAGCAGCGATCGAGTTAATACCCTGTTTGCGGCGTCGATTAGTGATCTGTGTGTGTTAATTGTGGTAAACAGAGCATAACTCAGTGTATATTTGTAATTTGATCGTCGAACGAACAACAGAATGCAAGTGCCAGGCCCTTCTATTTATACCCAAAATTTGCACCTCCCGCTAGTCGCGGAAGAATCCGCGGTACGTGTCGCGTATCGCCTGAGATGTCAAAGTAGGGTAGGCTTGCTTCGTCACCTCTCTAGCCCTGATGAGTCGACAGTTTCTTAAAATTCGAATTGGACAGCTATTTATGTGGATAATCGTTAATAGGGTTTTACCCCCTTAAGTTTTAGGGGCCCTGATTCTAATTCCAACTATTCTGAAATTTTTAGGGTTTGTTCAGAATCACTTGGGTTTCTCAATTAGGATTTCCTATTGGACAATTAAAATAATAATTAGGACTTTTTAATGAGAGTTGTTACATATACGGCCCGTATACATGTGGTAACATCAAAAACCACACAAAAATAAATCCATTGAGCCGTATACGTTTTACAAATCGTATACACATGTATACGGCTCGTATAACTATATACGAGCCGTATATAATAAAATAAAAAAAATATTCTTTGCGCATTTTCCTATTAAAAAACATTTTATACGGGCCGTATAATTGTATACGGTCCTTATACAATAGGATGTGTGAAAATAAGATGTAGAGTATGTGAGAATAAGGAAGACCTAAAAGAAAAAAGGATAAGGCATGAGGCATCTTTACGAGGGGATGGTTTCTTTTCTTGTTTGGTTGTCCATTAAGTCGTTGGCCTGTTCTCATTCTATCCTTGTTTCCCATTAGACACCATGTTGACGTGTGGCTTCCCTGGTGTTCCACGTGGCACTCTTGGCATGCAGGCCTAAACATCTATTTCTATAAAAGATTCTGTTTCTAGTATTTTATAGACATAAAATAACAATATTCGATTCATAAATACGTAAAATTAAATATTTTATCATCAAATGCAAAGTCCAAAGATGCTACAACTTTATTCCTGCAATCAATGTACACGTGTAAGAACAGTAATTTTTGTAATACCTAAAGGATTTCTAACAAGCCTATAATGGTCTAGAAAACTATGGGTTATTCCATCTAATATCAATGTAAAGTAATTATATCATGTATACACGTTCTAAAGATGATTTAAGAAAGTTGTATACTTTGTATTATTGTATTTAATATTGTAAACCATATATCTAACTTATGTAACAAAAGTTCACACCTATAACTTATTATTACTAAGTTACTTTAAGTCATGAGTTTTCCACAACCACCCTCAAACTTTAAAGTTTTTTTTTACTTTTAGCTTATAATTTTATAAACTATATTTTTGGCACTTAAAATTTTCCTTTTTTAAGCCCCCTTTAACTTTGAAGATTTTTACTTTAGCTTATAATTTTGTAAATTATATTTTTGGCACATAAAATTTCCCTTTTTTTAATCCCTACTTTTGTAGCTTACAATTTAACTATACTTTGGTAATTTACATTTTAGCACATATGCTTTATACCGACCGCTCAACTATTAAATTTTGCAATTTAATATTTCAACGCAAATTTGGTACACGCTTTCGTGCTTTATTTTTTATGTTTCCTACATATGAATCGGGTCACTTATAATTCGTTTTGAATTGACGGCATAGATTCGAGTTAATCAAGTTGCATATAATACGTTATGAGCGCTACATTTTGATCCAATCGCAATGCAGCTATATGCTGCATTGAGTTCAATCGGATACGTCGAAACACGTGTTTTCATATGATTAATGCATCACATAACGTTTGGACTAATCTGTTCGACGTTCGCAATGTACCCGCGCTGCAAAGCGTGAATGTCTTATTACTAGTTAGTATTGAAAAAAATGTTGAATGATACCAACAATCTTGGCCCATAGCAAACAAGTCAACTGTGAAAACTTGAAAATTACATGTAAATATATATATATATATATATATATATATATATATATATATATATATATATATATATATAAATAAAGGGGAAGGTTCATTTGAGAAGAAATTTAATTTGAGAAGAAAAAGAAGAAATGGTATATTAGTAAAATAATATTTCATTTATAACTCATATCATTAATTTTTAATTCTTTAATTAATTAGTCAACTAATCATTAATTATCCTATATATAATCTACAAAACCTACACATATTAATTTTTTCCTACATATACCCTACACGTTATAGAATTTTATCCTACACAGTCGAAATTTATCCTACACGCCTCGAAATATATATCCTACACAACTCGTAATTTCTCCTACACAACTAGTAATTTATTCTACACTTTAAATTAAGTTGTTTTTTAATTTGGAAAAAGTATATATTTTGAAAAAAAGTTACAAATTTAATTTAGTTAGTTATTAAATGGGAAGAATACAAATTAATGATTTTTGTAAGTTTACCAATATACCCTTATATTAAAATTAAATGCAAATATTAAATGAAGTAAAATGAAGCATTCTTATTGGTTGAAATTTCTTCTTTTTTCTTCTTACAAAAAAATTCTTCTCATTTGAACTCTCCACTATATATATATATATATATATATATATATATATGGGAATGCTAAAATGAGAACCATCTCGAGTTGTAAGAACCGTGAGAACTACACCGTAGGGGGCGCGGTGGACCAAATTTTGTTTTTCATAAACGTAGATGCATTTATAAAAATAACATTTGTAAAAAAAAATTTCAAAAAAAAAATGTCGTGTGTGTAGTTTTGAGCGCCACAAGTTTGTGTTTACGGGACCCGTAAATCTGGTCGGAAAATTTACAGGTCCCGTAAACACAAACTTGTGGTGCTCAAAACTACACCCACGATATTTTTTTTTTGAATTTTTTTTTACAAATGTTGTTTTTATACATGCATCTACGTTTCTGAAAAAAAAAAAATTTGGTCCACCTCACCCCGGATCAAAAAGTTCTCGCGGTTCTTACAACTCGAGGTGGTTCTCATTTTAGTGGATACTTATATATATATTGTTCAAGGTCAAATAAACGAAAACAAAATAGTAAAAGAAAAAAAAAACAAATAACTATTTGTTAATTCATGTATGTTTTAGTTAGTTTACATACAAGGAACCATGATCTTATATTTTATATCTCAAATAGCTATCATCGGACGTAAAATGTAATTTAATGTCTTTTACTTCTTGTATCGCATGTGAAATTTCGTCCAAAGACCATAGTCATATACAATCAAGCGAATTACGTAAATTAACATGTAAAATTTCAAAAGCTATAATATTATATTCTTAGATCAAGTTAGAACGTATAATCAAATTAAGAATTGAATCATGCATATTTGAGATTAGATACAACCTCCATATATTTTGCAACACTATTATGTATATTTGAGATTAGATACAACCTCCATAAATTTTGCAACCCTTTTATGTAATAAGATATAACATAAAATTGATATAGAATATTGAAAATATGCATGAGTTCTGAATATATTCTTGTTAGATAAGAATATATACGGATTTGGATACGATATGATGTATGCAAAGATGTTTAATTACTTAACGTAATACATAGTTTTTTTTTTTTTTTTTTTTTTTTTTTTTTTTTTTTTTAATTGGCCACGGAATTAGCAACCAATAAATCATTTTAACTCATTTAAAAAATTGAAGGGTGCGGGATTTATTTATTATTTTAATATTTATATTAAAAGATTAGTGATGGAAAAAATAACAGGGTGCATAATTTATTTATCTATCTATACTTTCTATAAAAGAAGAAATCCCAATGACATAAGAAAAGCTGATGTGTCAGCAGGAGAGGCTGTCCAACAATGCTTTTCTTATGTCATTATTATATAATAAAGCCTAATATATAAATTACTTTAAAATTCAAAGTTGGCCCACATTTAAAATCCAAACGTCTGCTGAGGAAAGGTCTGCCCACATAAAGCCTAATATAAAATATCATTTAAACTTTTGTTTAAACATCTGCCCTCAACATTTTATAATTAAACATCAATTCCCAATAAACATCTGTCGAGATTCAAAATTATGGCTCCACATTCAAAATTAAAAATTTAAACCATATATTATAATCCTATAAATAAGGGTTAATAATCTGGCTCCACATTCAAATTTCTCGTGATTCAGCCGCTAATCTCCGATTACACTTCTTTGTTCGAATGTTTGTTGATTATGTTTACATGTTATTGTTCCAGTGTCATTGTTCCAACATCATCGTTTCAACGAAGCTTCCCATCACACATCAACCTTTCAACATCGACATTGCAGTATCATTGTTGCAACATCGTGAAAAGTTGCATGTGCTACCTTCTTTGATGGGAGAGTTGCATTGTTCGATTTTCGTTAAATCGAAAGTCAGGTTTTCTTGCGTCAGGAAGATTTTCTCCTTTTATAGAAAGTATAGATTTGTGCAATATCGTGAAAAGTCAGATGTGCTACAACAGTTGAGAAGAGACCTTTGCATTTTAGGTTTGTTTCTTATTTTGATTAATTGTTGATGATGTTGAGAGTTTTTATTTACACTGACATTTTAGATTATGTTAAGATGCATGTATATATTATTAAAATGAACTACTACATAGAAAAATAGAAATTTAATGAAATATTTTCGTAGACTCTGACCTTTTTTCCATGTGATTTCATGCTCTCTTTTGAATTTCAGGTCAGTTAGCATGTTGTAGATTTTCTGATCCTGTTTTAGAAGTTGTGTCAGAAACTCTTTTGCATTCTTCTGGAACTCTGATGGAGGAGAGTGGAGGACTTCATCGAGCATGCTATGCTGTTCCAGGTTTTGTTGTAATTAGTGTCATTTATTATGTCGACTTTCCTGTTTAGTTCTTCGTCTGTTCTTTGTTATTTGAGTGACCACATGGAGAACTGTGTTTTAACATAGCTGGTGTCTGACCAGTGGTAGAAGCTGAAGTTTGCCATGTAGATTTTATGTTGGTTTTCGGATTTGGAACAATTTTTGGCAGAAAGTGATTTGTAGGACAATTTGTTGATGTTTTAAATCAAAAGTAATCATCGGTGTTTTATAGAGTTTAAAAATGCGTCTACATGGTAAATCAAGAGGTTAATTGTAATTGTGATAATTTGCTTTTGTTCTTTGAACTTTGAAATTTTGTCCCTTGGGTTTCTTGGTATTTAATTTTATAGTTTTCTCATGAAAGTTGGGGATTGAAAAGGCTTTTGCATTAAAAGATTGATGTTTTGAAATATACATTAATATGTTTATATTAAATGTACACGTTTTCATAATTACAAATTTCAGTATATAAACTCATAGTCACTTCACCTGTTTTTTCATCACGTTTTCCTACGAAGATATCATACTTTCAGGAAAGTCGAATAATATAGTTTATTCAAATGGCGTCATTCACAAATGCAAAATCAGATGATTTAAAGCAGCGTTTTGTCAGGCAAATCGAGGAACAGGTGTATGAAGATAGGGCTACTCTTCAAGAGTTGAAGAGATGTTTTGATGGATTGCAAGTTGGCTTGTTCACTAGAGAGCAGGTTTCCAGAGATCTTATGCTGATGCCTTCAACTTCCGTTCATGAGCTTTGTGTTGTCAGTAATATAGAGTGCGGTGATAGAGACGTGGAGTTCATGGCGATGCTGAATGACATACATCGAGAGGTTCAGCAATCGATGGAGTTGAAGCTAAAGTTTCTTAATTCTTGCTGTTATTGTTAGATTTGAACTTTAATTTTGTTCAGTATGTGATGTAATTATTGGAGTTTTAGTTTTAATGTCATGAATAAATGAATAAATTTTAATTTTATGAATCTATGTTGTGTTTTAGTTTTACTTATTTAGTGTTAGAGTAAGATTTAGATTATGTTGATGTTGAATTGTGTCTGAACATCTGTTTGGTAAGTCAACAGAGGTTTAATAGTGTCAATGGTTGGTTTGATGGTGAACAGATTATGTTGATGTTGAATTATGTCTGAACATCTGTTTGGTAAGTTAACAGAGGTTTAATAGTATCAAGGGTTGGTTTGATGGTGAACAGATGAGTGCAAAGATAAAACAAATGTTTAGAATCTGATCATTGATAGCAGTTTTTTGAAGAATATGTGCTCCTGCAAATTACAGAGAGTCAATATTTGGAGTTGTAAAAGGTCTATTGTAGTTAAAGTTTGGTAAAAGAGAACATCTGCTAATGATGAAACAACTGTGTATTCTAACGACTGTTGATTTACCACTGTTGACTAAAGTTTGACAAAAGAGAGCATCTGTTGATGAATAAATGTCTGAAGATGCAAAGGTCTGCTATGGGTCAACAGATGTTAACGAACAACAGATGATATTCAATCTTAAAATGCTTAACAGAGGATTTGATACTAACAGTGGTTGGGCTAATGATGAATAAGTATTATTATATAACGTCTGCTATAAGTATTATTATATAATTTTGTTTATCAATAACAGTTTTTTGGAAGAATTTACGGTATATTTTGGTGTTATAAAATGTGCGTTGTAGCTAAAGTCTAACAAAAGAGAACATCTGCTGATGAATAAATGTCTGAAGATGCAAAGGTCTGCTATGGGTCAACAGATGTTAACGAACAACAGATGATATTCAATTTTAAAATTCTTAACAGAGGATTTGATACTAACAGTGGTTGGGCTAATGATGAATAAGTATTGTTGGACAGCCTCTGCTATAAGTATTATTATATAATTTTGTTTATCAACAACCGTTTTTTGGAAGAATTTACAGTATATTTTTGTGTTATAAAAGGTGTGTTGTAGCTAAAGTCTGACAAAAGAGAGCATCTGCTGATGAATAAATGTCCGAAGATGCAAAGGTCTGCTCTGGGTCAACAGATGTTAACGAACAACAAATGATATTCAATCTTAAAATGCTTAACAGAGGATTTGATACTAACAGTGGTTGGGCTAATAACAGATGTTAGACTTACCACTGTTGAGTTACACCGGTTGAAAAAAAACTGTTTTTGAAACTTCTGCTTTCCTAAAAATACATCCACTGTTAAAGGGTACCGTCTGTTGTCATAATTTCTGTTTATCCTAATGACTGTTGATTTACTATACTGCTGACTGTCATCCATTATGACAACAGAGGTTCTGACGTGGACAGATGTTAGCTAAAAATAAAACAACTGCTGAAAGTTATCATCTGTTCTCATAATTAATGTTTATCTAATGACTGTTTGACTCACACTGTTCCCAACGACCCACAGAGGTTTCCAAACAACTGTCATCGGTTGTCGCAAGAGAGGTTCTGACGTGGACAGATCTTAGCCATCAAATATTTGTAACTACTGCCACATCAGCATTCGCTTCTTCTCTCTATATAAAAGCTGTTTCATCCCTAAATCGAGGTTCTACCACTGCAGTCTCGAATTCAAAATTCTCAAAAACAGTTTCCAACATATTAAAAACCCTCCAACTTAAACTATGTTTCATCCTCAAATCACCTTCTTTTCCGATCATGTCTCTGAATATAAAAAAACCCTCACAACTACCTCCCCATCTTCGAGAAAACCAGCAAAAATACCAGCTATCACTCAATAATTGACCTTTTAACGTCATCGAAATACAAATCAATTCTTATTGTTGATGCTCTGGTTCATACAGAAACACTCCGACAATTTTGGTTTAATGCTGAAATAGAGGCTGAAGATAATAATCCAGTTGCCATCACATCTAAGGTCGGGGAAAGTGTGGTACGAATTTCTCCCTTTACAATTTCCACTACATTTGCATTGGACGACTTGGGAGGTAAGAACAACTTTGAAAAACTTGAACTTCATACAGAGTTCATTGAAAGAGGGTATGATGCACAATTAAAGGAAGTTAATATCTACAAACGAAACTTCCCTCCGCCAATGAAATTTTTGTTTCATACTCTTTTAACTTGTCTCTCAGCCAAGACCACCACATTTAATGAGATACCTTTGAACATTCAGTATTTGGGTTATGCTATTTTAACAAAATCTGATTATAATTTATCACAAGCACTGTTTTCTGATTTGTTGAATAATGTGAGAAATGTGAAAAAATTGAAAAAAGGTGTTCGTAGTAATGCTTTTATGTTGTATCCAAGACTTCTAAAGCTATTACCTACGAAAACAAGTGTCGCAACCCCCGATCCCTGATCCCCGGGGACGGGCAGCCGCGAGCCAGTTTCGGTGGTATAACTTATTGTCTAATTTGGCAGCGGAATTTTTCATCAGGACCGTAGTTAGGAAATATTTGATCAGAGTAAAATACCACATTTTCATAACATTAAACATATGGGATAAAACCCAAGTTCATAGTACACACGTTTCCATAGGAATAAATCCTATTTTATTTAACAAAAACATCTATTTTATTTTAGGTAATTTTATTGCCACTTTTCCAAGCCTTCAGTGCTATCCAACTGGCTTCTATTTGGCTTTCACAGTTTGTTACCTGAAACGCGTTTTAAAAACATTTGTCAGTGGGAAGTACTAGTGAGTGAATCCCAGTTTAATCAAGTTTAAATAAAAATCCCATTGTACAGTATTGAGGGCGATCCCGCAATTATATTTGTTTCCAAGACATATCAATTAACATCCATGGTACTGTCAGACCCGACTTGTGGAAATGTTACTCCTTCACCAGGTGGTAACAAATTTTGTATACAAAACCTCAACATACTTATGATAATTGTATTCTTACAAATACTCAATAACTGCTTAATATATAATTAATTAAATGAGGTTTTGTAAAAACAGTTAACAAAAAGTGGATCAACTCACATTGCTGTCTTAGATTTTCCGTAAGGGTTTCATGGTGACAATCTATAATTTACACAAATGCACACGTGTTAGAATAATAACCCATTTTAACATTAGTAATACCCTCCCCGAGACGGCATTCCAACGACTACGTCGGGCAGAACCACGACAGCCGTTACGGAACCCTAGATCAATCGGGCACCGTATCTAATACGTATCCAGGGGTTATAATACTTACAACTGAGCAGAACTTCACTATTTAGGGGGGTATAATACCCGTATAATAAGCCTACTATTCAGATTTTGAGAGAAAGAAAGGATTTTTTGAACGATTTCGACTGAGATCCGATGGCTCCTTTATATAGGGCCTCACTTCAGTTTTTACGCGGCCCGCGTAAGTGTTAACAAGGGTCTACGCGGCCTGCGTTAGACCTGGTCAACGTTGTAGCTTAGCTGGGTCAGCAACTAGACCTGCCGGGTGTTGGGCCACGTGGCCGCACCGGGCTGCGCCAGATTTTAAGTTGACGCGGCCAGCGTAAGGGTTAAAGGTCCTTTACGCAGCCCGCCTAAAAACCAAAAAATCATATTTTTAATTATTTTAATAATATTTAATGTATTTGGGGCCCGTTTTCACGTATGGAGTGTATTTTGGAACATATTGGGATATTTTAAAATATATTACGGTGTCGGAAAAATTATGAGGGTTGTTATATCCTCCCCACCTTGTTTTAGAGCTCGTCCTCGAGATCTACTGGAACATGTGTGGATATTTCCTTTGCATTTCAGATTCAAGCTCCCATGTGTACTCAGGTCCTCTTTTGGAGTCCCACTTTACTTTGACCATAACTAATTTCTTGTGTTTGAGGTTCTTGACTTTCCTATCTTCGATCTGTAGAGGCCTTTCTACAAACTTGAGTTGTTCATTTACCTCTATATCCTTAAGAGGTACCATTAGTGATTCATCAGCTAGGCATTTCTTGAGATTAGATACATGAAACACATCATGTATTCCTGCCATTTCCTCTGGCAGTTGTAGCTAATAGGCTACAGGTCCTATTCTTTTAATAATCTCAAAGGGTCCAAAATACCTGGGACTTAACGTTCATCTTTTGATGAATCTTACTACTCCTTTCCAAGGAGAGACCTTCAATAATACTTTGTCTCCTACTTGAAATTCCAATGGTTTGCGTCGGTTATCAGCATAGATTTTCTGTCGATCACGTGCTGCTTTTAGTCGTTCATTGACTTGAATAATCTTGTTTCTTGTACTATCTCAGGTCCATATAGTTGCTTTTCCCCAATTTCTGCCCAACAGACTGGGGTTCAGCACTTTCATCCATAAAGTGCTTCGAATGGTGCAGCGTTGATACTTTTGTGATAACTATTATTATAAGAAAATTCTATTAAAGGTAAGTGATCGTCCCAATTACCTCCGAAATCAATTACACAAGCTCTAAGCATGTCTTCCATTGTCTGAATTGTTCTTTCGCTTTGTCCGTCCATTTGAGGATGATAAGTTGTGCTTAGATTTAACTTGGTTCCCATTGCTTTTTGGAAACTTGACCAAAAATGAGAGGTAAATCGGCTATCCCTATCAGAAACAATTGATAAAGGTATTTCATGTAATGAAACTATTTCGTTTACATATAATTTAGCTAACTGTTCCATACTGAAAGTTCCTTTCATTGGTAGGAAATGAGCTGACTTGGTTAGTCTATCTACAATCACCCAGATTGTATCATTACCTTTCCTTGTTTTAGGTAATTTAGTAACAAAATCCATTGTTATTAATTCCCATTTCCACACTGGCATTTCTAATTGTTGCAACAAACCTGAGGGTTTATGATGTTCAGCTTTAACTTGTGAACAAGTTAAACATTTAGAAACATAGGCTGCTATGTCCTTTTTCAATCCTATCCACCAGAAATTCTTTCTTAAATCCTGGTACATTTTATCACTTCCTGGGTGCATCGTATACTTAGACTTATGGGCTTATTCTAATATATGATGACGTAGGTTTCCTAATTTGGGTATCCACATTCTCTTCTTATGGAATCTCCAAATTCCATCTGTTCCTTGTTCTAATTCCTTAATCATTCCTTTTAATTTTTCAGTATCATCCTTGATTACTGATTCTTATGCTTCTCTTATCTGATTATTTAAATCTACTTGCAGATTTAATTTAAGAGAACGTACCCTTTTTGGCTTTTCGTGATACTTTCGGCTTAAAGCATCAGCAACTACATTTGCTTTTCCTTCATGATACTGGATATCACAATCATAATCCCTAAGCAATTCCATCTAGCGTCTTTGTCTCATATTCAATTCCTTTTGCCCAAAAACATATCTTAAACTTTTATGATCAGTGAATATGGTAAACTTACTACCATAAAGGTAATGTCTCCAAATTTTTAAAGCAAAAATTATTGTTCCTAGTTCTAAATCGTGGGTTGAATAATTCTCTTCATGATTCTTTAGTTGTCTAGATGCATAAGCTATAACCTTTTGGAGTTGCATCAACACACATCCATAACCTAGTTTAGAAGCGTCACAATAGACTACGAAGTCTTCAGTTCCTTCTGGTAATGCTAGTATGGGGGTATGGATTAATCTATGCTTAAGAATTCTAAATGCTTCTTCTTGTTTTGGTCCCCATTCAAACTTAATGGATTTACAGGTTAACTTAGTTAAAGGAATAGCTATTCTAGAAAAATCTCGAATAAATCTTCTATAGTAACCGGCTATTCCTAAGAAACTTCTAACCTCGGTTGGTGACTCAGGGGTCTTCCATTTAGTAATTGCCTCGATTTTTGTTGGATCTACATGAATTCCTTCATGATTGACTAAATGTCCAAGAAACTGTACTTGTTCTAACCAAAATTCACATTTTGAAAACTTAGCATGAAGCTTTTCCTTTCTTAATAGACTTAAAAGTGCGTGCAAATGCTTTGCATGATCCTCTTTATTCTTAGAATAAATTAGAATATCATCTATGAAGACAATTAGGAATTTATCCAAATATGGCTTACATATTCGGTTCATCATATCCATAAATGCGGCTGGGGCATTGGTTAAACCAAATGGCATGACAGTAAATTCATAATGGCCACACCTTGTTCTGAATGCGGTCTTAGGAATGTCCTCTTCCTGTACCTTTAATTGATGATATTCTGACCTTAAATCGATTTTAGAGAAAAATCGAGCTCCTTGCAGTTGATCAAACAGATCATCGATTCTCGGTAATGGATACCGGTTCTTAATCGTGACCTTGTTTAATTCACGGTAGTCAATGCACATACGCATTGATCCGTCCTTCTTTTTAACGAATAAAATCGACGCTCCCCATGGCGACGAACTTGGCTGTATGAATCCCTTCTGTAATAATTCATCTAACTGTTTCTTCAGTTCCTGCATTTCGGCGGGTGCCAAACGGTAAAGTGCTTTGGCAATTGGTGATGTTCCTGGTAGTAGATGAATTCTGAATTCAACTTCTCTATCTGGTGGTAGTCCTGGTAATTCTTCTGGAAATATATCTGAAAACTGAGACACTACTTGAATATCTTTTAGTTCTTTTCCTTTAGTGTTAGTGATTATAGAAATCAAATACACTATAGATCCTTTTCTTATATAACTTGCAGTTTTCATCACAAAGATGAATTTTGTGGATCTAGATGGTTTATCTCCTTTAATTGTGATCTTTTTACCCTTTGGTGAATTTACTTGAATTGACCTTTGATCACATAAAATACTGGCTTTATTGGCTATTAACCATTCCATTCCTAAAATGACGTCAAATCCTGCCAGATTCATGGGATACAGGTTTGCAATATACTTTTGCTTTAAAATTTCTACTCTTGCTCCCTACAAGAATTTAGAAATCCTAACAGTTTCTCCATTTGCTATCTCTACTAGGCATTCTTGTGGTAGTTTAGTTAATGACTGATTTAAAATGTTGCAAAATGAAGTATTAATAAAACTTTGGTTTGCACCAGAGTCAAATAATACTTTAGCAAAAACATCATTAACTAAAAACGTACAAGCTATCACGTCTGGAATCATCTTGGCTTCATCTGCAGTCAGAACAAATGCTCTAGCATTTTTAGTGTTCCTGTTGTTCACAGCTGGAGACAATTTTGGACAGTTTCGCCTGATATGACCTTTTTCTCCACAGTTTAAACACAGTCCATTACTGGATTTCCTCCTGCAATCTTCTTCCTTGTGTCCTGGCATCTTGCAGAAATTGCAGGGAATGGAGCATTTTCCCGAATGCTTCTTTTTGCAGATTTTGCAGTATGGTGCAGAGGTAGAACCTATATTCCTACGAATGGAATTACCATAACGGAAGTCCTGGGTAAGCCTCTGTGCTAGGTTTTTCCTCTGGTCTTCTTCTCGTGTACGTACTAATTCACGAGTCAAGGTGTTTGTTAATTCTACAGCTTCTTCTATAGTTTGAGGTCTAGCTGCCTTGACTACATGCCTAATCTCTCCAATCAATCCCCAGATATAATGGGAGATTAATGCTGGCTCTAGTGATACAAGGGTTGGTACTATTCTGGTATATTCAAAGAATAACTTTGTGTACCCCTTACTATCCACTCCATTCATCCTAAGATTTAGGAATTTGTTTGCTATTTGTTCCTTTTCATTAGGAGGGCAGAATTTCCTTTCTACCATATTCTTAAATTCTTCCCATTCCATATTATAAATCCTATCACTTCCTCTAGACTGAAGGATATTGTTCCACCATTCTAAGGCTGAATTCTTGAATAGATTGGAAGCAAACATTATCTTGTCCTTTTCCGCACATTTACTTATTTTCAGAACAGCCTCACTCTTTTCTATCCAGCGTAGAGCTGCAATAGGTTCTTCATTGCCCGAGAATTCTATCGGTTTACAGGACCATAATTCTTTATAAAAACAACCGTAAGACACGGTTCTTCTTCTTTTGGGAATGGGCATTTGAAGTACAAGGCCATTGTTTATGCTGTGCTTTGGTTCAATTGGTTGCTTACTGCTATGTTTACTTTTATTATTCGCTTCTTGAACCGTTTGAATAATAAATGGCATTGCATCTATAATTCCTTGTGCCACTATGTGTTGAACGGCACTATTATCCATTTGGTTTCCACTGTTATTGATGCTTGGATTTTCATTAACCAAGTTAATGTTACTCTGGTTATCATTATTCAGATTTCCTTGATTTCCTTCGTCGGCCATCTGAATTTTAAACATTTACCCCATATTAATATCACAAAATAATATAGTAATTCACATGACACGCATTTTAGCCAAAAGCGTCGATCATTGCGACTTTACTCTATTAATATACTATGCGTCTATTACACACCAGTACTGAAATAAAAATTACAATACCGACTGAAATAAACTTACACTAATAATAGTAGGCATCCGTACACACATATTTTATTTTGTTTTATTATTTTTTTTATTTTTTTATTACTATTACCGTCCCATCAACACATCTACGGATATGGATTCATCCAGAAATCCATATCGCGCTCGTCATACTTCCAGACGAGTCGCTCTCCCACCTGTCTCATTTGTTCACTGCTCTCTAAAATTTCCTCGCCAAATGTCCTAAGTTCTTGTATGTTTTCTGCACTCATTGGGGGTGCAGGTTCTAGGACTAGGTTAGGAATCTGGGGTGCGGGTTCCTGATATGGGGGTGTAGGTGCCTGGAATCGGTAAGGATCTTCTAAAATCTCCCTAATGTATTCATCGTGGAAATAGGGATCTAAAGGATCCAAACCTAGGTAGGCTCCTACGTTTGGCATAGGCATGTCTTCATGTATCGGGTAGCGTTGCACATAGTCCCTAACGTCGTCCTACCAGGGGTCGTAATTTGGGTCTAGGGGATTTGGTGCTGGGACCCTAGGTATTTCTTCTGGATTGAAGTCATGCATCTCTACTTGGTTTTCAGGGTTTTCTATCTCCATCGGTTGATCAGGGATTGGTGGTTGTGGATGGGGTGCTATTATTTGCTCCAGATTAGGGTCAGCTGCAGTGGTTGCTAGGATGTGGATGTTGGCTATACCCCTATTTATTATATCCTGGGCATAGGCATTGGTTTCTCTCTTGGCTGCTGCTAGTACCCTCTGTTCTTGTAACTTTTTCATACGTTTTCTACGCTCGTGTGCCCCTCTACTGAACCATCCCCTCTCTTTCTGAGGAAATGGCTCTTCTGACTGAGCCTTAAACACAAAGATTCCTTCTTCCGTATCACCAGAGTACCCTGAGAGGGCAGGCTGAGAAGAGGAGGTGCCTTCGCTTCTAGGCGAACCAGACAATTGACGGTACGCGTCAGATGGTCCTTGGTCGCTCATACTGTAAACTAACAAATAGTCAAATAACACATATGTAAGGAACTTCAAAAAAAATGTCCCAAAACGACCCATAAGTGAAAACCCGGACCCCTGAAACCCTAATCCATAACAAAAATCAAGAAAAACAATTTTTTATGGTTTCACGTGGGCCGCGTAAACCTTAAAGGAAGGTTACGCGGGCCGCGACAGTTCACCAAAACTCCGGAGCAGCGAACAGGCCACGTGGCAGCCATGTGGCAGCCCTAGGTATGACACGCTAGCCCTAATCTACGACTAGACGACCCTCGCGGGCCGCGTAAAGTTAAATTTGTCTTACGCGGGCCGCGTAAAACACAAAAATCGGCTATAAAATGCTAGGCCATGAGCAGTTCATCTGTGCTCGAGATTTCAGTCAAAAACGAAAGTATACTGCTAGAAATCACAATTTTCATTAGGGAGGTGCTGCTACGATACAGGGTATTAACTCGATCGCTGCTACGATTCAATGTCCGATCGATTGAAATCAATCCAATGGATGTCTAAGTGCTGCCCACATTAGGGCTATACTTTGTCATTCATCGTGAATTCGATGGATGTTTAAGTATTGCACTTTGTCATTCGTTGTGAGGATTTTAATCTCGCGAGTTATCGTAAATGCTGTATTAGTTACTAACCTAGTTCGTGTGCATTGTTAAATTAGGTTATCAGGCTTATCAGTAGGCTAAACTCTGCCCATTTAAATCTGCAATGTGAGTCATTCTCTTTTTATCAACATTATTTTACAATACTCCAATCATTTTCAAAAGTTATAATTACAAGGATTAAGTCGTGGTTATCTTGAATCACTGCCTAGTGGGGTAGTGTGCACATTACTAAATTTCTCACGGTTAGGCTAATAAATCCTAACAGTGATAATCATCACTACTTGGGTGAAAGGACCCAATAGTGGTATGACCATCGTCACCAGGAGGTGACACGGCATCAGATAAAAATAAGATAGAAGCCATTGTAATCGCTCTTATGCTGTAATTTATAACTAAGTGTCGTTTTATTAAACTTGAGTGACTCGCCAGTATTTCCCCGCTGATAAAATATTTTCAAAACATGTTTCAGGTGACTACTGTGAACCAAGGAAAAGTGCTACAGAGCACTAACAAAAGCTTGAAGTAGTGGCTCAGTTGAACAAATAAACATGTTTTGTAAATCAGGGAATTTCCTTGTGAAATTCCTCTATTGTAAATTACGGGGTTTATCCCGAATTATGAAATAAAATAATCGGGCATTTCAAGTTTTAAAAGATCCTGTTAAATCTTCCGTTGTCAACTCAATTAATAAATACCACGAGTTTCTGTCCCGCGGCTCCTGGACCGGGTAAAACCAGGACGGGGGCCATGACAGAAAAATGTGGTATCAGAGCCACTGATTTAAGCCAATTAAGTATTTAGAAATACTCAATTTTCCGGATTTCCATCATGTGATTATGTGTTTTGTTATTTGACTATTTGTTAATTACAGTATGGGTAAACAAAGACTTTCGAACATCTATCGTCAATTAGATAATTCACCAAAAGATAAGGGAACTTCATACTCAGCAGATACTGAGGAAGGAATATTTGTTCGTAAGGCACAGTTTGAGAAACCACTTACCCCTAATAAAAGAAGTTGGATTATTAGAAAAAGTCAAGAGAAAATAAAGAAGTCACAACCAAAAGGAGTGATGAGTAATAAGGAAACTCAGGAAATAGGCAATAATCCACCAGGAGAAAATGAATTAGATGAACAATGGGCAAATCTATATATGTTAGCCACTACAACAGTAAATGCTAACTTAAAGTTGAATCGCCAAACTAGTACCAGCACCCATATCATCTATAAGCCAGAAACTTTTTCCATTAAATAAACAACTTAGTAAAGATAGACTAAAATAAATTGTGAATACACAATCCCTAGTATATTTTAAATTTCAGTTGTAATTTGTAATAGATATATATAAATATATAAAATTCACAATATTTTATTTTAATCAATCTGTTTGTATAAATACTTAATTTTTCTGATTGCCTTTCTGTGATTATTTGAAAATTCAATTTACAAAATTTTAACTTAGAATTTTGTGTGTTTCTTCATATCTGTTAAACAGCATGAATGAGTTGTCTGAAGCTCTTCAGAATCTCAATCTCTATTCTGTCAATGTGGAAGTTTCCAAAGACTTTACTGTGCCGACGTTGTGGAACCTATGGAATTTCAAGCCCAGCCTCCGGAGAAACCCAAGCCAAAGAAAAGAAGAAGAATTGTGGGCTGGAGACGTGTGCGCTGGAGGAAACCAGCGACACGAAAAGTTATAAAGACGGAGGATCCAATGGGTAAAGGAAAAGGAATGAGATTGGTGAATGTTCCAGGCTAGACGAGGATATGCCATTGTGGGAGGAATTGGATCGCAAACTGGCAGATTGTGATATCCTTAAGCCTGTTAATGAAAACCTCTTTACTTATCCTGCTGAAATCCAACTCCCAGTGAATTTAGAACCGGCCATCCCAGATCCCCTTGTTAACACCCGACCTTTAGGAGAAATGGAAGAATGGTGGACCAATGGATGGCCGTTCCAAAATCTTTTAAATAACCCATATACCTTTTCCCTCAGTTTGACCCAGAGCCTGCACCAAACCCACCGATGAGCAATGAGAACTTGGCTGAACTCCGCCATTTTGGCGAGGAGCTGGTAGATGCAGGGAACCGAATCCGGGAGGTGGGAGAACAGATCTCCTGGAAGTACGACGAGAGGGAACGTCGTTTCTAAAAATGCCAGCTGATGGGATAGTTTGTGGTGATGGAAGCATGTGTTTAATAATAATAATAAAAATATAATCCTGTAAAATACTTAAAAATAAAACTTTTGTAAGATAACCAGTGTGTACGGATGCCTATTATAATATATAAAAATGGAAGTCGAGAAATTGACAATTTTGGCTATACTTGTTGACATGATTATGTGCAATTATTTTGTTATATTTGGTTGTTAATTACGTTGTGCTAATCACCTATATAAATTAATTACCAGATGGAAAACGCTGGTAATGAACCCGTTAATGAAGTTAATCAATCTGAGCAAAACAATGAAGCTCAATTTCTGAATAGGCAAGATATCGAGAATATCGTTGCTCAGGGAATAGCCAATGCTATTCCAGCAATCCTTGCTGCTGCCCGAAATCCAGTTGAACCTCAACAAATTATTCCTAGCAAATGTACATACGGCGACAATTTTAGTAATAGTGTAAACGGAGGCGGCAACAATACTAATAACAATAACGATGGGATGCAAGCCCCACTCCTTAAAAATATGAAAACTGCAACGCCTGGTTGCACCTACAAGGAGTTTCTTGCATGTAAACCGGTAGAATTTGCAGGCAACGAAGGGGCGACTGCTGCACTACGTTGGTTAGAGAAAATCGAGGCGGTGATTAAAATAAGTAAATGTGCAGAGGACGACAAGGTCAAGTACACGTCGCATCTTTTAAAGAAGGGGCGCTAGAATGGTGAAATACGATACTTCAAGCCAAGGGAAGCAATGCGGCCTATGCCATGAGTTGGGAAGAATTTAAGCGACTGGTGGAAAGAAAATTATGTCCCGAATATGAGAAAGAACAAATGGCAAATAAATTTCTGAACCATCGGATGATGGATGTAGATTGTCAAGGGTATACTTCGACATTCTTCGAGTATGCTAGAGTTGTGCCTACTCTGGCTTCGCCAGAGCCGGTACTTATTTCCTGCTATATATGGGGATTGATTGGCGAAATCCGTGATATCATTAAATCTGCGAGACCTCGCACTATTGACGATGCAGTGGAATTGGCCAACACTTTGACGGACGGACTGGTGCGTATGCGAGAAGAAAATCGAAAAAAGGAAGTAGCCCAAAAGATTACCTAAGGATTCCGTATAGGTAACCGTAGTAATTTCAAGAAAAAGGAAACTGGGCAATCTTCCACTGTTCCATTTTGCAATACCTACAAAAGAAAGCATCTTGGTAGATGTAAAGGGTATTGCAATTTCTGAAAAATTCCAGGGCATCAAGAAGAAGATTGTAGAAGGAAGAAATCCACAATCTGCTACAACTGTGGAGAAACTGGACATTTTCGGCCAGACTGCCCGAAATTGGTCAAACCAGCTGATAACAAAGCCAAGCCTGCCGAAGGAACTACCAAGAAGAATGTAAGAGCCTTCCAGTTGACTACTCAGGAAGCAGAATTAATCCCTGACGTGATAGCTGGTACGTTCCTAGTTCACGACGTTTATGCAAAAGTATTATTTGACTCTGGTGCAAACCAAAGTTTTATAAATACTTCATTCTACCAAGCACTTAACTTGCCCTTAACCAACCTTAGGCAGATTTTTACAATCGAAACGGCAGATGGGAATTCTGTTAAAATAGATAAAGTTTTGCGAGAAGAAAATATAGAACTCTTAGGTTATAAATTTTCTGCAAACATGTTACCTATGAATTTAGCCGGGTTCGATATTGTGTTAGGAATTGATTGGTTAGTAGCCAACCATGCTCGAATTCTTTGTGATAAAAATTCCATAGAAATTCATACACCCACTGGAGAATTAGTGGTGATTACAGGAGACAAGCCACGTAAGCCACAAAAATTCATTTCAGTAATGAAGTTGGCCAGTTATTCAAGAAAACAAGAAGTGGTGTATATGATTTCAGTAATCATTAACACAAAAGGTAAAGGACTTAAAGAAATTCCAGTAGTATCAGAATACCCAGATGTATTCACAGAAGAACTACCGGGATTACCACCCAATAGGGAAGTCAAATTTAGAATTCATCTAATTCCTGGAACTACACCGATAGCCAAGGCACCTTATCGGTTAGCACCCATCGAAATGCTAGAATTGAAAAAGCAATTAGATGAATTATTAAGTAAAGGATTCATACAACCGAGTTCATCCCCGTGGGGAGCTCCAGTGTTGTTCGTAAAGAAGAAAGATGGTTCGATGAGAACGTGTATCGATTATAGGGAATTAAATAAGATTACAATTAAGAATCGATATCCATTACCTAGGATTGATGATCTTTTCGATCAACTTCAAGGAGCTAGATACTTTTCTAAGATTGACTTGTGCTCCAGATACCATCAATTGAAAGTACAAGAAGAAGACATACCTAAAACTGCTTTCAGAACTAGGTATGGTTATTACGACTTTACAGTCATGCCCTTCGGACTAAAAAGTGCTCCAGCAGCATTTATGGACATGATGAATAGAATCTGTAAACCGTATTTGGATAAATTTGTAATTGTCTTCATCGACGATATACTTATTTATTCCAAAATCCAGGATGAACACTGTCTGCACCTGCATGCACTCTTAACTTTGTTAAGAAAGGAGAAGCTTTACGCCAAATTCTCGAAGTGTGAATTTTGGCTACAGGAGGTACAATTTTTAGGACACATGGTGAACCACGAAGGTATTCACGTAGATCCCTCCAAAATAGAAGAAATCACCAAGTGGAAGGTCCCACAATCAGCTATGGAAATTAGAAGTTTTCTAGGGTTAGCCGGATACTATAGACAATTCATTAAGGATTTTTCCAAAATAGTTGTGCCATTAACTATGTTAACATGTAAAGCAACTAAGTTTGAATGGGGACCTAGGCAAGAAGAAGCCTTTAGGATTTTGAAGCAAAAGCTAAAAAACGCCCCAATTCTAGCTTTGCCTGAAGGAACAGAATATTTTGAAGTTTACTGCGATGCTTCTAAGCTAGGATTAGGATGCGTGCTAATGCAACGCAAAAAGGTAATTGCGTATGCCTCATGACACTTGAAAAAGCACGAGGAAAACTATACGACACATGACTTAGAATTAGGAGCCATAATTTTTGCCCTTAAAATTTGAAGACATTATTTGTATGGAAGTAGGTTTACTGTCTATATAGATCATAAGAGCTTAAGGTACATATTTGGGCAAAAAGAGTTAAACATGAGACAAAGAAGATGGATGGAGATTCTAAGTGACTACGATTGTGATATTCAATATCACGAAGGAAAAGCGAACGTAGTTGCAGATGCCTTAAGTCGTAAGTATCATGAAAAGCAAAAGCAAGTTCGTGCTCTTAGATTAAATCTACAGTTAGATTTAATGGAACAATTAAAGCATATTCAAGAAACAACAATCAAGGATGATGCTGAAGGAATGAAAGGAAGAGTAAAAGAATTAGAGCAAGGAAGTGATGGAATTTGGAGATTCCATAAGAAAAGGATTTGGGTACCTAAACAAGGACAATTAAGAAATAAGATTTTAGAGGAAGCCCATAAATCTAGGTATACCATGCATCCTGATAACAATAAGATGTACCAAGATTTAAGGAATAATTTCTGGTGTATAGGAATGAAAAAGGACATAGCTAGATATGTTTCTAAATGTCTTACTTGTTCCCAAGTCAATTAGATGAAGTAATTATGGATCGATTAACCAAATCAGCTCATTTTCTACCCATGAAAGAAACCTTTAGCATGGAAAGGTTAGCAAAGTTGTATGTAGATGAAGTAGTATCCTTACATGGAGTTCCACTCTCCATTGTATCGGACAGGGATAGTCGTTTCACTTCCCATTTCTGGACGAGTTTCCAGGAAGCAATGGGAACCCGATTAAATTTAAGCACTGCATACCATCCTCAAACAGACGGACAAAGTGAAAGGACGATCCAAACACTGGAGGACATGCTTAGGGCATGTGTGATAGATTTTGGTGGAAACTGGGATGACCACCTACCTTTAATTGAATTCTCCTATAACAATAGTCACCATTCAAGCATTGAAGCTGCCCCATTCGAAGCACTGTAGGGACGAAAATGCAGAACTCCAGTTTGCTGGGCAGAAATCGGAGAAAATCAATTATCTGGTCCTAAAATCATGCAAGAAACCACCGACAAGATTACTCAAATCAAGGAAAGACTGAAAACGGCTCGAGATCGCCAGAAGAGTTATGCCGATAATCGACGCAAGCCACTAGAGTTTCAAGTTGGAGACAATGTACTCTTGAAAGTTTCTCCTTGGAAAGGAGTAATTCGGTTCGGTAAGAAATGAAAGCTAAGTCCAAGGTACATAGGACCATTCCCAGTAATACAGCGAATAAGAACAGTGGCTTATCGCTTACAACTACCAGAGGAACTAGCTGGAGTACATGACGTATTTCATGTATCCAATCTCAAGAAATGTCTAACAGACGAATCTCTGGTAGTACCTCTTCAAGATGTAGAGGTAAATGAAAAGCTAAAATTTATTGAGAAGCCATTGCAGATAGAAGACAAAAAGGTAAAGTTTCTCAAACACAAAAGACTAGTATTAGTCAAAGTGAAATGGGATTCGAAAAGAGGACCCGAGTACACCTGGGAACTAGAATCGGAGATGAAGCGAAAGTACCCTCACTTATTCCAGTAAATCTCAAGGACGAGATTTTAAATAAGGTGGGGAGGATGTAAGGACCTTCAAAAAAATTTCCCAAAACGACCCATAAGTGAAAACCCGGACCCTTGAAACCCTAATCCATAACAAAAATCAAGAAAAACAAATTTTTATGGTTTCACGCGGGCCGCGTAAACCTTAAAGGAAGGTTACGCGGGCCGCGACAGTTCACCAAAACTCCGGAGCAACGAACAGGCCACGTGGCAGCCCTAGGTATGACACGCTAGCCCTAATCTACGAGTAGGCGACCCTCGCGGGCCGCGTAAAGTTTAAGTGTGTCTTACGCGGGCCGCGTAAAACACAAAAATCAGCTATAAAATGCTAGGCCATGAGCAGTTCATCTGTGCTCGATATTTCAGTCAAAAACGAAAGTACACTGCTAGAAATCACAATTTTCATTAGGGAGGTGCTGCTACGATACAGGGTATTAACTCGATCGCTGCTACGATTCAATGTCCGATCGATTGAAATCAATCCAATGGATGTTTAAGTGCTGCCCACATTAGGGCTATACTTTGTCATTCGTCGTGAATTCGATGGATGTTTAAGTATTGCACTTTGTCATTCGTTGTGAGGATTTTAATCTCGTGAGTTATCATAAATGCTGTATTAGTTACTAACCTAGTTCGTGTGCATTGTTAAATTAGGTTATCAGGCTTATCAGTAGGCTAAACTCTGCCCATTTAAATCTGCAATGTGAGTCATTCTCTTTTTTTCAACATTATTTTACAATACTCCAATCATTTTCAAAACTTATAATTACAGGAATTAAGTCGTTATCTTGAATCACTGGCTAGTGGGGTATTGTCCACATTACTAAATTTCTCACGGTTAGGCTAATAAATCCTAACAGTGATAATCATCACTACTTGGGTGAAATGACCCAATAGTGATATGACCATCGTCACCAGGAGGTGACACGGCGCCAGATAAAAATAAGATAGAAGCCATTGTAATCGCTCTTATGCTGTAATTTATAACTATGTGTCGTTTTATTAAACTTGAGTGACTCGCAAGTATTTCCCCGCTGATAAAATATTTTCAAAACATGTTTCAGGTGACTACTGTGAACCAAGGAAAAGTGCTACGGAGCACTAACAAAAGCTTGAAGTAGTGGCTCAGTTGAACAAATAAACATGTTTTGTAAATCAGGGAATTTCCTTGTGAAATTCCTCTATTCTAAATTACGGGTTTTATCCTGAATTATGAAATAAAATAATCGGGCATTTCAAGTTTTAAAAGATCCTGTTAAATCTTCCGCTTTCAACTCAATTAATAAATACCACGAGTTTCTGTCTCGGGGCTCCTGGACCGTGTAAAACCGGGACGGGGGCCGTGACAACATAACAATTAAATACAATAATGCACGTATTTCCGTAATTTTATTTCCTAACAATTTAACTTTTGATGTTAGGAGAACACTTATGTGGCTGAATCAGTGGCTTAGCTCTGATACCACCTTCTGTCGCAACCCCCGATCCCTGATCCCCGGGGACGGGCAGCCGCAAGCCAGTTTCGGTGGTATCACGTATTGTCTAATTTGGCAGCGGAATTTTTCATCAGGACCGTAGTTAGGAAATATTTGATTAGAGTAAAATACCACATTTTCATAACATTAAACATATGGGATAAAACCCAAGTTCATAGTACACACGTTTCCATAGGAATAAATCCTATTTTATTTAATAAAAACATCTATTTTATTTTAGGTAACTTTATTGCCACTTTTCCAAGCCTTCGGTGCTGTCCAGCTGGCTTCTATTTGGCTTTCACAGTTTGTTACCTAAAACGTGTTTTAAAAACATTTGTCAGTGGGAAATACTGGTGAGTGAATCCCAATTTAATCAAGTTTAAATAAAATTCCCATTGTACAGTATTGAGGGCGATCCCGCAATTATATTTGTTTCCAAGACATATCAATTAACATCCATGGTACTGTCAGACCCGACTTGTGGAAATGTTACTCCTTGACCAGGTGGTAACAAATTTTGTATACAAAACCCCAACATACTCATGATAATTGTATTCTTACAAATACTCAATAACTGCTTAATATATAATTAATTAAATGAGGTTTTGTAAAAACAGTTAACAAAAAGTGGATCAACTCACAGTGTCGTCTTAGATTTTCCGTAAGGGTTTCCTGGTGACAATCTATAATTTACACAAATGCACACGTGTTAGTATAATAACCCATTTTAACATTAGTAATACCCTCCCCGAGACGGCACTCCAACGACTACGTCGGGCAGAACCACGACAGACGTTACGGAACCCTAGATCAATCGGGCAGCGTATCTAATACGTATCCATGGGTTATAATACTTACAACGGAGCAGAACTTCGTTATTTAGGGGGGTATAATACCCGTATAATAAGCCTACTATTCATATTTTCAGAGAAAGAAATGATTTTTTGAACGATTTCGACTGAGATCCGATGGCTCCTTTATATAGGGCCTCACTTCAGTTTTTACGCGGCCCGCGTAAGTGTTAACAAGGGTCTACGCGGCCCGCGTTAGACCTGGTCAACGTTGTAGCTTAGCTGGGTCAGCGACTAGACCCGCCGGGTGTTGGGCCTCGTGGCCGCACCGGGCTGTGCCAGGTTTTAAGTTGACGCGGACCGCGTAAGGGTTAAAGGTCCTTTACGTGGCCTACCTAAAAACCAAAAAATCAGATTTTTTATTATTTTAATAATATTTAATGTATTTGGGGCCCGTTTTCACGTATGGGGTGTGTTTTGGAACATATTGGGATATTTTAAAATATATTTGGGTGTCGAAAAAATTATGAGGGTTGTTATAACAAGTGTCACAAACAGATTTTGAACAAGGTGTAACTTTTCAAATAAATAGTCTTACAAGTAAAACTTTTACTAAACCTATGGATAAAGAGTCAAAAGTTTCAACAACTGAAACAAAGGGGGATGAGCCTGTTTTAGATGCGTCCGCATCAGTTGCTCAAACTTCTGTTGTTGAGCGAACTGCTCCTGGTGATCATGACACCACAACCGGTGTTGTGAAACACACACCAGGAAAATGCAAAAAGAAGCTGTCACATCCAAAAAGCCCATCAAAACCAAACAAAAAAAAGTTCCTCTGGAAGATGAGATCCCAGAGGTTAATGCAGTGACAACACAAATGTCACTAGAAACCACTGCGGCTACTTCTTCACAGTTGTTGGAAAGATCTCAACCCATCCAAACTCCTCATGTATCCTCACAAAAGGATCATGTTGTATCTATAGGGACATCACAACATGAAGTAGACCTTTCATATGAAAGTGTGTTTAAAAGTCCCTCTCCCAGGGCAATCACTCTTTCTACACCACAACCCTCGACTCAAGTTCCATCAACAATATTACCTTTGTTTGAAGCAATTGAATTTCAGAAAGAAAACAGTTCCTCTAATGCACACATTACTGAGAGTAGATCGCAAAAAATGACTGTGTCTGAACCAATTCAATCTCCTATCCTACAAACAGTTGAGGAGGTTATCCCCGTTGAGTATTATGAAACTCTTGGTGGTAGTTCAAGTGGTGCAGCCACTACAACTGTTGAACCCATTGGTGATCGGTTGGACAGTGGTTACATCATTAAGACTCCCTTGAAGGCAGCTACTGATGAGATTACAACTGTAATCTCTACTTCAGTGGGAAGTCCCCAAAACGAAGAAAAAGGGGCATCTGTTTCTGATGATATGGAGACTTCTCCTATTATCAAAACAATACAACCACTACAGGTGGGAATTCAGATGAACCTATTAAAGTAGGTGATGAATTAACTTATAAGGATTTGACGGTTAGAGTGTCTACCATTGAAACAGATGTTGCTGAAATGAAAGAATTGATTAAGCAGATGATAGAGCTTTTTAAAAGTCAACCTACCAGACAGGAAATTGCCAATGAGCTTAGGAATTCTATGCAACCCATCTTTCAAGCTCAGAGGAATTTGGCTGAAAGTAACCGTAATTTCAGTTTGGAATTTATCAGAAATTTGGTTGATGCCAGGTATAAAGACACACAAGCAGACATTATGAACATTAAGGAACATCTGTTGGAACTTATTGGCTCCACCTCTACATCAATCTTTGAGAAAGATGATAATGAGGATAATGATGCCAAAAAGGGGGAGAAAGATTCACTGAGAAAGTTGCCACCAGATTCAAAAGCTAATCCTACAGAAATTGTATCCCCTGCTCAACCTAAATCCCAACCTTCTCCAAAAAAACCACCACAAAATAAGGAGAAAATACCTTCCACACCATCATCACCCATTTTGTCAATAGATGCTGGGAACACAAAAGTATCAGCAGATGTTTACCAAACAGCTGCTAAGACACCAGTTGTTTCAGCAGAAGTTTCTCAAACATCTGCCATGATCATTTTCACTACACCAACCACAATCCAACCATCTCCAACGTTACAAAGATTTCCCATACATTCATCTTTACTACCAAAACATTCTCCTTCACCAGAAATCATCTCCACACGTAAGAGAAAAACTCATATCGATAGAATCACAAAAATAAACAATGATCCTCTGGTAAAGCCAACTCAACCTAATTGGAAGAAAGTCAAAACAGTGGATTCAGATGAGGTATTGAAGTTTAAAAGAATGAGAGCAGAGCTTGTGTGTGACAACTCGTATTTCAGAACCTATCTTTATGTTTAATGTGACGTGTGTAAACTCTTTGTGACTAATTGATATGTCGGTTTTAATGAATAAATGTTACATGTTATGTGAATATATGTAATGTATGTATATAATGTAGTTGCACAACACTAGCCCAATCGTACAAGCCCATTCAGGCCACACTCTTTGTACTCGAAACCCAAGGGCAACCCATGAAGGGTTCGACCCACTCTCTTAGTTCGAATAACACCTAGGGTGTTAGTATAAATCCTACACTTCACCAAAACACATAAAGTTTAGCAAACCCTAAATCTCTCTCTCTCCCTCTCCCTTTCTCGAAGCCGATGGCCACATCCCTCTTCCTCGAAGATTTTCTTGTTTGGATCATCCTTGTTCTACCTTCTAACTGGACGTGGTTGACCACATATAGCTCAAGTAACCTTTGCGTGTATCTGCCGAGCTAACCTAAGGTGAGTTCACACATTCTACAAGGCATGGGATTCCCGGTGGTTTGGGAATGGGTTAAGAAACCAAAACGGAACCTGCATATTCTGCAATTATGTGCTTATATGTCAACATTGTCTGATTACATGCTATACATATGAATTCATGCACGTTTTATACTTTAAATATTGCTTTATGCATTTCTTTAAGCATTGCGACAGAAAGACTAGAAAGCTCACCAGTAAGACACACTGTGTCAGCAGTTTTGCAAAAAACAATCAGATAATAGAATTAGGGCCTAGGAGTAGGTCCAACATCTAAAATACATTAAAACCCAAGTTTGGATACAAGGGTTAACATATAAACTTTCCGGAACCTAAACTATGCACTAAAAAGCACCCGAAACTTATCTAAAATACTGAAATCAGCATAATTCAACAACAATTCAGCTATAATCAGCTTTTAAGCACATTAATATCATGAAGAATTTTTGTCTTGTTGTCCAAAATGACTTACAAAGTGTCGGGAATTAAAATTGCCACAAAAAGTGCTTTATACCTAGTGAAACTGCGCAATTCAGCACTTTAACGAACCGTAACGAACTGAACAACTGGACAATAACCGGGACATCAAAATTTGACTAGAAGTAATGTTTTTATGATATTAAACTAGTATTGATGCTAGAACACCTTAAAAATCATAAAAAGCCCCTAAACACACTTAAACATACTTAAACCTTACCGTTTGCACTTTAAACCTTCAACTTCTCAAAAAATTACACTTTACCCCCCCTTCTCCTTGGACGGTTGGGACAAGGGTCCCACATAAATATTTTAGTTGATTTTATTTGATTATATTAAATTTTATGTGGGGAATATTCTAGTAATATCCCATAAGGAAGATATGGAAGATCTTTATAAATCCTAAACTATTAACATAACATCATTCATCACCATCTAACACCCCAAACACCTCCTTCTCCTCTCCCTTGCTCTCGACCTCACCTCCACCACCATACACCCTCAGTTTTGATCATCATACATCCATTCCAAGGCCACTACAAGGTGTATGGAGACCATCGAAGAAGGATTGAGGTGTAGGAACTTGAAGGACCTCTTTGTGGAGTCTTTAACCACCTATTTTCTTCCTTGTTCATCATCTTTATTTTTGTGTCACTTCCCTAGCCATTAGAGCTAGTAGTAAGCTTCTTGATCACTAATTTAAGTCATGTTTATGTTATGTACAAGTTTCACCATCTAAACAACTTAACTTCTAATGTTAAAAATGAAAAGATCTAACATATTCGTGAAGAAAATAAGTGATTACATGAAATTTTAGTGTATGTATTGATGTTGTTGATGTTATATCTTGTGTTTATGTTTAGATCTAGTATGTTAAAGCTTAGATCTACCAAGTTTAAGCATGGATCTTGAAGGATCCATGGTTAAAATTGAAGATGAACATATGAAGCATGATGTGAGCTTGAAGTAAGAATTTCAATGCATAATCTTGTAACTTTGAAGTAATAAAGTGTGTGTAGAACTAATTTTTGAAACTAAAACTCATGGAACGTTTGTTAAAAGTTTAACATAAAGCTTGTTTATGAAGGATCTAAAGTAATTAAGCATGGATCTTGAAAGATCCATGGTGAAACATGATGTTAAACATAATGATCTTTCTAATAAACATAAAAGTGGTTTTTAGAACATGATTTACAAACTTTGAAACCATTAAACTCATAAATAAGCTGGTTAATAAATTAAGTCTTACAAAAGTTTGTTTAGAAACCACAAGAACACTTATTTTTGAAAGATCATAATATGTTAAGTGTAGATCTAGAAGACTACACATTTTTAACAAGAAACAAGTTCACCATGATGTTTCATATGAAGAGATTTGTATATGTTGTTGGTGATTATTGTTGGAAAATTGTTTTGATAATTGAAAAGAAAATAAACACATGTTTTGAAAACATGGGAAACCTCCATTTTTAGGGGAAACTATGTCAAAATTTTATAAAATTTTGACACTTAGAAAAATATAAGTTTTGGTGAAACTTATTCCCTAAAAATTCACCTAAAAATATTTACCAAGGTTTCCCTAATTTTTGTGTAAATTTCAAGTTAAGAAATGATGATTTCTTCAAGATAAAAATTGATATTAAGTATGTATATTTTTAAGGAAAATATATATATTTATTGATCACCAAATTTTGTGCTAAGTGTATATTGTGTGTATTATATGTAGTAGTGTATTAGGAACTTGAAAATACACTAAATACTCTCAAGGAGTATGAGTACAAAATACACATACAAATACATGAAAATACCTAAGTATACAAGTAAACAAAATTCCTCACAAGGAAATACATGGGCAAATACATGAAAATATATTTCTTAATATATTATTTAACTTGGACAAGTTATGAACTTAAAAATATATTTTTGGACAAAAACTAAGGAATGACACATAGATCACGTGACGAATAGGGTACCATAAGCACCATTAGTCAACGTATACATTTAGACCGCGGAACAGAAGGGTTAGATCTAATGGGTTTCAGGCAACCCCACTCTTGGCCTACTTCTACCAATGAGTGCTTTTGTGTCTCAGTCTATCTCGACAAAAAATGCCTAGGTTTGGTGGCTTCCTATATCGTGACATATGTTAATGGCATAGCTAACCATTAGCGATCTCGTATTCCTTATATTTGCAGAAATACTTATTTCATACAAATTGCATACCATGTTTTCATTCAAGTATATAAACATTCAATACAAAAACTGCATGAATTCACACCAACATTATGTTGATGATTTTTAAAAAACTTACATGTATTTCAGGTAACTAAAGTGGATGTGCGCGCGGTCTTATTCTTGCTCCTAGATGCGCTTTTGTTTTAGTCATGTCTTGTCAAGACTCTGATGCCTGTTTTTGTGTGATTTGGTTACTATATTCCATCTTGCGTGGGATATAAGAATTAAAACCTTTATGTTTGTCTTTAAATAAAGTTGTAAACTTTTCAGACAATATGCTGTCTTGTGATGTAAACACTTAACCTATGTTATGCCTTTAGTTATGTAATGTTAATGGCATTTGGATTTATTTTATGAGCATGTAGTATGTTTACCATTCGTATGCAATGAGAACCTTTCAGGATCACACCACGTGCTTCCGCCTTAGAAAGGGGTGTGACAGATTGGTATTAGAGCTGCGATTATAGTGAACCAGGATTCCTTCTCGAGTCTAGACTACAATCTTTAGGATCCTCTCATGAAAACAATTTTTCAAAAGTTTTCATTGCATAAAACTTCCAGCGACATCCACTACCTGAAACTGTTTTCAAAAGACACTACGAGACTTAGGGTGAACTGGAGTAGCACTTGTCTTTGACTGAGAAATACTTGCAACAATGTGTATAAATATTTGTATATTAATTAAGTAATAATTAATATATATATATATATATATATGTACCATGAATATAATATCACAGGTACACGTGTCTTCGTCTGAAAGCAGTGGCCTATATGAAGGAAGTGACCCGATGATGATTGTCTCCGACGATGAGATTTCTTCAGCACAGGAGAAGGCCGGACGTGAACACCTCTACCCCTACATCCCTAACTTCGAGGCCGACCCTGAGATGATAACCGACGATGATGATCCCGACGATGTCTTAGCCTTACCTTTACCTCTTCTTGGCCAGCAGATCGTAGGACATCCAGATGGTGGAGATCTCGTTGAACCTATTCCCATCCATGCTGTTCCTTTTGATGTCATCCCTGTTGAGGACTGGTCACTCATAGATGACCTGGAGTATGGTGTAGTCTCTCCTGTAGTGTTCGTTACCGATGCCCCTTCCGATTCTGACCTCGAGTCTGATGCCGATTCCTTCGATTCAGTGATATCTTCGGCCCTTTTTGCTGCTCGGCTGAGAGTTTAACCGACTGGTGATGATGATGACACTATGCCTGTGGTGCCATCCACTCTTACCCGTGTTCCCACACCTTCCCACACTCCTGCTCAGATTAGCTCCCTCACCCGTCAAATTCATGAGCTTGAGGATGAAGTGACTCATCTTCATAGTTTGATCTTCCCTTCATCCCCACCCTTTCCCCCATCCTATTAGTTTTCCTTTGGAGGTACCTTGATGGAGTAGTATTTTGGGTATGAAGACTGCAACCAAGCTTGTGTACAACTTGAAGACAAGAACCGCCGATGTGGAGAGAGATATTTGTCTCTTATATATATTAAACTTGTACTATGGTGTGATGTAACCCTTATGCATTTTGTTTTCTTCGCAAACAATGATGTAACAAGTTGTCCTGATATGTATAAAGACTCGGTGAAATATCTTGTGACACATCAATATTTATCTGTTTATGCGTACCCGTTGCTGTATGAGTTGATTTATATGTTTGGCGGATTGTTTGATGTTACTTATGTAGGTATATGCATGTGTATATATACTACCACTATCTCGTATGTTGATATCAAACAGATGTCTAACCCGGTTGTGTTGTGTTCTGACAGAACATGGCACCTAGGAGAGCTGTGAACAATCAGGATTCTGATCAACCTCCTCTTCCTCTACTTCCGAGGACTGCTGAAGAACTGAATTCCCTACTGGAAGAAAGGATCTCCGAAGCTATCGCCCAATATGAGGGGAACTGTACTGAACACAGTCGAGGACCAAGCAGTACTAGACGTAATGGACAGGGAGATTCATCTGGAGGAAACACAATTCAAGGTAACCTTGTCACCCCCCCCCCAAAATCCACCCTGCGGAGTATCACCGCTTGGAGGTGTGACATGACAGGATCGCGCCACCAATCATATTGAACAACGTAATTAAGTAAATAAAACCAACCACAATACAATTGGTGACCAAAAGCTACTTAACCAAGTTCAAATTAAACAGCGGAAGCATTAAACGTAAAACCCAAAACATAAGTTCAATAAGTCCATAAAGTTCAAATGTTAAGCACGGAACATAACAGTCCATATCCCACAACGACCTCCTCCTTGTGCAAGATCCATAAGCATCTAACGACCCGTAAGGCATGTAACAATGAGTCAACAACAAAGTTGAGTGAGTTCACAGTTGGTTGTTTAGTTTTAAGTTGTTACCGAAAACATGGTTTGTCTTTTGCTGGCTTACTTGCCGTGGGGGGTTACCCCATAGTTGAAAATATGTTTAACCAGTTCCTTCTTTATTACCCAAACCATATCCATAATCAGTGGGGGCTTCCCCATGTGAACCACTAGACCGTTACCATATCGACTACTAACGAAAGTAAGTTGTTCCCTACGTCAATGTCTATCATCATTGACAGTTTCCATAGTCCATTAGTACACGCCGGTCCGACTGGCACGGTGTGAGGTTTGTTAAACCTAATAGTTCTATTAACTAATGACCCGCTCGCCATTGGCCTCGGAGATTAAGTCGATATAAAATGAGGGACTTAATGATAGAGTTTTGTCTAGTAACTTTTAAGGTTGTTGTCCTACCCAAGGAGGACGAACGTACGTACGTATTCTACCCAAGGAGAATACGCAAGATTAATATTGGCATCCTACCCATGGAGGATGGCGGTACATATCCTACCCAAGGAGGATACGTAGATTCCGTTTTAATTCCTTAACCCATTCCCAACCACCGGGAATCCCATGCCTTAGAAAGTGTGTGAACTCACCTTGGTTTGCTCGGTTAGATTAGTTACTCTAATAATCAGAAATCAAGCACGTCCTAATAAGGTACAGATAACAATCAGTTTTTCGTGCATGCATAACACGTATCCTACGTACGATTTATCTACTCATTACTTCTATCACGTACCACACAATTCTAATGTCAAGGTATCTTGTTAAGTTATATTAATTTACCCTCAAATAATATAACTATCTCACAAAATAAACAAGTATCCACACAAGTGTTCTAGTATAAAATATATATTCTAAATATATATTTATCCATTTTTCTTGTAAAAATCAACCTCCGATACTTTGTATTTTTGTAACAAAACTCATGGCGAAGTTTATTTTGAAAAACAAAGTTAAAACGTATTTGCGAACACTTGTTAGAAAAATAATTTCTAAGTGTTGGAATTTTTAGAAAATTTCGCCATAGTTTCCTTTGTAAATGGAGGTGTCCATGCTAACAAGCATATCATTTTCTTTTCGAAACATCATTCAAATCAATCAACAAGAAGTCACTAACAATATTACACTTACCAAGTGCAAAGCCATTCCATTTAATATACAACATGAACTTGATGTTTTGTAAAAACGCGTAGTAACTTGGTGAGGCGTTTAGTGGGTTTAGTTACCCTCCAAAGTGTGTCTACTTTATTTAAAATCTCATTCTCGGGATTTTTAGATGTTCACAACTTGTGAGCATATTTTACAAAAATATTAATTTTCAACATTTTCATGTGTCACTAGTATCCATATACTTACTTTATTTCCAAAATAGTGTAAGGATCATGATCTTTCAAAAACCGTCTTTTAAATTTGGTTTATTTAGGAAAATCACTCACAAGTTTTAGATCTACAAGATCACTAGCTCATTTGGTTTATTATTTTTCAAGAAAATCATCTTTCTTTCAAGTTCATGTTTAGACTAGAAGATGATTATTTCATGTAGGCACATAATCATCTCCTAACTTGCTAAACCATGTTTTTAATCATAATCTAGCAAGTTCTATGTTATGATCAACATCAACATTAACAAGCAATCATCAAGTAATCAACAACATAATCAAAACAACTTCATACTAACATTATTTCATCTTGTTTGATCATGTCTCATCTTCTTTAAGCTTATGTTTCATGATTCAAGATTCAAGTCTTTTAGTGTTCATATGTTTCATCAATATATATCTATGAACCACTAAAAACATGAAGTAAACAAGAGTTTAAAGAAATCTTACAACTAGCTTAAAGCTAGGGAAGAACAAGATCGAAAATCAAGTGGATAAAAGCTTGTGGTTGAGGTCCTTCAAGTTCCGTGAGCACCGAGCTTCGTTAATCACCTTTGTGCACCTTGAATGAAGCTTGGAATGGATGGAAGGAAATCGAAAATGGTGGGAGTGTAAGGGGGTGTTTCGGCCGTGAGCTTTAGAGGAGGGAGAGATGTAGTGGTGTCATGAAGAAGATGAGAAGTGTAAGTATTCTTATAACTATAATCCCTATGAACCCTTGGTCCATGTGTTGGTGAAGTACATAACAAATCAAACTAAATCCCAATGCAAGATTTGGAGGATTGCATGGGAACTTATGAAGATTACACCAAATCTTTGTGGTGGGGCCTATGTGAGCCGATTACTTGCAAGGGGGGGGGGTTAAATGAAATTTATTTGGTAAGATGTGATTTAGTGGAAGGTTATAGGTGTTAAGTCTTGTGTTAGAGTCTTACATGCTTTATGTAATGCGTTAAAGTGCTCGGGGCCCATAACTAGCTCAGAAAAATAAAAACAATACTTTTTGCAATATTTTAGTGTTCCGGGTAATGTCCGATTGTTCGGTTAGATACCGGTTCGTTAAAGTGCTAAGTTATTTCGTATAGTGTCTTTTATGTATCTTTTTGTAACACGTTTAATTCCCAACACTTAGGAAAGCATACAGGACCATCTAGTCAATTTTCTGCACAAGACTAGTATGTTAAAAAGCACATGTAAGTATGACACAGTAATCAGAAAGCAGTTAAGTAATTCAGCACAGTCATCAAGCACTTTAATTAACATTAATAAATCGTACGGATACATGAAATTTTGAGGGTTGTCACATTCTCCCCCTGTTAAGAAAATTTCGTCCCGAAATTTAGCACGTGTTTACTGAGGAAGCTAGTTAAGTAGCATGGTTTTCCTGGGGTGTCACATCATCCCCCCGTTGGTTTGGAATTTCATCCCGAAATTCTTCAGTAGCTTCTGCCTCAGTAGTGGTTGCACTTTTCTTAAACAACTGAGGATACTTGAGTTTCATTTGGTCTTCCCGTTCCCAGGTATACTCTGGGCCACGACGGGAGTTCCAACGAACTCGAACAAGAGGTATTCTGGTGCGCTTGAGAACCTTAACATCTCGATCAGTAATCTCTACTGGTTCCTCGACGAATCGCAGCTGGTCGTCGATAGTGAGCTCCTTGAGAGGAACTATGAGGGTCTCATCTGACATACACTTTTTCATATTTGACACGTGGAATACGATGTGAACTCCGCTGAGTTCTTCAGGTAGATTCAACTTGTAAGTGACTTTGCCAATTTTCTCTATGATTTCGAATGGTCCGACATAACGCGGATTGAGTTTGCCTCGTTTACCAAAACGAACTACACCTTTCCAAGGTGAGACTTTGAGTAGCACCCGATCCCCAACCTGGAACTCGAGTGGTTTCCTTCACTTATCAGCATAGCTTTTCTGACGGTCACGAGCTGCCGCCATTCGTTGTCGTATCTGAGCAATCTTCTCAGTCGTGTCTACCACAAGTTCTGGGCCTGTGATTTGGCTGTCACCAACTTCTGCCCAACAAAGAGGTGATCGGCATTTATGTCCGTACAATGCCTCAAATGGAGCGGTCTGGATACTGGTGTGGTAGCTATTATTATACGAAAACTCCACTAACGGGTGGTGTTTTTCCCAGCCATTACCAAAGTCGATTACACATGCCCTAAGCATGTCTTCAAGGGTTTGGATGGTGCGTTCAGATTGCCCATCCGTCTGTGGATGATATGTCATGCTCATGTCTAATCGAGAACCAAAGGACTTGTGCATAGCTTGCCACAGTTCAGATGTAAAACGTGAGTCACGATCAGAAATGATGGAGGTTGGCACTCCGTTCCTTGATACTACTTCCTTTAGGTAGATGTCTGCTAGAATGGAAAACTTGTCGGTTTCCTTGATAGCCAAGAAGTGTGCAGACTTAGTCAATCGATCCACTGTCACCCAAATAGTGTCATTTCCGCGTTGAGATCTAGCAGGCCAGTAACGAAATCCATGGAAATTTGCTCCCATTTCCATGTCGGGATCTCTGGTTGTTGGACTAGGCCTGATGGTTTTTGATATTCAATCTTGACTCTCGCACAAGTCAAACATTTACTGACGTAGGTTGCTATGTTGGCTTTCATACTAGGCCACCAATACGTAGTCTTGAGATCGTGGTACATCTTATCCGAACTAGGATGTACTGAATAACGAGACTTGTGTGCCTCATCCATCACAAGCTCACGTAGATTACCATAGAGTGGAACCTAAATACGCCCTATTATGTAATAAGCACCGTTTTCCTTTTGTTCTAGCCGTTTCCTTGACCCTCGCAGGGACTCAGCCCTGATGTTTTCTACTTTCAATGCTTCAACCTGAGTATCTCGTAACTGAGTAGGAAGACTAGATTGGATGGTAAGTTGTAACGCACACACACGCTTAGGTGTAGTATCCTTTCGACTGAGGGCGTCGGCCACAACATTGGCCTTGCCCGGATGGTATTTGATAGCGCATTCATAATCGTTCAAGAGCTCGACCCATCAGCGTTGTCGCATGTTTAACTCCTTTTGCTTGAAGATATGCTCGAGACTCCTGTGATCGGTGTAAATGGTGCGCTTAGTACCGTACAGGTAATGTCTCCATATCTTAAGTGCGAAAACAACTGCTCCCAATTCCAAGTCGTGTGTAGTGTAGTCCCTTTCGTGAACCTTAAGTTGGCGCGATGCGTAGGCAACGACCTTGTCACGTTGCATCAACACGCAACCAAGTCCTTGGATGGAAGCGTCTCAATAAACCACAAAATCATCTGTGCCTTCAGGCAATGAGAGGATAGGCGCGCTACAAAGTCTGTCTTTCAAGTGCTGAAATGCGGATTCCTGTGCATCACCCCAACGATAGGTGACACCCTTCTGAGTTAGTGAGGTGAGAGGTTGCGCAATCTTGGAGAAATCCTTGATGAACCTTCTGTAGTATCCTGCCAAACCCAAGAATTGGCGGATTTCTGTTGGTGTATGGGGTGCAGGCCAGTTCTTGATCAAGTCAACCTTGGATGGATCCACATGAATCCCATCCTTGTTTACCACGTGGCCTAGAACATGGACTTCGCGAAGCCAGAAGTCACATTTTAAGAATTTGGCATACAACTGCTCTGTTCGAAGGAGTTCCAGAATAAGCCTCAGGTGTCGTTCGTGTTCCTCCTGACTCTTAGAATAGATCAGGATGTCATTGATGAATACAATGACAAACTTATACAGGTAAGACTTGCACACTCTGTTCATGAGATCCATGAAAACCGCAGGTGCATTCGTTAATCCAAAGGGCATAACCAGGAACTCGTAATGCCCATACCGAGTCCTGAATGTTGTCTTAGAGATATCATCGTCTCGGACTCTCAGTTGATGGTAGCCTGACCTCAGGTCAATCTTTGAGTAAAAACTCGACCCTTGCAACTGGTCAAATAAGTCATCAATGCGTGGGAGAGGATAACGATTCTTCACGGTCACCTTGTTGAGTTCGCGGTAGTCAATACACATTCTGAAGGTACCGTCTTTCTTCTTCACGAATAACACTGGAACTCCCCAAGGCGAAGAGCTAGGACGTATGAAACCCTTTTCCAAGAGTTCTTGTAGTTGCGTGGACAGTTCTTCAAGTTCTGATGGAGCTAGACGATAAGGTGCACGAGCTATTGGTGCAGCTCCAGGAGCTAGCTTGATTTGAAACTCGACTTGTCGATGAGGCGGAAGACTAGGTAATTCCTCAGGAAAGTCGCGCACAATAGGAATGTCTTCTATCTTCTTTTCCTCCGAGGATGTATCAGAAACGAGGGCTAGGATGGCAGTGTGGCCCTTTCGCAAACACTTCTGGGCCTTAAGGAAAGAGACGATGCCCACAACAGCACCACTCTTGTCGCCACGAATCACGAGAGGTTCCTCACCAGAACGAGGAATACGGACGATTTTCTCCTTGCAAATAATCTCCGCTTGATGCTGAAATAGCCAATCCATCCCAATAACGACGTCGAAACTACCAAGTACGATAGGAATGAGATCGATAGAGAAGGTCTGACTAGCTAAGACGAGGTTACAACCCTTAACTATGTGTGTGGCTTCAAGACTTTTACCGTTTGCTAGCTCTACCGTGTGTTTGGTGTTCAAAAGTGTTGGAGTGCGCTTAAGCATTTGGCTAACTTTTAAGGACACATAACTAGTATCGGCACCCGAATCGAATAAAACAGTAACAAAGAAATCATCCAGAAGAAACTTACCCATCACAACGTTGGGATCGTTCCTTGCATCACCCTGACCAATCACGAAGGCACGACCTCGGGCGCCATTTCCATTATTGTTACCCCCGTTGTTGCCTCCATTGTTGCCTCCATTGTTATTCCCGATCCCTTGGTTGTTGTTGTTCTAATTCTGGTTCAGCTTAGGACAGTTCCTCTTAAAGTGGCCTTCAGCGCCACATTGAAAGCACCCTTTATTGCCCTACTGTTGCTGCTGCTGGTGGTTCTGTGGAACTTGTTGTTGTTGTTGGCGATTCTGATTTGCTGGTCGTGCACCCCTGCATTCCTTTGCTTCATGACCAAACTTGTTACACCTCAGACAACGACCCTTGTGGCACTGCCTGCCATGATGCAAATTACATCGATTGCACTTAGGGTGATTTCTCTTGTATCCACCCTGACCTTGATTCCCAGAAGACTGCTGACTGGGGCTCCTGTACTCATCTGTCTTTCGCTGTTGGGATTGAGACTGAAATGAAGTAGAACCCTTGCCCGAATTTCCATCCCACTTGCGCTTGTTATCACTGGGAGCATCAGAGGTAGTAGTAGCGCTAATGCGCTTGGGCAGCTTGTTCTGCTCAACTGCCTGATCAGTGAGACGATGAGCCAACCGAATGATTTGCTGAATGGTTCCAAGATTAGCCGGGGTCACGTGGCTCTGAATTTCAGGCACTAAACCCTTAAGGTACAGCTCGATACGCTTGATAGGAGGATCCACCATAGTGGGACACAAGATAGCTAACTCGTTTGATCCCTTTGTGTATGCCTCGATTTCAGATCTCGTCATCTTCAAATTGAAAAATTCCACCTCTAGCTTGTGGATGTCGTCACGACTACAGTACTCTTCTTTGATCAAATCTTTGAAGTCGTTCCATGGGGTGGCATTAGCAACCACCAGCCCTAGCAGTTGAACCTGTGCTTTCCACCAGGTTAACGCAGCACCCTCGAGTGTTCCAGTAGAAAATTTCACCCTACGATCTTCAGGGCATTCACACATCTCAAAAACAGACTCAATCTTCTCGAACCAGTGAAGAAGACCTACAGCTCCTTCCATGCCGCTGAAAGTACTAGGTCGGCAATCCATGAATGTTTTGAACGTACATACGGGAGGCGGAGCATGTTGACCTGTGGCACGAGAATAAAAGACAAGGTCAAGCACAAGAGTTGGTTCGCGAGAGTAGGATCTAATCATCCTAGGATAGGTCGAAATGGCAGGTTATACCTCCTGCTGGAACTGCTGCGAGTGCCTCAGCAACTCGTTCGTTGATTAGAGCTGTCAGCTGGGCTTGAGTCAAATTCAGGCATCCACTCATGATCTTCACATCGAAGGAAACACAAGTAAGAAGGGTGTCGCGAAAGTGCGTAAGTGTGGAGTGCTAGAAGGGAGTAAGCACACAAGGTTCAAATAGCAGTTATCACGTTAACTAATGCCCTATGTGAACTATCTAACCGACAATATAAACATAAATCATACCACTTATTGTGTCGAGTCTTGCACGTGGAGCGAAGCGTCGTTGTGGATCGTTGAGCACTGTACAGGTTATAGTCTGGTTTTATCAAAAAGTTTTTCCCATTTTTAAAACGAAGTTCGCTATAACCAATGGCTCTGATACCAATCTGTAACACCCCCAAAATCCACCCTGCGGAGTATCACCGCTTAGAGGCGTGACATGACTAGGATCGAGCCACCAATCATATTGAACAATGTAATTAAGTAAATAAAACCAACCACAATACAATTGGTGACCAAAAGCTAGTTAACCAATTTCAAATTAAACAGCGGAAGCATTAAAGGTAAAACCCAAAACATAAGTTCAATAAGTCCATAAAGTTCAAATGTTAAGCACGGAACATAACAGTCCATATCCCACAACGACCTCCTCCTCGTGCAAGCTCCATAAGCATCTAACGACCTGTAAGGCGTGTAACAACGAGTCAATAACAAAGTTAAGTGAGTTCATAGTTGGTTGTTTAGTTTTAAGTTGTTACCGAAAACATGGTTTGTCTTTTGCTGGCTTACTTGCCGTGGGGGTTACCCCATAGTTGAAAATATGTTTAACTAGTTCCTACTTTATTACCCAAACCATATCCATAATCAGTGGGGGCATCCCCATGTGAACCACTAGACCGTTACCATATCGACTACTAACGAAAGTAAGTTGTGTCCTACGTCAATGTCTATCATCATTGACAGTTTTCCATAGTCCATTAGTACACGCCCGTCCGACTGGCACGGTGTGAGGTTTGTTAAACCTAATAGCGTTATTAACTAATGACCCGCTCGCCATTGGCCACGGCGATTAAGTCGATATATAATGAGGGACTTAATGATAGAGTTTTGTCTAGTAAGTTTTAAGGTTGTTGTCCTACCCAATGAGGACGAACGTACGTATTGTTCCCAAGGAGAATACACAGGATTAATATTGGCATCCTACCCATGGAGGATGGCGGTACATATCCTACCCAAGGAGGGTATGTAGATTCCGTTTTAATTCCTTAACCCATTCCCAACCACCGGGAATCCCATGCCTTAGAAAGTGTGTGAACTCACCTTGGTTTGCTCGGTTAGAATAGTTACTCTAATAATCAGAAATCAAGCACGTCCTAATAAGGTACATATAACAATCAGTTTTTCATGCATGCATAACACGTATCCTACATACGGTTTATCTACTCATTACTTCTATCACGTACCACACAATTCTAATGTCAAGGTATCTTGTTAAGTTATATTAATTTACCCTCAAATAATATAACTATCTCACAAAATAAACAAGTATCCACACAAGTGTTCTAGTATAAAATATATATTCTAAATATATATTTATCCATTTTTCTTATAAAAATCAACCTCCGATACTTTGTATTTTTGTAACAAAACTCATGGCGAAGTTTATTTTGAAAAACAAAGTTAAAACGTATTTGCCAACACTTATTAGAAAAATAATTTCTAAGTGTTGGAATTTTTAGAAAATTTCGCCATAGTTTCCTTTGTAAATGGAGGTGTCCATGCTAACAAGCATATCATTTTCTTTTCGAAACATCATTCAAATCAATCAACAACAAGTGACTAACAATATTACACTTACCAAGCGCAAAGCCATTCCATTTAATATACAACATGAACTTGATGTTTTGTAAAAACGCGTAGTAACTTGGTGAGGCGTTTAGTGGGTTTAGTTACCCTCCAAAGAGTGTCAACTTTATTTAAAATCTCATTCTCTGGATTTTTAGATGTTTACAACTTGTGAGCATATTTTACAAAAATATTTATTTTCAACATTTTCATGTGTCACTAGTATCCATATACTTACTTTATTTCCAAAATAGTGTAAGGATCATGATCTTTCAAAAACCGTCTTTTAAACTTGGTTTATTTAGGAAAATCACTCAAAAGTTTTAGATCTACAAGATCACCAGTTCACTTGGTTTATTATTTTTCAAGAAAATCATCTTTCTTTCAAGTTCATGTTTAGACTAGAAGATGATTATTTCATGTAGGCACATAACCATCTCCTAACTTGCTAAACCATGTTTTTAATCATAATCTAGCAAGTTCTATGTTATGATCAACATCAACATCAACATTAACAAGCAATCATCAAGTAATCAACAACATAATCAAAACAACTTCATACTAACATTATTTCATCTTGTTTCATCATGTCTCATCTTCTTTAAGCTTATGTTTCATGATTCAAGATTCAAGTCTTTTAGTGTTCATATGTTTCATCAATATATATATCTATTAACCACTAAAAACATGAAGTAAACAAGAGTTTAAAGAAATCTTACAACTATCTTAAAGCTAGGGAGGAACAAGATCGAAAATCAAGTGGATAAAAGCTTGTGGTTGAGGTCTTTCAAGTTCTGTGAGCACCGAGCTTCGTTAATCACCTTTGTGCACCTTGAATGAAGCTTGGAATGGATGGAAGGAAATCGAAAATGGTGGGAGTGTAAGGGGGTGTTTCGGCCGTGAGCTTTAGAGGAAGGAGAGATGTAGTGGTGTGATGAAGAAGATGAGAAGTGTAAGTATTCTTATAACTATAATCTCTATTAACCCTTGGTCCTTGTGTTGGTGAAGTACATAAACAAATCAAACTAAATCCCAATGCAAGATTTGGAGGATTGCATGGGAACTTATGAAGATTACACCAAATCTTTGTGGTGGGGCCTATATGAGCCGATTACTTGCAAAGGGGGGGGGGGGGGTTAAATGAAATTTATTTGGTAAGATGTGATTTAGTGGACGGTTATTGGTGTTAAGTCTTGTGTTAGAGTGTTACATGCTTTATGTAATGCGTTAAAGTGCTCGGGGACCATAACTAGCTCAGAAAAATAAAAATAATACTTTTTGCAATATTTTAATGTTCCGGGTAATGTCCGGTTGTTCGGTTAGATAACGGTTCGTTAAAGTGCTAAGTTATTCCGTATAGTGTCTTTTATGTATCTTTTTGTAACACGTTTAATTCCCAACACTTAGGAAAGCATACGGGACCATTTACTCAATTTTCTGCACAAGACTAGTATGTTAAAAAGCACATCTAAGTATGATACAGTAATCAGAAAGCAATTAAGTAATTCAGCACAGTCATCAAGCACTTTAATTAACATTAATAAATCGTACGGATACATGAAATTTTGAGGGTTGTCAAAACCTTAAGATGATTTTCTAACCATGATGAAATTTATGAACGGTCTTGTTTCATTGTTTCATTAATTGCTCACATGTGAATTGGTTGGATTAATTCCAGGCTGCACCTTCAAGCAGTTTCTCGACTGCAAGCCACTGAACTACGACGGCACTGGAGGTAAAGTGGCTTTTGTGCGCTGGACGGAGAAGACCGATTCGACTATCCGCATGAGCAAGTGTACCGCAGACCAGCAAGTCACTTTTGTTACTGGGTTGTTGGTTGATGAGGCTTTGACTTGGTGGAATTTGCAAGTCCAGACTCAGGGCGACAATGCTGCGTATGGTATGACGTGGGATGAATTGAAGGAAAGAATGAGAGAGAATTATTGCTCTCGTGCTGAACTCCAAAGGTTGGAGACTGAGTTTTAGAACCTATCCATGGAAGGTGCGGACATTGTTGGTTAAACTCGAAGGTTCCACGATCTGTCAAGAGTAATCCCCTATATGGTGACTCCCGAATTTAAGTGCACTGAGTGCTACATATGGGGATTGGCTCCAGAGTTTCGCAGCATGGTAACTTCGGCTAAACCCACAACGATCACTTAGGCTGTAACTTTGGCTGTCAGCCTTACTGAAGATGCTGTCAGTATGAAGAAGCTATCGCTGAACCCTACTGAGAAAACTGAAACGCATACTGAGTCGTCCGGTGACAAGAAAAGTAAACGTTCAAATCTGAATCAAGCAACCCGCAGCAACAACGAGGGTTCGAACATCAAGAAGCGTGATACTAACCTGCCTAAGGAGGCGAAAACCTTCGCAGTTTCAAACGATACAGGAGCTAAGAAGTATCAGGGCACTTTGCCCAAATGTAACCGCTGTAACTTTACCACGTGGGAAACTGTCGCGTTGGGAGATGCGAGAACTGCGGGAAATCAGGTCATCGTACAGAGTGTAGGATCGGTGAATCAATCAAATGAGACAATCAGAAGAGTTCTCGATCAATACGATAGGCGGAATCAGACGTATCTACTGTATTGATATCACAACGTTTTACAGGCTTGGTGACACTTCGGCAGATCTTCGCTACCGGAATCAGAAGTTACAAATGACAAACCCAAGACCTCATATATATAGGGAGTCCAGGTCGCACGAACAGGTTCACACGAGCTGGCACCAGGTCGCATGACCTGGCCAGTTCGCACGAACTGCCCACTTCGTGCGAAGTGGCCTGTTTCCCATATTTCTCGAACTACGTGTCTTGGTCTATCAAACCTATTACATGACTCGATACAAGACGAAGTCAACAGACATATGCACTAACAAACTCCCACTTGGATGTTGATGAGTCTTCAGTACTAGTCTTCAGTATGTCAAGTCTTCAGTCTTGATCAGTCTTCTCGCTCTTTCCAAAATGTCTTTCTCTGTAAGCATCCTTCAATCTTCTCTCTTCTTAGAATCTCAGTCTGGCTCTATCCTCTTCTCTAATTCTCTTGATTAGATCTCTTGATTCCTTAAGCTCTTCAGCATTAGCAGCCGGCGTAGACGACATAATTCGAACCTTGCACTAATATCTTCGGACTCCCCTTTTCGATAAGCTGGGATCGCAGTCTGGAATAGCTCTCGTTCGAGGATCGTAACCTGGCTCAAACTCTGCTAAGGCTTAGAATCAGGGATCACGCTTTGCAGCTTTCACAGATTCAGGAACGTCTCCTAGCTTTCAGAAGCAACAGAATCAGAAACTTGGCTCTAATCTGCATATCCTCAGAAGTTGAAACCTAGCTCTTACAAAGCTCTTTACCTGCACAAAATCTACCCAAAAGTAAATTTCACAATTATTAACATTTAACAATTTTACAATTTTAGAAACCACTTGTAGATATCATTCAATCATCATCAATAGTTATATCAAGTTCAAATTAATGACCTCTGATAACCTCTTGTAAGAATACCATTTTTTTCAATCAAATATAACTTTCAAAACAAACTCTCCCAACCCTGTTGTTCATCATGTTCAGCACTTGGAATTTTGAAAATTAGCTTTCCAACATCAGTTGCCGAAAATAAGATGAAATAAAACTTTTTGAATTTTCAAAATTTTATGCTAAAACACGCTAAAACTCTTTTTGGATTTTCAGAAATAAACTATATACAAACATCTTTTTGTGAGTTTGTGTAAGAGAATCATATCAGCTTATGACAAATCACTAGTACCATTGAGTTTTAAACACATTAAGATCTAAACGATTCACTTAGATTGTCAGTATACTGATCCACTTAAATTTTCACACAAAGTTCAATTGTTTCGAGATACGAGATTAATGTTTTAATGGACTTAAACTTATTCGCGTGTCCCACCTCAGAATATACTCCCGTATCCAGACTCCTATATTCAGTCTTACAGGTGAATGTGCACTAATGATATCTGTAAGGGGTAAATGCGAGACCATGAGAGCTCAGGCTATTGCTTCTGCAAAATCAGAGAGATGATGGTTCGTCTTTAGGTGTGTCCCCCTTGGGGATCTTCTTTTCAAAAGCACATGATTAGCATTTTTCAATGTTGCATCATTTTTTATGCTAAGGGTGAGCTTTAAGATAAAAGCAGAGCAAAGTATTATACGAGGACTAGGCTATTGCTCCCGCAAAATCAGAAGTCCAGGTATAATACCCCAGATATCATCACGCACAAAGACCTAGTATGTTAGAAATAGAAAGCCCTTCAGGGGTAAGCATTTGATATTTAGGTTTATATCTCGAATACAATCTACTAAGCGTGTAAAAACCTACTGGCATATCGTCAGGGAGACCGTTTATCACATTTGACTTTCCAATTCTTTAGCGTACTGTGATTGTCTACTGATGTACTATCATTTCCTCTTTTTCACAACAAAACTCATTTTGATTTTTTCAATGTTTTTAGCTTTATAGATTTTATCATGTTTTTGGATTTTTCAAATTTTCAAAATTTCTAAATTTTTTTTACACCCCCTAAAATAAAAAATATGTTTCAATTTTTGATTTTCCGGGAAAATTTGAAAATAAAAGCAATAAACTGTACATATAAACTGACTAACTGATGTGAATTGCTTCAAATCGCCATCTACTTGTCATAAACAATTAGAACTCCCCATAACAACAAACTATTTTCCTATTATGATTTGAAAACACTTAAGTTTGTTTTAATCAAAATGGTTTTTTCGGAAAATTAGTTTTATTGTTACCACTTGTAGGATTGGGGATTCATCACATTGTTTTTCAACCACTTGTTAAAATTTAACACCTGTAGGTTTTTCACGAAAAACATTTTTCCAAGAATGATGCCGATTCATGCTCCACGATTACCAACTTGGGAGCTCCGGCAAGTCAGGATTTTCAGTTAAAGAGATTCACCCAAGCCTGAATGTCCTTGGGTGATTCCGAGTCATTATCACTCGGTTTCTTTCCTTTCTTTTTCTTTTCATAAAATTCCTTTACCCCTTTGACCTTCCCATCAACCATTTTTCCAAAAATATTTAGAACATTAGGGTTAAAGGCTTTTTCAACATCAAAATCTTTTTTTTCAGAAAAGAATTGATTTGAAATCTCAATTTTGCCAATTTTTTTCTTTAAGTTTCCATTTGACAATGGTGGAAAATTTGCATCCATTGTTGGAACGGAATTATCACTTTTTAGCTCAACTTGTGGCTCTTCTGACTTTGACGAGTCAGATTCATCGCCAGAAAGTACCTCTGATTTCTTAACAACCCACTTTTGGTTGTTAAGATTCACTCTTCTTTTATAAAATCTTTTTGAACTCTCACCAACCTCAAATTTTGAATTTTTGAAAACTTTAAATTGTTTGTTTGGTTGGTGGTTCATGATCAACCATCTTTTCTTTCAATTTTTCAGAGACTCCCTGTTTTGTTTGAGTTTCCTTTGGACAGTTCCATGCAATGCGACCAACTTAATTGCATTGGTAACAGGTTCTTGTCTCCTTCTTCTGAGCAACATCTTTCTGCATTCCCTCTTGCTTCTTAGCAAGGAATTCTTTGTTCGATTGCTTCCAGAATAAGCTCTTTTCTTCTTCTTCTTCAGAAGATGTTCCTGAAACAAATTTAGTTTTTGGTTTATAAATTTTCTCATTTTTATGATTTTCTGGTGGAATAAAACTTAATCCTTTCTTTTTGAAATTACTGTTATGGTTTGGTTTCTTTTGATAACCAGAACCATAACTGTAACCTTTTTTCTTGTTTAACCTTTGTTGAACTCTTGAGGTGTACATTTTAGGTTTTTCAGTAAGATTTACATCTTTTATTTCATAAATATTAATTTCTATTAATTTGAAAACCTTTTTTATCATTTCAGTTTTAACACCTCTTATTGGAAATTCTTCATCAAAATATAATTTGTTGGAATCATTCAAAGTATATGCCACTTTGAATGTTTCGTCATTCAAATTGTTTTGTGACATCAGAAAATCTTTATTGTAAACCCTTTTGCCCTTTTCAACTGTTGGACTTGAAGTGTCAGACTTTGACTTTGACTCTGACTCCTCGGTTTCATCCTTATCCAACACCTGATCGACCACTTTCTTTATTAACTCAGACTCATGATCAGTGTCAGACGATGTGAATGCGACATCAATATTATCTGGCAATCCATCTGAAGGTTCAGATTCCCACTTTAAATTGGTTGCCTTTTTGACTCTTTCTGAATTGGGATTTCGTGGAGAATATCCTTCTTAAAGCGGCGGTGGACACTTAGTATAATTGGTACTATGTTTCTTACCAGTATCCTTTACTTCAAATTTCTTCTCTTCAAACGCTTTCATGCCTTCTACTGTAGGATAAATCCTGTCAATCACATAAGAAGCACATGAGTAACTTTTCAATAACCTGTTTACCCTTTTAGTTTCTATCCTTTGAGTTTCCAATTTCTGTTCAAGTTCAGCACATTTCTCAATGTACTGATTGATGATTTTCTGCTTCGTCATGAATGCTCCATTGAGTGTCTTCATAGCTATCGCTTGTTCATTGCTTGACTTGTTATATTGATTCATAGCTTTGTTTAAAACATCATAAGATTCTTTCAGTCTGTTCATGTTATGAATCAATTTGTTGGTGTGCCTTTTCACAGTATCACAATTTTCACACTTCTCAAGCATCTTTTCTGCATCAGCTTCCTTCTCAACTTTGACAGCTGGAATTTCTTTAACCTGTTTCGTGACTGCTCGAACATTTTCTTCTTCATCTGAAAAATATGTTTCAATTTTTGGTTTGACCTTTTCTTTGATCTCTTCCATTTTACCTGCAAAAAACAAATTATTCCTATCAGATGCAAATTCTCTTTTATAATATTCAAGTTTTTGAATTTCTTCACTATCATCATCACTCTCTTCATCTGATGAGTGATTAAAAATTGGTGCCTTTTCTGAAGTCTTTTTTTGTTGAAACTGATTCTTCTTCATTCTTTTTAGGACTGAATTGCTGAGATTCATAATAAGCATACGCTAATTCTTCTTCAGCAGTTGAATCTTCATAGATTTGAGCAACAAAAGCTTTAGAGTTTGAAGGTCTGTTAGGATCATAATTGTCCCAATTAAAACCTTCTAGAATTCTTTCATCTTCTTAATCTATCAGACCATAACAAGCTCTCTTTGATGGCTCTTCGATCAGTTCCTTCCTAGCATGTGAAGTTTGTGGCGATTGTTGTTGATGCGGAGCAACTTGATGGTAAATCGCTTTTCGATGAAAATCGTTGTTGCCGAATGGATTTTGAGCTCCACTTGCTTCGCGATTTGTGCATTCTTGCTTAAAATGCCCCTTTTCCATGCAACGAAAACAAGTAACTTTAGATTTATCAAATCCTAAAGGTGAAGTTCCAACATCACGGAAATCATCTCTTCCAGTGATCTGTTTAAACTTCTCAACACACTAGCCATACACCACTTTATATCCATTAACTCCATCTCTTCAGCAGCAATCTGATCATAATCCTCTTTAGTCAACATCGGATTACCAATCCTTCCCGCTACCAAACTCTCATAAGACTCTAATACGGTCACTAATAAAGACATATGACCTTTGGCAGCCTCTTCCGAGAAATTTTGACCATTCTGAAGATGTAATGCAATGTTACATTGTAATACTTGGCCATTATTGGTTGCTGAAAAATTTGGATCGAATGATGGATATGAAGAGAATCCAGTTTTGTTGTTTGATCCTTGAGATGACCCACCAGACGAACTGTTTGTGTTAAATGCAGTTTCGATCTTTGGTGCAACGTTGGTCTTATCACTTGTACTTCCTTTATAGTACAAACCAATATCCTGTTCACCATTAGAATTCTTCATCTTTGCCATCTTTCGTTGTTCCATCTCTTGAACTTCGAGCTTTTCAATAAACTTGCCCAGCGATAGATACGCAAATTCACCATTTTCTTTCAAAATCATAAGATACGTCCCCCAAACATCTTATGGCAATGCATCGGCTAATTTTTCAACCCATTCTTCTCTATCTTTCTTGATATCCAATCGCTTCATGTTAACCACCAAATTACAATATCTTTCTATAATCGCTTTGGTGTTTTCAGTTTTTAATCCACGAAATAGATCAAATTCTTTCTTCAAAAGTGATTTCTTGTTTTTAATCATGTCTAAACTTCCAACAAACTTTGTTTTTTAATGCTTTCCACATTGAGTGTGCACTTCCATTGTGTTGCAATAAGATCAAGATGTCTTCTTTAATGTCTTGTTGCAAAATACTGATCATCATCTTTTCACTTTTGTATTTCTATTTCTCATCATCAGTTAAATCTTTAATAGCAACAATCTCTCCGTCTTCATCAATCGGTCTAACATATCGTTCCTCCCATCCATTATACTCCTCGATATTCATGAGCTTAGGCGGTTTTTGCATGGTACCCATTTCATTTTCTAAGTTTACGTTCTGAGCCATAGTGATCGGAGTAGCAAATGCGTTGTAGAATTCGTTTTCTATGTTTCGGTATCAAAAATTCCCAATAACAGACTTTTCAAATGATCTGAGATTTGAAACGAACTGGAAACTTCAAACGATCTGACACTTCGTACGAACTGAATCTTCTTAACCCTCCTTGTGCGATCTGAGAGTATTTCAAACGAACTGAGTACTTCGTACGAACTGGTTGAATCAAACCATGCGAACTGAACTTAAATCTCAAACCGTGCGAACTGGTACGACCTCGTACAACCTGACCTAATTTCCAAACGACCTGATAAAGTCAACTCGTGCGAACTGATCAACTTTCACACGATCTGAGCCATGTTCGAACGATCTGATGAGTTTTTGTCAAATTTTATCAAGTTTTACGTCGAATTAGGTTCTAATTTTTTCAAGGATTGATTAAAACAGTGTTTTACATGTTATATGTGAAAATCAATCCATTTTAACCGTGAAAATGTTTAAATTTTGAAGAAAAGGTGTAGAAAATGAGTAGAAGTGAGATTTTTTGAAGAAAACAAGCTGAAATGGTAAGAACTCTTCCTCCTGAGCTCTGATACCACTTGTAGGATCAGTGAATCGATCAAACGAGACAATCAGAAGAGTTCTCGATCAATACGAAAGGCGGAATCAGACGTATCGATGTTGTTTCAGCTTGCTTTACACTTAGAATCACTTTAAATGTCTACTGTATTGATATCACAACATTTTACAGGCTTGGTGACACTTCAGCAGAGCTTCGCTACCAGAATCAGAAGTTACAAATGACAAACCCAAGACCTCATATATATAGGGAGTCCAGGTCGCACGAACAGGTTCACAGAGCTGGCACCAGGTCACACGACCTGGCCCAGTTCGCACGAACTGCCCACTTCATGCGAAGTGGCCAGTTTCCCATATTTCTCTAACTACGTGTCTTGGTCTATCAAACCTATTACATAACTCAATACAAGACGAAGTCAACAGACATATGCACTAACACCGAGGATTGTTGGGGAAAAGGTATTGGAGGCCGCAATGGAAATGGTAACAGAAACGGGAATGGAAACCGAAATGGTGCTGGTAATGGAAATGGAAATGGTGCTGGTAACAGGAATGGTAACGGGAATGGGCAGAACCAAGGATGTTTTGGTTGTGGAAGCAAGGAGCATTTCAAGAAAGATTGCCCAAAGGAGAACAACGCTCTGGCCTGAGCATTTGTGATTGGAGAAAGGAATGCACGCGAGGACCCTAACGTGGTCACCGGTACGTTTCTTGTTAACAATATCTTTGCATCCATACTATTTGACACTGGTGCCGATTATAGTTTCATGTCTGTGGAATTTAAACGTATGCTTGGATTAGAATCTAGTAGATTAGATATTCCATATTCCATAGAGCTAGCCGATGGTAAACTTGTTGAATCGGGTGAAGTTGTTAGAGGTTGTACATTAGAACTTGGTGAGCAGAGATTTAGTATCGACCTCTTACCTGTTCAATTGGGTAGCTTCGATATGGTGGTCGGAATGGACTGGTTGTCCAAGAATAAGGCTGAAGTTATTTGGCATGAGAAAATCATTCGCATCCCTCTTGCGAATGATGAAACCCTCATCGGGCATGGAGAGAAACGAGACACGCCTTTACGAATAATCAGGTGTATGAAAGCGCAGAAGTGCTTGAGGAAAGGATGTATTGCATTCCTGGCACACGTTGTAGATAAGAAGGCTAAGGAGCCAAAACTCGAAGAAATTCCTATGGTGAAGGAATTCCCTGATGTTTTTCCCGAAGATCTGCCAGGGCTACCTCCGCAAAGACAAGTCGAATTCCATATTAACTTGGTTCCAGGAGCTGCTCCTGTAGCCAAGGCACCATATCGACTTGCGCCATCCGAGATGCAAGAATTATCTACACAACTCCATGAGTTGTTGGACAAAGGATTCATAAAGCCGAGCTTCTCGCCTTGGGGAGCTCCAGTTTTGTTCGTGAAGAAGAAGGATGAAACACTACGGATGTGTATCAATTATAGTGAACTGAATAAGCTCACTGTCAAGAATCAGTATCCCCTACAGAGGATTGACGACTTATTCGATTAGTTGCAAGGATCGAGTTACTACTCCGAGATCGACCTTCGATCTGGATATCATCAGTTAAGGATCCAAGAAGAGAGCATACCAAAGACTGCATTCAGGACGCGTTATGGGCATTACGAGTTCCTGGTGATGCCATTTGGATTGATAAACATGCCAGCAATATTTATGGATCTGATGAACCGTGTTTGCAAACCATATCTCGATAAATTCGTGATTGTATTTATCAATGATATTCTGATTTATTCCCGATCGAGAGAAGAGCACGAGCAACACCTCAGAACCATTCTGGAACTGCTGAAGAAAGAGAAACTTTACGCAAAGTTTTCAAAGTGCAAATTCTGGATTCGCGAAGTACAGTTCCTTGGTCATGTTGTGAATGAGAATGGTATTCATGTAGATCCAGCGAAGATCGAAGCGATAAAGAATTGGGAAGCCCCCAAAACGCCGACTGAAGTTCGACAATTCTTGGGATTAGCGGGCTATTACCACAAATTTATCGAGAACTTCTCCAAGATAGCTCAACCGTTGACTTCCCTTACGCAGAAGGATAAGAAGTATGACTGGGGTGATAAGCAGGAAGAAGCCTTCCAACTTCTCAAAAACAAGCTATGCGATGCACCGATGCTATCCTTACCCGAAGGCACTGAAGACTTCGTGGTATACTGTGACGCTTCGCGTCAAGGATTGGGTTACGTGCTCATGCAACGCCAAAAGGTCATCGCTTATGCTTCAAGACAGTTGAAAGTTCATGAGAAGAACTACACCACACACGACCAGGAGCTAGGCGCATTGGTATTCACCTTGAAAATCTGGCGACACTATTTATATGGTACTCGATGTACAATCTTCACAGATCACAAAAGCCTACAGCACATATTCGATCAGAAGGAATTGAATATGCGTCAGTGTTGGTGCATGCGTCTGTCGACTTCGTCTTGTATCGACTGTTGGTGCATGCGTCTGTCGACTTCAACTTGTATCGAGTCTTGCATTACACATGGCACGAAGATCGAGGAATCAAGCAAAGAGTTAATTCCGCATGAAAGGTCTTAATTTCTCTTGAAGGTCTTAATTCCGCTTGAAGAGATCACATGTAATTCCGCACGGAATTACAAGTTAATTCCGTTTGTATTGTTAATTTCGCTTGTTTATAATTCCGCATGAGTGTGTTTGAAGCGGAATTAGTGAGGCTATATATAGGAGTGTGTCCATGTCATTTGGTACGAAATTAGTTTGGGTGTTTCCGACAGCGAAGCTCTGTCGAAGTGTCGTCTTGCTATAAAACTGTTCCAGATCAATATAAACGACAGTTAAAGTGTATATCTTGCTGAATCACGCACAATATGTCTGTTTCCGCCTTTCATATTGTGTAGAAAGCCTCTGATCGACTCGTTTCGGGTCCGTACACGATCCTACAATTGGTATCAGAGAACAGGAGGAGGAGTTCTGCAGATTTCAGCCTGATTTCATCTCGTTTTCTTACTTCTACCCCTTCTTTTATCAATTGAACAAGTTTTAACGGTCAAAATGATCTGAATTTCACATATTACAAGCAAAACAGTGTTTTAAAGAATCCTTGAAAGAATTGGACCATAATTCAATCTAAAACTGAAAATATTTGTAATTTCGTTTGGAATTCTGTTCGAAAATGATGACATCATTCTAATTCCGTGTGAGAGTGCACCTTAATTCGAACGGAATTACAAGTTCTGCATAATTTCATTTAAAAATAATTCTTATTTCGCATGGAATTAGAATCTCGTTTGAGGAATTTCGTTTCAAAACTAATTCCGTGTGAAACAGAGTAATTCCACACGGAATTACTTAATTTCATTTGGAGATTTCGTTTGAAACTTTTATTTCTGTTTGAAAAGCTAGTATGCAGGTAATCTCATTTGAAGGGGTAATCTCGCTTGGAAGTAATCTCGTTTGAAACCTAATCTCGTTTGAATGTACCTGTTGTGTGATAAACGTGTTTCCGAATCATGAGTGAAGAATTTTACAACGCATTTGCAACATCTCCGACTAATCCAGCTACCATTGCTCAAACCATGAACTTGGAAAATGATACTGGAACTACACAAAAACCCCCAAAGCTAATGAGCATTGAGGAGTATTACGGTTGGAAAGATCGGTTTGAAAACTGGGTTCAAGCAAATCATTTGAGATCTTGGGAGTGTATTTTGAAAAAAATATGTACTACCACGTACTGATCTGCAGGTTGAGAAAGAAATCTCTGAATTCACCGATAAAGAACGAGACATGTACAAAGCTGAAAAGATGATGATTAGTCTACTTCAGCAAGCTATTAAAGAAGACATGTTTGTATTGCTTCAACATGACAAAACTTCAAAATCAATTTGGGATGCTCTTAAAATCAAATTTGAAGGAAGTGAGAAGATGATCAAAAGTAAAAAGGCATTGCTTAAGAAAGAATTTGATCTATTCACAAGTCTGCCAGGGGAAGATACAAAGAAATTGATTGAAAGATATTGCCACTTAGTGCGTTCTATGTCTTTGTTAAGCATAACCAAAGAACGAGAGGAATGGGTCGACAAATTAGCTGATGCTTTACCTCAAAAAGAATGGGGTACATTTTTGATGATCCTAAAGAGCACCGGAGTATATGATGGTTTGACGATTTCTCAGTTCATCGAGAAGATTGAGGGTCAAGATCTTGAACAACAAAAGATTGCAAGGATGAGTAATCCGAGTGGTCAACAAGATGTGAAAATGTATTACAAAGGCAATGTTCAAGAGGTTGAAATGAGTCCGAAGATTCAAACTGCTTTTAGTGCTGGAGACTTATCTGGAACTGTTGAACAAAGTCCAAATAGCAGCAGTAGTTTTTCTTCATATCTGAGTGTTAACCCAAAGAGTTCAACTTCAAATTTTCATTCTCAAAGTTCAAAAAGTGGGAATGGTTGTGTGATACAGTGCAACATTGCATTGAATCTTCCAGATGGTCAAAGTTTTTCTGAAGAAATTGCAAAAGATCACATGGCGTTACTTGCAACTGTGCTACAATCCTATGAAGATTGGTTGCAGGAAGGATCGGAAATCTTATGCTGACGAAAGAGGATTACGATCAGATAGACGCTGAAGAGATGGAGCTCATGGACATCAAATGGTGCTTAGCTAGTGTCTTAAGAAGAGCTGAAAAGTTCAAAATGATTACAGGAAGAAATGATTTTTTGGATGCACATGTGTCTACTTTGGGTTTTGATAAATCTAAAGTTACTTGTTTTCGATGCAGGTAGAAAGGTCATTTCAAAAGAGAATGCAAAAATCAGGAAGCTAGTGGAGCAAAGAATCCATTTGGAAAAGATGATTACTATCGGAAAGCCATATATCAACAAGTTGCTCATCAACCATATCAACAAAAAGATTCACAAACTGCTCATGGGAAAATGATCGAAGATGCAAACAAGAAAGCTTATTATGGAATCATTGATCAAGAAGATGAGAAAATGGCTCCAGGATTTAGCTGGGATAAGTTTGTGGATGAGAATGGGGAGTTTAAAGCTTTCATTGCTAAAATAGTTCAAGAGCCTGATTTGTTTACAGAATGGATGAAAGCGATTGGTGTTCATGAGAAGAATCAAGAAGAAGAATATGTTTCATCCGATAAAAGTTCAGAAGAAGCAACTGTTTTTTATCAAACATCATCTAATTCTGGTTCTTCAGATGATAGTTCTGAAAAGAAATTAGATTTTGATCAAACACCATCTGATTCTGGTTTTTCAAATGATAGTTCTTAAAAAACAATCGATTTTGATCAAACATCAACTGATGACAGTGGTGATGATGAAGAAGAAAGACATATTAATGTTGCAAAAACTCATCTATCTCCTGAAAGCTTTCAATTTTATTTTGCAGATCGCTTGGAGAAGCTGAAGGAGAGACGAGCAGCAAAAGAACAAAAGAAAATGAAGTGTGAAAGTGTTGATAAAAACGAAGAGACTGTTCAAAATGAAGAAGTTAAAGCTGAGAAGGTGATTGAAGCTGAACCAGTGATTGAGGTTGAGACGGTCATCGAAGTTGAAAAGATTGTGGAAGTCATCAAGCCTTGCTTAAAGTGTTTAGAATCTTGCAAGAAATGTGCAGAAAAAGATGAGAAACTGAGTGAGCAAGAAAAGATGAAAGAACAATTATTGTTCAATCTTAACTACGTGAAAGAATCGTATGATGTGCTAAATAGAACAGTAACTGGTCTTCAAAAGACTAATTTAGAAAGAGAAGACGCATTGACCATGATGAATGCTGTGATGATGACAAAGCAGAAGGCCATTAATCATTACATTGAGGAATGTGCAAAGTTACAGCGGGAGTTGGAAAATGAAAAGATTGAGAATGAGAGAATCAGACATTTATTACAGAGTTATTCTAGTTCTGATTATCTCATTGATCGAATTTATCCAACTGTTGCAGGTTTTGAAGCATTTCAACATGATGAAAAGCCAAAGAAGAAGGATACTGGTAAGAAACAGAGTGTTAGTTATAACAAGTGTCTGCCTCCGATTTGGGAAGGGTATTCTCCTAGAAAACCGAATGAGGAGCAAGTCGAAAAAGCAGTCAATATACAGTTAAAGTCCGATATAACCGATAAATTACCAGAAAACATTGATGTCGTTTTTACATCGTCTGACACTGATCATGAGTCTGAGTTAATAAAAAAGGTGTTCGATCAGGTGTTGGATACAGATGAGGAGTCGGAGTTAAAGTCTGAGTCAAATTCTGAGTCTGGGTGTTCAAGTTCATCCGTCAAAAGTTCGAGTTCGTCGGTCAACAGTTCAAAGTCCTCGGTTAAACGGGTGTATAATAAAGAATTTCTTTTATCAAAATCTAATTTGAATGACGAAGCAATCAAAGTGGCATATACATTGATTGATTGATTAAGACAAATTATATTCTGATGAGGAATTTCCAATAAGTAGTGTCAAAATTGAAATGATCAAACAAGTTTTCAAATTAACAGAAATTAATATTTCTGAAATAAAAGATTTAAATCTTCATGAAAAACCTAAAAAGTACACTTCAAGAGTTCAACAGAGATTGAACAAGAAAAAAGGTTACGGTTCTGGTTCTGGTTTTCAAAAGAAACCAAACCATAACGGTAATTTCAAAAAGAAAGGTCTTGGATTTACTCCACCAGAAAACTATAAAAATGAAAAATATGTTCGAGATTTTAAATCAAAAATGAAATTTGTTTCAGGAACAAGCTGTGAAGATGAATCAAAAAGCTCATTTTGGAAACAATCAAACAGAGAATTCCTTGCCAAGAAGCAAGAGAATGTGAAGAATGGAGCTAATAAAAGAAAGGAGATAAGAACCTGTTACAAATGCAATAAAGCTGGTCACATTGCATGGAACTGTTCTCAGACTATAAAGACGAAACAGGGAGTCTCAGAAAAACTTAAAGGAATTGTTGTTGATAAAACTGAACCTCCAACTGAAAAATTCAAAATTTTTGAAAATTCAACATATGAAATTGGTGAGTGTTCAAAGAGATTTTACAGGAGAAATGTGAATCCTGACAAACAAAAGTGGGTTGTTAGGAAATCTAAAGTAAAATCTGGCGATGAAACTAATTCCACAAAGTTAGACGAGCCACAAGTTGAGTTAAAAGATGAAAACTCAGTACCTCCAATGGATGATGTTCATTTTCCACCATTGAGGGCTGAAAATTTTAAATCAAAAATTGGAAAAGTTGAGATCTCGAATCAGTTCTATTCTGAGAAGAAAGAATTTGATGTCGAGAAAGCGTTTAATGGAAATGTGAAAAAGATTTTTGGAAAAATGGTCGAGGGTAAGGTGAAAGGGGTAAAAGAGTTTTATGAAACAAAGAAAGCAATTTTTTACTCAAGTGAAGTTGAGGAGGAAACATCCAAGTTTGGTGAAGCTTGGATGTCTGTTTTTCATAAGTAAGTAGTTGGAATTGCCGGAGCTCCCAAGTTGGTAATCGTGGAGCAGGAATCGGCATCATTCTTATTAAAAAAATGATTTTGTGAAAGTTTCTTAGAAAATTGTGAAATTTTTACAGGTTATGGAATAGCCGGAACTCCCAGGTTGGTAAGTGAGGAGTAGGTATCGGCATATTTCTTGGTATTTGAGTTTATAAAAGTTTTTACAAGTGGTAAATCAGGGACATTAAGTTGTACTTGATTTTCTATAAGTGATATTAAGAAAAACAATGTGATGAACCAAACCCTAATCTTCATGTGGTAAAATCAACAAAACTTATTTTCCGGAAAAATCATTTTGGTTAATACAAACTTAAGTGTTTTGAAATCATAATGAGAAAATAGTTTGTTGTAAGGGTGAGTTTTGATTGTTTATGCCAAGTGAATGGCGATTTGAATTGATTTGATATCAGTTGTTAATTTACTTGTAAAGTTTGTTTTCAAATTTCTTTATATGTGTTTGAATTTTAGGGGGAGTAAAAAATTTTCAGAAAATCCAAAAACATTTGAAAATTTGAAAAAGACAAAAACATGATAAAACTCAAAATGAGTTTTGTTGTCATAAAAGAGGAAATGATAGTACATCAGTAGACAGTTACAGTATGCTAAAGAAATGTAATGTTTAAATAGAGTTAAACGGTCTCACTGATGATATGCCGATAGGTTTTACACATTTAGTAAGCTTTTTGGGGATATAAACTTAAATTCAAACTTGCTTGTTTAGTGGGGAACACTACTTGGATATATAGGTAACCCCTGAAATTTCGTTTGAAGGATCCATATTTCTGAGATACTAGGTCTTTATGCTCAGTGATATCTGGGGTATTATCCCGGGACTTCTGATTTTGCGGAAGCAATGGCCTAGCCCCGGATAATACTTTAAGCTTGCTTGAAATAAAAGCCTATCCTCAGCATAAAAAATGATAAAACATTGAAAAATGCAAATCATGTGCTGCTGTAAAAAAGATCCTCTAAAGGGGACCCACCAAAAGTCGAAGCCGTCATCTCTCTGCTGAACGGAAGTTCTGACCTGAGCTCTCCCGGTTTTTGCATTTAACCCCTTACAGATATTATCTGTGGTATATTCACCTGTAAGACTGAATATTGGGATCTGGATACGGGATTATATTCAAGAGGTGGGACACATGAATGAGTTTAAGTTTCTTAATACACCTAATTCATATCCTGAATCAGTTGAAATTTGTGTGAAAATTTAAGTGGATCAGTATATCGGCAATATAAGTGAATTGTTTAATTCTTAATGTGTAACTAAGCTCAATGGTACTTGTGACTTGTCAAAAACTGATATGATCCTCTTATACAAACTCACAAAAATATTGTATGTAAATATTTCTTTACTGCATTTCATTTCATTCAAAAATCGAAAAAGATTTTCAGTGTGTTTTAGCATATTTTTTTAAAAATACAAAAAGATTTTCGACAACTGATGTTGGAGAGCTGATTTTCAAAATTCCAAGTGCTAAACATGATAAGCATGTGGTGAGGGGAATTTGTGTTTAAATGAAAAATATTTTGAATAATTGTCTACAAGTGGTCATAAGAAATTATCATTGATATATCTTTATGTTTTAATTTGAGGGGGAGTCTGGATAGATAAAGCTGTAAATTGTTATATTTGTGAAATTTATTTATGGGTTAAGAATGTGCAGGTTTAGCCAGGTTTTGATCCTGAACCTGAAGAAAGAGCACAGAGCCAGGTTATGATTCTGGAAGAAAGAGAAAGAAGATTGAGGATGCTTACAGTCAGATACTTCAGAGAGCGATCAGACTGATAAAGACTGAAGACGTTGAAGACTCGACACTTAAGACTTGTCAACATTCGAGGGGGGAGTCTGTTGGTGCATGCGTCTGTCGACTTCGTCTTGTATTGAGTCTTGCATTACACATGGCACGAAGATCGAGGAATCAAGCAAAGAGTTAATTCCGCATGAAAGGTCTTAATTTCGCTTGAAGGTCTTAATTCCGCTTGAAGAGATCACATGTAATTCCGCACGGAATAACAAGTTAATTTCGTTTGTATTGTTAATTTCGCTTGTATGTAATTCCACATGAGTGTGTTTGAAGCGGAATTAGTGAGGCTATATATAGGAGTGTGTCCATGTCATTTGGTACGAAATTAGTTTGGGTGTTTCCGACAGCGAAGCTCTGTCGAAGTGTCATCTTGCTATAAAACTGTTCCAGATCAATATAAACAACAATTAAAGTGTATATCTTGCTGAATCACGCACAATATGTCTGTTTCCGCATTTCATATTGTGTAAAAATCCTCTGATCGACTCATTTCGGGTCCGTACACGATCCTACAGTCAGTGACGGTGGGTCGAGCTGCTAAATGATTATGACTGTGAGATTAAGTACCATCCTGGAAAGGCAAATGACTATTCGGACGAACCTCACTGCACGCATTCATGACACACAACAAGAAGCCCTTAAGAGGGAGAATCGTAGAGCTGAATATCTCCGAGGTATGGAGAAGAAATTGGTGCGAAATGAAGAGGGAACCTTATACTTTATGGGGCGTATTTTGGTTCTGCTCTATGGCGGTATTCGAGAAGTCATCTTTGATGAAGCCCACAAGTCGAGATACTCGATCCACCCAGGATCGGACAAGATGTATCAAGACTTGAAAGAATACTACTGGTGGCCAAGGCTTAAAAGCAATGTTGTTGTCTACGTTGGAAAGTGCCTAACATGTGCCAAGGTTAAGGCCGAATATCAAAAATCGTCTGGACTACTACAGCAACCAGAGATACCCATGTGGAAGTGGGAACAAATCTCAATGGGCTTCATAACGAAATTAACCAGGACCCCTAGAGGGCATGATATGATATGGGTGATAGTCGACCGGTTATCGAAGTCTGCGCATTTCCTACCGATCCGAGAGAAGGATAGCACTGGAAAGCTTGCTGAGTTGTACCTGAAGGAAATCGTGGCACGTCATGGAGTGCCTATCTCAATTATTTCAGATAGAGATGGACGTTTTGTCTCAAGGATCTGGCAATCCTTCCAGGAAGCCTTTGGATCTCAACTAGATCTAAGCACGGCCTTCCATCCGCAAACAGACGGCCAGAGCGAACGAACCATACAAACGCTGTAAGATATGCTTCGCGCATGTGTTATGGACCTAGGCGGCAGCTGGGTTACTCACCTACCTTTAGTGGAGTTTTCCTATAATAACAACTAACATACGAGTATAAAAGCCGCACCGTTCGAAGCTCTGTATGGCCGCAAGTGCCGCTTGCCATTATTTTGGGCAGACGCTGGAGACAAACGAATGGTTGGTCCTGAACTTGTTCAAGAAACAACAGACAAGATTATGCAGATCCGAGAGCGCATTAAGGGGGCTCGAGATCGACAAAAGAGCTACGCTAATCGAAGACGGAAACCCTTAGAGTTTTTTAGGTGGGAGATATAGTTCTGTTGAAGGTCTCACCTTGGAAGGGTGTAGTAAGATTCGAAAAACGTGGAAAGCTAAATCCACGATACATCGGACCATTCAAGATCTTGGAAAGAATTGGTGCAATGGAGTACAAGTTGGAATTACCGGAAGAACTTAACGGAGTACATGATATGTTTCATGTGTCCAACCTCAAGAAGAGTCCAACCCAAGAAACAGTCATCATCCCTGCGGATGAAGTGCATATCGACGACACCCTCCACTTTACTGAAGAACCCATTGAGGTTACAGACTGGAAGGTCAACAAGACTCGGAGGAGTAGTGTTAAGCTTGTCAAAGTACGTTAGAACTCTAGGCACGAACCCGAGTACATGTGGGAACTTGAAGACCGGTTCAAAGCCAAGTACCCCCATCTGTTCGAGAAAGATCCTACGGGAGATAACTCAGCCTGAATTTTGGGACGAAATTCTTTTAACGGGGGGAGACTGTGATAACTGGCACAAAACCGGTAATTTCCGTACAGTTTAATTATTATATAATATCTACAATTATCTGCTTAAATGTCAACATTGTCTGATTACATGCTATACATATGAATTCATGCACGTTTTATACTTCAAATATTGCTTTATGCATTTCTTTAAGCGTTGCGTCAGAAAGACTAGTAAGCTCACCGGTAAGACACATTGTGTCAGCAGTTTTGCAGAAAATAACCAGACAATAGAATTAGGGCCTAGGAGTAGGTCCAACATCTAAAATACATTAAAACCTAACTGTGGATACAAGGGTTAATATATAAACTTTCCGGAACCTAACCTATGCACTAAAAAGCACCCGGAACTTATCTAAAATACTGAAATCAGCATAATTCAGCAACAATTCAGCTATAATCAGCTTTTAATCACATTAATATCATGAAGATTTATGTCTTATTGTCCAAAATAACTTACAAAAGTGTCGGGAATTAAAACTGTCACTAAAAGTGCTTTATACCTAGTGAAACTGCGCAATTCAGCACTTTAACGAACCGTAACGAACCGAACAACCGGACAATAACCGGGACATCAAAATTTGACTAGAAGTAATGTTTTTATGATATTAAACTAGTATTGATGCTAGAACACCTTAAAAATCATAAAAACCCCTAAACACACTTAAACATACTTAAACCTTACCGTTTGCACTTTAAACCTTCAACTTCTCAAAAAATTACACTTTACCCCCCCCCCCTTTCTCCCTGGACGGTTGGGACAAGGGTCCCACCTAAAGATTTTAGTTGATTTTATTTGATTATATTAGATTTTATGTGGGGAATATTCTAGTAAAATACCATAAGGAAGTTATGGAAGATCTTTATAATTCCTAAACTATTAACATAACATCATTCATCACCATCTAACATCCCAAACACCTCCTTCTCCTCTCCCTTGCTCTCGGCCTCACCTGCGCCACAATACACCCTCACTTTTGATCATCATACATCCATTCCAAGGCCACTACAAGGTGTATGGAGACCATCTAAGAAGGCTTGAGGTGTAGGAACTTGAACGACCTCTTTGTGGAGTCTTTAACCATCTATTTTCTTCCTTGTTCATCATCTTCATTTTTGTCCCACTTCCCTAGCCATTAGAGCAAGTAGTAATCTTCTTGATCACTAATTTAAGTCATGTTTATGTTATGTAGAAGTTTCACCATCTAAACAACTTAACTTCTAATGTTAAAAATGAAAAGATGTAACATATTCATGAAGAAAATAAGTGATTGCATGAAATTTTAGTGTATGTATTGATGTTGTTGATGTTATATTTTGTGTTTATGTTTAGATCTAGTATGTTAAAGCTTAGATCTACCAAGTTTAAGCATGGATCTTGAAGGATCCATGGTTAAACTTGAAGATGAACATATGAAGCATGATGTGAACTTGAAGAAAGAATTTCTATGGATAATCTTGTAACTTTGAAGAAATAAAGTGTGTGTAGAACTAATTTTTGAAACTAAAACTCATGGAAGGTTTGTTAAAAGTTTAACATAAAGCTTGTTTTTGAAAGATCTAAAGTTATTAAGCATGGATCTTGAAAGATCTATGGTGAAACATGATGTTAAACATAATGATCTTTCTAATAAACATAAAAGTGGTTTTTAGAACATGATTTGCAAACTTTGAAACCATTAAACTCATAAATAAGTTGGTTAATAAAATAAAGTCTTACACAAGTTTGTTTAAAAACCACAAGAACACTTATTTTTGAAAGATAATAATATGTTAAGTGTAGATCTCGAAGACTACACATTTTTAACAAGAAACAAGTTCACCATGATGTTTCATATGAAGAGATTTGTATATGTTGTTGGTGATTATTGTTGGAAAATTGTTTTGATGATTGAAAAGAAAATAAACACATGTTTTGAAAACATGGGAAACCTCCATTTTTAGGGGAAACTATGTCAAAAATTTTATAAAATTTTGACACTTAGAAAAATATAAGTTTTGGTGAAACATAATCCCTAAAAATTCACCTAAAAATATTTACCAAGGTTTCCCTAATTTTTGTGTAAATTTCAAGTTAAGAAATGATGATTTCTTCAAGATAAAAATTGATATTAAGTATGTATATTTTTAAGGAAAATATATATATTATTGATCACCAAATTTTGTGCTAAGTGTATATTGTGTGTATTATATGTAGTAGTGTATTAGGAACTTGAAAATACACTAAATACTCCCAAGGAGTATGAGTACAAAATACACATACAAATACACCTAAGTATACAAGTATAAAAAATTCCTCACAAGGAAATACATGGGAAAATACATGAAAATATATTTCTTAATATATTTTTTAACTTGGACAAATTATGAACTTAAAAATATATTTTTGGACAAAAATATATAACCAATACCAAGTATTGGAATTTATACAATATCGGGTGAATATCAAGAATAACCATATATATTTTATAGCATAACCAAAATATATATGTTTCATACAAGTCTTAAAAATATATTATTTTTAAGAAATATACTTCTGGAAAGTAATTCAAATCAAAGTATTGATTTTTGGTGAAAAATACAAAATACACAAGTATATACATAAAATACAAAGTATACCTTCCTAAGTATACTTGTACAAAAATAATATTGAAAATATTATTTCACAAAATACTTATATTTATTTTTGGGAAAATAATATAAGTAACATACATAGTTAAAAATATAAATTATTTTTAACAACAAAGAACATATATATAAACAAAAGATGGTGACTTGTACTTGTGTGATACAAGTCTAGTGACTAACATTAATAGAACACGTATAGGTCACGACGCTACCGGTGAAGTTTACGACGCAGGAAACGCAAAGTTGTGAGTTCATGTCCCCACTTTTAAACTTTTACTTGTTTTCTAAACTTGGGGAAAATACATGTGTTATGGTATGTTGATTTCAAAAAGTAAGGAATGACACATAGATCACGTGACGAATAGGGTACCATAAGCACCATTAGTCAACGTATACATTTAGACCGCAGAACAGAAGGGTTAGATCTAATGGGTTTCAGGCAACCCCACTCTTGGCCTACTTCTACCAATGAGTGCTTTTGTGTCTCAGTCGATCTCGACAAAAAATTCCTAGGTTTGGTGGCTTCCTATGTCGTGACCTATGTTAATGGCATAGCTAACCATTAGCGATCTCGTATTCCTTATATTTGCATAAATACTTATTTCATACAAATTACATACCATGTTTTCATTCAAGTATATAAACATTCAATACAAAAACTGCATGAATTCACACCAACATTATGTTGACGATTTTTCCAAAACTCACATGTATTTCAGGTAAGTAAAGTGGATGTGCGCGCGGTCTTACTCTTTCTCCAAGATGTCGCTTTTGTTTTAGTCATGTCATGTCAATACTCTGATGCCTGTTTTTGTGGGATTTGGTTACTATATTCCATCTTACGTGGGATATAAGAATCAAAACCTTTATGTTTGTCTTTAAATAAAGTTGTAAACTTTTTAGACAATATGCTGTCTTGTGATGTAAACACTTAACCTATGTTATGCCTTTAGTTATGTAATGTTAATGGCATTTGGAGTTATTTTACGATCATGTAGTATGTTTACCATTCGTATGCAATGAGAACCTTTCAGGATCACACCTCGTGCTTCCGCCTTAGAAAGGGGTGTGACAGGTTAAGAAACTAAAACGGAACCTGCATATTCTCTTTGAGTAGAATATGTACCTCTATCCTCCATAGGAAGGATGACAACATTAAGCCTGCGTATTCTCCTTGGGTAGATTACGTACCTCCATCCTCCATAGGAAAGATGACAACATAGAACTTACTAGACAAAACTCTATCATGAAGTCCCTCATTTTTATATCGACTTAATCGCCGGGCCAATGGCGAACGGGTCATTAGTTAAATTGCGCTATTAGGTTTGACAAGCCTCACACCGTGCCGCAGAGGACGGGAGTGGACTAATGGATCTGGGCACTTAGTGAATGATGATAGACATTGACGCAGGGCACATAAACATGTCTACAGTCAATCGTCGATATGGTAATGAGTCTAGTGGTTAACATGGGGTAGCCCCCCACTGGTTATGGTTTGGGAAACAAGGAACTGATTAACTTATGGTTTTCGAAAGAACTTATGGATTTTGGAACAACTTTAAAATGGACAACCAACTGTGAACTCGCTCAACTTTGTTGTTGATTCGTTGCTACATGCCTTGCAGGTCGTTAGGTGCTTAGATGGAGCTTGCACGAGAGGGAGAGGTCGTTGTGGGACATGGACTGTTGAGTTCCATGTTAAACATTTGAACTTTAAAACTTATGTTTTGGTTTTACACTTTATGCTTCCGCTGATAACTTGAACTTAGTTAATCTGTTTTGGACACCAATTATATTGTGGTTGGTTTTATATTTACTTTAATATATTGTTCAATATGATTGGTGGCTTGATCCTGGTCATGTCACGCCTCCTGCGGTTATACTCCGCGTGTGGTATTTGGGGGTGTGACAGATTGGTATCAGAGCCATTGGTTATAGTGAACTTGGTTTTAAAAAGGGAAAAACTTTTTGACAAAACCAGACTATAACCTGTACAGTGCTCAACGATCCACAACGACACTTCGCTCCACATGCAAGACTCAACACTATAGGTAATATGGTTTGTGTTTGTATTGCCTGCTTGTTAGTTTGAGTAGTGCATTGATAATGGTATGTTTAGCTAGTGTAACGATTATTGCTTGAAACCTTGCGTGCTTACTCTCTTCTGTCATCCCACACTTACGCACTTTCGCGACACCATTCTCACTTGTGTTTCCTTCGATGTGAAGATCATGAGTGGACGCCTGAACTTGACTCAAGCCCAGCTGACGGCTCTAATCAACGAACGAGTTGCTGAGGCGCTCGCAGCAGCTCCAGCAGGAGGTATAACATGCCATTTCGACCTATCCTAGGATGTTTAGATCCTACTCTCGCGAACCAACTCTCGTGCTTAACCTTGTCTTTTCTTTCTCGCGTAATAGGTCAGCATGCTCAGACTCCCGTGTGTACGTTCAAGACCTTTATGGACTGTCGGCCTAGTACCTTCAGTGGTACAGAAGGAGCTGTAGGCCTCCTCCATTGGTTCGAGAAACTCGAGTCTGTCTTCGAAATGTGTGAATGCCCTGTTGCTAGTAGGGTGAAGTTTGCTACGGGGACTCTTGAAGGTGTTGCGCTCACTTGGTGGAACGCCCAGGTTCAAATGCTAGGGTTGGCAGCTGCTAATGCCACCCTATGGAACGACTTTAAGGATCTGATCAAGGAAGAGTATTATCATCGTGATGACATTCATAAGTTAGAAGTGGAGTTCTACAACCTAAAGATGACGGGGTCAGAAATCGAGGTGTATACGAAGAGATCAAATGAACTAGTTGCTTTATGTCCTACTATGGTGGATCCTCCCTGCAAACGTATTGAGCTATACCTCAAGGGATTAATGCCAGAGATTCAGAGTATGGTGACTTCGGCTAACCTTCTCACGATTCAGCAGGTCATCAGACTATCCCACCATCTCACTGATCAAGCAGTTGAGCAGAACAGGTTGCCAAAGCGTATTAGTGCTACCACTAGATCAGATGCTCCTAGTGATAACAAGCGCAACTGGGATGGAAATTCAAGCAAGGGTTCAGCTTCTGTTCAGTCTCAGTCTCAGCAGCGAAGGACTGACGACTACAAGAGCCCTGGTCAACAAGGAGGGTACAAAGGAAATCAACCTAAGTGCAACCGTTGTAATTTGCACCACAGCGGTCCGTGTAGCAAGGGTCGATATCATAGATGCAACAAGCCTGGTCATGCAGCAAAGGATTACAGTAGCCCATATCCTGTGAATCAGAATCGTCAGCAACAGCAACAAGCTCCACAGAACCAGTAGCAGCAGGGTACTAATAAAGGGTGCTTTCAGTGTGGTGCTGAAGGCCACTTCAAGAGGAACTATCCCCAGCTGAACCAGAATCAGAACAACAACCAAGGAACTGGGAACAACAATGGGGGTAACAATGATGGCAATGTTGCCAGAGGACGTGCTTTCGTGATTGGTCAGGGTGATGCAAGGAACGATCCCAACGTTGTGACGGGTAAGTTCCTACTGGACGACTTCTATGTTTCTGTTTTATTTGATTCGGATGCCGATACTAGTTATGTGTGCTTAAAAGTTAGTCAGATGCTTAAGCGTGCCCCAAATCCCTTAAGCACCAAGCATGTTGTAGAACTAGCAGATGGTAAAAGTCTTGAAGCCACGCACATAGTTAAGGGTTGTAATCTCGTTTTAGCTGGTCAGACCTTCACTATCGACCTTATCCCCATCGTTCTTGGTAGCTTCGACGTCATCATTGGGATGGATTGGTTATCCCAACATCAAGCAGAGATCCTTTGCAAGGAGAAAATTGTCCGCATCCCTCGTCCTAGTGAAGAACTTCTTGTTATTTGTGGCGACAAGAGTGGTGCTGTTGTGAGCATCATCTCTTTCCTAAAGGCCCAGAAGTGTTTACGAAAGGGCCACACTGCTATCCTAGCTCTCGTTACTGACACTTCCACGAAGGAAAAGAAGATAGAAGATATTCCGATTGTACGTGACTTTCCTGAGGTATTCCCTGAGGAATTACCTGGTCTTCCGCCTCATCATCAGGTCGAGTTTCAAATCGAGCTAGCTCCTTGAGCAGCGCCTATAGCTCGTGCACCTTATCGCTTAGCCCCATCAGAATTAGAACAACTGTCTACGCAACTACTAGAGCTTTTGGACAAGGGTTTCATTCGCCCTAGCTATTCGCCCTGGGGAGCTCCAGTACTGTTTGTGAAGAAGAAAGACGGTACCTTTCGAATGTGCATTGACTATCGCAAACTCAACAAGGTGACCGTGAAGAATCGCTATCCTCTCCTGCGTATTGATGACCTGTTCGACCAGTTGCAAGGGTCGAGCTTCTACTCTAAGATTGATCTGAGATCGGGCTATCATCAGCTGAGAGTCCGAGACGAGGACATCTCCAAGACAGCATTCAGGACTCGTTTCGGCCACTACGAGTTTTTGGTCATGCCATTTGGGCTAACAAATGCACCTGCGGTCTTCATGGATCTTATGAACCGAGTGTGCAAACCCTACTTGGATAAGTTCGTTATTGTGTTTATCGACGACATCCTAATCTATTCCAAGAGTCAGGAGGAACACGAGCGTCATCTACAACTCATTTTGGAACTTCTTTGAACAGAACAGTTGTATGCTAAGTTCTCAAAATGTGACTTCTGGCTATGTGAAGTCCATTTTCTAGGCCACGTGGTTAATCAGGATGGGATTCACGTTGATCCATCCAAGGTTGACTCAATCAGGAATTGGCCTGCACCTCGAACACCAACTGAAATCCGCCAATTCTTGGGTTTGGCGGGTTACTACAGAAGGTTTATCAAGGATTTCTCCAAGATTGCGTAGCCTCTCACTGTTCTTACTCAGAAAGGTGTCACCTACCGTTGGGGTGATGCTCAGGATTGCGCATTTCAGCAGTTGAAGTTGAAGCTTTGTAGCGCACCTATTCTCTCGTTGCCAGAGGGCATAGACGATTTCGTGGTTTATTGTGACGCGTTAATCCAAGGACTTGGTTGTGTGTTGATGCTACGTGAGAAAGTCATTGCTTACGCATCACGACAACTAAAGGTTCACGAAAAGAACAATACTACTCATGACTTGGAGTTGGGAGCAGTGGTGTTTGCTCTTAAGATATGGAGACATTACTTGTACGGTACCAAGTGCACCATTTACACCGATCACAAGAGTCTCCAGCATATCTTCGATCAGAAGGAGTTGAACATGCGACAGCGTCGATGGGTGGAACTCCTTAACGACTACGAATGCGCAATCAAATACCATCTAGGCAAGGCCAATGTGGTGGCTGACGCCCTCAGACATAAGGAAACCAAACCTAAGCGTGTACGTGCATTACAGGTTACCATTCACTCTAGTCTTCCTGCCCAAATTCGTGATGCTCAGGTCGAAGCGTTGAAAGAAGAGAACTTCAGGGCTGAGTCCCTGCGAGGATTGGAGAAACGGTTGGAACGAAAGGAAGACGGTGCTTACTACTTGGCGTGGTGCATCTGGGTTCCATCTTATGGTAATCTACGTGAGCTTGTGATGGATGAAGCACACAAGTCTCGTTACTCAGTACATCCTGGTTTTGATAAGATGTACCACGATCTCAAGACTACGTACTTGTGGCCCCACATGAAAGCTAACATAGCGACCTATGTTAGTAAATGTTTGACCTGCGCTAGGGTCAAAGTTGAATACCAGAAGCCATCAGGCCTACTTCAACAACCAGAGATCCTGACATGGAAATGGGAGTAAATTTCCATAGACTTCGTTACTGACTTACCTAGATCTCAACGTGGAAACGATACCATTTGGGTGATAGTGGATCGACTAACCAAGTCTGCACACTTCCTGGCTATCAAAGGATAAGTTCTCCACTCTAGCAGACATCTACCTGAAAGAAGTAGTTTCGAGGCACGGGGTGCCAACTTCCATCATTTCTGATCGTGATCCACGTTTTACCTCTGATTTGTGGCAAGAGATGCACAAATCCTTTGGCTCACGTCTCGACATGAGCACAGCTTATCATCCACAGACGGATGGGCAGTCTGAACGCACCATCCAAACCCTCGAAGACATGCTTCGAGCATGTGTAATTGACTTTGGTAACGGCTGGGAAAGGCACCTACCTTTGGTAGAGTTTTCGTATAACAACAGTTACCACACCAGTATCCAGGCTGCTCCGTTCGAGGCATTTTATGGACGAAAATGCCGCTCACCTTTATTCTGGGCAGAAGTTGGTGACAGCCAAATCACTGGCCCAGAAATCGTCGTCGACACGACAGAAAAGATTGCCCAAATACGACAACGAATGGCGGCAGCTCGTGACCGTCAGAAAAGCTATGCTGATAAGCGCAGGAAACCACTAGAGTTCTAGGTTGGGGATCGAGTACTACTAAAAGTCTCGCCTTGGAAGGGTGTGATACGTTTTGGTAAACGAGGCAAGCTAAATCCTTGTTTTGTTGGACCTTTCGAAATAACTGAGAGAATTGGCAAAGTGGCCTATAGATTGAATCTACCTGAAGAACTCGGTGGAGTTCATAACGTATTCCATGTGTCGAATTTGAAGAAGTGTCTGTCAGATGAGACCCTCATAGTTCCTCTCAGGGAACTCACTATCGACGATCAGCTGCGATTCATCGAGGAACCAGTAGAGACTACAGACCGAGACGTTAAGGTTCTCAAACGTACCAGGATACCCATTGTTCGATTTCGTTGGAACTCCCGTCGTGGCCCAAAGTTTACCTGGGAACGAGAAGACCAAATGAAAGACAAATATCCCCAGTTGTTCTAGAAAAGTGAATTAACTACTGAGGCAGAAGCTACTGCGGAATTTCGGGACGAAATTCCAAATCAACGGGGGAAGGATGTGACACCCCAGGAAAACCAGGAAACCACGTAACCTAACTAGCTTCCTCAGTAACTAATTGATAATGTGACGTTTGTAAACTCTTTGTGACTAATTGATATGTCGGTTTTAATGAATAAATGTCACATGTTATGTGAATGTCTGTAATGTATGTATATAATGTAGTCGCACAACACTAGCCCAATCGTACAAGCCCATTCGGGCCACACTCTTTGTACTCGAAACCCAAGCGCAACCCATGAAGGGTTCGGCCCACTCTCTTAGTTCGAATAACACCTAGGGTGTTAGTATAAATCCTACACTTCACCAAAACACATAAAGTTTAGCAAACCCTAAATCTCTCTCCCTCTCTCTGGAAGCCGACGGCCACATCCCTCTTCCTCGAAGATTTTCTTGTTCGGATCATCATTGTTCTACCTTCTAACCGGACGTGGTTGACCACATATAGCTCAAGTAACCTTTTCGTGTATCTGCCGAGCTAACCTATGGTGAGTTCACACATTCTACAAGGCATGGGATTCCCGGTGGTTTGCGAATGGGTTAAGAAACTAAAACGGAACCTGCATATTCTCTTTGGGTAGAATATGTACCTCAATCCTCCATAGGAAGGATGACAACATTAAGCCTGCGTATTCTCCTTGGGTAGATTACGTACCTCCATCCTCCATAGGAGGGATGACAACATAGAACTTACTAGACAAAACTCTATCATGAAGTCCCTCATTTTTATATCGACTTAATCATCGGGCCAATGGCGAACGGATCATTAGTTAAATAGCGCTATTAGGTTTGACAAGCCTCACACCGTGCCGTAGAGGACGGGAGTGGACTAATGGATCTAGGCACTTAGTCAATGATGATAGACATTGACGCAGGGCACATAAACATGTCTACAGTCAGTGGTCGATATGGTAACGAGTCTAGAAGTTAACATGGGGTAGCCCCCCACTGGTTATGGTTTGGGAAACAAGGAACTGATTAACTTATGGTTTTCGAAAGAACTTATGGATTTTGGAACAACTTTAAAATGGACAACCAACTGTGAACTCGCTCAACTTTGTTGTTGATTCATTGCTACATGCCTTGCAGGTCGTTAGGTGCTTAGATGGAGCTTGCACGAGAGGGAGAGGTCATTGTGGGACATGGACTGTTGAGTTCCATGTTAAACATTTGAACTTTAAAACTTATGTTTTGGTTTTACACTTTATGCTTCTACTGATAACTTGAACTTAGTTAATTTGTTTTGGACACCACTTATATTGTGGTTGGTTTTATATTTACTTTAATACATTGTTCAATATGATTGGTGGCTTGATCCTGGTCATGTCACGCCTCTTGCGGTGATACTCTGCGTGTGGAATTTGGGGGTGTGACATTGTGGCTGTTGATTATGGTACAGTTAGATCCATTGCCAGATGGTGAAGATAGTTGAGACCTACAAAAAGCTGGAAGAATTTAGAGCTGAACATTCAAATGTTCATCAAAACTCAGTTTATCCTACAACTGCTGCTCTGTCTCTAAAAATCGGTACTTCGAAAAACCTTCTCTCATCATCTGATTTGTCTGAATTAATTGCAAATTTAGTTAGCAGACCACAATCACCAAACTCATCTTCAATAATTATTTGCTCAAGAAAACCAACTGATCCAAAAATAGTAAAGTGGAAGTCATGCTAAAAACCCAAGTATTGACTTTGATCAGATCAGATGGTAGTGTTGAAGAGATTAAAATGGATAGTGCATATAATCTGAATGTATACGATCTCCAAGATTTGTTGGACCTTCAACTTGAGAGGGATGAATGTTCTCCCTGGACTTTGAACTACAATTCAAAGGACAAATCAGGGAGATGTTGATGAGAAATAAAAATCAGTAATAAAGAAGGGTTTTCGTATCATCTGTTGTATAGGGAGATTGTTGGATCAGCAGCTGTTACATTATTTGTAGTAGCATATTTAACCAGATCACAACATGTAGCGAAGGACATGTTGCTGCGTAACAAATTCTTGAGTAAGGTTTGATGTATGTTGTTTAGGCAGGTGATCGTATGTTCTTAGTTAATGTTTGTTAAAGTTAAGTTGTGTTCGAATTTTATTAAGTTTGTTAGACATCTTTCATATGGACTTATGTTTATAACAATTTATATTGTCAATCGATGGATACTCTCTTTTTTGAATAAGAGAATGGAAATAATCATATGTAACTGATGAATTTTATTAAATTTGTTAGACATCTTTTAGACATCTTTTATTAACTTTGTTAAATATCTTTTATATTTACTTATAGTTGTCTTTTAGCTATAATAGATAACACATTTTGGTACAATATCTATACACATATCTATATGTTCTATCAATATGTGTTATGCATGGTTTTCTAAGAAACGACCCGTGTTTGCACACGGGTCTTACCGCTAGTACTATATTATAAAAGAAACCATTTTGAGGACACTTGTCATCATATTAGGTCATATCTTATGGATAATTATTATTTTAGTTTAATCTTTTCTAATTAATTATAGATAATCCTTCTACTAAATATTATTTAGTTTAATTATTACTTGTATATTTATCTATTTACTTCAAATTCAAACTTAGTTATCTAATTTGATATTAGAGTAAATTATGATTTTGGCCTCTTTGATTATATCACTTTTACCCTTTTACCCCAAAAAGTAATTTTTTAACATCTGAGCCCTCAACGTCTTTTTTTCTAACCCTTTTGGACCCCAACATCTTTTTTCTAACCCTTTTGGCCCCTAAAAGTAAATGGATGAGGTTAGTGTTAGGAGCCAAAAAGGTTAGAAAAAAGGATGTTGGGGGCTCAGATGTTAAACGACTCATTTTTTGGCTAAAAGGGTAAAAGTAATATAACCACAGGGGGTAAAATCGTAATTTACTCTTGATATTACCTATATATTTGAATGTTTTGTTTAGTTTGGTATCAAATAGATTTTACGAAACTTAAAATAAAATTAACTAATATTATTTATCATTTCTACATTTACAAGTTTTAAATAAATGGTTACATTATTGAGACTTCGTTACATTTACAAGTTTTAAACAAAGGATTAAATTTATTGAGACTTTGTTAACAAATTTTACAAAAATAAAATAATTTATTTATATCAATCTAAATATATATTTATATTATACTATATAATAAAACATTAATGTGTGACACCTATCATTCATTGTAAGTATTTATTTTATGATTTTCTCGCCTTACTTCCAAACTTATCTTATATTAATTAAATAAATAAATGAATAATGAGCTAATATTAAATTTCATCATATTTTAAATTTTCAATACCATTCTTCTATTTTTCTAATAAAATATTATTCTAAAATTTAAATTGTTAATTTAAGATATTTTTAAATAAATAAATTATTTAACACAAAAACTAAACTTTGTATTAATATATGAAATATTTTTATTTTCCTTACTAAAAAAAAATATTATATCAATTTTATTACATAATTTATAAATCAATTTGTCGGAATTGGTACCAACTTATCTATCGCGTATCGAGTATTATCCATTAGTATATTGAAAGATATGACTTTTTTTATTATTGGTATATAAAATTAGATTTATTAAGCTCGTATAATACACGTGGTTTTTTAAAGATATACACTTTTTATTATTTACTATACAAAATTACATTTATTCGACTCGTGTAATACATGAGGTTTTTTAAGATATAACTTTTTATTATTTGATATATAAAATTAGATTTATTCAATTCGTACAATACATAGGTTTTTTTAAGGATATATATCTTTTATTATTTAGTATATATAGAAAATTATATTTATTCAACCCGTGTAATACACATATTTTTTAAGATGCAACTTTTTTATTATTTGGTATATAAAATTACATTTATTCAACCCGTGTAATAAATGAGGTTTTTTAAAGATGTATTAATTTATTATTTGGTAAACAATATTACATTTATTCAACCCGTGTAATACACATGGTTTTAAAGATATAACTTTTTTATTTGGTATATAAAATTATAAAATTATATATAGCTTTTTATTATTTAGTATATAAAATTATATTTATTCAACTCGTGCAATAAATGAGGTTTTTAAAGATATATTGTTTTATGGTTTAGTATATAAAATTCATTTAATCGACCCGTGTAATACACGGGGTTATAACCTAGTTATTTTAATATTAGAAGTTTAGTGATTGAACTAAATACTTTAATATCTTTTTAACTCTCACAAATAAAAGAAAAAAGAATATAATCATACATTTTGTTCGCAATATTCGCGTTTTCTTATAAATATAATTTTATCATTCTTAATTAATCTAATCGATTGAGGATATATAAAACCCTAGATATTATCTTCGGTTTATAAACTTGATTCGTATAAAAAGTTAAATTTTTTTCAATGGCGTACGGTTAGGATGACGCTAATCGGGTTAGTAGTTAGTATCACCAAGTTAGCATTAAAATCACCTATGCCTGGATTTGAACCAAGTTAATAATCATATGGTTTTGATATGAAAATGATTGTTTATTTATGTAGGATTGATAAGTATCTTCATAATTAACTGTTGAATTACATTGTTAAAGTAAGCTACAAACAATATGACTTGAGTCTAGTACATAGTAAACTAACTACTTTACTAATAATGAACTGATGGGCGAGTATATATGATTAATAATATTAATGATCTTTGTAACAGGTTTAAAAACTGAACCGGATGTAAAAAAACCCGGTTAAAACAGGTTTTTTTTTTCCCAAACCGGTTTAAAACGCGGTCGTGCCATTTTGGGCTCTCATCATATAAAACTGGTTAAAAAAACCGAACCGGTTTTTGAAGAACTGTTTAAAAAAAGCTATTTGTCCACCTCTAGTTGAAAGCCACATAAGACTATCAAAATGTTATGTTGATAAAAGAAGACTAAAAGAGTTTCATGCCAGTAACATACTAATGATTTAAAGTTCTGCTCTAGAAAGATGTTATATATTTGAGTAAAAGGTGAAAGTCGTGAACTCTTGAGATTTAAAAAAAAAAAAAGGAAAAGAAAGGTTCAATGTGAACAATAGTCAATGGTAAAAGATGACCGAAAGTTAGGCATGCTAAGAAGTCAAAATCATTTGGAAGTCGATAGCAAAAAATGAAGAAGCAAAGTCAAATATATGAGAAGTTAAAGTTGGTTGACAGAAAAATGTTCATTTGCCAATGAGGTAGTGGTGGAGTGGTTGGGGAAAGACTTGGTGTTCCTTGTGACCCAGGTTCGACTTCCACTCTCCCTAATATTTTATGCGGCATCCAGGTGAAGGGCGAATACGGGTGGCGCCGGTTCGTCTTGGATGAGAGGCGAGGTTTTACCGATTATTCCACTGTCGTGCCTTTGGGCGGGTGGAGGTCGGGTTTCCGCGCATCTGGGAGAGCCAAGGGGCTGGCGGCGGTCGAGTAGTCGACCTTAGCCACAGCGCACGGTGTCACGGTGGTTAGCACGTCGTTCCTTGCCGTTAAAAAAAATGGGTATTTGCATTTGCATTGAAGATGGATCGGAATATGAAGAGTTATAGTAATCATGTGTTTGTTCATTTAATTGTCTATATGTTTTGTGTAGTTTTCAAACATGATGGTTGATCGATTGATTGTAAGTAAAAGCATATATAATAGAACTATGATGTATAGATTGAATAGGTGTATTACTTGGGCCGAATGTAGCTTCAAGCGTCTTCAATCTATACAGATGTTAAAACTGTCAGGATACCGAACCTTTAAAAAAATAAAACAATTTTAAATAAAGTCATTAAATTAATCAAAGTATGATACGCTCCATAATGTCAACTTATAAATCACCAGCCCACAAGTTACCAGGCCCAAGCGCAGCTCCAACCCGCCACATCATTTGAACCTTTAATTCCCGCTTACATTAGAATAGTTCGGTAACTGTCTCCTGCAAAGTAGCTTAACTGTAATTTCAGTTTTGGTAAGTTCCTTTTATGTACTTAAACAGGAAGGGTAAGATTTCATTCAGAAAATAATCTCATACTTCATCAGCAACTTCCTCCTAACTTCTCAGAGTGTCGTTCACTCATGAACGTGTAACATTGGTGCATTCATTGATCACGCCTCCACGCAAGGATGTTCCGACTCTTGACGAAGCCGTGATGAACATGGTCGATCGACTCGATCGTTTGCTAATGGCATCACATTCGTATTCAGCTCAGCTTCGGCGTTCCGATTCAACAATGGGACTTCAGCATAGGGAGTCTTCTTCTTTAACGCATGAACATACCCATGATGAAGACCGGAGTTAACTCCAACGGTGCTCATGGCATTGTTCACCGCTGCAACGGCCGCTGTCATTTCCGGCCCCTTATGGATATTTTTAGCTAACAATTGAGCTCCCTCCGAAAGAAGCCAGGTTTTAGTTGCTTGTAGATCCTTCACCTTATCTGCTAAATCAGCGTTTTCTGACTTAAGCTCTTCAACCTCAGCTCTATGATGACCTTTCATCTCGTCAATCCGAGCCTTTAATTCGGCTTCCCCTGTTTTAAGGGCATCACGTTCTGATAAAAAGTGTTAGCAAAATTTAAAAAGAAAGGATATAGGTAGGGCTGCAAACGAACCAAACGTTCGGCGAACAGTTCCTGAACCGTTCGGCGGGAAGTTTGTTTGTGATCGTTCGTTTACTAAACAAACGAACACGAACAAGAAATTTCGTTCGTTTAGTTAAATGAACAAACATGAACAGAGATCGTGTTCGTTTGTTTATGTTCGTGAACGTTCTGTAACGTGTTAGTTTGTGTTCGGTACTTCATTAGTGTTTTTTGTTTTTATATTTAATTAAATACTTCAAAATTTCAACAAATTAAATATCTAATAAGTGTCGGTGTATTATATATTCTGTTCATGAACGATTGTTTGTGTTCGTTTGTTTCCATTTGTGTTCATGAAGATTAGTTTGTGCTCATTTGTGTTCGTCAATGTTCGTTGCCTAAAATTAACAAACAAACACAAATGAATACGAACAAGTTCATTTCCTTAACAAACGAACACGAACATAAAATCTAGTTCGATAAGTGTTCGTGAATGGTTTGCGAATACATATATTTCTTAACAAACGAACACGAACAAGGTCTTGTTCGTGTTCGTTTGGTTCGTTTGCAGCCCTAGATATAAGGAGCAAAAAACAAGGAACGGACCTGCAAGCATTTTTTCAAAAGCCGCACGAGCATTCGAAACGGACTCCTCCATCTTCGCCAGAACCTCTTTATATTCCTCGTATTTCTTCCTTGAAGATTCAACAAAATTATTCAACTCCGCTGCTATCTTATCTCGTTCCTCCGAAGCGGAAGCAACTGCGCCTTGGGAAGATTGGTTTTGAGTTGTTAAAGATTTTATCTTTTCTTTCTGTGCTTGAAGATCTTGGGAAAGTTGAGCGAGCTTTTTCTCGGTATCGGGAGTCCGGTGAATCTTGCGTTTTAGAGCAATAGTTTCTTTCTCCAAATCCTCCTTCACCGATTCTGCCTCAACCCACCGGCGATAAAGTTCTGTCACATAAATGTTGGACTGAGCCTGATTCGACAAAACCGCCATTCCTAGATCCTGATTTTTCATCTTCCTGCTCCGAGCATGATCTAAAGGGGTATTAACGTTGAAAAGAAACATCCGGGCAGTAAGATCATCCATCACTGAATCCTTATTCCGAATCTCCCACTCTGGCACAAACTTCTCATCGGGCTGTTGCCGGATCAATCTCCATGCCATCCGCAAACAAATCTGCATATCGAAAAAAGGACATCAACTCAGGTCCGAACCAAGATAGAGGAAGAGAAGATACTTGATCTTCCTCGTCATCAATAAAGCAGTCCGGACCCAAAGATGAGTCCAAAATCGTACCTGAAAAGGTTACCATCTTCGGTTCACTCTGAGCTTTCCCATCCCCCTTGCTCGTAATCCCCTGATCCTCAATCTCCATATTTTCGGCTTCATTTACCGGAAGATAACCTCCGGAAAAAGCTGGAGTTGGAGCTGAACGTGCCAAGGCGGCCTCCTCCCTGGACGATTTTCCACCGGAAAGGTGTTCGTCTAGCTCAATTATAACATTATCACTGGTGTGAGAGGAACTCTTCTTGGTTTTCTTCGTTTTCGGCATAGGGAGAGGATCGGAGGAACGGATCTGAGGGACTTCAGTCTTCCGCTTACGGATCAAACCCTTCAGCTCGACATCGGAAGCAATGACTTTGCTCTTAAGAGAATCAGCAGAAGGACAATACTTCAGAGCCTCATCCAAACTCCGTACCTCCGGATCGCTATCCACGTCATCCAGTATAGATCCCCTCTTAGCCTGTGATCCAGACGACCCAGCCACTTCTTTAGCAGATTTATCCACGGCAGACGTTGCATCGGTAGGAGGAGGCTCAGAAACACCTTGCTCGGGGCGGATCTCATGTGCTGATCCTGAAACTTGTTTCATAAAAGGAACCTCACCTTCAACTTGTTCGTCAAAATCGAAGTCTAAAACGTTGAAATTCGGGACCTTCAATGCATCCCTGAGAGACATTTCGTTTCCTGCATTTCAGAAGAAAAAACACGTCAGAAAATAATAGCAAAAGAAAAGGTGCCAAAGGGAAGGTAAAAGGCCGGAAACTTACTTTCACGCTTCGTGCGGATAACCGGCCAATCCCTATCCCCTCGGCCACAGGAGAAAAAAACCCGTCCCCATAAAAGAAGATGTTCGGGGAGGGGACGGATAGGGGACTTATTCTCAACCAGGGCTCTGGCCAACCCTTTGTTAAAAACAAAGTCATCACCCAGATCGAAGGACATGGTTTGGTCCTTGAACCTCCACACCATCTCCACCGGAAGGCAATGGTCGTCCAGCCAGAAAAAGTTGTCTTTCCAATTCTTTAGGATGGACCTTTCATCCCCGGAAGGACTGGGGACTCCCTTCCGGTGGGCAAAGGTGTCCTAATCACCGGCCGTGATAAACTCATAGAAGTATCTAAAAACATCCAGATCCGGCCTCTGGTCCAAAGCCCTACAGGAGATCTCGAAATGATTTATGCGGCTTAATCCGAATGGGTTCACCTGGCAGAGGTGAACCCGGAAATACTGGAGAACCCTAATCAGAAATTTCGAGAAGGGGACCCTATAGTTCACGAAATTACACACGCGAGTGTACAAAGGGAACTTCCCCTGATGGAATGGGTATATGATTTCGTTTTTCAAAGGAAGGACCGGGTTAAGATCTAGAAGAATCCTATACTCTTGAACGAACTTATCCAACTGACGTTGGGTAAGAATGCTGACACTCTCGGCAAGGTTATCTTTACCAGGAGCCATAACAACCAAGGAAAAGAACGCACCTTTGAAGAAGAAGAAGATGGACGGACAAAGAGGATAACAGTTGAAGAGAAGATGAGAGAGTAAAAAAACGTAAAAATGAAATGGGAAAAAGGGTTTTTATAGGAAATTTTAAGTCGGTTAACGATTCCCAAAGTAGGGTTTCGTAATCGTCACCCGCCAGTGACTGACGGTCATGACATTTGCATCACCTACGCCACGTCAGAACCACTCATACAACGCCACGTCATTCGGTCAGAAACACTAGGTAAAAACATTTTATTAAGTCCTTTATAGAACTTAACAAACTGGGGGACTTGAAGATACATATCCGGATCCGGACCTTATCCTTAGGGACGGACCAGATCACATATGGAAGAACACTTTAAAGGCCTTCGTACCCATATCGTCGAGGACGGACATCCGTTTAAATGAGTTTGGACAAATGACGTCATCTCAGTTGACCATTATAAATACTCAGTTCAAGTACATTGTCAAGTACGATTTTCTGAACCATCGTCCTTACTTTCTCTCTCTATTTTCTCTCTCTACCAATACTTATCCTCACGCCGGAGGGTGGTCGCAGAGGGGCCCTCCCATCTCTGCGACGAGCCTAACGGTTTATTGTTTTGCAGGTGAAGGTTCTAATCTCCTACAAGATCCAAACCCCCATTTACAGGCTCCGGCCATGTTCGATTTTTGGATCTTCAATTGGCGCCATCCGATTTCACAGCTCACAGTCCTTCACTTTGTGAATTTCTTGAGCAACGAAATAACTGATCTGTGGCGGTCTCGAGTTCCATGAATTCAAGATTCATTGATCCTAGTATGCAAACTACAGCTCCAACAAGTCTTACTTCTATGGTTTCAGCTCCTTTGAGTTCGGGACCAGGAACAACTCTACCGTTTATATTGATGCCAACGTCACAGGCATCAGAGTTCGACGCGGAGTTCCTCTCCAAAAATGTGAGCCTCTTACGACGATTAAAAGCTCAACAGGCTAGAGATGAACAGATCCTCGATTTACGAACCAGACTCTTTCATGATGAAACTCCGGTAAGGACTATGGGTCCTACAATTTTCGCCTCTCCTATTTTTTCCACAGTTGTTACTTCGGAAACTTATAATGGATATGTGCAGGGTTCCTCCGGACCATCTCCAGCAATGACGATACGAAACGATTCCCAAATAGAAGGGATCAGTGATCCGGAGCTCACCAAACCGTATCATCCGGTATCCATGACGGCTAAGTCCAAATTCAGTGCCCACATCACTCACGCCAAGCTCCCTCTGAAGCTCAAAAGGCCAACTACAGTAAAGAAGTACGACGGCACCACAGATCCGGACGATCACATGATTGATTTCGATGGAGCCGCACGAGTGGAACAGTGGCCGATGCCAGCCTGGTGTTTCATGTTTGCACAGACGTTAACCGGGGCCGCTCGCGTGTGGTTTGATGCGTTGAATGAAGGGGGAAATCAATGATTTTGAAGAATTCCGGAGGTTATTCCTCCATAACTTCAGTCAACAAAGGCACTACTCCAAGGAAATAACCGAAGTACACAACATCCGAAGGAAGGATGGCGAGTCTCTAGACAGCTTCATCGACCGTTTCAATGGAGAAAGTATGCAGATCAGTGGAGTCATAGACCAACTGAGGATATCCGGCTTCTGGCATGATGTCCGGAATAATCAGTTGGTAGAAAAGCTACACGAGAATCTCCCAAAAACAATGGAAGTTCTCATGGAGCGAGCCCGAGCCTTCGCTCGAGGAAAAAAATGCTTGTAATCCGGCACCAGAGACAGATCAGAAGATGTCTTCTTGGAAGAAGAATGGTGGGTCCATGTTCGATAAAGCTCCATCCGGAAATAGGAGACGAGCACACCATTATAGCAGAAATGATCGATCTCAGCGTGGAAGAAGTTCCGGGTCTAGGTTCTATAACCTATCGGACTTCTCCAAAACCCCTAGTGAGATCCTCAGTGCCGAAGGAGCAAATTTTCCCACACCTCCAAAGCTTCGGAATCCGGGAGATAAAAACTCAAACAAGTATTGCGACTATCACCACGCACGAGGCCGCAATAAAGACGATTGCTGGTCCTTGAAACAGGAAATTGAGAAAGCTGTCCGATCCGGTAAGCTTTCGCATCTGGTGAAGGAAATGAAGGAAGGCAAAACCTCCGGTGGTTCGGTAGATAATCCGAACAACCAGTCGGCAATTTGCATGATAAGAAAAGTAAATAACCAAGGCGTCAAACGGACCAATCATCATTTGGCCGCATGGATGCATCAGTCGATCGCCTTCCCTCCGATCACTCCGGGCGAAGTCAAAGATGGACCAATCATCATATCAGCGGTCATAGCAGGGCACAAGGTCCGGCGGATTTATGTCGACAGTGGAAGTGCCTCCGAAATCATGTACCAGCAGTGTTTCCAGCAGTTGGCTCCGCAGACCAAGGCGAAGTTAATACAAGTATCTATGCCGTTAGTAAGCTTCTGCGGAGAAGTGGTTCAGCCGATCGGGCAAATCACATTACCAACTACGTTGGGTACCGGAAATTTGGCTAGAACTGTCAACTTAACGTATTTGGTGGTTGGAGCAAGATCCGTTCATAATCTCATATTAGGGAGACCAGGGATGTGTGCTTTCGGCATCATCAGCTCCACCATTCACGGATCATTGAAGTTTCCCACTAAAGCTGATGTAGCAACCTTACATTCGGAGTCCACCCTGTGTGTAGCAGAAATACGGCAAAGCGCAGGAAGTAGCGCATAACCTCCGAACCTCCTTATGGAGGAATGGGCCATCCACCCGCGATTCCCAGAGTAGAAGATCGCCATCGGAGCATAGCTCCCCGAACGAACCAAGAAACGATTATGGAAGCTGTTGTCCAGTTCCCTCGACGTATTTGCTTGGAAAACATCCGACATGGTTGGGGTTCCTCATGTTTTGGCTGAACACAAGCTGAAAGTGTCACATTCGGTAAAATCAGTCGCTCAGATAAAAAGGAACATGGCTCCGGCCCGGCATAAGGCCATCGCAGAAGATGTGCGCAAGTTGCTGAATGCCGGGATTATCAGGGAAGTGCGGTATCAAAGTTGGGTCTCCAATCCGGTAATGGTCACCAAGAAAGACAACACATGGAGGATGTGCGTTGACTTCTCTGACCTAAACAATGCATTTCTGAAAGACTGCTACCCTCTCCTAGAGATCGATTTAAAAATGTATTCCCTTGCAAGCTTCCGCCTCAAATGTTTCCTGGATGCGTATAAGGGCTACCATCAGATACAAATGGCTCTGGAAGACGAAGACAAGATGGCATTCGTGACAAATGAGGGCCTTTTTGTTACACCAAAATGCCATTTGGATTAAAGAATGTCGGAGCTACCTACCAGAGGTTGATGGATAAAGCATTTAAGGGTCAAATCGGAAGAAATTTGGAAATTTACGTGGATGATCTGGTCATTAAGAGTGAAGCTAAAGATAACATGATCGATGACATACTCGAAACCTTCACTAGGCTTCAGAGTATCAATCTCAAGTTAAACCCTAAAAAATGTTCCTTCGGCCTAGAAGAGGGTAAGTTCCTGGGGGTATGGATAATCCAGTCCGGAATCCAAGCACACACGGATAAAATTCAAGCCGTAATCTCCATGCAGCCTCCGAAAACGGTAAAAGAAATCCAATCTTTGAATGGTAAGCTAGTGGCTCTTCACCGTTTTATTTCCAAGGCAGCAGATCGTACCATTCCTTTCATGAACGTCTTAAAGAAAAGTACCGGGAAAGGACAGATAGAATGGACGACTGAGGCTGATTCCACTTTTCAAGAATTGAAAGTCTTTCTGGGGTCTTTACCTACCCTGACAACACCAGTAACCGGAGAAATTGTCACCGTATATCTCTCCGCCTCTCATTTCACCATCAGTGCGGTACTCGTAGTACATCGAGATCAAGCACAAATACCGGTTTACTACGTAAGCCGCATCTTAAAAGACTATGAGACTAGATATCCGATGATCAAAAAATTGGCACTAGCTTTGGTACATACGTCAAGACGGCTCCAAAGGTACTTTCAAGCCTTCAACATAGAAGTGCAAACCAATCTCCAGATCCAGCAAATCCTAAGAAAACCAGAGGTCTCCGGGCGACTTACGAAGTGGGCCATCGAGCTCAGTGCATTCGACATTACCTATCGAACCCGAGGTACGGTAAAAGGCCAAGCGGTAGCAGATTTTCTTACGGAAGTCCCAACTGGAGAAAGCGCCAAGGAGAACCTCGTTCTTCCAAAAGTCTGGAACTTGTACATAGACGGAGCTTCTAGCCAGGAAGGATCCGGAGCTGGCTTAATCTTAATAGATCCGGAAGGGATAGAGTACACCTACGCTCTGCGCTTTGAATTCAAGACTTCAAACAATGAAGCAGAGTACGAAGCCCTTTTAGCCGGACTCCAAACAGCAGCCAAAGCCGATGTAAATTCCGTCTTAGCTGATGTTGATTCATTGTTAGTCGCCAATCAAGTCAACGGAGAATACAAGGCACGGGAAGAAAACATGATTCGGTATTTAAACCAAGTTAATAGTTTGATGTCCACGTTCGATTCATGCAAGATAATTCATATCCCAAGAAGTAAGAATAAAAAAGCTGATGCTCTGAGTAAACTTGCATCCGTCACATTCTGTCACCTGTCCAAGGAAGTGCTGGTTGAAACTCTGCAAGCTCCGGCCATTAGCTAGGCGGCAGCTGTGCTGTCGATCTCCATACAAGAAAAATCATGGATAACCCCAATACTAGATTATTTGAAAAACGACACGCTTTCAGAAGATAAAGCTCAGGCACGGAAGATGAAGGTCAAAGCACTTCAGTACCAAGTTCATGATGGAAAGCTTTATCGAAAGACATTCTTTGGTCCGCTCCTGAGATGCCTAACGCCGGAAGAAGTCAGTTATGTTATTAGGGAAATCCATTGGGGAATCTGCGGCATTCACTCCGGACCTAGGATGGTCGTGGCCAAAGCAATGAACGCCGAATATTTTTGGCCCGGCATGCATCAAAGCGCCGTTAATGAGTTGCAAGCATGCGAAGATTGCCAGCGGCATGCCCCAATCAGCCATCGAGCAAAAAATGACCTCGTACCTGTAACCTCGGCTTGGCCATTCCAAAAGTGGGGAATCGACATCGTCGGTCCTTTTCCCGTCTCCACCGAAGGAGTAAGGTTCCTGTTGGTCGCGATCGATTACTTCACAAAATGGATTGAAGCCAAACCCCTCCGAACCATCACCGGGGATCAGATACTCAGGTTCGTATGGGAAAACATAGTGTGCAGATACGGAATGCCGCTGTGCATTATAAGTGACAATGGGAAGCAGTTCGCGGAAAATTCGTTCAAGACTTGGTGTGAAAAAATGCACATTGAACAAAATTTCACTTCAGTCGCCCATCCCCAGGCTAATGGACAGGTAGAAAGAGCAAACCGCAGCGTCGTGGAAGGCATCAAAAAATGCCTAGGGAAGGAAGGAGTCTCCTGGGCAGATGAACTTCCGCATGTCCTATGGGCACACCGGACGATGCCGAAAACAAGCACAAGGGAAACTCCTTTCAGCTTGACATATGGATCGGAAGCGGTCATCCCCGCCGAAGTTGGCATCCCTACCCCTCGCATGCGACAAAGTCAAGAAGAGAACGAACAACAACTCCGTCTGAACCTCGACCTAGCTGAAGAGCGAAGAGAACTCGCGGCCATCCGACAAGCAAAATATAAAAAAGAGTTAGAAAGACATTACAACTCAAAGGTCAAAGAGGTTCGTTTCAAAGAAGGAGATTATGTAATGCGGAGGAATGATGCCAGTCTGGCCGAAGGTACAGGGAAGATGGCCCCTAAGTGGGAAGGGCCCTACATAGTAAAAACCTCTGAAAAAAATGGTGCTTACACACTTGACAAGATGGATGGAACTCCCGTTCCTCGTACCTGGAACGGGATGGACCTCAAGAGATGCTTCCTTGGAAGGAAAGCCTTGAAAGTTTCTTCCTTTTTTAAAATAAGTTTGTAATGCGGAGGTTATTACCCGCACCGTTTTTATTTTCATGTACTGCGGAGGGTATTACCCGCATCTTTTTTCTCTTTCATGTATTGCGGAGGGTATTGCCCGCACTCGTTAAATGTTCTTACCAGTTTGTATTATCTGGAGAATATACTCCGGAATATTTTAAATAGAATACATGAATTTTCTATCACTTAGAAGTTGCAACGTAAAGTTATCATCGGCCGAACCAGGGACACTAACCCTAAAAAGCAAGAATGGACTGGCATACGTCCAAACCTTTGCTTTCATTAAAATTATCCTAAGTATACAAGCAAGGCGGATCCGCACATCAATAAGAACGTTCTAAAGAAAAGGAAAAATGCAATCATAAAAAACATGGACGCATGTAAAACAAAATGATCACATCAAAAGTAACCGGATTAGTACATCCGGAAGTCATTCCAACCATTTACTAAATAAAGGATAATTGTCAAATATACAAACGGTAAAGACGAAAAACATTACAGAAGTTTCGAATAAAAACAAGGTGCATATCCCAAATAGCCGGATATGTCCACCTTCCAAAATATCATCAACTAACATTCACAAAGGTGCATACCCCAAATAACCAGGCATGTCCACCTCATTCCTTCAACAACTCCCCTCCAGCAAAGAACAGAGCATCTTTAATCTTTAACAGAGGTTCATCTATCAGCTTCGGCAAGTCGTTTACTATCGGAAAAGTCAAGGAGTCAAAACACACAACGGCCGTATTCAGCTCAGCTTTGGTGTTCCGATTCAACAATGGGACTTCAGCATAGGGAGTCTTCTTCTTTAACACATGAACATACCCATGATGAAGACCGGAGTTAACTCCAACGGTGCTCATGGCATTGTTCACCGCTGCAACGGCCGCTGTTATTTTCGGCCCCTTATGGATATTTTTAGCTAACAATTGAGCTCCCTCCGAAAGAAGCCAGGTTTTAGTTGCTTGCAGATCCTTCACCTTCTCCGCTAAGTCAGCGTTTTCTGACTTAAGCTCTTCAACCTTAGCTCTATGATGACCTTTCATCTCGTCAATCCGAGCCTTTAATTCGGCTTCCCCTGTTTTAAGGGCATCACGCTCTGATAAAAAGTGTTAGCAAAATTTAAAAAGAAAGGATATAAGGAGCAAAAAACAAGGAACGAACCTGCAAGAATTTTTTCATAAGCCGCACGAGCATTCGAAACGGACTCCTCCATCTTTGCCAGAACCTCTTTATGTTCCTCGTCTTTCTTCCTTGAAGATTCAACAAAATTATTCAACTCCGCTGCTATCTTATCTCATTCCTCCGAAGCGAAAGCAGCTGCGCCTTGGGAAGATTGGTTTTGAGTTGTTAAAGATTTTATCTTTTCTTTCTCTGCTTGAAGATCTTGGGAAAGTTGGGCGAGCTTTTTCTCGGTATCCGAAGTCCGGTGAATCTTGAGTTTTAGAGCAATAGTTTCTTTCTCCAAATCCTCCTTCACCGATTCCGCCTCAACCCACTGGCGATAAAGTTCTGTCACATAAATGTTGGACTGAGCCTGATTCGACAAAACCGCCGTTCCCAGATCCTGATTTTTCATCTTCCTGCTCCGAGCATGATCTAAAGGGGTATTAACATTGAAAAGAAACAACCGGGCAGTAAGATCGTCCATCACCGAATCCTTATTCAGAATCTCCCACGGATGGCGCCAATTGAAGATCCAAAAATCGAACAAGGCCGGAGCCTGTAAATGGGGGTTAGGATCTTGTAGGAGATTAGAACCTTCACCTGCAAAACAATAAACCGTTAGACTCGTCGCAGAGATGGGAGGGCCCCTCTGCGACCTCCCTCCGGCGTGAGGATAAATATTGGTAGAGAGAGAAAATAGATAGAGAAAGTAAGGACAAAGGTTCAGAAAATCGTACTTGACAATGTACTTGAACTGGGTATTTCTAATGGTCAACTGATATGACGTCATTCATCCAGACGCACTTAAACGGATGTCCGTCCTCGGCGATATGGGTACGAAGACCATTAAAGTGTTCGTCCATATGTGATCCGGTCCGTCCCTAAGGATGAGGTCCGGATCCGGATATGTATCTTCACCCGGAATGATTAAAATGCTGCAAAAGCCGCAGAGGCCGTGAAGAACAACTTCAAATCCCTTAACAATTCCATTACTTCACTCACCACCGCCCTAGCGGATCACGCTTCCTCCTCTAGTACCACCGATCCACTACTCCTACCACTGCCACCACCGCATAACTACAATCCCAGACCACCCAAAATCATTCTCCCAACCTTTGATGGTACTGAAACCTTTGACTGGATATTCTAGGCCAAGAACTATTACAATTACTACAACATCCACCACGAACAACGTTTATCACTAACGATTTTCTACTTCACCGGCGAGCCATTACGTTGGTACAAACACTTCCACCAAAACAATCTCTGGGTATATGGCTGGCGTTTAAATGAGCACTTGAAATCCGCTTTGGACCATCCACGTATGGAAATCACAAAGCCACCTAGTTCAAACTCCGAAAAACTACTTCAGTTTTGGCCTATCAAACAGAATTTGAACGGGTAAGTAATCATTTTAATAGGTTATCAACATAGACGTTAAAGAATTGTTTCATTTCGGGTTTGAAATCCGAAATCCAATCTGAATTGGCATTGCACAAACCAGTAACCATATATGATACTTATGCCTTAGCCCGAAAAATTGAAGATAACTTATTTTCTCCTTATAAAACCCAACCCCACTTTCCTCCTAAAACCACTTTTCAAACCACCACACCCAATCCCGTTACAAACACTTCAACCAATATTACCACCCCACCATTTTTGCCTAACCCACCAAAAACCACAAATAATCTCCACGTCACCAGATTGTCACATGAGGCGTTATAGAAACGAAAAGCAGAAGGGTTTTGTTTCAAATACCCTGAACAATATCTCTCAGGCCACAAATGTACTGTACTCTATTCCTCATAATTACCGATGACGAGGACGAACCAGACTCTACCAATACAACCGAACCTGAATCCATGGACGATGCCTCTCCTCAATACCTTGCATTATCCAATGCAACATTCTTTGGCATTTCGTTACTGCAATCACTCCTCTTAACTAGCTATATAAACAACCAACCCATCATTGTTCTTGTGGATTGTGGAAGTACCTATAATATACTTCAACCTCGTTTTGTCTCTTTACTAAACATTCCAACACAACCAGTAAAACTATTCACTACCATGGTTGGTAACAGTGAGATGATTCTTTGTCAAAGTTTCCATCCTCAAGTACCACTACGCCTGAATAAGGCAGCATTTAATATCCCATGCTTCGTCATGCAAGTTGCCGGCGTTGACGTCATTTTGGGACTAAAATGGTTGTGTACTCTTGGTCCAATTACAAACTTAAATTTATATCATGTATGTAATAAATATTCAAACATTATGTTTATATGTATATGTAACGACGATATTTCTGAACGATTCTGTTGGTTTGGTTGGCACCGTTTCAAACGGTAGTTATTCCCTCCAAAACCAACCGCTAATAACCGTCATGTATAAATAAGATTTGCCGGAAAATGTAACCAGCACCAAGACATTTCACACTTGATTTGTCCTCTCAAACATTCTTCTGTATTTCCTTGTTTTCCTACACTTTCACAGTACGAACCATGAATCCTCACACACAATCCACTTCCGCTGCACATGTATTTGATATTCAACAGAGTGGTATCAGAGCCACTGTTGAAAGAGATGAAGATCACAAACCGACATCATCCACGCTGCCGTGCAAACACTACTTCGATGAGAAAAAGGAACGAAGATGGTTGCAGAGAAGATGTTATTACTGCAACAAACCGGGACATCAGATTTCATCATACAAGACGACAGAAAACGATGAGGCTACACAACTCATACGTCTAGCAATCAACACAGGGATTCAACAACAAAAAGAGGCAGATGATGATCAACAAAGTGATCAGAGGATGGAGTATATTGTAACCGGCACAGATGGAGGACTCTGGTCCGAAATTTGGTACGTATGTAAAACTTTCAAAAACCATTTCTCAGGCAATTTAGAAATGTTCAAAAGGATTAAAAGTATGTTCGGTGTTGAAACAAAAACGGGAGAAAATAACTTCTATTTCATAAAAGGAATAGGGGTTGTGGATGTGATGTCCGGATCTGAAAGAATCCGAATTCAGAGTGTTTTTTACACTCCTGATATAGATAGAAATGTACTTAGTCTTGATCAATTGATCACCCAAGGTTACACAGTAAAGTTTACTGGAGATAAGTGTAAGATCTACCCTACGTTTAGCGTCCCCGTTATTAATAGAAGGAGTGATGTTTTCGGTCTCACAAGAGAAGATGAGATCTGTTTAAGAGAAAAAGAATCTTTAATAACATTTGAATCTGATTATGAAGCATTTAAATCAGATTTTTTTAACCAATACTTCGAAAATTTGAATGTATCATCAAATGAACCAGATTGGAATGTCTTGATACTTCAAGCCATGTCATTTAAGGAGTTTCAAGACTGCAAAGCACTCCTTGATATGTTAGACGATGAAGGGTATGTTAGGAAATACAAGTACTGTCTAGAAAATAAGTTTAATGATATGGTTGATTGGTTTCTCAAAGGAAAATTAGAGATCACAACAAGAACACTCCCTGCATATGCTGGAGACAATCGAAAAGTAAGTTTGTTAGACCTATACTTGGTTGTTAAAAAGGAGGGTGGTCATCGAAGAATAACAGAAAACAACATGTGGGCTATGGTTGCCAAAGATATGGGTTTCGATTACAATGAAGGAGAGTTTATGAGACTTATGCATGCCATGTACTTAGATGTACTAGTTTATTATTATAAGTTTAAATCAACACAACAAGCAATAGCCGAGAAAGAGATAATGGTGGATGTTGCAGAAACAAGAGAAAGCAAAAGCTCGGACAAAAATGAAGGATCGAACAGGCAATCTGGAGCAGAACGAGAAGGAGCAGACGCGGAACACTATGATTTCTTCGTTGGGAATGACTGGTACGGGCTTAACAAGCTGCAACGAAGGAAGAAATTTGATTTCAAGCAAGCTGAAAAAGTCGTTAATGAAGCTAATAAAAGCGTCTTAATGCACTCTCGAAGGAACAATTAAGTTTATAGGGAGTGTATTAGAGTATATAAACTTAATTTACATCATGTATGTAATAAATATTCGAACATTATGTTTATATGTATATGTAACGATGATATTTTTGAACGGTTATGTTGGTTTGGTTGGCACCATTTCAAACGGTAGTTATTCCCTCCAAAACCAACCGCTAATAACCGTCATGTATAAATAAGATTTGCCGGAAAATGTAACCGGCACCAAGACATTTCACACTTGATTTGTCCTCTCAAACATTCGTCTACATTTCCTTGTTTTCCTGCTCTTTCACATTACGAACACCATGAATCCTCAGACACAATCCACTTCCGCTGCACATGTATTTGATATTCAACAAAGGCAGCATTTAATATCCCATGCTTCGTCATGCCGGTTGCCGGCGTTGACGTCATTTTGGGACTAAAATGGTTGTGTACTCTTGCTCCAATTACAACTGACTTCGTCGTGCCTCAACTCTCATATTATAAAAGTGATCAAACAATTGTTCTTAAAGGTGATTCCAGGTCTTCCTAGGTATCTTCCACTTCACTCGCATCCTTACTTAAAAAGGGTTCAATATTTACCTTACACACCATGGTCTTCCACCACTAACGCTCTCCTCAACCAACTATTTCCACACACCCCGTTTCCACACACCCCACCATTGAACCTTTTAAAATCCTACACAAAACTATTTGAACCCATACATGGCTTACCACCCATGTGAAATTATGATCACCACATTCCAACCGATCCAACTGCAAAGCCTGTGAATGTTAAGCATTACCGCTATCCGTACTACCAAAAACAAATCATGACAAATATAATTGCGAAAATGTTGAATGTGGGATTATATAACCAAGCACAAGTCCCTATTTGTCTCTGGTCTTATTAGTGAAAAAAGACAGTCTGTGGCGTTTTTGTGTCGATTATAGGGCTTTAAATAAACGCCATTACTATTCCTGACCGATTCCCTATTCCAACCGTTGACGAATTACTTCATGAATTACATGGCTCATCCGTGTTGCCCATGCGACATCCCCAAAACCGTTCGCACGGTTGACAAACACGAGTTTTTGGTCATGCCATTCAACTTAACCAACGCTCTTTCAACTTTCCAAACTGTCATGAGCAACCTATCCATCCGGTTTTACGCCGTTTTGTTTGGTATTCTTTGATGACATCCTCATTTACAGTAAATCCATGGAACTTCACCCTCAACATTTAAGGTATATCCTTGATGTATCACTATCAAACCAATTCCATGCAAATGCAAGCAAATGTGTTTTTGGAGTCAATAATATCAAGTTTCTTGTCTAAAATCCGTAAAAACGATCTTAGAAAAATCAACCCATTTTGAAAATTGGATCCAAACCGTAATAAATACAAAGGCGAATGTTTATAACTTATTATTTATAATTTTTCATATAATAATTTAATTAACATAAATATTTTCGAAATTTAAAAATGTTAATTTTATAAAGATCTCAGTTGGACACTTGACCTAAACGAAATAAATGAAGCTATGAATTTCTTCATTATTACTTATGATTTTTAGTTGTTAATTAATTCCTTGTTATTTATTATTTGGTTTAAATAAAAACAAAAATCAAATTAATATATCAGCTACCTAAACGATAATCATCATCCTCAAACGATGGTTAACCTAAACGAAGGTTATCATCGCAAACGATGTTGAATATGTTTCAAGCGAAGGTCCAAATGAAGGTCCTATACTGCCAAAGGAAAGTCACATGTTTCAAACGAAATGACCTGCAGAGTTTCTTTTTCTGCAGAAACCGTTCTCGTGCATCCGAACAGCCTCTAGACCCTCCAATTCTTAGACTTTTGCCTTGCTTAATGTCCTAATTAATTGAGTATTGATAGCAAACTAAATGAACACTTATGGTCCATTATTGGACTAATCTATACTACCTTATTAAGCAAACTTGGTTTTCTACCCTTATGGTAATTTTGCATTGTGTACACATTTTGAAGCAAACAAGAAAGCTGAGCTATTTTAGAGGGGATAAACTTGTGCATTGTCCAAAAATTTAAGACACTTTAGGGGCATTTTAGGGATTTTGGCGTTTTCTCCCAAATTTGCCCCAATTCAATTCAGTTCAATTCAATTCAATGTCAGTCGTATGGCATTTCTTTATCCTAAGTCGCATGAGGATGTTACAGACGACAACAAGCGGCTGTTGAGAAACCTTTCGAATTGAATTCAGCCTTGGTTAATGCTCTGACTCATCACCTCCATCCTTCATGACCAATTAATTCGTTTTGGATTTCTCCCTAGGTTAATATCCCAACAAGAGAAATTCGCTCATAGGACCACCATCCCAGGCATTACCTCAATTTTCGATTCCGATGAACAGAGCCATGTCTGCTTCTTCTAAATCAAGCCTCTATTCTCTGTTTAGAAGTGATGCGCTTCACAAAGACCCTAGGGGGTTTATTGTGAGATGATTTTCACTTCTGTTCAGAGTCTGGTCAACGATTCTGGTCATGAATCAGGGGATGTAGGTGAACTTTTCTTTACCTTTTAGTATTTTTAATTTACTTTGAAATTGTTCAAATTGATCTTGATATAATTTGTACATATATCTTGTGTGGTGTAATTATAGTTTTTTATTGTCTTTTTAGTGAATCGAAATTGTTATGCATTGTGTTAGCATCTTGATTTTAATCATGAGATTTGAGAATATGGTTAATTTTCAATTTCATCTCATTAGGTAAGTTGGAATTGAAACAGGCAGGATGTTACAAAAGCTGCAATGAAGGCTTGTAGGGATGCGATTTCTTCTAATTCAATTCCTGCTTTCCATAGAGGTAATGATTGCCTGAGGTTTTATTATATTAGGTTTTTTCATGATTGCAGTGTCTCGTTCATATTGTGATCTTATTCTATTAAAGACGAATTAGTTATAATATCTTGTTGATTCGGTTGTCTTATCACCTATTTTTTTTATATTCTGTAAATCTTGTTGATTCGGCTTAAAGGCCATTGATTTGGCTTAAAGGCCATTGATTTGTTTGTTTTATATGCATAATTCTCTTATCATGATTGCCATATTATGTTCCTTAAATATTATGTTCCTTAAATGTAAGATTTCAATGCCACTCACTCTTTCTTTAAATAGTCTCAGAGATCATAGTTATTTTTATCATCCTAGGTGGACATAACTTTGGACAAGGAAATATTTACTCTTAGGTGGACATAACTTTGGACAAGGAAATATTTACTCTGGAGCAGCTTCTAGATAAGGATGAAATAATCAGCGTAGGCAACTTTGGACAACAACACCAGGATGTGAAGGTCACTAGGCAACTTGGTGATGTCATCAAAGAATCAGCGCAGATAGCACTCATATGGGTATCTTATCTTCATTAGTTTTCATACTCCTAAAATGTCGGTTAAATCGAATACTGCTAATGCGTTCAAATCAAATCTGTATGTTTTATTATTGTGTGGCATCGAGAAAGGATTCACTTGAATACCTTTAAAAGTTAAGAAATTAAGTTTGAATGAACATTAGAAAAGTCATGCATAAATCAAATCAAATGGGTCATTTACGCGCCATGCTTAACGTTTTTAGTATTGTGTTCTAATACCCACAAATTGATAGAAGAATAAGTGTTAAGTGTAAACTTAAACCATCATATCTTGACTACCCATTTTGACCCATTATGTGAAGCTCATATCCACAAACCGTAAAGTTATGAACTTGTTAAACGAGAAACTGAGCGAATAAACAAAATAACTACCAATGGTTCCTGACTAAAAGTTTGAACAAAACATGAATAAAAGGATTGCATCATTCATGATGTATGTTGGTCAAAATATAGAAGATACCTCTTTTTTTTTTTTTTTTTTTTACTGGCACTGTGGATCCCTTGAGGGGATTTCAGGTTGTACGATTTTTTTAATAGCTTACCTCAACTTATTTTCTTCATGGCTTCTCTGTATAAGGATTTATTTATTATTTGACATCTTTGATGCTTTATAGGTTTATTCCTCAACTGATACTTTGTTAGATTTGCTTATGTCAAAATATTTCAAGTGCATTGATGTCTGAAGTTGGTTTTTTTTCTTATAGTTGTTTATGTGAACATCTGTTTAAGTGACTCAATTTCCTCTTTTTGTGACAACTATTTTACTTACATAAGTCTGGAGAAGCTAAGTCGAGCACTTGGTGCCAACCAGCGCTCTGGTACTCCTGCACATTCATTTTGATGGTTTTATTATAAAGATCACAACAATGTTGTTGATGTATTTTTTCATATTTTTTATCATCGCTGATTTCGGATCTGAGAGTGCAGAATCCGAAAAGGAAAGTCCGCATGAGCCAGGTTGGTGTATGTTGTTTAGTTGTACTCTTTAGTTTCAAAATTTGCATGTGATCATATTCAAAATACTTATAAGTGAATTTAATCTGATGACCTATTGTAGGAACAAGGGTTATGGATTTTTGTTGATTGTCTTATATGTATATGTGGTATGTAGTTAAATGTAATTCTCTTTTGATGAATGATCATGATATGTGGATGATTACGCCACCTTGAATTTTTTAGTAAATGTACCAGAGATTCATGTGTTGTCAAATAAGTGATGATATGTGTCTTAAGTTTGATATTATTGTACTAGGACATGCCAATCTTTGTAACAAAAGCATGCCCATTGAGCTCCACATACTCTATATAAGCTAGAATTTTGGCTTACTGTTCGTTTTTTCATAACATGTCAAGGATAACTACCTATTCAACATGTGTTAGATGTTCTATATAGGTCTATAATTTTTCTATATTGCCATGTTATTTTTTACATAGTTACGAAGCTAAGGTCCTGTTTCTTGCTTTCACAAATCTAAAGGTCCTATTTCCCACCACGCAGCGTGCGCCAGAAAACATAAGTACCCGCGGCAACGTACGGGCATTTTCACTAGTTAAAAATAAAAACAAAGCATCATTCGCATTTATTCTCTAAGAACACAACCATTATACTCTAAAGTTTTAAACACTCCATGAAAAATTTCTGAGCCAAATATACATCATCAAATTCAGATTTCATTTACTCTACACCTCTCTAATTCGCTTGTAGGACAAAGAGCATCATTTAAAATCTTGGAATTTTCTTCTACTTATTATCTTTTTCATTCCCATACCAAAGTAGGTAAATCTAAAAGCTATTTTATTTAATTTCGTAGAGTTCTATAAAAATCTCTCTATCCGATATTGTGATAGAGTGTCATATCTATATAAAGCTTATTTCTTGTTTACTAGAATTCTTAGTTTTAAAATTTGGAGTTTTTGTTATACGAACGGTGTTTGATTAAAATTGGATCTAGAATATTACTTGTCATCATATTACTTAAGTTTGTAATTTTTATAAATTTTTGGATGTCAAATATATATTTTTGGAATGTTGATTTCATCATGTGTTATAGAGTAAAATATAAAAATTGGTTTTCATTAAAATATAAAAAAACTCATGAATTGGTTTTATAAATTTTTATAACATAAATAGATTGTAAAATGTATGATGGATTACATGATCTATGGAATGGTTATTGATAAATTTTATGTTTAAACATAATCATAAGAAAGAAGTGATTTTAGGAAAAAATATGTATTAATATATATTGAAGTTGGATTTTTATTAAAAAAGACATGTAATATGTAACACTATAAAATGTGTATTTTTTTTCTTGTGTTGATATTTTAAGTTTCATAATTAGTAATCTATGTGTAAAATGTATCTTTTGAATAAAGTTACATATATGTGTTGAAATTGGACTTAATATATACTTTTAGTGACTAACGATCTTATTTTATACTCTTAGTGACTAATGGGATTAATATATTTTTAGTGGCTAATGAGATTAATATATATATTTTATGGTAATATATTTTTAGTGGCTAATGAGATAATATATATATATATTTTATGGTTAATAGGATTACTAGGTCACATAAATTATTTAGTCACATTTAATTATTAAATAGTTGATGTTCGTCTAGATTGGTAATTTTATTTAGACAAAAGCCCTAAGTATAGGACGTGTTTATTTTGTTTTATATAGTTTTAGTGTTGGTTATTTAGTATTTTGGTGTCGTATTTCTTTGGGGTGATTTTCGTCTTTTGGATCTTTCATCGTATACTTGTGCGGTTTTTGCTAAGGATTAACGGAACGCAAACAATGAGTAGATCTTTACTTTCCCCCTTTTTGTCACTTAATCTTTTTAGTATGTATCATGTGTATTTGTATCCTAATGTTTCCTTGTTTCTTAATATCAGCATGCAAATCAAAGTATCGTTATGTGTTTCGTTACTTGTATCTTATGTTTCATAAATTGTTTCATATACATGTATCTATGTGTTTACTCGCTTTATGTCATATAGTTTCGTGTGGATCCACTTAGTTGAACGGTTCCCTATAGCCATGGGTTGAACTTGGTATTGCTATATTGTTTCGTAGATTCGCTCTTCGAGACTTGAATCTCATATTGTTTCGTATCCATTGTTTTGTATATCTTGTTTCGTTATTAAATGTGATTATGGTGAATTGTTGGA